>CP125974.1:435405267-436655267 GCA_030063025.1 Avena longiglumis | reverse complement strand
CACTTGTTCATGTGCGGAGTAATGATTTGAGTGCGGAATGGAGTCGCGACCATACCACTACTTTTATCATTCGCTTTTGTATATTGAATCGGTAGAGTCACTAATCTTGATTCGTTAAGTAATTTTGCGCATCTATTGGTATTTTAATGCCGAAATTTGTGGAAAATTTTTTCTTTGATATATTTGTGTACCGCACTCCTTTTCAGTCCATCGGCGACGGGCTCGAGATGCTGTTCGGGAGCTTCTTCTTCCAAGTGGGACAGACCAGCACCCTCCGCCTCCCAGAGCGGGTGCCACCACCATCCATCAGGCCCGCTTTGTGGCCCCCACCTATCGGCGTGTTACACGCGTCGACGCTGACAGACGAGTCAGATGATAGCAACAACTGTAACTCAGATCTGTGAGGCCCTCCCTCAGATGAAGGAACCTACGGTTCTGGATCCTACGGCAGCAGCGATCCAATCTGCGGGCGCTACCTATGCGTTGTCGTCATCAACAACGTAATGGTACCGCCGCCGGGTTTGATTGCACAACAAACACCCACCCCCCTCTCAACCTGCAAGCTGAGAACGAAGGAAACGGGGGAGATCCGCCTAACATGCCCAACGAAGCCGACACTCACGCCTACAACCGGATCAACCTCAACGAGGAAGGCTGGCGCCAAGCACGCGAGGCCGTGGCAGGCAACATAATCCTACCTGTGAATGCTTCACGGGATCTACTGATGGCCTACAACCTCCTCCTCGTCGACAAGCACAACCGGCAAGTGAAGCTGATGGAGGAGCTCGGCAAGCGTAAGAGAGCAGCTGCAGAATCCAGCGCGTGGCAAGCTGCGCTCTCCGCCGCCGGCAGCTCCAGTTTGCATGGCAACAATGCCAACAAGTACCGCTCCCGCATAGAGCGCATGGATCCCGAGGCGCGATGCGAGGCCACCAGGGCCCTCAACACATCCTTCATGACGATGGACTCGCATGGCAACGTCATGCCAAAAACACCGCAGGCTGCGATCATGGCAGCCACTACCTATCTCGCGTCTCATCCGCCTCCGGCGGGCGACCCGAAGAGCGCCATGCACAAGTCTGCGCTAGCAGGCCTTGGACTTGTTGGAGCTGCGCTCCATAATGATGCTCCTGCGGAGCCGAAGAAAAAGGCTGCGGTCAAGTTCACCCGGAGCCCTACGCCCTCATCCGAGGAGGACGAGCACGACCTGCCCCGGTGCCCCAAGATCCCACGGCGCTGAAGTAGCAACTACGATGCTCGCAACGAGCTCACCCAGCGCAAGATCAACAAGGCACGCGCCAAACACGCGTGCTCAAATGAGTCCGAAGAGGAAGACGACGGAGAGCTGTGCGGAGCCAGATACTTCAGCAGATCCGTTTGGCGAACGCGGATGCCGAAAAATTTCAAGCTTCCTTTGGACAACCCGAAGTTTGACGACACGCAGGAGCCAAAAGCTTGGCTCGATGATCACCTGTCGTCATTCAAGCTCCATGGCGGGAATAATAACACCGCCTTACAATGCCTTCATCTGCAGCTGACAGGCGCGGCCAGGGCCTGGCTCAGCAGCCTATCTCCTGGCTCCATCCGAAGCTGGGAAGAGCTGGCGTATATCTTCATCCGCAACTTCAAGGGCACCAGCAAGAGGCTAGCCTCGATCGAGGAGCTGCGGGCCTGCACCCAACGTACCAGCGAGTCCATCCGCTCGTATATACTCCGTTGGTCCCACATCAAGAACTCCGCCGCGCATATCTCTGAGGAAATAGCAATCGACGCCTTCAAGGATGGTGTCAGGCGCCTGGATTTCAAGGAGGAACTTGGGCGCGTCAAGCCCAAGATACTCGACCACCTCATGGACATCGCCAATCGATGGGCAGATGGCGAGGATTCCGTCAACCGAGCGCATTCGGATGACGAGGACGACTACGGATACAGGCGAGCGCCGCAGCAAGAGAAGATCGCGCGTCTACGATGATTGCGACGGAGTCGACATGGTCGCGGCTGGATATGCCGACCGACACAATGACGTAACTACCGCGAAAGTGGGCGACCCATGCAAACGTGGCAACGTCGCAGCCGCGACGACGAGACTTCGGCATACGACAAGTTGTCTAGTCCCTGCACCATCCACTTCTACATCGACAAACAAGATGGTAAGAAGAAAGCTAGCCACATGCTCAAGGACTGCCACGAGTTCCAAAAGCTCAGTGAGGGCCTCACCCAAATGCGGCGCTAGACCGTGAACCCTAGGTTTGGGCCTGCACCTGTACCAGGTGACATCACCCACGGAGCTCCTCCACCACCACCCGTCGGACCATCACAGCCGCCGGTCGCACTAGCGCCAAATAACGGTGCAGGAGGGTACCCGCCACCAAAAGGGTCCCTGATGATCCATAAGGGGCACCCAACCAACAGGGTGCAAAAGAAGATCACTCGCCAAGTCAGCCTGGCTGTGACCTCTCCACCAGTCATCCCTAAGTACCTCAGCGGCTCGGAGTCCTGCTTCACGTTCGATCGTTCGGATCACTCACGCCAGATCCCTCGCCCAGGTCATGCTGCCCTGGTGCTCGAGGCGTAGCTCGGGGGGTTTGAGATGAGCCGCATCTTCATGGATGGCGGCAGCAGCATCAATCTGATGTTCGCCAACACACTCGCGGCGATGGGAATCCAGCTGTGCAGCCTGGAGCAATCAGACACGATGTTCCACGACATAGTCCTAGGGAAGGGCATATACCCCCTGGGCAAGATATGGCTCGACGTCATCTTCGTCCAGCCCGAAAACTTCAGGCGCGAACGACTAGAGTTCGAAGTAGTGGACTGGCCTTCACAGTACCACGCTATCCTCAGGCGCGTGGCATTCACACGATTCTTGGCAGTACCGCACTATGCGTACCACTACGCGTACCTGCTACTGAAGATGCCAGGACCTAGGGGTGTCATCACCATCCAGGGAAGCTTCACCCGATCCAACTACTGTGATAGAGACTTCAACAAAGTCTCCCAGTCGATCGACATGCAGGAGGAGATCACGAGGCTCAGAGAGGTGACAGACAACGGGGCACCCCTAGTCACTAGACAAAACACACCTGATATGTCATTCGACTCCACGGTCAACACAAAGAAGGTGCAAGTCCTTCTGACGGACGCCTCCAAGACGGCATTGATCGCCAACGACCTCAGTCCCGCATAGGAAAGCATGCTAGAATTCCTCCGTGAGCGCTGGGACGACTGGTGTCCTGCGGACATGTCAGGAGTTCCTAGGGAATTCGCCGAGCACGCACTGAATGTGTTTTCGGATGTGAAGCCCGTCAAGCAGTCAATCTGACGATTGTCCGAACCAAGAGCTGAAGCCGTTGGAATCGAAGTCAACAGATTGCTCAATGCCAACTTCATCCAGGAAATCAAGGAGAGCGAGTGGCTGGCCAACACCGTGCTGGTCCCCAAAAAGGACACGGACATCCTACGGATGTGTGTGGACTTCACATCGCTCAACAATTATTGTCCCAAGGACCACTTACCTCTACCGTGGATCGATCAAATCATCGATTCGACTGCAGGATGCGAGAAACTCTCCTTCCTCGATGCCTACTCAGGCTATAACCAAATTCGGCTCAAGGTCGAAGATCAGGAGAAAACGACGTTCATTACGCCGTTCGGAGTATTCTTCTACAACACCATGCCCTTTGGGCTGAAGAATGCAGGCGCCACGTACCAGAGGTGCATGCAGGCATGCCTGAAAAACCAGATCGGTCGCAACATCCAAGTCTATGTCGACATAGTAATCAAGAATAGGGAGGCCAAGATGCTGATCGACGATCTCCGCGAGATGTTTGATAACCTTGATCACTACAAGATCAAGCTAAACCTAGACAAGTGCGCCTTTGGCGTCCTGTCTGGCCAGTTGATCGTCTAATTCATCTCCTAATGGGGGATCGAGGCGAATCCGAAGAAAATCAGAGCCATACTGGCCATGGAGAAGCCGAAGAACCTTAAGGGCGTCCAGCAGCTAGCTGGGCAGATCACGGCGCTGAGCAGATTCATCAGCCGCATGGGCGAGAAGGCCCTACCCTTTTATCAACTGTTGTGCAAGGCGTACAAGTTCGAGTGGACACTCGAAGCTTATGACGCATTCGAGGACCTCAAGTGGCTGCTCTCCACCTCGCCTGTCCAAGTCACGCCAAAGGAACGGGAGCCCCTGTTGCTATACATTGCAGCTACGCATCAGGTGGTAAGCACCGTCCTCGTGGTCGAGCGACCCAAAGATGGCAAGACCCACGAGGTCGAATGCCCAATATACTACCTCAGAGAGGTACTCCCCCGACAAAGCAGAGGTTCCCTCACTATCAGAACATCGCCTATGGCGTATTCATGACGGCTCGTCAGCTGAGCCACTACTTCCAGGAGCATCAGATCATGGTCGTCAACGACGCCCCATTATCGAACATCCTGAACAACCCCGAAGCCATGGGGCGCGTAGCCTTGTGGGGCATCGAACTGTCCCCTCTCGATATAATCTATGAGCAACGCACCGCCATCAAGTCTTAGTTCCTCCCTGACTTCCTCGTCCACTTGATGGAGCTCCAGTTACCAGATACTCTGGACATGTCGCAATCCTGGACGATGCACTTCGACGGCTCCAAGCATGAGGCTAGTGTTGGAGATATGCCCAAGAGACAATAATAAAGTGGTTATTATCATATCTTCATACTTATGATAAATGTTTACATACCATGCTATAATTTTATTAATCGGAAACATTAATACTTGTGATTTGTAAACATAAAAGAATCCCTAGTAAAGCCTCTTGTTAAACTAGCTTGTTGGTTAATATATGATCATGGTTTCCTGATCATGAACATAGAGATGTTATTAACAACAGGGTCATATCATTAGGAGAATGATGTGATGGACATACTCCTATAGTTAAGCGTAGCATAAAGATCAAGTCATTTAATATAGTTCATTTGCTATAAGCTTTCTGATACATAGTAACCTAATTCCTTTGACCATGAGATCATGCTTATCACCATCACCGGAAGGATGCTTTGATGACATCAAACACCACACCGTAACTGGGTTGCTATAAAGGTGGCATTGAGTGTTCGGAAAGTATGGGTTGAGACGCATGGATCAAGAGTGGGATTTGTCCATCCATATGACGGATAGATATACTCTGGGCCCTCTCGGTGGAATGTCATCCAATTAGCTTGCAAGAATGTGACTGGCTCACAAGGGATCACATACCACGGGAACGATAAAAGAGTACTTATCGGTAACGAGGTTGAACTAGGTATGCAGAGATACCGACGATCAAAACCTCGGATAAGTAAACTATCATGAGACAAAGGTAAATTGGTATCGTATGTAAGTGGTTCATTCGATCGCAAAGTAATCGTAGAAATGTGTGGGAGCCATATGAATTTCCATATTCCTCTATTGGTTATTGATCGGAGAAGTGTCTCGATCATGTCCGCATAATTCATGAACCGTAGGGAGACACACTTAAGGATTCAATGTTGTTGAGTAGTTATGGAATGATGAGTAAGAGACCGAACATTGTTCGGAGTCTCGGATGGGATCCTGGATATCACGAGGAGATCCAGAATGGTCCGGAGAATAAGATTCATATAAGGAAAGTCCTGTTTCGGAGTTTGGGAATGATTCCGGTGTTTTCACCGAGAATGTTCTAGAAGGGTCCGGAAGGTCCCAGACTCGGAGGAAGGGTACATGAATGTGTCATGACAATGTGAAATGGTTGCATCATGTACTAGGTCACTTGGCTGGGCAAAATAAAGGGAGAAATCAAATCCTAGTTTGAAAGTCAAACGCCAATTTGAAAAAGTCAAACGACAAGTTTGCTTGGTGGAGGGAGAGTAGGAAACCTACTTGGGGAGGAAGTCTCCTCCCTCCACCCGCCGGCCAAGGAGGAGGAGTTGGAGGAGGACTACCTCCTCCCAAGCCGCACCCTCCCACCTATATAAGGAGGGGTAGGGCTGCCCCTCTCCCACACACCTAAAAACCCTAGCTCCAAGTCGCCGGCCACCTCCAAGCGCCGCCGCCTCCTAGGGCTCCTCCCAAGTCGCCGACTAGGGTTTCCCCAAACCCTAGCCGCCGGCTACACCACCCTCCTTGGTGTCCTCTAAACCGTAGATCACCAAGGCCTCTCTCATACTCTACCATACTCGCTCCGGCTTAAGGCGAAGCCCTGCGAGATCTCCCCTCTACTTCCGACACCACGTTGTCGTGCTGCCGGAATCGCAAGGAGAGTGATACAACCTCCGCTGCCTGCTGGAACAAGGGAGAGGAAGGTCTTCATCGAGTACCGAACGTGTGACCGATCAAGGGAGCGCCGGAATGCAAAGACCGGAAGGATCGTCTACGCGATCTTGAGATCGGCAAGAGTACGACTACATCACCCACGAGAATCTGCTCTCGTTAACCGCTTTGGAATCTTCGAGGGTGAGTTCCTCTATCGACTCGTTGCTACAATATAGTAGATAGATCTTGGCTTGATCATAGATTAGATCTTGATTGTGTGTTCATGCGGTAGAAATTTTTTGTTTTCCATGCTCCGAACCCCTACAGTGGTATCAGAGCCGTGTCTATATGTAGATCTGTTGCACGAGTAGAACACAATGGTCATTATGGGCGGTGGTGCTTTTATTATCAATTGCTTCTTGTGTACTTTGCATCTTGCGGTATGGTGGGATGAAGCGGCCCGGGCTAACCTTACATGACATCGTTCATGAGACTTGCTCCATGCTCAACATGCAACTTGTATTGCATAAGTGGCTTTGCGAGTGTCTGTCTCTCCCATCATAGTAAAGATTCAATTTACAACGGGCACTTGATAGTTCAAGCATCAACGTTGTGGTTCTTGTTCATAAGTTAGAGCGACACTTATTAAAAGCCTCAGACCACGTAAAATATGCAAAGAAAATTAGAGGCGTCTAACTTTGTTTTGCAGGGGTGTGCTGTGATGTGATATGGCCATGATTGTGATTATATTTGATGTATGCAATGTTCCTTATTGTAAGTTGGCAACCGGCAGGAGCCATATGGTTGTCTTTAATTTCTGTTAAGACCCGCGTGTCTATTCAAAATAGTTGTAATAGTTGAAGCTGGTGGACGACAACCATGGAGCAGCGTCATTGACCTTGATGCAATGCCGGTGATGATGGAGATCATGTTCGTGCTTGAAGATGGAGATCGGAAGCACAAAGAAGAAAGTCCATATCATATCACATATTATGAGTTGCATGTGATGTTAATCCTTTTATGCATCTTGTATTGCTTAGTTAACAACGGTAGCATTATAAGATGATCCCTCAAGCACACAATTTCAAGTTTTAAAGTGTTCATCCTTAGTAAGCACCGTTGCTAAAGCTCGTTGTTTCGAAGCATCACGTGATGATCGGGTGTGTTAGATTCTGTGAGTGTATACAACGTGAGCAAGCCAGATTTGCTCATGCGGAAGCTAAGGTTTGATCTTAACGAGCCTAGCATGTACAGACATGGTCTCGGAACACGGATCACCGAAAGGTAAAGCATGAGTCATATAGTAGATATGATGAACATGTTGATTGTTCGCCATTAAAGCTACATCAACTCTCGTGATGATCGGTTTTGATGTGGTGGATTTGGTTCGTGTGATCACTAAAACAATGTGAGGGATATTGTTTTGAGTGGGATTTCAACAGCAATATGATTAAAATTGGAACACTATTTATCATAAATTAAATCAAAGTGAATTTGCATAGTTGTTATAGTCATTGGCATCCGTTTACCACATTGCGCTTAGTTATAATTGAGATGATAGAACTATAGAATTCTGGTTAGTTACTTTACAAACTGGTATCATATTGTTTTGAAGTGTTAATCTAAAGTTTAAAAGTCCCATTGCAAACTTTCAGTAAGTTTCGATTACTCCGTGAAATTTAATAGTTGGTATTAAATCAAGAGTAACAATTCCAATGTTAGTGTATAAGTATCATGTTTGTCTCCATGATTCTTGATATTCGAAAGATAGTTTCAATATCAAGGTAATCTAGGAGCTGCAAGAGTTATTTCAGAAACCATGATGTGTGAAAGATATTGTGATATCTGAAACGAAGTTTTGGTTGCAACATGATAGAGTATAATATGGCAAAAGTCATGTTCTCATATTTGATGAGAATTTGCAAAAGGTTGGAGACGCTGGTCGTCTTAATTCTCCAAAAGGTTTTGGAGAGCAACATTATACTCGCGATTCACCGTTATAAGCTAAAGTAGCTTGATCATGGATAATTCCATGATAAGGGTGAATATTTGATGTAGGTAAAATGTTTACTACACCAATAGATAACTAAAGAAAGGAATTTGAAAGAACACCAAACATTTGATGATGGTAATCTACTTCAAAGTGCAAGTACAAAGACATTGGTATCTAACTATACACGCTTTGGACTATGTGTCATGTGTATGGCTCCACTATTGATGTTGATAGATTCTTTCAAACAGAAAATAAATACTGAAAGAGAATCTCATAAATATATGGCAGAAAAGAAAAGATTAGAATTGTTCAGTTTAGGTATATAAAGGATATACATGTTATGGCTGTATTCTTTGCTTGTTAAATAATGTGGTTCTTAAGTATTGGATACTGAATTTGTTGGTATGAATCGTCATACGAAACAACAGAATTCATGAACTACAATGGCCTAAGTAACTAGCAAAAGAATATGTGATGATGTTCATCGAGAACAAATAAAGGGTTATTGTGCTACTTGTTAAACATCAAAGCTTGCCTTCAAGATTTGTTTTATCAGGTATTATGAGAACAAAAGGGTTGTTCAAATAATTGCCGTAATCCATAAAAGATGGATGATTCACAAATCTCGTTGGAGAAATCACATCCATAAAACTAGTGCTAAAAATGTCGAAAGACAAATTGATTGAAAGATCACTTAGGAAGTGACATCGCCATTTAAATTATATTGGAAAGAAAACATGAAGAAACTCCATGTGGATGGAATTTTGGAGTTTTTTTTGATTTTTGATCAAATGACGCTTGTGAAACTTTCCTAGAGATAATTAAAACTCCGTTCATAGGCCAAAAGGGAACGAATGACTAGCTTATTGGAACTTGTACATATTGTTGTATGAAGTCCATTATGTGTAGTCAAGAGCGATGGATTTCAACTTCATATGCTTTCTCTGAAAATTTGAGTGAATATATGAATATTTACTTAATAAGGATGAAGTATGAAACATTTGAAAAGTTCAAAGACTTTCAAGATGAAGTGCAAAATCATTGTAACAAGAATATAAATAGTTTATGATAAGATCATAAAGGAATATATTTGAGTTACAAGTTTAGCATAAAACACCTAAGATTTAAGGAATCGTTCCATGGATTTGCATTTTTAGAAAACCCATAAGAGTATGGAGAATTCGAGATATGTAATTAAACCTTGTTTGACATGGTAAGATCAAAGGTGTAATTCATAAAACCGCCATTATATTTTAAAAGATTAAAAGCTTTAGAGACTGATGTTTTTCCACTAAAAAAGAGCTCCATCATAATCCGTTGAATTGACACCATATAAAGTTATGGTTTGGGATAAAACCCAAGTTGTCCTTTCTTTAAAATTGGTATGCTATGCATAAGAAAGATGTTTGCAACCAAAATCGGATGAACATATCTTTGTATGTTATTTTGAATAATAGTTAAGTATTCCTCCATAACACCAAAGACAAAAGTGTTTGTCGCTTAGAACGTCAAGTTTCTTTGAGAAGGAATTTTCCGTGAAAAGTTAAGTGGGAGGACAATAGAACTTTGATAAGGTTAAAAAGAACCTTAGCTATATGTGCAAAGTTGCGCAAATAAAAGTGTTAGGAGGCTGAATAATGCTCATGGATCACGTGCCTCAAAGGTTGTAGTCACGGAGATCTAAGTTCCTATTGAAACAAGCAGGTTGGGTAAACAATCAAATACCAAGATTTGAAAGTTAAATCATTATTTGACAATAATAATCCGACTGCATGCAAAGAAGCGATGATGGGCCCTGACTCCGTTAAATGGCTTGAAGTCATAAAATCCGTGATAGTTCCATATACGAGAGATCAAGCTTTGAACTTGAAAGGCCCTCTGGAAAGGTACAAGACCTTACAGTCGTATTTGGATCTATAAAGAAATAGACATGGATGTTTCACACCTATGAAATTATCGACATGTTGGGAAAGAGTTCACAACAATGTTCAAAGGTTGACTATGACAAGATCTGATCTTTCATAGCGATATTTAGTCTAGACGGATTAATGTAGCAACCACGACATATAATTTTGTTATGTGTTGAATAAACAAAACAAGTTCTTATAATAGAATGGTTACCAAGGACATGTGCATGACACGGTCTAAAGGGTTTTGTTAATTCAAAGGATGCTAAAAGCATATGCAAACTTCAATGGTTGAAGTAAGCATCGCGGAGTTGGAATCTTCACTATGATGAAACTGTTAAAAGAGTTAAATTTCATCGGAGACGATGAAGATGCTTGCACTTGCAAGAAATTAAGTGGGAGCGCTAAGACATGTTTCTAATACATTATGTGGAATACATATTGTTGATTGGAAGTGATGTATATTTTTTATTAACACAGGATAAGAATTTCATCTCGATGAAAGGCTTAGGCAAAACCCAAATATTTGGCATCAATGTCTATATGGATAAATTATGACGCCAATATGGTTGTGCCAGAAGTACATAGACGAGATATGTTGGGCCACGCGGAGATAAAATAAAATTTTCCTCTAACGTGGTGTTCCCAAGATCTAGCTAAGGTAGAAGGCCACGAGGTTTACCACTAGACGCAGCGATTCGGACATCGATGAAGCGCTCGATTGATGTTGAGGTCCTCACGATCCGATCGTCTGGTGCCGATCGACAAGACCTCTGGTATCCACATGTACAAGGAGGAGCGCGAATCGCTAGGTTCGGTTATTTGGACTCTGTCAGGAGCTAGGGTTTCCAACACATGGAATGACCTAACCGAACAACGATTAACCTTTACGGTTCCGTGCTCCACTATATATAGGAGTGAACGTGGGCTCTGCTCATGCGACCCATTCACTAAAGCCCATATAACACTAGTCACCGTGAGTCCAACTCACTAACTCACCCTAATCCGGTTTAGGTCCAACCCAACCAGATTATATGTTCAGATCCAATCCGAACTTGCTCCCGCTCTTAAGTGTGTGACCCCACGTGCTCATGGCTACTTGGACACGATTGAGTCCGACTCACAATCGATCGGTAGCGGCTCCTAGCGTAACGTCGACTCCCAAGTACCAAAGAGTCATGACGACTTGCCTTTTCCAATGCGACTTACGTCCGAGTCCCTTTTGCCTCACGATATACCTTGTCGACTATAGGCGAATATATGTCATCCCTTAAATAGTCCGACTCTTCTCGATCCGAGATAAGTGATTCACCCGACTAACTTAGTCGATCGCCTCGCTAACACTTAACCGAGTCGCATGGCCATGCTTTCAATCATATCTCACGAGAGGACCCAGAGAATATCTCTCCGAGTGGAGGGCAAAATCCCATCTTGGTTATTCACATCACGCAGCTTGATTCTCAATCGACCAACCCCGCTTTATAATCGCCTTCACGGATCAGCGTTGAGTAACCTAAGTCGGTGATCCTCAACTCATTTATGCAACAACCTCAGGTCTAAGGATTACATTGATTGAGATATACAAATGACAGCTTAGTTCGTTGTACCTCAATATGGGTCAATCCGACTCGCTAAACTCTTTAGCCTAGTCTGTGTAAATTGGAATAGCATCTCCATGCCCATGACAAGTGGAACCGAGTCATCAAGCCAACTTTAACATTGGTCTAAGTTGTGTGTCCAGCACAACCTCAATGACCAAGGATATTTAGTACAAACAACATGAATGCATAGTTCCACAACTGAATCACATATTCAATGATACACATCAGATGTTTATACAAGGACTACTTAATAACTTTATGAATACAATGGGAAATCTCATCATGCATGATTGCCTCTAGGGCATATTCCCAACAAGATATTGAATAAGTTCAATATAGAAACTACAAAGAAAGGTTCTTGTTGCACATGAAGGATTGAATAAAGATTTAAGTATTTTTGATACTTGATAGATACAATCACAAAGAGTATTTTATCAATCATGCTGTGATGTGTACAAATCTAGAAATGTCCTATGCTCTAAATGTTATGAGCATATACCAGAATAATTCATGAGATGATTATTGGAAGATAGTAAAGATATTCTTATGATCTTTTAAAAGAACTAAGAATATATTATTTTGCAGAAGTGACAAATAGATGGTTAGTTCATTGTAAAAGTATTACATTGATACTAGTTTTGTCACGAAGTACAAATTAAGTTTATCTCAATCTAAACTAAGGGTGTCACAATGTGATGGAAAGTAAGTTTCATAATGGATTTGGATGAGTTCGAAAGTTAAGACATTGTGACAGATACTACAACAAAAGGCTAAGTATATAACTGCTATTATAGCAGCAAAAGAGGGCATTTGTGTCAAGTAGTTTGTTATCAAACTAGGTGTAGTTCACAGCAGGGATAATACTATGAAGATATATTGTACGACAATATTATCAACATGTTTTAACCCCAAAGAACTAAAGGTCACACCAAAGGACCAAATTTGTACAAAGCCATCTCATTAGAGAATGAGTGATGCGTAGAGACGCAAAGACATGCAATTACACACGAACCTGGAAGTGTCAGATCCGGAGATCAGTTGACCACTAGAAATCGTGTAAATACAACACCGGAAAGCCATAGGTATTGAATACACAAAGGTTTGAAACTAGATTATTGACTCTAGTGCAAGTGGGAGACTGTTGGAGATATGCCCAAGAGGCAATAATAAAGTGGTTATTATCATATCTTCATACTTCTGATAAATGTTTACATACCATGCTATAATTGTATTAATTGGAAACATTAATACTTGTGTGATTTGTAAACATAAAAGAATCCCTAGTAAAGCCTCTTGTTAAACTAGCTTGTTGGTTAATATATGATCATGGTTTCCTGATCATGAACATAGAGATGTTATTAACAACAGGGTCATATCATTAGGAGAATGATGTGATGGACATACTCCTATAGTTAAGCGTAGCATAAAGATCAAGTCATTTAATATAGTTATTTGCTATAAGCTTTCTGATACATAGTAACCTAATTCCTTTGACCATGAGATCATGCTTATCACCATCACCGGAAGGATGCTTTGATGACATCAAACACCACACCGTAACTGGGTGGCTATAAAGGTGGCATTGAGTGTTCGGAAAGTATGGGTTGAGACGCATGGATCAAGAGTGGGATTTGTCCATCCATATGACGGATAGATATACTCTGGGCCCTCTCGGTGGAATGTCATCCAATTAGCTTGCAAGCATGTGACTGGCTCACAAGGGATCTCATACCACGGGAACAAGAAAAGAGTACTTATCGGTAACGAGGTTGAACTAGGTATGCAGAGATACCGACGATCAAAACCTCGGATAAGTAAACTATCGTGAGACAAAGGGAAATTGGTATCGTATGTAAGTGGTTCATTCGATCGCAAAGTAATCGTAGAAATATGTGGGAGCCATATGAATTTCCAGATTCCTCTATTGGTTATTGATCGGAGAAGTGTCTCGATCATGTCCGCATAATTCACGAACCGTAGGGAGACACACTTAAGGATTCAATGTTGTTGAGTAGTTATGGAATGATGAGTAAGAGACCGAACATTGTTCGGAGTCTCGGATGGGATCCTGGATATCACGAGGAGATCCGGAATGGTCCGGAGAATAAGATTCATATAAGGAAAGTCCTATTTCGGAGTTTGGGAATGATTCCGGTGTTTTCACCGAGAATGTTCTAGAAGGGTCCGGAAGGTCTGGCACTCCGGAGGGGAAGGGTACATGAATGTGTCATGACAATGTGAAATGGTTGCATCATGTACTAGGTCACTTGGCTGGGCAAAATAAAGGGAGAAATCAAATCCTAGTTTGAAAGTCAAACGCCAATTTGAAAAAGTCAAATGACAAGTTTGCTTGGTGGAGGGAGAGTAGGAAACCTACTTGGGGAGGAAGTCTTCTCCCTCCACCCGCCGGCCAAGGAGGAGGAGTTGGAGGAGGACTCCCTCCTCCCAAGCCGCACCCTCCCACCTATATAAGGAGGGGTAGGGCTGCCCCTCTCCCACACACCTAAAAACCCTAGCTCCAAGTCGCCGGCCACCTCCAAGCGCCGCCGCCTCCTAGGGCTCCTCCCAAGTCGCCGACTAGGGTTTCCCCAAACCCTAGCCTTCGGCTAAACCACCCTCCTTGGTGTACTCTAAACCGTAGATCGCCAAGGCCTCTCTCATACTCCACCATACATGCACCGGCTTAAGGCGAAGCCCTGCGAGATCTCCCCTCTACTTCTGACACCACGCCGTCGTGCTGCCGGAATCGCGAGGAGAGTGCTACAACCTCCGCTGCCTGCTGGAACAAGGGAGAGGAAGGTCTTCATCAAGTACCGAACGTGTGACCGATCGGGAGCGTCACGAACGCCACGGAAGGATCGTCTACACGATCTTGAGATCGGCAAGAGTACGACTACATCACCCACGAGAATCTGCTCTCGTTAACCGCTTTGGAATCTTCGAGGGTGAGTTCCTCTATCGACACGTTGCTACAATCTAGTAGATAGATCTTGGCTTGATCATAGATTAGATCTTGATTGTGTGTTCATGCGGTAGAAATTTTTTGCTTTCCATGCTACAAACCCCTACATTTAGAGCAAGAGCCAGCGTCATACTTACATCCCCTCAAGGCGACAAGATGAAGTACGTCCTTCGAATGCAATTTCGCGCCTCCAACAACGAGGCCGAATACGAAGCCCTCATCCACGGCATGAGGATGGCCAAGATCTGCGGCGCAACATGCCTCATCATCTACGGTGACTCGAACCTTGTCGTCCAGCAGACAATGAACGAGTGTGACGCTCACATCGCCAACATGGTCGCTTGCTGTGCGCTCTACAACTCACTCGAAGGAGACTTTAATGGCTACGAGATTCGGCACATCGACAGAGAAAGCAACGAAGAAGCTAACAGGCTCGCCAACATTGCCTCCACCTGCGCACGGGTGCCACCAGGCGTGTTCCTCGAACAAATCTGCGTACCCTCTATCAAGAGGAAATTCCCAAAAGGTTTAGCTGAAGAATCAGAGCACTCAGGGGCTGCGCTACCCGAAGGACGGGAAGGACCCGTAAAGCTAGACAACGAGGCCGAGATGGTCAGCCTAATGCAGGTCATGGCGGTGGAAGAGACGTGGACGCAGCCGTACCTTCAGTCTCTAATAAACAACCAACTGCCCGATGACCCGACAGATGCTCGCCGTATATCTCGTCGGTCAAAAGCCTTCACCATCATCAACAGCGAGTTGTACAAGCGCAGCATTTCGGGTGTGCTCCAACGGTGCGTCACTATTGGTGACGGTAAAAGCATCCTCCAAGACATCCATGAGGGTATCTGTGGCCATCATGCAGGCATCCGCGCCCTAGTCGCCAAAGCTCTACGAGATGGGTTCTACTGGCCAACCGCCATGAATGACGCCAAGGACATCGTCTAGAGGTGCAATGCCTGCCAGCGATACGCGGACAAGCCACACGCGCCAGGATCCGAGCTGAGGCCCATACTATTGGCCTGGCCCTTCGCCCAATGGGGCCTCGACATGATCGGCAAACTGCCAAAGTCCTCGCCAGGAGGCCACGTCTTCCTCCTGGTCGCAGTCGACAAATTCACCAAGTGGATCAAGGCCATGCCCGTCACCAACCAAAGCGGCAAAACTGTCGTCAAATTCTTCGAGTCCATTTTCTATAGGTTCGGTGTGCCTCATAGCATCATAACAAACAACGGCTCGAACATCATCTCGAAGTAATTTCAAGCCTTCTGCTGGAACCTCGGCATCAACATATCCTATGTCTCCGTGGTGCACCCGCAGACCAACGGACAGGTCGAAAAGGCTAACGGCCTCATAGGCAACGGCATCAAGAAGCGCATGCTATGCCCACTCGAAAGGCTTGCGGGAGCCTGGGAAGATGATCTACCCTCTGTTCTCTGGATCCTGCGTACAACGCCAAATTTCTCAACCGGCTACACGCCCTTCTTCATGGTGCACGGAGCCAAAGCCGTACTACCTGCCGAGGTACGCCACAATGCCCCACGGGTCGTCGCCTATAGCGAAGCTGAATCATCGAAAGCACTCGAAGACGTCGCCAACACACTCAACGAAGCACGCGACATCGCTGTGGCTCGCTCAATGGTCTATCAGCAGAGCCTCCGCAACTACCACAGCCGCCGGCTGCACCCAAGGTCCTTCGTCGAAGGAGACCTCGTCCTGCGACTCAAACAAGAATGGCCCAAAAAGCTCGAGTCACCCTGGGAAGGACCCTACATCGTCACCGAAGTCATCTCAGGTGGATCTTATTGCCTCATGGACGTCGTATCATGAGTCGAATACTCCAACCCTTGGAATGTCGCACAACTTCGAAGCTTCTACCCCTAGTTACCCTTTACTTTCAATAAGGCTACTCAGCCGAACAATGTACCTCCTTGTTTGCTATGAATAAAAGCTAAGTTCCTTGGCACAAATATCTTTTCCTCCTTATATTATTTCTCGCTAAATACGCTCGGGGGATACGCCTCACCTCATGACTTTGTCGACTGAGAATAATGCATACAACCTGAGTAGTTGACCACGTCAGGCGAACGAAAAGGACATGCACATAACAAAGCACCACGTGCCAATACATATAAAACTTTACAAAGGGCAATACGAGCCCACTCGAATAAATACAAAGTTTACATTAAGTTTTCTTTACAGGATGTACCTATTCCTTAGCATTAGATTCGCCCGCTGCTCGAACAAATCTGCAATCTCCTCAGCATGCTGCTCCACAGCCGCATAATGAGGGCGCATGTCCTATAGGCTGCCATCTGGTCGAAGGGGCGGCACAGTCGCCACCTCCACAATATTGACATCATGGCGATGCAACCGAACAAGAGACAAGGCAGCCTTCACCCTAGCAATTAGCTGATGGCTGACCAACTCCTTGACGTGGCCCACATTTCGAAATTTGCCAAGAAGACCCCAAAACGTGGAAGGACCAGTGTCCAAGGGGAACATGACAGACCAAATGGCCGACAGAGAAAACCTCGCCTGCCTCAGCACCCGAAGAACTTGGTGTACGCGATCTTGCACCGTCGCAAGGACGATGGCTCGATCACGGTCCATCCAAAAGAAGCCACCAACCTCCAACTCTTGTTGTGTCAGGCGGTTCATCCGAATTGTGACGCGTTCCTTATCTTCCCGCAGAACAAGATTCACAAATTCAAAAAACATGGAATGAGCCAACATACAAATAGGGCGCACCCGAAAATAATATCGGTTCACAAAGACTTACATTGAAGTTTCTCACCCATCTGCTGCAACTCGCCAAGCAAGAACTCCTCCCTGGCCTTGGACTTCCACACACCCGCGTGGCCTCGAATGCTAAGGATGTCCTTCTCTAAGTTGTAGACACGATCACGCAGAAAGTATAATTGCGACGCATCATCCAAAGATGGTCGTGGGTTAGGAGCAGTCGGAGTGACAACTGGAACCTCACCCAAAGGACCCTAAAGGCAAATAAGCAAGCATGAACATCACAGGAATTTCTGGCAGCAGCTCAAAAGACAAACTTATATACATAAATAAATCCACCTCGTGGCATAATTGGACTTGTTCATCCGCAAGATGTTACAAAAGGCAGCCAAAGAAGAAGCTACACTAGCTACTATACATAGGCCTAGGCACCCGCATCCGGAGCAGTCTCGAAGCCTCACTGTCAGCTCTTGGCCTCATGCTACTGCTTCGCCGCATATTCAGCCATGAGGTCGATGAGCTTAGGACCATAACACTTACAGCGAGAAGCAAACAGGGCGAAAGCTACCTCAGAGCCATCTGCCGCCATCGGCATCCGAGATGTGATCCGATGAAGGTCAAGCTCGGCTCCAGATGCCATCGCCATGGCCATACCCATGGAGGCGCCAATGCCCTTCTACTTGCGCTTATACTCCGTCGGAGCTTCCTCTGATAGAGCATCCGCAAGAGCGTCGACGTTGTCGAGGGCAACGCCCTTGGGGACGACCTCCTTGTAGAAGCACGTGAGCACTTTCTTGGCCTTCTCCAAGGAGCCAGCGACGGTGGCGCGGTGATCCTCGATCACAGCGGCAGCATTAGCCAAAGCATCTCCGTGCTCTAGCGCACCGCGATCAAACACGATGCCAGAAGCATCTGATAAGAAGAAAAGAACACTTGAATGAGGAAGTATAAAACGCACTCGAATATCAGAAGACCCAAGGTATACAAGAATAGCTTACCAGAAATAACCTTGGCTATAGCCATGAGCCTGTCGGCCATCTCTTTCTCCTGCGCGGTTGCAACAGCCGTGATCTGCTGCTCGTGATCCTCAACCTCCTTTTGCAGGCGCTCCTTGGCCTCCGCAGCATCTGTGGCCTTCTTATATTCTTGGCCGAGGCTCTTTTCGAGAGCATTCAGCCTTCGGAGTGCAGCATTGTTATCATCTGCAGAATGAAGAAATGTCGGGTAAACACAAGCAACACACTTAGCAAATAACAACCAAAAAGACAACTACGCACCTTGGAGCTGCTTCAGCTCAGCTTCCAGCGCCAGATGCTGCTGCATGAGAAGGTTGGCGCTGTGTACAAAAGGCTACAGAAGAAACAAAAATAGAAGTCGATGAACCAAGGGCTCGGGGGCTCCCCCGCAAAAGCAAAAAAGATCAGCAGGTCATACAAAAAGGACTCGAGGGCTCCCCCCACGGAGTAAAAAAGACATCACTTATGTGTTCAGGCGTGGACTCCGAAGGTCTGCATGCTGCCTTCTGAGTTATGACTGATGGAGCTTCTCGCCTGGAGGGGTTCGGGTCATCATCCTCAGTCGGCCACCACCTGGGGGACGAAAGCCGTTGATTTTGACTCCGCCATTACTTCCCGAGTGTCCCCGTCAAAGGACTCCTCCGAAGGATTGCTGCAAGCAAAGATTAGACCAGCAACAACTCACACTAATCAGATGAAAAATAGAAAAAGGACTCAAGCAGAATAACTTATGACTCGATGTCCGACACACTGAAGACGGGAGCCGCCTTCTCCTTCTTATTCTTGGCCGACGGCTGCGGAGCCACCACCCGAATGGGCACGGCGGGGTAAAGCGCAGATGACACACCTTCTTCCACGCCGTGCTGATCGAGGAATGGCAGGCCCCTTGGAGTTGGCGGGGTAGACGCATTCGAAGACTCGCTCCGGGTGCGCTTTCGGGTCCGCCCTTCGCTCGGCTCGAGGGCGTCCGTGGTAGGAGATTGCGCCGGGGGAAGCTCGGACTCGGAATCCATAACTTCTTTGTCCAGCACAACTGGAAACTTCTCAGGCAGAGGGGGCATCATCCCAGATACCTTGAGATCAAGAGAACATTATTAGTGAAACTAACAAGAAGCAAACAACACTCAAAGATGCGCAACGCGCAAGCCACAAATTTCCACCTACGGAACTGCATTTTCAGCGCTGAAGGGGGAAGTCAAGGATTTCCCCGGGAGGTCCTCGTTGGCCTTGTACTTCAGCAGAGGCCGAAGAGCTCTATCAAGGTCACCCTTGGACAACTCCTCAGGTGAAACCCTCGTCGGGTCGCTGCGGCCAGCATATAGAAACATCGGATGCGCCCTCGCTTGGAGCGGCTGCACCCGACGCTTGAGGAAGGTGCAAATGATATCGAAACCATTGAACTCCTTCTCGACCACCATCTGAAGCGCCTCCACGTGACGGTAGAGCTCCTCCACCTCCGACGTTTCACCCTCCAAAACGTGGTTCTTCGATGATCTCTTCGGGGTGATCTTCTATGCTGAGTCAAAGGGAGCAAGACCATATTCTTGTTCGTCCAATTTGACGTCACGGATGTAGAACCACTTCTTCCACCAATATTGGACGAACTCGCACATGGAAAAGGAGAAGAACAAGATAGAAGAACGAATGGATATAATATATCCGCCGAGCGGATAAACACTATCAGTGCCAGATTGTCTCTTCATGGAATAGAGCTTTCGAAAGAGGCCAAAGTGCGGCTCGATACCAAGCCAGGACTCGCAAAGGGTGATGAAACAAGCGATATGGAGAAGATAATTGGGATACAAAAGATGCAATTGAATCCCATAGAAAAAGAGGAGTCCACGAAGAAATTCGTAGACAGGAAGAGAAAGACCGCGGATGACAAAGGCATAAAACATCACCCGAAACCCTTTGGGTGGGCGTGGGATTACCTCGTTGTCGGGGAGGATGGCGTCCTTCTTGTTCTGGGGGATCAACCCAGCATCATGTAGCTTGCGCAGGTCCCCATCGCGCATGTCCGTGGCGCGGGCCGTCGCGGCGACCTTTTTTACCTGCTGGCGGCGCTCGAACCAACCCCGGCAGCGGTCTTCTTTGGCTTGCCCATCTTGTAGCGACAGTGGCGGAGGTGCGAGCGCAAGAATGAAGAGGGAAAAATGCGAAGAATGTCCAGAGCGCAGCGAAGGGAAGCAAAGCTCGTGAAAATGGAGGCAATGGAGATGAGCAAATGACGAAGGGTAAAAGAAAATCACTATTTACCTACAGTATAAAAGGAAGAAGACGACGCACATGATCCGTTGATCCAGAAGCCCTAGCGTGCACCTCATATCTAACCATACACGTGCCAGCACTACACCGAACCGTTGCCAGCATGCCATACACTATGCACGGAAACCGAGGAGACGCCGTGATTTTCGCCATGTATACGCGTGACTAGTCAAGTTCAAGTCAGGCGGTGGGACCCACGATCGTCTCGTCACATCATCTCTGCTACCGCAGATGGTTGAGATCACCAATCGTCAGTGCTGACATCATCAAAGCACAGCCAGCAACGACTCGAAGTTTTCGTCTAATCAATCAAGTACTTACTCGAAGCTACGATTCGAGAAACTACTCGGAGGCTACTCCTATCAGAAGCGTTGGCCGCGCACCTGAGAAATGACTAAGGTAACTACACCTCGCAGTTATCTTCGAGTCCTACGTCTAGTCTATGACTCCACTACGGACTCGGGGGCTACTTCCATAGGGAGGATCAGTTGAGCATCCGAAAAAATTGTGTCCTTCGGACCTACTGCAAATAACTGAATTAAAGTCTCTGCTTGAGTCTACGACCCGAATAGACACTCGGGGGCTACTCCCATAGGGATCGCTGGTCGCACACCCTATGAATTCTTCGACTGCGATCCTTCGGATCAAATATGACAAAATATTTTTGGCAACTTTTACCAAACCAACGCTAAATGAGAAGCATTCTCCTTGGCCACCCAAAACACCTCCGTGGTAATAAAACTTCGGATGTTGTGTCTGCGACGCAAAGATAAGCCCTACAGATATCATCTGATGGTTCGGTAACGACCGATCGCGCTCGCCAAGAAACTTCCGTGTCAACAGACACGATGAAAATTCTGACGGACGCGTTAGGTACATCACTTGAAAATCACTAGGATTCGACTCCTGTAAGATCACAACGGCCTGAGTCGAATCACACCAGCAATTGTTCCGAATTCGAGTTCGGGGACCCGAGTTTGACAAATATCGTGTTGTTTTGTCCTATGACAGTTAACTCGCCCTGATCCGTCGGGTGAGCCAGGCACACGCATCAACAATCCCTATGAACTAAAACATTTCTCCTTAAAATAACAGGTTCAACTGCACCCGAAATATTAAAGAGTCCTCAGACGAATCTATGATTCGACTGAACACTCGGGGGATACTGACTTGGATGTACCCCACAGGTACATGACATTGGTATATCTGGTCCAGCCCAAGGAAGGCCCACGTCAAAACACGTGGCCCATGAAGAATTTGGGTGGCCCAAGCCCATGACGTTTTCGAATCCTTGGAGGACAAGTCTAGATTAGATAGAATTTCAAAGGGTACCAACCCTAATTTGTAACCGAATCGACCTAAGCCCGGGACATGCCTATCTATATAAAGGCCAGGAGGGTACGGTGGGAAGGATCTCTCCCAACACCACATACGCACCTCACGCTAGATTGCATCTGCGCACCCCTATAACTTTCGGTTCCGCCGTAATCAAGAGCAGACAAGCAGGAGTAGGGTTTTCCCTTTGGGGGCCTGAACCTGGGTAAATCTCATGTACCATGTTGCTTGTCTGTTAACCGTTCCACGACTTCTAGTATCCCCATCCTCTTCAAAACCCAAGTCCATAACAATGGGCATTGACGAAATCAACCCTCGTCAGGGGGTGAATAGGTGCTACTTCAAATTTTCTTCTTTTTCAAATTAGGGGTTGACAAGAAAGATAAATTATCTAGATTATGCAACTAAGGTGAATTTACCTATATGTCAATCTAGCACCAACTAGCACAACACTAAGCAAGAACAAGTAAAGTAAAGTGTGGTAAAGGATAGAAGTAACCAAAGTGGTGGACACGGAGACACATGGATTTGTTTCCCATAGTTCCTTCCTTTTGAGGGGAAGTAAGTCTACGTTTGGAGAGAGGATGGTTTCAAACCACCAACGCCACGAGAGGCCTTCCTTGTTCTCCGATGAACCTCACCCCAAAGGGTTCGATTCACCTCTTCCACTATATCGGCAACCTTCGAGGTGGAAGCCGGCGCCTTTACAACAAGTTCGGGGCACACATCCACAACCTAATTGGAGGCTCCCGAATACAAGCAAGTTGTCAAATAATCAAAGATAAGCTTGTAAGAACCAAATCAAAAGCTAGGGTTTCCAATTAAACACTAGAGCAAGGGGCCCTCAAGTGAATGAGGAGGGAATGAAGATCTCTCTTGGTGAAGCAATAGATGAAGGGCTCCTCCTTCGAATCTCCAAAGATCGACGACTTTGGATGGTTGAGTGAAGAGACCTTGGCGATTTGGTGGCTCAAATGGGGGTGGTGTTCTTGAGCGAGTCGAGCAACCTTCCAAGGTTGAAGAGAGGGCTATTTATACCCCACAAGGCAGATCCGTCATATCGTTTTCGTAATCGGTACTACCAGATACCGAGCGTAGTACCGTAAAAACACCCAGATTATCGTCGTGTATCGGATGTGGTACCGGAACCATATCCAAAGGGTGACTAGGCAACGGCTCCCCCTGCGGTAGTACGAAGAACAAACAGTGCTACCGCAAGGCGGTAGTATCAGACGGCAGAAGCGGTACTACCGCGCCCAGGCGACAGTGCCACAACTAGATACCGGCCGGTGAGACAGCGGTAGTACCGGGTCTGGGATGCGGTACTACCGGACCCGAGCGGTAGTACTGCTTTTCTGTACCGGGGAAGGCAGTGGCATTAGGCAGGCTTGCCCACTCTCACTGCCCTGGCCGGTAGCAAACAGCGGTACTGCCGGTGGTGAGCGGTAGTACGGGCTGATTTTTCCGGTACTACCGGACACCACAAAGAGCAAGAGTAAGGCTTTGCAGGTGGCCCTTTTTGGAGAGAGCGACTAATATCTTTTCCGTATAAAACCTGTGGTACACTTGATAAATAATTAGTCCGATAAGTATGTATCCGTAAGTTCGTTAGGACATGCGTTATTATAGATAATAGGGTATAATTGTTATCTCTATGATATTAATATATATTCTTTTTAAAAGTTTAAGGACAAGATTCGATTTCACAATTGTTTAAGTAAGAGAAGCAAAGGATGGCCTTCCCTTTTCTGTCATGCATGGCCATGCATGCATCAGGCCAGACAGACCCCGCGCGTTAGGTTAAGAAACACCAACTTATTGCGATTCGTTTACGTAGAAGAAACTAAATGAATTTCCGGGGCACTGACTGCATGTTACTAAACTCATACAAGTAGCGAGGCAAAGAAGATCAGGCTGTACCAACACAGAGCTAGAGCTGCACACAAGATTTCAAAATCTAATAACGGAGATCATACGGAGGAAGAAACGCTCCGGTCCATACCGCGCAATCTATGCGCGGCCAGTCGAAATGACACTAGGATACCTACCAAGCGCATATAGATCATTTGCACGAATGATTGTACCCCGGGCAATTAGTAGGCGTGAGAGGAATTCCAAAAATGGACCGTTCACCGTGCATGTGCTATCCCGACATGCATGCGCCGGGCGCTGGGACCCGGGCCGAGACCAGCCAATAATTTAATTACACCGGCGGGACACATGCATACACATCGGATGGAAACCGGGTTGTCGTATCGCCCCGGTTCCCGACCGGCGACAGTTCTCCAAGGACACACGACATACATACCGAACGCTGCTGCCCATCACGGGTCGATCGAGTGAGACAGCTTGCATGTAAACGTGAACATTTAGTAGTAACAGCACTCTGCCTTGAAGGTCCAAAGAATAGAATGGATTCTCTTTGTGAGCAACCTCTACGCAAATGGATATGGTCCTATATATGGCCCAGCGACGGCCGGCGGCGACGGAGATTTCGTTGTCACTCCAGTGGAACTGGGTCTCTAGCTAGGAGCCTAGGATCTACGCGTAGCGCCGTGCATAATTGGAGTTTCATCGTGTCAAATCGTGCGCTGATTTTGATCGATGTGTGCGAGCGACGGCTTGAGTGAAGCTCACGTCGTCCTGTACGTACCAAAACATCCACGCCGTCACTCGGGCTGCCAGCCCTGTGCCTGCTGTGTTAGTGTTAGAGCACCTACCTTCATTTGTTGGGCCCTAGTTTTATTCTCAGAATGTCCAGTTTACCAAAAACGACGACACGTTCGAATTTTTTCGTTCGACGCCGGCGATATCTCGGCTAAAGGTGTTTGATAGAAATATGCCTAAAAATGTTCGGCGTCCAGATTATTACAAAACAAGATAAAAAATGGTTCGGCGATCAGTTGTCGATGGGATGGCCTCCTCCGGCGTGTCCGGTGCGACGGGATGGGTTCATCGACGGCGTGGTCGGCCGACGGATTGGAGAAGGTGGAAACAGAGCTCGACGAAGGCGTGGCGGCGGAGACGGTCGGCTTATATCTTGGTGTGTTGGCGGTGATGTCCTCCTGGAGGATGGCGTTGTGGCGCGCCATGTGCCAGACCTTGACTGGCGTGCTCATCGCCGAGGTGTCTTCGCCGCCTATGAGGAACTCGAGATCCATCTTCCTCTTCTTGGCGGCAAAGTTCGCCTTGAGGAGGTCGAGCTTGCGGTCTTGGTTCTGGAGCAGCTGCGTCACCTCTCATCGGCCTTCTCCTCCCTCTTCTCGGCATGGACCTTGGAGTCGACGATACACTTTCTGATGGACGCGTGGAGAAGCTCGGCGGGAGGTCATGTGGCTTTGAGCATCTTCGCCTTCTCCTGGCCGACCTCCGGCCTTCCTTCACCGGCAGCAGGGGAGGAGCCTCCTGGTTGTACACGTCGTCCTTGGACTTGGCGAGGCTCACGCGAGTGTCCACCCATTTTTGGCATTTCTCTATCATGGCAAACACATGGTGGAACTTGAACTCTGTCTTGGTATCACCCACGGACGAGCTGCAAAGGCAAGACGAAGTGTGTCAGGACAGGCATGAACTCAGCATACCTTCGGTTAGTGTTCGGCGATGTACCTTGCTATCCATGCTTTCACCTCTGACGGGTGTGCAGTCGACATCCTTGAGGATGTTGTGCCACTTGCTACATGCATGCTTTCTCACCGTGCTCCATGTTAATCTTGTTGTACTTCGGGTCACAAAGGTTGTGCTCGTCAAACACTAGATTCACGCGCCTCCAGTAATTGTCCGAGTTTTGGTTGGCGTCGGTGATGGGATCCATGCTCACTGCTTTCCAGGCGTCGACGAGGCAAAGGTCCCCAAGCGTCGTCTACTTGACCCGAGGCTCCGGCATCGACGATCCCGCCTTCCTCTTGCCTTTGCCTTTGGTCTTCGCCGGAGCCAAGGCATCCTCTTCAGCGTCCTCCTCATCCTTGGCCTGCGTCTAGTCGGCCTGGCCTTCGGCAAAATCCTGGGACTCGATGCCACGCTATCCCGGGACTGTTCTTGAGTGAAGGAGGCGCTGCCGGCCGCCGCCGACCCTGAGGCGATCATGTCCTGCATGTACGCTTCGGCCGACATTCCGCCAAACATGCTATGGACGTCCGCTTCGCCGAAGGTTGCGGGCGAGGAGCTGGCGTAGGGGATGTTGATGTTGACGCTGAAGGTCGGAGGAGGGCGAGGTGCGGGGCAGGGGAAGAGCATGTTCGGGTTGAACCCACCGTTGAACTCGCGGGAGGAGGAGTACCTCTGCCGCGGGTTCGCCTGGCTCTCCTGGAACATGTCCGGCGAGATCGGCGAGAACCCGGCCGACGATCCGACGCTTGGCTGGCTCCCCCAGTGCACGTCGCGCTGTGGGGGGCGATCAGTGTTGGGCACGACACCGCCACACGCACCAACGCCGCATGCGTTTCCCTCACTGGCTGGGCCTCGGCGAGCGCCTTCGCCTCCTTGGACCTCGTCGTCATATCCCTGCGGCTGTCCGTTTCAACCTTCCTCTTTTAGACTAGGGCCAGCCACTCGGCGTCGGTCAAGCCATCCGGCCTCGGCGTCGGGGTTCTCGGTTTCCTCGCCTTTTTCTTCTTTGGGCGGCATGGTGGTCGGGAGCTCGGTGAACTGGCGGGAGATGTGAGAGGAATGGAGAGGAAAGGCGGGAGGAAAGAAGAAAAGGATAGAAGCTCGGTTTCGAGTCACCGATAGGGTTGGCCCACCTGCATTTTGCTTCGTCCGGCGTTTTAGGATGTTTCCAGCCCCGGGATCGGTCTGGTAACCCGGACGAAAGTTAGACCAAATCCAAATAAAATCAGCATACGACTGGGCTATTTTTCGGTGTGCGGATAAAAAATTCACCTTGAAAACGGCATGGTGAAATCCGAGCGAAGATGCTCTTAGCGACCAGTCGCGGTCATGTAGCTATATATGCCTCGGACTCGTTGGATCGCTTCGGGCGGAGTGTGTCGACCTGTATGGCAGTATGGACTAGGATAGATTTCCGGGGCAGATCGAGAGGCAGTTTCCCGTGCTTGGTGGTATCTATCTAGCGCGAGCTAGATCGGGTTGGATCGTGTCGTCGCAAGAGGCCAAGCCGGGGGAGAGCGACATCGCGGCCGCGCGGGGCCTGTCTGTATGGGTGTTGGGGATATGCGTTTGTTCGATCGGCTGACGGCTGGCCGGAACCAGCAAGCCAGTCTCAGAGCAGGGGCGCGCCCACATGGGTAGCGAACGCTGAACGCTCGGGGGGAGCTCGCCGCGACAGGACAACCATCCGTTTCTCGCCCCTGGACCTGGACATGGACATGGACCTCTCTGAACGCGCTCGCTGCCCAAACGGGCGCGGCCGCGCGCGCGCGCTGACATCCTACTTGCCGCAGAACGTTGGCCGTAATCGCGGTAGGTCGACGGCGCCCTCGCCACGCACGCACGTCCGTCCGTCCGGCCGGCCGACCCGCGGCTTTGCTGCTTGCTGCAATGATGATGGTGTTCCCGGATTTGGACGCTGCTGGAGGCCTGGTGTGATGATGGTGTTCCCGGATGTTGGTCGGGACGACGTACCTAACTGGCTACAGGCTGCTAGCTAGCCCCATTGCTCGGGCTGTACGATTTTGGGTTCGTTGAGGCAACAGCTTGAAAAGGAACGTACACCACGTCGACTCAGCTGATCGACATCAACATCCGTGTTCAATTGTTTTTTTTATATTATTTTTCTCTAACATGTGCAAACACACTTAAAAAAAGATAAATAAGAGCCTGCCTTCCTGTTGATGAATTCAGGGAAAATCCTTTTAGCTTCCGAGTTCCAGTGCTCCCTGCTTATTAAAGAAAATAAAAAGTATACTTTTGGCCCTGTTTTGTATTACTGTTGATGACTATTAATAAATAGGTGAAATTTCATTAAAAAAGAAATTAGGAAAAATCCTTTTGGCTTCCGAGTTTTAGTGCTCCCTGCTTATTAAAAAAATAAAAATTATAATTATAAGTTTTAAAAAATCATGAAACAAAATCCTAAAAGTTTTTAATGATGTATCCAACAAACGTGCAAAATCTCAATTCAAAGTGTTTTATATTCCGAGCTACATAAAAACAACAAACTGTGACTTTTTTGTGATTCAAAATCACTATATACTAGTACTATAGATCTACAATTTTGTTATTTTTGTGTAGCTTAAAAAACACATTATTTTGAATTGAGATTTTGCATGTTTATGGTATAAATCACGACTAAGGACTACGGACTACATCCTAATTTATTTTTAGATTTTTTTAAAAACTTAAAAATATATTTTTAATTAAAAAAACCCGAATCACTAGTGCCATGTGCATCCAATCTTCACTTTTTTTTAGTAGTATCAGATCTTCACTCATCAAAGCAAGATTTCGCAGGAACCCGAGCAGGCCACATGCATCCGGCGCTAAGTATAGAACCTGGGCCGTGTATTCCTGGGCCCTAGCCAACTCGTAGTTCTAGCACCAACTGCTCCACTTCGCATCATCCGACCGAGCGACCAAGCGAGAGTACTTCCCGGCGGCGGCGGCGGCGGCGGCGTGACGTCCGGGCTCCGGATCGAAGGGAGCCGGACCCAGGCCGAGCAGGAGACTGGCCAACGGCGGAGGTCTCGCCATCTCGTCCACTCACCGGGCAGCGTACTTCCCCAGTTCTCCAGCGGGCAGCAGGCAGCGGGGCGGCGGGCTGAGCGGCAGGAGGCCTTGTCGTCTCGGCCAAACTTGGGCTTGGTTTCTCAGCCAGATTGAAGATGAATACTCCCTATACCGCCACGGCGCCACTCACCTACAATTATGTCGGGTGAATTCTGAAGGTGAGCTTGTGATGAGGCAGTTTTTAGTTATGTATATCCTGTCGCTCCTCGTTCTCAAATAATGTGGAATTTACCATACATTCCGTACTAAAAATTCGGTACATAATTGAAATCAGAACGCTAACCGTAAGTGAGATCATAAGCTACCCAGAAGCTGTTCTTTCAACAAATTACCTTTAGCTCAACTGTTTAGTTTGTATTGTGTCACAAATCCAGACCGTACCTCTGTTTCTTAATATCACACTTTTGCATTTCTAGTAGCTTGTGATGACTGTATACGTATATGCTTTTAAAGAATGGAAAAGAACATGGTACTGGTAGATAGCTTACTAGTAGTTTTGGTAGCATCTGTAAGTAGGGCCGAATGGGGAAAGGTACATTTTTTTTCTGGATATTTGCATTTGGATAGATCGCTAGTGTCTTATTTGGTGAATTTGTGAATTGCAGATTTGACAAGCTATTTCTTACATCATCGTAAAGTAATAATATGCCTAGAAAACTTTGATTTTTTGCATCAGTTTTTTTAGAAGTTTTAGGTTTCGCCCCATCAGTTTTTTTTCTTGGCCACTGGATACAACCCATGCCCCAGGCAGACACGCTGCAGGTCAGATCAGTCCACTTCTCGGCGGAATGCCGTGGCACCGTGCACGAGCGTCGCCCAGCCCAGACTGGTATCGGCTCTCTCTCTCTCTCTCTCTCTCTCTCTCTCTCTCCAGCGTACACGCATGAACACATGCGCACACACGAGACAGACACATCTCCTCACCTGCTGCAGCTTGCCAGCCCTAATTCCCCATCTCCACGCACCTGAGGTCCCCCTCATCCCACTCCTCTGTGTCTTCTCTCCGTTTGCGGCTGCAAGCGGGGTATGCGCAGTGGCGGGACCGTGGGACGTACCCGCGCACACCCAAGCCGTATCCCAGCTCGCCTCTGGTGGGGTCGGAGTTGAGGGCAAAGCCGGTGGGAACCGAGGTGAGACGCTTGCTAGAGTATTTAGAACAAGGTGCTCTTGCTGTAGTTTAGTGTCTGTTTCCCGGTACAGCAAATCTGCATTGTGTGTGCGACATTTACTGTTTTTTTAGTTAGAACAAGGGTGGTGGAAAGTACTACCTCTATCCCAGTTTATAAGACTTACGTATACCTAGGTCATCCGCATGAGCTATATAATATGAATTATATAATATAAAAATTATATCATTAGAAAATATAACATTTGAAGTTTCTAATAATATAGTTTTTATCTTATGTACCTCATGCTAAGTTGGTTAATTTATCGACCTAGAAATACGCGTAGGTCTTATAAACCGAGACGGAGGGAGTAGCTTTTCTTGCCTATGGCTATGGAACGATTAAATGCTGTCAAATTAGAGCTATTCCCAGTAATGCGCATGCTCCACAGTTGAGTTCATCGCGAAACAGCTATCTAGTGTAGCAGAGAGCTACTGTTGTACGTACCTTTGCGCAACGATGACTGCGCGAGGTAGGTGGAGCTACTTATCTGTGCTCATGCTGGTTGGTTATTTTTGTACAACTGCAAATATTAGAGTACCTGCATGGTGGCTGTCTAATAATGATTCTGTGGGTTTTCATATCCTCAGAGGTTCCTTGCAATATGCAGTCCTGCACATAGTGTTCTCTGAATTTCTGAACAGCAATCTATCAAAATATATTTGAAGATTGATCATTTGTAAGGATAGCTGCATGATTGGAAATGGTTTGTTTCCGTGGGATATTGTATTTAAGTTTTTTCCACCATACATTTTTCATTCCTTTTCAAGTGAGTTGGGAGTTCATGGATAGTCAGCACCTTTTAGCTTCTACAGTAGTCCTGTTGCTGGTAGATTTTCTTGATTTTTTAAGATCATGTACTAGGAAGAAAAACTTAACTTGTTTGTGCAAGGGAGCACTATTTTGATGTTACTTCTGTGTGAGATCACATGGAGGTAATCCATAACTAACCTGTATTGTCACTATTATGCCTGCAGATTCAGGGGCTGTAGTGGACAAGGAAGCTCCCTTTAGAAAACCAATTGCTAAGCACTGTTTATTTGCGTAACAACTTCATGTTCAGTTTTCCTGTATACTAGTACTTTTGTTAATTTGAATCATACCAGAAAGTTAAATGGAAATATATTTTTTATCTGAGTGTTAGAAATATATTTCCTGTTCAGTTAGGAATATTTTTCAGTGAATTGTTCTACAGTCGATAGTTGTGAAGGAAAGTGCTTGGTTATAAGCTTAAGCACATGACAAAATTTATAATCTTGCATTTCTGTTCTATCTGTTGCAGGTCTTTAATCCTGTTTGTCTGGTGTGGTATTACTGCCTGCAATGATCCTGCGAGTTCAAATCTGAAACTCGTGCAGGAACTTAGGACCTTGTGTGCACAGTCCAATGCATGCACTGACATCTTCATGATAAAAATGGAGAGGTCCAGCTCTGGTTCTTGTCTTCAAGGTGATTGGTGTACCCCTGCACATGAGTTTCTTATGCATATAGTTAGACAGTAAATTTGATTTGAGTAATTTAAAGGTTTCTCATAAGCTGGCAGAAACTGAAAGGCATTCTCATATATGATTGTAATAATCTGCATTTGAACCTTAAGTTCTTCAATCTTCATACGTAAGCTTTCTGAAGAATGTATATTCACCTTGATGCATATGAATATCTAACCTATAGGTTTTTTTTGCTTGAACTTGAATGTCTAATCTAGGTTGTAACAGCATGCTGTTATAAGCGCCAACATCAATCTGAAATGGTATAAGCATCAATATCCGTTAAAATACTTACAGTACATAGCAACATGGCTTTTCATATGGAAATAAATAAGTTTCTCAATATCCGTCAAAATACTACTACATGGCAACATGGCTTTTCATTTGGAAATAAATAAGTTTCTTCACAAGAAATAGATCTATGATGGTTTGTTTTACATTCCGAAAGTCCAAAATACATGATATTCACAAGATGATGTTCCTAGATATTGTCCAATACGAGTTCAGCTATGGTACTAGAGATGTTAGGTAATGAACTGAGGGTTGTTAAAGTACACGCACATTGTTTGTAGGTTAATCTCTTATTTTTAGGAAGATGTCCATTCAAGTGCATTGCGTGTGGTTTTGTGACCACTTTTTTAACGAGTTATGCTGAAGTAGCATTGCATTGCAGGTACAGTGTATCATTGGCTTCTATTAGTTTTTATCTGGCTTGGTGACTGTCAGCATGTTCTGTCTCAGCAAACAACACTTGAACCTAAAGATAAATTTCTTCTGTCTGACCCACCTATTGGTCTCGTCGATCCAGTAGAGATTTCACCATCTGTTCTTCCACACAATACTAATCCAGTTGTGCCACTGTCACCAATGTATCCAAACTACACATCCCATGATCCAGTTTTAACTGGAAAGTGCCATGTAAACTTTTCAGCGCTCTCTTATATTATGGACAAGACGGCTTCTGATTGTTCTGTACCCTTAGCACCACTAGTTGGGGATGTTATATGTTGTCCACAAGTTAGTAGCTTGATGAATATTTTCCAAGCTGCATATGGTGTTGGAAACAATACGCTTGTTCTCAATCAAGCTTCAGCAAATGTGTGTTTCTCTGACATTATGAGCATACTTGCAAGTAAATGGGCAAACACCAACATCCCCGAGCTGTGTACTCTTGGACCATCAAATCTTACCGATGCTTCTTGTCCCGTGAAGGATATAAGTTCGTTCGAGAGAATGGTTAACGTAAGCAAGCTCTTGGATTCATGCAGCAGTGTTGACCCACTGAAAGAGTGTTGTAGGCCAGTTTGCCAACCTGCAATAATGGAAGCAGCAGTACATATATCGTCAGGGAAGGCAAGCATGTTTGGAAGTTCTAGCATACCTGGGAGTGCGCCTGGGATTAATGTTGTTAGTGACTGTAAAGGGGTAGTTTACTCCTACTTATCTGTAAAACTTTCATCAGAAGTGGCAAACACTGCTTTCAGAGTATTATCTGGTTGCAAGGTAAACAAAGGTATGCAATCTCACATGACTTTTACTGGCTGGGTTGATACATTTATATATTTTCTCTGGTGGGAATTTCTTGCTTGGGTTGCTGTAATACCAAAATTTCACAAAGTTAATCATACTTAAAATAACAAGTACCTTTTTTTCTTATAATCTTATCCTCGTGTCATCACTGCTGGTTTCTCAGTACTATCAGTGTAATCATAATAATGTATGTATGGCATCAAGTGAATTGTCTAAATCTTGTTCTTAATTTTGTAGTCTGTCCACTGGAGTTTGATGACCCGTCGTCAGTCGCAAAGGCATGTGGCAATACATCTTCTTCCAGGCCTGTATGCTGTGCAGCGTTGCACTCTTACATTGCAACTAGACAGAAGCAAATATTTGTCACGAACTTGCAAGCAATTAACTGTGCAACAATGTTTGGATCAATGCTACAGAAAGTTGGTGTAGGGGTTGATATTTATGATCTCTGTGATATCGACTTGAAAGATTTTAGCCTGCAAGGTATGTGCAGAAGATATCAGAACTTTCGTTTGAATACTTTTTATATATACTGGAATGCAAAATAACATTGTCTATTACTTTGGCACCATTTACCCAATTGGAACAGCTTTTGGGCAACAAGGTTAGTTTTGTTTGATCAACTTTACTTGGTTAATCATGAATCCTTGTGTAGTTGTGCGTTTAATATTTCTTTCTGTAGGCTGTCTACTTCGGAGCTTACCTACAGACATTGTATTCGACAACATTACAGGCATTAGCTTTATATGTGATTTGAGTGACAACATTGCAGCACCATGGCCAGCCTCATCATCTCTTCAGTCATTGTCGCTTTGTGCTCCAGGTGAGAAGAAATATCTTCTTTTGTGGTTACAGAAATAACATGCAAGATGTAACCAAATAGGTCTAACTATGATTTTCACTAATCTGTTTTGAAACACATGCATCATGAAAAAAAATAGAAGTTCCTTGCAATACTGCCCACACTTGCATAAGCTTTTCCTCTTTCGGTTTCAGAAATGTCATTGCCTGCATTACCAGTCTCACCACTATCAGGAAGCTCAGGTACTTTAAACATTCTTGTACTATAACGGAGTCCATTCGTTTATTATTTTTTTTCCCAAGACCTTGCTAACAAATTGAAATAACATTGATTTGACAGCAGGTATCTCCAGAACTGGAATCGGGATTCTGCTGCCTGTTGTACTCCTCGCCATGACCATCTCCATCTGAGTATACACTTCATGTAGCAAAGCCAGGAGCGTCTTACCTTGTCGGGGTTTTCCCCACTGTGCAGGCCCACGTTGTAAATTAAATCTTATTGCATTCTTGTAAATGAGCTGTTCCATTTTGTCCAGTTCATAGCATTTTCATGTGCTAGGGAGTACTGTTGTACCTTTTGAGAGATCAGGAAGTAAATATGCTAGACTTTGGCTGGCCGCCTGTTTATGGATTGCGATTTGCGAGCTCAGTGGGTGACATGTAGCCAACTGGTATGGTTTTCAATACTCCTGCTGATACAGTCCAGCCCATCACGTTCAGAGCAACTCTAGCGAATGCCATAAACCCGTGCTAGCTGCGAAATAACTGCTTATTTTTATGACTCCAAAGAATATGAAAACATTTATACATTCTGAAGGTATGCAAGAATTCTCACACAAAAGTACATTTTATTTTGCGAAATACAAAATGAAAAAATACGTGCTTTTTATACTATATGCAGCTGGGAATTTTTTTTTTCCTGTAGCCCAAAACAAAACTTAGTTTTTTTACCAAAACTTGCTTCGGTCATTCAGCCCACAAATATGTATTCCTGAAATAAATTTTGGATTTTTTTTATGAAAAGTTCGAATTTCGAATTTTTAAAATACTGAGCTCCAGTGAGCTCGGGAGCCGCAAATCCTCTCTTGTTTTCTGCACACATTTACGGGATCTACTAAGAGTTGCTCTTATGCCTCGTTATGGATGTTTCACTCCTTTCCTGTTGTTAATGAGCCTACTGAAGTAAAACTGGTAAATTTTGATAAGTACTCCCTCCGTTTCAAAATATAAGATGTTTTAGGTTTGTGAAGAAAATGAATCTAGACTTGTTTTAGTACGTAGATTCATCTCAAAGTTGAGTGAATCTACGTACTAAAACAAGTCTAGATTCATTTTTTTTACAAACTTAAAATGTCTTATATTTTGAAACGGAGGGAGTATTTTAAACTACGCAAGTGTCATGATAAAGTTCAACACAGGTTCCATCAGATCATTACTGAAGGACACCAATAAGTTGTTGTCTGAGGAAACCAGTTCTCAAAGTGAGGAAAACACTTTGTAAATTAGATCTTATTGCATTCTTGTAAATGAGCCCTTCCCTTTTCCGTTCCATTTTGTCCAGTTCATAGCATTCTCATGTGCTAGGGAGTACTGTTGTACCTTTTGAGAGACCAGGAAGTAAATCTCCTAGACTTTGGCAGGGCACCTGTTATGGATTGCCATTTACAAGCTCAGTGGGTGATATGAAACCAACTGGTATGGCTTTCAATACTCTTGGTGATACGGTGCAGCCATCAGGTATATGCCTCGTTATGGATGTCTTGTTCCTTTCCTGTTGTTAATGAGCCTACAGAACTAAAACTGATAAAAAATGATATTGTAAACTACCGAAGTGTCATGATAAAGTACAGCACAGGTTCCATCAGGTCATTACTCTTTTAGGGCAGAAATAAGTTGCTGTCAGAGGAATAACAGTTCTCAAAGTGCAAGGCGCATGGTACTTTGAAGAGTTGACAGTGGTTGTGGTCTTGGAACATGTTTAATCAGATGAGCGTCTGAAACATTTCATCGCGTTCTCAACTGCAAGACAGGGACACATAGATTCATGTATAAATAAACATGACAATGTTTTTGAAGAATTGTTGTCTACTGTTACACTACAGATTCAACATGACGCTGATAGGCCTGCTGACACAGCAGCTACAACCTTGTCGACTGCTCTGCTGATTTTTGGCGCTGCAATGGGGGCACATCATCAGCTTCCTGTGAAGGAGTTGACCCACTGGAAGATGGTTTTGCGCCAGCTGAAACAACATTCTTGAGCCATGTTCCCTGGAAAGTGGGCCCGCCTCTATTTTGGTCACCTGGGGACTCTGGCGAAGCTTGGTTTTTTGAAGTCAGGCCTGCCATAAATCTATATGCTACTCTACTAGCATTGACGATTTCTGTTTTAGCCTGCCTGAACTGGAAACATAAAGTTGCAACAAGAAAAACCATGTTAGGGAAAGTAATCAATGCAGCAAGACAACAATAAAATATACAATAACAATGAATCCCTAACACAAGCTTCAATGCAAGTGCATTCAACAAAAGAAAAACCATATAACACATGCAGAATTTGGTGACCATGGAACATCCTGATGATAAAAACAAGAAAGGGAAAAGTAACCAAAGATTAGAAAAAACAAATAGCAAGATAACTAAATAGTACGGAACATTGCAAACATTATTTCTGTAGTTCGCTGTTAGATTGGAAGACACTCCCTAAATATTTTAAAATAGAGAAACATTGTATAGATAGATTGCTCAAGTATCCAAGATGGCCATGGCATAAACATTACATACAAGAGTCAACATGGTCTGCCAAACTGATTATTTAAATATATTTTTTCCCTTGCTTGTAGTATGCAATTTTCTGAAGTTCTGCCTTTTGTTTATGCCATTGTATTAATACGAGAAGAAGTCAAAGCACATGGTAATTGCATGGTTCCAGGTAAATCAGGGTTTCGTGTTATCGACACAAAACACATGTAGCATCTTTTATTTAGTTTACAAAGGCAAAAACACTGACAATTTTGCAGAAAGTGACATTTCCCCATCACTAAAACAAATAAATTTTGCATGCTAAGCAATCACAGAAAAAATGATTGGAGATGATCTAGGATTAAGAAAATATTTGTAATATCTATCACAAAAATAAATTGCTTTATCGTATCATATTATTTGAAAAAGGCGGTAGGAGATTAATATGGTATTTCCAGTTGATATGTCATTCAACCTCCTTGCAGATTGTGATAATGATGTAGTGCTGACATGCTGTTATAGTGTTATGAAATATCTATGCAACACATCAACGAGCTAAACTTGTCTGAGTAACAGATAATCAATGCATAACATAGCAAATGGTCACAATTCAACAAGTAGTCAAGAAATACGACAGTCTACAAACAAATTATCTATACAACACACACCTTAACTGCTGTATTCTCAGCAACCACCACAGCAGTATCACCGGCATTGGCAAAACGATTAACCCAACCTGCAAGATTTAATAGGCAAGATTAGCCAAACAAAAATATACCCATTTCTCTGCCATTTCAAATTAGAATAGAATACTGTCATGTTACAAACACTAATAACAATGAGGAAAGAATGACATATCCAACACCCTATGGAGAAAACTGACCCTGCTTACAGTTCTGTAACTAATGAAGTTAGCTTGCTGAAGTTAACTCATCAAGTCCCACTCCTAGCTGTATAGTTTTCACACAGCAATCATGTTACTAATGACTAATTATCTTATACTAAAGCTTCAGGCATGGAGGGATACCAGTTTATCTCCCCAGTTTCCATACTTGAATCGTATTAACCTCAAGAATGATTTTAGGTTGAGCACAAACTAGAGCAGCCTAAGCTAGCAAAATTTACTCCATCTGGCCCTAGTAAATGTACACTGGCTGCTACTAACCCTTACTATTAGCCAATGGTGAAACAAGTAATGGCAACTTATCATAATTTCCACTCACTCCCAGCTCGAGAGTTCACCAAACCTAGATACTTACAAGCTAATATAAATGGAGCAGAAGACAGATAGCTCATCACAGACATGAGGCCATTGGCAACACTCCCATCACGGCAGGTTAATCCCCTCTACTTGTAGGCAATTGACACCTTCAAGTGAAAGCAAATAGCTAAATAAGCAAGTAGCCAGGTACTAGTCCTTATAGCCTGCACCACTCTTTCCAGCCATATATCCTCTCCTCCCGAGACAATTAACACCTCAAAGCCAACTCAATTCCTTCCGCTTAATCAGTTTATCTGCACCACCATTCATCAGCCCTCTAACAAGTAACTCCAGCCCGGTCCTGATTTTTGAGTTCAACATCATCAATCCGCTATTACTGAGTAGCAATTATGCCAAACGGTATGCCCTTAGCTTTCACCACAGCGCCCAATTCACCTTCAGTTTATTTTCCTAGTCAAGCCAATCTCATTAACTGAACTGGAATCCTCCTATCAGTATGCACAAAGTTGTGAAACGTTTTTACCCCCAGAGATTTGGTATCCTTTCGGGATACTGGGTACCGCTAGTCCAGTGACTAATCAGAAGAACAAAGCTGTAAATCTCCTCCCCTCCCCTTCCTTACCAGGGAGCTTGGGGACGCCGAGCCTGTCGCAGAGCACGTCACAGAAATGGTTGCAATTCCTGGAGAGGAGGTCGTAGGAGTGTCCCGGCCACTCGCGACTGAGTTCTCGCAGGATCCGGTTCACGGTGGCGATGGTGCACTCCGTCTCCCCGAGGACGATGCGCTCGCGGTAGGTGTACATGGGGTTCTTGCTGACGGGGCAGTTGAACACCCCGCTGCCGTTCTCGCAGAACCCGAACGACCACTCCTCCTCGCCATAGACCTGAACGCAACACATCCGGAAATGAAAATTGGGGATCTGGGAGAGGAAGGGGGCAAGCAAGCAAGATGGCAGGCAATGCGTCACCGCCGTCCGGGCGAGCGGGAGGTGCGGCGGATACCTGGACGGCGCTGTGGAAGATGCCGCCTAGGCCGATGCGGTCCTTGAAGATGCGGTTGATCTGGAGGATGGTGTTGTTGGTCTTCTCGGAGTCGCTGTTGGTCACGTCGTACACGTGGAGCACCACCTCCTTCATCTCATCGACGGGCAGCCTCTCCCCCTCCCGCCCTTCCTCCCTCTCCGGCGACGGCGACGGCGACGGAGCGGTTGGGTTGAAGTCGGGAGAGGGTCCGAATCGTCGGCGGGTGGGTGGTGCTTTGGAGGTGGTGGCCGTCGTGGTCACGTCCTCGGTACGAGTATTCTTATTGGCGATGGGATCGGGAACATTTCGAGGCACGGTCACTGAAGATTGGGCCCCGATTACACAGCTTTTCATTTCTGTTCATACCGGTACTTCCTCGATCCAGGCTTACAAGTACAACTTACAACGCTCATTTAGCTTGTCTTAAATCAAGAAAATATTAAGTTCTACCACTTAATACAAATATAATATGAAGATATGTCAAAAAAATGCTTCTATTAGTAATAATTTGATGCCACATGTGATGGAATTTGGGAGAGAGATTAAGCATTACATGTTATTAGAGTTTGTGTTTGTGTTATCTTAGGACTCTAGCCTAAGTCAGTTTGGGTCTAATCCTAGGCTGGCCGGCCCCTCCTCTTTTTTATATAAACATTGTAAAATTGTCTAAATCAATACAAGTTCTTATTCTCCCAATTCTCCTAAAATATCATGGTATCAGACACCTAGGTTTTTCGCACCTGGAATGGCTCCTCCGTCAAAATCACCGCCGCCGCTGTCGGCTCCGCTATGGACCGCGGCTGAAGCTCGCGCCGCCGGCGCACCCCCCCTCCTCCCCCTCCTCCTCTACTTCTACCCACCAAATACCCCAACAAATCCCTCAACTATCTCTTGCCGACACGATCGTCGACGTCTCTCCCTTCGTCTGATCGTCTTGGATCTCGCCAAACACAACTTCTACCACTGGCGCCACCTGTTTCACGTGCATCTCAGGCACTGCGGCCTTCGCAGCCACATCGACCCCGCCTCGACACCGCGCCCCTATGATCCGCGCTGGGTGAAAGAAGATCTCACCATCATCCAATGGATCTACACGCGGATCTCCACCGAGCTCTTCAACCTCGTATCCACCGACGACGCCATGGCAGCGCAACTTTGGGCTGCCCTCCAGCAGCTCTTCCAGGACAACTCTGACTCACGCGTCAACGCCCTCCACATCGAGCTCTACACCAGCACTCAAGGAGAATCCCCCGTCACCGTCTTTTGCCAACGCATCAAGGCCATCGGCGACGAACTTCGGGAGCTCGGTGATCCCGCTGACGACCGTGCACTCATCAACGCCCTTCTTGTCGGGCTCGACGATCAATTTGAAAAGCAAGTTGCCTTTATTCCTCTACTAAAACCTTATCCTAGCTTCGCTGAGGTGCGATCAATTTTGCAGCTCGAGTCCCAAAACCAAGCACGCAAGGTTGCCCGTCCTCCTCAGGTGTTTCACACGGCGCCTCGCCCGCCTCTCCTGCCTACTCCTGATGCACCACCGATGACCCCTCCTGGATGGCGTCCAAGCCCCAATTACCGCGGCAAAAATCCTGTATATCGGACACCCGCCCAAGCGCCGACTCCTCAGCCGCGACCACATGCTCCTGCACCAGCTCCACTAGCGCCGACTCCACCAATGCCGCCACCACCCTCCGCCATGGACCTTTGGCAGCCGCAGCATGACCCATGGACGAGTCTCATTCAGGCTTGGCCGATGCCCTGGTCGGCCTCCTCTCCAGACGGCCCCACCGCTTACACTGACCTGGAGTCCCGCCTCCATCAGCGCACCCAGGCCTCTCGCACCTCGTCCTCCACAGCAGGTCTACACCGCCCAAGCTCCATCGACGTCTTACATGTTGTCGCCACAACAATACATGGCTCCGCCGACATCACTGCCCCACATGGACCACGCTCCTCCGGCTCTTCAGTACATGCCTGCATCACCCGCACCGTCAACCGCTTCACCAAGCTGGGACCAAGCCGCCTTCATCGCTGCCATGAACAATTTCACACTCAACAACCATAAAGGTACGGATTGGATTTTTGATTCTGGTGCTTCCTCGCATATGTCTTCAAATATGGATTTTCTGACAGCTTGTTCTTCCTCTCCCTTTTCTACCATCACCATTGGCATGGATCCTCTATTCCAATCTCATGCACCGATCACTCTTGCATCATCAATCTAAACACAAATTTTATCCTTCGAAATATTTTAGTTGCTCCATCATTAATTAAAAATCTAATATTTGTTTGCAAATTCACAACTGACAATAATGCTTCCATAGAATTTGATCCCTTTGGTTTATCTGTGAATGATCTGAAAACGGCGGCGGTCCTCGCTCGTTACAATAGTTCGGGCGATCTCTATCCTCTCCATGGCGCACCCACCTCCACACCTCAAGCCATGATTTCCTCCACACCTCTATCGTCTCGGTCACCCCAATAAAAATACCGTGGCATCCATGCTGCAAGAGTTTAACATCCCTGGTTCTAGTTCTTCTCATGATCCCTCTATTTGTAATGCCTGACAATGCGGCAAACATATTAGATTACCTTTTGGCACATCAACTACCTATAGTACTTTTCCGTTTGAATTATTACATTGTGATTTATGGACCTCTCCCGTCCCAAGTGTTTTAGGGTTCAAATATTATCTTATTATTTTAGATGATTACTCTTACTATGTTTGTACATTCCCTCCTCGTGCCAAATCAGATGTTCGCAAACTCTTCATTAATTTTAGTAAATATGTTCTAACTCACTTTGGTATCCCAATTCGCTTCATACAATGTGACGATGGAAAAGAATTTTATAATAACCAAAATCAAAATTTCTTTCTCTCCCAAGGTATCCTCTTTTGTTTTCTTGCTCATACACATCTCCTCAAAACGGCAAGGCTGAATGTTCCCTTCGCTCTATCACCGTCATCTTGCGCACCTTACTAATTCAAGCCTATTTTCCACCATGTTTTTGGGTTGAAGCTCTACGGACAGCCACATATCTTTTAAACATCTGACCAACTAAAACATGTTGAAAGTACAAAAGAAGTCGCCTAGAGGGGGGTGAATAGGCTTTTAAAAATATTATGGTTTAGGCTCAAGTAAATGCGGAATAAAACTAACGTTTAATTTATTGAGCACAAAACCTAGCCACTAAGTTTACCTAAGTGCACCAACAACCTATGCTAAGCAATACAAGCAACAAGGTGATAACAATAAATAAATACTTCAAGCACTATGGCTATCACAATGTAAAGGCATAAGTAAAGGGCTCGGTTGAGAGATAACCGATGGACGCGGAGACGAAGATTTGTTTCCCGAAGTTCACTTTCAAAGAAGCTACGTCTCTGTTGGAGAGGTGTGATGGCGCAATGCTCTCCGAACGCCACAAATGGCTCACCTCGAGGTGTGGTGGCTCGATGCTCACCCAACGCCACACAAGGCCTCACCCCGGATGCGGAAGCACGCAACTCACCGACGCCACAAAAGGCTCACCCTATTCTCCCAAGTGCGCACCACAAAAGGCGGGCACTTGATCCACTATGGGACACTTGAGGGCGGTCACTAAACCCGTACAAGATTGGGGCTAACTCCACAACTCAATTGGAGGCTCCCAACAACAAAGCCACAAAAGGCTACAATGCCACAAAAGGCCAACAAAGCCACAAGAGGCTACAAGACCACAAAAGGTCAACAAGACCACAAAAGGTCAACAATCCAACCACACAACCGTCTAGGGTTCAAAGAACCCAAGAGTAACAAGCCCACAAGCTTGTACTCGCCGAATCTCCGAGGAGAACTCAAACCTATGCACCAAATGCAAGGGAAAGTCCTTCTCTCCCAAATTCCAACAAAGCTACAAAATCTATTGGAGGAATAAGGGAGGAAGAACACAAGAGGAGAACTCAAACCTATGCACCAAATGCAAGGGAAATTCCTTATCTCCCAAATTCCAACAAAGCTACAAAAGCTATTGGGGGAATAAGGGAGGAAGAACACAAGAGGAGAACACAAAACTCTCCAAGATCTAGATCCCAATGATTCCTTCACAAAGAAGGGATTTGACTTGGTGGGATTGTAGATCTAGATCTCCTCTCACTTTTCCCTCAAAAAGATGTAAGAATCATGGGAGAGAGAGGGAGTAAGAGAGCTCAAATAGGTCAACAATGGTGGGCAAAAGCGAGCTCAAAAGATAGGGAACCATTGGGGAAGAAGCCCCCCTTAAATAGGACAAGGAAAAACTGACCGTTTGGGCCAGATTCGCGCCCCCACCGGAACTTCCGGCCTCCCACCGGAACTTCCGGCAAATAGAAACACAAGTTACTGAACCTGACCGGAACTTGGGTCGGAACTTGGGCCGGAACTTGGGCCGGAACTTCCGCTCAAGCAAAAACACATGACAACATTGCACGGAAACTTCAATAACTTTTGATCCCGGACTCCGTTTTTGATGATCTTGGGCTCGTTTTGAAGAGAGCGAAACATTTTACAAGATTATGCAAAGAAACATAATAGTCCATAATGGAAGTATAAAACCAAATTGAGAAAGATATGACCTCTCTAGAAGCGATGAATCGGTAAAACCTCCAAAACCCAAAACACAAGAAGTTGAGCTTGGAAACTCCGATTGGGATGAAACCAGTTTTACTGGAAATATAAAACCAAGTAGAACCCAACAAAATGTGAAATATTGGATACCACCAAGGGAGAAAATATCAAGTATATATATGTGATGTATCTCCCAAGGTGTGGAGCCGGAAAACTCACAAGATCAAAAACCGCAATAAGATATGCAAGTGAAATCCTTATTTGATGAACTAGAGCTTGTTATGATGATGACCACAAGATCTAGATCCTCTCATGGACAAGAACCAAATAACAACCAAGAAATATGATGCTATGAATGCAAAGGTTTGAGCTCTCTCTGAACGATGTGATCGAGACACCCGCTTGAGAGCCCCTCTTGATAGAACGGCTATCTATCCTAAACCCGGTCTCCCAACTAACAACACGAGACCGGTAAAAGAGAAGCCCTATCAAGATCATACCTTTGCCTTGAGCATTCCACTTGAACTTGATGTAGACCGTCTTGTTCTTCTTAAGTGGGAACACCTTTCTTGTTTGCTCTTGCTCGCTCTTGCTTGATGAAGACTTGCAAATTGCTCCCCCATACTCCATGGGGAAACCTCTTCTTGAACTTGTCTTCATCACTCGATGATCACGAGGATGGAAAGCTTCAAGCATGAGATCTACTAGAGATGGCGCATCTTGAGATTGCCCTTCTTCATCCCTTCTTGAGGTTGATCCATCTTGATGCAACTCTTTGCACTTGTCTTGATCAACCTTCAAGCTCCTTCTTTCTTCATGAATCCAATGGCACAAAGCCCTTGGACATTTCTTCATCTTTCAACCTTGAGACCAACACATGGCCCAAGTGATGCCAATGGACAAACCTACAAGCCAAACTCAATTTACACATTAGTCCATAGAGATTGTCATTAATTACCAAAACCACACATGGGGGCATACATGCCCTTTCAATCTCCCCATTTTGGTAATTGATGACAATCCCTTAGCGAGGGTTTAAATATGACAATTAACGACCAAAGTGGTTGCCCCAACATCAAATACTACACAAGTATGTGATGTTGGTACAACCACAATATATAGAGCAAACTCCCCCACAATCTATGCATGTGTGATGAACTTGAATTTCATTGCATAGATTGCCAACCATTACCGTTGGTTGAGTTTCATTGCATATGCACAAGTCAAATGATGAGAACTTGGGAGGAAGTAAAACTATATTGAGGATCCAAAGAAAGCAAAAAGAAAAGAAAAAATAAATAAGCTTCAACAAATGAAGCGAGCAATCAAAAGATCCAAATGAAGCAATTGAAACACCAACAAATGATGTCAAATGGAAGCAACAACCAAGAGTGTTTAAATGAGAATAGAGAAGCTCCCCAAAAATTTGTGCAAAGTTTGGAATATTTATATTGAATACAATATGCGCAAATATGGAATCCTTGCTCCCCCATAAGCATTTAATCCACAAGAAATGAGAAAGAAGGAAATTGTGCACTATTAAATGAATTAGAGAAGCTCCCCAAAGATTGTGCACCAATTATAGTAATTGTATTTGGAAACAACATGCACGACCATGGACTCCTCACTTCTCCAAACTCATTTAATGCAATCAAAGGTCATAAAATTGGAAGCCACCGAAGAATCAAAAATATCACAAAGAAATGCAAAAATCAACAAAAGAATGATCTACTCTTGTGTGTATAAATTTATAGGTGGAAAATATCACAAAGACAAGTGCCCACAAAGAAACATGCACACACAAAATAGATACTCAAGAAAGCACATGAAAACCAAAAAGAAGTCATAGAATATACCAATAAGATGTTTTGCTTGAAAGCATGCCCAAGGGCTTAAATATATCTTATTGTACATCAATGAGCTTCAAACACCAACATACCCCATACAATACAACTATTCACAAGGGAAGAAGGGGATAGAAGGAATATATGGAGAAAGGCAACAAGTATCATAAGATAGGAATCAACTTTGAAAAAAAATACTCACTATTGCACATGAGAGATATTGAGGAAATGATATGCAACAAAATTGCTAGATTGACATGTTTGGGATAGGTGAATCATGAGCATGATTTAGTATAGTACCCAATATATGCACTCATCTCAACATACACACATTTGCAATAGAGATGACTTCTTCAAAACCAAAGCAAGAAATCCAACATATGCAAGTACACAAATTCATGCCAACAATCAACCTACAAAAGGTTGGGAACAAGATAAGTAGCATGAGAGAGATACTTGTTACCGAGATATAATTGGTAGGATGAAAAAGATGTGAATTCGTTGATCATCCTAGATTGCATCCAATTGACATGTAGACGCCACTCCTTCCTTGTTCAAGATACAAGCACCCAATATATATCTCCAATGTACCTAAAACACAATTAAGTACACTATGGTCCCCAAACAAATTGGGTCCAAAGTAGTTAGTGCAACTACAATACATAGGAGAACCTCCACACAAACATGTGCATATTGATATGAAATGGAATTTCATGTACATCTTAGCCCTTTAGGATTTGATGGAGTTTCCCTTATATATTGGATCAAAGAAAGCAAGCATGCCATAATATATACAAGAAGTAAACATGCATGCATAGGCTTTCAAGAACCAAAAGGAGATACAATTTGAACAAAAACACCATGTAAACCAATAAGACACACACAAATTTGTGACTCGACAAAAGGTGTCCAAATTGTATCGAAGAGCCAAATCAACACATGAAAGAACACAAGTTCAACAAATGAACTCGAAAGAGCCAAAGAAAAAGGATAAGAAAAATACCAAGGCTGAAGGATTTATCTCATCCTAAAAGAACAAACAAGTGAAACGGAATGAGATAAAGCCAACTCCCAACGAGAGCAAGGAAATAATAACCAAAACAAACTCTTCACACTTTTCATGATGGCACACAAAGTACCAACACAAAAAGGATCGAGCTTCCAAGCAAAAAACGGATCAAATCAAGAAGCATAAAACAATGTTCTAGATAATATAGGAGAGCTCCCCCATAAGTAGAACATTATATATAATTTTGCCTTTGAATGCAAAATGCCCAAAAATGAGATCATCACTACTACCTACACTAAGTAAAACACAAGGGGAAATAAATGAAATAAAAAGATCCACAAGAGGCAAGGAAAGCTTGGGAGCAACTAGACAAACATTTTATTGGCCAAAGATAAGATAAATAAGAAAAGGCCAAAACGAATATGATCAATGAATTCTACCATATATTAAATACTAATTGTCCAAGGACAAGAAGTAATAGGGATAATTTTCCCGAGGTAGTTTGCAAGGATATCCAAGATCATATTCACACAAAGAAGCATATAACAAGATAGGAATTAAGCTTGATGCTTTGAAAGAGATTCTTGATTGCTTCAAATAGTCACACAATCACTAGTGATTGGATTAAATATAAGCAAGTGGTTCCCATGAGGATATGTAGATCCAAATATGAGGAAACACATACCAAGAATCACTCTCACAAACAAGATCCAAAAGATGAGCAATAAAAATATTTAAGTAAATTGGAACTTGTATGAGCAAATGTGCCACATAGGAACTAGATAATTATCAATATCAAATCTAAGTGGCACTACCTCAAATGTCCACATTTTCTAGGTTTGTAATATGCACAAAGCATATGACTCCCCCATAATGTGATAAACCAAGAAATCTCAACAAGAGACAAGAAAATCAAAATAGAGGTATTAATGGACATTATGGAATATTAGTTTCTCATGAGAGAGACATACCACACAGACACTAGATAAACATGCAATAAAACTACTAAGTGGTTTTCCTCATGTACACTCATGTTAGGATTGTGGCATTCCCAAGAATGACACTCCCCCAAAACGGAATAGTCCATTAATCCCTCATAAGATCCAAATAAGATACCTACTAGAAACAATAAAGGCTCCAAACCAAAACGCAAATACATGGTGTTCCAGCCAACATACACAAATATACATCATAGATCAATATAAGTAAGTGGGAAGCACAACATGTATGAACACATGCAAGGTACAAAACCAGAACATGCACAAGGGAGCAAGTAACTATAAATGTAAAGGAGTTTAGCACAAGTTACCGGAAGGAGGAACATTGGATAAGGAATAGAAGCATGATAACCAATGACTTGACTTTGACAACAAGAATATAATGAAGATACCTCAACTCTCCATAAGATAGCCAAGTCTCCAGTGTCCTCCAAAAACACCTATTGATCAAGTTTTGGCTTGTTGGTCCCCAACCAAGTTGGGTCCTAAGAAGTTAGTCACAATAGGCTTGGCCACCCAAATGGTTCTTTTCTTGACACCACTTTGGGCACCAACAAATTTGGCAAACACATTGCCACCCTCATCCTTACGAAGTAAATAAGCATCCTCATTCAAGATAGGATGGGATGAGGAGTTACCCATGGTGCATGAGGAAGAAAGGTGCCCCTTCTCACGACATATGTAGCAAGTTCTTCTCTTGCCATCTTTCTTCTTGGGAGGAGCTGCACCATGAAGAAGAGCTTGAGGCTTCTTGGGAAGTGGCCCATCTTGAGCTTGTGGAGGAGCTTGAGGCCGCTTCCCTCGTTGCTTCTCACTAAGAGGCTTCTTCTTCAATGGGCAATCCCTCACATGATGCCCTTCTTCCTTGCACTTGAAGCACACAATGTTGGCCGGATTCTTCACTTGTCCTTGGCCCTTCTTCTTGGTGCCCTTGTGCTTCAACCAGTTAGTGGGCTTACTCTTGGTGTTGGAGTTGAATCCAATCCCACTCTTGTCACTTGGGGGACGTCGCACACTCAACATATTCTTGAGCGTGGTCTTCCCTTCATGACACCTTTTCAAGTCATTCTTCAAAGAAGTGAATTGAGCCTTGAGCTCTTTGACTTCCTCTACATGGTTAGTATCAACAATAATACTAGAGGAAGTAGAAGCTTCATTGTTAGAGCAACAAGGCAAATGATGCAATTCATCACAAGATTTAGCATGGTTGTGAGAGGATGAATTACAAGGACTAGCACATGGCAATATAGCATTAGGATTAGAAGTAGTGCTAATGTCCACATGAGGCCCACTAGATGTTACCTTTGACACAATGGCCTCATGAGCTAACTCTAGCCTACCATGGGAGAGTAGAAGATCCTCATGCGAGCTTGAGAGCTTGGCATGACTTTCTTATAATATCCCATAGCTGCTTGTTAGCAAAGCAAGTTGAGCCTTTAGCTCAACATTCTCCTTCAAGATAGATGCTTAACATGAAATAGAGTTAGTAGCACAAGCATCATCAATTAAAGCAAGAGGTGAGGGCAGCTTGGAAAGCTCTTTAGAATATGAAGCTTTAAGTTGCTCATGTGACTCGGTGAGTTTGATGAGCTCACCTTGATGAACCTAGAGCCATTGTTGAGGTGCTCAAAATCCTCAAGGAGTTTAGCATAGGCAACTTCAAGTTCATCATTTTTAATTTGAAGAGAACTTGCCACCTCAAACTCTCTATCATGAGATTTCCTTACTCTAGATAGCTCTAGAGCAAAGGCCTCCTCAAGAGATTCCTTAGTGGTTTGTTCCTCTTCGAGAGCTTCATTTAGGTTGGCAATTTCATTAGCATACTCACGCTAAAGACTACTTATTTTATCTATTTTGTCCTCATGCTCATATATTAGTTGCCTACTTTCAATAGCACAAGTCAAGATTTCAATGAAAGTAGAGCAAGCATTTTTATTAGGATGAAGAGCATGAAGGACTAGCCCCCCTTCTCTTTTAAAGAAGCAACATCATTATCTACTTCTACATGATCAGCATTCACATCATCATGAGATATATTGGAGTCCAAAGGAGAGGTTACCTTTGAACCCTTAGCCATGAGGCACAAGTGAACATTGGAAGAAGATGATGATGAGGGAACACATGAAGCTCTAATGACAACCTTGCCTTGGCCCACACATTCTTCACTTTCCTCTACATGGTTAGCAACACAAGAACTAGAGGAAATAGAAGCACATTTATCATGGCAATAAGGCAAAGCAAGCATATCATCATGAGATATATTCAATCCATTTATACATGATATGCAAGGGCAATCAACACTAGGATGTAAATCACATATGGTCCTACAAGTGTTCACGCCCAAAGATACAACATTGCAATGAGATAGAGACAAAGAATCATGAATGGAAATCTCACTATCTACATTGCAAGTTCTATCACCACTCACCATATCATTGCCTTGTGACAACTCACATGTTGGTGTAGTGGAAGAAGATGAGAACTCATCGCGGCCGGAGGTGGATGGAACACGATCATCCTTATTAAGCTTGGACACATCATATTTTGCTTGAAGCTTGGTCCATATATCATGAGCGTTCCGGAAAGGCATGATTGAGGAAAGAACTACAAAGCTCACAACATTAACAAGCACATTAGATGCTTGAGCTTCGAGATAAGATTTTGTCTTCTCCTCCAAAGATAGATTTTGGGGATCCTTAGGAGGAGACAAGCCCATATCTAGAATTCGCTCAATGGTTGGGTCAATGACCCGAAAATGACTAAGCATGCGAGTACGACAAACATCATAATGTGTGCCATCAAAAGCAAATGTGAGAGAGTGCACTAAACCCCTAGGAGACATCTTTACTCTCGAGGCGGTGAAGCCTAAAAGCGAGAGACCTTGCTCTGATACCAATTGAAAGTACAAAGGAAGTCGCCTAGAGGGGGGTGAATAGGCTTTTAAAAATATTATGGTTTAGGCTCAAGTAAATGCGGAATAAAACTAACGTTTAATTTATTGAGCACAAAACCTAGCCACTAAGTTTACCTAAGTGCACCAACAACCTATGCTAAGCAATACAAGCAACAAGGTGATAACAAGAAATAAATACTTCAAGCACGATGGCTATCACAATGTAAAGGCATAAGTAAAGGGCTCGGTTGAGAGATAACCGATGGACGCGGAGACGAAGATTTGTTTCCCGAAGTTCACTTCCAAAGAAGCTATGTCTCCGTTGGAGAGGTGTGATGGCGCAATGCTCTCCGAACGCCACAAATGGCTCACCTCGAGGTGTGGTGGCTCGATGCTCACCCAATGCCAGACAAGGTCTCACCCCGGATGCGGAAGCACGCAACTCACCGACGCCACAAAAGGCTCACCCTATTCTCCCAAGTGCGCACCACAAAAGGCGGGCACTTGCTCCACTATGGGACGCTTGAGGGCGGTCACCGAACCCATACAAGATTGGGGCTAACTCCACAACTCAATTGGAGGCTCCCAACAACAAAGCCACAAAAGGCCAACAAAGCCACAAGAGGCTACAAGACCACAAAAGGTCAACAAGACCACCACACAACCGTCTAGGGTTCCAAGAACCCAAGAGTAACAAGCCCACAAGTTTGTACTCGCCGAATCTCCGAGGAGAACTCAAACCTATGCACCAAATGCAAGGGAAAGTCCTTCTCTCCCAAATTCCAACAAAGCTACAAAAGCTATTGGAGGAATAAAGGAGGAAGAACACAAGAGGAGAACTCAAACCTATGCACCAAATGCAAGGGAAATTCCTTATCTCCCAAATTCCAACAAAGCTACAAAAGCTATTGGGGGAATAAGGGAGGAAGAACACAAGAGGAGAACACAAAACTCTCCAAGATCTAGATCCCAATGATTCCTTCACAAAGAAGGGATTTGACTTGGTGGGATTGTAGATCTAGATCTCCTCTCACTTTTCCCTCAAAAAGATGTAAGAATCATGGGAGGGAGAGGGAGTAAGAGAGCTCAAATAGGTCAACAATGGTGGGCAAAAACGAGCTCAAAAGATAGGGAACCATTGGGGAAGAAGCCCCCCTTAAATAGGACAAGGAAAAACTGACCGTTTGGGACAGATTCGCGCCCCCACCGGAACTTCCGGCAAATAGAAACACAAGTTACTGAACCTGACCGGAACTTGGGTCGGAACTTGGGCCGGAACTTCCGCTCAAGCAAAAACACAGGACAACATTGCACGGAAACTTCAATAACTTTTGATCCCGGACTCCGTTTTTGATGATCTTGGGCTCGTTTTGAAGAGAGCGAAACGTTTTACAAGATTATGCAAAGAAACATAATAGTCCAGAATGAAGTATAAAACCAAATTGAGAAAGATATGACCTCTCTAGAAGCGATGAATCGGTAAAACCTCCAAAACCCAAAACACAAGAAGTTGAGCTTGGAAACTCCGATTGGGATGAAACCAATTTTACTGGAAAGATAAAACCAAGTAGAACCCAAAAAAATGTGAAATATTGGATACCACCAAGGGAGAAAATATCAAGTATATATATGTGATGTATCTCCCAAGGTGTGGAGCCGGAAAACTCACAAGATCAAAAACCGCAATAAGATATGCAAGTGAAATCCTTATTTGATGAACTAGAGCTTGTTATGATGATGACCACAAGATCTATATCCTCTCATGGACAAGAACCAAATAACAACCAAGAAATATGATGCTATGAATGCAAAGGTTTGAGCTCTCTCTAAACGATGTGATCGAGACACCCGCTTGAGAGCCCCTCTTGATAGAACGACTATCTATCCTAAACCCGGTCTCCCAACTAACAACACGAGACAGGCAAAAGAGAAGCCCTATCAAGATCATACCTTTGCCTTGAGCATTCCACTTGAACTTGATGTAGACCGTCTTGTTCTTCTTAAGTGGGAACACCTTTCTTGTTTGCTCTTGCTCGCTCTTGCTTGATGAAGACTTGCAAATTGCTCCCCCATACTCCATGGGGAAACCTCTTCTTGAACTTGTCTTCATCACTCGATGATCACGAGGATGGAAAGCTTCAAGCATGAGATCTACTAGAGATGGCGCATCTTGAGATTGCCCTTCTTCATCCCTTCTTGAGGTTGATCCATCTTGATGCAACTCTTTGCACTTGTCTTGATCAACCTTCAAGCTCCTTCTTTCTTCATGAATCCAATGGCACAAAGCCCTTGGACATTTCTTCATCTTTCAACCTTGAGACCAACACATGGCCCAAGTGATGCCAATGGACAAACCTACAAGTCAAACTCAATTTACACATTAGTCCATAGAGATTGTCATTAATTACCAAAACAACACATGGGGCATACATGCCCTTTCACATGTCCTCTTTATTCTCCCTTCCAATCTCTCTTTCTATCTCACCCCGATTATTCTGATTTGCGTGTTTTTGACTGTCTATGTTTTCCTAACACATCCTCTACCGCCGCCCATAAAATAGCTCAAGATCTTTGCTATGCATATACTTAGGTCCATCCGATGATCACAAAGGATCACGGTGTTTTGATCCTTCCTCCGGTCGTGTTCTTATATCTCGTCATGTCACCTTTGATGAAAATACTTTCCCTTTTTCAACCGTTCAGTCCCCGCTGATCCCTAAACCTATGTCACCATCTTCTGCCCCTATAACGCGTCATTTTTTAGTGCCAACCGTCACCCCCGCCGTGGCTGCCAAGCCCTCTGCTGCGGCAGCACCACCTCCTGCCGAGAGCCCGCAACAACCTGTCGCGTCACCTTCCCCTGCCGCGGCAGACTCTCCTGTCAGCATGTCCTCTGTCTCGGTCTCTCCCGCATCAACCACACCTTCTTCTTCAACAACTAATCCACTTCCTACTAATGTCGTTCACATACCTATTCCCACCAATGATCATGTCATGTGTACTCATGGCAAAAAGGGTTTCCATATTCCCTAATGTTTTCTCAATCTTTCAGCTACTTCATCGATCTCACCTATCCCAAGCTTCTACAAACGTGCTCTTCTTGATCCACTATGGCACTCTGCCATGAAAGATGAATTCGATGTTCTTATTCAAAAGAATACATGGACTCTTGTTCCTAAACCATCTGGCGCCAATATTGTCTCGGGAAAGTGAGTGTTTCATCATAAGTATAACTCCGATGGGTATTTGGATCGCTACAAGGCCCGTTGGGTTTGCAGAGGTTTTTCTCAACAACAAGGAATTGATTTTGATGAAACCTTCTCCCCTGTTGTCAAGCCAAGAACTATTCGCATCATCCTCAGTCTTGCAGTTTCTTCATCCTGGCCTATTCACCAACTTGATGTAAAAAATGCTTTGCTTAATGGTACTTTGAATGAAACTGTTTATTGTCAACAACCATCTGAATTTGAAGATCCCTCTAATCCAAATCTTGTATGTCTTCTAAATTAATCTCTCTATGGTCTTAAACAAGCTCCTCGGGCTTGGTTTCAACGATTTTCTACATTCATTCAAACTATTGGTTTTATACCTTCCAAATCTGACACCTCTCTCTTTATTTTCCAATCTTCCTCTCACACGACATATCTTCTTTTATATGTAGATGATATTGTTCTTACAGCTTCTTCTAATTCTTTTCTTCAACATATCATCACTCTTCTTAACAAAGAATTTTTTATGACTGATTTAGGATCACTTCATCATTTTTTTGGTGTCACCACCACTAGAACATCTTCTATTCTTTTTTTTTCAACTGAAAGAACATGTGGGCCCCCATGTGTGGTTTCGGTAATTAATGACAATCTTTATGGACTAGTGTGTGTATTAAGTTGCACTTGTAGGATTTGTCCATTGACATCGCTTGGAGCATGTGTTGGCTTCAAGGTCGATAATATGAAGAAAAAATATGTTGTGCAAGCTCAAAATGCGCCATCTATAGAAGATCTCATGATTGATGCCTTCCATCCTCGGTGATCATGGATCGATGATGAGGAATCAAGAAAGGCGTTCCATCTTGAGAAGGTCAAGTTCGTCTACATCGAGCTCAAGTCGAATGCTCAAGGCAAAGGTATAATCTTGATAGGTTTCCCTTTTGCCGGTCTCATGTTGTGTGTGGGAGACCGGGTTTAGGATAGATAACCGTACTATCAAGAGGGGCTCTCGAATGAGTAACTCGATCACATCGTTCGGAGAGAGCTCAAACCTTTGCATACTTGCACCATCGTATTTGGTCGTTATTTGGTCTTATCCATGTGAGGATATAGAGCTTGTGGTAATCTCCATAACAAACTCTTGTTCATCAAAATCGGATCTTCCGTTTGTATCTTGTTGCGATTTTGATCTTGACGGCTTTTCGGTTTCTCACCAAGTGAGGTATCTCACATTATTATACTTGATACTTTCTCACTTGGTGATAACCAATATTTTCAACGCAATTGGAATCGGGTAGCTCATGTCGTCCTTTTTCCAACGCAATTGGAATCAGGTCGATCGGAGTTACCAATCAAAAGTTATAGCCATTTGAATATCTGCCTTTTTTAAAAATAAAATAAAAAATAATTTCGGCTGTCAGGTACTCGGCCCAAGATCGGACACGCCAAGACTCAACCGCCTGCCTTCAGAAGACTATTTCGATTACTACCTGGCCCGGTAGTACCGAGTACCGACCGACCCAAGAACTTCCAGCACCAGCTCCTGCCCAACAAGCCACCGCGCGCTAGCTCGCCTCGCTTGGTTCGCGTTCATGTTGCCGCTCTTGCGCCGCTCGCGTCGCTGGCTTGGGACCGCATCGCCCGGCCCCGCTCATTCCTCACAGCATCTCGCGCCCCGCTTCCCGCCATGAGCCTCGCCTACGTGCAGCGCGTTGATTCGCTGGCCACGCAGCAGCGTCTGCCGCTTAGGCCCCGCTTACATGACCGACCTGCCAGACACGCTGCTCGCTTCGATCCCGATCCGTCTTTCGCTCATTGGTTTGCTCGCCCTAGAGCGTGCTCACCCAGTCGCTAGGCTCGCTGGCTGCGTTGGCCTCGCTTGTTGCCTTGTTCTTTCGCTGGTCCCTGGGACATGTGCGGTACTACTGGTTAAATCCGGTACTACCGGTCAGTCCAGGAAAAACGCCCCGACAGGCAGAATTTGTCCTGCCCTTTAAATACCTTTTCCTCTTTTTCATTTTTGGTTGCTTCTTTCTCCTCTATTTTTCCAAGCTTTGCCCCCATTCTCTCACTCTAAAATCTTGACTAATCTCTTCCCCTCCAATGACTCTTGCCCATATTTGAGTGGAAGAGAGAGAAGATCTAGATCCACGTTTTGACCAAACCAAAACATCTCTTTGTGAGTGTATCTTTGGGATCTAGATTTTGGGGAATTTTGTGTCCCTCTTTATGTTCTTCCTCTCTTGTTCCACCAATAGCTTTAGTAGCTTTGTTGGAACTTGAGAGTGAGGGATTGGATCATCTTTGTGGTGTTCTTGCCTCTTGCATTTGGTGTATCGGTTTGAGTTCTCCTTAGAGGATTTGATGAGTGAAAGTTGAGAAGCTTTTTACTTTTGGGTTCTTCGAACCCTAGACGGTTTGTTGGTGTTGCAGGTTGTGGCCTTGGTGGCGTTTGTTGGGAGCCTCCAATTAAGTTATGGAGAAGTGCCCAACCTTGTGAGATGTTCCGGTTTGCCACCGACAAGTGCATCGATAGTGGAAATGTGGATCGATCATGTTGGGGTGAGATTCACCGGAGAATAAGGGAGGCCTTTTGTGGCGTAGGTGGTTAGATACCACTCCTCTCCAAACGAGACGTACTCCATGTTGGGAGGAACTCGGTAAAATATCGTCGTCTCCATGTGTCTTGGTTATCTTTATACCCGAGCTCTTACTTATGCACTTTACTTTGTGATAGACTTCATGCTTGAAGTATATATCTTGCTATCACATAGTTGTTTATCTTGCTTACCATAAGTTTTTGGTGCACATAGGTGAACCCTAGATTGTTCTAGGTTTTGTGCTTAACAAAGTAAACGTTAGTTTTATTCCGCCTTTGTTGAGCCCCTCTCGAAAAAGTTTTAATCACCTATTCACCACCCCTCTAGGCGACATTTGTATCCTTTCATCAACGACAATATATTATTGATCTCTTGAACCGAGCTGGCATGATTGACTGTCAACCTTGTCGTACACCGGCTGATGTTGGCACCTAATTTTCGGCTGACGGTGATCCTGTTCCAGATCCAACCTTATATCATAGTCTCACTGGTGCTTTACAATATGCTACTCTCACCCGACCTGACACACTTATTCTGTTTATCAAGCATGTCTCTATATGCATGATCCTCGTCTACCTCATCTTTCTCATGTCGAAAAGATTCTTCGCTACTTAAAAGGAACTCTTGATCATGGTCTATTACTTAACTCATCTTCTCCAACAAGCTTGACAGTTTATTCTGATGTAGACTGGACAGGATGTCCAGACACTCGACGATCCACATCCTACTTTTGTGTTTACTAGTTAAGTGCCCGTGCGTTGCTACGGGGTCTCAACTCTTTTACCATCACACATGTATATAATGCACCTATATATATCTTAGTGATGTGAATGATATACGAACAAATATACATTTGTAATCAGCACGTCCACAAGAGCTTGCGGTTTGGGTTACTCGAACTACCGCTCCCTCCCTCGTAGTATGTGCTCTCTTCCTCCATCTTGGTCTCTCTTGGAAAACATACAGCCGGAAAGGCATGGCAAGGATGCATTTTTCATCGCTTTTTATTTCCCTACCAGCCCCTCAACTACACCTCTTTCACCACTGCGTCGACAGTATACACTGTAGCATGTAGCCTTCTGACTTCAACAACACTAAAATTGTACTTTTTGACGGTTATTTTTTTTGAACGAACCGAAATTGTCACTCATCCACTATGCACTTGGAGGGATCATCCCACTTTCAAGAATGATATTCATGGTGGGCTTTCCACTCCAGCCTAGAGTTGTGAATATCCTAGCAAATTTATTATCCAATGTTCAAAAGCCTCAAATTAGACTATTTTCCTCTCGTATATATTTATTATCCAATGTTCAAAAGCCACAAATTAGACTATTTTCCTCTCGTATATATTCCCTCGTAGAGGAGAAAATTGAAAATCTAGAGGTATATATGGAGAAATTGGAGTGGCATTTATCCAACATTCATTTTTGTAATGGCATGTTTTTAAGTGCTGGATTTTGTAGTGGCATGAATCTAAATAATCCTTTATTTTAAGCATAGCTTGAAAGCTAGGGTGTTTGGTTGGGATTAATTTTGGCTTTCGTCTTAAAAACGCCTAATTTAGTTGCTTTTAAGGCTTATAAGACAAAATCCAAAAATAAGCCTAACCAAACATCCAAAGTGTTCAACTCATAAGTAACATTCTAACTTGATATTAAACTAACTCATAAAAAATAATAGCATAACATAATTTATTCAGCTATTTTCTTTCCTCGGTCATAACCCTCTATAGATACCTAGTCAAAATACCAATTTAAACAAGTTGTATGAAAACTTTATTAACTCAAATAACCGATTACAAAGTTCACCAGATAAACAAAAAGATAATAGGGGATAATCATGCACTTATATTAAATGACAAATTAGCATTCAGTATGCACTTGTTAGCGCATGACTTCAACCTAAAAACATGGCAAATCATTCGTTTACCTCATCTTTCTCATGATCCTCGTTTACCTCATCTTTCTCATGTCAAAAGGATTCTTCGCTCCTTAAAAGGAACTCTTGATCATGGTCTATTACTTAACTCATCTTCTCCAACAAGTTTGACAGTTTATTCTGATGCAGACTGGGCAGGATGTCCAGACACTCGATGATCCACATCTGGCTTTTGTGTTTATTTGGGTGATAATCTTGTTTCTTGGTCATCGAAAAGGCAGGTTACGGTATCCCGGTCTTCGACTGAAGCGGAATACAGGGCGGTTGCGCATGCTGTTGCTAAAGCAGTTTGGATACGCCAACTACTTGTGGAACTCCAGCGCCCCGTCGAGCACACCACTATTGTCTACTGTGACAACATATCAGTCGTCTATATGGCCTCTAATCCTGTGCAGCATCGCCGTACCAAGCACATCGAGATCGACATTCACTTTGTTCGGAAAAAGGGTGCTCTTGGAGAAGTTCGTGTTCTACATGTTCCAACAAGTGCACAATTTGCAGATATTTTTACCAAAGGACTCCATCTTGCGTCCTTCATCGACACACGCTCCAGTCTCAACATTGTGGCGCTCGATGTTGACACTGCGGGGGGTATTAGAGTTTGTGTTTGTGTTATCTTAGGACTCTAGCCTAAGTCGGTTTGGGTCTAATCCTAGGCTGGCCTACCCCCTCCTCTCTTCTATATAAACATTGTAATATTATCTAAATTAATACAAGTTCTTATTCTCCCAAAATATCACTTGTAGTCTTACCATTGCATATACGGTGCATTGATTTGAGTTTTCCATGGAGATGCGGTTGGTGAAAGTTTTTTTTAGTTGGTGAAAGTTAGTAATCTTATTACTCTTGGATGCTTGTGTCTAGATCTTATTTATCTTGAATTCTTGGAACCCTAGACAGCTTGTGTTACCGCAAAGCTTAGTCATTGAGGTGTAAAGCTCAGCAGATTTTTTGGGAGCCTTTAGTTGCGTTGCAGAGATCACCTAGGTCTTGTACGAGTTTAATGTCCGCCCTCGAGGGTCTCCTAGTGGCCGAATCGAGGAACCTCCCTTTTGGTGGGAAGGCTCGAGGAGAATCGGTGATCCATTATGGTGTTTCGAGAATATTACGCCTCCACGCCGCTGCAACGGAGAGTAGAATCCGAAAAGGTCCGAACTTTGGAATACATCTTCGTCTTCTCGTGTCTTGGTTATCTCTATACCCGAGCTCTATACTTATACACTTTACTTTGTGATAACCTTCGTGCTTTGAAGTTATATATCCTGCCATCATATTGTTTCTTGTCTTGCTTAGCATAAGTCGTTGGTCACATAGTTGAGCCTGGCATATTTAGGATTTGTGGTTGATAAATTGAACACTAGTTTTATTTCGCATTTATTAGAGCCAAAATTGTAATTGGTTTACGATCCACCCCATCCCCCCCCCCCTAAGCGCTGTTGAGGTCCTTTCACTGCACCTTGTGGGATCAAGTGATCAAGTAATATCGAAAGCGATGTGAAACTGGCCCAAATATTACATGTTTGCTATTTCTATGTGAATTAGGTGTCATACATGAGCTTACACTGAAGAATATGACATCAAGTGGATGTGTCCATGAAGGTCGAGGAGAGCACGTTCAAGCTAAACACCCCTAGGGATTGTATTTTTGAAGCTTGCGGTCCAATTGGTGACAATGGGCAGTTGAAGATGTGCTTTAGCGAAGACTTCCCATTTTGGTACGAAGGACCAAACTGATTCTTCACCAAGTTGATCAAGAGATGTGTTCTGGCTTTAAAGAAAGCATGAACATCGCCATCAAGGTCAAGAGGTATGTGCAAGGCAAATGTTTTCTTAGTTTTTGTCGGTCTCAAGATTCTTGGTGGGAGACAAAATTATATGTTTGATAGTCGTATTATAAAGAGGAGTTATATAGATTTATCACATTGTACCCAAGTCCCAAGATCAATATCAGTATAGACCTTGATTTTCTCCGCGATACGAGCGGAACCCCATTCCGTGATACCCAAATATGACAAACTGGTTAACCAGCGCAATAGTTAATGTTTTATACCAGAGGACTTGCGCTTCAGCTTAATGTTGGAAGCGGCTTTCATACCTTTCCATGTTACAGGATCCAACTGGCACGGAAGGAACGTGTTTTCAGCCGGTTTCCGAGCACAGAAGCAGCACTCGAAATTGGTTTGAATAGATCTTTACTGCAATTGAGCACCAGTGGGCTGACAGTTTTATGCTATTCGCTAGAGTAGGGCCTTCACTTTATTTGGACACTGAAACAAACGTTTCCAGCCCTTCTCATCCACGATCTGTACATGTCCAGCTCATCCACCATCAGCCAATAATAATCAGGAGTCAATCAACATCGTGCATTCCACTATTGAGCATTTTGCTCTCCTATTTTCTTGTCTAGAAAGTTTGTATACATGGACAAGTACTAGATACGTTTGATGTTTTTAGATACTCCCTCCAACCCATATTAGTTGACTCAACTTTATCAAAATTTGGATGAATCTAGACACTTCAATATATAAGTTCATCCAAATTTTGACAAATCCAAGTCAACTAATATGGGTCAGAGGGAGTACTATAGCCAGTTGGCATCAGTTTAATGGAGTTCTGCTAAATGTTCTCATATTCTAACGAGTTGTCATGGCACGACCGCACGAGATGGAGTTTCGGAGCAAACCTTGGTCCGGCAGCTTCAACCTGAATAGCCACAGCATCCCAAAATGACGTGCTTGAGACAAATACAAGCGAGGTATCAACACATATACATGGAATCACCAAGTGTCGACAAAATTACAAGCTCTAGATACACAAGAACGCTTATTCAATCAACGGGTATGATACAAGCCCAGGAGCAACCTATCTGAAAAAGGGAGTACACATGATGTTTCTTTAGATTAGACAGGCCTGAAGAGAAATTGCTACTGAAACAAATAAGCCATGCCCATTCGCCCAATAAGCGGGCGTATAAAATAAATAGATACACAAGTCATGGAAGTTTTGGCTTCGCTAGAGCTAGAAATCTTCAATGCCTTCAGCTCGTAAATTGGTCTGCACTCAACAAGGGAAACACAAAGGAACTGACATGAATCCTTGGAAGCAAATCTTTAGTCGCAGAAAATGGATTGCAAGAGCATAAACAAGTCCTGGCAAACAAAGTAGTAGAAAATATCCTTTTGCCAAATAAAGACTTTGTCTTACAAATAGAATGTTACGCAACGGCAGGTTATGAGCGTAAATCTTAGTGAACCAGGTACTCCCTCTGTCCCAAATTAGATGTCATGGACTTTTCTAGATTCTTATATATCTAGACACGTTTCTAGACAAATCTGTGACATCTAATTCGGGATGGAGGGAATATTTGGTTACCCAAAAGATGGATTTTTTTTTGGATTAAATTACTCAAGCTAGAAAGAATGCAGATAAATATCAATCAGACATAAGAAGCCAATCAGACATAAGAAGCCTGTAAACCTTCACGGGGCGCCTGGATCTAGATTAGTTGTCTATATTGTATTCTTTTAGATATATTTGTTTCTTAAAAATGAAACATTTCAACGCAATACTTCACCACAATATTTGTTTCTTAAAAGTGAAACAGTTCAACACAATACATACAAACCTTAGCTCTTAGTAGGGAGGATCGGGATTGAATGCTAATGTTTCCCTCCAGATGAGTTCTTTCATATGTTCTTCTGTAAAGGATGGTTGCTCGAAATCAAAGCTGAAAGATGTCGGGCAGGTGGGCTCTTCATTGATGTCATGAAGAGAAGCCAAGTATGGATGATGCAGAGCCTCATCAACTGCATGAATAAACAATGTCAAGTTATAGTCAAGGCAAACAACATAATATAAGTAGTTCATGTAAATCCATGTACCAGTGATCCGCCTGCTTGGATCAAACACTAGCATTCTCTCTAACAGATCAACTGCACCATCAGACATGTTGCGGAAGCGCAAACGGAAGTCCTGCCTTGGGTACTGTGGTAGTTGTTTCATGTATCTTCGAGCATTATCACTCCGAAGAAATCCAAGGCTTGAATCATCTGGTGAACCTATGAGCTTTTGAAGTGAAAAGCCCCGATCAATACTGATATAACTTGGGTTCCAAGGACATGTATCAACCAGAACTTATCAAATATGAGTAAACTTTCAAGGTTGGACACGTCCAAAAAAACAAGGAGTAAATTGCTCGAAGTTAATACTCCCTCCGATCCAATTACTTGTCACAGATTTAGGCAAAATGTTGCCCAAAATCTGTCTAGATTCAATGAATCTTTGACAAGTTATTTGGGTCGGAGGTAGTAGTTCAAATCTTGATTCCGATCTAATGGCATTCTAAGATGTTGTCAGAAGCAAAATAAATTTAATAGTTCAAAGTTCAAGTAACAATAATGGATAAATTTCATTCAAACAAGAGGCAAAAACAGGTTTGACAACACTACAGTCAGGTGTGCAAAGAAAGGTCTTGTTATCCTTACTCCTCCAAATAGACCAACTGCCAAATCCTATTAAAGATTTAGTTCATGAAACAATCCCAGCTTCAATGACCAAAAGCTTCCAAATAGACAACAGCATAACTCGTTTGTGTGGATAGTGGATACTGAAAGTAGGCTAGGGATGAATTGAACAAACCTACCTCAGTGATCAATTTTAACTGTTGGATGTAATCCCTTCCAGGAAACAGGGGTTGACGAGTAATAATTTCACCAAGTATGCACCCAACTGACCAGACATCAATAGCAGCAGTATATTGTGAACAGTTCAACAGCAATTCTGGTGCCCGGTACCAACGTGTGACCACATACTCTGTCATCAGGTCAGTCTCCGAAGTGGTCCTTGCAAGCCCAAAGTCTGCGATCTTGAGGTCGCAATTTGCATTTAGGAACAAATTGCTTGGCTTCAGATCACGGTGCAAAACATTTGCTGAGTGCACATATTTTAGACCTCGTAGCAACTGATACAAGAAGTACTGCAACAAAAAACATGTAATCTATGATTGCTAAACAGGACAAAGCAAACAAAGCTAAGGTAAAAACTGAGAAGGTACAGAACACAATTGTGAATAAGAAATATCTAGGCTAGCCACAACATAACTGGTTTCATCCACAATTTCACTGAATACAAAAGGACAAGCAAGAGGCAACCAACCTGGCAATGGTCATCAGTCAATGACTGATTTGAGCGTATGATTTGATGGAGATCGGTGTCCATTAGCTCGGTAACAATGTACACATCTTTAAAATCATCTCTTCTTGGGGGGCGTATTAAGTCCTTTATGGCAAGAATCTGGAAGCAATATTAAAACCACAATCAGACTAAACACATCATAAGAATGTCTTGTGTGAGTAAGCATGTACAACACAGAACATCCACATTAAATTGTAATGACAGGAAATCATAGAACCACTTGTAAAAATGTAGTAGACATGAAATAAAACTAGCCTCAGAGATAATGGTCATTGCACACTCCATCCCATACTCTGGGCCTTGGTTCAATTTACATATACAGAATATTTCGTATTTCTATCCTTATGAATATGATTTCTATATACAACCACTTACATCTGCCACAAATCAGTATTTGAATATAAACTAATGAAAGTGGTAAATGCACATTTCTTACAAGCTATAACAGAAAGGCCTGGGTGATTCACCCACTTGTCTTATAACTAAGCAGCATAGTGCTCACAATGAAAAATGTCTTTTGAGCTCTCTACGCACATAATGTGAAATACACACAACAAATACCTAGTAGTAGTAAGGCAAGTACCTGGTAGTACTAAGACAAGTGTTACTCAGTAAATCACTAGAATTATCCACGTCATCTAAAACAGATAACTCTTACATTCTCATGGTCCATGTGGCGAAGAAGCTTTATCTCTCTCAGTGTCCGTTTGGCGTCGATGTGGTTGTCAAAGGCGTTCCCAATTTTCTTGATCGCAACCTCCTCTCCAGTATCCGAACTAACAGCCGCGCTACAAAGAGAGAACATAATAGGGAAATATAAGCCTCCTACCGCAACTCTTTAAAAGTCCTTTTTGAGGGGTCGCCGTGACTCACATCCTCATAACTTTATGCCTAAAACGTCATATCCACATGTGTATCAAATCTACACAAACACCACGAATATTCCACGCGTGGCATACTATATAGCAACTCGATTTGCTATTAACAGCAGCAGCACGTATATAATCCGTGATTCGGGAGGGAGCAGGTGGGGGAAGGGGGAGGCAAACGCACCAGACAATGCCGTAGGCGCCGCGGCCGATGGGCCGGATGGGAGGGGCGTACTTTGAGGCGACCTCGAAGAGGTTCCCGTAGACGTTGTACAGCACGTAGCGCCCGCCGTGCGTCGCCATCCCCTGGATCTGCGCCGCCCCGCCCGCGGCCCCGCCGCCGCCGCCGGAGGTATCCATGGCCTATTCCTCGCAACTCGCAAGGGGGGAAGAGCCGAGGAGGAGGAGATGAGTAGGGTTGGGTTCTAGGGTTGGTGCTTGGCAGCGACTAGTCGTTGATGTGTTGGGGACTCTGGTGGAGAAGCTTCCCCCTCTTTTTGACTTGGGCGGCGACTGGGGAATGAGGATGAGGGAGCGAGCCAGCGAGGACGGAGACCGCGCGCGGTGGGGCGGCGTTAAAGGGGGCATGAAGAAAAAAGAATATTCATTTCTCTTCGAAAAAACATTTCTAATTAATTAAGAATATTTTTTTAAGAGTTAAATCCATGGTTAGTCACTAAACTTGTTTAACAAATTCAATACGATCATTGTACAATAGAAATACGAGTTTACTATCATCGAAGTTGTGTCGGAACGTCACTCGTGGTCATCGCGTACGTCGTAGAGACGTATTTACTGACGTGCTGCTCACTATCAAATTACTTAATATATCGGTAAAAAATAACAGCATATACGAGGGCCTTCTTGCAAAACCATCATCTTCTTGTTCGTCGCGTTGAAAAATCCTGGCTAGGACGATGTCTTGCTGACGCCGCTTCGCCACGCCGCACTACTGGCCGCCGCCGCCTCTGCCCTCGTGAGCTTCGCCATCCTTTTCGCCATCCAGCTCGCCGTCCTCCGTGACGCCCATGACTGTCGCCACCGCTTGCCGTCCCGCGTCCGTCCGTAGCTCTCCGGCCGTCGCTCACCTTCATGTGCCCGCAGCTCGCCGTATCGCGCTCGCCAGCCACCGCACGACCGCATCTCGTCGCCCCGCCACTGTGGTCGTGTCCTCCTCCTCCGCCATGGAGCCCCACATGGCCTCCATCGCGCGCCCCTCCCCTTCCTCCACCTAGCCCCGACCTGGCACCGTAGCGGCGATCTCGCCAGTCCTAGAGCTTCCACCGCAGCGTCAGGGGGTTCGGGCAGATGAGGCACACAGCGTCGGCAGCCTTGGCAGCGGCAGTGGCGGGGCGGCAGCAGCTACACAGTCGCGTCGGCGAGAGCAGCGTTGGAAGCGATCTTGCGATAAGGCGCATAAGCGAGAAGTCGCGTCAGCAAGCATGGGAGAAAGCGCATGTCGTCGCGCAGAAGCGGCAGAGGCATGGCACGCGAGGCGGCACATGGCTTTGGCGCAGTGAGGAGCTCTGGGCTAGGAGGCGCCAGCCACGGCGGTCTCTGGCGGGCTGGCGAGCGGCGACTACAGCGGGCGACGGAGGCTGCTGGCGGCGGCGAAGCTGCGCGAGGCTGACGGCGTGGCGGCGGCGGGCGAGGTGGCGGCCTGAGCAGCGAGGCTGCCAGGCGGCCACGGCTGCGGCGTGAACTGCGTCTGGGCGGATGGGGAAGAGAGGATAGGCTGGATCAGAGGAGGCCACCGGGAAGGGGCGCCGCTCGTCCATCGGGGCGGCGGTAGGTTGGCCGAAGCGGAGGATGAGAAGTTGGGCTTGGCCACGGTGAGGTTTTTTTAAAAAAAAAAACACACACACTTGGACCAGTCAAAATATTGCCAAATGAAAATAAGATCTAAGGTTCTTTTAGGTTCTTTTTGTAAAATGAAATAGAATTAGAGGCTGACGGTGGGTCCCTAACTCGCCACATCAGCAAATACGTTTCTACGACGTTCGCGATGACCACGACTTTAACAAACTCGTATTTCTGTTGTACAATAACTGTATTGAATTTATTAAGTAAGTTCAGTGACTAATCATGGATTTAACTCTTTTTTAAAAATAAAATTAGTCAAACTTTGCACTGTTTAATTTTTTATTAGTTTTTTAAGTTTTATTTTAATTGAATTTGTACGCTTTATTTTATAAAACGGTGGTAGTACTATCTATTCAAAATTCTTATTAATGAGTAAATATAGCTATTCAATTGCTAGTTTTTATGCATCTTCGGAGTTTTTTTAACATGAGGAAACAATTTTTGGTATTCCAATTATAGTGTAGATAATAAGCGGTAATTTGATTTGCAAAACCATTTCTAAAATAATTTGGAAATTCGATGTAGTCACCTGATGTGGCATCCCGCAAAACCACTACTAGAAAATCGCGTTGTTTTTGTGCATTGCATCATCATGACCGCATGCTCATGTCATTATGCCACATTGCATTTAAGCATCGTCATCATCTTGCATAAAACTATTTGCGGAAAAACCTATTTTTGTTTTCTAAACACCCCGTTCTTGTTCAAATACAAAACCCGGGTCGCCGGATTATTTCGTTTTGTCTACCAACGGTTTGCAAAAGCCCGGTTTTAATTGAATAAAATATTTAATTATTTTTTGGGGGCAGCCAACCGGGCCGATCCGACCCAGTCGGCCACCCCCAGAATAAAACCGGCCTACCCAAAAATCTATTCCTACTCAATCCTAGTCTACCCAAACCCCCTCCACCTCACCCCGACCAACCATAGCTTGCCACATCATCTTTCCCACCATCTTATCACACCCACAGCCACCTCACCAATCCACCAGCCACCACCACACTCTCTGGCCCACCCTCCTGGCCCACCTCCTCTCTCACTCCCCACTCCCTCTGCCAGCCTGGCCCCACCCCATCTCCCTCTGCCCCACACGCACACCACCCGCCTGCCCCACCCCGGTCAACCATCCTGCCCCGGGCCCCCTGCCCCCACCTCCCCGCCTCTCCCCTCCCTCTTTCTTCCCGGGCCCAGCGGCCACCTCTCTCCTCTTCTTCTCCTCCGCCGCCTCCTCCTCCTCTCCTCGCCAGCGTCATGAGCAGCCCTGACGCTTCTTCCCGGGTCCTCCTGCGTCACCGACCCTTCTTCCTCCTCCGCTGTCGCCTCACTGCAGCGCCCGCCTTGCAAGCTCTGCGCCCGGCAACCACGAGCGCCGCCGCATCCCCTCCAACCTCCAAGCGCCGCCCAGAACCCCGACCTTCCCTCGCTGCCCGCTGTCTTCCGGCCGTCGGCCTATCCTCCACCTCGTCGGGCTCTTCCTCGACCCCGCGACCACCTCGCCGTCCTTGGCCATTGCCTCCCCGTCTGGTCTCCCTCGACCAGCCGGCCTTCCTCCCTCCAAGCTCGCAGGGCCCGCCGACCTCCCTGCGGCGCCTCGGCCTCTGGTCTTTGCTGACGCCCGCCGAGCTCGGACCCAGGGCAGACGCTGGCTCACTCGCTCGCTGAGCCGCCCGCACGGAGCCGCCTCACACCGCCTCGCTCTCGGCCGCCTCAAGCGTCGGCCTCTGGCCGTAGCCGCCGCTGGCCCTCGCTGTCGCCATCCTCCTCCGGCCCGGCCTCACTCGCCCGGCGCAGGCCTCGCCCAGGGTCACCGCCTTGTCCGTTGATGTCCTCGTCATGGCTTGGGCCTTCTCTACCCACGCGTGCTCGCCCCTCTTCGTCACCCGCTCGTCGACCTCCTGTTGCATCCCGACCATAAGGCATTCGAGACAACGCTCACATGACATGGGCCTCTTCGCGATATCGGCATATTGTACTGATGTGGTGGCCATGATCCTTGGCTCGACTTTGTCAAGTGAAAGTTGCGTGACTCAAAGACCACCGACAACGAACCATGGGTACCCAAGATCTTCCGAAGGCCGAGACATCGAGCGCGCCGACCCGGATGCGGAGTCGAGAACCCGAACGCCAAGAACGCCGATGCGAATACGCCAAGTTCGTCTACCCCGGACACCGTGCGACAAGATCTACTTCACGGATCCGAAGACCCGGGACCCGATCCACTCAAGTTCGTCGTCAGCGGCAAGATCGACTGTTGGAAACCAAGTTCTCCTCTTGTATCCGAACCTCGCCGATCCCGTCGAACCCTGAGCCCCTGTCGGACCCCGGACCCTCGGAGCCACCTAGATCGTCGAGCCCCCTAGTGTGTGACCTTTTCTCCCGAGCCCTATTTTATAAATGCCATCAATATAAATTGTTGCATATTAAATTGTCATACTCGCATGCATATTGTCATGTGGTTTGGGGGCCTTATGCCGATTCACCATATAATTAAATATGGGCCCGTACGTGGACAAATCTAGTCTTATATTGGCCTCATTTAAATTTGTGTAGCGAACCGGTGCTATATTTTGCCATGTTAAGACAACAATTAAATTGCGGGGTATCTAAATAACATGAACTTATTAATTAATTGTCGGGACCCCGGTTCCGCTTAATCTTGCCTAATTGCATCGCACCTTTGCCATGTCATACATCATACATGCATTGTGCCCGATCTTTTGCCGTAGTATTAAATAGTGCATCTGGTGTTTATTCTAGTGTTTTGCTTCTTCGCAGATAAGGCCGTTGAGTTGATGCGAGTGTCGACCCGATCTTCGGATGAACCTTCGATAATGTTTTCAGGCGAGCATCTCCCCCTTTCTATCTATCTTACTTTTATAGTATTTATTCCCTCCTGTTGATCTATTGCTATCTGTGTTGCGATGCTCTAGTTTTCGTACCCGTGATATCCCTTGCAGCCTTATAGTGCCTTGGACACCTCCTATTACCTGTTGTTTGGTAGATAGTTGGACCTGTCGTAGTCGCTTGCTCAAGTGCGGTTGCGTGTCGTCAAGTACCACAGTTGTTGGAGTATTGCCGTGTGTTTATTGTTGGAGATGGTTATAACTTTAATTACTGTTTAATAACTAAAATTGAAGTAGGTAAATGCAGAGGCACAAGTGGGCAATAGATGTTATTTGGTTGTTAACCGTCCACTTGTGTCCGTGAGGACCGCCAAGATTGATACCTGCTTGAATATTCGCGCTATCCACATCCGGAGGATTATGGGACCCCTGAGCGAGCTTGATTCATTCTTATTTCTTGGGGCCATAAACTAGTTTGAGGTTTTATTTACTATCTGCATTTATGCCATGCTTTATCGCTTTATTTAAATTGTGTGAGGTAACGCATAATCGTTTAGGTAAGCGGAGTGTTTTCGCGTATCGACAAGCCCAGTTTTGGGTTCCCGTCGTTTCTGACCATTGGCGCAAAACCTTGAGTCCGTCTCGAGTCGCCTAACTTCGCTATGGTGTACTCAATGGGGTGGCCCCCTGAAATATTTCTGAATCCTGTGATTGCTTTGTCGTGAAGGCCTCGTTGGGTTTTGATTTGGTTTTTCCGAGGTTGATCGAGTGTGTGTTGCTATTTATGCACCCCTGCAGGGTAAAACTTTCTGAAAGCCGTGTCCGCGATTATGGACGACTTGGAGCACAGTATCTCGATCATAGACAACTATAACTAAAGTAGTGCTATAAATTTGACTTTATAATGACTAGTAATCAGCTTCACTATAATGGAAGGGCTAAATAAAACTGCCAACAATTGCTTGTTTGGGTTGTCGCTTGCGACCATTGTATCTGACTAGTAAGTATTGCAACTATAACGGAATGGCTAAATAAAAGTACCAACAACTGCTGGGTTTTTGGAATATCTCATGCTAATTGTATCTGACTAGTAAGTGTTGTAACTATAATGGAATGGTTAAATAAAAGTGCCCACTGCTTATTTTATCAGGATGACTATCTATACCTGACTAGTAATTGTTGCAACGATAACTGAATAAATAAAACTGCCAACTGTGTGAGTTCCTCGGTTGACTTCCTCGTTTGGTCTCGAGGGGGAAATACCAGGATGGGTATGTTTGGTGGTAGTATCAGGTTGGATCCGAATAGGTCTTTCTTACCCTCTCTGATCGCCGCGAGTTGTATCGAGTCTCTATAGGTTGTTTAGTGCATGCTGCGCTGCCGCTTCAGTCCACCATACCTATGTAGGCGAGGACCGCCGAATTCTAGCCTCGCTGTCTTCGCCTCGATCGACCGTTCTCTCTTTTTCCTTTGCCCTTTGTCGGCACCCCTTTTGTTTAAGCAGGTTTTGAGATCGACGTCGTTAGCAGGGTTACCCTTCCGGCTTGGCCTGGGCAGGGTTATGGATGCCATTGGTTATTCTTCAGGGCTCTTAGCCCCATTTGCATCTTGTCCGTAGTTGGACGCTCTATCGTTTTCAAGGTGATTTGGATCTTTGTTCTGTATATCTGTATCCTTGACTCATGGAGTCGTGTTGTATATATATATCTGTTCTGTGGATCCCATCGAGGACTGTTGTGTAATGTTATTACTTCGTTTTCCACCCGCACGAAAGTGCCTGGTGGGAACCTTTGAATCGTTTCTATGCGGGTTTGGCGGGTTTCGCTAAAACTTGCATAGGGCCGATTCTGAGGGTGTTACACCTAAGGTCAAGACCTATGAGTGGACCCAATGTTCCCCCACATATCATTTTGGAAAAACACGAGTATTAGAGCATCTCTAGCAGATACACTTGCCCCGTCCTATAAAATAACCGTCGGTTTGCGGTACGAGGCATAAAAAGTGGTCATTCTAAATACCCTAAACCATACTATATCTGAAATATTTTTGTGGTTCACCATAAAAGGTCGCTTTCGTGCAGCATATCACTTTCGCTTGGCGCGCGCCGCCGCCTTTTTCCGATCTCCCCGTCCTAGCGCCTGTAGCCTTTCCCTACCGCACCGCCGCCGTCATGAACCCTCCCGAGCCTCCGCAGGACGATTCCACCACGGAAGCCTAGCCAGCAACCCCTCTCGTCGTGGATGTCGTGAACGACAGCCTTCCGCTTGTGCAGGTGGTGAAATCGGCGAGGAAGCTACTAGGCACGCAGCCCCGCGCTGCAGGTGGTTCGACCGGCCCCGTACGAATCTCCGACGGTCAGAAAAAAATCAACGGGTCCAAGGCGCACATTGCCCCGAAGCAAACGAAACCCGTGAGCCGGAAGGCCATATCCGCATGCACGCCAGTGAGGACGCCTCCCCTAGACTGGCCACCCAATTCGCCCATGTTCCTGGAAGGTATGTTTTCGGGTAGATTTTATTGTCGTCAAATTCGCTCTAGATATGGCGCAGGTGCCGTGTAGATTTGATTTCCTCAAAATCGTCATATTTTGTGTGTGTTCGTAGCGAGGATCTTCTCTCGTTTCCATATTCGTTCCTTGACATGTTGAACGATGTCGGGGTGAACGTCAACAGTGGTCCATCCCTACCTGACGAGACTGGTATAGTTATTGCTGGTGACAATGGCGAGGAGGAAGCCATGCGAGAGACCGATGACTAGGAAGATGATGAACTAGAGGAGGTGGTCGAGGAGGCGTTCGATGCTACCCAAGAGAAGGTGCGATCGAAGAGATCTGCCAACTACACCGTGGAAGAATACATGACATTGATCTAGGCTTGGGAGGTTGTGTCCATGGATGCTGTCACCGGGAGCGACCAAACTTGGAAGAAGTATTGCCAGCGGATTGAGGACAAAATTTTCAAGCTTGTGCCAAAAGGAAGGACGCGCATATTGAGATCTCTCCAAGGCCGGTGGGATACAATCAAACAATCTTGCATTCGTTAGAGTGCCGCATGAGCAAGTGAAGACTCATCCCCCAAGCGGCGTCAACATTGATGAGTATGACAAGATTGCACAATTCAGGTATAAGGACATGGCCGCATCGAGGAACAAACCATTCGCTCTACAGCATTATTGGGAATTGCTCAAGGACAATGAGAAGTGGAGGGTGAGGGATCGATAAGCACCACCTCCGAGAACCGGCTCAGCAATAAACTTGGAGGAAGACGATGAAGAGGAAGACGATGAACCGAAGGCTAAAAGAAAAGGTCCAGATGGTACAAATAAGGTGAAGTAAGAGTTGAAGAGAAAGGATGAGCACGAAAAGTTGAGGGACAATATCGACGACATGATAAAGCATAAGGCGCTAGTAGTGCATCAACAAATGGAAACCAAGCCCAAGTTGGCTGACAAGAGAGAAGAGGCCAAGATAAAAATGTGGCTTGCAACTCGTGAAGATAGAAAGCGCAAAGCTGAGTTCGAGGAGCGGATGATTCATCTCGAAAAGGAAAAGGCTAGGGCAATAGTGATTGTTGATGAAACACGAGTGATGACTATGGATCCTGACAAAATGAATACATTCACAAAAGGGTGGTGGGACGATAGAAGGTTGGAGATCATCAAGACAAGGAAAGCTCGCAGAGCTGCTGCAAGTGTTGCTGCGAACAGTGGAGATGATCATCATGGTCATGTGGGAGCCTAGTATGCTTATTTTTAGTTTGTTTGTGCTATAAAAACTTTGAAATTTTTGTAATGGTTTGAGTTATTGTGGCGCACGGTCTATTTTGCGGTATACGCTATTTTGTAGTACACGCGACGTGGCGGAAAGAAGAGTTGTGGTACAACTATGTGTCATATGTTCCTCCCCGCCATTTTTTCGCACCGCAAAGAGGAGTTGTGGTTTACTGCATATGCGTTTTGCAGTATGAACAGATGCGGTATCTGTTAGAGATTCTTTACACAAGAAAATGTGATATAATGTCGAATAGATTGGCACTACTAGAAATAGCTCAAAGGTAGCGTTCTAAAAATAGAATTGGTGCACTCAACCCACACGCAACCAATGTTACGTGGTGACTCCTTGATGGCGCCAAAGAGCTTGACGGTGGTGGAGCACTTCGTTGGAAACCCCAAGAGCAAGGTGTGATGAGCACAACAACAAGTCTTTGTTGGAGATATGCCCAAGAGGCAATAATAAAGTGGTTATTATCATATCTTCACACTTATGATAAATGTTTATATACCATGCTATAATTGTATTAACCGGAAACATTAATACTTGTGTGATTTGTAAACTAAAATAAGAGTCCCTAGTAAAGCCTCTTGTTAAACTAGCTTGTTGGTTAATATATGATCATGGTTTCCTGATCATGAACATAGAGATGTTATTAACAACGGGATCATATCATTAGGAGAATGATGTGATGGACATACTCCTATAGATAAGCGTAGCATAAAGATCAAGTCATATCAATAGTTCAATTGCTATATGCTTCGATACATAGTAACCTAATTCCTTCGACCATGAGATCATGCATATCACCTTTAATGGATGGATGCTTTGATGACATCAAACACCACACCGAATCGGGTGGCTATAAAGGTGGCACCGAGTGTTCGAAAGTATTGGTTGAAACACATGGATCAAGAGGATTTGTCCATCCATATGACGGATAGATATACTGGGCCCTCTCGGTGAAATGTCATCCAATTAGCTTGCAAGCATGTGACGGCTCACAAGGGATCACATATCAGAACGAAAATAGTACTTATCGGTAACGAGGTTGAACTAGGTATGCAGAGATACCGACGATCAAAACCTCGGATAAGTAAACTATCGTGAGACAAAGGGAAATTGGTATCGTATGTAAGTGGTTCATTCGACGCAAAGTAATCGAGAAATATGTGGGAGCCATATGAATTTCCAGATTCCTCTATTGGTTATTGATCGGAGAAGTGTCTCGATCATGTCCGCATAATTCACGAACCGTAGGGAGACACACTTAAGGATTCGACGTTGTTTGAGTAGTTATGGTATTATGAGAAAGAGACCGAATGTTGTTCGGAGTCTCGGATTGGATCCGGGATATCACAAGGAGATCCGGAATGGTCCGGAGAATAAGATTCATATAAGGAAAGTTCTGTTTCGGAGTTGGGGAATGATTCCGGTGTTTTCATCGGGAATGTTCTAGAAGGTTCCGGAATGTCCGACACTCCGAGGGGGAAGGGGTACATGAATGTGTCATTGCATATTGGCCGCACCTCCCACCTATAAAAGGAGGGGCAGGGCCCCCTCCTCTAGACACACAAGTTCCTATCCTCTAAATCTAAACCCTAGCCACAGCCTCCGGTTTAGAGCCGTTTTGGTTTAGAGCTTCTAATTGCCCTAGCCTTCGGTTTAGAGCCTTCTAATTGGTGTGTCTAATCCCTAGACCACTAAAGCCTCTCTCATACTCCACCATACTCGCTCCGGCTTAAGGCGAAGTCCTGCGAGATCTCCCTCTACTTCGGTACCACGTTGTCTTAGGAATCGCGAGAGTGCTACAACCTCCATTTTCTTTGGAACAAGGGAGAGGAAGGTCTTCGTCGAGTACCGAACGTGTGACCGACTGCGGGAGCGCTGCCGGAACGCAGCGCTGGAAGGATCGTCTATGCGATCTTGAGATCGGCAAGTGTACGACTACATCACCCACGAGAATCTGCTCTCATTAAACGCTTTGGAATCTTCGAGGGTAAGTTATTCCATCGACTCGTTGCTACAATCTAGTAGATAGATCTTGGCTTGTTTGTTTGTATGCGATAGAATTTTTTTTTGTTTTCCATGCTACGAACCCCTACAGTCTTCCCTCAGTAGAGACCGAGGTTATCGAACCAGAAGGAGGAAGGAAACGTCACACAGGTGTTGCAAGCAATATGGAGACCTGCACAACACAAACTCAAGACTTTGCCCCAATGAATCATTGAGGTTGTCAAGCTCTCCGGTTTTTTGTAACAAAGGATTAAACATATGGTGTGGAAGGTAATGGTTTCCAACAAGTAAACAAGTAACAGTGGAAGATGTATTGATGGTAAAGATTGGACCGGGGTCCATAGTTCACTAGAGGTGCTCTCCTTAGATAAACAACATGGCATGAAGGGTAAACAAATTACAGCAGGGCAATTGATAGGAACTAAGCAAGGCATAACAATGCAATTACTAGTCAGAAAGATCCTATGAGATTCATTTGGGCAATACAACAAGATACATAGACCGCCATCCAACTGCATCTATGACTAGAAGTCCGCCTTCAGGTTATCATCCGAACCCCCTCCAATATTAAGTTGCAAGCAACAGACAACTGCTTTAAGCAAAGTGTGTAAGGTAAACAGTCCACATGTTCCATGAACAAGAGACCGTTGTTTTCTCCCTAGTAGCAACAACACATCTAAAACCGAAGATATTATTGTCATTTCCCTTGGAAACTAGAGGCATGAACCCACTATCGAGCATAAATACCCCCTCTTGGAGTCACTAGCAACTACTTGGCCAAGATAGCTACTAACAACGGAGAGCATGCAAGACCACAAACAACACAGATATGATAGAATCATAAAGACAAAATTATTTATCAAAACAACATAATAATCTCAATATCCATCAGATCCCCGCAAACACAACATGTATGATTACAAATAGATTAGATCTTGATCATGAACGGAGCTCACAAGATCTATACATGAAAGCACAAGGAGGATATACAACCATCTAGCTACTACATGGACCCATAGTCCAAGGTGGAACTACTCATGCATCATACCGGAGAGAAGGCCTCCGGGATGACCTCCCCTCCGGCAGGGTGCCGGGAAGAACTTTAGATCTCCCCCGATCTAGGGACGATGGTGGCGGAAGCTATAGACGGTTTCTTGGAGATTTGGTCGGGTGCTTAGGGTTTCTGCATCAAGGGATTCTTATAGGCGAAGGGGGAGGCCGAGGCAACGGCCAGGGGCGCCAAACCCTAGCCAGGCGCGAGGTGGGGCCCACCCGCGCCTGGGGTGGGTCTGGCCGCCCTGGACGGCCCCTCCGGCTCCCCTCTAGTCTTCTTGTTCCCCACGGAAAGTAATTGACTTCGACGTTTGTCCCGTCCAATTCCGAGAATATTTCTTTACTAACTTTTATGAAACCAAAAACAGCAGAAAACAGGCATCTGGAACTGTTGCAACTTGTTAGTAGGTTAGTACCAGAAAACATGTAAAATGCACCTCAAAGTATAGACAAGTAAAGCAAAGTAGATACTAAACAAGCATAGAGCATCAAAAATTATAGATACGTTTCCGACATATCATTGTGCTACTAGTATGGCTACCTGTAACATGTATACTGGTGGTGTGTGTCTAAAAGGCATAAGTAATATATATATTTGGATGTTCAGCTGTATATAAATGTCACTGTTTTTAAAATGTTGCTATAATATTGGATTTAACAGAAATCATATATCAGGAACATCATATTCATATGTAGCAACAGTAAATAACTAGATAGGGTAGTATATTATTAATTAACGTGAGATAACATGCATGGTACTATGACTCCTCGTCGATGGCGGCAGCATTGTTGAAGAACTCAATCTCGACGTAAGGATGTCGTCCTCTCTCGGGTCGTGGTCTGAAGAGGTTCCAGAGTAGTCTAAGTTGTTGAGTCTTTATAATGGAAGTAGGTCATGCCAAATTGATGGTCGAGGAAGAAGATGCACCTCTCCTCGATGTTAATCACATAGTAATTGACCAACTCGGTCCACTGAAATAGGCTTGTTCACCTTGTTGGTTACTTGAAGAGAGTAGCGGGGTGTGGGATGCTTCAGCGAGCCAATAATGACCTCAAACAGTCCATGGTAATGAATGTCTCTATGACAATGATCCATGAAGTCATGCCTTTGACCTCTAGAGGATGGTCTAGGTAAATTCATTAGAACATACCAATTAGTTTTCATTTTCATTGAACATATAGTTTGAACAATATATATTTCATATATGTAGTTTAGAAAATATACAATTGTGATTCACAGTTATTAGGAAGCACTGTGACAAACTTCTTGTCCACGCACGAGTGATGCATGTGAAATGCATTATGATCTTTTTTAAACTGAAGGCCGTAGCCCCTCCTTTATATAATAAAGCAAACAAGATCCACAAGGTTTACCACAAATACAATTACAACAAAGGGACTCACTTCTCACAAACAACGAACAAAGAAGAGCGAGAGATACATAACAAGCAGACCACCACTACACGCTCATCCTAGCATGGATATTACGAAACGCCGACACGATCAGACGAGGGTTCGACTCGTCAATGCCCATTGTTTAGACTTGGGTTTTGGAAAAGATGGGGATGTTGGAAGTTGCAAGACGGTTAATAGGCAAGCAACAAGGGGACACGAGGTTTACCCAGGTTCAGGCCCCCGGAGGGAAAACACTAATCCTGCTTGTCTGCTCTTGATTATGGTAGAACCGGAGGTTACAGGGGTGCGCAGATGCAATCTGGCGTGAGGTGTATGTATGAATTGGGGGGTGTCCTCCTCGTCGTGCCCTCCTATCCCTTATATAGATAGGCTAGGTCCCGGGGTAGGCCGAGTCGGTTACAAGTTAGGGTTTTACCTTGAATATTCTATCTACTCCTAGACGTGTCCTCTAAGGAGTAGAGCTTCTATTGGGCTTGGGCCACCCGGAGTCTCCTTGGGCAGCAGGTCTTCACATGGGCCTTCACTGGGCTGGACCGGGTATACCAACATGAGACACCCGTAGGGTATATCCTCATCAGTAGCCCCTGAGTGTTCAGTCGAATCGGTGATTTGACTGGAGAATCTACAATCTTTAGAGTGCTTCTCATTCGAACCTGTCTTTTTGATAAGCATGTTAGTTCATAGGGATTGTTGATACGTGTGCCTAACTCGCTTGACGGATCAGGGTCAGTTAACTATCATAGGACAAAACAACACGATCTTCTTCAGACTCGAATCCGGAACAAATGCTGGTGTAATTCGACTCAGGCCGCTGAGGTCTTACATGAGTTGAATTCCAGTGTTTTTAAGTCATGTACCCAACACGTCCATCGGGATTTTCATCGTGCCTGTTGACACAGTATTTTACTGGCAGAGCGCAGTATGGTGTGTTACCAGGCCATTAGATGATATCTGTAGGGCTTATATTTGTGTCACAGACACAACATCCGAAAATTTATCATCGCAGAGGTGTTTCGGGTGACCAAGGAGACTGTTTCTCACTTAGCGTTAATTTGGGAAAAGTTGCTAAAAAGATTTTTGTCATACATGATCCAAAGGGTCTCACTCGAATAGTTCATAGGGTGCGCGACCAGCGCTCCCTATGGGAGTAGCCCCCCGAGTGTCTGTTCGAGTCGTATACTCGAGCGGAGACTTTAGTTATGTGGACGTCATCCACGTCAATATGTTTTTGAATGCGCGACCAGTGCTCCCTATGGGAGTAGCCCCCCAAGTTCGTAGTGGAGTCGCAGACTCGACGCATGACTCTAAGATTTGTGCAAGACATTTTGATCATTGTAGCTTCTCAGGTGCGCGTCCAGCGCTCCTGATAGGAGTAGCCCCCGAGTAGTTGGTTGAGTCGTAGACTCAAGTAAGTACTTTTTGTTCAGTCGAAAGTTTTGAGCCATTGTTGGCTTTGCTTTGATGATGTCATTGCTGAAAATTGGTGAGCTCAATCATCCGCGGCAGCTGAGACGATGCGACGGGACGACCGTGGGTCCCACCATCTGACTTGAATTTGACTAGTCACGCGTAATCGTGGCGAAAATTACGGCGTCTCCACGGTTTTAGTGCATAGTGGGCGACGTGCTCGCGACGGTTCAGGCAAATGTTGACACGTGTACAGTAGGATGGAGGGCACATGTTAGGGCTTCTGCATCAACGGCTTCGCTTTGTCGCCCTCGTCCTTTTATACTGTGGGAAAACAGAGGCAGTTTTACCCCTTCGCCATTTGCGTCCATCTTTCACCATTGCTGCCATTTCCAGAGCTCTTGCTTGCGCTGCGCACTGGACATCCTCCGTGTGTTCCCTTCGTCTTTCCTCTGATCACATCGCCGCGCTCGCCACATCACTAGGATGGGAAAGTCGAAGAAGAGTTCGTCCGCCGCAGCGGGATCGAGCGCCGCCGGCGCTGCCAAGAAGGCCACTGCATTCGGTCGCACCACCGATGGCAGATGGCGGCACACTAAGATGAGGGAGACAGATTTTTTCAAGCCGCGCGAGTCCGGCTTGATCTCCAAGAACAAGGGAGACGCCATTCTTCTTGATCATGGGGTAATTTCGTGCCCACCCGGAGGATTTCGGGTTATGTTCTTTGTGTTTGTTGTTCGTGGTCTCTCGTTACCCACCCACGAATTTATTCGTGGGCTTATTTTTCTCTATGGTCTTCAGCTTCATCATCTGTCGCCCAACTCTCTTCTCCACATCGCCTGCTTTATCACTCTTTGCGAGTGTTGGCTCGGTATCGAGCCTCACTTTGGCCTCTTCCAGAGACTCTACTCTGTGAACAAGCAATCTGCCACCGGTGGTGTTTATCCACTGGGAGGGTGCGGGATTTCCATCCGTCCCTCTGTCCAGTTCTTCTCCTTTCATCTCTGCGAGTCTGTCCAATAGTGGCGGAGGAAGTGGTTCTACATCCGTGATGTCAAGCTGGACGGCCAGCTGTAGGGGCTTGCTCCTTTCGACTCCACTCAAAAGATCACCCGAAAGCGCTCATGGTCCAACAACATCATGGATGGTGAATCGAAGGAGGCGGAGAAGCTCTATAAGCGGGTGGAGGCCTTTTAGTTGACTCCAGGCAAAGAGGTCAACATTGTTGATATAATTCGGACCTTCCTCAAGCGTCGGGTGCAGCCGCTCCAAGCGAGAGCACACCCGATGTTTTTGTATGCTGGCGCCAGCGACCCAACAAGTGTTTAGTCAGAGGATATGTCTTCTGCTGACCTTGACAGGGCGCTTTGGCCTCTGCAGAAGCATAAAGCCAAAGAGGATCTTCCGGGGAAGTCTCTGACTCCCCCTTTAATGCCAAGAAATCAGTCCCTCAGGTGAAGCTTGTAGTTGTATGTAATGCATTGTTGACTGCTTATCGTTTGTTAATATTACTTAACTCATTTTGCCCTTTGTCTTTAACCCGTAGGGCTATAAGGTAGGGGTATGATGTCGCCCCTGCCTGAAAAGTTTGATGCTGCACCAGATGGCGGGGAAGCGGAGTCTGAGTCCGAGCCCTCCCCTGCTCAGTCGCCCTCCTTAGAATCCCCCGATCCTAGCGAAGGGAAAACTCGAAAGAGGTCCCGAGCAAAACTTCGGATGGGGAGACACCACCAACACTGAAGGGTCCCTCATTCCTCGAGCATCATGGCAGGGATGAGGGTGCGACTTCCTCCCCCATTGTGGTCGTGCCTGTTTGGGCTGTAGCCCCTCAGCCGCCGACCAAGAAGAAGAAGGAGAAGAAGGAGGCTTTGTCTTCAACCTATCAGACATACCATCGTAAGTTACTCTAATCGAGTCTTGTCATTTTGTTGATATGCTAAGTATTAGCTTGTTTTTTATTTGGTTCCTTGTAAATGCTAGTAGTAATCATTTGGAGGAGTCCCTCGATGAGGATCCCGAAGAGATGTTCGGGGAGTCGAAGCCTGCTTCGTCGCTCCCCAAGATGGTGGCCAACTCTGACCACGATAACTTGAGCTCCCTGCGGCAAGGGGCTCGTGCGATCGTTGCTTGGAAGATGCAAACAAAACCTTCGGAGTCTACAGCTGACCATGTAAGTGCTTTTCTCTTTTGCGTGAGTGAGCCCCCTATCGTCGGATTGTCGACAAGTACGCCATAGGTGGTCCTAGTGGCGTTGGAAAGATGGGGTGTGAGACATCAGATGTTTCAGGACCGGTGAGCACAAGTTTACACAGGTTCAGATCCGACTCTGGTGATCGGATCCTACTCCTGTTAGCAAGTCAATAATATATCGGCGTAAGCCGGATGTTACATCTGATTACAAGAGAGGTTCGCCTGTGCGAGTTGATTGTGGTGTTACGATTGGTTATGCCCTAAAGGCTCCCATAGGTCCGGTTTATATAGTCACCGGGACCTAGGGTTACAGGAGAGACCTATCCGACTACATTACAGAGTCGGTAACTAGATACAACTTGGACTACAAGTAATACTTGATGACCCACAAGTATAGGGGATCGCAACAGTCTTAAGGGTAGTATTACCCAATTTATTGATTCGACACAAGGGGAGCCAAAGAATACTTGCAAGCCTTAACAACTAAGTTGTCAATTCAGCTGCACCTAGAAATAGTTCTTGCTCATAGAAGTTTATAAGTAGCAACAGCAACAGTAAAATAGGAGCAATAGTAATAGTAGTATCAAATAGTAGGATATGAGCGCGGTAGGCATAGGGATGGATGGACGGGCGTTGCATGGACGAGTCTAAACATTTAACTTCAATATCTAGGGCAATTGCAGATAAATAAGAATGAGCATCCAAGTACTAAACAATCATTGGCATGTGCTCCATATATAGTCATGCGTGCTCGCAATGAGAACTTGCACAACATCTTTTGTCCTGCCAGCCCGTGGCAGCGGGGCCTCAAGGGAACTACTGGCAATTAAGGTGCTCCTTTTAATAGAGCACCGGAGCAAAGCATTAACACTCCATGAACACATGTGATCCTCACATCACAGCCATCCCCTCCGGTTGTCCCAATTTCTGCCACTTCGGGACCTTTGGATCCGGACAATGATATGTGTATACAACTTGCAGATAAGATCACAAACAATACTATCATAATGATTCAACAATAAGTTCAGATCTAAGATCATGGCACTCGGGCCCTAGTGAAAAGCATTAAGCACAACAAGTTGCAAAAAAGTCAAATAGCACTAAAAGAGATACTAGGCACCATGCCCTAACAATCTTATTCGATTACATGATAGAACTCATCCAATCCCTACCATCCCCATAGCCTACAGCGGGGGATTACTCACTTATGGATGAGGGAAACATTGATGGTTGATGGAGAGGCGTTGGTGATGACAATGGCAATGATCCTCTCCAAATTCCCCGTCCCAGCAGGGTGCCAGAATGGAGTTTCTAGATCCGAATCGCGGTTTTTGGTGGTGGCGGCGCAACGGAACTCTTTCTGGAAAAACGTCGACCCCCGCTAAGTTTTTAGGTCAGAAGGCAACTTATAGGCGAAGAGAGAGGCCGAGGGGGTGCCTGGGCTGGCCACACCCCTCCCAGGCGCGGGGTGGGCCCACCCGCACGGCAGGGGGTGTGGGCCACCCAGGGCTCCCCTCCGTCTCGTATTCTGGCTCCGTGGATCTTTTGGTGAAATAGCAATTTTGGCATATTTTCCTGGATTTTTCCTGATAGTTGATTTTCTGCACAAACACTAGACACCAAGGTAATTCCGCTGAAAACAACGTCAGTCCGTGTTAGTTGTATCCAAATCACACAAGTTTAGAGGAGAAACAATAGCAAAAGTGTTCAGGAAAGTAGATACGTTTTGGACGTATCAACTCCCCCCCAAGCTTAGCTTATTGCTTGTCCTCAAGAAATTCAGTTGAAAACTGACTGCGATAAAAGAACTTTCACGAATACAATTGCTTCAAATGATGTATATATTCTCAGCACAGGAGTAGATACTTAAACCATTCATAATAAGAAGTATGCAACCAAGTCTACTCAATAGTCATTGCAAGCTATGAAGAGAAACCAACTCAATAATAATAAGTAGCATGAAACATAAACATAAGCAACATCACAATGCTCATAATAAGGTATGATAGAGTGGTATCTCGCTTGCCTTTGTTTGTAGAGCATAGTATAATGCCAAGGCACCTCTGAAGTTCACATGAAGACTAGAAGTAAAGATATCAGAGATACAAGCATCAAAGTCATGACATAATTAACCAAGTTTTGAGACAAACACAAGAATGATAACTATGCTCTCAAGAAGGTGCTCAAAGAATAAGTGGTGACTCAACAAGGAAGTGAAAATGGTTTTGAAAAGTTTGAAAGGCTTCCAAATGCTGAAAGTAAGGTACTCATTAGCTTTGAGCTCTCATTTCCCCTATCATAGGCATCTTCATGTGGTTAATGGTGAAAGTGAGGTCCAATATGAGTTATATGCTTGACAGACCATAAACTGGAAATCCCAAGTCCCTTGAGTACGAGGTCTGCTCCTCGTGATACTCAACTTTAGTTACCTGTAAGTTCTTGTCATTGTAAATACATGCATATCATAGAGAACCGCCAATGGGGTACCCCTTGCACATGATACAGGAGCTATCCCATAATCAAAATGACAAGGCAAGCAGACAATGAGCATCTTAGCGATCTTTTTATTTGCTATTTGCATAGGTTTTTATTGAGGATGCTTCACAGATGCTCATTATGGTGATGCTGCAAGTTTCCACCATGATTAGTCATGGCTTAAGCTAGCGTCCCAGGCGTTTCTCTAACATATATATATAACTCCATGAACTCACAAGTTCCCCTTTTATTTCACACCGATAACATCCGCAAACAAAAGAGCATGGTATTAACCGGATAAGTATCCATGGGTGTTGAAAACATTCCCCACGACAACACGATCCTGCTAACTCCCAGCCTATAATTTGCAAGCATATAACTTTCATGGACAGTCACAATGGTTCAGGCTTATTAAGTGCAAGGAATAAAATGTTCCATCAAGTTTGTGAGAGCTTTACTAACTAACTTTCTCAAAACAGTCAAACATTTTATTTGGAAGAAAACAAGGCATAATGAATATGCACTGAAATAGCAAATGATGCTAATTGGTAGGTATGGTGGACACTGTTGGCAATATTGGTTTTGGGGAGTTGGATGCACACGTAGAGATCATACTCAGTGCAAGTGAAGGCTAGCAATAGAGAGGGAGCAACAGACGATAGAGCAATAATTTTCATAATCATGCTTGCAACAAAACATGACTAATTATGGCATGAAAGTGATACAAGAACTCTAAGGCAAAATAAACCATCGAGGCTTACTAACTATTGTTTAGTCATATGCATGCGTGAGCATGTGAAATCAATTCACATGAAACATTCAGAGGAGGATACCACAATATCATACCAAGTTATGAATAAAACAATGTAGGCAAACATTCATATGACAAGCTACAAACTATTAGCAAGCTGGAGCTTGGTGACTCCTTGATGGCGCCAAAGAACTTGACGGTGGTGGAGCACTTCGTTGGAAACCCCAAGAGCAAGGTGTGATGAGCACAACAACAAGTCTTCCCTCAGTAGAGACCGAGGTTATTGAACCATAAGGAGGAATGAAACGTCACACAGGTGTTGCAAGCAACATGGAGATCTGCACAACACAAACTCAAGACTTTGCCCCAACGAATCAGTGAGGTTGTCAAGCTCACCGGTTTGCTATAACAAAGGATTAAACATATGGTGTGGAAGGTAATGGTTTGCAACAAGTAAACAAGTATCAGTGGAAGATGTATTGGTGGTAAAGATTGGACCGGGGTCCATAGTTCACTAGAGGTGCTCTCCTTAGATAAACAACATGGCATGAAGGGTAAACAAATTACAGCAGGGCAATTGACAGGAAGTGAGCAAGGCATAACAATGTAATTACTAGTCAGAAAGATCCTATGAGATTCGTTTGGGCAATACAACAAGATACATAGACCGCCATCCAACTGCATCTATGACTAGAAGTACACCTTCAGGTTATCATCTGGACAAGAGACAACTTCTTTAAGCAAATTGTGTAAGGTAAACAGTCCACATGTTCCATGAACAAGAGACCGTTGTTTTCTCCCTAGTAGCAACAACACATATACAACCGAAGAGATTATTTTCACTTCCCTTGGAAACTAGAGGCATGAACCCACTATCGAGCATAAATACCCCTCTTGGAGTCATTAGCAACTACTTGGCCAAGATAGCTACTAACAATGGAGAGCATGCAAGATCACAAACGACATAGACATGATAGAATCATAAAGACAAAACCATTAATCAAACCAACATAATAATCTAAATATCCATCGGATCCCCGCAAACACAACATGCATGATTACAAATAGATTAGATCTTGATCATGAACGGAGCTCACAAGATCTATACATGAAAGCACAAGGAGGAGATACAACCATCTAGCTACTACATGGACCCATATTCCAAGGTGGAACTACTCACGCATCATATCGGAGAGAAGGCCTCCGGGATGATCTCCCCTCCGGCAGGGTGCCGGGAAGAAGTTCAAATCCCCCGATCTAGGGATGATGGTGGCGGCAGATACAAACGGTTTCGTGGAGATTTGATCGGGTGCTTAGGGTTTCTGCATCGGGGGATTCTTATAGGCGAAGGGGGAGGCCGAGGCGGCGGCCAGGGGCGCCAAATCCTAGCCAGGCGCGGGGTGGGGCCCACCTGCACCTGGGGTGGATCTGGCCGCCCTGGCCGGCCCCTCCGGCTCCCCTCTGGTCTTCTTGTTCCCCACGGAAAGTAATTGACTTTGACGTTTGTCCCGTCCAATTCCGAGAATATTTCTTTACTAACTTTTCTGAAACCAAAAACAACATAAAACATGCATCTGGCACTGTTGCAACTTGTTAGTAGGTTAGTACCAGAAAACATGTAAAATGCACCTCAAAGTATAGACAAGTAAAGCAAAGTAGATACTAAACAAGCATGGGTCATCAAAAATTATAGATACGTTTCTGACGTATCAATCATCCCCAAGCTTAACTCATGCTCGTCCTCGAGTAGGTAAGTGATAAAAAGAATAGTTTTTGAGGTGACATGCACCCTCACAATAAAGATCTAACTATTTGCAAGCATTGAAATCTGGGATCAAAGAACTCTAAACATGTGCATGAAAGATGGAGTTATAACAATAGGACATAGTAACTATGCATGCAACATGGCAAGCTACAAAAAAAGATCAACATGCATTGAAAAACGTCTGTTTGTTTCACATACAGAAAACATGGCATAGTGGCAATCAACTTGTCCCTCATAGAGTATCAATATAGATGCATAGGACACCTTCAAAGTTCACAAGGGTGACTAGAAACAAATAGCACAAGAACAAGTAATATCACAATATGCATCAACTAATAAGCTTTGGAACACTACACACAGAATGACAACTATGCTCTCTTAATGGTGCCTAAAGGTAGAAGGTGGAGACTCAATAATGGTGGAAGAAAGTACTTTTATTTGTAAAGGAATCAGGGATTAAAAGTTTCAAAAAGAGCTTCCAAAAATTATGGTAATTGTTAGCTTTCAGCCCTCATTGCCCCTATCATAAGTATCTTGAAGTGGTTAAGTTTAAAGTGGCAAAGATGGAGTATATGATTGGCAAAGTATAAGTTGGCAATATCAAGTCACTTGAATACGAGGCCCACACCTCATGCATACTCAACTTTGGGTCCAGGTAAGTTCTTGTCATTGTAAGTATTTGCATATCATTGAGAACCACCAGCGGGGTACCCCTTGCACATGGTACATGAGCTTTCCCATAACCAAAATGACAAGGGAAGTAGGCAATGAGCATCTCAACAATCTTCTTATTTACCATGGGAACATGGTGCTTTTTTCTCTCTTTCCTCTTTTCTCAATGTGTCTCTTTTTTATAAGAAGAATGCTTCATAGATGTCACTATGGTGATGCTGCAAGTTTCCACCATGATTAGGCATGGCTTAGGCTAGCGCCCCAGGTGTTTCTCTAATACAGGATACAAACTCCATGGACTTACAAGTTCCCTCTTTATTTCACACCGGTGACATCCATAGACAAAAGAACATGATATCAATTGAGTACAAAGTACAAGTGCAATGTTGAAAACGTTCCATATGACAGCACAGTTCTGCTAATTCCAACTTATAAGTGCAAGCATATACAACAAAGTTGTCACAATGGTTCAAGTTTATTAGGGGCAAAGAATATGAAGTGCGCCATCAAGTCCGTGAGGGCTTTAATCACTAAGTTTTAACATAAAAAAATGGTTTTTAACTAGAAGATAGTTGAAAACAAGAATATACTTGGAATGGTGTAAGACACCATGCATAGGAGTTTATAGTGGACACTTTGGAATAACTTGGTTTCTTTGGAGTTGGAAGCATGAGTAGAACTTACTCATACAAGTGGAGGCTAGCAAAAGACTGGGAGCAACCAAGTAAGAGAGCATAATGGCCATAATCATGCAGTGCAACAAAGAATACTAATCAAAGCAAAGAGTGGTGCTACAAGTCAAGGACTAAATGATCATAGAGGCTAATGGTGACTTGTCATAGTCATAACATGGTGTGAGCATGTGCCAAGTCAACCCAAGCAAAGCATCAAAGGAGAATACCACAATGCTATGCTTTTGCATGCTAAAACAACGCATAATTTTTTCAAGGCACACTAAGCAATCCCAGTTGTTTGGAACAAGACATGCTACAACAATAATCACTAAGCATAATGTCAAAACAACACCTAGCATGTCATGCTAAAGTCTAAGTCACAGTGAATGCAAGCTCCTCTTGCATTTCAAGCAAGAACTTACTACTCCTTTCCAAACGCCAAGCAAACTTATTTGCAAAACAACACATCAAGAACGGAGGTCCAAACTACTTAAGAAAACTAAACAAACTAAGCAAAGCAAACGAAATCTAAGACGCTCCAAGAACAACACAACTATGCATGAAACAATAAAAACAAAGTGTCTAGACAAACCTGAGATTTTTATTGATGAAGAAGGGGATGCCTTGGGCATCCCCAAGCTTTGACGCTTGTACCTCTTGGATATTTCTTGGGGTGACACAATGGTGGCATCCCCAAGCTTGAGATTTTGTCCATTCTTCATCTCATTACATCATTCTCTCTCTACACCTAAATTTTTTCTTTCACACAATCTTCATTAGCAACATTAGCTTATTCAAAAGATATTAGACCTCTGGCAAAGCTTTGGAATAACAAGGATTTTCACTAGAAACACAAGCTACTATAGTAACTCCTTCAAAAAGCTCAATTCACCTAAATAGAACTCAAAAAGGAATCAATAAGAAGCAAATGCAAATAATGGCAGAAATATGTCAAAACAGACCAGCAGGTAGAAACCGATTTTTTCGAACATCTTCTGTTGATCAACTAAAAAAGTGTTGAACTAAAGAAAGTTATCTAACATACCGGGGGATTTATTCATAAATTTTCATCTCAATCCGAGTTACATAGCTCCTCACGAATATGTTTGGTGGAGGACAGAAATCTGTTTCGGGACAGCAACTCCCCAAATCTTACTTCCCTCTTATTAGAGGTCATTCTTGGCACAAAAAGCAAAAAAAAAAGGATAAGGAGAGGTCATTACAGAAGTAATAACTTCCAAGACTCAAGGAAACTCTTGAGTTATCTTCCAACAAGTACTTTTCTTTAACGCCTTTAAGTTAGGCACACGAAGCAAGAAGAATCAAGTATTTTCAAATGAGGAAGCATTACCATCAAATCTTGATTTCAAAGGAGGAGCAAAAAGCAACTTCTCTCTCCTCATAGGTAAGTGTTCAATACCTTTCTTGAATGGAAAATAATATTTAATGGTGTCTTCTTTCATATCAATGATAGCACCAACTGTTCTAAGAAAAGGCCTTCCCAAAGTGATAGGACAAGAAGCATTGTATTCAACATCCAAAACATAGAAATCCATAGGGACATAAGCATTATTAACCATAATAAGAACATCATTAATACTCCCCATGAGTTTCTTCTTAGCATTATCATTGAGTGGGACATATAAATAACAATCTTCTAATGGTGGCAAATCAAGCATTTCATAAATCGTCTTAGGCATAATAGAGACACTAGAACCAAGATCACATGAAGCTTTGAGATAAAAGTCATTCACTTGCATATTAATAATGGGTTCCCAACTATCTTCTAATTTCCTAGGAATAGAAGCTTTGTGTTTTAGCTTCTCTTCCTTAATCTTAACAAGAGCATCTGTAATGTGTTTGGTGAAAGCAACATGCATATCACTAGCATGAGGACTTCTAGCAAGATTTTGCAAGAACATAATCACTTTAGAAATATTACAAACATCAATATCAAAGTCAAACTTAGCATCACTAGTAGTAGGCTCAATAGGCTTAGGCATAGTAGGAGGAGGAATATGGACTACTTGTGATTTAGTGGTGATGGTGCACACACTATTGTTTCTATCAATTTCAGCTTCCCTTTCCCACTTAGCATGAAGTTGAGATATCAGCCTAACATTTTCATCAATAGTAACTTGTATGTCATGAGCAGTAGCAAAGGTGTTTTCCATAGTTTCAGGTTTAGCAGCCATTTTATTAACCAAGAAAGTTTGAGCTTCAGACAAAGAGGATATATTTTTCTCAACAGTTAAAAGCTTTTCCTCTATAGTCTTATTGAAAGTGGTTTGTTTACTAATAAAGTCCTTGAGCATGACTTCAAGTTCAGAGGGGGCCCTTCTAGCATTATTGTAAGAGCTTCCATAGGAGTTGCCATTATTAGGAGGATAAGGCCTATAATTGTTGTTGCTACCAAAATTATTCCAGTAGGCATTGTTGTTGAAATTGTTGTTTCTAATGAAGTTCACATCAACTTGCTCTTCTTGAGCAACCAAAGAGGCTAAGGGAACACTATTAGGATCTATAGGAGCTTTCCCATTAACAAACATAGCCATAATAACATCAATCTTTTCACTCAAAGAGGAAGTTTCCTCAACATAATTTACCTTCTTACCATGTGGAGCTCTCTCAACATGCCATTCAGACTAGTTAACCATCATATTATCATGGAGCCTTGTTGCAGCACCCAAAGTGAGGCCCATAAAGGTACCTCCAGCAGCAGAATCCAACAGATTTCTTGAGGAGAAGTTCAAACCTGCATAAAAAGTCTGGATAATCATCCAAGAAGTGAGTCCATGAGTAGGGCAATTTTTAACCAAATATTTCATTCTTTCCCAAGCTGGAGCAACATGTTCACTATCAAGTTGTTTAAATTTCATAATGTCACTTCTCATAGATATAATCTTAGCAGGAGGATAGTACTTTCCAATAAAAGCATCTTTGCACTTAGTCCAAGAATCAATACTATTTTTAGGCAAAGAAAGCAACCATTCTTTAGCTTTTCCTCTCAAGGAGAAAGGAAAAAGCTTGAGCTTAATAATATCTCCATCTACATCCTTATACTTCTGCATCTCACAAAGTTCAACAAAGCTATTGAGATGGGCAGCAAGATCATCAGAACCAGCACCAGAAAATTGCTCTCTTATCACAAGATTCAATAAAGCAGGATTAATTTCATAAAAGGTAGCATCAGGAGCAGGTCGAGCAATAGGAGTGCTTAGGAAATCATTGTTGTTGGTGCTAGTGAAGTCACACTACTTGGTGTTCTCAGCAGAGTTCATTTTGGCAAAGGTGGGCAAGCCAAAAACAGCAGCAGCAGCTAGAGCAGGAATTAAATTTTTATGTTTTTGAATAAAGGAAGCAAACCAAACTAAACTATTTTTTTGGGTTTTTTGAAAAGAGGAAAACAAAACCAAGCAAAAGAAACAAAGCAAAGAGAAAGGAAGTGAAGGACTCCCCTTGTGAAGACGTCCTTAGCCTCCTCGGCAACGGCGTCAGAAAACTTGTTGGTGACTCCTTGATGGCGCCAAAGAACTTGACGGTGGTGGAGCACTTTGTTGGAAACCCCAAGAGCAAGGTGTGATGAGCATAGCAGCAAGTCTTCCCTCAGTAGAGACCGAGGTTATCGAACTAGAAGGAGCAAGGAAACATCACACAGGTGTTGCAAGCAATGTGGAGACCTGCATAACACAAACTCAAGACTTTGCCCCAACGAATCAGTGAGGTTGTCAAGCTCACCGGTTTGCTGTAACAAAGGATTAAACGTATGGTGTGGAAGGTAATGGTTTGCAACAAGTAACGGTGGAAGATATATTGATGGTAAAGATTGGACCGGTGTCCATAGTTCACTAGAGGTGCTCTCCTTAGATAAACAACATGGCATTAAGGGTAAACAAATTACAGCAGGGCAATTGACAGTAATTGAGCAAGGCATAACAATGCAATTACAAGTCAGATAGATCCTATGAGATTATTTTGGGCAATACAACAAGATACATAGACCGCCATCCAACTGCATCTATGACTAGAAGTACACCTTCAGGTTATCATCCGAACCCCCTCCAGTATTAAGTTGCAAGCAACAAACAACTGCTTTAAGCAAAGTGTGTAAGGTAAACAGTCCACATGTTCCATGAACAAGAGACCGTTCCCTAGTAGCAATAGCACATCTACAATCGAAGAGATTATTGTCACTTCCCTTGGAAACTAGAGGCATGAACCCACTATCGAGCATAAATACCGCTTCTTGGAGTCACTAGCAACTACTTGGCCAAGATAGCTACTAACAACAGAGAGCGTGCAAGATCACAAACAACACAGACATGATAGAATCATAAAGACAAAACCATTAATCAAGCCAACATAATAATCTCAATATCCATCGGATCCCCACAAACACAACATGCATGATTACAAATAGGTTAGATCTTGATCATGAATGGAGCTCACAAGATCTATACATGAAAGCACAAGGAGGAGATACAACCATCTAGCTACTACATGGACCCATAGTCCAAGGTGGAACTACTCACGCATCATACCGGAGAGAAGGCCTCTGGGACGATCTCCCCTCCGACAGGGTGCCGGGAAGAACTTCAGATCCCCCCGATCTAGGGACGATGGTGGCGGCGGCTACAGACGGTTTCGTGGAGCTTTGATTAGGTGTTTAGGGTTTCTGCATCGGGGCTTCTTTTAGGCGAAGGGGGAGGCCGAGGCGGCGGCCAGGGGCACCAAACCCTAGCCAGGTGCAGTGTGGGGCCCACCCGTGCCTGGGGTGGGTCTGGCCGTCCTATCCGGTCCCTCCGGCTCCCCTCTAGTCTTCTTGTTCCCCACTGAAAGTAATTGACTTTGACGTTTGTCCCGTCCAATTCCGAGAATATTTCTTTACTAACTTTTCTGAAACCAAAACAAAGCAAAAATGGCATCCGACATCTGTAACTTGTTAGTAGGTTAGTACCAGAAAACATGTACAAAGCACCTCAAAGTGTAGACAAGTAAAGAAACGTAGATACTAAACAAGTATGGAGCATCAAAAAATATAGATACGTTTCTGACATATCAGAGCTAATCACAATAAAGCAAGAACTACTAAGCATCCATCAATAACATACACCTTACATGAACATACTAAGCATGCTCAAAATGATGAGTATATGTACAAAAATGAAAACAAATAGAGTTCGTTACCAACCTCTTACCACACCTCAAGTTGTCTTAATCTTCATTACTGCCCTTCACTTGTGTGACTTCAATAATAACATGAAACCAAGATCCACTGAGGCCGGCTGAACCCTGCAAAGAACTCACAAAACCAAAGAAGAACAACAAATATTTTTGGTGTTTTTGATTTTTTTAAAGCAAGCAAACAAAGCAAAATCTTTTTGGATTTTTCTTTAAGGCAAACCAAAGCAAAGAAACAAACCAAGAGAAACAACAAAAATATTTTTTGTATTTTTGTGTTTTAAGAAAACAGAAACAAAAACCAAAAAATAAAGCGAAACATGGATATACAAAGGACCGACAAAACATGATATATAGATGAGTGTGATGTCGGTATACCTCCCCCAAGCTTAGACTTTTGGCCTAAGTGGGGATCAATAGCGCGGCTAGTAACCCCAAGCTGGTGGGTCATCATAGGAATGATCATAGTCAGGCGCTTGTGTAACACCCTCAGAATCGGACCTATGCAAGTTTTAGCGAAACCCGCCAAACCCGCATAGAAACGATTCAAAGGTGCCCACCAGGCACTTTCGTGCGGGTGGAAAACGAAGTAATAACATTACACAACAGTCCTCGATGGGACCCACAGAACAAATATATATATATAACAGCGACTCAAAGAGTCAAGAATACAGGTTTAATATACAAAGATCCAAATCACCTTAAAAATGAGGGAGCGTCCAGCTACGGACAAGATGCAAATGGGGCTAAGAGCCCTGAAGAATAACCAATGGCGTCCATAACCTCGGCCAAGCCGGAAGGGTAACCCCGCTAACGACGCCGATCTCAAAACTGCTTAAACAAAAGGGTGCCGACAAAGGGCAACGGAAAAGAAGGAGCGTCAAGATTAAGGCCAAGACACGGCGAGGCTAGAATTGGCGGTCCTCGCCACATAGGTATGGTGGATCAAGCGGCAGCAAAGATGCACTAAACAACCTACAGAGACTCGAAACAACTGACGGTTATCAGAGAGGGGTAAGAAAGACCTATCCGGATCCAACCTGAGGCTAACACCAAACAAACCCATCCTGGTGTGTCCCCCTCGAGACCAAACGAGGAAGTCAACCGAGGAACTCACGCTTGGCGCTTTATTTATTCGATTATTGTTGCAGCAATTACTAGTCGTTTAGATAATCATCCCGATAAAGTAAGCGAGGGCACTTTTAGTTAACCATTCCGTTATAGTTGCAACACTTACTAATCGACATGATAGCATGAGATAACCCAAAACCCAAAGTTGTTGGTACTTTTATTCAGCCATTCCGCTAGTTGCATTACTTACTAGTCAGTACAATGGTCGCAAGCGACACTCCAAACAAGCAATGGTGGGCGAGTATTTAGCCATTCCATTATAGTGAAGCTGATTACTAGTCATTATAAAGTCAAATTTATAGCAATAAACTTTAGTTATGCTTGTCTATGATCGAGATATCGGCTCCAAGTCGTCCATATCCATGGACACGGCTTTGAAAAGTTTTACCCCGGTGCACCAATAGCAACACACGCCGATCAACCCTAAAAACCAAATCAAAACCCAACGAGGCTTTCACGATCGAACAATCACAGATTCAGAATATTTCAGGGGCCACCCTTGAGTACACCCGCAACGGTAAGCAAGCTCGAGACGGACTCAAGGTTTGGGTGGACGGTCAGAACGAGTGGGAACCCAAACTGGGCTTGTCGACACCGCGGAATCGTGTCCCGATATTAAACAAGACAGGTGCTCCTCGCACAATCAGAACGTAAGTAGCATGGCATAAGTACAGGATAGTAAATAAAACCTCAAACTAGTTTGTGGCCCCAAGAAATAAGATGAATCAAGCTCGCCTCGGGGGTCCCATATACCTCCGGACGTGGATAGCGCGATAAATCAAGGAACAGTATCAAGTACTCGGGGTCCCACGGACACAAGTGGGCTCGAAACCAAATATTATCTATCACCCACCGATGCCTCGCTTACTTCAATTTTAGTTGTTAAACAGAATTAAAGTGAACGATAAGTAAAACTAGGATCATCTCCAACATCAACATGCGGCAATACATCAACAATCGTGGCAATCGATTTAAACGCAACAGACTTGAGCAAGCATCACGACGCCGCAAGTCCAACTATCTACCAAACAATGTAATAGGATGTGTCCAAGGCAATATAGGGCTGCACGGTATATCACAGGTACGGAAACTAAAGCATCGCAACACAGATAGCAATAGATCAACAAGAGGGAAGTAAATACTATAAAAGTAAGATAGGTAGAAAGGGGGAGATGCTCGCCTGAAAACATTGTCGAAGGGTTCAACCGATGATCGGGGCGAAGCTCACATCAACTCAACGGCCTGATCCGCGAAGAAGCAAAACACTAGAATAAACACCGGGTACAATATTTAAGATTACGGCAGAAGATCGGCATGATGCCTGTATGATGAATGACATGGCAAAGATGCGATGCAATTAGGTCAGTATTAAGCGGAACCAGGGTCCCGACAATTAATTAGGTGGTTCAAGTTATTTGACTACCCCGCCATTTAAATGTTGTATTAACATGGCCAAGATATAGTACCGGTTCGCTACATCAATTTAAATGAGGCCAATATGAGACTAGATTTGCCCGCATATGGGCCCCATATTTAATTAATAGGTGAATCGGCATAAGGTCCCCAAACCACACAAATATGCATGCAAGATGAATGTTTAATATGCGACAAGTTGTATTAAGTTATAAAATAGGGTTTCGGAAAGGGGGTCACACATTAGGGTTCGGCAGATCTTGGGGTTCCGGGGTTCGGGGTCGGTCTCAGGGTTCGACGGATCTGGGGTTCGGGGTTCGACGGAAACGTTCTCGGGCTCCGGGATCGTTCTCGGATATCGGGGGTAGATCTTGTCGCATCCGCGGTGGTCGGCCATGTTGTCGGTCTTGTCGTCTCACGCGGAGATCCCGGCGTTCCGGGAGAAAGATCATGTCGTTCCGCGACGGTGGTCTTGACGGTTCCGGGAAGATCTTGTCGCACGGTGTCCGGGAAGGCGAACTTGAGGGTCCAGCGTCTCGGTGTCCTCGGGTCCGAGGGGAAGAACTTGTCGGGCCGGGTCCGGCCTCGGGTTCGGAGGAGAACTTGGCTTCGTGTAGAATTGCTTGGTCATCGAATCCGTGTAGGCGCACTCGGTCTCGACGTCTAGGTTCGGAAGAACTTGGCCAAACTTGTCAAAGGTCCTTCTTGCGCCTCCGTTGTCGATCTTGTCGCATGGCTTCTTCAGACTCAAGCACACACCACATCGGCGAGAACCAATCACGCACCACTCAAGACAGTACCACGCCGATAGCGTGAAGGCGCCTTGGGAGGTGGCACGGACCTGGCGGCTCAGAGAGGAGGCGCGGCGATTGGAGAGGTTCGGTGCGGCGCGATGCAGGCGATGGCGGGCCCGCACTTGAGGGCGCTGGAGAGCAGCCAGGCGGGGCGGCGGCAGCGGACCGATCGCGGGGGTCGACGGGGAGGCAGTGCAGGTCTCATGGGCGGCGATTGGAGACGGCCTGCGCGCAGCCAAAGTGAGGCGAGGTGGAGGCGGATGGCTGCGCCGCGTGAAGCTCGACGAGGCAGGCTAGAACGGGAGGAGGCAGGGGCCGGGCTGCGGCCAGCGCAGTCGGGAAGGGGCATGAGGTGGAGGCTGCAGCGAGGCGGGGGAAGCGCCGGCGGCGGGAGGCGGCCTGCGGAGGAGAGAGGGGAGGAGCGGCCGGAGGAAAGGCAGGGAGGAGCGAGCGCGGGTCCGGCGAGCGGAGGAGGAGAAGAGGCGCCGGCGGAAGCCGAGAGGGCCCGGGACAAAGCGATGGAGCGGACGGGCTGAGGGCGAGGCGGTGCCGGAGGAGCGGCAGGGGCGAGAGGAGAAATGGCGGCGGGTCGAGGAGGAGGCGCCGAGTCGGGCTCGTGAGGCTCGATGGGGACGGCTGGCGTCGGTCGCCGAGGAGGACGGGGAGAGGTGGGAGCGAGTCGAGAGGAAGGGGACTTGCGGGGTTGTCGGGCGTGGGTGTGCGTCGACAGGGTCCAGGGTGGGTCCAGGGTGCGTCGTGGTGGCTCTGTGGGAGGAGGAGAGAGGGTGGTGGGGCGGGCAGTGGTGTGGGTCCCAGGGCGGTGAGGTGAGTGGGGTTACTGGTGGGCAGGGCAGGTGGGGGCCCAATGGTCGGGAGAGTGGCTGGAGATGAGTGGCGTGGTGTGGGAATCAGGCGGTGGAGAGAGGAAGGGAGAGGAGAGGGTGAGCCAAGTGGCAGCATCTCGAGTGGTGGGGATAGGAGAGGAGGGGTGGCAGGAGGCCATGGGGTGGGGGGATGTGGGGGGGGGGGCTGGGTAGGTTAGTTGGTAGGTTTAGGAATTAGGTGGACCGATTTAAAAATGGGGGTGGTCGTTCGAGTCGATTCGGCCGTTCGCTTCCCGCTAAAACAATTAAACTTTTATTTGTTTTAAACGGCCGATGCAAACCGATAGCGGCCAAAATAATTAATCCGAGAACCGGCTTATGCGTTTGAATTAAGATGGGCGTTTGGAAAACAAATCGGCTTTGCGAAAATAGTTTTAGACAAACAACACATGATGATGACGATGCAATGCACCAATTCCCCGAGATTTTCTAGTAGGGGTTTTGCGGGATGCCACAATTCGACACCACTAACAATGGATCTCGCCCTCGAGATCCGCCTCATGGTACCGGAAGGAAGGTCGGCGATCGCATCTTCTCGCTTCGTAGATCCTCGCGACACCACTAACAAGAGGTCGTTGTCCGTGATCGCCGAGAGAACTCTCCGAACAAAAGGTCAAGGTAGAGGTACCAACAAAGAAGCCACCTCTAGCTCCGATGGAAAGGGGGAACCGATGCATTCTCGTCCACTTCAAGGTACAAAAGCGAATAGAAGGTAGTCGGCATGGGGCCAATCCATCACGCACCCAAACTATTACTTTGCACCATCGGAGAAAAGAGTGCAACCATTCTGGAGACAGATGAATATCTCGACAAGCGAGGTTCGAAACAAAGGAGTGATGCATATGCATCGGATCTGGCGTGATGATGTCGTCGGAAACACGGAAAGCACAAACAAGGAACAAAGGAGGGTACCACAGAAGGATTCTTGGATAGCATGAAGACCGGATGTAGCAACACCGTTTCCAAAAGAGGAAGCGAAACCACAGTGCACGGAACCCAACCACGAGAATTCCTGGACTCGAAGAAAGAGAAGAGAGCAGATTCAAAACACGTCGAGATAAGAGGAGAATAGTAGAGGGGTAAGGAGTAAAAGCAGACCTAACCAGAACTATCCAACCGATTTTGCAAAAAATAGTTTTGACACTCTACTTCGGCCGTTAGCTAGGTTATCCTACAGGCTGGACTTGTGGGGTATCGCAACTGCTGTGCTCTGATACCACTCTGTAACACCCTCAGAATCGGACCTATGCAAGTTTTAGCGAAACCCGCCAAACCCGCATAGAAACGATTCAAAGGTGCCCACCAGGCACTTTCGTGCGGGTGGAAAACGAAGTAATAACATTACACAACAGTCCTCGATGGTACCCACATAACAGATATATATAACAGCGACTCAAAGAGTCAAGAATACAGGTTTAATATACAAAGATCCAAATCACCTTAAAAATGAGGGAGCGTCCAGCTACGGACAAGATGCAAATGGGGCTAAGAGCCCTGAAGAATAACCAATGGCGTCCATAACCCTGCCCAGGCCAAGCCGGAAGGGTAACCCTGCTAACGACGTCGATCTCAAAACCTGCTTAAACAAAAGGGGTGCCGACAAAGGGCAACGGAAAAAGAAGGAGCGTCAGTACTGAGGCCAGTACACGGCGAGGCTAGAATTCGGCGGTCCTCGCCTACATAGGTATGGTGGACTGAAGCGGCAGCGGCAGCATGCACTAAACAACCTACAGAGACTCGATACAACTGACGGTTATCAGAGAGGGGTAAGAAAGACCTATTCGGATCCAACCTGAGGCTAACACCAAACAAACCCATCCTGGTGTGTCCCCCTCGAGACCAAACGAGGAAGTCAACCGAGGAACTCACACAGTTGGCAGTTTTATTTATTCAGTTATTGTTGCAGCAATTACTAGTCAGGTTTAGATAATCATCCTGATAAAGTAAGCAGTGGGCACTTTTAGTTAACCATTCCATTATAGTTGCAACACTTACTAATCAGATACAGATAGCATGAGATAACCCAAAACCCAGCAGTTGTTGGTACTTTTATTCAGCCATTCCGTTGTAGTTGCATTACTTACTAGTCAGGTACAATGGTCGCAAGCGACACTCCAAACAAGCAATGGTGGGCAGTATTACTTAGCCATTCCATTATAGTGAAGCTGATTACTAGTCATTATAAAGTCCAATTTATAGCAATAAACTTTAGTTATGCTTGTCTATGATCGAGATACCGTGCTCCAAGTCGTCCATATCCGCGGACACGGCTTTCAGAAAGTTTTACCCGGCCGGGGTGCACCAATAGCAACACACGCTCGATCAACCTCGGAAAAACCAAATCAAAACCCAACGAGGCTTTCATTTGAACAATCACAGATTCGAAATATTTCAGGGCCACCCTTGAGTACACCCGCAACGGTAAGCAAGCTCGAGACGGACTCAAGGTTTGGGTGGGCCGTGAACGATCGGGAACCCAAAACTGGGCTTGTCGACACCGCGAATCGTGTCCCGATCCTAACAAGACAGGTGCTCCTCGCACAATCGTAAATAAGTAGCATGGCATAAGTACAGGATAGTAAATAAAACCTCAAACTAGTTTGTGGCCCCAAGAAATAAGATGAATCAAGCTCGCTCGGGGGTCCCATATACCTCCCGGATGTGGATAGCGATAAATCAAGGAACAGTATCAAGTACTCGGGGTCCCACGGGACACAAGTGGGCGTTCGAAACCAAATATTATCTATCACCCACCGATGCCTCTGCTTACTTCAATTTTAGTTGTTAAACAGAATTAAAGTGAACGATAAGTAAAACTAGGATCATCTCCAACATCAACATGCGCAATACATCAACAATCTGTGGCATCGACTAAACGACATAGCACTTGAGCAAGCGACTACGACGGCATAATTCCAACTATCTACCAAACAACAGGTAATAGGATGTGTCCAAGGCAATATAGGGCTGCACGGTATATCACAGTGCGAAACTAAAGCATCGCATACGATAGCAATAGATCAACAAGAGGGAAGTAAATACTATAAAAGTAAGATAGGTAGAAAGGGGGAGATGCTCGCCTGAAAACATTGTCGAAGGGTTCAACCGATGATCGGGGCGAAGCTCACATCAACTCAACGGCCTGATCCGCGAAGAAGCAAAACACTAGAATAAACACCGGATGCAATATTTAATACTACGGCAAAAGATCGGCATGCTTGATGCATGGCATGGCAAAGGTGCGATGCAATTAGGCCATATTAAGCGGAACCAGGGTCCCGACAATTAATTAGGTGGTTCATGTTATTTATATGCCCCGCAATTTAAATGTTGTTTTAGCATGGCAAAAGATAGCACCGGTTCGCTGCACAAATTTAAATGAGGCCAATATGAGACCAGATTTGCCCGCATATGGCCCCATATTTAATTATAAAGTGAACCGGCATAAGGCCCCCAAACCACACAAATATGCATGCAAGACGAATTTTTAAGATGCGACAAGTTGTATTATGTTATAAAATAGGGTTTCGGGAAGGGGTATACACATTAGGTTACGGCAGATCTTGGGGTTCCGGGGTTCGGGGTTCGGTCTCAGGTTCACGGATCCGGGTTCGGGTTCGACGGAAGCGTTCTCGGGCCCGGATCGTTCTCGGATATCGGGGGTAGATCTTGTCGCATCCGCGGTGGTCGGCCATGTTGTCGGTCTTGTCGTCTCACGCGGAGATCCCGGCGTTCCGGGAGAAAGATCATGTCGTTCCGCGACGGTGGTCTTGACGGTTCCGGGAAGATCTTGTCGCACGGTGTCCGGGAAGGCGAACTTGAGGGTCCAGCGTCTCGGTGTCCTCGGGTCCGAGGGGAAGAACTTGTCGGGCCGGGTCCGGCCTCGGGGTTCGGGAGGGAGAACTTGGCTTTCGTGTAGAATTGCTTCGGTCATCGAATCCGTGTAGGCGCACTCGGGGTCTCGACGTCTAGGTTCCGGGAAGAACTTGGCCAAACTTGTCAAAGGTCCTTCTTGCGCCTCCCGTTGTCGATCTTGTCGCATGGCTTCTTTATAGCTCCGAAGCACACACCACATCGGCAGGGAACCAATCACGCACCACTCCAAGACAGTACCACGTCGATAGCGTGAAGGCGCCCTTGGGGAGGTGGCACGACCGGCTCGGAGAGGAGGCGCGGCGATTGGAGAGGTTCGGTCTGGGCGACGCGGCTGGTGATGGCGGGCCCGAGACGGAGGGCGCTGGAGGAGCCGTGACGGCGGGGCAGCGGGCGGAGCCGGCGAGGTCAGCGGGAGACGGCAGGCTCATGGGCGGCGATGGAGACGGCCTGCAGCGGCAGCCAAAGTGAGGCGAGGTGGAGGCGGATGGCTGCGCCCCGGCGAGGCTCGACGAGGCAGGCTAGAACGGAGGAGGCGAGAGGCAGGACGGCTGGCCTGCAGGTCGGGAAGGGGCAGCGAGGTGGAGGCTGCAGGCGGGAAGCGCTGGCGGCGGGCGGCTGCATGGAGGAGAGAGGAGGAGCCGGAGGCGAGGAGGAGCGCGGGTCCATGAGCGGAGGAGGAGAAGAGGCGGGCGCGGAGGAGGGCGGCGAGGCGGCGGTGGAGCGGGCGGGCGGCGGCGGGAGGAGGCAGCGTGGGCAGGTGGGCTCGCGGGCGACGGCTGGCTGAGGAGGACGGGGGAGAGGTGGGAGCGAGTCGAGAGGAAGGGGACGCGGGGGTTGTCGGGCGTGGGTGTGCGTGCGACAGGGGTCCAGGGGGTGGGTCCCGCGGGGTGCGTGCGTGGTGGCTCTGTGGGGAGGGAGGGAGAGAGTGGTGGTGGGGCGGGCCGCGCGGTAGGTGGGTCCCAGGAGCGGTGAGGTGAGTGGGGTTGGCTGGTGGGCAGACGGGGTGGGCCAATGAGGAGAGTGGCGGGCTGGAGATGAGTGGCTGTGTGGTGTGGGAATCTGGGCAGGTGGAGAGAGGAAGGGGAGAGGGAGAGAGGGGTGAGCCAAGTGGCAGCATCTGAGTGGTGGGGGGAGAGAGGAGAGGTGAGGTGGCAGCAGGCCATTGGGTGGGGTGATGTGGAGGGGAGGGCTGGGTAGGTTAGTTGGTAGGTTTAGGAATTAGGTGGACCGATTTGAAAATGGGGGTGGTCGTTCGGGTCGATTCGGCCCGTTCGACTGCCCCCGCTAAAACAATTAAACTTTTTATTTGTTTTAAACGGGCCGTATGCAAACCGATAGCGGCCAAAATAATTAATCCGGAGAACCGGGCTTTGCGTTTGAATTAAGATGGGGCGTTTGGAAAACAAATCGGGCTTTGCGAAAAATAGTTTTAGACAAACAACACATGATGATGACGATGCAATGCACAAATTCAACGCGATTTTCTAGTAGTGGTTTTGCGGGATGCCACAATTCGACACCACTAACAAAGGATCTCGCCCTCGAGATCCGCCTCATGGTACCGGAAGGAAGGTCGGCGATCTGCATCTTCTCGCTTCGTGTAGATCCTCGCGACACCACTAACAAGAGGTCGTTGTCCGTGATCGTCGAGAGAACTCTCCGGAACAAAAAGGTCGAAGGTAGAGGTACCAACAAAGAAGCCACCTCTAGCTCCGATGGAAAGGGGGAACCGATGCATTCTCGTCCACTTCAAGGTACAAAAGCGAATAGAAGGGGTAGTCGGCATGGGGGCCAATCCATCACGCACCCAAACTATTACTTTGCACCATCAGTAGAAAAGAGTGCAACCATTCTCGGAGACAGACTGAATATCTCGACAAGCGAGGTTCGAAAACAAAGGAGTGATGCAGAATATGCATCGGATCTGGCGTAGATGATGTCGTCGCGTCGGAAACACCGGAAAGCACAAACAAGGAACAAAGGAGGGTACCACAGACGAAGGATTCTTCGGATAGCATGAAGACCGGATGTAGCAACACCGTTTCCAAAAGAGGAAGCGAAACCCTGAAGGTACGACGGAACCCAACCACGAGAATTCCTGGACTCGAAGAAAGAGAAGAGAGCAGATTCAAAACACGTCGAGATAAGAGGAGAATAGTAGAGGGGTAAGGAGTAAAAGCAGACCTAACCAGAACTATCCAACCGATTTTGCAAAAAATAGTTTTGACACTCTACTTCGGCCGTTAGCTAGGTTATCCTGAAATTTGGACTTGTGAATATCAACTAGCCGTGCTCGATACCACTCAGTAACACCCTCGAGAATCGGACCTATGCAAGTTTTAGCGAAACCGCCAAACCCGCATAGAAACGATTCAAAGGTGCTCACCAGCACTTTCGATGCGGGTGGAAAGCAGTAATAACATTACACAACAGTCCTCGATGGTACCCACATAATGATATATATAACAATGACTCAAGAGTCAAGAATACAGTTTAATATACAAAGATCCAAATCACCTTAAAATGAGGGAGTCCAGCTACGGACAAGATGCAAATGGGGCTAAGAGCCACAAGAATAACCAATGGCGCCCATAACCCTGCCTGCCAAGCCGGAAGGGTAACCCCGCTAACGACGCCGATCTCAAAACCTGCTTAAACAAAAGGGGTGCCGACAAAGGGCAACGGAAAAGAAGGAGCGTCGATCGAGGCCAAGACAGCGAGGCTAGAATTGGCGGTCCTCGCCTACATAGGTATGGTGGATCAAGCGGCGGCGGCATGCACTAAACAACCTACAGAGACTCGATACAACCGACGGTTGCTATCGAGAGGGTAAGAAAGACCTATTCGGATCCAACCTGAGGCTAACACCAAACAAACCCATCCTGGTGTGTCCCCCTCGAGACCAAACGAGGAAGTCAACCGAGGAACTCACACAGTTGGCAGTTTTATTTATTCAGTTATTGTTGCAGCAATTACTAGTCAGGTTTAGATAATCATCCTGATAAAGTAAGCAGTGGGCACTTTTAGTTAACCATTCCATTATAGTTGCAACACTTACTAATCAGATACAGATAGCATGAGATAACCCAAAACCCAGCAGTTGTTGGTACTTTTATTCAGCCATTCCGTTGTAGTTGCATTACTTACTAGTCAGGTACAATGGTCGCAAGCGACACTCCAAACAAGCAATGGTGGGCAGTATTACTTAGCCATTCCATTATAGTGAAGCTGATTACTAGTCATTATAAAGTCAAATTTATAGCAATAAACTTTAGTTATGCTTGTCTATGATCGAGATACCGTGCTCCAAGTCGTCCATATCCGCGGACACGGCTTTCAGAAAGTTTTACCCGGCCGGGGTGCACCAATAGCAACACACGCTCGATCAACCTCGGAAAAACCAAATCAAAACCCAACGAGGCTTTCACGACTGAACAATCACAGGATTCAGAAATATTTCAGGGCCACCCTTGAGTACACCCGCAAGTAAGCAAGCTCGAGACGGACTCAAGGTTTGGGTGGACGGTGAGCATCGGGAACCCAAAACTGGGCTTGTCGACACCGCGGAATCGTGTCCGATCCTAAACAAGATGGTGCTCCTCGCAATCGTAAATACGAGTAGCATGGCATAAGTACAGGATAGTAAATAAAACCTCAAACTAGTTTGTGGCCCCAAGAAATAAGACTGAATCAAGCTCGCTCGGGGGTCCCATATACCTCCGGATGTGGATAGCGCGATAAATCAAGGAACAGTATCAAGTACTGGGTCCCACGGACACAAGTGGGCTCGAAACCAAATATTATCTATCACCCACCGATGCCTCTCGCTTACTTCAATTTTAGTTGTTAAACAGAATTAAAGTGAACGATAAGTAAAACTAGGATCATCTCCAACATCAACATGCGCAATACATCAACAATCGTGGTAATCGACTTAAACGCAACAGCACTTGAGCAAGCGACTACGACGCGCAATTCCAACTATCTACCAAACAACAGGTAATAGGATGTGTCCAAGGCAATATAGGGCTGCACGGTATATCACAGGTACGGAAACTAAAGCATCGCAACACAGATAGCAATAGATCAACAGGAGGGAAGTAAATACTATAAAAGTAAGATAGGTAGAAAGGGGGAGATGCTCGCCTGAAAACATTGTCGAAGGGTTCAACCGATGATCGGGGCGAAGCTCACATCAACTCAACGGCCTGATCCGCGAAGAAGCAAAACACTAGAATAAACACCGGGTGCAATATTTAAGATTACGGCAGAAGATCGGCATGATGCCTGTATGATGAATGACATGGCAAAGATGCGATGCAATTAGGTTAGTATTAAGAGGAACCGGGGTCCCGACAATTAATTAGGTGGTTCAAGTTATTTGACTACCCCGCCATTTAAATGTTGTATTAACATGGCCAAGATATAGTACCGGTTCGCTACATCAATTTAAATGAGGCCAATATGAGACTAGATTTGCCCGCATATGGGCCCCATATTTAATTATTAGGTGAATCGGCATAAGGCCCCCCAAACCACACAAATATGCATGCAAGATGAATGTTTAATATGCGACAAGTTGTATTAAGTTATAAAATAGGGTTTCGGAAAGGGGGTCACACATTAGGGTACGGCAGATCTTGGGGTTCCGGGGTTCGGGGTCGGTCTCAGGGTTCGACGGATCTGGGGTTCGGGGTTCGACGGAAACGTTCTCGGGCTCCGGGATCGTTCTCGGATATCGGGGGTAGATCTTGTCGCATCCGCGGTGGTCGGCCATGTTGTCGGTCTTGTCATCTCACGCGGAGATCCCGACGTTCCGGGAGAAAGATCATGTCGTTCTGCGACGGTGGTCTTGACGGTTTCGGGAAGATCTTGTCGCACGGTGTCCGGGAAGGCGAACTTGAGGGTCCAGCGTCTCGGTGTCCTCGGGTCCGAGGGGAAGAACTTGTCGGGCCGGGTCCGGCCTCGGGGTTCGGGAGGGAGAACTTGGCTTTCGTGTAGAATTGCTTCGGTCATCGAATCCGTGTAGGCGCACTCGGGGTCTCGACGTCTAGGTTCCGGGAAGAACTTGGCCAAACTTGTCAAAGGTCCTTCTTGCGCCTCCCGTTGTCGATCTTGTCGCATGGCTTCTTTATAGCTCCGAAGCACACACCACATCGGCAGGGAACCAATCACGCACCACTCCAAAGACAAGACCACGCCGATAGCGTGAAGCGCCCCGGGGAGGTGGCACGGGACCTGGCGGCTCAGGAGAGGAGGGCGCGGCGGCGATTGGAGAGGTTCGGTGCTGGGCGACGCGGTCTGGGTGATGGCGGCGCGCGGGGCCCGCACGGAGGGCGCTGAGGAGGCGAAGGGGGGGTCGACGGGAGGCAGTGCAGGGGCTCCATGGCGGTGGGAGACGGCAGGCAGCGCGGCAAAGCGGAGGCGAGGTGGAGGCGGGATGGCTGCGCCCGGCGACGGAGGCTCGGCTAAGCAGGCGAACGGGCGAGAGGCAGGACGACCGGGGCTGGCGCAGGTCGGGAAGGGGCGGCGAGGTGGAGGCTGCAGCGGGAAGCCAGCGGGCGGCTCATGGAGGAGAGAGGGAGGCGGCGGAGGAAAGGCAGGAGGAGCGCGGTCCGCGAGCGGAGGAGGAGAAGAGAAGCCTTGGCTGAAGCCGGGAGGGGCCGACGGGACAAAGTGGAGCGGACGTCGAGGCGAGGCGAGGCGGTGCCGAGGAGGCGGGCAGAGGGGAGAAAGCGGCGGGTCGAGGAGGGAGGCGCCGAGTCGCGGGCCTGAGGCGCTCGAGGGACTGACCGGCCAGCGTTGAGGAGGACGGGAGAGGTGGGAGCGAGTCGAGAGGAAGGGGACTTGGGGTTGTCGGGCGTGGGTGTGCGTCTGGGTCCAGGTGGGTCCCTGGGTGCGTGCGTGGTGGCTCTGTGGGGAGGGAGGGAGAGAGTGGTGGTGGGGCGGGCCGCGCGGTAGGTGGGTCCCAGGAGCGGTGAGGTGAGTGGGGGTTGACTGCGGGTGGGCCAGACGGGGTGGGGGCCCCAGCGGTCAGGGAGAGTGGCGGGCTGGAGATGAGTGGCTGTGTGGTGTGGGAATCTGGGCAGGTGGAGAGAGGAAGGGAGAGGAGAGGGGTGAGCCAAGTGGCGGCATTCGAGTGGTGGGGAGAGAGGAGGTGAGGTGGCAAAGCCATTGGGTGGGGTGATGTGGAGGGGAGGGCTGGGTAGGTTAGTTGGTAGGTTTAGGAATTAGGTGGACCGATTTGAAAATGGGGGTGGTCGTTCGAGTCGATTCGCCTGCTCGACCTCGCTAAAACAATTAAACTTTTTATTTGTTTTAAACGGGCCGTATGCAAACCGATAGCGGCCAAAATAATTAATCCGGAGAACCGGGCTTTGCGTTTGAATTAAGATGGGGCGTTTGGAAAACAAATCGGGCTTTGCGAGAAATAGTTTTAGACAAACAACACATGATGATGACGATGCAATGCACAAATTCAACGCGATTTTCTAGTAGTGGTTTTGCGGGATGCCACAGCTTGCAATGAAGAAGAAGACGTGCCCTAATCATAAGAAGGCTACTGGTAAGAAGACTCTCCCAAGTTGGAGGGCTGAACCGAATCATCTTCAGCATCCTCTCCAACATTCTCTTGCTGGGAGAGCTCCGCCACGTATGTGTCAAACTCCTCCTCCGTGAGCGACCATCCTTGCATGTTATCAAAATTAAACAAAGCAGGTGCAGGCAAATAAACTACTATCTCAGTCCTACCCCCGCTCCAACCACGCTTGACAAAGGATAATTCGTACGGTAAACTTCTCACAGTAGCCCCAAGAGAAACTAAGTTATGCTGAACCATGGAATCAAGATCAAGCCTCTCTATGGCAAACCAATAATCTGAATGGTGAGGTTCTAAACCATGGAAAGCTAGAAACTTAGAGGCGATAAGACCTCCACAAATTCCACCCTTCTCGCGATTAGTGGTAAGACGGTAAGCTATCAAAGCACCCAGGTTATAAGATCTATCCCTTTTCAAAGCAGCTGAGATAAAATCTAGATCAAAAGAAGATAACTTTCTAGCAAGAACACACTTGGTAATGAAGTAGGCAAAATATCTAATGGATGGGAACTGAATGTTCCGAATTTTACCACTTCCTTCGAGAAGTCAAAACCTTGGAAAATTTTAGCATATAAATCCATAAGTGACTTAGGCCTCTCCTTGATCTTCTCACAAGATCCCCAATGAGGTACTCTAATTGTTGCACAGAAATCAGCAAAAGGCAGGTCGACAGCTAGATTGTATATTTTATAATGGACCATGGGATTAGATGAAGACCAAGTAAACCGGAAGTCCTGCACCACAGCCATGGTTAACTTGACATACTTAAATGGTTCCCCTTCAACAAGGTGTTCCAACCCTGCATTGGTAATCATAGTTTGGAAATTTTGGAAGATCCCCGCGGCTCTCATAAATTCAGGGAATGGATAAATGGAAGGGAAGAATCCTTCCTCACGATGAACTTTCATTGGCTCAGGTACCATCAAATCATATTGATTCAGTGATATGAACTCATCTTCCTTTCTGAAATTTTTAGACAAACATCAAACCAAGTGATTTCCAAGTTGATAATTGATGAGAAACTACTATAGGAACTTGCTAGAGGGCTACACATGCATCAAAATAAATCTCTAAGCATATAACAAGCATGCAGGCTCACACAACCTGTCACCTAGAGAATCAAAATACTCAAGATACAATCTACCAATCACAAATCTAATTGGACAAGCAGAGGAGGCACATACCAAGGAGCAGTCCCTCTAAAAATCAACAACAAAGATGGGCTGAGCAAGGAAATCGAAAATCGGGAGCAAGAATAATAGGAACTCGAGGTTGAGAGAGTTTTATGGTGTTTTTCGGGAGAGATAAATAAGATGGCTAGGAGGAGGCATCGTCGAGGTCCACAGGTGGGCCACACCCCTGCCAGGCACCACCTGGGGGGCGGCCGTCAGGTGTGTCTGTCTGGGTGGCCCTGGTCACTCAGTGTCCCTCTTTTTTTGAGGAAAAATTTATATTGAATTTTCTAGGATTTTTCGGGAAACTTTATTTTGGCTAATTTTCAGGGTATGAAAATTGATTTTGTCGCAGAAACATATTTTTTTAGAATAAGCAAAAGCAAACCAAAACCAAACTACAGAAGTTCTAAGACACTATAACAAGCAAACAACTAGCAAAACCAAAGCTAGCAAGAGAAAACGCAAAGACTAGGAAGGAGAAGAGTAAAGTGAGCAAGTGTGACCAGAGTGAAAACATTATTTTGTTCACTAAAATCCTTTTGTTAACAAGGTTGATCAAGTCTTGTTACCAAAACAAACTTATATGAAACAAAACTTTGCATTCCACAAGGTGATTATGTTACCTCGAACTTGATAGCAATAGTCCCAATCATAATAGTTTCAAAATTTTCTTGTGGAATGAGACAATATATTTATCCAACCTTGATGCTCTCAATATTTTCAATGGAATTCAGGCAATAGCTCTTAGCAACCTTCTTGGGGAAATAAACAATATGCTCTTTGTCATTAATATTAAATGTTACTTTTCCTTGATTGCAATTGATGACAGCACCTGTAGTATTAAGAAAGGGTCTCCCAAGAATAATAGACATATTATCATCTACAGGCATTTCAAGCACAACAAAATCAGTCAAAACCAAGCAATTATGAGCTACTTGAACAGGAACATCCTCACATATAACAACAAGAATAGTAGTTGACTTATCAGCCATTTGCAAAGATATATCAGTTGGTATCAAATTTTCTAGCTGGAGTCTCTTGTAGAGAGAAAAAGGCATAACACTAACTCCAGCTCCCAAATCACATAAAGCATTTCTAACATAATTATTCTTAATAGAGCAAGGCATAGTTGGTGTACCTGGATCACCAAGTTTCTTTGGAACCTTACCATTGAAGGAATAATTAGCAAGCAAAGTAGAAATTTCCTCATTAGGAATCTTCCTTTTATTAGAGACAATATCCTTCATATACTTTGAATAAGGAGGCAATTTAATAGCATCAGTCAAAGGAATTTGCAAAAATAAAGGTTTCATCCACTCATAAAACTTGTTGTAGTGTTCCTCCTCCTTTGACTTATGTGTCTTACCTGGAAAAGGCATAGGTTTCTGCACCCAAGGTTCTCTCTCACTACCATGTTTCTTAGCAATAAAATCTTCCTTATTGTACGTAGTGTTCTTATTGTGCTTCTCAGGTTCTTCCTCAACTTCGTCCTTATCAGGAGCATCATTTTTATCATTACCACTCTCAGTTTCAACTTCAGAGACATATATACTATTAGGATCTACAGCAGGTTTGTCACATCCCAAAATTTTCCAAATTTTGTAATGTGAAAAATAAATAAACAAAATAAATAATTGTTGAAATTTAGGGTGAAAATAAACTTTTTACTTTGAAATGAATTCATCAAAACCCATCTCTTACAAACTTTGAATACAATTTGAATCCAACTAAATTCAAATCAAGTGAAATGCATTCTTCATAAATGCATCTTGAAATTTAAACACTTGGAAAATAAATCAAAACCCTAAAACCCTAATGGGAGTTTTGCAAGATATCTCTAAGACCATGGATTTGATCCATATAAAATTTGTCAACAAACAAATATAAATGATCAAGAATGACAAATGGAAATATTATAAAACCATGGGAATTGGTTTCACTTAATTTGGAGCCATGGATAAAATCTTATGAATTGAGAAAGATAAGGAAATTGAATTTCCAAAGCTAATAAAGTACCTATCTAAAAATCCATACCAAATGGTGAGAAAATAATCCTAAAGATATTTAAAAGGATAAACAAATATTAAATGAGATTTACAAATTGGAATCACCAAGTTTGGATCTATAAATAAAAAGATATGGATTTTACAAAATAAAGAAAGAATAATTAATAGGGAATATTTAAAAACCAAATTAAAACTTGGCCTAATGCATAATCAAATGGAATGAATATAATCCAAATAACATAAAAGGATAGAGAATTTTCAAATAAAAGAAAATGGCATTAACCAAATTCTATCTCTATTTGAATAAAGACAATTTCCCAAATGAAATGAATAATAATCATATTAAAATACTTCAAAGTAAATTATTTAACACCCTATTAAATAAATAAACCTACTAAAAAGGTTTTGTGAAAAATTGAAATTTAAATAAGGGTTTGAAAATATATTTGATCTTATTTGAATTTAAAAGAAGGGCTTATTTTAAATAATTAATATACTCCAAAAGGAATAAAAGAATTATTCTAAATTTGACTTTAGAATATGTTAAATAACAGTATTAAAATCTACACAAAATTTGGCAAAGACTTTGAATTCAAATAGTTGTTTGAAATATTTAAAGAAAATCAAAACAGAATGATAGAAATGGAAAAATAAAAAGAATCGGAACAAAAAAATGAAAGCAGCCAACCCAGCCAGCAGGCCCAGTCCAGCCCAGCTAGCCCATCTCCCCCTCCCGCAGGAAAAACGTTTCGCACCCAGATTTCTATCCACAGAGTCGATGACGACTGGACCCCACCTCCTCTCTCTCTCACTCGCTGACGATGTTGCCCCACCTGCCAGTCTTCTCTTCCTCACCCGCGCGACGACCCCGCCCCCAGTTCCTCCTTCGCTGTTTCTGGCCAATGAAGGCAACATCAATTCGCGTTAATTCCTTCGTTAATCCTCCCCGCGACCACGCGTACTTAATCGCCTCTCCTCTCCGCTCCTTTCCCCTCAATCCCCAGTTTCTTTTCGCCCCCAGGCTACTCCCATTTTGGCTCGCACCGCTGCTACCTCCGACGAGCATCCGCGATGATTCCGGCCAGCCGCCGTCGCCCCTCGCCCCCTCGACCACACGAGCGCACTCCCATCACCCGGCGAACCTCTCTGTAGCCTCCACTCTCCCGCGCGCGCTCCACATCGTCGGCAACGTCAACACCGAGCCCCGCCACGGTCTGCAGCAGCTCCGGCGAACCCCTCTGGTAGTTTCTGACCGCGCCTCCTCCTCTCTCTGACGCTCGTGTCTTTGCCACTCTCTTGCGCGTCTAAGGCCGCCTTTATCTGGTTTTCCCGTGTCGTGTAGCCTCGCCTCGTAGATAAACAGGACGCACCCGATGCCGTCGCTAACTCCGGTGAGGAATTACCGTCGACCTCGAGCGCCCCCTGCCTCCTGACGACCACGTTGAGCATAAGCAAGCTTCTGCGGCTCTGGTAAGCTCCTTCCCTTCTTCCCTCGCTTCCTGTAGTCGCCGCGACGCTGTAGTCAGAGCGCCTCCGCCGCTCGCCACCGCGCCAGCGCCGCCCGTCTTTGGTTAGGTGCTAGGAGCCGTTAGATGCGGATCCAATGAGTAGGATAGATCGACTTACTGAAGGGGTACGGTTGATTCTATGCCACACGATTTGTTTAGATACAACGCACCGTGTAGGTTGATCTGAACGAAATGGTACCGCCCAATCAAAACATTCCACGTGGCACTGACTGTGTTATAAAATCAGAAAAATATTCTATTAGATGTTAGAGTTTGTAAAATTCATAACTTTTGATCCACACGTCCAAATTCTACAAATTTTATATCAATGGAATCAGAAAAACAAACCCTATCCAACCATGCACTTTGTTTAATGAATTGCATCTGTTAAATTGGTTGTTTTTGCAGAAACTTGTGTAGGCATATTTTGGATATAAAAATTATTTTAGCAATGTTTTTAGGATAAAATCTTTGACAAATTGGTTCTTTTGAACCTACTGACCATATAAAAAGACTTATGGAATTAAAAGTATATTTTGTGAAGTTAAAAGATGAATCCTTGATTTAGAACATTTCTAGTCAAATAAAAATATTGTTTATATTTTAAAATGCTTTTGGAGAAAGCCCTTTGGGAAATGTTTTGATTTAAACTCTCTGACCCTAAACACCAAGTTTTAGAATTTAAAAATGTATTTTGATGAACCCTATAAATTATTACTTTGCTAAAAAGCTTTTTCAACAACATAAAATATTGTTTTGGTTCAAAAATGGTTTATAGGTGAAACCTTTTGCAAATGATCTTAATATTAAACACTTGACGATAAAACACCAACATTTGTGTTTAAAATGTATTTGTCAAACACTAAAAAATATTACTTGGGTTTGAACAATTTCTAGCAAAACAAAAAGGATTTAAAGTGGCCATTTTCACTAACTTAATATGAAATGGATTTACCACTTTTATAAATGACCAATATGTGTTTTAGAATGTTTATAACCTATTAGAATCCACTTTTGTAAATAGAACAATCTTTGGCATGCTTGCAGGCATTGTTTTGTTTCTATTATTTTATGTGATGAATTGCTTGAATGGTAGATTGAATTTTTGCTTGCTTGATTGAATTGTAGTGGAAGTTGAAGAGTGTGATCATTGCAAGATCAAGGAGTGAACTTATATTCTCTACCAAAAAGGCAAGTGATGCTTCATACTTTTGTCCCATTATTTTCACTATGCATTAGTGATATTTCTAAGTAGGACTTGCATGGAATTTTTGCTAAGTATAAACTATGCCATGGGAAATCCTAGTAGATGAAACCTTAGTAGAATTTTTCTAAGTTAAGATTTCCTACTACTATCATGCTTAGTCTAGCTAGTAGAAAACAAAGGTTGATTATACTTCATGCTATGGAATATTTCTAAGTCAAGGACTTGTGTTTTGTTTAATAAAACAACTAAGTGAATGAATCACCTGGGTGGAATGGAAAGAATGGTTTGTGTTGATTGGTTATGCAAGTCCAGTATGTTGGGGAATGGGAATCACCAAGTCTAGTATACTGGGGAAAACTTGGTATCTCACTTGTGGAATGCCACCCAGGAACAGAGGGATTTGAGATGTCAAATGTTGAGAAGCTTCAAGTGCAGCCACATGGCATTATGGGCTCTGCCTGGATCATATAGGTTGCAATAACTTAGCCAAATGGACCGTTGGTGGTAGGGGATGATAGGTTGGAACACGTCCATTCTGGTATAAGGGAAGGCTTCTGAAAGATCTTGTCTTGGTGAAACCAAGTCTTGTGGGGAAAGTGCACCACCTCTGCAGAGTGTAAAATCTAAGTACTTAGCCATGTCCCTGACAAAGGACAATTTGAGCATCAATACATGGAAGCTATCAAGAATCTCCTCATCCCAATTTTCTAAGTTAAAAACTTGTGGTTGAACAAGGGTTAAAGGTTCACCAATTTCTATTGGTGGTTCCTTGGGTGTTTTTGACAAGAAAAAACTTAGTGTTTTCAAATAATAAGGAAAATCTATTTTGAGCAAAGCAAGCCTAAGCTCCACTTAGCCAAATGCATATAGATGATAGACTCCACAATACTATCATAGTATCACTTGCCAATACAATTCAAATGTATTAACCCTTGTGGCTGTAACTTATTATGTTGCAGGTTGTTTGATGTTAGTGAAGTGTGTGTTGATTAGGATTACAAGTCTACAACCAACATGATTTCCTGTGGCACTTTGAAGATGAAGGACTCCATGCTATAGTTATTCTGCTGCATTTTAATGAGATAGCCAAATGGTCTATGTAAGATGTAATGAATTATTTTATTCCTGGTTATAAAGTTGTATTATGACCTTTGTTTCTTGATATTACATCTTAACTGTGGATGCTAGCTATTGATCCAGGGACTAGCATTGTAAACACAGGGATCTCTACCTTATTAAAGGTTGGGACCTCTACAAGGTTCAAGTGGTTCCTCAACTATTTTATGTTTCTTTTTATTTCTCGTACGAGGACTACCACTACTTTTGCCTTGTTGAGAATCTTTCTCAATTCTTTTAGGGTGTCCTTCAGGATATAAAGGATCTTGAGTAGCTATACCACTCTTGGTTCTAATTCCATAAGCATGTTTATCTCCTAAAGCATTAACTAGCATATCCTTTTGTACCTTAGCAAGTTGATCAATTTGGGTTTGAACCATTTGAAAGTGTTTGCAAAGCATTTTAATATCATTAGAAGTTCTTTCCACAATATCTTTCAACTCATTAATAGCTCTATAGTTTTCCAATAAATTATTCTGAACTTGTTTATTAAAATTACCTTGTTTAACAATAAATGTGTCAAGTTCCTCTAAGCATTGATCAGAAGGCTTACCATAGGGAATATCACCTTCATCAAAGTGGAGAGAGTGTACCTCAATTTTAGATCAGTGGGGAATTGTCTTACATAATTATTCTATAGGTGGTAGATTATTCACATCTTCAGCTCTAATGCGTTTCTACTTTAGACATTTCTTAGCTTCCTTCATCACTTCATCATTTAATGCAATTACTCCTCTCTTATTTGGTGTTGGTGTTGGAACCGGTTCAGGCACAACTGGTTCAGTAGTAATAGGCTCAGGTGTATTTAGCTCAGTTGAAGTACAATCATCATAATTCTTGCTTATTTTAGCCATTAATTCTTCAGCACCTATAGGAGTTCTTTTCCTGAAAACACAATCAGCAAAGCTATCTAGGTATATCCTAGAATCATCAGTTAGTCCATTATAATAAATATCAAGAAACTCATTTTTAGGTAATGGACATCTAGGATGTGCATGAATCAAGGCACAGAACCTTGTCCATGACCCAGGCAATTTCTCTTCTTCTCCCTATATAAAATCAAAAATCATCTTCAAAGAAGCATGTCTAGCACTGGGAGGAAAATATTTCTGGAAGAAAGAAGCAATCAAGCAATCAGGGCTGTCATTGGAACTAGTAGATAATCTATTAAACCAAACCTTAGCTTCTCCTTTAAGTGAAAAAGGGAAGATCTTTGTAACAAAGTAATTGCGCATCTTAAAATCATCAGAGAATAAAGCACTCATAGTGGAAAGCTCATTCATATGAGCCACATCACTCTCATTTTCAGTCCCACAAAAAGGTTCTTTCTCAACATTGTCTAAATAGGATAAATCAAGAGATAAATCATAATCTTTATATTTAATATCTATGGGAGAGGTGGCAAACTTAGGATCAGAGGACATTTTAGGAATAATGGTACGTCTCTCAAGGAGACTCTTAATAGCACTAGCACCATGTGTGTTTCGACACTCTTAAACAAATTCATCAGTAAACTCAATGTAACCATCATTGATATCGTATCTCTCTCTAGACTCAGGTGAGCTAACAGGCGTAACAGTGTCTTCACTAGGAGTTTCAGTATTTCCTAGACTAGCCATAGTAGCATCTAGGAAAGGACCTAATGAACCACTCGCATCAAGCACATAGAAGTAACATCATGAGTATCAAAAGCAGTTTCTGATTCAGAAGTAGTAGCAGTGTGTGTAGCATGAGTATGTGGTGGTGGTGTGACAAGCTTACTTATAACAGACGATGAATCAAGAGCAACAGAGGTGTTTAGGACTGTACCTCTTCTTACAGTGGATGGTAAAATAGGAAACTTTCCATCACGAGACTTACCCATGATAAAAGGAGTAGTAGTGAACAATAGTAGATCCAAGTGAACTTACAAATAAAGCTATGCTCCCCGGCAATGGCGCCAGAAAATAGTCTTGATGACCCACAAGTATAGGGGATCGTAACAGTCTCTGAGGGTAGTATTACCCAATTTATTGGTTCGACACAAGGGGAGCCAAAGAATACTTGCAAGCCTTAACAACTAAGTTGTCAATTCAGCTGCACCTAGAAATAGTTCTTGCTCACAGAAGTTTATCAGTAGCAACCGTTTGTAGTAGCAACAACAAAGCAACAGCAGCAGTAAAACAGGAGCAATAGTAACAGTAGTAGAAAGCAGTAGGATATGATCGCGGTAGGCATAGGGATGGATGGACGGGCATTGCATGGACGAGTCTAAACATGTAACTTCAAGATCTAGGGCAATTATAGATAAATAAGAATAAGCATCCAAGTAATAAACAATCATAGGCTTGTGCTCTATAACATCCCAGCATATAGGACCTAACGAAGGGTAGATTTAGGAATATGTATTGTTGCATGCATTCATTTGAGAAAATGCGAGTAAAATTTTCGCCAAATAAAAACCTTGAGGGATCAAAGTTTCTTTCTTACTTTGAGAGTAGGTTTAGTCTTAAAGGAGGATTGCTATAAACTTTGATATGATCTTAAAGGAATTTTGTGTGTTTTGAAATGTGTTTGAATTTTTAAAACTTAAGTGTTTTATAATTTAAATATTTTCAATATAAGATTTGAATCTTAAATTAATTAAGAGAAAAGTATTAGAACTTAAATCTTATTTAAAAGTAATATGGTATATGAAGTTCATTCTTATTCATAAACAAATTACAAAGAATAACTTAATGAAGTTATTCCAAACTTTACAATTCACACAAGAATAAAGAATAAAATATTCTTTATTAATAAATATATAATCTTTATTACAAATGAACCAAACAAAGATTAAAGAATTATAATAGACAAATTACAAAAAATTAATAAAATTACATTTATATATCTACTAACTATCCTATATCTAAAACAATACTAAATCTTCATCTTTATCTTTGTACCTACAAAACAAAGATCAAACAGAAAATAAAATAGGATTAGTGTTAGTATATTTCTCTCAGATATGTCAGTGAGATGCACCTTTATCTTTGCAACTTAGATCATTTTCATTTGATCCTATCAAATCAGGGCACATCTCTCAAAGAGAGAGTAGCACCTCTAATCCTATAAGATTCAAACAAATTATTGCCCAACTAACTAGGAATTAAATCCTAGAGCCCCAGACCAACATCATAGGCAGGCAAGATAAGAAAGCTACCATATCATCTTATCAATTCTAACCAAAAGTATAATCAAGCTAAGCCCAGAAATGAAAACCAATTCACTTGTGTGCCAAAATACAATGGTATCACAAGGACAAGTTCTTAATGAGCTAAAATCATCTTTGCTTAGTTCCCACAGGAAAATGGACAAATCATTATATATCATTTTCCTGAAGCTAAGTGCCAGGAATCAACATTTAAAAGGAATCTATACATCCACATAAAATCATTACATATAATGATTTGATTCAGAGTGTATCATCTCAAACAAAACCATATTATGATTGCAGTAATCAACCACTGAGAGAAAACTACTGCCAGTATAAGTAATATGACAGTAGAGTAAACCCTCAGGCCAACAACATAATCCAATTAAGGATTTGATTGAAACAACTAGCATGGATCATGGTGGATTACCACTAGGAAAAATCTGATAGGAAACTAGTAACATAAAAGCTACTATCAATCCTTAACCACAACAAGCAATCATTTCACATGATCAAATCTGATCAACACTAGATCTAAAGCATCATAGATACGATTAACAGGGGATTATGAACCCTAATCAGAGCAAGAACACTAATCTAGAGATGAACTCAACCAACACCTAGTCACTCGACATGAAAGCCACTAGATACACAGGTAGAATCATGGCAGTAGCATGGACAAACACCAGAGAGACCACTTACCCGAGGTCCTCGCTGATGAATCTAAGAGGAAACAGAGGGGACGACGAACCGCGGCGGCACAGGGAGCACCCAGAGGGGCGCTGCAACCTGCACCTGCCATGGCGGCGGCAGCCAAGACAAGACCAAAGACACCCATGAGCAAGACGCCATGGCGACGACAACAAATTTTCCGAATCCTAGGGTTCGGGAATAGGGTGGAACTGACCACAGGGAAGCCCCAAAGTCAAATCCAAGTAGATAGAACGAAAGAGCATCGTTGACAACCTCAACCCGCACCACAGCGGCGGCCAAGACGGCCGACGACGGAGAGAATCGACGGTGGCGGCATCGCCGGCCACGGGGGCGAGTCAGAGGAGGAGGAGATAAGGTCGAGGGAGAGAGAGAGGAGGCAGTGTGGGCTGGGTGGGCCAAAACCCTTCGGGGTAGTCTTTTGACCTTTTCCTATTGGGCCACCTTGGCCCAATAAGCCCAAGGGGCCAGCCCAGGTTATTTAATAAATCTGTTGATCAATTAGAAAATACCAAAATACCCCTGACCTAAATAAAATTATAGAAAATAAAATAAAAGTCCAAAAATTATAACTAAAATATTTTTGGATTCACAATAATCCATTCTGTCCAAATAAAATAAGATATCAAATTTTGGACATTCAAATTTGTATAAGAATTTTGTAATTTAAATATTCCTTATGGAATTTTACAAAATTATTGAAAGGTGATAAAAATAAATAAAAATCACTTTCATTATTTATTAATATTATAGTATTTTTGAAAAATACTAAATAAATATTTAGTAATAAAATTAATGTATAATTAATAATTCCTAAAAGAATTATTAAATCAATAAAAGTCAAATAAAGAGAAATAAAACAAAATAACTCAATATATGTTATAAATATTAAAAATAAATATTTATAAATCCTTTATTATTCAAAAAGGAACTTTTTGGGGTAAATGCATATAAATTTAAATAATGCATTACATTACTTGCATAATCATCTTGTTTCTTTAAATATTATCCTTACTGGGCAATAATGATGTTTTTATAGAACTAGAAGCTCAAGGTTCAGTGCAAGCATTAGACTTCACTACCTTGCCATCACAAGGCAAGTTCATCACTTGCTCATGTCCTTTGAAGAGTCTTTATCAAAATATTTGCAAATTGTGTGTTATCATATATGCTATAAAAGAAAGAAAATATTATTTTCATAAACAAAGAAATCATAGATATCATCCTAAGTGGTGATATAATGGAGCAATAGAACTTAGAGTTCTAATTGCAACAATGATAATCAAATAGGGACTTAATAACCCCTGACATCAGTGATTCTAGCGTCGTATATTACGCGTTAGCCATGAGATTTGGAATGGGACAGAGAAGTCAGCTGTATCTTCTTCCTCTCGCATGAAGCCGGATGTGCAGGTCGTGGCTGTTATCCTCGTAGCATGCATATTAATTGGTAATTCATAGAGGATATGCAACATATGGGTGGGAACCCTCAATGTCCCACGATAGTTCTGGCATCTAACGGTTTGTACAAACCATTGCCGTAATTCATTATGTGGGCATGGTGTACACCAAGGAGGCATGCAGGGTCGCGAAGGGGGCAGTGATTGGCTTGGACCAACTACTGGGACCCACATCATGGAATTGTGGATGGCAAAGTACGCCCGGTTGTGCAACAAGGAGTTAATCTCTCATGGGTATAGTAACGCACCTCTGCAGAGTGTAAGAACTGTAACTTGTTACTCCTTGTTCTGTGAAGGAGCTACGAACGCGGCAGGAAAGGAACTCCATGAAAGTTCTGGTCAACCTATGAAGGCTGATTGTCATAGTTCTTCGGAATAAAATCAATCTTTGAAGAAAGATTTACAAAAACTGCATAGTGACAAGGATTTATAATCCGAGGTGGTAGTTAGAGCATCAAACTTCCCACCTTGCATATAATGAACTTGTTGGGTAACGCTGTTACTCATTTTTTCCTTTGAACCCTTGCTTAGACTCTGAGGATTCCGAAGACGTGCCAATGTATGCAGCCGAATGACAAGAAGACGTGTTCTATGAGGAACATGATCTATCCGGAGGAGTTGAAGGCATGGACTACGAGATCTGCTATGGTGTGCGAGTCCACTTAAGTGTCTAGTTAGTAGTAACTACTGGAGCCGAGCAGCATAAACTCTATTGAATAAGCCGTTGAGCCCCCTCCTAGTCGGAGTCGTTACTCTTAAGTTTCCGCTGAACACTTTATATTTTGGTTTGTAAGTTGGATCTTTTGGAAGTCTTGAACTTCCGGTATTGTAATAATAATATGTGTACTTTTGTAATATGGACCCGCAATGTTTCTGTTGTACCACTCTGAGGGATGTGATATTTACGGAACGGTGTTCTGTGAATGTCATGTCAACGACTATAGTGTACTACACATGCAGTGGTATGCTGGGTCACCGCAGTTGGTATCAGAGCAAATTGCTTTGAACTTAGGTTGGAAACCTAGTAAAGGGTATTACCTGTAGGAAAACTAGCAACGATAAAGAATTCTATAAAAGTAATATAATGGGTATTCAAATGAGAATATTCCGTTATATATTTTAGTGCGATAACTCTTTGTTATGATGCAATATATCATTGGATACTAATTAAAATTATTTTTCTGTTATATAGAGAAATGGAACCAAAGTTTCCAAAACAGACTTTGGTAAGGAAAGAGGAGACTCTTGATGATTATCAAGGATCATTTACAGACCAACTTCGTTAACTTTTAAAACTCTTTAATTGTCCAACTAGAATTCCAGTGAACACTATCACTTACCTAGATGGCCGGATGTTATCCAAGTATCGTGTGAGTATCCAACTTCCAGAGAAGCTTAGATTATATCACGATCTACCCATAGGAGAAGGTAGAAGTCATTTAGCAGCCTATCATATTGCTGTTGTAGAGGCAATAGCAAATATCCGGGAGCAGAAAACCAAGGAGTTAGAGGGTAGCACATTCTCTGTGATACCTCATGATTCTATAGACTCGGAGCCTATACCGGATCATCTTACTTTGGTAAGAAGCATCCTAAGTTAGCTTCCAAGTTTATGGATAGATACCGAACACTCGTTGCGTCTTTTTATAAGACTCATCAAGTGATTGTCGAAGATAAAAATGATATGTTAGAGGATCTAACTGATCCGGAAAGGAGGAAGCAGTTAGCATTACAGTTAGAGAAAGAAGCAGGTAGTAGTGCAATACCTATTTTTAAAGATATACCGATAGATCCGGAATCTTTTATACCATATCCTTATTCACCAAGATATGAACCTACCCATGATCCTACTATAGATATGCGGTATGCAGTACCACAGGGCTCAAAAGATGGTTCTGACTCAGAACTTCCTATTGAGAATTCAGATGGTTGGAGGATGGGATCATATAATGGATCTCATGAACACCAGATATCCATAGATGGTTCTGACAGAAATGTTGGACAATCCAGTTGGATGGGTGCAAGAATGAACCTTAATAATAGAAGTAGAAATATCATGCCAATAGATGATCGGGATGAAGAAGAAGATCCTGAGGAGAGAGTGTTTGAATCATAAACATCTTCTCAAAACCCAGGGAATATACATTATCCAGTATTCAATTATCTTGTCCACGAGAGCACCTGGGAAGCAGCAGGATCTGCGTATTCTGTTGACAACTCAAGGAACATAGCTCAGGAAATGCAGGCTGGAGATAATATTGAATATGTTTCTGAAGACTTTTCAGCTGAGCTCGAGGAAATCGAGGCGCTCAGGTTGAGTAATGACTCAAGTCCTGACACTTCAGATACAGAGTATGTTCCTTCTGGAGGGCCATATGTTCCACAAACTGTGCGACGAACAACACGTCATCACGGTTGGACATCAGGCATGTACGATGAGCGTAGTTACTATAAGAAAGAGACAAGTAGTCAACAGTATCAAGCACTGTGTATTGTACTCTAAGGAATAAGGTAGTTAGATGATTACGGTAGTTTGTGACTATACTATATGGTATATGTTGTAAGAACCTTGTATCACTATGATAATATGTATAATATGTGAAATGCATATTTGGATTTTCCTTGGATCTTCATTGTGTGACTAGTTCTGTGCGTAAAGTCGAGCTCAGAACACATGTGCATGATGTAATTATGAGTATTCGCTTTATGTTGCAGAACTAGGGGGTCATGGATACGTGTGTAGAAATGGAAACTGAGCAGCAACAGATGGAGCGTGAGGCCAAGGAAAAGGCCGATGCTGATACAACAAATCAAGGAGCATTACCACCACCACCACCACCAATAAGGCCGTTAATGGAGCAGAACTTTATGCAATGCATGCAAATGATGCAAGAGAACCAGAACAAGTTTATGGAGGAGTTGCTGGGGCGTGCAAATCAGAGGGCACCTGAAGGAGGAGGAGTGAGTTTGTCTGATTTCCAGAATGCAAGGCCGTTACCTTTTTCATCAGCTCCTGAACCAATGGATGAAGAAGACTGGCTAGCAGATACTGAAAGGAAGCTGAAAACTGTAGGTTGCAATGATGAGGAAAAATTGAGGTATGCAACTCATCTGTTGACTGGACCTGCAGCATCTTGGTGGGAAAATCAGTTAGCCATGCAACAACCAGGAAGGGAGTTTACCTGGGAGGAGTTCAAGCAGAGATTCCGTGAATATCATGTTCCGGAAAGTCTCATGGAGTTGAAGCGGAGAGAATTTGAGGAGCTTCAGCAAGGATATACTAGTGTCATGAAGTACATCCGGGAGTTTAGCCAACTATCTCGTTATGCTGAGGAGGATGTTAACACTGAAGAGAAGCAGAAGAAGCGTTTCCTGCGTGGATTAAATCCGTTTTTGAGGATGCAGCTAAGGTTAGCCAATAAGCAAACTTATCAGCAGTTGTTGGATGCAGCCATTACTTTTGAAGGTGATTACAAGAATGTCCAAGAGGATCGGAGGAAGAGAGCCAAGAAGGAGACCAAAAGAATTCAGGCAAGCAAACCAAAACCTAACCTGGAGTTCAAACCTCAGAATAGAAATTATGGCAACAAAAACAATAACAACAACAATAACAAAGGCAGTAGTGGAAATCAATCTAATCCGAGAAGGAATGTTATCTGTAACAACTGTGGAATTCCAGGGCACTTCCAGAGGGAGTGCAAAAAGCCTGTAGTGATCTGTTACGGTTGTGGTCATAAGGGGCATATCAAGCCAGATTGTCCGAGAAAACCACCAGGAGGATGGCCTACCAAGGGAGGAGGACAAGCTAGTGGAGGAAATGGACAGCCCAATAAAGTGGGAAACAATGGCAAAAACAACAATGGCAAGAGAAATTGACCAACCGAAAAGCTGAACTGTGCAACTCTCGAGGAGGTGGATAATTCAGAGCATGCAGTGATAGGTACGCTCAATATCCTTACCAATCCCGACAAAGTTCTATTTGATACTGGTGCAACTACTTCATTCATTTCTGAAGAATTTTGTGATAAGTTCGAGATTAGAAGGGCAACGTTAAAACGTCCTATGACCGTAGTTCCGACGGGAGGGAATGTGATTGTACGCCACATAAAACAAGATCAGGTTATCTTGATCTATGGTTGTACATATTTCGCAGACCTTTATGTGATTCCTTTGAAGGGAATTGCAGTAGTACTCGGGATGGATTGGATGATGGAACACGGATCTCAGATAAATTGTGAGGATAAAACTGTTTCAATCAAAACCCCGAGTGGAGCAAGGATAGTTTACCAAGCAGATAAACACAGTCATATCATGGTGGATCTGCAGTTGAATTCAATGAAGGAAGTTAATTAGAAGAGACTCCTGTAGTTAATGAATTTCAAGATGTTTTCCCAACGGAATTACTAGGAATGCCACCAGACCGGGAGATAGAGTTCACAATTGACCTAATACCTGGTACAACACCAATAGCTCAGGCACCATATAAAACGGGACCCAAAGAGTTGAAAGAACTCAAGGAGCAAATTGATAAGTTAGCAAGAAAAGGATTTATATAGGAAAGTGTATCTCCATGGGGAACACCAGTAATCTTTGTGGATAAAAGAGATGGTGGAAGACGGATGTGCGGTGATTATAGAAATCTGAACAACATGACGATCAAGAATAAGTATCCTTTACCAAGAATTCAAGATTTGTTTGATCAAGTGAAAGGGGCTGGAGTATTTTAAAAGATCGATTTAAGATCTGGATACCATCAAATAAAAATCAAGCCGGAGGATGTTCCCAAAACAACATTTGTCTCAAGATATGGACACCATGAGTATCTGGTGGTACCATTTGGTTTGACTAATGCACCGGCAATTTTCATGAATCTGATGAACAAGATCTTCATGCCATATTTGGATAAGTTTGTCATCGTCTTTATTGATGATATTCTGATATATTCCAAGGATAAGGAAGAGCATGCTAACCATTTGAGAAAATCATTATAGACTTTAAGAGAACATAAGCTTTATGCTAAGTTCAGTAAGTGTGAGTTCTGGTTAGATGAAGTAGAATTCCTCGATCATGTAATCAGTAAGGATGGAATTGCTGTGAATCCATCTAAAGTTCAGTCGGTACTAGAGTGGACTGCACCGACCAATGTGAAGAAAATTCGAGGTTTCTTAGGAATGGTTGGTTATTATCGGAGGTTCATTGAAGGGTTCTCCAAAATAGCCGGACCAATGACCAAATTATTAAGGAAGAATACACCATTCAAGTGGGATGAGAAGTGTGAAGCAAGTTTTCAAGAGTTGAAGACTAGATTAACCACAACACCGATCTTAGCAGTTCCTGAGACAAGGAAGGATTTCACTATATATTGTGATGCATCTAAAGAAGGTTTGGGTTGTGTATTAATGCAAGATCGGAAAGTGATTGCTTATGGTTCAAGACAATTGAAACCACATGAAGTCAACTATCCAACTCATGATTTAGAGTTAGCAGCAGTAGTCTTTGCGCTGAAAGGATGGATGCATTTTCTTTATGGAGCCAAATGTGAGTTATACACTGACCATAAAAGTCTCAAGTACTTCTTCACTCAAAAGGAATTAAATATGAGGTAGAAGCGTTGGTTCGAATTAATCAAGGATTATGATTTAACAATCAATTATACCCCAGGAAAAGCAAATGTTGTAGCAGCTGCTTTAAGCAGAAAGAGTGACGATATTCAGCCAATTAATAGAGAGTTACCAAAAGAGTTACAAATGGACTTGGAAAGGTTAGAACTTCAATTCATCAGAAAAGAGGTTCTTGGAGGATTAGCGACTATGCAGGTAGTTGCAGAGCAGGACAGTGATCTTAAACAAGAAATTTTTAGACATCAAGAAAAAGATCCTTGTATTGCTAAGGAAATTCGGAGGATATCTCAAGGGCAAAAATCAGTTTTTCGCCTTGGCGATTATGGATCTTTATGGTTTCAAGACCGTCTATGTGTTCCAGATGTGACTGAGATCAGAAATGTCATACTCAAAGAAGCACATGATACACCTTATTCTATACATCTAGGGAGTACCAAGATGTATATGGATTTGAAAGAACTATTCTGGTGGAATAACATGTAAAGAGATATTGCTAAATATGTATCTGAATGCCATACTTGTCAAAGGGTGAAGGCTGAACATCAAAGTCCAGCAGGACCATTACAACCCTTAGAAATTCCTGAATGGAAATGGGAGGAAATAGGTATGGACTTCATCACAGGATTACCTATGACACCAAAAAGGAAGGATATGCTATGGGTAATAGTGGACAGACTTACTAAGAGTGCACATTTTATTCCAATGAATCAAAAGGATAATGCCGAGAAGTTAGTTGAAGTATATGTCAAAGATATAGTAAGTAAGCATGGAGTACCCAAAAAGATCGTAACTGATAGGGAATCAGTGTTTACTTCAGCATTTTGGAAGCAATTGCATGAAGCACTTGGTTCAAAATTAGATTTCAGCACGTCATATCATCCTGAAACAGGAGGTCAAACTGAAAGAACAAATCAAATACTAGAAGACATGTTGAGAGCCTGTGAACTAGATTTTGGAGGAACATGGGAAGATCACCTACCATTGGCAATATTTTCTTACAATAATAGCTATCAGAGTAGTCTGAAGGCAGCTCCATATGAGGTTATGTATAGAAGGAAGTGTAGATCACCAATATGTTGGTATGAACCTGGAAGCAGCAAAGAATTTGCGCCAGAGTATATCAAAGAGAGACAAGACATCATTGATAAGATCAGGGATAGATTGAAAATAGCCTAGAGCGGGAAGAAAAGTTATGCAGATCAAAGCCGAAGATCATGGGATCCAGAAGTGGGAGATATGGTCTATTTGAAAGTAAGTCCAATGAAAGGAGTAAGAAGATTCGGAGTTAAAGGGAAATTGAGTCCAAGATATATTGGACCATTCAAGATACTGAGTCAAAACAGAACTATAGCTTATGCTTTAGAGTTACCATCAAGATTGGCTCAAGTGCATAATGTTTTCCATGTGTCACAACTTCGCAAATGTTTGAAAGTTCCTGGTGATGCAATAACACATCAAGAGATAGGACTACAAGCAGACCTGACCTATATTTAAAAACCCTGAAAGATTCTAGAAGAAAACTGTAAAATATTAAGGAACAGGGAAATCAAATATTGCAAGGTACAATGGGAACATCACCCTGAGAGAGAAGCCACATGGGAGAAGGAAGAGGATTTAAGAAAAGCTTATCCAGAACTATTCAGGTACATCTCCACAAACTTCGGGACGAAGTTTAATTTAAGGGGGGAAGTCTGTAACATCCCAACATATAGGACCTAACGAAGGGTAGATTTAGGAATATGTATTAATGCATGCATTCATTTGAGAAAATGCGAGTAAAATTTCCGCCAAATAAAAACCTTGAGGGATCAAAGTTTCTTTCTTACTTTGAGAGTAGGTTTAGTCTTAAAGGAGGATTGCTATAAACTTTGATATGATCTTAAAGGAATTTTGTGTGTTTTTAAATGAGTTTGAATTTTTAAAACTTAAGTGTTTTATAATTTAAATAAGTTGATATAAGATTTGAATCTTAAATTAATTAAGAGAAAAGTATTAGAACTTAAATCTTATTTAAAAGTAATATGGTATATGAAGTTCATTCTTATTCATAAACAAATTACAAAGAATAATAACTTACTGAAGTTATTCCAAACTTTACAATTCACACAAGAATAAAGAATAAAATATTCTTTATTAATAAATATATAATATTTATTACAAATGAGCCAAACAAAGATTACAAGAATTATAAAATACAAATTACAAAAGATTAAGAAAATTACATTTATATCTCTACTAACCATCCTATATCTAAAACAATACTAAATCTTCATCTTTATCTTTGTACCTGCAAAACAAAGATCAAACAGAAAATAAAATAGGATTAGTGTTAGTATATTTCTCTCAGATATGTCAGTGATATGCACTTGACAATCTCATCATTGAGAAATGTTAAAAAGGGGCAAATTTCACCAATCTGAAAGATCTCATCTTTCATAAATTCAAGCCAAAATGCAAATGACAGCCAAAAGGGACCAGTTCACCAGCCAGAGTAAAAGTAGATTGGTAATTGTAAGTTCAAATTTTCTGAACTGATCCATATGTGCATAGCAGGCACACAGACTGCAGACACACAAGCATGTAGATGGTGTGCTGTCGACCACACAAGCATAGCCAGCATAACAAAACCACAACACAACCGTGGAGATGCACGTCAGTGCATCACTCCACTACATCACACCACAGTATAACCAGGGTGAACACCAGCCAAACCTAGAACAGCAACCAAACCAACCACCTAGATCAACCTAAACATCACCAGGATGGTGACATAAGGAGAGGGATTGAACTGGTGGATAGCAAGGTCAAGACCAGGAGCTAGGAGGAGCAGGCAAGCTCAAGTGAAAGCTCAGGAGCACAGTTAAAGCATATCAAGATCCAGACCAAGATCAATATCAACAATCTACTACACGAACATCAAATCTTGTGGTGAGTCTCATAAAACCATCACATGCTTTCATCAGAATATTTAAACAAAAGCATGTGTTGCTTTATGTAATGATCTCTCAATATGCACCCAAGAGGGGTGAATCTATCCTAGAGATTTCAAGTATAAGGATAAGAAATCAAGCTCAACCACAAACACTAAACCCTCAGACCAGCATCACTGGGTTCAGTGTTATTTTTTGCAACTTAGATCATTTTCATTTGATCCTATCAAATCAGGGCACATCTCTCAAAGAGAGAGTAGCACCTCTAATCCTATAAGATTCAAACAAATTATTGCCCAACTAACTAGGAATTAAATCCTAGAGCCTCAGACCAACATCATAGGCAGGCAAGATAAGAAAGCTACCATATCATCTTATCAATTCTAATACCAAGTATAATCAAGCTAAGCCCAGAAATAAAAACCAATTCACTTGTGTGCCAAAATACAATGGTATCACAAGGACAAGTTCTTAATGAGCTAAAATCATCTTTGCTTAGTTCCCACAGGAAAAGGGACAAATCATTATATATCATTTTCCTGAAGCTAAGTGCCAGGAATCAACATTTAAAAGGAATCTATACATCCACAGAAAATCATTACATATAATGATTTGATTCAGAGTGTATCATCTCAAACAAAACCATATTATGATTGCAGTAATCAACCACTGAGAGAAAACTACTGCCAGTATAAGTAATATGACAGTAGAGTAAACCCTCAGACCAACAACATAATCCAATTAAGGATTTGATTGAAACAACTAGCATGGATCATGGTGGATTACCACTAGGAAAAATCTGACATGCAACTAGTAACATAAAAGCTACTATCAATCCTTAACCACAACAAGCAATCATTTCACATGATCAAATCTGATCAACACTAGATCTAAAGCATCATAGATACGATTAACAGGGGATTATGAACCCTAATCAGAGCAAGAACACTAATCTAGAGATGAACTCAACCAACACCTAGTCACTCGACATGAAATCCACTAGATACACAGGTAGAATCATGGCAGTAGCATGGACAAACACCATAGAGACCACTTACCCGAGGTCCTCGCTGATGAATCGAAGAGGAAGCAGAGGGTCGACAAGCCTTGGCACACGGAGCACCAGAGAACCGCAACCTGCACCACAGGCGTAAGCGGCAGACAAGACAAGACCGAGACACCATCATGAGCAAGATCGCGGCAGCGACGATAGCAAATTTTCCGAATCCTAGGGTTCGGGAATGGGGTGGAACTCACCACAAGGAAGCCCCAAAGTCAAATCCAAGTAGATAGAACGAAAGAGCATCGTCGACAACGCTTGACAACTTTCCACGGCGGGGGCCAGACGGCGACGATCGGAAGTGGCGGCATCGCCGGCCATGGAGGCGAGTCAGAGGAGGAGGAGATAAGGTCGAGGGAGAGAGAGGAGGCAGTGTGGGCCAAAACCCTTCGGGGTAGTCATTTGACCTTGCCACATTGGGCCACCTTGGCCCAATAAGCCCATGGGGCCAGCCCAGGTTATTTAATAAATCTTTTGATCAATTGGAAAATACCAAAATACCCCTGACCTAAATAAAATTATAGAAAATAAAATACAACTCCAAAAATTATAACTAAAATATTTTTGGATTCACAATAATCCATTATGTCCAAATAAAATAAGATATCAAATTTTGTACATTCATATTTTATAAGAATTTTGTAATTTTAATATTCCTTATGGAATTTTACAAAATTATTGAAAGGTGATAAAAATAAATAAAAATCACTTTAATTATTTATTAATATTATAGTATTTTTGAAAAATACTAAATAAATATTTAGTAATAAAATTAATGTATAATTAATAATTCCTAAAAGAATTATTAAATCAATAAAAGTCAAATAAAGAGAAATAAAACAAAATAACTCAATATATGTTATAAATATTAAAAATAAATATTTATAAATCCTTTATTATTCAAAAAGGAACTTTTTGGGGTAAATGCATATAAATTTAAATAATGCATTACATTACTTGCATAATCATTTTGCTTCTTTAAATATTGTCCTTACCGGGCAATAATGATGTTTTTGTAGAAGTAGAAGCTCAAGGTTCAGTGCAAGCATCAGACTTCACTACCTTGCCATCACAAGGCAAGTTCATCACTTGCTCATGTCCTTTCAAGAGTCTTTATCAAAATATTTGCAAATTGTGTGTTATCATAGATGCTATAAAAGAAAGAAAATATTATTTTCATAAACAAAGAAATCATATATATCATCCTAAGTGGTGATATAATGGAGCAATAGAACTTAGAGTTCTAATTGCAACAATGATAATCAAATAGGGACTTAATAACCCCTGACATCAGTGATTCTAGCGCCGTATATTGCGCGTTAGCCATGAGATTTGGAATGGGACAGAGAAGTCAGCTATATCTTCTTCCTCTCGCATGAAGACGGATGTGCAGGTCGTGGCTGTTATCCTCGTAGCGTGCATATTAATTGGTAATTCGTAGAGGATATGCAGCATATGGGTGGGAACCCTCATCATCCCACGATAGTTCTGGCATCTAACGGTTTGTACAAACCATTGCCGTAATTCATTATGTGGGCATGGTGTACACCAAGGAGGCATCTTGAGGTCATGAAGGGCAGTGATTGGCTTGGACCAACTACTGGGCCCCATATCATGGAATTGTGGACGGGAAAGTAAGCCCGGTTGTGTAACAAGGAGTTGATCTCTCATGTGTAAAGTAACGCACCTATGCAGAGTGTAAGAACTATAACTTGTTACTCCCTGTTCCGGGAAGGATCTACGAACGCGGCAGGAAAGGAACTCCATGAAAGTTCTGGTCAACCTGTGAAGGCTGACTGTCATAATTCTTCAGAATAAAATCAATCTTTGAAGAAAGATTTACAAAAACTGCATAGTGCCAAAGATTTATAATCCGAGGTGGTAGTTAGAGCATCAAACTTCCCACCTTGCATATAATGAACTTGTTGGGTAATGCTGTTACTCATTTTTTCCTTTGAACCCTTGCTTAGACTCTGAGGATTCCGAAGACGTGCCAATGTATGCAGCTGAATGCCAAGAAGACGTGTTCTATGAGGAACCTGATCTATCCGGATGAGTTGAAGGCGTGGACTACGAGATCCGCTATGGTGTCGATGAGAACGAGTCCACTTAAGTGTCTAGTTAGTAGTAACTACCGGAGCCGATGTAGCATCCCATTTGTCTAACAAATTGTAATGCTACTTAGTCTAGTAATATAATGGCTACTTCATATATATAATTGTTGCATCATCATTCAATCATGCTCATGTCATCATGCCACCTTGCATTTGAGCATCATATAAAACCCTTTTTGTGTTGGATCTTCTCTCATATGCATTGTAAATTGTATTTGCCTCTTGATATTGTATTTGGTTCTTGATATATTGTTTAAATGCCCAAGTTGAGTTGGGGGCATATCTTTTATTCCATTCCACCACCTTTCTTTGTCACCACCTTATACTTCCACCATTCCAATCACCCATGAGCTTGTAATTCTTTTCTTTGGATTTTTATTCTAGCTCATGTGGGTTGAGTGGATCCAACTCTAATTTCTTTTGCTTGGTCTTTATTCCACCTTTTGGAAATGCATGGAATCATGCCATGTGATTTTATTTTGTTTTCACAAGATTAACACATGGCATTAAATACTTGCATGGGCCATGCAACCATCACCATCTTTTGTCCTCCTTTGTTTTTATTTGGTCATTTTGAATGGATCATATCTCTTCTCTCTCTTCCTCCTTTGGGCTTGGTCTTATTTGATCTTGCTTAAACCCTATCTTTCCTTCCTCTCTTTTGTTTAAACCTTGTTTGATCTTAGCTTGTTCTTGCTTGATGCATGCAAGCATCTAAAATCCTTAAGCCCCTCTCATCTCTCATCTCTCTTCTCTCTAACCTAGCTAAAACCCTAAACCTAGATTCCCCCTTTCAAACCCTAAACCTATCTACCATGCCACACCCCCTCTCACTTATCCTCTAATCTAAACCCTAGCCTCTCTAACCCTAACCCAAGCTCTAACCCTAGTTACACTCTACCCCATCTCACCTCTCTCTTAAACCCTAACCCGAGCCCCTCTAATCTAACCCCTAGTTCCTCCCTCTCTCTCGGCCTCTCTCTCCCTCACCTAGCTCGGCCCCACCTGGTCACCCTGGACCCATCTACCCCCTCTCTCTCTCCACCCCAACCCTAGCTACCACCTAACCCGAGCCACTTTCACCCCTCCCTCTCGCTCCTATCTCTGCCACAGCAGCCCCACCCGATCCTACCCTCTCTGGCCTCGTCCTAGCCCCACACCTGCCTACACCCATGCCGAGCCCCAGCTCGAGCACGTGAAGAGGAGAGGAAAAGGTGGCACCCGAGCCACCTTTTTCCTTCACCACCTCCCCACGGCACCCCTCTCCTCCCCCCGTCCTTATCTACCCCTCTCCCTCACCTCTGGCCTCTCCCAGATCCGCCCAGGGCCTTGCCCTTCCTCCCCTCTTCTCCATCGCATCCATCTACACCGTCGCCGGCCAACCGTCGGCCTCCACCATCTCCGGCGATCCAGGAGGCGTAGGCGGGCAGGAGTTTGTCGGCAAGGTCGAGGAGGCCCTCCGCGTCGTCCCTGTACCCGCAGACGAGGAGGAGGAGGACTAGGAGCCCCAGGACGACGCCGCTCCGACGAAAACCCTAGCTCCGCTCGGCGCCCGGCTCGTCAGCGATCCCTGCATCCCGGCCGAACCACCACCTGGCGCACTCCGGTGAGCTCACCTCTCGACATCCTCCGCATTTGTTCGCTTCCTCGTGGCCCGGCGACAAACGCCCTCATGCACGCAAGTTCGTCGTAAATGCGGTTGTCTGACGTCGCGTTACCTCATCTCATTGCGTGGCGAACCTGACACAACCCCTAGCCACCGTGGCGGTGGCCGCCTGCGAGCCTTGGTCGCGGGATCGAGCCCTGCGCGCCCGTGTTTTCCTCTGTCGCCGTTCGCTGTCAGTTTCGTCAGATAACGCGAGAAGAAAAACAGTACCGCGTGGCTTTTCCCGTAAAACCCCCTTTCCTTTTTGCTTCCTCGACCCGCAGTCCCTCTTTGCAGGGCTTTTTGTAAAAAGGCACCCACGCTTTTTCCATCCTCAACCCGCGGTCCTCAACCCACCTGTCCTATGCCCAGTCAGCGGATGGCCCACATGTCCTTGTTGGCTAAGTTAACTAGTAGAAAAGCTTTTACATTTCTGTTTTTAATTCAAATCTTTTCAAATTTAATTCAAATTCAAAATTCAAATCAGATTTATAATAACTTTTAAAACACAAATCCAAATAATACAAATGATATATGTTTTTAGATCAGAAAAATGTGAGGAATTAAAATATGCCATCCAAAAGATATTTTGAACACTTTAAATTTCAAGTTGATTAAAATTACAATAAAATGCCCTTTTCTTAATTAATTAATAACTTTTGATTTATAACTCCAAATTTAACAAATGATATGTCTAAAATGATTAGCTCGACGAGACCTTTCTGTTTATGCATTCCATGTTCTGTTTTGCAGCATGCATCATGTAAATATAATGTAAACAGCAACTAATATGAGGATAAAATGTGGCCAAAACTCAATAAAATGTTTATTTCTTGTATTCTACACCTCACCCATGCCATGCTACATTATTGCCATGCAACTTGTGCATCATTCATCATGGCATGATTGTTTGCTGTCGCATTTTATTCATATGCTTGTACCTTGTATTTATGTTGGCCCTTGTTTGTTTGGTTCTTCTTGAATAGGTATGGCGGGGATATATCAAGAGACCCTGGAGCACTATCCAGATCCTTCTCTCGCTTTAACTGAGCTGCCAGGAAAGCACTACCACATGCTTGCATACATATAGTACCTATTGCCTCTATCTTATTCTTGCATCATCGAGTCGCGATTGCATTAAACTGAATCCCAAGTATTGCATAGCCTTTACTTTTAAACCCCACCGAAGCTTGTTCCTCCATCCCATGAGCCCTTACTAAGGAGTTGTTTGAGCCATGCGAGTAGAAACGACATGTGTAGGGTATGTGAGAGTCGATGGATAACGAGGTACCTAAACAACTTAACTCGAGTAGTAATGGGATAACTAATGAAAGTGGCACGGTGAGCAATATCTGCTATTTTGTTTTCCTGCTCACTTGTGTCCGTAGGATCCAGTACTTGATTCCTGTTCCTTGAATATTGGCGCTATCCACATCCGGGAGGCTTATGGGACCCCGAGCGAGCTTGATTCATTCTTATTTCTTGGGGCCACAAACTAGTTTGAGGTTTTCTTTACTATCCTACTTATGCCATGCTTCTTTGCTTTATTTACGATTGTGCGAGGAGCACTGTCTTTTAGGTAAGCGGAGTGTTTTCATGGTATCGATAAGCCGTCACATTTTCGGGTTCCCGATCGTTTCTGACCATTGACGCAAACCTTGAGTCCGTCTGGTCGGCTAACCGTTCTTGGGTGTACTCAATGGGGTGGCCCCTGAAATATTTCTGAATCCTGTGATTGCTTTGTCGTGAAAGCCTCGTTGGGTTTTGATTTGGTTTTTCCGAGGTTGATCGAGTGTGTGTTGCTATTTGTGCACCCCTGCAGGGTAAAACTTTCTGAAAGCCGTGTCCGCGGTTATGGACGACTTGGAGCACAGTTTCTCGATCATAGACAAGCATAACTAAAGTACCGCTTTTAACTTGACTAAAGAACTGACTAGTAAATAGTGCAACACTCATGGAATGGATAATAAAACTGCCAACGGATGGGGGTTGTTCATCCGCTTCCTCGTTGGTAAGCGAGGAGGAGGATGGATCTGTTGATATTACTGTTATAACTGTTGTCATTAATTCACGGACATCCGTCTATCTTTGGTTAGGCGGATGGTTAGCGAGTTTCTATAGAACTGCTAGGGTTTATCTTTTGCTGCAATTGCGTCACCCAGGTTGTGTCCCCTCTAGAGGCATAAAGACTTGCTGAGTACCCCTAGGGTCTCACACGATAAATTATTTGATTCAGATGAACATGTACACTCACAAGATGGATACTGGGTGGAGGAGGCGGACGATGTGGGCAACGATCGTTCGGAGTAGAGATTCGGAGCAGGATCCGTGAGATCGTGGCGGGATGTGCTTATTTATGGGGCATCTTATGCCGATTTGCTTCTTATCCGTACTCGGATCTTGTTTGTCGCTTCACTTTGATACTCGATGTTTGATGTATGAGGAGATATCCTAAACTATTATATCTATCTAGAACATTTGAATCTTAGTATGGCGTTGCTATATTTCCTTTCTTTTAGATGGAATGGCTCGATGTCTTTGTTGTATGGTGGCTTGCATACATACTCATTTGTGTATGTAGTTGATCCTTAAATGCGCCGATTACGCCCGTTCTTGTCCCGATGTTTGGAAATGGTTGGGACGGCCGAAAGGTCTACCTGTGAGTGGCATTTGGGCCCCGCCGTACTATTTCAACCATTTCCGCTCATCCAGGCTTGTAACTAGGAGCGTAATTCACCGAGGTAGTTACAGTCGAGCAGCATAAACTCTATAGAATAAGATGTTGAGCCCCCTCCTAGTCGGAGTTGTTACACTTAAGTTTCCGCTGAACACTTTATATTTTGGTTTGTAAGTTGGATCTTTTAGAAGTCTTGAACTTCCGGTATTGTAATAATAATAATATGTGTACTTTTGTAATATGGACCCACAATGTTTCTGTTGTACCACTCTGAGGGATGTGATATTTGTAGGGGTTCGTAGCATGGAAAACAAAAAATTTCTATTGCATACAAACAAACAAGACAAGATCTGTCTACTAGATTGTAGCAACGAGTCGATGGAATAACTTACCCTCGAAGATTCCAAAGCGGTTAACGAGAGCAGATTCTCGTGGGTGATGTAGTCGTACTCTTTCCGATCTCAAGATCGTGTAGACGATCCTTCCGGCGCTGCGTTAAGTGGCGCTCCATGATCGATCGCACGTTCGATGCTCGGCGAAGACCTTCCTCTCCCTTGTTCCAGGCAGCGGAGGTTGTAGCACTCTCTCCTCGCGATTCAAGAAGACCTGGCGGCGTGGTACCTAGGAAGTAGAGGAGATCATGAGGCTTAAAGCCGGAGCGAGTATGGTGGAGTATGAGAGAGAGCTATTAGTGGTCTAGAGATTAGACACACCAATTATAAGGCTCTAAACCGAAGGCTAGGGCAATTAGAAGCTCTAAACCAAAACGGCTCTAAACCAAAGATTAGAGGATAGGAACTTGTGTGTCTAGAGGAGGAGGCCCTGCCCCTCCTTTAATAGGTGGGAGGGGCGGCCAAGGGGAGGGGAGTCCCTCCCCAAGTCGGCCTTGGTTGGTGGCCGGCTTGGAGGACTCCTCCCAAGTCGGTTCAACCACCTCTTGCTTGTTTCCCAGTTTCTGTTTTAGCGTTTGACTTTCAAAGCGCGTTTGACTTTTCATTTGGGATTCAATTTAATCCTTTATTTGGAACAGCGAGAACACTTAGTACATGATGCAATCATTCCAATATGCAATGACACATTCATGTACCCTCCCGAGTCTTGGGCAATCCGAACTTTCTAGAACATTCCGATGAAAACAGGAATCATTCCCGAACTCCAAAAGCGGGACTTTCCTTATATGAATCTTATTCTCGGACCATTCCGGATCACCTCGTGATATCCCGGATCCCATCCGAGACTCTGAACAACATTCGGTCTCTTTCTCATAATACCATAACTACTCAAACAACGTCGAATCCTTAAGTGTGTCTCCCTACGGTTCGTGAATTATGCGGACATGATCGAGACACTTCTCCGAACAATAACCAATAGAGGAATCTGGAAATTCATATGGCTCCCACATATTTCTACGATTACTTTGCGATCGAATGAACCACTTACATACGATACCAATTTCCCTTTGTCTCACGATAGTTTACTTATCCGAGGTTATGATCCTCGGTATCTCTGCATACCTAGTTCAACCTCGTTACCGATAAGTACTCTTTTCTCGTTCCCGTGATATGTGATCCCTTGTGAGCCATTCACATGCTTGCAAGCTAATTGGATGACATTCCACCGAGAGGGCCCAGAGTATATCTATCCGTCATATGGATGAACAAATCCCACTCTTGATCCATGTGTTTCAACCAATACTTTCCGAACACTCAATGCCACCTTTATAGCCACCCAGTTACGGTGTGGTGTTTGATGTCATCAAAGCATCCATCTGGTAAAGGTGATATGCATGATCTCATGGTCGAAGGAATTAGGTTACTATGTATCAGAAAGCATATAGCAATTGAACTATTTAAATGACTTGATCTTTATGCTATGCTTATCTATAGGAGTATGTCCATCACATCATTCTCCTAATGATATGATCCTGTTGTTAATAACATCTCTATGTTCATGATCAGGAAACCATGATCATATATTAACCAACAAGCTAGTTTAACAAGAGGCTTTACTAGGGACTCTTATTTTAGTTTACAAATCACACAAGTATTAATGTTTCCGTTTAATACAATTATAGCATGGTATGTAAACATTTATCATAAGTGTGAAGATATGATAATAACCACTTTATTATTGCCTCTTGGGCATATCTCCAACAGTCTCCCACTTGCACTAGAGTCAATAATCTAGTTTCAAACCTTTGTGTATATAACACCTATGGCTTTCCGGTGTTGTATGTACACGATTGCTAGTGGTCAACTGATCTCCGGATCTGACACTTCCAGGTCCGTGTGTAATTGCATGTCTTTGCGTCTCTACGCATCACTCATTCTCTAATGAGATGGCTTTGTATAAATTTGGTATTTTGGTGTGACCTTTAGCTCTTTGGGGTTAAAACATGTTGATAATATTGTCGCACAATATATCTTCATAGTATTATCCTTTGTGAACTACACCTAGTTTGATAACAAACTACTTGACACAAATGCCCTCTTTTGATGCTAAAATAGCAGTCATATACTTAGCCTTTTGTTGTAGTATCAGTCACAATGTCTTAACTTTGGAACTCATCCAAATCCATTATGGAACTCACTTTCCATTATATTGTGCCACCCTTAGTTTAGATCGAGATAAACTTAATTTGTACTTTGTGACAAAACTAGTATCAATGTAGTACTTTTACAATGAACTAATCATCTATTTGTCACTTCTACAAATATTATACTCTTAGTTCTTCCAAAAGATCATAAGAATATCCTTACTATTTGTCCAATGATCATCTTACGAATCATTCTGGTATATGCTCACAACATTTAGAGCATAGGACATATCTGGATTTGTACATATCACAGTATGATTGATATAAATACTCTTTGTGATTTCATACATCAAGTATCAATCTATACTTGATTATTTGTTTCACTTTACCAAATGTCAATACACTTGAATATATCATCAACATTTGAACTCTTTCAATCCTTTACGTGACAAGAACCTTTCTTGTAGTTTCTATATTGAACTCATTCAATATCTCGTCTATGTACTTCTGGCATAACCATATTAGCGTCTATTGATGCCAAATATTTGGGTTTTGCCTAAGTCTTTCATCGGGATGAAATTCTTAATATGTGTTAATAAAAAGATACATTATTTCCAATCAACAATATGTCTTCCACATAATGTATTAAAAACATGTCTTAGCGCTCCCACTTAATTTCTTGCAAATGCAAGCATCTCCATCGTCTCTGATGAACTTTTAAACTCCTTTAATAGTTTCATCACAGTGAAGATTCCAACTCATGATGCTCACTTTAACCATTGAAGTTTGCATATGCTTTTAGCATCCTTTTGAATTAACAAAACCCTATGGACCGTGTTATGCACATGTCCTAGGTAACGATTCTATTAGAAGAACTTGTTTTGGTTATTCAACTACCATATAACAAATTATATGTAGTGGTTGATACATTAATCCGTCTAGACTAAATATCACTATGAAAGATCAAATCTTGTCATAGTCAACCTTTGAACATTTTGTGAACTCTTTCCCAACATGTCGACTATTTCATAGATGTAAAACATCCATGTCTATTTCTTTATAGATCCAGACACAACTGTAAGGTCTTACACCTTTCTCGAGGGTCCTTCAAGTTCAAAACTTGATTTCTCGTCTATGGAACTATCACGGATTTTATGGCTTCAAGCCATTTGACGGAGTCAGGGCCCATCATCTCTTCTTTGCATGTAGTCGGTTCATTATTCTCAAATAATGATTCAACCCTCAAATCTTGGTATTTGATTGTTTACCCGATCTACTTGTTTCAATAGGAACTTAGATCTCCGTGACCACAACCTTTGAGGCACGTGAGCCATGAGCATTGTTGCTGCCTCCGGAACACTTTTCGGTGTTGCGCAACTTTGCACATATAGCTAAGGTTCCTTTAACCTTATCCAAGTTATATTGTCCTCCCACTTTTCTTTTCACGAAAAATTCCTTCCCAAAGAAACTTGACGTTCTAAGCGACAAACACTTTTGTCTCTGGTGTTATGGAGGAATACTCAACAGTTATACAAAGACAGGTTCATCCGACTTTGGTTGCAAACATCTTTCTTATGCATAGCAAACCATTGTTTAAGAAAGGACAACTTGGGTTTTATCCCAAACCATAACTTTATATGGTGTCATTTCAACGGATTATGATGGAGCTCTTTTCAGTGGAAAAACGGTAATCTCTAAAGCTTTTAATCTTTTAAAATACAATGGCATTTTTATGAATTACACCTTCGATCTTACCATGTCAAACAAGGTTTAATTACATATCTCGAACGCTCCATACTCTTATGGTGTTTCGGGAAATGCAAATCCACGGAACGATTCCTTAAATCTTAGGTATTATGCTAAACTTGTAACTCAAATATCTTCCTTTATGATCCTATCATAAACTATTTATATTCTTGTTACAATGATTTTTCACTTCATCTTGAAAATCTTTGAACTTTTCAAATATTTCACACTTCATCCTTATTAAGTAAATATTCATATATTCACTCAAATTTTCGGAGAAAGCATATGAAGTTGAAATCCATCGCTCTTGACTACACATAAATGGATTTCGTACAACAATATGTACAAGTTCTAACAAGCTAGTCATTCGTTCATTTTTGGCCTATGAACGAAGTTTTAATTATCTCTAGGAAAGTTTCTCAAGCGTCATTTGATCAAAATCAAATAGACTCCAAAATTCCATCCATATGGATTTTCTTCATGTTTTCTTTCCAATATAATTTAAACGGCGATGTCATTTCCTAAGTGATCTTTTAATCAATTTGTATTTCGACATTTTAGCACTAGTTTTATGGATGTGATTTCTCCAACGAGATTTGTGAATCATCCATCTTTTATGGATTACGGAAATTATTTGAACAACCCTTTTGTTCTCATAATACCTGATAAAACAAATCCTGAAGGCAAGCTTTGATGTTTTAACGAGCAACACAATAACCCTTTATTTGTTCTCGATGAACATCATCACATATTCTTTTGCTAGTTACTTAGGCCATTATAGTTCATGAATTCTGTTGTTTCGTATGACGATTCACACCAACAAATTCAGTATCAAATACTTAAGAACCACATTGTTTAATAAGCAAAGAATATAGCCATAACATGTATATCATCCATATACTTAAATGAACAATTCTAGTCTTTTCTTTTACGCCATATATTTATGAGATTCTCCTTGATATTTCCTTTTACATTTGAAAGAATCTATCAACATCAATAGTGGAGTCATACATATGACACATAGTCCAAAGCGTGTATAGTTAAATACCAATGTCTTTGGACTTGCACTTTGAAGTAGATCACCATCATCAAATGTTTGGTGTTCTTTCAAATCCCTTTCTTTAGTAATCTCTTGGTGTAGTAAATATTTTACCTACATCAAATATTCACCCTTATCATGGAATTATCCATGATCAAGCTACTATTAGCTTGTAACGGTGAATCGTGAGTATAATGTTGCTCTCCCAAAAACTTTTGGAGTTTTAGGACAACTAGTGTCTCCAACCTTTTGCAAATTCTCATCAAATATGAGAACATGACTTTTGCCATATTATACTCTATCATGTTGTAACCAATACTTCGTTTCAGATATCACAATATCTTCCACACATCATGGTTTCTGAAACAACTCTTTCAGATCCTAGATAACCTTGATATTAAGACAATCCTTTGAATATCAAGAATCATGGAAACAAACATGATACTAACACTTGGAATTGTTACTCTTGATTTAATACTAATTATTAAACTTCATGGAGTAACTTAGGAACTTCTTGAAAGTTTGCAATAGGACTTTTAAACTTTAGATTAACACTTCAAAACAATACGATACCAGTTAAGTAAAGTAACTAACCAGAATTCTATAGTTCTATTATCTCAATTATAACTAAGCGCAAGGTGGTAAACGGATGCCAATGACTACAACAACTATGCAATTTCACTTTGATTTAGTTTATGATAAATTGAGTTCTAATTAATAATTAAATTAATCTAGGTGAACTCGCACTCAAAACAATATCCCTCACATTGTTTTAGTGATCACACGAACCAAATCCACCACATCAAAACCGATCATCACGAGAGTTGATATAGCTTCAATAGCGAACAATCAACATGTTCATCATATCTACTATATGACTCATGCTCTACCTTTGGTAATCCGTGTTCACGAGGCCATGTGTACATGCTAGGCTCGTCAAGATCAAACCTTAGTTTCCGCATGAGCAAATCTGGCTTGCTCACGTTGTATACACTTGTAGAATCTAACACACCCGATCATCACGTGGTGCTTCGAAACAACAAGCTTTAGCAACGGTGCTAACTAAGGGTGAACACTTTATGACTTGAAATTCATGTGCATGAGGGATCATATTATAATGCTACCGTCGTCTACTAAGCAATACAAGATGCATAAAGGATTAACATCACATGCAATTCAATAATATGTGATATGATATGGCCTTTCTTCTTTGTGCTTCCGATCTCCATCTTCAAGCACGAACATGATCTCCATCATCATCGACATTGCATCAAGGTCAATGACGCTTCTCCATGGTTGTCGTCCACCGGCTTCAACTATTACAACTACTTTGAATAGACACGCGGGTCTTAACATAAATTAAAGACAACCATATGGCTCCTGCCGGTTGCCAACTTACAATAAGGAACATTGCATACATCATATATAATCACAATCATGGCCATATCACATCACATCACACCCCTGCAAAACAAAGTTAGACGCCTCTACTTTCTTTGCATATTTTACGTGGTTTGGGGCTTTCAATAAGTGTCGTTCTAACTTACGAACAAGAACCACAACATTGATACTAGCATTGTTGATCACCCGTTGTAAATTGGATCTTAACTATGCTAGAAAGCAGGCACCATAAAGCCACTTATGCAATACAAGTTGCATGTCAAGCGTGGAGCAAGTCTCATGAACGATGTCATGTAAGGTTAGCCCGGGCCGCTTCATCCCAACATACCGCAAGATGCAAAGTACACAAGAAGCAATCGACAATAAAAGCATCACCGCCCACAATGACCAATGTGTGGTACTCGTCTGTGATCTACATATAGACACGACTGATACCCTTTGTAGGGGTTCGTATCATGGAAAACAAAAATTTTCTATCGCATACAAACAAACAAGCCAAGATCTATCTACTAGATTGTAGCAACGAGTCGATGGAATAACTTACCCTCGAAGATTCCAAAGCGGTTAACGAGAGAAGATTCTCGTGGGTGATGTAGTCGTACTCTTTCCGATCTCAAGATCGTGTAGACGATCCTTCCGGCGCTGCATTCCAGTAGCTCTCCCGCAATCGGTCACACGTTCGGTACTCGACGAAGACCTTCCTCTCCCTTGTTCCAGCAGGCAGCGGAGGTTGTAGCACTCTCCTCGCGATTCCGGCAGCACAACGACGTGGTACCGGAAGTAGAGGGGAGATCATGAGGCTTCATTAAGCCGAGGCGAGTATGGTGGAGTATGAGAGAGAGCTATTAGTGGTCTAGAGATTATACACACCAATTATAAGGCTCTAAACCGAAGGCTAGGGCAATTAGAAGCTCTAAACCAAAACGGCTCTAATCCGGAGATTAGAGGATAGGAACTTGTGTGTCTAGAGGAGGAGGCCCTGCCTCCTTTTATAGGTGGGAGGGGCGGCCAGGGGAGGAGTCCCTCCCAAGTCGGCCTTGGTTGGCGGCCCGGCTTGGAGGACTCCTCCCCAATTCGTCCCAACTACCTCTTGCTTGTTTCCACAGTTTCTGTTTTAGCCGTTTGACTTTCAAAGCGGCCGTTTGACTTTTCATTTGGGATTCAATTTAATCCTTTATTTGAACAGCGAGAACACTTAGTACATGATGCAATCATTCCAATATGCAATGACACATTCATGTACCCCCGGAGTCTTGGGACAATCTAGAACCTTCTAGAACATTCTGATGAGAACACGGAATCATTTCCGAACTCGAAGCAGGACTTTCCTTATATGAATCTTATTCTTGGACCATTCCGGATCACCTCGTGATATCCGGATCCCATCCGAGACTCGAACAACATTCGGTCTCTTTCTCATAATACCATAACTACTCAAACAACGTCGAATCCTTAAGTGTGTCTCCCTACGGTTCGTGAATTATGCGGACATGATCGAGACACTTCTCCGAACAATAACCAATAGAGGAATCTGGAAATTCATATGGCTCCCACATATTTCTACGATTACTTTGCGATCGAATGAACCACTTACATACGATACCAATTTCCCTTTGTCTCACGATAGTTTACTTATCCGAGGTTATGATCGTCGGTATCTCTGCATACCTAGTTCAACCTCGTTACCGATAAGTACTCTTTTCTCGTTCCCGTGATATGTGATCCCTTGTGAGCCAGTCACATGCTTGCAAGCTAATTGGATGACATTCCACCGAGAGGGCCCATAGTATATCTATCCGTCATATGGATGAACAAATCCCACTCTTGATCCATGTGTTTCAACCAATACTTTCCGAACACTCAATGCCACCTTTATAGCCACCCAGTTACGGTGTGGTGTTTGATGTCATCAAAGCATCCATCCGGTAAAGGTGATATGCATGATCTCATGGTCGAAGGAATTAGGTTACTATGTATCAGAAATCATATAGCAATTGAACTATTTAAATGACTTGATCTTTATGCTACGCTTATCTATAGGAGTATGTCCATCACATCATTCTCCTAATGATATGATCCTGTTGTTAATAACATCTCTATGTTCATGATCAGGAAACCATGATCATATATTAACCAACAAGCTAGTTTAACAAGAGGCTTTACTAGGGACTCTTATTTTAGTTTACAAATCACACAAGTATTAATGTTTCCGGTTAATACAATTATAGCATGGTATGTAAACATTTATCATAAGTGTGAAGATATGATAATAACCACTTTATTATTGCCTCTTGGGCATATCTCCAACAATATTTACGGAACGGTGTTCTGTGAATGTCATGTCAACAACTATAGTGTACTACACATGCAGTGGTATGCTGGGTCACCGCATGCTCCATATATAGTCATGTGTGCTTGTAATGAGAACTTGCACAACATCTTTTGTCCTGCCAACCCGTGGCAGCGGGGCCTCAAGGGAACTACTGACAATTAAGGTGCTCGTTTTAATAGAGCACCGGAGAAAAGCATTAACACTCCGTGAACACATGTGATCCTCACATCACAGCCATCCCCTCCGGTTGTCCCAATTTCTGTCACTTCGGGGCCTTTGTATCCAGACAATGATATGTGTACACAACTTGCAGATAAGATCACAAACAATACTATCATAATGATTCAATAATAAGTTCAGATCTAAGATCATGGCACTCGGGTCCTAGTGACAAGCATTAAGCACAACAAGTTGCAACAAAGTCAAATAGCACTAAAAGATATACTAGGCACCATGCCTTAACAATTTTATTGATTACATGATAGAACTCATCCAATCCCTACCACCCCATAGCATACAACGGGGGATTACTCACTCATGGATGAGGGAAACATTGATGGTTAATGGAGAGGCATTGGTGATGACGATGGCGATGATCCTCTCCAAATTCCCCGTCCTGGCAGGGTGCCAGAACGGAGTTTCTGGATCTGAATCGCGGTTTCTGGTGGTGGCGGCCCAACGGAACTCTTTCTGGAAAAACGTCGAACCCCCCTAAGTTTTTAGGTCAGAAGGCAACTTATAGGTGAAGAGAGAGGGGCTAGCCACACCCCTCCCAGGCGCGGGGAGGGCCCACCCATGCGGCAGGGGGGTGTGGGCCACCCAGGGCTCCCCTCCATCTCTTATTCTGGCTCTATGGATCTTCTGGTGAAATAGGATTTTTGGCATATTTTCCTGGATTTTTCCTAATAGTTGATTTTCTGCACAAAAACTAGACACCAAGGTAATTCTGCTGAAAACATTGTCAGTCCGTGTTAGTTGTATCCAAATCACACAAGTTTAGAGGAGAAACAATAGCAAAAGTGTTCTGGAAAGTAGATACATTTTGGACGTATTAATACTACAGGCCTAAGTCGGTAACTCTTCTGGGCCTTGTCGTAGCCGGAATGGCTCCTCTCTTTCTCTGACTAGGCTGCCCATGAAGCAAAGCTCTAACCCATTGGTTGGCCACCCTGGTCAGCGAGTCCTGTGGGTATACCCGGAAAGTATATCCCCAACAGTAGCCCCCGGAAGTCTCCAAGATCCAAAGTTGGATAAATCATCTAGCTTGATGGTTTCTTCGTCTTGATAATCTTGAAGGGTTCCCGAAAACTTCTTTCAGTAGTGTAGGATTCCGAGTCAGTTGAGTCGGATATGTTGTATTATGACTTCAGTCTTTTCCTTGCTCAGTTTGAAACATGAGACGAATTTTACAGCGGCGTGTGGGCTGACAACTTTTCAGACCAGGTCCTGTCACTGACAGGAGTCCCATCAACACGACAGTTGGTGGGCCCGTTCCTTATGGAACATAACGCCGTTTCAATGCCCGCGCAAGAATGAGGGGGCGGAAGAGTCGCGAGGAAGTTACCCACATCTCTCCTATTCGCGTGGCGCTAATCACGTGTATCAACACACGAATCTTGGCGCAGAGGTAAATAAAAGAGAAGAGAAAACCCTTCTCTTAGATTTATCTCTCCATCGCTTCATTCATTGTCTTCCTCGTATCCCTCAAGCGCTTCGCAGCCATTTCCATCTACACGCCTCAAGAAAAAATCTCCCCCACCAGTCCTTCTTCTCCAAGAGCAATGGCGTCTGCCTCGGGATCAGGAGCGACGGTGGGTTCGTCGGCGACATATGAAAAGAAGATGCGGGGCCTCTAGATCCCTAGCACCATGGATGACGCCGAACTCCAGGTCATGGAGGACGAAGGACTCATCATCGTCGGCGCGTGGCGGAGCGCCTTAGGGCACGCTGTTCTCGCCCCGCGCGACGGCGAGCGGGTGTTGTTCGGCACATATCGACCGTGGCCTTAGCCTGCCACCGCCAGACTTCTTCATCGAGGTCCTTAATCATTACGGTGTGCAGCTCCATAACTTCCCTCCCAACTCTCTGCTCGAGCTTAGCACTCACGCAGCTCTGTGCGAGGGGTTTCTTGGCATTAGGCCAAGTATCACCCTTTTTCGGTACTACTATGGTACCCAGAAGAACTCCATTAGCGCCGGTGTGCCTTACACTACCGGCACCCTTAGCTTAGTCCTTAGGAGAAACCGAGTTTATCCTAGGATTAACGCTAGCGAATCGGTCAAATGCTAGGCTGGAACCTTCTTTTATCATAAGGATATTCTGACTCCTGGAAAGGAGGAAGGTCTTCCGGCATTTGTCGATGGTGCCGCTCCCCACCAGAAGTCATGGGACGCGGAAGCGCCAGAACTGTAGGATATCTTGATCATCGCCAAAAGGCGGATTGAATTTCAGATGAAGCACAAGGGCCTCCGCGGATCCGACTTGATCCACTGCTGGCTGGATCACCGGATCCAGCCTCTGCAGCATCACGGAGATCGCCTCATGCACACCTTCACCAGTGACAAGAAGGACAAGATGCGGGTCAGTTCGAGCCAGATTCCGGCTAAGTATTATGGGACACTGGTGCCATATTTGATCAAGGAAAGAGTGGAACGAAAAGTTCCGGATGTCTCCATGAAGATGTTCATGTCCAACCATCCTCTGACTCCGGTAAATATTTCGACTCTGCTTTTGCATTTTCGTCATTCTTTTCTATTCTTTCTCTGACTCTATTTTCATCGATGCTTTTCGACTTTGTCAGCTCGAGAAACTCCCCGAGTCTGAGCTAGCTCCACTAGAGGGCTATCTTTCGGACGATTCAGAGGCGACGGAGGATGATGAGGTGCAAGAAGTTATCGCCTCCGCCTCCAAGAAGCGTAAGGCGAAGGAATTTGTTATCACTGCTGGTAGCCAAGTGCTGCCAGTAGTTAAAAAGTAAGAACCTTGTCTTTTGTTTTCAGTACCTTGTACCTTTGTTTCTTTCCAGAGCACACCTGATATTTGGATTTTCGTGTTTTAGAGCTAAAATGTCTTTGAAGAGTAAGATCAAGCCGGACAGCAAGCCGGTCAAGCAACTACGTCAGTAGAAGCTTGTTATTTCCCCTGCGATGCTGCCACCAACTCCATCCAGTACTCCATCAACACAGGAAGCTTCCGCCTCTCCTGATGCTGGCAACATATCGCAAGCCCTGGTCACCGTTGGTCATCATGCAACTAACAAGGGTGAACCCGTCAAGGGTAATGATCCCATGGTAATATCTACAGGAATGTTGGATAAAGTGGCCGGCTCCGTTGTCCCTAACCTAAATAGGAAGAAGAAGGAAGAGATCCTCAAGATGGCTCAGTCCAGTCTTGAGAAGCAAACCTTAACCGTAGAGGCAGCAAGCCAGGAGCAGGAGGACGCCAAGCTGGTCAGCCTCCTAGACCAGATTTTGGTCTGGGATGCTAAGATAGAGTTTGGCGAACTCCCAGCAACGGATGTTCCCTCCCTCTCCCTTGCCTAGAAGGTGTTTCACAACACCAAAGTCGGATTTGAGAAGTTGCACTTGGAACACATTGTAAGTTTCCGATTCTTATTTGCATTTATTTTATTATCATATCCTCTAGCCCCCAAGCATAAAGTCGGATAAACATCGTTGGATCCGAGTTGATGCTTTTACGTTGCAAAATAACGATGTAGTGTAGCCCCCAAGGCTCGTGCTCTATTTTTACTTAGATAAATTTGCAGCCCGAGTCTTAGTAGCCGTCTGACGGTATTTCGTCTTCTAAACTTACAGAAAATTGCATCTTCCAACTAGGAATTGCTCAAGAATATTTGTAATAAACGCAAGGAAATCAAAGCCTTGCGCCTTGAGAATTCAAAGTTGCAAGTTGAGAAAAATGAAGCAGAAGGTAATTATTTCCGACTTCCTTTTTGTCAATTAGCTATTGTCATAGTCAAACTTGTTTTGTCCGACTGATATTTTTCCCTTTGCAGAACTGTTGTGAGAGTCTAGCAAGATGGTGGAGCAATCCGAGAACTTCAAGGTCTTGGAACTAGAAAATGCTGAGCTCCGGGACAAGCTTCAGAAGCTCACTATTGATTCAGAGAAATCCGTAGATGCTATCCTAGAGTAAGCAATCATGGGACCGTGAGGCTTGAGAAGCTGCTAGCCCTCCAAGATAAACAATTGGATGATCTCAAGAAGGACTTCGATAGTCAGAGGGATCTAGCCCAGGCCGCAGAGAATGAACTAAACATTCTCCAGGAGGAGCATGATCAATGGAATCGTTCTGTGCTAGGTAAGATTTCTGACCTTCATTTTTTCATTGAATATTTCGACTTTCTTTTCAGTCGAATGTTGACTTTTGGTTCTTTCCTAGCCCCCCTGAATATTTCCGACTCTCCTACTATGGAACCTCGCCTCGAGCGCTGTTGATGGCGTCTGAAAGCGCTTCATCGGGAAAGCCCAAGAGCAAGGTGTGATGCATCACAATAGCAAGTATTCCCTCAGTAAGAAACCAAGGTTATCGAACCAGTAGGAGGAAGGAAACGTCTCAAAGGTGTTGCAAGCAACTTGGAAACCTGCACAACACAAACTCAAGACTTTGCCCCAACGAACAGTGAGGTTGCCAATCTCACCGGTTGCTATAACAAAGGATTAATTGTATGGTGTGGAAGGTGATGGTGGTTTGCAGAAAGTAAACAGTAACGGTGGAAGATGTATCAATGGTAAAGATTGGACCGGGGTCCATAGTTCACTAGAGGTGTTCTCCTTATATAAACAAACATGGCCTGCTAGGTAAACAAATTACAGTAGGGCAATTGACAGGACTGAGGAAGGCATAACAATGCAATACTAGACATCAAGATCCTATGAGATTCGATTGGGAAATACAACAAGATACATAGACCTCCATCTAACTGCATCTATGACTAGAAGTCCACCTTTGGGTTATCATCTGAACCCCCTCCAGTATTAAGTTGCAAGCAACAGATAACTGCTTTAAGCAAAGTGTGTAAGGTAAACAATCCACTTGTTCAATGAACAAGAGACCGTTGTTTTATCCCTAGTAGCAACAACACATCTACAACCTTAGAGATTTCTATCACTTCCCTTAGATTAAATAGAGGCATGAACCCACTATCGAGCATAAATACCCCCTCTTGGAGTCATTATCAACTACTTGGCCAAGATAGCTACTAACAATGGAGAGCATGCAAGATCACAAACAACACAGACATGCTAGAATCAATAAGACAAAACCATTAATCAATCTGCCATAGTAATCCAATATCCATCGGATCCCCACAAACATAATATGCATGATTACAAATAGATGAGATCTTGATCATGAAAGGATCTTACAATATCTAGACATGAAAGCACAAAGGAGGAGATACAACCATCTAGATACTACATGGACCCATAGTCCAAGGTGGAACTACTCACGCTTCATACCCGAGGCTGGCATGATGAAGAAGAAGGCCTCTGGGATGATCCCCCCTCCGGCAGGATGCCGGGAAGAGCTTTAGATCCCCCGATCTAGGGACGATCATGGCGGCGGATACAGACGGTTTCATGGAATATTGATCAGATCCTTAGGGTTTAGGAATCGGGGGGCTTCTTATAGGCGAAGAGGCGAGGCAGGGAGGCGGCCAGGAGGCCCACACCCTGCCTAGGAGCGGCGTAGGGTAGGCCCGCGCCTTGGGGGTGCGACCGTCCTGTGGCTCCCCTATGTCTCTCCTCTGGACTCCGTGTTCTCCTCGGTGAAATATTGACTTTGGCTTTTGTCCCGTCCAATTCCGAGAATATTTCCTTACTAGCTTTTCTCGAACCAAAAACAGCAGAAAACAGGCAACTGACACTGTGGCAGCTTGTTATTAGGTTAGTACCAGAAAACATATAAAAACACCTCAAAGCGTGGACAAAGAAAAGTAGATATACTAAACAAGCATGGAACATCAAAAATTATAGATATGTTTCCGACATATCAAGCATCCCCAAGCTTAACTCCTACTCATCCTCGAGTAGGTAAGTGATAAAAGAATAATTTTTGAGGTGACATGCACCATAAAAACCAAGATCAAACCATTTGCAAGAAATGAAAGCTGGGATCAAAGAACTCTAAACATGAGCATGAAAGATGGATTTATAACAGTAAGACAAAGTAACTATGCATGCAACATGAAAGGCTACAAACAAAGATCATGAATAACATGCATTGAAAACGTTTGTTTGTTTCACATACGGAAAACATAACATAGTGGCATTTAGCTTGTCCCTCATAGAGTAGCAAATAGATGCATAGGACACCTTCAAAGTTCATAAGAGTGACTAGATACAAATAGCACAAGCACAAGTAATATCAACAATATGCATCAATCAATAAGTTTTGGGATAATGCACATAGAACTAAGAATGGCAACTATGCTCTCTTAACTGGTGCCTAAAGGTAGAAGGTGGTAACTCAATATAATAGTGGAAGAAAGGCCCTTCATAAAGGGAAGCAGGGATTTCAAGTTTCAAAAAGAGCTTCCAAAAATTATGGTACTTGTTAGCTTTTAGCCCTCATTGCCGCTATCATAAGCATCTTGAAGTGATTAAGGTTAAAGTGAACAAACTATGGAGTATATGCTTGACAAAGTATAAGTTGGTAATCTCATGTCCCTTCAATACGAGGGTCGCACCTCATGCTACTCAACTTTAGTCACCTATAAGTTCTTGTCATAGTAAGTACATGTGTATCATAGAGAATCGACGGGTACCCCGCATAGTACAGGAGCTATCCCATAACCAAAATGACAAGGCAAGCAAACAATTAGCATCTCAGCGATCTTTTTATTTGCTATTTGCATAGGTTTTTATTGAGGATGCTTCACAAATTGCTCATTATGGTGATGCTGCAAGTTTCCACCATGATTAGGCATGGATTAGGCTAGCGGCCAAGTCGTTTCTCTAACACACATACATAACTCCATGGACTTACAAGCTCCCCTTTTATTTCACACCGGTGACATCCATAGACAAAAGACCATGATATCAACTGTGTACAAAGTACAAGTGCAATGTTGAAAGAGTTCCCCGTGATAGCATGGTTCTGCTAATTCCAACGTATAAGTGCAAGCATATACAACATAGATGACACAATGATTCAAGTTTATTAGGGGCAATAAAAATAAAGTGTGCCATCAAGTTTGTGAGGGCTTTAATCACTAAGTTTTCACATAACAAAATATTTTTTAATTGGAAGATAGATGAAAACAAGAATATACTTGGAATGGTGTAACACACCATGCATAGGAATTTATAGTGGACACTTTGGAATAACTTGGTTTCTTGGGAGTTGGAAGCATGAGTAGAGCTTACTCATATAAGTGGAGGCTATCAAAAGACTGAGAGCGACCAACTAAGAGAGCAATAATGGCCATAATCATGCAGAGCGACAAAACATTACTAATCAAAGCATAGAATGGTACTACAAGTCAAGGACTAAATGATCACAGAGGATATGGTGACTTGTCATAGTCATAACATGGTGTGAGCATGTTCCAAGTCAACCCAAACAAAGCATCAAAGGAGAATACCACAATACTATGCTTTTGCATGCCAAAACAACGCATGATTTTTTCAAGGCACACTAAGAAATACCAGTTGTTTGGAACAAGTCATGCTACAACAATAATCACTAAGCATAAGGTAAAAGCAACACCTAGCATGACATGCTAAAGTCTAGGTCACAGTCAAATCAAGCTCCTCTTGCACTATTCAAGCAAGAAATTTTTACTCCTTTCCAACACCAATCAACTTATTTGAAACAACACAGCGAGAACGGGGGTCCAAACTACTTTATTCAAGAAAACTAAGCAAAGCAAACGAAAACTAAGACACTCCAAGAACAACACAACAGTGCATGAAACAATAAAAATGAAGTGTCTAGAAAGACCTGAGCTTTTTATTGATGGAGAAGGGGATGCCTTGGGCATCCCCAAGCTTTGACGCTTGTACCTCTTGGATATTTCTTGGGGTGACACCGGGGTGGCATCCCCAAGCTTGAGCTTTTGTCCATTCTTCATCTCATTACATCATTCTCTCTCTACACATGAAATTTTTCCTTCATACAAAACTTCACAGAATCTTCATTAGCAACATTAGCATATTCAAAAGATAATAGACCCTTGGGTTTAGATTTGGAATAGCAAAACTTTCACTAAAAACACAAGCTACTATAGAAATTCCCTCAAAAAGCTCAATTTACCAAAAACAACCCAAAAAGGAATTAATAAGAAGCAGATGCAAATAATGGTAGAAATCTGTTAAAACTGACCAGCAGGTAGAAACTGATTTTTTCGAAGACCTTTTGTTGCTCAAATCAAAAAGTGTTGAACTAACGAAAGTTAGATAACATACTGGGGGATTTATTCGTAAATGTTTAGCTTAATCCGACTTACCGAGACTCCTCACATTTTTATGGTGGAGCACAAAAATCTGTTTCGGGACAACAACTCCCCAAATCTTACTTCCCTCTCATTAGAGGTCATTCTTGGCACAAAAATCAAACAAAAAGGATAAGGAGAGGTAATTATTGAAGTAATAACTTCCAAGACTCAAGAAAACTCTTGGGTTATCTCCCAACAAGTACTTTTCTTTAACGCCTTTAAGTTAGGCACAAGAAGCAAGAAAAATCAAGTGTTTTCAAATGAAGAATTAAGATCAATACTTGCAATCTCTTCAAATAGGAAAGGTATGTCATCCAAATGAGTTTTGGAGGATCCCTTCTCATCTCTCCTTGGTTCACTACTTTCATCAAAAGGATTTTCAGGAACAATCCAATCAAAATTCTTTTCTAAGGCTTCATGCATTCCAACAAGTTTAAAATGTATGGGTATCTTAATTTCCTCTCTAGGTTTGGTTTTATCTAGAGTACCCATAACATCTACACATGAGCCTAGCATATTAAAACGTTCAAAGATCTTTTTGGCTTCCTTAGCAACATCATTGAACTCTTTTAGTAAAGTTTTTAGGATAAAATCTCTCTTTTCAGGATCCTTTTATTCTTTCAGTTTAAGGAATAAGATTTGCATCATGGGGTTAAGGTTAACAAACCTAGCCTCCAACATATGAACTAAAGAAGATGCAGCAATTTCATAATTAGGAGCAAGTTCTGCTATAGATCTATCCTCAATATCCTCATGTTTGCTAACATGATTAAATAATTCTTCAATATTTTCTTTCCAAATTATGGAGCCACTACCTAATGAAAGGTCTTTCAGGGTGAACTTGGGGATCAACATGGTGAGCTAGAGCAAGGTGACAACTATAGTAGGAACTATTTTTTTGTGTTTTTGATAAGATCAAGCAAACCAAACTAAACTATTTTTTTTTGGAGTTTTTGATAAAAAGAGGAAAACAAAACCAACCAAAAGAAACTAAGAAAAACAAAAACAAAGTAAAGAGAAAGGTTGTGAAGGACTCCCCTTGTGAAGACGTCCTTAGCTTCCCCGTCAACAGCGCCAGAAAACTTGTTGATGGCGCCTGAAAGCGCTTCGTCGGGAAACCCCAAGAGCAAGGTGTGATGCAGCACAGCAGCAAGTCTTACCTCAGTAAGAAACCAAGGTTATCGAACCAGTAGGAGGAAGGAAACGTCTCAAAGGTGTTGCAAGAAACTTAGAAACCTGCACAATACAAACTCAAGACTTTGCTCCAACAAATAGTGAGGTTGTAAAATCTCACCGGTTGCTATAACAAAGGATTAACTGTATGGTGTGGAAGGTGATGGTGGTTTGCAGAAAGTAAACAGTAATAGTGGAAGATGTATCAATGGTAATGATTGGACCGGGGTCCATATTTCACTAGAGGTGTTATCCTTAGATAAACAAACATGGCATGCTGGGTAAACAAATTACAACAGGGCAGTTGACAGGACTGATCAAGGCATAACAATGAAATACTAGGCATCAAGATCCTATGAGATTCGATTCGGCAATACAACAAGATACATAGAACGCCATCCAACTGCATCTATGACTAGAAGTCCACCTTTGGGTTATCATGTGAACCCCCTCCACTATTAAGTTGCAAGCAACAGACAATTTATTTAAGCAAAGTGTGTAAGGTAAACAATCCACTTGTTCCATGAACAAGAGACCATTGTTTTCTCCCTAGTAGCAACAACACATCTACAACCTTAGAGATTTCTACCACTTCCCTTAGATTAAATAGAGGCATGAACCCACTATCGAGCATAAATACCCCCTCTTGGAGTCACTAGCAACTACTTGGCCAAGATAGCTACTAACAACGGAGAGCATGCAAGATCACAAACAACACAGACATGATAGAATCAATAAGACAAAACCATTAATCAATCTGCCATAGTAATATCAATATCCATCGGATCCTCGCAAATACAACATGCATGATTACAAATAGATGAGATCTTGATCATGAACGGAGCTCACAAGATCTAGACATGAAAGCACAAAGGAGGAGATACAACCATCTAGCTACTACATGGACCCATAGTCCAAGGTGGAACTACTCACGCTTCATACCGAAGGCTAGCATAATGAAGAAGAAGGCCTCCGGGATGATCTCCCCTTCGGCAGGGTGCCGGGAAGAGCTTCAGATCCCCCGATCTAGGGACGATGGTGGCAGCGGCTACAGACGGTTTTGTGGAATATTGATCGGGTCCTTAGGGTTTAGGCATCAGGGGATTCTTATAGGCGAAGAGGCGAGGCGGGGAGGTGGCCAGGGAGGCCACACCCTGCCTAGGCGCGTGGCGGCCCGCACTGGGTCTGATCGTCTGTGGCTCCCTCCGTCTCCTCCTGGACTTCGTGTTCTCCTCGGTGAAATATTGACTTTGGATTTCGTCAGTCAATTCGAGAATATTTCCTTACTAGCTTTTACGGAACCAAAACAGGAGAAAAGCAGCAAGCGCTTTGTGGCAGCTTGTTAATAGGTTAGTACCATAAAACATATAAAAACACCTCAAAGTGTGGACAAAGCAAGGAAAAGTAGATACTAAACAAGCATGTAACATCAAAAATTATAGATACATTTCTGACGTATCAAGCGCATCAAGCTCGTCGGAGATATCTTGTTCAATTTCCGTCAAACTCTTGAAGAGACTGGCGAGTTGGTCAAGCTTTCTGATTTGCACACGATGTAAGTGCAAGAGGTGAGGGACAAGGCCAAGGAGATTCCGAAGATTATCGAGGACTGGAAGATCTCTTACGCTCAGACTGCTGCGCAAACTGCTCTTACCATGGTGATGAGCCACCATAGCGACATGGAAATCTGGCATGTCACCAAAGGTATCACCGAGGAGGACGATGAGGGTAACCCACATGACATCAAGGATATCCAAGATTCCTATGCAGGTTATGCTTGTCGTGTGGCAGAGATAACTAACTATGCGACGCCATTCTTCGGATCCGTTGTCGTGCCCCCCTCGCCTCAAGAGCTATAAGACAGCCTCGCTGAAGCAGCTTCCGAGTCTGAGGTCCAGGGTGACAATGTTGTCGACTCCAGCGCTCCACCTTCTTCATCACCACCACCTGGCTCTGCAGCATAAACAGTTTTCATGCATTATTCTAAACTTCTGGCAATGTAATGATGGAAACAATATTATTATTTGTGTTGGTCTGTAAAAACTTAATGCTTTTGCTATCATAACACTTTTGCTTGTATATATTTTATGCATGTTCTTGAAAATTTATTAAGCACCTTTAGTTTATGCCTATACTTGTCATTTTATCTGGCTCTCTGCCTCGTCCCTTTCATGGGCTGGCCAACTTTTAGCATGGAAATTTTGCCGAGCAATGGAGCTCAATTGCTAAACCAGTTTAAACTCGGAAACAAAGCCGGCTTCCAGCTCATTACTCGGAAAATACCCGCGTCTAAGCAATCAGATAAAAAACCAAAGTATAAACAATAATTTTTTTTTACCCTAAGGTAACATTTTTAGATATTCAAAAATCGTAACCAGAACGAACATGAGCATAAAGTACTTTCAAGCATTCTAGGATTTTTGAAAACGACATGCTCTTTTGGAAATAAGATGGCAAAAAACTTTTCAAAGATAATATATGAGAAAACCAATACTTTATTTCACTTTGAATATGTACATATATGATTACAAGGAAATATAACTAATAATAGAAGGGACATAGATGTGCAATATTCCATGGTCGGTCTATTTCATCTGGGTCTGTGCTACCGCTAGCTCTCTTTCTCTTCCTAGTATCTGGTCTTTCTTTGACTGGTCTCATATCAGTTAAATAATACGACCTATTATGCAGAACTCTGCTAATCATAAAAGGTCCTTCCAAAATTGGGGAAAGTTTGTACTTTCTCTTTTACACAAGTCAGAGAACCAAATCGCCTTTTCTGAAAGAATGATTTTGAACTCTCTGACTATGGTACTTGTGCAACTTCTGCTGATAGGCTGTAGATCTCTGCTCATCAATGACGCGTACTTCTTCGATTACATCAAGATCATCTTTTCGAGAAACTTTGACATCTTCTTCGATATATGCTTTGACTCGTGGAGACTTATGAATTAGATCACTTGGAAGAACTGCTTCTACACCATAGACCAAGAAGAAAGGAGTATAACTGGTTGATCAGTTAGGAGTTGTACATAAGCTCCATATCACAGACGGTAATTCTTGCGCCCAAGCCCTCACGGCCCGACGAAGCGGTGCCTCGAGGCAAGGTCGGGGTCCTTGTAAAATAAGACGTTAGTTATTTCAACTTGTCCATTAGCTTGTGGATGTGCGACTGATGCAATATCAAGTAGGATCTCTTGTTCTTCACAGAATTCAGCAAGTTCCCCCATGGAAAAATTGCTCCCGTTGTCAGTAATTATACTGTGCGGATATCCGAATCGGATGATCATGTCCTCAACGAACTTTCTGGCTGTGGCTCCATCGCAACTTGTTACGGGTTTAGCCTCAATCCACTTTGTAAATTTATCCACCATCACTAGTAGGTGAGTAAATCCACATTTTTCCGTGTGAAACGGCCCTACCATATCAAGCCCCTAGATCATAGACGACCATGTAATAGGGATTGTTCGCAGCTGTTCAGCCAGAACGTGTGCCTGATGGGCGTACTTTTGGCAGCCTCTGCATGTTTTGACCAGTTTGCCGCCTTAGATGTAAGCCAAAATAATCATATCAAAAAGCTATTTCCACTAAGGATCTTGCTGCAGCATGGTGACCACACTCGCCTTCGTGGATTTCTCGCAAGATTTCCACTCCTTCTTCCGAAGAAATACATCACTAAAAAACGCCTGAAACACTCCACTTATAGAGATCACCATTTATTATAGTATATGCCTTTGCTCGTCGGACGATCTGCCAGATCAAGACGTCCTCTTCGGGTAACTTCCCGTCTATCAGGAAATCCAGATAGGGTTTTGTCCAGCTAGGAATTACAACCAGAACTGCTATTAAAGGTGAGTCGGATTTCGTCGGATAGTCCTCATCAACTCCGACTATGGAGGGGACCCTTAAATGCTCTAAAAAGCGCCTTCCGATACTTGTTTCCGCGCAGAGCCTATCCTTGATAGAGCATCTGCTTCCACATTTTCTACTCGAGGGATGTGTTGAACCTCAAAACCCTCGAACGATTTAGATAGTTCATCCACAATAGTTTTGTATGTTGCCATGTGTTTGTTTGCGTTGCAGATGTCAGATACTTGCTGATCAACTAAATACGAGTCTCCATAATACATGAGTCTTGTTATGCCAATGTTTTTGGACATGCATATTCCATGCAGCAATGCTTCATACTCGACAATATTATTGGTCACCATGAAGTGTATTTGCAACACCTAGAACAGTTTATCTCCTTGGGGTGATTTGAGCACCACGCTAGCCCCCGAGCCTCCTCGTGCTTTTGATGTGTCAAAGTGAAGGGTCCAAAATTTCGAGTCTATAGGACTTGTGTTTTCTGCCGTCTCTGTCCAATCAAAAACAAAATCGGCAAGTATTTGGGACTTGATTGCTGTACGCGGATTGTACTCAATGTCGAAAGCTACAACTCTATTCCCCACTTTGCGACATGTCCTGTGGCGTCGCGGTTATTGATTATATCTCGCAGGGGAGCGGTGCTCACCACTGTGATCATGTGCTCTTGAAAATAGTGGCGTAGCTTTCTAGATGCCAAGAACACTCCATAGGCTAGATTTTGATGATGTGGATATCATTGTTTTGATTCTGTCAGGACTTCACTCAGGTAATAAGTTGGACGCTGCACCTTATTCTCGTGGCCTTCTTCCTCGCGCTCTACTACTGTTACCACACTTATGACCTTTTTGGTTGCTGCAATGTAGAGTAACATAGACTCATGAGGTTCTAGCGCTGCGAGAACTGGTGGGTTTGAAAGTAGGTCTTTCAAACTTTGTAGGGTAGTTTTGGCTTCCTGGGTCCAGACAAATTGTCGGTTTTCTTCAAGAGTTTGTATAAAGGTGTGGCTCTTCACGAGTACCGACAAACCGACTCACTCATGTAATACAACCAAAGGATCGTTGTCGTCCTTCAAAGTAGTCGGCCTGGTAATGTTGAGTATAGACTTGATTTTTTCCCGGTTCACCTCTATGCCTCGCTCAGATACGATGAAACCTAACAATTTTCCGGCTGGAATTCCAAAAAAACACTCTCTTCGGATTTAGCATCATATTGAATTTCCATAGACTAGCAAATGTTTCCTCCAAGTCGGAAATTAAAGTTTCCTTCTTTTTGTACATAACCGCTATGTCATCTACGTATATATGGACGCTGCGTCCGATTTGGTCGTTAAGGCAACATTGCATAGTACGTTAATATGTCGCTCATGCGTTCTTTAAGCCAAAAGGCATAGTTTTGTAGCAGAAAGGTTTGAAAGGTGTGACGAAAGACGTCTTAATTTGATCCGACTCTTTTCATCAGTATTTGGTGGTATCCGGAATATGCTTCGTGAAAACTGAGTAGTTCCTACCCTACCATTGAGTCGATAACTTGGTCGATTCTTGACAAAGGGAACGAATCTTTTGGTCATGCCTTGTTCAAAGCGGTATAATCAACACACATCCTTAAATCAATGGTGTCCTTTTTAGGGACGAGTATAGGATTTGCCACCCAATCTGTATGGATGACCTCTGTTATGAATCTGGCTAACTCTAGTCGAGCAAATTCGTTGGCTATCACTTTGCGCTTTTCATCACCAAACCGTCGTAAGGACTGTTTGACGGTTTTAGCGTCAGGATACACATTAAGTGAGTGCTCGACAAGTTTCCTAGGTACTTCGGTCATGTCAGAAGGCTGTCATGCAAAGATATCACTATTAGCTTTGAGGAACTCGATGAGCACGCTTTCCTATGCGTGGTCTAAGCCTACCCCTATGTTCGTCGTCTTAGAGGGATCATCTTCCTTCAGCGACGTTTTCTTCGTCTCTTCCGATGCCTTGAACTTCAAACTTGGATTCAGCACCTCGTTCTTCGTAGCGGGCATCTCGGGCGGGTTGATGGTCTTCTTGATATCCTGGTACTCTTGGGCGTGCAGAACGACTTCGGCGAAGGCAGCAGATCCTTCATCGCACTCTCGTTCCTTCCTCGGATTTCCCCGGATGGTGATTACGCCCTTTGGACCTGGAAGTTTGATCATATTATAGATGTAACAGGGACAAGCCATGAACGCCCAATAAGCCGGACGTCTGAAGATATCGTGGTAAGAACTATTGAACGGTACCACCTCATGCTACGTCGTAAACGTATCTATAATTTTTTATGTTCCATGCTTGTTTAGTATCAACTTGGTTATGTTTTTGTCTACACTTTGAGGTATTTTTATACACTTTATGGGACTAACCTATTGACAAGATGCCACAGTGCCAATTGCCTGTTTTCTGTTGTTTTTGGTTTCAGAAAGCTAAAAAATGAATATTATTGGAATTGGACGGGACAAAATTCAAAGTTCATATTTTCCCCTGAACGATACGGAAAATCGAAGACGATACGGAGGAGGACACCAGGGTGTCCACACCCTAGGTGGGCGTGGGTCCCACCCTGGACACGCCCATAGGGGGTGTGGGCTCCTGTCCCTCCACCGACCTTGCCTCCTTCGCCTATAAGAAGCCCCCTACTCAGAAACCTTAAGTAATCGACCAAAAATCCATGAAAAATTCCGCAGCACCACCGCCACCAAAGGAGAGATTCGGGGGACAGAAAGTCTCTGTTCCGGCACCCTTCCGGGACGGAGAAGTGCCCCCGGAGCCATCTCCATCGACCTCCACCACCATGTCCATCGCCGTTGCTGATTCCCATGATGAGGAGGGACTAGTTCTCCTTCGAGGCTAAGGGCTCTACCGGTAGCTATGTGTTCATCTCTCTCTCTATGCATGATCTTGTTGTGGTCATGAGCTTTGTAGTCAAGTAGATATATCTTGCTACTCAAGTGCTTCATTAGATCTCTGCTCTCCCCATGTATGTGAAAGTGACAGCGTGCACGCCATGGTGGCACTTAGGTTAGAGTCTACATAAATACTCAATTTCTTTAACAGATATATGCTTTTCCCCACGTGTGTGAAAGTGACAACGTGTGCGCCATGTGTAGCACTTAAGCTAGATTATATATATTTATCATGAGTTATATTTGGAGTTGGACGTCTTTATGAAATAGTGGTGTTTGTTGGAACCATCTAGCGCTCAAGGTGACAGTGTGGGGTTATCTAGATTGGGGAAGGCGGACTTTGAGGAGTGATGTTATAGCCCTACCATGGATTAGAGTGTCCAACCGGAGAGTAGTTAAGAGTAGTATAATTAAGAGAAGATATTTATATGAGAGAGTGTTCACTAGTGAAAGTATGATCCCTAGTCCTTGTTTCTAAACATTGAAACACCATTCACAACTAAATCTATTACATGTTTGCTTGCTTCCATCTTCTTGCCTTTAGTCTTTACCTAACTGTCAAGCTCTTTTCTGGCACCGTTACCACTTGTATTTCACTATCGCTTCGCCTAACTAGTGCACCTATACACCTTACAAGTGTATTGGGTGTGTTGGGGACACAAGAGACTTCTTGTATCTTGATTGTAGGGTTGCTTGAGAGGGAATACCTTTGACCACTTACTCGTTGAGTTCGATAAACCTTGGGTAATCCACTTAAGGGAAACTTTCTGCTGTTCTACAAACCTCTGCACTTGGAGGCCCAGCAACTATCTACGAAATATAAGTGCATAGACATCAAGCTATTTTCTGGCGCCGTTGCCGGGGAGGTAAGGTAAAAGGTACTCACATCCTCCGGTGTGAGTGATCAAAGTTATTTCCTTTAGATTATGCAATTTTGTCTTTTTGTTTCTTGTTTTCACTAGTTAGGCTTAATGGAAAACAACAACAAAATTAGAGATCTTTATAGTGTTTATCTTGAGTTAGGACATGAAGTGTTTGAAGAGAAAGTTAAAAAACCTATGGAGCTTTATTTGCATGCTAATATCAATGTTATTAGTATGAATTATTTGAACACCATTATAGCTAATGCTATGGAAAAGTCTAAGCTTGGGGAAGCTAGTTTTTATGAAAGTGATCTTTTTAGTTCCCCATCTTTGGAAGATAGCTATTCTATTGCTTATGATGATACCAAACCTCCAATATATGATGATTACAATGATGAATATGATATTTTTAGTCCACCTACTATTGGGGAGGAAATTAACTGTGATTACGATATGCCTCCTATATTTGATTATTATGGTGATGAGGATAATAATGATAGCTATTTTGTTGAATTTTCTCCCACTACAATTAAAAAGAATGACTATGCTTATGTGGAGAGTAATAATTTTTTTATGCATGTGTCTCATGATAAGAATGTTTTATGTGATGGTTATATTGTTAATTTTATTCATGAGGCTACTGAAAATTATTATGAGATAGGGAAACATGGTTTTATGTATCTCAACAATATTAAGTTTCCCCTCTTTATGTTGAAAATCTTGAAGTTGCACTTGTTTTGCTTTCCTATGCTTGTTGCTTTGTGCTTTCATGACTTGTTTCTTTATAAGATTCCTATGCATAGGAAGTGGGTTAGACTTAAATGTGTTTTGAATTTCTTCTTGATGCTCTCTTTTACTTCAATTCATATTTCTTATGTGAGCATCTTTTCAAACTATCAAACCTAACTTAAAGGCGTTAAAGAAAAGTACTTGTTGGGAGATAACCCAAGAGTTTTCTTGAGTCTTGGAAGTTATTACTTCAGTAATGACCTCTCCTTATACTTTTTTATTTGATTTTTTTGCCAAGAATAACCTCTAGTGAGAGGGAAGTAAGATTTGGGAAGTTGCTATCCCGAAACAGATTTATTGTGCTCCACCGTAAAACTTTGTGAGGAATCTCTATAAGTAGGATTGAGCTGATATTTTGTGAATACATCCCCCGGTATGTTAGCTAACTTTCGTTAGTTCAACACGTTTTTATTTGAGCAACATAAGGTCTTCGAAAAAATCGGTTTCTACCTGCTGATCTGTTTTGACAGATTTCTGCCATTATTTGCATTTGCTTCTTATTGATCCCTTTTGGGGTTCTTTTTGGGAAATTAAGATTTTTGAGGGAATTGCTATAGTATCTTGTGTCTTTAGTGAAAGTTTTGCTGTTTTAAACTTAAACCCAAAGGTCTATTATCTTTTGAATGCACTAATGTTGCTAATGAAGATTGTGTAAAGTTTTGTATGAAGGAAAATTTTCAGGCGTAAGGGAAGAATGATGTAATGAGATGAAGAATGGACAAAATCACAAGCTTGGGGATGCCACCTCGTGTCACCCCAAGAAATATTCAAGAGGTACAAGAGTAAAAGCTTGGGGATGCCCAAGGCTTCCCCTTCTTCATCAATAAAAATCTCAGGTCTTCCTAGACACTTTGTTTTTATTGCTTCATGCACTATTGTGTTGTTCTTGGAGAGTCTTAGTTCTTGTTTTTAGTTTTCATTTTCTTAGTTTGCTTGAGTAAATTGTTTTGATCCCATCACACTTATTTTGGAGAGAGACACACTCTGTTTTCATTGTTTAGAACACTCTAGTTTTTATTCTTATTATTCTGTGAGTGTTCTCTTTTGCTAGCACTGTGTTTAGCCTTAGTTTTCTTATGATTTCTGCTTAGAACTTTTTAGTTCTTCTTTGTAGATTTGTGAGACAATATCACTGGTATTTATCGATTATTATCTTTGTGAGTTGTTTCAAATAAGTTGATTGGTGTTGGAAAATAGTAGAAAGTTTCATGCTTATAGTGGTACAAAAGGAATCTTGATTTGACTGTGACTTAGACTTTAGCATGTCATGCTAGGTGTTGTTTTGACCTTATGCTTAGTGATTATTGTTGTATCTTTACTTGTTCCAAACAATTGGGATTGCTTAATGTGCCATGAAGGAATCATGCGTTGTTTTAGCATACAAAAGCATAGTATTGTGGTATTATCCTTTGATGTTTTGTTTGGGTTGACTTGGCACATGCTCACATCATGTTATGACTATGAACAAGTCACCATAGCCTATATGATCATTTAGTCCTTGAATTGTAGTACCACTTTATGCTTTGATTAGTAATGTTTTGTCGCTCTGCATGATTATGGCCATTATTTCTCTCTTAGTTGGTCGCTCCCAGTCTTTTGCTAGACTCCACTTGTATGAGTAAGATCTACTCATGCATCCAACTCCCAAGAAACCAAGTTATTCCAAAGTGTCCACTATAAATTCCTATGTATGGTGTGTTACACCATTCCAAGTATATTCTTGTTTTCATCTATCTTCCAATTTAAAAGTATTTTGTTATGTGAAAACTTAGTGATTAAAGCTCTCACAAAATTGATGGAACACTTTATTTTTCTTGCACCTAATAAACTTGAACCATTGTGTCATATATTTTGTATATGGTTGCACTTATACGTTGGAATTAGTAGAACTGTGCTGTCACAGGGAACACTTTCAACATTGCACTTGTACTTTGTACATAGTTGATATGATGCTCTTTTGTTTATGGATGTCATGATCAACCGATCTTTCCTCCTTCGCCTATAAGAAGCCCCTGACTCACAAACCCTAAATAATCGACCAAAAAGCCATGAAAAGTTCCACAGCTCCGTTGCCACCAAAGGGGAGATTTGGGGGACAAAAAGTCTCTGTTTCGGTTCCCTGCCGGGACGGGGAAGTGCCCCCGGAGCCATCTCCATCGATCTCCACCACCATCTCCATCGATGTTGCTGATTCCCATGATGAGGAGGGAGTAGTTCTCCTTCGAGGCTAAGGGCTCTACCGGTAGCTATGTGTTCATCTCTCTCTCTATGCATGATATTTTTGTGGTCATGAGATTTGTAGTCAAGTAGATATATCTTGCTACTCAAGTGCTTCATTAGATCTCTGCTCTCCCCATGTATGTGAAAGTGACAGCGTGCACGCCATGGTGGCACTTAGGTTAGAGTCTACATAAATACTCAATTTCTTTAATAGATCTATGCTTTTCCCCATGTGTGTGAAAGTGATTGCGTGTGCGCCCTGTGTGGCACTTAAGCTAGATTATATATATTTATCATGAGTTATATTTGGAGTTGGATGTCTTTATGAAATTGTGGTGTTTGTTGGAACCATCTAGTGCTCAAGGTGACAGTGTGGGGTTATCTAGATTGGGGAAAGCAGACTTTGAGGAGTGTTTTTATAGCCCTACCATGGATTAGAGTGTCCAACCGGAGAGTAGTTAAGAGTAGTATCATTAAGATAAGATATTTATCTGAGAGAGTGTTCACTAGTGAAAGTATGATCCCTAGGCCTTGTTTCTAAACATTGAAACACCGTTCACAACTAGATCTGTTACATGTTTGCTTGCTTCCATCTTTTTTCCTTTAGTCTTTACCTCACCGTCAAGTGCTTTTCTGGCACCATTACCACTTGTATTTCACTATCTCTTCGCTGAACTAGTGCACCTATACACCTGACAAGTGTATTGGGGACACAATAGACTTATTGTATCTTGATTGCAGGGTTTCTTGAGAGGGAATACCTTTGACCACTTCCTTCCTGAGTTCGATAAACCTTGGGTAATCCACTTAATGGAAACTTGCTGCTGTTCTACAAACCTCTACACTTGGAGGCCCAACAACTGTCTACAAGAATAGAAGTGCGTAGACATCACCTCAAAAGAGAGTGGCTCGGTCCGGTAATTTTCTCGTGTTCCGAATGTCACTTCCAGAGTAATCTCACCCAGAGAATCCGCCTGTCTCCTTGGTACAATGCCATGGAAAGTTACACTGCTGTAACTCAACTAGCTCTCGTGTAGCTTCATGTGGTGGAGTGTCTTGATGTAGAGGATGTTAATGCTTCTTCCATCGTCCATGTGTGTTTTAGAGAACTCATAGCCATCAATAAGAGGATTGATGACCAGAGGGTACTTTCCCCGACGATGTGTTTTCCTCGGGTGATATGAGCAATCAAAGGTGATGGTTACGTCTGACCAGTCCAGAAATTGTGGAACAGCTGGAACCGTGGCATTGAGCTCATGGAGAACCGCCTTCTTTTCTTAAGCAGGTTGGGATCCAAGGAAGCAGACGTATGCATCTTTTTTAGTCGGAAAATTCTTCTTTCCATCTGACTTGGGATCTGCGGTGGCATCCGCTTCTTCCATGTTAGAATCTTCCTTGGGATCCTTTCCTTTGTCAGAATTTTTCTTTCCTTTTCATCGCTTGGCTCTGTAGCCAGCAGATTCGTCTTTCTTGATGTCATCATTAAAACGACACTCGACATTTGTGTGGGTAGATCCTCCGTTACTATCCAAGTGGTGGACACAGAGATTGTTGGCAATGCCAGCCCAGGTATAGGTTCTTCCGGGTTGCTGGTCTCCTCTGCCCTGGATTCGGGAAGTTCCACGACCTCTACCCCGGCCGCGTCCTCTCCCTCCTCGTCCCCCAGATCCGAACGTTGCGTTGACAGCTACGTTGTACGGAGCCGGTTTATCTTCCGAGGTGTTCTTGCGCTTCTGAGTTTGTTGTTTTGGTTGTTTGGCTGCATTGGGATTGGCCAGAATTTTTAGTAGCCCTTCTGAATCATCATCGGCATCAGCATATTTGCTTGCCGTCTCTATCATCTCTCCCAAATCTGTGACGTGGTCACGCTTCAATCTGTGACGCAAAAGTTCGACTGGGAGTCCTGCAATGAAAGCTTCTATCGCAGTTTGCTCGTTTACTCCCTCGCAGGATTTCTTCATGTCAATCCAGCATCTGAGGTAATCCCGACAGGTTTCTCCTGGTCTTTGTGTGCAACGCTGCAAGTCTCCGACTATGTAGGGCCTCATGTATGTTCCCTCAAAGTTTGAAAAGAACGCACTTTGCATATCATACTAGTTATGAATTGAATTCTCTGGCAGTTCTTTGAGCCATGATCGAGCCGTCTTCCTCGGCATAAGCGAGAGATACTAGACTGCGACCAGGCTGTTTCCTCCTTTGGCGATGCAGTAGGCCTAGAAAAAAAATCCTGGAGCCAGGTATTTGGTCGTGCTGCGCCATCGTAGGGTTGGATGTGTTTGGCAATACCAAAGTGAATCGGAAATTTGGTCTGACGTATGCGTGTGCCAAAGCACTTGGGTCCCACGTACACATATTCTTCCTCGTACTGCCGCGCCTCTATGTTTGACTCAATGAAATGACGAGCGTTGTTTGGCGAGAGCGATCTGCTCCTCGGAGGCTCACGACTTCTATGCGGCGGAGTCGAATTTCTGCTTCTCCTCTCACCATTGCCGCCTCCACCCCTGCGGCTTCCATGGCTACATCGGGATCCTTCATGGTCGCTGCCAGGAGGCGATGGTGGCCCTGGTGGATTATTTCCGGCTAGGTTACACGGTGGTGGCGGTGGAGCCTCATTATGCTGATTCCGATGCCGGTTTCTTCGGGCCCCATCCCTACTTGATTCAAGATGATCTGGATCATCTCTTCGTCCGGCGTTGCCAGCCGAATGGCTCAGTGGTGGCATCCTTAGCTGATCTTTCTCTTCTCGTTGGCGGCGTGTTTCTGGGTCTTCTCTATAGTGGTTGTTTTGCCGACGATGGTCCTGATAAGGAACCATTGCCCTGATGGCATCTTCGGACGCAGCCGGAATAACTCTTGCCCAGTCACGCGTCGGCGGGGCGAGAGTGGCCGTTTGAGCCGGTTCATGAGTTCTCTTCTTCTCCATGGGGACGATAGCGCTGATCTGTATCCCTGCGGAGCTTTCTGTCAGCGCTTTTGTCAGCGCTGGTGTGGCAAAATTCTGACTTTGAGGCCAGCTTGCCACTGAATGACGTGACCATTTTCTGCTTCTTTAATCCTTTGTCCAGCAACGCAACACACTGCTGGACCTGCTGTGGAGACGGATTGTTGGTGAGGATGGCTCGAGCTGCAGCAGCCTTGTTTTGTTTGGGTGTCGCTTGAAATATGACTGATACTTGACAGGATCACTGTCTAACTGATGTCTAAGCTCGACAATGCGCGCGGCCTCTCCGAGCAGAAACAAACGGTGTTTTTCCAGGTCCTCGGCCCTTTTCTCCAGCGCCTCCGGTGTAAGGTCGGAAGCCGTTGGGATTGGAATCGTGAGAGCATCTCCATAAATTTCACATGCACCTTTGGTGACGACGTGTCCATCCACAAGAGGGTCGATCGGCGTGGTATTAACCGGATCTCCATCCTGATTCTCCATGTCGATCTCTTCATCAACTTTTTCTTCGTTAGTTTCCTCGATGTCCGGCTCTTCCGGTGTCGGATTCTTGTTCTTCTTCTTCTTCTTTGACCGCCCAGTAGCCTTAACATGCGTACCGGTGGCAAAGACGGCTTTTGGTCTGGTACCGGGGGATAAGCTTCCGTCGGTACTTTTCGTAGTTGTTGGTTTGTGGACCTCGGAGGAATCTCCGGTATCCATATCATCTTGCGCGGTGTAGCTTTCATCCATGCTATCATATGGACTAGGAAAATTTTCCGGATCACCTTGCGTTGGCTTGGAGGTGTGTTCTTGCTCATACTCCTCCATCTCTTTATTGAAGTCTCAAAGTTCCTGCGACATTATTGACTCTTGAGGGGAGCCAGGTAAGTCGGCGTTTTCTTCGATTGTGTCTAGGACTAAATCGCTGCCAACTCCAGCATCGACAGAGTCAGATCCAGAGCTTATGTGGTACACGAAACAGTGCTTCTTCTTGTTTATGTTCTTGAGGTAGTGGTACAACTTGGTTTCCGCTACAACATTGGCAGAGCCGGATCCGTAGCGGATGTATCCTCATCCGTGTATCCGATCTCGTCAGGGAGATCAGATCTAGATTCTTTTTCCACCTCTTCTTCCACTATAGGAGTGGGTTGGGTGGGTTCGATTTTCTCTGGGATCCTGAATTCTTCGACCTCTGCGGATAAAGTAGACCCGGATTTTTATTCCGCCATGGTCATCACCTCAAGGGTGGGTTGGGCGAGTTCAGCAAAACCGATATAAATATCAATCTCGCCGATAGACATGATCGTGTAGGTTGTCACAGGTTTCGAAGCCGGAGTCCGGGTCTCGTCGAGAAGGAAGAGAGGGACATCACTGGCGTATACCACACGACCCATGGCGATAGTTTTGTCGATTCCTGCACACGCAGATTTCGCCTGGAACGAAGCTCCAAAGGTCACCTGCCCCACGGTGGGCACCAACTGTCATCGCATTGTCAACAAATACGCAATAGGGGGTCCTAGTGGCATTGGAAATATGGGGTGTGAGACGTCGGATGTTCCAGGAGCGGTGAGCAGAAGTTTACCTAGATTCAGATCTAACTGTGGTGATCGGATCCTACTCCTGCTAGCAACCCAGTAATATATCGGCATAAGCCGGATGTTACAGCGGATTACAAGAGAGGTTCGCCTGTGCGAGTTGATTGTGGTGTTACGATTGGTTGTGCCCTAAAGGCTCCCATAGGGACGGTTTATATAGTCACCGAGACCTAGGGTTACAGGAGATACCTATTCGGCTATGTTACAGAGTAATACTAGATATATCTTGGACTACAAGTAATACTATAGGCCTAAGTCGGTAACTCTTTTGGGCCTTGTCGTAGACAAAACTGGCTCCTCCTCTTTCTCTGACTGGGCCACGAATGAAGCAAATCTCTAACCCGTTGGTGGGCCACCCTGGTCAGCGAGTCCTGTGGGTATACCCGAAAAGTATATCAGGAACACCCCCGAGCCTTTTATTCATTAGTTGCATTGATTTCTTTGCAGCCCTTTGTTTGTGATGCCAATCGCCTGATCCAGCAGCATCTTTCATTGGAGGGCGACCTCAAACAGCTCTGAGGTGCATAGTTTTCTTCTTCGATTGCAAGTGCTGATAGAATATTTTCTTGTATTTATCTTTCTCCGCCCAATGTTGTAGATGAGAACAATGATGCCCTCTGCAAGCTGAACACACTCGAAAAGAGTCTCGGACATGCAGAGAAGAAAGCAAAGGATGTTGTAGAGGCCTTCCATCGTCGTGAAGGTCTCAAGACCGTGAGCGATGGCTCATGCTGTCATGGCGTCATGGAGAAAGCCATGGCTAAAAAGCTTATGGCTGCTGCCAAAGCGATATCCGGTAAGCCATCTTGTTCTCCTTTTGAGTGTTCCATTCTTCATGTGCGTTTCCTTTTTCTCATCCGAGAGATTTGCCGCTTTTCCTGATAGATGCTCCTGGTGTTACATTTGATCGTAACGCCCTGGAGCATGGGGATTGCGGTGACCCAGCATACCACTGCATGATGTAGTACACTATAGTCGTTTATATAACACCAATGAAAGACCGTTCACTAGTATTACATCCCTTAGAGTGGTACAACAAAAACACAGCAGCAGGTCCAAGACATGACTATAGGTTATAACTCAACTCTTTACACAAGATCCAGAGAACACTCTAGGTTAAAGAGAGAGAAAGAAACTTCTTACAAAGAAGAATCAGAAATAAACAACTCCAAAATTATAATACTATTAAGACTAATATCTTAACTAATGGTCTGGCATTGCTGCTATTGCAATACACTACAAAAATAGGTTCTATGGCTAGAGATTCTATTCTTATGTAATCAGCAACTTCGTCTTCACTTGAGCTGATGTATATGTTGACTTTCTTGACTTCATTGAAGAGCTTTAGCTTTTGATGATGATTCCTGGAGCATGGATCGATGTAGTCATCGTCTGTACTGGCTTTAGAACCTAGCAAGGGTTAAGAAGATACTTTGAGTACGAGCGTACTCAGCAAGTCCACTAGAAAAGGAGTGTTTGATGCACTATATCTACAGCCACAGACCATAGGTCGTAGGCCATGCAAGTTTTCGTAAACATTTCTTCAAAGGTTGCTTTTATTCTGAAAAAGCTATGTCCGTCAGCCTTCACGGGTTTACTAGAACTTTCATGGAGTTCCTTTCCTGCCGCGTTCGCAGCTCCTTCCCGGAACAGGGAGTAACAAGTTACAGTTCTTACACTCTGCAGAGGTGTGTTACTTTATCCATGAGAGATCAACTCTTTGTTGCACAACCGGGCAGCTTATTCTCATCCACAATTCCATGATGTGGGGCCCAGAAGATGATCCAAGCCAATCACTGCCCCCTTGGCAACCTCGCATGCCTCCTTGGTGTACACCATGCCCACATATTGGATTACTGCAATGGTTTGTACAAACCGTTAGATGCCAGAACTATCATGGGACGATGAGGGTTCCCACCCATATGCTGCATATCCTCTACGAATTACCAATTAATATGCACGCTTCAAGGATAACAGCCACGACCTGCACATCCGGCTTCATGCGAGAGGAAGAAGATACAGCTGACTTCTCCATCCCATTCCAAATCTCATGGTCAACGCGTAATATACGGCACAAGAATCACTGGCGACATTGGTTGTTAAGTCCTAGGTGATATAGTTCTGAACAGTGGTATTCCAACTGTCAGATTTAATAGATTAGCTGATCACCCTGGATCAGTAACCAATAGTTCACATTATTAACAAAAATAGTGTTTTAAGACCATTTTCAAATACAGGTGATAACAACACTGGATTTGTAAAATATTTTACAGAAAATAAACAAAGGACATGAGCAAGTGTGAACTTTCCTTTTGTGATTGTAAGATTATCCACTCACGGTCTTCGAGACGACATAAGATCCAATATCTGAAATCTGCATCATTGGTCCGGTAAGGACTAATGTTTAAAGAAGCAATATGCAGTTATGCATAAGTAATGCTATGCATTTTTATAGAACTCGCAAATTGAATCCCCAATACTTTGAGTGAAGTGAATTCAAGTGATTCTTTTAAGAGTTGGTTTATTCAAATTTTACTTTATAAGTAATGATCTTTATAAGGAACCTAAGTGTTAACAATCCAAAATATGTAAGTAAAGTATAAAATTATGTGATTATGGTTAATTGTCATGTGGTGACTATGATAAAAGTCCTTGGGATTGAGTTGTTAAGAGTTGAAGAACTTATTATAAGATGGTTATTTGAAGTGGCAAAAGGAATAACATTTGAAGAAAAGATTTTGTTCCTAAGGTTTAAACAACCCTGATAGCTTTTACAATATGATTGATAGAATGTGATTGATGTTGTTTATGCTTGTTTGAATAGACTGAACTTGAGATGCTTTATGTCTTAATTGAAATAATCCAAAGTTAACTATAAAAGTATAAGTAGTTTATTAGACAGGATGTTTATAGGCTTTAAAACTAAAGTTAACTTTTAAAAAGGTAAGTAAACTTAAGATGTAATATGTTTTAATCATTCCCATGTTTTATATTTATGATAGGTATAACTAAGGTGTGGAATTATTCACTTTATATTTTAGTGAATGCTTATAAAGTTATTTTGAAGGTTGTGGTTTTAAATCTTTATTTAAGGTTTCAAAATATATTATAAAGTTAATAATTTACACTTAAGTTTTATTATAAATCTTAGTTCTGGTTTAGAATTTTAGTAATTTTATTTTTAGGGTATTAATATTTCTTGAAGAAATATAAGTATTTCTTACTAAAAAAGTGTTCTTAAAGAATTTTCAAATATATATAATGGATAAGGATTTGTTATTTTAAAATATTAAAAACTTTTCTACTAATATATTTAGTATTTTTCTAAGTAATATTTATTCAAGACTTTGAAAATGATTTTTAAGTATTATTTTTATATTTATAAAATTTCAGAAAGGATCAATTGTCTTGGAATATTACTTTAAAATTTATTTGTAATAAAAAATAAGTTATTATTTTTATAAAATATTAGATTTATTTTTATACATAAAAATGATTTTTATTCATTTTTCGGATTTTTCCTTATTTTATGGAATTTATTTTAGGATGTAATGGTGTTAATATTTATCTACATTTTACTTATATTAACAAGTAAGATAATAATTTTTTTATGTATATATTATTCTTGTGGTCATTTTGTCATATCATATTTATGTTGGGATTTTTCTATATTTTTCTAGGGTATAAATTATGTTTAGGGGTAGTTTGGTCATTTAGTGATCTGATAAATATCTTATTTTCTTTTTTTCTCTTTGGAATTGGGACAGGCTCACCAACTGGCCCATCTCGGCCCAACTTGGCCCAACTAATTCTGGCTCGGGGTCACTTTGACCCCGACCCACTTTCTTCACCCACGCACGCCACACCCCCACTAGCATCCTCGTTCCCCTCTCGGTTCTGCTCAATGCCGCCGCCACTCCCCCGATTCCGGCTGTGCACGACGCCGTGGTTGTTGATGTTGGTCGCCGGGGCTTCGCCGTGGTGGCTTTCTCCCTACCTTCCTTAGATTGATCTGCAGCTTCCTTCCTTGGCCGCTCTACTTCCTTCACTAGTGTTAGGGTTTGAACTCTGGTTCACCACGGTGTTTCGACGCTGGTGACCTCCCCATGCCCGCAGTTCACAGTGCCGATGTGGTGTAACGTGAAGTCATCCTTGCGCGGGCCACTTGATGTGAGCCTGCCTCGCCATGCTGCGGTGGTTGCTCCATGGGTGTCAGGTACACATTCGATTCCCTGGTTTCTTCCTTGCTCAAATTGATCTCTCCCTGATGTTGTTTTCTGTTTTCGGTTCCAGAAGATTGTTTCCTTTTTGCTTTAATTGAATATATTCATCTGAGCTCAACTTGAAATTAAATAAAGCAAAGTATATGTTGGTTGGGCTTAAGGTTTTATATTAGTAGGTTTGTAGTGTTTCAAACTGATAAGAACAAATATAAACTACATCTAATCGTGTGATTTTAATGATTAGATAATTTTACTGCTCAGATTGTTATGATATTGGATTTTTCTTCTTATTTCCTTACTGTCTTGAAATTGTGTATATTGTTTGTGACCTCCCGAGGTCCCTATAACTAATGAAATGCTAGGTAATGTTTAATGTTTCTTAATTTACTTAGGACAGATATCTTGCTTATGGATTAAAATCACTAAACTCTGAACTTTTTGGTTTAGGGTGTTGTTGGCAATGCTTCTGGCATTAACTTGTCAGTGGTTAAATAGAAGACTTGATTACTAATAGTAATTAGGGAATCTGATTACCCGAGGCTTAATTATTTTGTGATTCCCCTGGTTGCTGGACATTAAATTGGTCAGACATGAAAATTGTATGCTGAGCTGATCCTGACTTCAGTGGTGTTTTTTTATTGTTTGAATAACCAGATGTTTATCTCTAGGTGTGGAACTTTTGTTTATATGATGAACCGAACCTATGGTTCAGTAATGATCTTGGTCCCTTATTGTACATATTCTCTTAGAATGATTCCTAACCAAAGGTGGCTAGGAAAATGATTTAAATGACTATTGATAGTTGCTTTATTGTGTTTGTAAGCTGATAAAGGATAGAACTGCTACAGAGGTGCTACCATTATTTGGAATGTGCCCTGTAGTAGCTCATCGGTAGATCTGCTATTATCTAGTTTTAAACTAGAAAGCACCAACTTGGTATATGATTGTAACTACCTCGGTGAATTACGCTCCTAGATACAAGCCTGGATGAGCGGTAGTGGTTGAAATAGTACGGTGGGGCCCCAAAAGCCACTCACGGGTAGACCTTTCGGACGTCCCAACCACTACCAACTCAGGGACTCAGACGGCGGCGTGTCAGTGAAGGATCAACTACATACACAAATGAGTATGTATGCAAGCCACCATACAAGAGTACATCAGAGCCATACCATCTAGAAAGAAAGGAAATATAGCAACGCCATACGGCAAGATTCAAATGACCTAGATAGATATAATATTTTAGGATAATTCCTCATACATCACACATCAGAGTATCAAGCGGAAGCGGCAAAACAAAGTCCGAGTACGGATAAGAAGCAAATCGGCATAAGATGCCATAGAACTAAGCACATCCCGCCCACAGATCTCACGGACCCCCGTTCCCGGAATCTCTACACTGAACGCTTGTTGCCCACATCATCAGCCTCTTCCACCCAGTATCCGTCCTGCGAGGGTACCTGTTCATCTGAACCAATAATTTATCGTGTGAGACCCTAAGGGTACTCAGCAAGTCTTAATGCCTCTAAAGGGGACACAACCTGGGGTGACGCAATTGCAGCAAAAGATAAACCCTAGCAGTTCTACAGATAAACGCTAACCATCCGCCTAACCAATGATAGACGGATGTCCGTGAATTAATGACAACAGTTATAACAGTAATTTCATCAGATCCATCCTCCTCCTCGCTTACCAACGAGGAAGCGGACGAACAACCCCCATCCGTTGGCAGTTTTATTAACCATTCCATGAGTATTGCACTATTTACTAGTCAATTACTTAGTCAGATTAAAGCGGTACTTTAGTTATGCTTGTCTATGATCGAGAAACTGTGCTCCAAGTCGTCCATAACCGCGGACACGGCTTTCAGAAAGTTTTACCTGACCGGGGTGCACCAATAGCAACACACGCTCGATCAACCTCGGAAAAACCAAATCAAAACCCAACGAGGCCTTCACGACAAAGCATTCACAGATTGAATTATTTCAGGGCCACCCATTGAGTAGACCATAGCGAAGTTAGCCGACTCAAAGCGGACTCAAGGTTTGCGACAATGGCTGTAAACGACCGGGAACCCGAAAGTGTGGCTGGGCTTGTCGATACCGCGAAAACACTCCGCTTGCCTAAATAGTACAGTGTGCTCCTCGCACAAACGTAAATAAAGCAGTAGCATGGCATAAGTACAGGATACTACCTCCGTTTCAAGGCTTAAGGCGCACACGCTTTCCAAAGCAAAGTTTGACCAAAAGAATTGAGCAACAAAATCTTAATTATATTGTATATTATTAGTATCGTTAGATTCGTATTGAAAAATATTTTCCAGTGATACTAGTTTTATACCAAAACACTTTACGTATTTAGAGTAATTCTTGGTCAAAGAAAAAACACGCAAAACAAGGACGCCTTCAGCCCTGAAACGGAGGGAGTAGTAAACAAAACCTCAAACTAGTTTGTGGCCCCAAGAAATAAGACGGAATCAAGCTCTGGCTCAGGGGGGTCCCATAAGCCTCCCGGATGTGGATAGCGCGAATAAATCTTGGAACAGGAATCAAGTACTCGGGGTCTTACGGGACACAAGTGAGCAGGAAAAACCAAATAGCAGATGTTGCTCACCGGTGCCACTTTCATTAGTTATCCCTCACCGGTGCCACTTTCATTAGTTATCCCATTACTACTCAGGTTAAGTTGATTAGGTACCTCGTTATCCATCAGACTCTCACATACCCTACACATGTTGTTCTACGACTCGCATGGCTCAAACAACTCCTGTAGTAATGGCTCATGGGATGGAGGAACAAGCTCGGTGGGGTTTAAAGTAAAGGCTATGCAATACTTGGGATTCAATTTAATGCAATTCGCGACTCAATGATGCAAGAATAAGATAGAGGCAATAGGTACTGTATGTATGCAAGCGTGTGGTAGTGCTTGCACGGCAACTCGATTGAAGCGAGAGACGGATCTGGGTAGTGCTCCTGGTTCTCTTGATATATCCCCTGCTCAGCGTCTATTCGAAAGAAGAACCAAACAAACAAGGGCCAACATAAATAAAGAGCGCAAGCATATGAATAAAATGCGACAAGCAAACAATCATGCCATGATGAATGATGCATAATTTGCATGGCAATAAAGTAGCATGGCATGGGTGAGGTGTGGAATACAAGAATAAATCATTTTATTGAGTTTTGGTCACATTTTATTGTCATAATAGTTGCTGTATACTTTATATTTATATGATGCATGCTGCAATTGAAGACATGGATAGCATAAACAGAAAGGTCTCGTCGAGCTGATCATTTTAGACATATCATTTGCTAAATTCGGAGCTATATTTTAAAAGTTATTAATTATTTAAGTTCTAGTGGCATTTGTTGTAATTTAACTCAACTTGGAATTTTAAAGTGTTCAAATAATATTTTGAATGGCATATTTGAATTCCTCACATTTTTCTGATTCAAAAACATATATTATTTATATTATTTGGATTTATATTTTTAAAGTTATTTGAAACAGATTTAGTTTTGAATTTGAATTAATTTGAAATAGATTTGAATTAAAACAGACAAACCAACACCTTTTGTTACTCACTCTATTCTAACCACAGCCTTGTGGTGGGGACAGGCTGGCACAGGCCTGTGTGAAAATGGTGGTCACCGCGGCTGCTGCCAGCCACTGAGGCTAACGGTGGGGACAGGGGTTCGCGGGCCCACGTGCCAGTGGGGAAAACGGCAGCGGCTGACAGGCGGGTGGATAAGGGACCGCGGTTTGAGGCCTAAATACTTGGGGAGCCTTTTTGCAAAAATAACTGACGCTGACTGGTGGGGCTGGGCTGGACCGCGGGTTGAGGAAAACAAAAGAGGGGGGGTATGTGCAAAGTGGACACGGTCCACTGTGGATCTTCCCTGCCTTGTTCGAACAGAGGCAGAGGCAGCGCAGCGAGGCGGGATTCGAACCCGCGACGCAGCGCGTATGATGGCGGAACCATCTGCGGTGGCTGTGATGTGAAAGGAGTAGCGGGCTAGAAAAGGTCCTCGCGGCGAGTTAACTGGCAGTCTTGGCGCTTGCCGGTGCAGCGGTGTGCTCGTGAAACGACGCCGCAGGCAGGCAGGAGGCATGTCGGGGGTCGAGGGGGCTTACCGCGGTGGTGTTGGTGTGGTCGGTACAGGTTGGGGTCGCGATCGTTGGCGGGCTGCACCGGAGCTAGGGTTTGTCGAGGCCAGGCATGCAGGGTTCTGGGGCTCCTCATCCTCGATGCTGAGTACGGGCGGCAGAGGACCTTGCCGAGCTTCCTCGACACCCAGGCGCCACGCCACCTTTGGATGAGGGGGGAGGAGGCCGATGGTGGCGGCGATGGTGGTGAAGAAGGGAGGCGAGGGAGCAGGCGGGGCCTCAGGATGGGATCTGGGGGCGGCTAGAGGGGTGAGGAAGGTAGATAAGGTCGGGGGCAGGTGGGGGCTTGCGTGGGGGAGGGGAAGATGGAAAAGGTGGCCTCGGTGCCACCTTTCCTCCTTCACGTGAGCATCCAGGGCAGGCACATGGGGAGCTGGCAGGTGGGGTAGGGTGAGGGTGAAAAGGAGGCTCGGGGGCAGGCAGGTCTAGAGGGGGCCCCTAGGGCAGGGAGAGAAGAGAGGGAGAGGGAGGTCGGCTCGGGTTGGTTAGAGCTAGGCTCGGGTAGAGCTAGGTTTGGATCTAGGTTAGGGTTTGGGGGGTTGGTAGCTAGGGCAGGGAGAGGTGGCCAGGGAGAGAGGGTGGCCGGTGGGGCTAGCTAGGTGAGAGAGGGAGGGAAGGCCGAGAGAGTGGGGGCATTTAAGGAGATTTAGAGGGGGGGTGGCTTAGGGTTAAGATGGGATTTAAGGAGAGAGGGGGGGTGGCTTAGGGTTTAGGTTTAGAGAGGGGGGAAGGTTAGATGCTAGGGTGTAAACCAAGCACCAACCAAACCCCAACAGGACCAAGACTAGAAAAGGAAGGAAAAGGTGATGATGGTAAGGATGGATATGGTGATGAGGTTTAGGCATAATCAAACAAGACCAAGCCTAAGGGGTAGAGAGAGATGATCCATTTTAAAATCAAATAAAATCAAATGTCAAGCTAAAGGGGTACTTGCATGGGCCATGCATAATTAATTAATACCATATTTATCTTTGTGAAAACAAGATTATTTATATGGCATTTTCTTATGCATTCCAAAGTGTGGAGTAAGGCCCAAGCAAAATAATTTAGGAAGAATTCCAAGTGGAGTATGAGGAGATGATCACATTGGATTATATTTGGGACTTGCTAGTGTGTATATGCCACTAGATATTTATTAAGCCCACAAAATATCCCAACATGATGATAACCCCAAAAGCAACACATATGGAAGCTAGGAAAAAGGGGTCCCACTCACAAGGCATGCAAAGGTGGCCATGTGGCTCTCATGTATCAATAATGTGAAAACAAATGATGCCAAGATGAGAACATGTGGAAAAGAATTGGATCCATCCCAACCCACATGAGCTAGAAGTAAAACCCATAAATGCCAAGCTCATATTTAGTTGGATGGTGGAATTATAAGGTGGTGACAGAAAGGTGGTGGAGTTAATAAGAGATGTGCCCCCAAATCAACTTGGGCATTTAACAATATATCAAGAACCAAATACAATATCAAGAGGCAACTTCAATTAATAATGCACATGAGATAAGAACCAAACAAGAAGGGGGTTTTATATGATGCTCAAATGCAAGGTGGCGTGATGACATGAGCATGATATGATGATGATGCAACAATTATATGTAGGAAGTGGTCCTTTTATTACTAGAACAAGTAGCATTACAGGTGTTAGACAACTGGGATGCTACAACTCTCCCCCACTAAACAGGAATCTCGCCCCGAGATTCTAGGAAGAAGAAGAAGACACAAAGAGGGTAGGATAGTTGGATCGGAGTTGATCTTCACGCTCCCAAGTGGCTTCATCAACAGAATGGTGTGACCACTGCACCTTGCAGAACTTGATGGACTTGTTGCGAGTCCTTCTTTCTGCGGTCTCAAGAATTTTGGTGGGGTGTTCTTGATAAGACAGGTCTTCTTGGAGATCGATTAGCTCATGATCCACGGTCCTGTCGGGATCTTTGAAGCACTTCTTGAGCTGAGAGATGTGGAAAACATCATGGACTTTGAGTTTTTCCGGGAGCTCCAGGGCATAAGCAACTTCTCCTCTTCTACCAAGAATCTTGAAAGGACCGATGTATCTAGGAGCCAACTTTCCTTTGATAGGCGGTGTGTTCCTCTCATGGGAGTGACACGAAGGTAGACGAGATCACCAGGGGCATACACCATGTCCGTGTGCTTCTGTCATAATTGCTCTTGGCGACTTTGAGCAATCTTGAGTTCTCAAGAATGATATGCACCTTCTCCTCGCTTGAGTTACAATGTCGGCCAAACCAGATTCTTTCTCCTGCACTGACCAACCAATCGGAGTTACGCACTTGCGACCATAGAGAGCCTCAAATGGTGCCATCTTAGACTCTTGGAAGCTGTTGTTGTAAGAGAATTCAGCATAAGGAAGACATTCCTCCCACTTCATGCCAAAGAGATGACGAAGCACGAAGCATATCCTCCGTAATCGATTGATCCTTTCGACTTGTCCTTGCGATCGAGGGTGGTAAGCAGTCTGAAGTTCAACTTTGTTCCCAAAGCATTTTGGAAACTCTCCCGAACTTTGAAGTGAAGATGCTTCCACGGTGCATGGGCGATCTCAAGCGGAACCCCATACAGAGAGACAATTACTGTTGATATAGAGCTCAGCCAATGAATTCGAAATTGTTTCCTTGACGGGTAAGAAATGAGCCACTTTAGAAAGCCTGTCGATGACAACAAAAATTGCATTGTTGCCCTTCTGCGACCTTGGAAAGCCAGTGATGAAATCCATCTCTACTTTCTCCCATTTCCATTCCGGAGGTTTCAATGGCTGTAGAAGACCGAATGGTTTCTGATGGACAGCTTTTACTCTGCGGCAGACATCACATTCCGAGACATACTTGGCACAATACCGTTTCAAACCAGGCCACCAATATTGTGTTTTCAAGTCCATGTACATCTTTGTGCTGCCAGGATGGATAGAAAGAACCGAATCATGCGCCTCCTTGAGAACTTGCTCTCTCAAACCCGGGTAGTTTGGAACAAACATCCGGTGTTCAAAGAAAAGCGTGCCTTGATCATCAACGTGGAAGGACTCATACTTCGGAAGCTCAAGTTTAGAGATGATCTTTTTGGTGTGCGGATCACCAAGCTGACGAGAGCGAATCTTTTCTTCCAAGAGAGGAGTAGCCAGAAGGTTCAGGAGATGCCCTTGTTCCACAATTTCGAGTTGGTGGCGGAATTCCTCGCACAAGAGAGGTTGTTGTTCTTCCATCATGAGGTTGTTGACATAAGCTTTACGGCTAAGCGCATCGGCCATTACATTCGCTTTGCCCGGTGTGTAGTTGATGGTCACATCAAAGTCATTGATTGCTTCAATCCATCTCCTCTGCCGAAGGTTGAGATCAGGCTGAGTGAATATATACTTCAAACTCTTGTGGTCAGAAAAGATCTCACAACGGTTACCAAGCAAGTAGTGCCTCCATAGATTCAAAGCAAAGACAACTGCTGCGAGCTCGAGGTCATGTGTGGGATAGTTGATCTCATGCGTCTTCAACTGTCGAGAGGCATAAGCAACCACTTGTTTCTCTTGCATAAGGACCGCACCCTATCCTTGCAAAGAGGCGTCACAGAATATCTGGAAAGGCTTAGATGTATCCGGAGGAACCAAGACTGGTGTGGAAGTGAGCTTCTCTTTGAGTGTCTCAAAACTTGCTTGACATGCAGGAGTCCACAGGTATTTCTTGCCTTTCTTGAGGAGATCGGTAAGAGGCTTCGCTATCTTCGAGAAGTTCTGAACGAAGCGACGACAATAACTAGCCAAACCAAGAAAACTCCGCACTTCTTTGACATTAACAGGAGGAAGCCATTCAACAATTGTCTTCACAGTTTCCGTGTTGACTGCAATGCCCTTGGCAGAGATGACATGACCAAGATAGGTTACTTCAGGCAGCCAAAACTCACACTTTGAGAACTTTGCATACAAGCGGTTCTCACGAAGCTTGTTTAGGACACACCGCAGGTGTTCTTCAGGCTCTTCCTTGGACTTAGAATAGACTAGAATGTCATCCAGATAGACCACCACGAACTTATCAAGGTACTCCATGAAAACCGAGTTCATAAGCCTCGAGAAGGTAGCAGGTGCGTTGGTGAGACCGAAAGACATGACCGTGTACTCATACAGGCCATAGCGGGTGGTGAAAGCTGTTTTGGGCACATCTTCCTTGCGAATATTGATTTGATGATAACCACTTCTCAAGTCCAGCTTAGAGAATACCACAGCTCCAGCTAGCTGATCGAATAGATCATTAATCCGCGGGAGGGGATATTTGTTCTTGATGGTTTTAGCATTGAGAGCCCGGTAGTCAACACAGAGTCTATCGGTTCTGTCATGCTTCTTCACAAAGATTGTTGGGCTACCCCAAGAAGAAGTACTGTGTTGAATGAAACCCAACTTCTCTTGTTCATCAAGTTGTCGTTTGAGTTCAGCCAACTCAGAAGGACCCATTTTATAAGGCCGCTTGGAGATAGGAGCCGTTCAGTTCAAGCTCAATCACAAACTCAACCTCACGATCCGGAGGCATACCCGACAACTCTTCGGAAAGACATCCGGGAACTCACAGACCACGGTACACTCTGAATAGCTTCCATAGCATCATCATTCGTGAGCCGCCAAAGAGAAGAGCTGGACAGCAGGAGTCAAACTTGGAGAAAAGACTATATGGCCTTCAGGAATCTTCAGAGAAACTGAGCGTTCAGCACAATCAATCACAGCTGCATTTGCCGTTAACCAATCCATGCCCAAGATGACATCAATGTCAGAATTGCCCAGAACAATTAAAGAAGCCGAGAATAAAGAGCCACCAATCTCAATTTGATTGCCATGGCTGATATGAACAGCCCTCATGTTTGAACCAGGAGATTGTACCACCAACCGCTTAAGGAGAGGAACCATGACTAACTCATTCTCATTTGCAAACTTGTGAGAAACAAACGAATGCGATGCACCAGAATCAAAGAAAACTCGTGCAGGGACTGAGTTAACGGAAAGCATACCCATCACGACTCCAGGTGCATGCTCAGCTTGAGCGGCGTTGACACAGTTGGCACGAACAACCGCAGACCCGGGATTGGTGTTGATGTTGAGAGCCCGAGGTGGTGGTGCACGAACCATAGGAGAGCTTGCTGCAGATCTTGGCGGGGGTGGAGGGAGAGCTTTGTTCTTCAACGGACAGTTCCAGTTGGGATGTCCATGATCTCCACACGTGAAGCAGGCACCAGGTGGACGTGGAACAACATAGCCAGGGACTCCTTGAGCGCTCAGGGGTAGTGGTGGTTGTAGCCCCTAGGAGCAGCAGTGATGGAGTTTAGTGGCCTTGACGCGTAACTTGCAGGTCTTGGTGGAGCCGGGAGCGACGGTGGGGTGTTAGGAACCCAGACACGCCGCTTAGAAGGAGCTGCCATAACTGCAGAGCTTGATGCATCCCTGTTGTGTTTCTTGGACTCCTCAAACACTTGCCTGCTTTCTTCCTCTTGCAGGGCTGTGTGCTGTAGTTCCAGGAAAGATGCCGGCCTTGCATGTGTGATTGCATACTTGATCGATGCATTGAGCCCTTGCCTGAACCTCTTCTGCTTCTTCTTGTCATCGGATACCTCATCGCCACCATAACGTGATAGGTTCATGAAGTTCCTGATGTAGGTGTTGACGTTATCATTTCCTTGCTTCAGGTTGAGAAAAGCTTCCTTCATCCTTTCCATTACAATCTCTGACAGAAACTGCTCCTTGAACGCTCCAGTGAACCTTTCCCAAGTAGGCTGAAAACCAGTGCAGCTTGCCTTCAAGTAATTCTCCCACCAGAGAGCTGCATCTCCCTTCAGAAGGTGAGTAGCACACTTGACCCACTCGCCAGAACATCGCAGCCTCGAGCAACCTTGACATCTCACGCAGCCAATCATCCGCGTCCAGAGGTCGATCAGAAACATCAAACTGACGAGGGTTGAATTTTAGGAAGCTCTTGATGTCTCCTCGCTTGGGAGGTGGAGGTAGTGGAGCAAACTCGTTCCTCCTGACACTCTCCTCAAAGCGCTGCTGGTTCTGCTGCATTGCTGCCAAAGCATTAGCGATGTTTGACAGCGGAGCCCAGCCAGTGGTATGTCCTCATCAAGACGCGTGGTGGAGCCATCCTGTGATTGATATAAAACTCAAGTCAGTACTATAATGGAGAATGGTAATAATCCAAAATAGTACCAAGATGGAATTAACCAAGATTAAAGGATACAATTTACTAAGATGATATTAAAATATCAACAAAGTTCAAAGCACCTAGAAGATATTAAGCATATCGCACACGACTGAAAAGGAGTGTGGTACACAAATATATCAAAGAAAAAAAATTTCCACAAATTTCGGCATTAAAATACCAATAGATGCGCAAAATTACTTAACGAATCAAGATTAGTGACTCTACCGATTCAATATACAAAAGCAAATGATAAAAGTAGTGGTATGGTTGCGACTCCATCCCGCACTCAAATCATTACTCCGCACATGAACAAGTGGAACACATATCCTAACCCCTTCTTCTCACGTTGAACCTAAAGATTAGTAACTACGGAAACGAACACCCCAAACAAGATAACGTCGAATACAAAGAGTAAGACAGATTGCGTCGGTTTGCAAAAGCCTGTCGGTATGGAATGTACCAACAGTTGATAACCAAAGGCTGATTAGATAACAACTTGGATGCAACAGATAGACAAGGGATTACACACACACACACACACACACAACCTATGGTACTACGGAAACCCAGAACACGTGAATCCTAGTTTGAATTTTAAGAAGAGGATTGAAAACGTTGCACTTCCTTACCAGAAAAGGGTGGGTGGGTGGGTAAGAAGGAAAGTGGAAGCAGTCCTACTCTCGCGTTTTGTTTTTCCCTAGTATACATAACTACCAAAAATATTTGCTAGACTGACAACGACCGTTTGGCTGAGACCCTGAAGGTCGGGATGGCTCTGATACCAATTGTAACTACCTCGGTGAATTACGCTCCTAGATACAAGCCTGGATGAGCGGTAGTGGTTGAAATAGTACGGTGGGGCCCCAAAAGCCACTCACGGGTAGACCTTTCGGACGTCCCAACCACTACCAACTCAACGGACCTCAGACGGCGAATCGGCGTGAAGGGATCAACTACATACACAAATGAGTATGTATGCAAGCCACCATACAAGAGTACATCAGAGCCATACCATCTAGAAAGAAAGGAAATATAGCAACGCCATACGGCAAGATTCAAATGACCTAGATAGATATAATATTTTAGGATAATTCCTCATACATCACACATCAGAGTATCAAGCGGAAGCGGCAAAACAAAGTCCGAGTACGGATAAGAAGCAAATCGGCATAAGATGCCATAGAACTAAGCACATCCCGCCCACAGATCTCACGGAACCCCGTTCCCGGAATCTCTACACCGAACGCTCGTTGCCCACATCATCAGCCTCTTCCACCCAGTATCCGTCCTGCGAGGGTACCTGTTCATCTAAACCAATAATTTATCATGTGAGACCCTAAGGGTACTCAGCAAGTCTTAATGCCTCTAAAGGGGACACAACCTGGGGTGACGCAATTGCAGCAAAAGATAAACCCTAGCAGTTCTACAGATAAACGCTAACCATCCGCCTAACCAATGATAGACGGATGTCCGTGAATTAATGACAACAGTTATAACAGTAATTTCATCAGATCCATCCTCCTCCTCGCTTACCAACGAGGAAGCGGACGAACAACCCCCATCTGTTGGCAGTTTTATTAACCATTCCATGAGTATTGCACTATTTACTAGTCAATTACTTAGTCAGATTAAAGCGGTACTTTAGTTATGCTTGTCTATGATCGAGAAACTGTGCTCCAAGTCGTCCATAACCGCGGACACGGCTTTCAGAAAGTTTTACCCTGCAGGGGTGCACAAATAGCAACACACACTCGATCAACCTCGGAAAAACCAAATCAAAACCCAACGAGGCCTTCACGACAAAGCAATCACAGGATTCAGAATTATTTCAGGGGGCCACCCCATTGAGTAGACCCGCAACGAAGTTAGCTGACTCCGAAACGGACTCAAGGTTTGCGACAATGGCTGTAAACGACCGGGAACCCGAAAGTGTGGCTGGGCTTGTCGATACCGCGAAAACACTCCGCTTACCTAAACAGTACAGTGTGCTCCTCGCACAAACGTAAATAAAGCAGTAGCATGGCATAAGTACAGGATAGTAAACAAAACCTCAAACTAGTTTGTGGCCCCAAGAAATAAGACGGAATCAAGCTCTGGCTCAGGGGGGTCCCATAAGCCTCCCGGATGTGGATAGCGCGAATAAATCTTGGAACAGGAATCAAGTACTCGGGGTCTTACGGGACACAAGTGAGCAGGAAAAACCAAATAGCAGATGTTGCTCACCGGTGCCACTTTCATTAGTTATCCCATTACTACTCAGGTTAAGTTGATTAGGTACCTCGTTATCCATCAGACTCTCATATACCCTACACATGCTGTTCTACGACTCGCATGGCTCAAACAACTCCTGTAGTAATGGCTCATGGGATGGAGGAACAAGCTCGGTGGGGTTTAAAGTAAAGGCTATGCAATACTTGGGATTCAATTTAATGCAATTCGCGACTCAATGATGCAAGAATAAGATAGAGGCAATAGGTATTGTATGTATGCAAGCGTGTGGTAGTGCTTGCCTGGCAACTCAGTTGAAGCGAGAGACGGATCTGGGTAGTGCTCCTGGTTCTCTTGATATATCCCCTGCTCAGCGTCTATTCGAAAGAAGAACCAAACAAACAAGGGCCAACATAAATAAAGATCGCAAGCATATGAATAAAATGCGACAAGAAAACAATCATGCCATGATGAATGATGCATAATTTGCATGGCAATAAAGTAGCATGGCATGGGTGAGGTGTGGAATACAAGAATAAATCATTTTATTGAGTTTTGGTCACATTTTATTGTCATAATAGTTGCTGTATACTTTATATTTATATGATGCATGCTGCAATTGAAGACATGGATAGCATAAACAAAAAGGTCTCGTCGAGATGATCATTTGAGACATATCATTTGCTAAATTCGGAGCTATATTTTAAAAGTTATTAATTATTTAAGTTCTAGTGGCATTTGTTGTAATTTAACTCAACTTGGAATTTTAAAGTGTTCAAATAATATTTTGAATGGCATATTTGAATTCCTCACATTTTTCTGATTCAAAAACATATATTATTTATATTATTTGGATTTATATTTTTAAAGTTATTTGAAACAGATTTAGTTTTGAATTTGAATTAATTTGAAATAGATTTGAATTAAAACAGACAAACCAACACCTTTTGTTACTCACTCTATTCTAACCACAGGCACTGACAGGTGGGGACAGAGCTGGCACAGGCCCACGCACGCAGAAAACTGGTGGTCATCATGCTGCCGCCAATCGAGGCCGATTTGGGGATGGGGTTCGCGGGCCCACGTGCCAGTGGGGAAAACGGCAGCGGCTGACAGGCGGGTGGATAAGGGACCGCGGGTTGAGGCCTAAATACTTGGGGAGCCTTGTTGCAAAAATAACTGACGCTGACTGGTGGGGCTAGGCTGGACCGCGGGTTGAGGAAAACATAAGAGGGGGGGTATGTGCAAAGTGGACACGGTCCACTGTGGATCTTCCCTGCCTTGTTCGAACAGAGGCAGAGGCAGCGCAGCGAGGCGGGATTCGAACCCGCGACGCGGGCGTGCGCGCGGTGGGGCGGAACCACTGCGGTGGCTGGTGATGTAAAGGAGAAGGGCTAGAAAAGGTCCTCGCGGGCGAGTTAATCTGACCGGCAGTGCGCGCCGGGTGCACGCGTGTGCTCGAACGATAGCCGGCAGGAAACGAGGCAGGGCCAGAGCATGTCCAGGGGGGTCAGGGGCTTACCGCGGTGGTGTTGGTGTGGTCGACAGGTTGGGCCGCGATCGTTGGCGGGCTGCCGGATGGAGCTAGGGTTTGTCGGGCGGCGACGCACGGTTCTGGGGCTCCTCCTCGCCGCTGAGTAATGGGGCGACGCAGAGGACCTTGCCGAGCCTCGACACCAGAGCGTCACGCCACCGGCTGGATGAGGGGGGGGGACGGAGGAGACTGATGGTGGCCGGCGATGGTGGTGAAGAAGGGAGGGGCAGAGGGGAACGAGGCAGGGCCTCTGGGATGGGATCTGGGGGCGGCTAGAGGGGTGCGGAAGGTAGATAAGGTCGGGGGCAGGTGGGGGCTTGCGTGGGGGAGGGGAAGATGGAAAAGGTGGCCTCGGTGCCACCTTTCCTCCTTCACGTGAGCAGCCAGGGCAGGCACATGGGGAGCCGGGCAGGGGTACTGAGGGTGAAGAGGAGGCTCGGGGGCAGGCAGGTCTAGAGGGGGCCCCTAGGGCAGGGAGAGAAGAGAGGGAGAGGGGGGTCGGCTCGGGTTGGTTAGAGCTAGGCTCGGGTAGATCTAGGTTTGGAGCTAGGTTAGGGTTTGGGGGGTTGGTAGCTAGGGCAGGGAGAGGTGTCCAGGGAGAGAGGGTGGCCGGTGGGGCTAGCTAGGTGAGAGAGGGAGGGAAGGCCGAGAGAGTGGGGGCATGTTAGCTAGGATTTGGTTAAGATGGGATTTAAGGAGAGAGGGGGGGTGGCTTAGGGTTTAGGTTTAGAGAGGGGGGAAGGTTAGATGCTAGGGTGTAAACCAAGAACCAACCAACCCCAACAAGACCAAGACTAGAAAAGGAAGGAAAAGGTGATGATGGTAAGGATGGATATGGTGATGAGGTTTAGGCATAATCAAACAAGACCAAGCCTAAGGGGTAGAGAGAGATGATCCATTTTAAAATCAAATAAAATCAAATGTCAAGCTAAAGGGGTACTTGCATGGGCCATGCATAATTAATTAATACCATATTTATCTTTGTGAAAACAAGATTATTTATATGGCATTTTCTTATGCATTCCAAAGTGTGGAGTAAGGCCCAAGCAAAAGAATTTAGGAAGAATTCCAAGTGGAGTATGAGGAGATGATCACATTGGATTATATTTGGGACTTGCTAGTGTGTATATGCCACTAGATATTTATTAAGCCCACAAAATATCCCAACATGATGATAACCCCAAAAGCAACACATATGGAAGCTAGGAAAAAGGGGTCCCACTCACAAGGCATGCAAAGGTGGCCATGTGGCTCTCATGTATCAATAATGTGAAAACAAATGATGCCAAGATGAGAACATGTGGAAAAGAATTGGATCCATCCCAACCCACATGAGCTAGAAGTAAAACCCATAAATGCCAAGCTCATATTTAGTTGGATGGTGGAATTATAAGGTGGTGACAGAAAGGTGGTGGAGTTAATAAGAGATGTGCCCCCAAATCAACTTGGGCATTTAACAATATATCAAGAACCAAATACAATATCAAGAGGCAACTTCAATTAATAATGCACATGAGATAAGAACCAAACAAGAAGGGGGTTTTATATGATGCTCAAATGCAAGGTGGCATGATGACATGAGCATGATATGATGATGATGCAACAATTATATGTAGGAAGTGGTCCTTTTATTACTAGAACAAGTAGAATTACAGGTGTTAGACAACTGGGATGCTACAATGATGCATAGTCTGAGACTTAAATTTGATAAGGACAGATAAGATTGCCTTATAGATGATTCCTAGACTTGTCTAGGAAAATGATAAAATCATTTACTTGAATGACTTGAGGCTAGATGATTAAAGATAATTTGTAGAATGGCTTTATTTGGCTTGCAAATATTCTATTGACATGTTGGTCAAATGATGTGGTTCATTGCCCTAGTGGCTTGCTTAATAAGCTTTGAACTGTGCAATTAATTTTGGTGGCTCTTATTGCTGTGATCTTACTACTGTGGTGCCTCCGTTTGGAGTGTGCACAGTAGTATGACCATGGCATATATAATCTGATGCCTTTGCCCCTGCCAATGATGCAAAGGCTGAGGCATTGATATGAATAAGAATAGATGCTATTATATGGATTTTAATAACTCCATGATGATTTTGGCAAAGCATCTCTTTGCAAACCTGAGAGTAATACTCCATCCAATCCTCCTAGATGAAAATCTAGTGGAAGGGTATATGGAACTAATTGATGGTTATTATTTCCCTTGTGTTTCCAGATCTGTATACAAGAGATAAGGACAGATGCTGCATAATCTAGTGAGTAGTTCTGATGATATTTTACCTGCTGGTTATGATTGGCTTATGGCCTGTTGTATATCTTGATCAACTACTTCTTAGGCGACTGCTAGCATGCTCCTCCTCAAACTGTTGTTGATCTTCTGCTGGTAAGCTTCTGGAACTATTTCCTTCCCTCCTTGTGGTGCTGATTTGCTACTGGCCTCCTTTTTGATATTCTCCTCCTCCTCCTGATATTGTTTGATCCTGACCTGCATATGGATGGCTCATCGAAGCAACCAGATTGCTAGGAATATAGGATTGAAACTAGGATGGTTGATCTGTGTTGGTTGTATTGGATGTTGCTTACTATGGTGAAGAATTTAATGTGTGTTCTTGAGAAGAACATGTAATGTGAATAGAACTGGGTGGATGTGGTTATGAAATGGTTTGGAGAAAACTAGAGCAGTGTTTGCTCTACTGCTACAGCAGCATGTTGCCTTATCAGTTCCCTGGTGTCTTTATGTGTTGACAACACACATACCTGCATGTGTTGTGTGAGCTGTCTGTGAGCTTGCCTCCTGTGTGTGTGGATAAGACCAAGTGAAAAGGAATGATATTTTCCTAGTTTTGACTGTTATGATTTACTAGACAAGGTAAAATTTATCCCACTTACTGATTTGGTGAAACTTGCCCCTCTTATGGCCAATGATGTAGGACTGAGGCTACATATCTGATAAGAACAATTGCTCTATTTGGTGAAACTTGCCCCTCATCCTAATTAAGCTCTATGATGAACAGTGGCAGTGCACTTCACTGTACTTACTAAGAGCAACCAAAACTAACCCCCTCACATCTTATATTTATTTTTCTTATTTTGTCTTGCAGGTACAGAAGTTCTTTGCAGGGTTTGGGAATTGATAGATAGAAGAATTAGAGTAGGGATATAAGTTTAGTTTCCTGTAATGTTTATTATTTTGTAATTCATTTATTCATTTGTATAAGACAATGCAACATTTATTTGAAGTTACTATTTCTATTGTAATCTTTATTCATTTTTCTTCTATAAGAAAACATTGTAACATTGATTTAAATTAATGAAGTGAATATTTTCCTTTAGGAACACTTCTTTTATTCATTTATTAAAATTGTCATTTAAAATATCTGTATTCATCTTATAGTTAAGAATTATTTTGTATTATATTATTGTGATTGATTTATTTATTAATTCTTCCTTTGTAAATAAATGTTGTATTGTTTGTTTTAAATAATACAATTTACTTATTTCCTTTTTTCTTTTACAATCCAATTGTAAAGACAATGTCATATATATTTTCTAGTAATAAGGAATTCTTTTATTTATTTCAGTATTACCTTTCCTTTTTCTACATATTTGTTTCCTGATACTTTTACTTTATTTATTTATTGTAAAAGATCAATGTAATCCTATATGTATATATATTTATATTAATAAAGAATCCTTTTTATATCATTTCTGTAATCATTTTATTTCAAATTATTTTAGTATTCAAATCTATCAATTAAAAATATTCAAATTTGAATTGTCTTCCCCTAAAATACAAAAGTACAATAGAGGTCATGTCGAAATCCATCGCACCTGTCCTGATGTTTCCATTAGAACAAGAGATATCTCGATCGCTCTATAGCTTTTTTAGTTTTGCGCGAAAATTCCCTGGATTTTCTGATGCATGAATGCAATGCACACACATGTGTTCAACTTATTTATAAGCTCTAATGCTAGGATGTTACAGGGATCCCTTGGTGGACGCTAATGCGGCAATCGAAGATCGTTGCACCTCTGCAGTGGACTCGCTCGACAAGGCCAAGAAGGTCCTTGCCCGCTTCTATAAGGAGATCAATCCGAAGGGCATTTCCCTTGAGGACGTCAACTCCCTTGCAGACGCTCTGATAGATGATGCTCCGGCGAAGTATAAGCGGACGCAAAAAGGGGTTGGTACTGCGATGGGGCTGGCAATGGCGATGGCATCCGGTGCTCAGCTAGATCTGCAGTAGGTCACGTCTAGGATGCCGACGGAGGCGGATGGTACCGAGGTAGCGTTTGCTTCCTTTGCCTCCTGATGTAAGCATTTTGGTCCTAAGCTGATCGATCTCTTGGCAACCTACTCACTGGAGCAACAGCGAGTGTCTAGGGCTAGACAGTCTGGATCCGAAGCTGCTCCGGATACTAATGCCTAGGTCGTTCGGCTCTGTAGCTTGCTTAGTTTAGTTCCGGTCTCTTTTGCACATGTAACTCTTTTGAGCTAAACAAGTGTCACTCTGCCACGTAGTGGCTTTATTAGTGTAAATATGGATGCATTTTTTGCTATTGCCAAGTGTTGTGATTTTGATATTTGCTTGTGTACCCTTAGGGTCCTTCGAGTGCGGATCTAGTGGTTACGCCTTCTCCTATGCTTGGCGCTCACACCTTGTTGAACAAGGTGTCGTAGTTGCCATTTATGCGTGAACGCATCCGAAGCCTGGAAAAGGACGTTCTCAGCATCCGTGGTTATGCGGATGTTTGGAAGTCCAAGGTTGAGCGAGCCACTGCTAGGTAAGAGTTTCTTCTTGAGGAATTTCGGTAGGTTGGCGAGCAACTCCAATGTAAGTTATCCTGATGCTTTGTCCCTTCGACTATGCCATGGATTTTATGTTCCCTTATTTTCTGTGTTGTGTAGTTGTAAATCTTCTTCCGAAGGATGAGAAAGAGCGTGTTGCAATTCGAATGAATTGCTTGACGCAACAAGAGTTGGAGGCCGTCGGCTTCTTCTAGATGGACCACGACCGAGCGGTTGTCTTTGCGATGTGCAGGATCGCGTCCATCCTTCGGGTGCTAAAGCGAGCAAGGTCATCACTGCGATCTAGGCCACAATGTTCCCCTAGACTCTGCACCCTCCAGCTTCTTGGGCTTGCTTGGAAAGTTTCGAGATACAAGCCGTGTGAAGGAGATGGTGCGCCATCAGCTACTGGCAAGTGTGAAGGCAGCCTTGTCGCTTGTTGGACTGCATCACCATGATGTCAACCTTGCGGACATAGCAGCTGGGCCGCCTCCTCCTTCGGGTGGTATGGCATGGGATATGCGTCCACATTACGCAGCGGTTGTGCAATACGCTAAAGATATTGTAGATGTGTTTGAGGAGCGGACAAACATTCTGCTCCAGCATGGTTGAGTCCTTTAAATGAAAAACAAGGCGATAGTCTGTATATTTTCGAGTGGGATTGTAATGCACTTGTAAAGGTGTATGTATTGTCATGTAGTGCATTGTTTGATTATAGAGTATGCATGTCCTTTTCGTTAGCCTGACGTGGTCAGCTACTCAGGTTATATTTGTTGTTGTCAATCGATGAAGTCGTATGGTGAGGCATAGCCCCCGACCGTGTTTGAGCGATAAATAATATAAGGGAGAAAAATTTGGGCCAAGAAACTTAGCTTTTATTAATCGTAATGTAGGAGTTACATTTTTCGGCTGAATAGCCTGGCTGGATAGCCTTATTGAAAGTGAAAGAAAACTAGGGGTAGAAGCGTTGCAGTTTTGCGATGTTCCAGGGGTTGGAGTATTCGACTCCTAACTCAACTTCCTTTAGGCGATAGGCGCCACCTGGGATTACTTCAGTGACGATGTAGGGTCCTTCCCAGGGTGACTCGAGCTTCAGGTGCCCTTCCTGCTTGAGTCGCGGAACGAGGTCTCCTTCGACGAAGGACCTTGGACGCAGCCGACGACTGTGGTAGTTGTGGAGACTCTGTTGATACACCGTTGAGAGAGCCGCGATGATGTCGCGTGCTTTATCCAGCATGTCGACGGCGTCTTCGAGTGCGGCCGATGATTCGGCTTCGCTGTATGCGACCACCCGCGGGGCCTTGTAGCGTACCTCGGTGGGTAGCATGGCTTAGGATCCGTGAACCATGAAGAAGGGCGTGTAGCCAGTTGAGCTGTTTGGCATTGTGTGTAGGCTCTAGAGAACGGAGGGTAGCTCATCCACCCAGGCTCCCACAAGCCTTTCGAGTAGGCGTAGCAAGCGCTTCTTAATGCCATTGCCAATGAGACAGTTGGCCTTTTCGACTTTCCCATTGGTCCGTGGATGCGACATGGAGGCATAAGTGAGGTTGATCCCGAGGTCTGCGCAAAAGCCTCGGAATTCCTTCGACGTGAAGTTTGATCCGTTGTCAGTGATGATGCTATGGGGCACTCCGAACCTGTAGACAATGGACTCAAATAACTTGACAGCGGCGGCGCTAGACTGGTTGGTGATGGTCATGGCCTCGATCCACTTCGAGAATTTGTCGACTGCCACCAGGAGGAAGACGTGTCCCCCCGACGAGGATTTTGGTAGTTTGCCGATCATGTAGAGTCCCCATTGGGCAAAGGGCCATGCCACTCGGATGGGCCGTAGCTCTGATCCTGGCGCGTGTGGTTTGTTGGTGTACCTTTGGCAGGCATTGCATCTCTGTACGATGTCCTTTGCATCGCGCATTGTCGTAGGCCAGTAGATGCCAGCTCATAGAGCTTTGGCAACAAGGGCGCAGCTGCCGGCGTGGTGTTCGCAGATGCCCTCATGGATGTCGAGGAGGATGCTCTTTCCATCGCTATTGGTGACGCACCGCTGGAGCACACGAGATGTTGCTTTTATACAACTCGCCGTTAATGATGGTGAAGGACTTTGATCAACGAGATATGCACCAGGCGTCCGTTAGGTCCTCATGCAGCTGCTTGCTTATCAGGTAGCGGAGGTATGGTTGGGTCCACATCTGTTCAACCGCCATGACCTGCATGAGGCTTACTATTTCGACCTCCGTGTCGAGCTTTTCGGGATCCTCGGTCTTCTCGGGTGGCACAGCCCTCGAGTGTTCCGCAGATTCGTCTGTATCCTTTGGGAATTTACGCTTGATGGAGGGCACACATATTTGTTTGAGGAACACACCAGGTGGCACTGGGGCGTAGGTGGATCTGATGTTGGCGAGCTTGTCGGCCTCTTCATTGTTTTCCCTGCCAACATGTCGAAGTTCACAACCATCAAAGTCCCCTTCGAGTGAGTTGTAGAGTGCACGGTATGCGATCATGTTGGCGCTGTGGGCGTCGCACTTGTTCATTGTCTGTTGGACGACGTGGTTGGAGTCACCATAGATGACAAGGCATGTGGCTTCGCACACCTTGGCCATCCTCATGCCGTGTATGAGTGCCTCATATTCGACCTCGTTGTTGGATGCGTGGAACTTCATCTGAAGGACATATCTCATCTTGTCCCCTTGGGGGACGTCAGTATTACACCATCCCCTACTCCAGCCTCGCGCTTAGAGCCATCGAAGTGCATTGTCCAAGACTGGGACACGTCCAGAGTGTCTGGCAGCTGGAGTTCCATCCAATGGACAAGGAAGTCAAGGAGCAACTAAGACTTTATGGCGGTGCGCCGCTCATAGATGATGTCTCGAGGAGACAGCTCGACGCCCCACAGGGCTACTCGCCCCATAGCTTCGGGGTTATTTAGGATGTTTGACAGTGGGGCGTCGTTGACGACCACGATCTGGTGCTCCTGGAAGTAGTGGCTCAACCAACGTGTCGTCATGAATACGTCGTAGGCGAGATTTTTATAATGGGGATACCTTTGCTTTGTTGGGGTCAGTACCTCGCTGATGTAGTAGATTGGGCGCTGCACCCCATGGGTCTTGCCATCTTCGGGTCGCTCGACCACGAGTATTGTGCTAACCACCTGGTGCGTGTTTGCGATGTATAGCAGCAAAGGCTCCCTCTCCCTTTGTGTCACCAGCACGGGTGATGTGGAGAGAAGGCTATTGAGGTCTTCGAATGTCGCTTCCGCCTCGGCTGTCCACTTGAATTTTTCAGCTTTGCGTAGTAGCTAATAGAAAGGGAGGGCCTTCTCTCCCATGCGGCTAATGAACCTGCTGAGCGCCGTGATTCTCACAGCTAGTTGCTGGACTCTTTTGAGGTTCTTGCGCTTCTCCATGGCTAGTATAGCCCTGATTTTCTTCGGGTTTGCCTCGATGCCATGCTGAGAGATGAAGTACCCGGATAATTGACTGTACGGGACACCGAAGGCGCACTTGTCTGGGTTCAACTTGATCTTGTAGTTATCAAGGTTGTCAAATGTCTTGCAGAGGTCATCGATGAGCGTCCTGGCCTCATTGGTCTTGATCACTATATCGTTGACATAGACTTGAATGTTGCAACCAATCTGGTTCTTCACACACGCCTGCATGCATCTCTAGTAAGTAGCACCCGTGTTTTTTAGCCCGAAAGGCATTGTGTTATACCAAAACACCCCGAACGGCGTGATGAACGCCGTTTTCTCCTGATCTTCGGCCTTTAGCCGAATTTGGTTGATGATTTGATCGATCCGTGGTAGAGGAAAGTGGTCTTGCAGTGAAGTCGATGATTTGATCGATCCGTAGCATGAGTAGGCATCGAGGAAGGAGAGTTTCTCGCATCCTGCAGTGAAGTCGATGATTTGATCGATCCGTGGTAGAGGAAAGTGGTCCTTGGGACAATGCTTGTTAAGCAATGAGAAGTCCACACACATCCGCAGGATGTTCGTGTCCTTCTTGGGGACCAACATGGGGTTGGCGAGCCACTTGCTTTCCTTTATCTCCCTGATGAAGTTGGCATCGAGGAGTCTATTTACTTCGATGCCAACAACTTTATCTCTTGGGTTGGGCAGTCAATGCATCGACTGCTTAACTGGTTTTGCATCTGGAAACACATTGAGTGCATGCTCGGTGAATTCCCTGGGAACTCCTGGCATGTCCACAGGACACCAGGAGAAAATTTCCCAGCGCTCACGGAGGAATTAGACGAGCGTGATTTCCTATGCGAAACTCAGGTCGTTGGAAATCAACGCCGTCTTGGAGGCATCCATCGGGTGAACCTACACCTTTTTAGTATTGACTGTGGAGTCGAATGACATATCAGGTGCATTTTGCCTTGTGACTGGGGCTGCCCCATTGTTTGTGACCTCCTTTAGCCTTGTGAGCTCCTCCTGCATGCCGAACGACTGGGAGATTCTGTTGAAGTTCCTGTCACAGCTGTCCGACCCGGTGAAGCTTCCTAGAACGGTGATTACATCGTTGGGTCCTGGCACCTTTAGTAGAAGGTACGCATAGTGCGGTACTTCCAAGAATCTTGCAAATGTCACGCGCCCGAGGATGGCATGGTATTGTGAGGGCCAGTCCACCACTTCGAACTCCAGCCGCTCATGCCTGAATTTGTCGGGCTTGCCGAAGATGACGTCGAGACATATCTTGCCCAGGGGGTATATGCCCTTCCCTGGGATGATGCCTTGGAACGTCGTGTTCGACGCCTCTAAGCTGCACAGCAGGATCCGCATAGCTACAAGTGTGCTGGTGAACATCAGGTTGATGTCATTACCGCCGTCCATGAAGACGCGGCTCATCTCGAATCCACTGATCTAGGCCTCGAGCACCAGGACGAGTGACATGGGCAAGGTATTTGTCGCGAGTGATCCGAGCGGTCGAATGTAATGCATGACTCCGATCTGCTGAGGTACTCAGGTATGGCTGGCGGAGAGGTCACTGCAAAATTGACCTGGCGGGTGTTCTTCTTTTGCACCCTGTTGGTTGGGTGCCCCTTCTGTATCATCATGGACCCCAACGGTGGTGGGTATGCATATTCCCCGTTGTTCTGTGATGGCGCAGTCGCAGGTTGCGAGGGTCCTCCAGGTGGTGGTGGTGGAGCCCCATGGGCCATGACTCCTAGATTGGGGGCAAATCCTGGGTTCACCTCTTGGCGACGCATCTGGGCGAAGCCCTTGTGGAGTTTCTAGAACTCCCTATAGTCCTTTAGCATATGGTTGTCCTTCTTCTTACCATCTTGCTTGTCTATGCAGAAGTGGATGGTGCAGGGACATGATGCGGCTCAGATCACTGTAGAGCTTCGTTGGGAAACCCCAAGAGGAAGGTATGATGAGCACAACAGTAAGTATTCTCTCAGCAAGAAACCAAGGTTATCGAACCAGTAGGAGGAAGGAAACGACTCCAAGGTGTTGCTAAAAACTTGTAAATCTGCACAACACAAACTCAAGAGTTTGCCCCAACGAACAGTGAGGTTGTCAATCTCCCTGGTCTGCTGAAAACAAAGGATTAAACGTATTGTATGGAAGGTAATGGTAGCTTGCAGAAAGTAAACAGTAACAGTGGAAGATGTATCAATGGTAAAGATTGGACCGGAGTCCACAATTCACTAGAGGTGTTCTCCTTAAGATAAACAACAGAACATGCCAGGTAAACAAATTACATCGATGCAATTGACAAGACAGAGCAAGGCATAACAATGCAATACTAGACATCCATGATCCTATGATACTTCATTGGGCATTACAAATATATACATAGACCGCCATCCAACTTCATCTATGACTAGTAATCCACCTTTAGGTTATCATCCGAACCCCCTCCAGTATTAAGTTGCAAGCAACGGATAACTACTTTAAGAAATGTGTGTAAAGTAAACAATACAATTGTTCCATGAACAAAATATCGTTGTTTTCTCCCTAGTAGCAACAACACATCTACAACCTTAGAAATTTCTGTCACTTCCCCAGATTCAATAGAGGCATGAACCCACTATCGAGCATAAATACTCCCTCTTGGAGTCACTAGCATCTACTTGGCCAAGATAGCTACTAGAAACGGAGAGCATGCAAGATCTCAAACAACACAAACATGATAGAATCAATAAGATAAAACCATTAATCAATCTGACATAGTAATCTTAATATCCATCGGATCCCCACAAACACAACATGCATGATTACAAATAGATGATCTTGATCATGAATGGAGCTCACAAGATCTAAACATGGTAGCACAAAGGAGGAGAAACAACCATCTAGCTACTGTATGGACCCGTAGTCCAAGGTGGAACTACTCACGTATCATACCGGACGCTGGCATGGTGATGAAGAAGGCCTTCGGGATGATCTCTCCCCTCCGGCAGGGTGCCGGGAAGAGCTTTAGATCCCCCTCGATCTAGGGACGATGGTGGCAGCGGCTATGGACTGTTTCATGGAGATCCGATCAGGTACTTAGGGTTTTGGCATCGGGGGCTTCTTATAGGCGAAGGGGCGAGGCAGGAGGCGTCCAGGGGGGCCACACCCTACCCAGGCGTGTCCTAGGGTGGGCCCGCATGTGGGGGGTGGCCACCATGTGGCACATCTTCGGTTGCCCTTTGGTCTTCGTGTTCTCCTCGGTGAAATATTGACTTTGGCTTTTGTCCCGTCCAATTCCGAGAATATTTCCTTACTAGCTTTTCTGAAACCAAAAACAGTAGAAAACAGGCAACTGGCACGGTGGCATGTTGTTAATAGGTTAGTCCCAGAAAATGTATAAAAATACCTCAAAGTGTATACAAAGCATGGCAAAGTGGATACTAAATAAGCATGGAACATCAAAAATTATAGATACGTTTACGACATATCAAGCATCCCCAAGCTAAACTCCTGCTCATCCTCGAGTAGGTAAGTGATAATAATAATAATTTTTGAGGTGACATGCACCATCACAATCAAGATCAAACCATTTGCAAGCATTGAAAGTTGGGATAAAAGTACTCTAAACATGAGCATGAAAGATGAAGTTCTAACAATAAGACATAGTAACTATGCTGCAACAAGAAAGGATACAAACAAAGATCATGAATAACAATGCATTGAAAGACGTTTGTTTGTTTCACCTATAAAAAACATAGCATAGTGGCATTCAACTTGTCCCTCATGGAGTAGAAAAACATAAATGCATAGGAAACATTCAAAGTTCATAAGGGTGACTAGATACAAATAGTTCAAGAGCAACCAATATCAACAATATGAATCAATCGATAAGTTTTGGGACAATGCACAGAGAACTAGGAATTGCAACTATGCTCTCTTAATTGGTGCCTAAGGATAGAAGGTGGAAACTAAATATAAAAGTGGAAGAAAGGCCCTTCACGGGGAAGTAGGGATTTCAAGTCTCATAAAGACCTTCCAAAAATTATGGTACTTGTTAGCTTTCAGCTCTCATTGCCCCTATCATAAGCATCTTGAAGTGATTAAGGTTAAAGTGAACAAAATATGGAGTATATGATTGACAAAGTATAAGTTGGCAATCTCATGTCCCTTGAGTACGAGGGCCGCTCCTCATGCTACTCAACTTTAGTCATCCATAATTTCTTGTCATAGTAAGTACATGTGTATCATAGAGAACCGCCAATGGGGTGCCCCTTTCCCCATGATACAGGAGTTATCCCATACCAAAATGACAAGGCAAGCATACAATGAGCATCTCAGCAATCTTCTTATTTACCATGGGAAAATGGTGCTTTTTTCTCTCTTTCCTCTTTTCTCATATCTTTTTTTTCTTTTTATCAATCTCTTTTTTTATAAGAAGAATGCTTCATAGATTGCTCACTATGGTGATGCTGCAAGTTTCCACCATGATTAGGCATGGCTTAGGCTAGCGGCCTAGGCGTTTCTCTAACACACATACATAACTCCATGGACTTACAAGCTCCCCTTTTATTTCACACCGACGACATCCACAAACAAAAGATCATGATATCAAGTGGGTAACAAGTACAGGTGCAATGTTGAAAGCGTTCCCCATGACAATATGGTTCTGCTAATTCCCAACTTATAAGTGCAAGCATATACAACATAGATGACACAATGGTTCAAGTTTATTAGGGGCAAGAAAAATAAAGTGTGCCATCAAGTTTGTGAGAGCTTTAATCACTAATTTTTCACATAACAAGTTTAATTTGGAAGATAGATAAAACAAGAATATACTTGGAATGGTGTAACACACCATGCATAGGAATTTATAGTCGACACTTTGGAATAACTTGTTTTCTTGGGAGTTGGATGCATGAGTAGAGCTTACTCAATACAAGTGGAGGCTAGCAAAAGACTGAGAGCGACCAACTAAGAGAGCAATAATGGTCATAATCAAGCAAAGTGACAAAACATTACTAATCAAAGCATAAAGTGGTACCACAAGTAAAAAAATAAATGATCATAGAGGCTAAGGTGACTGATTCATAGTCATAACATGGTGTGAGCATGTGCCAAGTCAACCCAAACAAAGCATCAAAGGAGAATACCACAATACCATGCTTTTGTATGCTAAAACAACGCATGATTCTTGCAAGGCACATTAAGCAATCCCAATTGTTTGGAACAAGTCATGCTATAGCAATAATCACTAAGCATAAGGTCAAAACAACATCTAGCATGACATGATAAAGTCCAAGTCATAGTCAAAGCAAGCTCCTTTTTGTCCTACTAAAGCAAGAACTTCTTACTCCTTTCCAACACCAATCAACTTATTTGAAACAACATGGCGAAAGCGGGGTCCAAATACTTTATTCAAGCAAACTAAGCAAACAAAAACCAAAAACTAAAACTAAGATGCTTCAAGAACAACACAACAGTGCATGAAACGATAAAAACAGTGTCTAGAAAGACCTGAGATTTTTATTGATGAAGAAGGGGATGCCCCAAGCTTTGAAGCTTGTACCTCTTGAATATTTCTTGGGGTGACATGGGGTGGAATCCCCAAGCTTGAGCTTTTGTCCATTCTTCATCTCATTACATCATTCTTCCCTTACACCTAAATTTTTTCCTTCATACAAAACTTCACATAATCTTCATTAGCAACATTAGTGCATTCAAAAGATAATAAACCTTTGGGTTTAGTTTCAAAATAGCAAAACTTTCATTAAAGACACAAGATACTGTAGCAATTCCATCAAAAAGTTCAATTTCCCAAAGAGAACCCAAAAAGGAATCAATAGAGGCAAATGCAAATAATGGCATAAATCTGTTAAAACAGACCAACAGGTGAAAAACGTTGGAAGACCTTATTTTGCTCAAATCAAAAAGTGTTGAACTAACTAAAGTTATCTAACAACCTGAGGGATTTATTCAGAAAATTACAGCTCAATCCGACGTACAGAGATTTTTCAACAATTTATACAGTGGAGCACAAAAATCTGTTTCGAGACAGCAACTCCCCAAATCTTACTTCCCTCTCATTAGAGGTTATTCTTGGCACAAAAATCAAACAAAAAGGATAAACAGACGTTATTACAGAAGTAATAAATTCCAAGACTCAAGAAAACTATTGGGTTATCTTCCAAGAAGTACTTTGCTTTAACGCCTTTAAGTTAGGCACAAGAAGCAAGAATCAAGTATTTTCAAATGAAGAAGCATTAGCATCAAATTTTGCTTTCAAAGGAGGAGCAAAAGGTAACTTCTATATACTCATGGGGATGTGTTCAATACCTTTCTTGAATGGGAATTGATATTTAATGGTGTCTTCTTTCATATCAATGATGGCACCAACAGTTCTAAGAAAAGGTCTTCCCAAAGTAATAGGACAAGAAGCATTGCATTCAACATCCAAAACATAGAAATCAATAGGGACATATGCATTGTTAACCACAATAAGAACATCAATAGGGACATATGACTCCAAGGTGTTTCTAACAACTTGGAAACCTGCACAACACAAACTCAAGACTTTGCCCCAATGGACAGTGAGGTTGTCAATCTCACTCGTTTGCTGAAAACAAAGGATTAAACGTACGGCGTGGAAGGTAATGGCAGCTTGCAGAAAGTAAATAGTAACAGTGGAAAATGTATCAATGGTAAAGATTGGACCGGGGTCCACAGTTCACTAGAGGTGTTCTCCTTAAGATAAACAACATAACATGTTAGGTAAACAAATTACAGCGGGGCAATTGACAGGACAGAGCAAGGCATAACAATGCAATACTAGACATTCATGATCCTATGAGACTTGATTGGGCATTACAACAATATACATAGACCGCCATCCAACTGCATCTATGACAAGTAATCCACCTTAAGGTTATCATCTGAACACCCTCCAGTATTAAGTTGCAAGCAACGGATAACTGCTTTAAGCAATGTGTGTAAAGTAAATAATACAATTTTTCCATGAACAAAAGATCGTTGTTTTCTCCCTACTAGCAACAACACACCTACAACCTTAGATAAAAAGAAGCAAAAGAAACTAAGCAAAAAAAACAAAGTAAAGAGAAAGGTTGTGAAGGACTCCCCTTGTGAAGCCGTCCTTAACTCCCCGGCAACGGCGCCAGAAAACGTCTTGATGCGGCTCAGATCACTGTAGAGCTTCGTTGGGAAACCCCAAGAGGAAGGTATGATGAGCACAACAGTAAGTATTCTCTCAGTAAGAAACCAAGGTTATCGAACCAGTAGGAGGAAGGAAACGACTCCAAGGTGTTGCTAAAAACTTGGAAACCTGCACAACACAAACTCAAGAGTTTGCCCCAACGAACAGTGAGGTTGTCAATCTCCCCGGTCTGCTGAAAACAAAGGATTAAACGTATTGTATGGAAGGTAATGGTAGCTTGCAGAAAGTAAACAGTAACAGTGGAAGATGTATCAATGGTAAAGATTGGACCGGAGTCCACAATTCACTAGAGGTGTTCTCCTTAAGATAAACAACAGAACATGCCAGGTAAACAAATTACATCGATGCAATTGACAGGACAGAGCAAGGCATAACAATGCAATACTAGACATCCATGATCCTATGATACTTCATTGGGCATTACAAATATATACATAGACCGCCATCCAACTTCATTTATGACTAGTAATCCACCTTTAGGTTATCATCCGAACCCCCTCCAGTATTAAGTTGCAAGCAACGAATAACTACTTTAAGAAATGTGTGTAAAGTAAACAATACAATTGTTACATGAACAAAAGATCGTTGTTTTCTCCCTAGTAGCAACAACACATCTAAAACCTTAGAGATTTCTGTCACTTCCCTAGATTCAATAGAGGCATGAACCCACTATCGAGCATAAATACTCCCTCTTGGAGTCACTAGCATCTACTTGACCAAGATAGCTACTAGAAACGGAGAGCATGCAAGATCTCAAACAACACAAACATGATAGAATCAATAAGATAAAACCATTAATCAACTGACATAGTAATCTTAATATCCATCGGATCCCCACAAACACAACATGCATGATAACAAATAGATCATCTTGATCATGAACGGAGCTCACAAGATCTAAACATGGTAGCACAAAGGAGGATAAACAACCATCTAGCTACTGTATGGACCCATAGTCCAAGGTGGAACTACTCACGCATCATACCGGAAGCTGGCATGGTGATGAAGAAGGCCTCCGGGATGATCTCTACCCTCCGGCAGGGTGCCAGGAAGAGCTTTGGACTCCCCGATCTAGGGACGATGGTGGCGGCGGCTATGGACTGTTTCGTGGATATCTGATCGGGTACTTAGGGTTTTGGCATCGGGTCTTCTTATAGGCAAAGGGGCGAGGTAGGAGGCGGATAGGGTGGGCTCGCATGTGTGTGTGGGAGGGGGCACCCCTCCGGTTTCCCTTTGGTCTTTGTGTTCTCCTCGGTGAAATATTGACTTTGGCTTTTGTCTCGTCCAATTCTAAGAATATTTCCTTACTAGCTTTTCTGAAACCAAAAACAGCAGAAAACATGCAACTGGCACTGTGGAATATTGTTAATAGGTTAGTCCCAGAAAATGTATAAAAATACCTAAAAGTGTAGACAAAGCATGAAAAAGTGGATACTAAACAAGTGTGGAACATAAAAAATTATAGATACATTTACGACGTATCAGGACCTGATAGTTTTTCATATGCCAAAGGCTCGTCATCGCGGTTGTGGCGCTGCCATGTTTGGGTGCGCCGACTGCCGTCGCGGTACCTGCTGTTGCGGTTGCCCTCATCACGGCGACCGGCGTAGCCAGCCATAACCATGTCGACCTCTTCGCGATCGTCGTTGACGTGTGGTCTTCTCTTTCCACGGTGGTCACGCCTGCGATTGAACTCGTCCTCGTCATCCGAACATGCTCGGTTGATAGCATCCTCGCCATCAGCCCACTGATTGGCGATGTCCATGAGGTGATTGATGGTTTTGAGATTGGCGCGCCCGAGCTCCTCCTTGAATTCATGGTGCCTGATGCCGTCATTGAAGGCGTCGATTGCCCTCTCCTTGGAGATGTTTGCGACGGAGTTCTTGATGGTAGACCAACATAGTATGTACGAGCGAATGGAATCGTTTGATCGCTGGCAGCAGGCCTGTAACTCTTCAATTGAGGCTAGCCTGTTGCTAGTGCCCTTTAATTTGCGGATGAAGGTGTACGCTAGCTCTTCCTAGCTGCGAATGGAGCTGGAGGGGAGGCTACTGAGCCAGACCCTGGCTGCGCCTCTCAGCTGTAGCTGAAGGCACTGCATGGTTGTGCTCTTGGTCCTGCCATGGAGCTTGACCGATGACAGGTGGTCGTCGAGCCAAGATTTTGGCTCCTGCGCACTGTCAAACTTCGGGTTGTCTGAAGGGAGCTTGATGTTTTTCGGCATCCTTGGCTGCCAAATGGCCCTGCTAAAGCACCTGGCTCCGCACAGCTCCCCGTCGTCCTCTTCAGACTCGTTTGAGCATGCGCTCTTGGCGTGTGATTTGTCGATCTTGCGCTGTGTGAGCTCACTACGAGCATCGTAGTTGCTGCTCCTGCGCCGTGGGCTCCGATGGTGTCGGGGAAGGTCATGCTCTTCCTCCTCGGATGAGGGTGTGTGGCTTCGACTGAATCTCACCACGGCCTTTTTCTTCGGCTCCGCGGGTATTTCGTCATGGAGCGCAGCTCCAACGAGTCCGAGGCCTGTTAGCTTAGACTTGTGTATCTCGTTCCTTGGGTCTCCCGCCGGTGGCGGGTTGGACACGAGGTAGGTGGTGGCCGCCATGATCGCGGCTTGTGGCGTCTTGAGCATGACGTTCCCTGGGAGTCCATCATCATGAAGGACATGTCGAGTGCCTTGGTGTCCTCGCGTCACGCGGTAGGGTCCATGTGCTCCAAGCATGAATGGTATTTACCACCATCGTAGCCCTTCGAGGTGGAGCCGCCAGCAGAGAGCGTATCTCACCGCATGCTCGATTCATCGGCTGCTCGCTTACGCTTGTCGAGTTTGCTATGCTTCTTGATATGTCGATTGTGCTCCTCGATGAGGAGCCAGTGATAGCCCATCAACATGTCGTGTGGGGCATCGATTGGTAGAGGGTGAGTGCCTCGCACGGCACCACGCACCTTCTCCCAATCCTTGTCGGAGAGGTGGATCTTTTTGCGGACACGGTTGATTCCTTCAGTGCCTTGAGGTGGCCTACTCCCGCTGGGATTTAGCGGGGGTGCCCCGTTTCCTTCGTTTTCGGCCTGAGGGTTGGGAGGGGGTTGGGGGATTCAGTGGCGTCTCGGTTTCGTCGTTGATGTCAGCGTTATGTATGGCCACACACATGTAGCGCGGGGAGGGATTGTTGCTCCCGCAGCTCTCAGATCCAGAACCCTAGGTTCCTTCCTCTATAGGAGGGTCACAGAGATCAGAGTTGCATCTGCTGCTGTTATCCGAATCGTCCGCTAGCAACGAGTCGCGTGAAGCGTCGATTGGTGGGACCCATGAGGAGGGCCTGATTGATGGGAGTGACACCCGCTCTGGGAGGCGGAGGGTGCCAGTCTTCCCCACCTGGAAGCAGAAGCTCCCGAACAGCGTCTTGATTCCGTCGCCTACGAACTCGAAATCTTTGCGGGTGGCTGGCGAATGGGCGGTGAAGTTGAAATCATCGAAGAGGAGGTGATTCTCCTTCGCCGAGGAGTCGTAGATCGCTCCGTATGGGACCGTCATGACCGCATGATCAGCGTCCCCTGTTCCCACAGACGACGCCAATTGACGAGGGTTCAACTCGTCAATGTCCATTGTTATGGACTTGGGTTTTGGAGAAGATGGGGATGCTGGAATTCGTGAGACGGTTAACATGCAAGCAACAAGGGGACATGAGGTTTACCCAGGTTCAGGCCCCTGATGGGAAAACCCTACTCCTGCTTGTCTGCTCTTGATTATGGTAGAACCGAAGGTTACAGGGGCGCGCAAATGTAATCTGGCGTGAGGTGTGTGTATGAATTGGGGGTGTCCTCCTCGTCGTGCCCTCCTAGAACTTATATAGATAGGCTAGGTCCCGGTATAGGCCGATTCGGTTACAAGTTAGGGTTTCACCCTTGAATATTCTATCTACTCCTAGTCGTGTCCTCCAAGGAGTCGAGCTTCTATTGGGCTTGGGCCACCCGGAGTCTCCTTGGGCAATAGGTCTTAACATGGGCCTTCACTGGGCTAGACCGGGTATACCAACATGAGGCACCCGTAGGGTATATCCACGTCATGATCGCCTCCAGCGCTTGTCGGTCCAGCCGCTTACTCAATGGTCTCCAGCTCTGCAGGTGAATAATCATTTGGAATATGCAATCATCCGGCTTGTTAATGAAAGAGTTTTTTATAGTCATCTTATTGCATATAGTCCAAAGGGACTGGGACAATGCATCGAAGCAAAATCAAACTATCCTACGCGCCTGACCCGATAAGCGTTGCGCTATCTCAATGAAATTGCCAGCCCTAGCTGGGTTCCAGGAGTAGGACAGAAGTTCCCGGATATAGGCCCACATAAATTTTACCAAGTGGCCCTGGAAGAAAATGTGGTTGGCATTCTCGAGTTCGCCGCAAAGAACACAATTCCCATTTGAAGGACCCTTCCTGATCCAGACTTGTTCCAAGGAAGGGAGTCAGTTGCAGATCATCAGCTAGAGGAAAATTTTAATCTTAAGGGGAATCCTGGTCCTCCAAACATCCTTGAAATAAAGTGTGTTCTTCCCTTGACAAAGCTTTAAGTAAAGAGAGTGGGTCGAGAAGCACCCCGATGCCTCCAGAGCCCAAGAAACCACGCCCCCCCCCCAACCGAAGGCGAAAAATGGTCAATAAAACGGGCAAGGTTCTCCCACTCGATCTCTTCCGGGGTGCCAAAGTTGCACCTGAACCCTGGGTTCCAGCACTCACCATCCCAGGCCTCGGCCATCGTCATAGTGGGATTGGCTAAGATTGCGAACAGTCGGGGAAAGGAATACTGCAGAGGGCCCACGCCCACCCACTAGTCAGTCTAGAACCGAATTGACAAGCCATTGGCAACCTCAAACTTCACCCCCAGTTTGAAGAACCTAAGAAATTTTTGTAAATTTTTCCAGAATTGTGAGCACTTCTTCTGAGGCGAGGTGAAGATGTTACCCTCACCAATGTATTTGGCCCTAATGATATCTTCCCATAGCCCCTGCTCATTTTGGGCTATTTTCCAGATCCACTTGGCAAACAACGCCACATTAAGCAGCTTTATGTTGGTAATCCCCAGACCTCCCAGGTCCTTGGGTTTGCACATGGTGTCCCAGTTAACTAAGTGATATTTCCTTTCCTCCCCAACGCCCTCCCAGTAAAACCGACACCTGGTTTTATTCATGGCTTGTGCATTCCATCGTAAAGCAAGTGAAGACACATGGTGAAAACAGGTAAGCTCGAAAGGCAGGAATTGGTGAGGATGAGTCTCGAGGCAGCCGCCAAAAACTTCCCCTGCTAAGGGTCCACCCTTTTCCCCACCTTCTCAGCTAAGAAGTCCCAATCCTTAAGCGAGAGGCGCTTGTACGAGACATGCAGACCCGTGTATTTGATTGGGAATTTAGTAAGTTTACAATTGAGGAGATTGGCAATTCTGTTGCCCTCCTCGTCATTTACCACCAGGACAACAGCCTCACTTCTGTTGAAATTTATCTTGAGACCAGACATACCTTCAAAGCAAAGAAAGATAAACTTGATGTTGCCAATGGAGAGGCTGTCGGGCTCGAACATCACCATCGTATCATCAGCATATTGTAGGTGGGAGATTCTACATGGGATAAGGTAGGGGATCAGTCCTTTAATGTGCCCAGCCTTCCTGGTTTTATTTACTCCAATGTTAATGTGTATGACAAGACCTGTTGTGTAAGCAGAGTTAGCTTCACGTGTTACATTTACATATCACTAGTTTTTATATGTTTCACATATTTAACTCTAGCTATCATCATGTTATAGATGTTTATGTGAAACCTCATAATAATTTGTCTTCCTTAGCTTTGCAAAAGCACTTCTGAGTAATAATTCACATTATTTGAACCTGCATTTATTTATTGCTAGCATTTCTATGTTTATGTTCTAACTCTAAAGATATATTTATATAGTTGTCATGTGTTGTGCCATGCACCCAAGAAAGTCAAGAACTGCTTCCAGATTAGAGCTAAGGATATTAGTAGTTATACTTCTAGTATGCTCGCTTATTGATTTTTTTTAATAATGTAACAACCCTAAGGATACTAGTAAGTATCTATGCTTAGACACCAAAATTGATCTATTGTTTTAAGCATGTCACTGATTCAGTTCCTTATTTTTATGTAAACCTGTGAATTTTTATGTAAACATGGGAGATGCATTTCAATCCACTGGATATGCCTCCAACCGTCGCTATTGTGATGTTTTTATCACTACATACAACATACTCTCTCCGAGGCTCCGATCCATATTAAGTGTCGTTGATTTAGTACAACTTTATTCTACATCAGCAACAATTATTATGAATCGGAGGGAGTATTTTTAGTTTAAAATGTATTATATAGTGTTACCAAAATAACACAGAGGTGACGAGAAGACTATACCGAAGGTCATAAAAAAGGGGCACTACATGAGAAGCTTGGTATGCCGAGGGCTTATTGCCGTCGGCGTAGCCAGGAAAAACCTCGGCGTACGCTACGCCGACGGCTGCCCTTGGCGTACCATCCTCGGCGGACCTCTCCCTCGGCGGAGCAGGCGCGGCCGTCGGCGTAGGACAAGACCGTCGGCGTAGGTCAACGACGACGGCCTGACGACGCCCGTCGGCGTAGAGACCGTCGGCGAACGTCGACAGCGTCGTCACACGGCCAGTTAACGGCGCGTCGGCTATGCCGACGGCCCCTCGTCACGCCGCCACGTGGAGGCAGGAGGCGGCTGGGCGAGCTACGCCGACGGCCTCCCCTCGGCGACGCCGCCACATGGAGGCAGGAGGGCGGCTGGCGCGGCTACGCCGACGGCCTCCTCGGCGACGCCGCCACGTGGAGGCAGCGAGTGGCTGGCGCAGCTCCCACGCCGACGGCCTCCCCTCGGCGTCACGCCCGCCACGCAGCAGCGGCTGGCAGCGGGCTGGCCCTACGCCAACGGCCTTGCCGTCGGCGTAGCCGTGACCATTTGGTCACGCGTACCTTCTACGCCGAGGGCAAGGCCGTCGGCGTAGGACCAGCCCCAGTTTTTTTTCAGCAATGCTCACCTTTATTTCAGCACATGCTCATATCAAACCCTCACAGCTCACAGCAATGCTCACCTTTATTTCACACATGCTCATATCACACACTGTTCATATCACACATGCTCATATTAAACATTGTTCATATCACACATGGTCATATCACACATTGTTCATACATCATCCATACATCGTTCATACATCATCACACATCCCTACAACTCTGGAGGAGACGGGGTGTACCCGAGATCTCCCCTGGTGAAAAGTGGCGACCTCTGCCGAGGGTTGCGTCCAGTAGAAGCAGTAGAAGAGCCACCTGGCAAGGGTGTAGAAGTGTGAAGCTCGGGAGAACCACCTACAGAATGGCCAGGAGATGGACCATTGTCATGAAGCGGTGTGATCTGACGCCCATCCGGCGAGGCGTGGCCAAAGTGCCGGTTCCCAGAAGCTCCCGTTCCCTACATGTTGCCTACATGTTAGCAACTTGCGAGGCAAAGTAAAGCGATAACCAGTGGGTTAGCAAAGAACTTACCGGTGTCGATGCGTAGTAGGTCCTAGCGAAGCTGTCCTTCAATTGCAAAAATGGCGCCGGACCTGGCATGGGAGGCACGGGCCCTAAATCTCTATTCTGGCCAGTTTGAATATTCATCATCATGTCCTGCAAGATAGTTTAGAAGTCAGGCCGTAGTACAACAAACGGGGGGAAGTGGGACTTGTATCTTTTACAAAAATAAAGGTTCGGACTTACATTTACGTATTGCATGTAGATCGCATGCGCCTCCCGATCTTTGAAAGGCCACCTGATATTCCTCATAAACGGTATCGTAGGCCGCGTCTAACTCAGGCTACAATTTCAAATACAAGGAATCTCGTCAGTGGTTAGCCATGCAGGAACAAAATTCATAAAGATGATGAGAACGAGAAAAACTTACATCCTCGGCGGAGCGAGGCTGGCCACAGGCGGGATAGGGGCCTTATGAGGTAGGTAGCCTTGAGACGGCTGAAGCTCGTGCTGAGGGTAGGCTTGACCTTCTTATTCAGAATCTTGAGGCGTCCATGCTGCAATCCGTGCCCCGACAAGACCAACGACTCCTCGTCGATCTCCGCGTGAATGGGGTCATCCACATGGGGGTGACGAGCCTTCACCATCGTGTTGTAGTTCCCCAAGTCGTTCTGGGCAGTGCCGAAGTACATGGGAAACGAGGGTTGAGGCTCCGAGTAATTAGGCTTCTTTCGCCGCATCATCTCATAGACGGCGACATCATGAATCACCTCCCCGGGTTGTGCCTCGGTCACCTGTATCGCGAAAAGAAATATTATGCATATGAAGTACAAACATGACGAGAAATACACGCAGGTCGTTCCATGTATATACGTACCACCTTCCCCTTGAAGCGGTCAAAGTTGCGGTTTCCCGCGCAGTGCGTTCCACCATCGCCTCGGTTATCCGCGTTCCGCCTCGACAAGGCTGCAAACTCCTCGTCTTCTCTGAGCCACCTCGTCCTAACCAGCTCCTCCCATGCGAGTCGATGCGGCTCGGCCCAATCGGGGATAACCTGAAAATGCAATACTCAACTCCAGACAATGCAATGGCAACTTAGCAGCAATGTAGAATCTTATTGACATTTTACTCACCGACATGTACTCTTCTGGCGTCATCGAGTACTCAGGATTAGGGTTCCTACCGACAATGTCTTCCTTCCTGACCCTCACGCCTGCCCGAGTGGCTAGCGGCCGTGACCTTCTGGTTGTACCACACCTGGGGGGTCAACTTCACACAAGCCCCAAGCAAAGTCCTCTGCGCCTTCTCCTGGTCCTCATCGGCCACACGGTAAAAGCACTTCAATCATGCATAAGAGTCATGAGTTAGCACGGTGGGGTCAGCAAGTATGAACATAACTCGAGAAATATGGCTTACCCAAAACTTCGTGATGACAGCATCAGCAGCTGTCGTAAAGCCCGGGACACGGGTAGTCTGGTAGTCCGCCCAAGTAGTAGCTAGCTTCCTGTCACCCTCGTGGGTAATGTGATAGCGCGGCCAGAACTTCCTAATCAGAGCTCCAACGAGGTTGTTAGGAAGGCGAGGCTTGGTCCCCGGAGGAAATGTCCAATTGCTGCACAATAATAAACATTAGTACACAATAATTATTTATGACCAACATGAAATAAAATGTTTTAAATTGCCAAATTATTACACTTACTCAAGGCCATCTGGAATAATAAGGGCTTTCGCCTCCTGAGTCCTAGGCTCAAACTTCTCGTCAAGGACTCCCGATTCCCCACGATTCCGCAATTTCTTCGGCCCCACCAACTCGCGGCTAGTGTCCGCCTCCGTATCGGTCCCCGCCTCCCTCTCGGTCCTCGCCTCCCTCTTAGACTCTGCCTCCCTCTCGGACTCTGCCTCCCTCTCGGCCCTGAAAGGCTGCTCTGTCAGGAACAACTCAGGAGCCACGTCGCCAGAAGCAGAGGGTGGTGGGTCAAAGTACACGCCTCCTCCCGTGGCACCTCGTCCTCGTCCTCGTCCTCCTCGACCTCGGCCTCGACCCCGTCCTCCGCCAGCAGGAGCAAGATCGGGGTAACGCGGATTGGGATTTGGCTGTCTCCCACTCCGTGTAGCTCTTTTCTTGCGCTGCTTCAGCGCATTAAGCAAGGACGAACTGGTTGCCTTGCCGCTGCTCATATTGTTCAATACCTGCATTAAGTAAGAGAAAATAGTTAAGCACAAAGACATAATAAAATGTATACACAAATAATAAAGGCATAATGCAATTAAGAAAACAGTTAAGCACAAAGACAAAATAAAATGCATTATAAAATAAATACTCACTATCATTTTCATTCTCATTCTTATTCTCATTCTCACTATCACTATCTTTTGAGTAGAAATCTGGATTCTCATCAAAGGGTGTAGGCTCATCATCGTTGTCATTCTCGGTATGGAGCTTCTCGAGCATACTTATGTCATGTAGATTAACCACTGACTCACCCCGAGTTGCTACATCATTCCCAAGGTCCTCAAGATCAACCGGTTCTAAATCAAAGTGTCCAAAGTCCTCTTGCTCTTGATAGAAAATTCCCTCGTACGTTACAGGGTTAATGTTGTTGTAATCATCCTCGGAGGGAATCGGTAGGTTACCATGTGGCGATACCTGGAACACGACTTCCCAGCCCTGGAGTTCCGCTTTCTGGCATGGGTAGGGCAAATAATAAACTTGGTTGGCTTGGTGAGCAACAACAAAGACGTCGGCTCCGCTATAGGTGGTTGAAGGCCTAACTTCAACTAACCCAATGGAAGGGTACTTCTCAGTCCACCCCTTGGGTCAAACCAGTGGCACTTGAACACAACAAGATTGAGTTCGACATTCTTACGATTGAAGGTCAGCTCGTATACATTCTCTAACCTTCCGTAGTAATCAAGGGAATCGGCTCCTTTGGTGAACACCCCAGTATTTACCGTTTTTGCATTCGGTCGCCCTTTCTGGTGTGTCTCTGTATGGAAGCGAAACCCATTCACATCATACTTCTCATACTTATTGACGACACTGTTACAACCTTGGGAAACACATTTCAGCTCATCTGACATCTCAACGTTGGGATCAGCTCCCTACAGGTACAAGAGGAATTTGTTGCGTTCAATAGTTACGTGGAATAAGAGCGACAAGTCACATATTGCAAGGTAAGAGGGACATGTTAGAAATTACTTTTTCCATAAACCAGGACACAATGTTTTTTTTATTTCCGGGAGCACCCTCTTTCAGTAGAGTTGTTCAACTCCATGGGAGAGGGATCCGTCGGTCCCGGCCACTGTCCAACTCCATGGGAGAGGGATCCGTCGGTCCCGGCCAACTCCATGGGAGAGGGATCCGGCCGGCGTAGCTCTCTCTTTTTTTGTGTTTGTTTAGGTCATAGGGTGATGTAAAACCATGTTGGTTCACAAGTTGGGGCACTATCCTACCCGGTTTCACCTAAACGGGGAGATTCCCCCTACGGTGCTGGAACCTTCGCCTCTAGGTTAGGCGCATGCATGCGAGGGGACACATGCAAGCACCTATACCAACCTCTCACCACACTCACACACATATGCTAGGGACACATGCAAGTTCTCATCGATTCCGATGTTCTCGTGGTCTTCCTCCGTGAAACCACGATCTCTGCACACTCGGATCGTCTACCCCCCTAGACGTTCCTCGGACAGGGGTAGCCCGGCGTAGCTCTCTCTTGTTTTGTGTTTGTTTAGGTCACAGGGTGATGTAAAACCATGTTGGTTCACAAGTTGGGGCACTATCCTACCCGGTTTCACCTAAACGGGGAGATTCCCCCCTTATACGGGTCCGGAACTTTCGCCTCTAGGTTAGAGCGCAAGCATGCGAGGGGGACACATGCAAGCACCTATACCAACCTCTCACCACACTCACACACATATGCTAGGGACACATGCAAGTTCTCATTTGATTTCGATGTTCTCGTGGTCTTCCTCCGGCGAAACCCTGATCTCTGTGCACACTCGGATCGTCTACCCCCCCTAGACGTTCCTCTGACAGGGGTAGCCCGGCGTAGCTCTCTCTTGTTTTGTGTTTGCTTAGGTCATAGGGTGATGTAAAACCATGTGAAGTATATCTTCACACAGCCTGATCTCAACCTTCGGCAGAGGAGATGGATCGAAGCAATCAATGACTTTGATTTTACCATCAACTACACTCCGGGCAAAGCAAATGTCATGGCAGATGCGCTTAGCCGTAAAGCTTATGTCAACAACCTCATGGTGGAAGAGCAACAGCCTCTCTTGTGCGAGGAATTCCGTCAGCTCAACCTGGAAATTGTGGAACAAGGGCATCTCCTGAACCTTCTAGCTACTCCTCTCTTGGAAGAAAAGATTCGCTCTCGTCAGCTTGGTGATCCGCACACCAAAAAGCTCATCTCTAAACTTGAGCTTCCGAAGTATGAGTCCTTCCACGTGGATGATCAAGGCACGCTTTTCTTTGAACACCGGATGTTTGTTCCAAACTACCCGGGTTTGAGAGAGCAAGTTCTCAAGGAGGCGCATGATTCGGTCCTTTCTATCCATCCTGGCAGCACAAAGATGTACATGGACTTGAAAACACAATACTGGTGGCCTGGGTTGAAACGGTATTGTGCCAAGTATGTCCCAGAATGTGATGTCTGCCGCAGAGTGAAGGCTGTCCATCAGAAACCATTCGGTCTTCTGACCATTGAAACCTCCGGAATGGAAATGGGAGAAAGTAGAGATGGACTTCATCACTGGCTTTCCAAGGTCACAGAAGGGCAACAATGCAATTTTGTTGTCATCGGTGCTTTCTAAAGTGGCTCATTTCTTCCCGATCAAGGAAACAATTTACGGAATTGATTGGTTGAGCTCTATATCAGAATTGTCTCTCTGTATGGGGTTCCACTTGAAATCAGTTCGGACCGTGGGAGCATCTTCACCTCAAAGTTCTGGGAGAGTTTCCAAAAGCTTTGGGAACAAAGTTGAACTTCAAGCTTGCTTACCACCCTCGATCGCAGGACAAGTGGAAAGAATCAATCGATTCGGAGGATATGCTTCGGGCTTGCGTCATCTCGTTTGGCATGAAGTGGGAGGAATGTCTTCCATATGCTGAATTCTCCTACAACAACAGCTTCCAGAAGAGTCTGAAGATGGCACCATTTGAGGCTCTCTATGGTCGCAAGTGCAGAACTCCGATTGGTTGGTCGGTGGAGAAAGAATCTGGTTTGGCCCTGACATTGTAACTCAGGCAGAGGAGAAGGTGCATATCATTCTTGAGAACCTGAAGATTGCTCAAAGTCGTCAGAAGAGCAACTATGACAGGAAGCACACAGATATGGTGTATGCCCCTGGTGACCTTGTCTACCTTCGTGTCACTCCCATGAGAGGAACACACCGCTTTGGTATCAAAGGAAAGTTGGCTCCTAGATACATCGGTCCTTTCAAAATTCGTGGTAGAAGAGGAGAAGTTGCTTATGCCACGAGCTCCCGGAAAAACTCAAAGTCCATGATGTTTTCCACATCTCTCAGCTCAAGAAGTTCTTCAAAGATCCCGGCAGGACCGTGGATCATGAGCTAATGATCTCCAAGAAGACCTGTCTTATCAAGAACACCCCACAAAAATCCTTGAGACCGCAGAAAGAAGGACTCGCAACAAGTCCATCAAGTTCTGCAAGGTGCAGTGGTCACACCATTCTGTTGATGAAGCCACTTGGGAGCGTGAAGATGAACTCCGTGCCAACCATCCTTCTCTCTTTGTGTCTTTTTCTTCTTCCTAGAATCTCGGGGCGAGATTCCTGTTTAGTGGGGGAGAGTTGTAGCATCCCAGTTGTCTAACACCTGTAATGCTACTTGTTCTAGTAATAAAAGAGCCACTTCCAACATATAATTGTTGCATCATCATCATATCATGCTCATGTCATCATGCCACCTTGCATTTGAGCATCATATAAAACCCCTGCTTGTTTGGTTCTTATCTCATGTGCATTATTAATTGTAGTTGCCTCTTGATATTGTATTTGTTTCTTGATAAATTGTCAAATGCCCAAGTTGATTTGGGGGCATATCTCTTAATAACTCCACCACCTTTCTTTCACCACCTTATAATTCCACCATCCAATTAACATGAGCTTGGCTTTTAAAAAGTAGTTTACCTCTAGTTCATGTGGGTTGGGTGGATGCCTCTCATAATCTTTTGCTTGGCTTTTCCCACCTTATGGGAATGCATGGAATAATGCCCCATGATTTTGTGTTGTTTTCACAATATGAACACAGGGCATTTATTGTTTGCATGGGCCATGCAACTCTTCCACATCTAGGTCCTTTGGTTTTCCTTTGAAGTTCTTGGGTGGATCTCTCTCTCTCTCCTTCTTTGCTTGGTCTAGCTAGGGCCATGCAAGCATCACTTTTCTCTTGCTTTTGTTTTTCTAGTTGTAATGCTTGCATGGATCACCTCTTCTTCTTTTGCTTGGCTTAGCAAACCCTCACCTTACCCTCCTTCCTCTATCTCTCTTGCTCTCTCTAGACCCTACCCTAGTCACCTTTTTCCCTTCCATGCTTGCACATGTGATCTTGTGGGCATGCCCTAAGTTCCTCCCTTCTCTCTAGCCCCTACCACCCTTGTGCTTGTTCATGTGATGCCAATTCTATGTGCTCACACATGGGCACACCTCCTCTCTCTTCTCACCTTCCCCTTGCACCCTAAATCGACCCCCCCCCCACTAATCTAAACCCTAAACCATGTACCACCACCCTCTAAACCCTACTCGAGCCTAGCCCCACCCCCTCTCCTCTCTCTTGCTCTCTCTGCCTAGCCGAACCTCTCTCCAACCCTAGCTCTAAACCCTACCCGAGCCTGGCCCTACCCCCACCGAAGCTACCCCTTCTCTCTTTGATTAAAGGTGCCCCATGTGCTCCTCCCTCTCCCTCTCTTTCTCTCCCTGGCCAAGGGGCCCCTCCTACCTGCCTGGCCACGAGCCCTCGCCCTCCCACCTGCCAGCCGTGCCTAGCTACCCTGGCCGCCCATGCACGTGAGGAGGACAAGGTGGCACCAAGGCCACCTTTCCATCAACCCCTCCCCCACGCTAGCCCCACGCCATCTACCTGCCCCCCTGTCGATCTTATCCTTCCCCCTCGCCTCTAGCCTCCCCCAGATCCCCCCAGGCCTCCCTTCTTCCTCCCCAACGAGCACCCTCTCCACCATGCCCCCTCAACCCTAGCTCGGCCCCCTCTGCTTCCCTTCGCTCCAGAGCACCCCGAGGCGAGCCAGGAGCACCAGGAGCTGCGTCTGCTTCCTCTGCTTCGCCCTGACGCGCCGGAGCCCGCTGGATCTCGCCGGAGGAGCCCCGCCGCCGCCGTGCCCGTGGTCGCCAGGACGCCTCCTACCGCTAGCCTCCCCGACGATCACCGGCCTCTCTGCTCGAGCCAAACCACCAACAAGCCCCTGGTAAGCCCCTCTGCCTCCCCGACATGTCCCCCGAACCCCTAGTGCGCCGTAGCGACGCCGGCCGTCGTCGAGCACCCTGCGTGCGCGCGCGCCGCCGCAGTCACCGCCTCCGTGCGCAACAACGTGCCTGCAACCCGCCGTACCGCCTCTGTTCGTCGACCTGCCCCGCGCGCTGCAGTCCCCCTCCGTGCTAGCTTGCTGAACAAGAAGTGTAGGCAGCACGATCCTCTGCAGTTTTCCTTTTTGCGTCTAGTCGAGTTACGCCGCCGTTTGGTCGCCATCGACGCCGGAAGACAGCCGATCTTCCGCCGTCGTCAGCACCACTTCCGTCAGAGCGCAGCAGCAGCCGTGGTTGTTTCGCGCTTAGCTCCCTCCCCTTTTTCCCGCCTCAACCCGCAGCCCCTACGGCCCCACGTGTCAGCCACCGATCCATCTTGCAGAAGAACCCCTGGGTTTTCCAGACCCTCAACCAGCGGTCGGTGGGCCACGTGACACGCTTCGCGCGATGGGCAGCGCCGCTGTGACCCCGGTCGGTGGCTATGGCTAGGTTCTCTTGTAACAAAACTTTTCGAGAATCATTTGAATTCAAATTTATTTCAAATTATTCAAATTCAAATATAAATCTGATTTTAAATAACTTTTCAATTATAAAACCAAATAATGCAAATGATATATGTTTTTGAATCAGAAAAAATGTGAGGATTTCAAATATGCTATTCAAATTGCCTTTTGCACATTTAAAATTCCAAGTTGAATTAAATTACCACAAATGCCACTCGAACTTAAATAATTAATAACTTTTGATTTATAATTCCAAATTTAACAAATGATATGTCTAAAATGATCAGCTCGACGAGACCTTTCTGTTTATTCTATCCTTGACTTCAATTGCAGCATGAATCATATAAAAATATAGTGTACAGCAACTATTATGGCAACAAATGTGATCCAAAACCCCACTAAAATGCTATTTCTTGTCTTCCACACCTCACCCATGCCATGCTACTTTAATGCCATGCAAATTGTGCATCATTCATCATGGCATGATTGTTTGCTTGACGCATCTTATCCATATGCTTGTGATCTATATTCATGTTGGCCTTGTTTGTTTGGTTTTTCTCGGATAGACACTGAGCAGGGGATATATCAAGAGAACCAGGAGCACTACCCAGATCCGTCTCTCGCTTCAACTGAGTTGCCAGGCAAGCACTTCCACATGCTTGCATACATACAGTACCTATTGCCTCTATCTTATTCTTGCATCATTGAGTCGCGATTGCATTAAATTGAATCCCAAGTATGCATAGCATTTACTTTTAAACCCCACCAAGCTTGTACCTCCATCCTATGAGCCATTACTACAGGAGTTGTTTGAGCTATGCGAGTCGTAGAACAGCATGTGTAGTGGTGTGAGAGTCTGTTGGTTAACGAGGTACCTAAACAACTTAACCTGAGTAGTAATGGGATAACTAATGAAAGTGGCACCGGTGAGCAACATCTGCTATTTGGTTTTTCCTGCTCACTTGTGTCCCGTAAGACCCCGAGTACTTGATTCCTGTTCCTTGATTTATCGCGCTATCCACATCCGGGAGGTATATGGGACCCCCCTGAGCCAGAGCTTGATTCAGTCTTATTTCTTGGGGCCACAACTAGTTTGAGGTTTTGTTACTATCCTGTACTTATGCCATGCTTTACTGCTTTATTACGTTTGTGCGAGGAGCACACTGTACTGTTTTGGAAGCGGAGTGTTTTCGCGGTATCGACAGTCCCCGATTGGGGATCTGCTGTCGTTTACAGCCACTGACGCAAACCTTGAGTCCGTCTCGAAGTCAGCTAACTTCGTTGCGGGTGTACTCCAAGGGGTGGCCCCCTGAAATATTTCTGAATCCTGTGATTGCTTTGTCGTGAAGGCCTCGTTGGGTTTTGATTTGGTTTTTCCGAGGTTGATCGAGCGTGTGTTGCTATTGGTGCACCCCGGCCGGGTAAAACTTTCTGAAAGCCGTGTCCGCGGTTATGGACGACTTGGAGCACAGTTTCTCGATCATAGACAAGCATAACTAAAGTACCGCTTTAATCTGACTAAGTAAATTGACTAGTAAATAGTGCAACACTCATGGAATGGTTAATAAAATTGCCAACGGATGGGGGGTTGTTCGTCCGCTTCCTCGTTGGTAAGCGAGGAGGAGGATGGATCTGATGAATTACTATTATAACTGTTGTCCTTAATTCACGGACATCCGTCTATCATTGGTTAGGCGGATGGTTAGCGTTTATCTGTAGAACTGCTAGGGTTTATCTTTCGCTGCAATTGCGTTACCCCAGGTTGTGTCCCCTTTAGAGGCATTAAGACTTGCTGAGTACCCTTAGGTCTCACACGATAAATTATTGGTTCAGATGAACAGGTACCCTCACAGGACGGATACTGGGTGGAAGAGGCTGATGATGCGGGCAACGATCGTTCGGTGTAGAGATTCCGGGAACAGGGATCCGTGAGATCTGTGGGCGGGATGTGCTTACTTCTATGGCATCTTATGCCGATTTGCTTCTTGTCCGTACCCGGACTTTGTTTTGCCGCTTCCGCTTGATACTCTGATGTGTGTTGTATGAGGAATTATCCTAAAATATTATACCTATCTAGGTCATTTGAATCTTGCCGTATGGCGTTGCTATATTTCCTTTCTTTCTAGATAGTATGGCTCTGATGTACTCTTGTATGGTGGCTTGCATACATACCCACTTGTGTATGTAGTTGATCCCTTCGCCGATTCGCCTACGTCTGCAGTCCCGTTGAGTTGGTAGTGGTTGGGACGGCCGAAAGGTCTACCCGTGAGTGGCTTTTGGGGCCCCACCATACTATTTCAACCACTACCGCTCATCCAGGCTTGTATCTAGGAGCGTAATTCACCGAGGTAGTTACAATTGGTATCAGAGCCATCCCGACCTTCAGGGTTTCAGCCAAACGGTCGTTGTCAGTCTAGCAAATATTTTGGTAGTTATGTATACTAGGGAAAAACAAAACGCGAGAGTAGGACTGCTTCCACTTTTCTTCTTACCCACCCACCCACCCTTTTCTGGTAAGGAAGTGCAACGTTTTCAATCCTCTTCTCAAAATTCAAACTAGGATTCACGTGTTCTGGGTTTCCGTAGTACCATAGGTTGTGTGTGTGTGTGTGTGTGTGTAATCCCTTGTCTATCTGTTGCATCCAAGTTGTTATCTAATCAGCCTTTGGTTATCAACTGTTGGTACATTCCATACCGACAGGCTTTTGCAAACCGACGCAATCTGTCTTACCTTTGTATCCGACGCTATCTTGTTTGGGGTGTTCGTTTCCGTAGTTACCAATCTTTAGGTTTCGTCGTGAGAAGAAGGGGTTAGGATATGTGTTCCACTTGTTCATGTGCGGAGTAATGATTTGAGTGCGGGATGGAGTCGCGACCATACCACTACTCTTATCATTCGCTTTTGTATATTGAATCGGTAGAGTCACTAATCTTGATTCGTTAAGTAATTTTGCGCATCTATTGGTATTATAATGCCGAAATTTGTGGAAAAATTTTCTTTGATATATTTGTGTACCACACTCCTTTTCAGTCGTGTGCGATATGCTTAATATCTTTTAGGTGCTTTGAACTTTGTTGATATTTTAATATCATCTCAGTAAATGGTATCCTTTAATCTTGGTTAATTCCATCTTGGTACTATTTTGGATTATTATCATCTTCCATTATAGTACTGACTTGAGTTTTATATCAATGACAGGATGGCTCCACCACGCCGTACCGATGAGGACATACCTCCGGAACTGGGCTCCGCGCTGTCAAACATCGCTAATGCTTTGGCAGCAATGCAAGAGAACCAGCAGCGCTTTGAGGAAAGTGTCAGGAGGAACGAGTTTGCTCCACTACCTCCACCTCCCAAGCGAGGAGACATCAAGAGCTTTCTGAAATTCAACCCTCGTCAGTTTGATGTTTCTGACCGACCTCTGGACGCGGATGATTGGCTGCGTGAGATGTCAAGGTTGCTCGAGACTGCTGATGTTCCGGAGCAGGAGTGGGTCAAGTGTGCTACCCACCTTCTGAAGGGAGATGCAGCTCTCTGGTGGGAGAACTACTTGAAGGCAAGCTGCACTGGGTTCCAGCCAACTTGGGAGAGGTTCACTGGAGCGTTCAAGGAGCAGTTTCTGTCAGAGATTGTTATGGAAAGGATGAAGGAAGCATTTCTCAACCTGAAGCAAGGAAATGATAACGTCAACACCTACATCAGGAACTTCATGAATCTCTCTCGTTATGGTGGTGATGAGGTATCTGATGACAAGAAGAAGCAGAAGAGGTTCAGGCAAGGGCTCAATGCGTCGATCAAGTATGCGATCACACATGCAAGGCCGGCAACTTTCCTGGAACTACAGCACACAGCCCTGCAAGAGGAGGCAAGCAGGCAAGTGTTTGAGGAGTCCAAGAAACACAACAGGGATGCATCAAGCTCTGCAGTTATGGCAGCTCCTTCTAAGCGGCGTGTCTGGGTTCCTAACACCCCACCGTCGCTCCCGGCTCCACCAAGACCTGCAAGTTACGCGCCAAGGCCATCAAACCGCACTGCTGCGGCTCCTGGGGCTACAACAACCACTACGGGGCGCTGGCGGAGTCACAGCTCTGTTGCTCCACGTCCGGTGTGCTCGCTTCACGTGTGGAGATCACGGACATCAAAAGCTGGGAATCCGTTGAAGAACAAAGCTCTCCCTCCACCCCCGCCAAGATCTGCAGCAATCTCTCCTTCGGTTCGTGCACCACCACCTCGGGCTCTCAACATAAACACCAAGCCCGGGTCTGCGGTTGTTCGTGCCAAATCGCGCGCTCAAGTGAGCATGCACTGGAGTTGTGATGGGTATGCTTTCCGTTAACTCGGTCCACCCGCGAGTTTTGTTTGATTCTGGTGCATCGCATTCTTTTGTGTCTCACAAGTTTGCAAATGAGAATGAGTTAGTCTTGGTTCCTCTCCAAAAGCGGTTAATGGTCCTTTCTCCTGGAGAGAAGATGGCAGCTTCTAAGATCAGTCATGGCAATCAAATTGAGATTGGTGGTTCTTCATTCTCGGCTTCTTTAATTGTTCTGGGCAATTCTGACATTGATGTCATCTTGGGCATGGATTGGTTGACAGCAAATGCAGCTGTGATTGATTGTGCTGAACGCTCAGTGTCTCTGAAGATTCCTGAAGGCCATATAGTCTTTTCTCCAAGTCTGACTCCTGCTGTCCAGCTCTTTTCCTTGGCGGCTCTGAATGATGATGCTATGGAAGCTATTCAGAGTGTACCAGTGGTCTGTGAGTTCCCAGATGTCTTTCCTGAAGAGTTGCCAGGTATGCCTCCGGATCGTGAGGTTGAGTTTGTGATTGAGCTTGAACCTGGAACGGCTCCTATCTCCAAGCGGCCTTATAAAATGGGTCCTTCTGAGTTGGCTGAACTCAAACGACAACTTGATGAACAAGAGAAGTTGGGTTTCATTCAACACAGCACTTCTTCTTGGGGTAGCCCAACAATCTTTGTGAAGAAGCGTGACAGAACCGATAGACTATGTGTTGACTACCGGGCTCTCAATGCTAAAACCATCAAGAACAAATATCCCCCCGGATTAATGATCTATTCGATCACTAGCTGGAGCTGTGGTGTTCTCTAAGCTGGACTTGAGAAGTGGTTATCACCAAATCAAGATTCGCAAGGAAGATGTGCCCAAAACAGCTTTCACCACCCGCTATGGCCTGTATGAGTACACGGTCATGTCTTTCGGGCTCACCAACGCACCTGCTACCTTCTCGAGGCTGATGAACTCCGTTTTCATGGAGTACCTTGATAAGTTCGTTGTGGTCTATCTGGATGACATTCTGGTATATTCTAAGTCCAAGGAAGAGCATGAAGAACACCTGCGGTGTGTCCTAAACAAGCTTCGTGAGAACCGCTTGTATGCAAAGTTCTCAAAGTGTGAGTTTTGGCTGCCTGAAGTAACCTATCTTGGTCATGTCATCTCTGCAAAGGGCATTGCAGTCAACCCGGAAACCGTGAAGACAATAGTTGAATGGCTTCCTCCTGTGAATGTCAAAGAAGTGCGGAGTTTTCTTGGTTTGGCTAGTTATTGCCGTCGTTTCGTTCATAACTCCTCGAAGATAGCGAAGCCTCTTACCGATCTCCTCAAGAAAGGCAAGAAGTACCTGTGGACTCCTGCATGTCAAGAAAGTTTTGAGACACTCAAAGAGAAGCTCACTTCCACACCAGTCTTGGTTCCTCCGGATACATCTAAGCCTTTCCAGATATTCTGCGACGCCTCTTTGCAAGGATTGGGTGCGGTCCTTATGAAAGAGAAACAGGTGGTTGCTTATGCCTCTCGACAGTTGAAAACGCATGAGATCAACTATCCCACACATGACCTTGAGCTCGCAGCAGTTGTCTTTGCTTTGAAGCTATGGAGGCACTACTTGCTTGGTAACCGTTGTGAGATCTTCTCTGACCACAAGAGTTTGAAGTATATCTTCACACAGCCTGATCTCAACCTTCGGCAGAGGAGATGGATCGAAGCAATCAATGACTTTGATTTGACCATCAACTACACTCCGGGCAAAGCAAATGTCATGGCAGATGCGCTTAGCCGTAAAGCTTATGTCAACAACCTCATGGTGGAAGAGCAACAGCCTCTCTTGTGCGAGGAATTCCGTCAGCTCAACCTGGAAATTGTGGAACAAGGGCATCTCCTGAACCTTCTGGCTACTCCTCTCTTGGAAGAAAAGATTCGCTCTTGTCAGCTTGGTGATCTGCACACCAAAAAGCTCATCTCTAAACTTGAGCTTCTGAAGTATGAGTCCTTCCACGTGGATGATCAAGGCACGCTTTTCTTTGAACACCGGATGTTTGTTCCAAACTACCCGGGTTTGAGAGAGCAAGTTCTCAAGGAGGCGCATGATTCGGTCCTTTCTATCCATCCTGGCAGCACAAAGATGTACATGGACTTGAAAACACAATACTGGTGGCCTGGCTTGAAACGATATTGTGCCAAGTATGTCTCAGAATGTGATGTCTGCCGCAAAGTGAAGGCTGTCCATCAGAAACCATTCGGTCTTCTACAGCCATTGAAACCTCCGGAATGGAAATGGGAGAAAGTAGAGATGGACTTCATCACTGGCTTTCCAAGGTCACAGAAGGGCAACAATGCAATTTTTGTTGTCATCGACAGGCTTTCTAAAGTGGCTCATTTCTTCCCAGTCAAGGAAACAATTTATGGAATTCATTTGGCTGAGCTCTATATCAACAGAATTGTCTCTCTGTATGGGGTTCCACTTGAAATCAGTTCAGACCGTGGGAGCATCTTCACCTCAAAGTTCTAGGAGAGTTTCCAAAAAGCTTTGGGAACAAAGTTGAACTTCAGCACTGCTTACCACCCTCAGTCGCAAGGACAAGTGGAAAGAATCAATCAGATTCTGGAGGATATGCTTCGGGCTTGCGTCATCTCGTTTGGCATGAAGTGGGAGGAATGTCTTCCATATGCTGAATTCTCCTACAACAATAGCTTACAGAAGAGTCTGAAGATGGCACCATTCGAGGCTCTCTATGGTCGCAAGTGCAGAACTCCGATTGGGTGGTCAGGTGCAGGAGAAAGAATCTGGTTTGGCCCTGACATTGTAACTCAGGCAGAGGAGAAGGTGCATATCATTCTTGAGAACCTGAAGATTGCTCAAAGTCGTCAGAAGAGCAACTATGACAGGAAGCACACAGATATGGTGTATGCCCCTGGTGACCTTGTCTACCTTCGTGTCACTCCCATGAGAGGAACACACCGCTTTGGTATCAAAGGAAAGTTGGCTCCTAGATACATCGGTCCTTTCAAAATTCGTGGTAGAAGAGGAGAAGTTGCTTATGCCCTGGAGCTCCCGGAAAAACTCAAAGTCCATGATGTTTTCCACATCTCTCAGCTCAAGAAGTTCTTCAAAGATCCCGGCAGGACCGTGGATCATGAGCTAATGATCTCCAAGAAGACCTGTCTTATCAAGAACACCCCACAAAAATCCTTGAGACCGCAGAAAGAAGGACTCGCAACAAGTCCATCAAGTTCTGCAAGGTGCAGTGGTCACACCATTCTGTTGATGAAGCCACTTGGGAGCGTGAAGATGAACTCCGTGCCAACCATCCTTCTCTCTTTGTGTCTTCTTCTTCTTCCTAGAATCTCGGGGCGAGATTCCTGTTTAGTGGGGGAGAGTTGTAGCATCCCAGTTGTCTAACACCTGTAATGCTACTTGTTCTAGTAATAAAAGAGCCACTTCCAACATATAATTGTTGCATCATCATCATATCATGCTCATGTCATCATGCCACCTTGCATTTGAGCATCATATAAAACCCCTGCTTGTTTGGTTCTTATCTCATGTGCATTATTAATTGTAGTTGCCTCTTGATATTGTATTTGGTTCTTGATAAATTGTCAAATGCCCAAGTTGATTTGGGGGCATATCTCTTAATAACTCCACCACCTTTCTTTCACCACCTTATAATTCCACCATCCAATTAACATGAGCTTGGCTTTTAAAAAGGAGTTTACCTCTAGTTCATGTGGGTTGGGTGGATGCCTCTCATAATCTTTTGCTTGGCTTTTCCCACCTTATGGGAATGCATGGAATAATGCCCCATGATTTTGTGTTGTTTTCACAATATGAACACAGGGCATTTATTGTTTGCATGGGCCATGCAACTCTTCCACATCTAGGTCCTTTGGTTTTCCTTTGAAGTTCTTGGGTGGATCTCTCTCTCTCTCTCTCCTTCTTTGCTTGGTCTAGCTAGGGCCATGCAAGCATCACTTTTCTCTTGCTTTTGTTTTTCTAGTTGTAATGCTTGCATGGATCACCTCTTCTTCTTTTGCTTGGCTTAGCAAACCCTCACCTTACCCTCCTTCCTCTATCTCTCTTGCTCTCTCTAGACCCTACCCTAGTCACCTTTTTCCCTTCCATGCTTGCACATGTGATCTTGTGGGCATGCCCTAAGTTCCTCCCTTCTCTCTAGCCCCTACCACCCTTGTGCTTGTTCATGTGATGCCAATTCTATGTGCTCACACATGGGCACACCTCCTCTCTCTTCTCACCTTCCCCTTGCACCCTAAATCGACCCCCCCACTAATCTAAACCCTAAACCATGTACCACCACCCTCTAAACCCTACCCGAGCCTAGCCCCACCCCCTCTCCTCTCTCTTGCTCTCTCTGCCTAGCCGAACCTCTCTCCAACCCTAGCTCTAAACCCTACCCGAGCCTGGCCCTACCCCCACCGAAGCTACCCCTTCTCTCTTTGATTAAAGGTGCCCCATGTGCTCCTCCCTCTCCCTCTCTTTCTCTCCCTGGCCAAGGGGCCCCTCCTACCTGCCTGGCCACGAGCCCCTCGCCCTACCCCACCTGCCAGCCGTGCCTAGCTACCTGGCCGCCCATGCACGTGAGGAGGACAAGGTGGCACCAAGGCCACCTTTCCATCAACCCCTCCCCCACGCTAGCCCCACGCCATCTACCTGCCCCCCTGTCGATCTTATCCTTCCCCCTCGCCTCTAGCCTCCCCCAGATCCCCCCAGGCCTCCCTTCTTCCTCCCCAACGAGCACCCTCTCCACCATGCCCCCTCAACCCTAGCTCGGCCCCCTCTGCTTCCCTTCGCTCCAGAGCACCCCAAGGCGAGCCAGAGCACCGGGCTGCGTCTGCTTCCTCTGCCCATGCAGCCAGCCGGGCCTGGATCTCGGGAGGAGCCCCGCCGCCGTGCCCGTGGTCGCCGGGCGCCTCCTACCGCTAGCCTCCCGGCGATCACCGGCCTCTGCCGAGCCAAACCACCAACAAGCCCTGGTAAGCCCTCGCCTCCCGACATGTCCCCGAACCCTAGTGCGCCAGTGCGGCCTCGCGTCGTCGAGCACCCTGCGTGCAGCAGCCACCGCGCGATCACCGCCTCCGTGCGCAACAACGTGCCTGCAACCCGCCGTACCGCCTCTGTTCGTCGACCTGCCCCGCGCACTTTAGTCCCCCTCCGCGCTAGCTTGCTGAACAAGAAGTGTAGGCCGCACGATCCTCTGCAGTTTTCCTTTTTGCGTCTAGTCGAGTTACGCCGCCGTTTGGTCGCCATCGACGCCGGAAGACAGCCGATCTTCCGCCGTCGTCAGCACCACTTCCGTCAGAGCGCAGCAGCAGCCGTGGTTGTTTCGCGCTTAGCTCCCTCCCCTTTTTCCCGCCTCAACCCGCAGCCCCTGCGGCCCCACGTGTCAGCCACCGATCCATCTTGCAGAAGAACCCCTGGGTTTTCCAGACCCTCAACCCGCGGTCCGAGGTGGGCCACGTGACACGGCCGCTCGCGCAGTGGGCCGTGCCGCCTGTGACCCCACGGGTCAGTGGCTATGGCTAGGTTCTAGCTGTGTAACAAAACTTTTCTGAGAATCTGTTTGAATTCAAATTTATTTCAAATTATTTCAAATTCAAATATAAATCTGATTTTAAATAACTTTTCAATTATAAAACCAAATAATGCAAATGATATATGTTTTTGAATTAGAAAAAATGTGAGGATTTCAAATATGCTATTCAAATTGCCTTTTGCACATTTAAAATTCCAAGTTGAATTAAATTACCACAAATGCCACTCGAACTTAAATAATTAATAACTTTTGATTTATAATTCCAAATTTAACAAATGATATGTCTAAAATGATCAGCTCGACGAGACCTTTCTGTTTATGCTATCCTTGACTTCAATTGCAGCATGCATCATATAAAAATATAGTGTACAGCAACTATTATGGCAACAAATGTGATCCAAAACCCCACTAAAATGCTATTTCTTGTCTTCCACACCTCACCCATGCCATGCTACTTTAATGCCATGCAAATTGTGCATCATTCATCATGGCATGATTGTTTGCTTGACGCATCTTATCCATATGCTTGTGCTCTATATTCATGTTGGCCTGTTTGTTTGGTTTTTCTCGGATAGACACTGAGCAGGGGATATATCAAGAGAACCAGGAGCACTACCCAGATCCGTCTCTCGCTTCAACTGAGTTGCCAGGCAAGCACTTCCACATGCTTGCATACATACAGTACCTATTGCCTCTATCTTATTCTTGCATCATTGAGTCGCGATTGCATTAAATTGAATCCCAAGTATGCATAGCCTTTACTTTTAAACCCCACCAAGCTTGTACCTCCATCCTATGAGCCATTACTACAGGAGTTGTTTGAGCTATGCGAGTCGTAGAACAGCATGTGTAGGGTATGTGAGAGTCTGTTGGTTAACGAGGTACCTAAACAACTTAACCTGAGTAGTAATGGGATAACTAATAAAAGTGGCACCGGTGAGCAACATCTGCTATTTGGTTTTTCCTGCTCACTTGTGTCCCGTAAGACCCCGAGTACTTGATTCCTGTTCCTTGATTTATCGCGCTATCCACATCCGGGAGGTATATGGGACCCCCCTGAGCCAGAGCTTGATTCAGTCTTATTTCTTGGGGGCACAACTAGTTTGAGGTTTTGTTACTATCCTGTACTTATGCCATGCTTTACTGCTTTATTACGTTTGTGCGAGGAGCACACTGTACTGTTTTGGAAGCGGAGTGTTTTCGCGGTATCGATAGTCCCCGATTGGGGATCTGCTGTCGTTTACAGCCACTGACGCAAACCTTGAGTCCGTCTCGGAGTCAGCTAGCTTCGTTGCGGGTGTACTCAACGGGGTGGCCCCCTGAAATATTTCTGAATCCTGTGATTGCTTAGTCGTGAAAGCCTCGTTGGGTTTTGATTTGGTTTTTCCGAGGTTGATCGAGCGTGTGTTGCTATTGGTGCACCCCGGCCGGGTAAAACGTTCTGAAAGCCGTGTCCACGGTTATGGACGACTTGGAGCACAGTTTCTCGATCATAGACAAGCATAACTAAAGTACCGCTTTAATCTGACTAAGTAAATTGACTAGTAAATAGTGCAACACTCATGGAATGGTTAATAAAATTGCCAACGGATGGGGGGTTGTTCGTCCGCTTCCTCGTTGGTAGCGAGGAGGAGGATGGATCGATGAATTACTATTATAATCTGTTGTACTTAATTCACGGACATCCGTCTATCATTGGTTAGGCGGATGGTTAGCGTTATCTGTAGAACTGCTAGGGTTTATCTTTCGCTGCAATTGCGTCACCCCAGGTTGTGTCCCCTTTAGAGGCATTAAGACTTGCTGAGTACCCTTAGGGTCTCACACGATAAATTATTGGTTCAGATGAACAGGTACCCTCACAGGACGGATCTTTGGGTGGAAGAGGCGATGATGCGGGCAACGATCGGTGTAGAGATTAGAGCGAGGATCCGTGAGATCTGTGGGCGGGATGTGCTTACTTCTATGGAATCTTATGCCGATTTGCTTCTTGTCCGTACCCGGACTTTGTTTTGCCGCTTCCGCTTGATACTCTGATGTGTGTTGTATGTGGAATTATCCTAAAATATTATACCTATCTAGGTCATTTGAATCTTGCCGTATGGCGTTGATATATTTCCTTTCTTTCTAGATGGTATGGCTCTGATGTACTCTTGTATGGTGGCTTGCATACATACCCACTTGTGTATGTAGTTGATCCCTTCGCCTGCCGATTACGCCCGTCTGACAGTCCGTTGAGTTGGTAGTGGTTGGGACGGCCGAAAGGTCTACCCGTGAGTGGCTTTTGGGGCCCCACCGTACTATTTCAACCACTACCGCTCATCCAGGCTTGTATCTAGGAGCGTAATTCACCGAGGTAGTTACAATAGGGTGATGTAAAACCATGCTGGTTCACAAGTTGGGGCACTATCCTACCCGGTTTCACCTAACCGGGGAGATTCCCCCCTTATACGGGTCCGGAACCTTCGCCTCTAGGTTAGAGCGCATGCATGCGAGGGGGGACACATGCAATCACCTATACCAACCTCTCACCACACTCACACACATATGCTAGGGGCACATGCAAGTTCTCATCTGATTCCGATGTTCTCGTGGTCTTCCTCCAGCGAAACCGTGATCTCTGTGCACACTCGGATCATCTACCCCCTTAGACGTTCCTCTGACAGGGGTAGCCCGGCGTAGATATCTCTTGTTTTGTGTTTTTTTAGGTCATAGGGTGATGTAAAACCATGTTGGTTCACAAGTTGGGGCACTATCCTACCCGGTTTCACCTAAACGGGGAGATTCCCCCCTTATACGGATCCGGAACCTTCGCCTCTAGGTTAGAGCGCATGCATGCGATGGGGGACACATGCAAGCAACTATACCAACCTCTCACCACTCACACACATATGCTAGGGACACATGCAAGTTTTCATCTGATTCCGATGTTCTCGTGGTCTTCCTCCGGCGAAACCCTAATCTCTGTGCACACTCGGATCGTCTACCCCCCTAGACGTTCCTCGGCAGGGGCCGGCGTAGCTCTCTCTTGTTTTGTGTTTGTTTAGGTCATAGGGTGATGTAAAACCATGTTGGTTCACAAGTTGGGGCACTATCCTACGGTTTCACCTAAGCGGGAGATTCCCCTTATACTGGTCCGGAACCTTCGCCTCTAGGTTAGGCGCATGCATGCGAGGGGGGACACATGCAAGCACCTATACCAACCTCTCACCACACTCACACACATATGCTAGGGACACATGCAAGTTCTCATCTGATTCCGATGTTCTCGTGGTCTTCCTCCGGCGAAACCCTGATCTCTGTGCACACTCGGATCGTCTACCCCCCCTAGACGTTCCTCTGACAGGGGTAGCCCGGCGTAGCTCTCTCTTGTTTTGTGTTTGTTTAGGTCATAGGGTGATGTAAAACCATGTTGGTTCACAAGTTGGGGCACTATCCTACCCGGTTTCACCTAACCGGGGAGATTCCCCCCTTATACGGGTCCAGAACCTTCGCCTCTAGGTTAGAGCGCATGCATGCGAGGGGGGACACATGCAATCACCTATACCAACCTCTCACCACACTCACACACATATGCTAGGGTCACATGCAAGTTCTCATCTGATTCCGATGTTCTCGTGGTCTTCCTCCGGCGAAACCGTGATCTCTGTGCACACTCGGATAGTCTACCCCCTAGACGTTCCTCTGACAGGGGTAGCCCGACGTAGATCTCTCTTGTTTTGTGTTTTTTTAGGTCATAGGGTGATGTAAAACCATGTTGGTTCACAAGTTGGGGCACTATCCTACCCGGTTTCACCTAAACGGGGAGATTCCCCCCTTATACGGGTACGGAACCTTCGCCTCTAGGTTAGAGCGCATGCATGCGAGGGGGGACACATGCAAGCACCTATACCAACCTCTCACCACACTCACACACATATGCTAGGGACACATGCAAGTTCTCATCTGATTCTGATGTTCTCGTGGTCTTCCTCCGGCGAAACCCTGATCTCTATGCACACTCGGATCGTCTACCCCCCTAGACGTTCCTCTGACAGGGGTAGCCCGGCGTAGCTCTCTCTTTTTTTGTGTTTGTTTAGGTCATAGGGTGATGTAAAACCATGTTGGTTCACAAGTTGGGGCACTATCCTACCCGGTTTCACCTAAACGGGGAGATTCCCCCCTTATACGGGTCCGGAACCTTCGCCTCTAGGTTAGAGCGCATGCATGCGAGGGGGGACACATGCAAGCACCTATACCAACCTCTCACCACACTCACACACATATGCTAGGGACACATGCAAGTTTTCATCTGATTTCGATGTTCTCGTGGTCTTCCTCCGGCGAAACCCTGATCTCTGTGCACACTCGGATCGTCTACCCCCTAGACGTTCCTCTGACAGGGGTAGCCCGGCGTAGCTCTCTCTTGTTTTGTGTTTGTTTAGGTCATAGGGTGATGTAAAACCATGTTGGTTCACAAGTTGGGGCACTATCCTACCCGGTTTCACCTAAACGGGGAGTTTCCCACTTATACGGGTCCGAAACCTTCGCCTCTAGGTTAGAGCGCATGCATGCGAGGGGGGACACATGCAAGCACCCTTACCAACCTCTCACCACACTCACACACATATGCTAGGGACACATGTAAGTTCTCATCTGATTCTGATGTTCTCGTGGTCTTCCTCCGGCGAAACCCTGATCTCTGTGCACACTCGGATCGTCTACCCCCCTGGACGTTTCTCTGACAGGGGTAGCCCGGCGTAGCTCTCTCTTGTTTTGTGTTTTCTTAGGTCATAGGGTGATGTAAAACCATGTTGGTTCACAAGTTGGGGCACTATCCTACCCGGTTTCACCTAAACGGGGAGATTCCCCCCTTATACGGGTACGGAACCTTCGCCTCTAGGTTAGAGCGCATGCATGCGAGGGGGGACACATGCAAGCACTTTATGTGGGCGCGGTGAGTGCTATTGAGAACCACATGCGATAATAACATTTACAAACATATAGAAATTTCTCGGGGTGTGAGAAGAGTCGCAACGACATTTCATGTGGACGTGTAGACTGATATTCCGAGGGTACGAAATTATCCAATTAATAAAAAAATATATAAATAATTGGTACAAATATAAAATAAATGAAAAATACAGAAGGCTACGCCGAGGGTGACCGGCGGCGTACGTTGCTGGTACGCCGAGGGTGATCGTCGACGTATACTATGTCGAGGGCGCCGTCGGTCTAACAGACGGCACCGTTAGCGCGCCGTCCGTGTTGGCCGGCATGTGCCACACATCCGCGTGCTACGCCGAGGGCCGCCACTACGCCGAGGGTGACCGTCGGCGTAGTGTATACTACGCCGACGGCTTGGCTACGCCGAGGGCTGGCCAGTTGGGCTGGCCTGGTCCGGTGCTACGCCGACGGCCCCGACGTTTGGCCGTCGGCGTAGCGAACGGCCGTCGGCGCATCTGGCCATTCCTGTAGTGGGGGGCATTATCAGGTGGTGTGTGGAAGATCATGCTACCAAACCTGTCATGGAAACAACAACGTAACCATGAATTATTTCTGCAACTTTCTCATTTGTATAGCTAGCAATTGAATCTATGTCGAAATACATGTATATATGTGGTGTATGAAATATACAAACAAATAGAATTTAGTTTTGCTAATACATTTCATTCAATATTTGAGTTATGGCTTTCTGGGTAGAGCTGGGTTTATATCTGCTACATGGTTCTCCCGATATTGCTTGTTGTTGATAGCTAAAATGTGTGTGATGTTTTCAATAACCATACGACTGGTTGAAACAACCGTGTACCATCTGAGTTAAACACATATGGCTAGTTTAATATTTATCGTTTGTAGTCCGCCAATCTGCTGATGGTCGAGAATTAAAAAAAAACATGTGTGAAGGTTCCGTCTATCGCACACAATACCTCAAAAGCCTTTTGCACACGATTTACTAAACCGTGTATACATAGTGACGGTTCAAAAAATCCTATTTAATGGACCATTTCAACCGTGTGTAAAAACTTGTTCTGTACTAGTGCAAAACCATTTAGGAAGTAATACTCCCTCCGTTTTATAATATAAGATATTTTAGCTTTATGAAAGAAGCGTATTTAGACCTTTTTTAGCGTGTAGGTTCACTCCTCATTACTCCAAACCTACACACTAAAAAAAGTCTAGATACACTCCTCTAACAAAGCTAAAACATCTTATATTATGAAACGGAGGGAGTACTAGATACACTTTCACCTTGGTCCACTGCACGCTCCTTTGGTGGTGGCTACTGCCGGCTAGAGCATATGTGCGGAGGATGATGTCTCGTAGATTGGATATGGATGGAAGATGAAAGAAAAAACTTTTGAGACACGCCATGTAATTATATGAGCTATAGTTGTGGACGACTTACAAGAAGAGTGCATCCCAAGAACTCCTAAAACTTTTAAGGCCCGTCTGAACATATCCGCCAAATTCATGGACATGTTTTCGTCATTTGCTACGTGTACATAGTTACCAAATTTGATGACTTATGGTGCAATTTTCTCTAAAAACAGGTAAAGAAGCATATAGAGTTGACGGCAAATCACACAGCACGCTTGACCTAGTATAAATTTGCTAGGCATGCTGATTGAAAATCTACCTAGACAATTTATTCTTGAGGCACCTTCTTCGTTGGAGCATCCGTGTTTGCTTTTTTCCTTAACAGTCAAGACGTCGGGTTTCTTTGGCTTGGTGGGAGCTGGACTGGTTTTGGTCGAGTGGTGTTCTGAACTTGGTCGGCGGCGCTATTGGCCTCTGGTCCGTGGAGATGCTATTTGACCGTCTCGGTCAGATATACCTCAACAACGAGTGAAAGAAGTTTTGTCGTGCGCACAACATTGTGGCCGGGTACTTTCTCGTCTTCACCTACGAAGGAGATGCCATGCTCACCGTCCGCATCTTCGATTAGTCCATGTGCCGCTGGCACTATTATACCGATTCCGAGTCTGATGACTAGGCGAAGACGAGACGGAGTCTTCTAGATTAAATCTATTATAGGGATTTTTAACCTTTTCTGTATGCCTTTGCAGCGAGCAAATTGCCCGCATATGCCAAAACAGAGTCATCTAGATTAAATCTACTCCCTCCGATCCATATTAAGTGTCACTAAGTCGATGTATCTAGACACGTTTTAATATTAGATACATCCAACTCAAAGACAATTATTATGGATTCGGAGGGAGTACTATATATGCAATGCAAGGAAAGTGTAGGCAAAGCGTTACATGTCAGTCTCTGGCTTCATTGCTGGTGGCTGGCCGAGATAGTTTCCTAGATAGTTTCCTCTGGTTCAGGGCACCTTCTTCCCGTTCCTTTCTCGGCGTCACCTCATAGTCTCCGACACCATCGCCAACCACCCATCTGTTCCGCGGTGACCTTCACACGACGTACACACTGATCTGTGTGAAGGCGCGACGTAGACCTTGTCGTTGCCTCTTGTACTAATCGAAGTCAGGAAAGGATATGCGTGCAAAGTTCCTTCCAGTCCTAACCGGTTCTAATGGCATCTCCACAAGGTCTATTCAAACAGTCCGATCGGTCTGCGCGGGACGTACGAGACGCTCTAGCGGGGCGATCTATTTAGACTAAGTCAGTCCAGACCGCTCATATGTGACCCAAGTCTGATGCCATACCGGACACAAACTGGCCCAGCTACAACCACACAATAGGCCTTCTTTTGTGCTGGTCTATCCGTTTAGGTCACACGGCTGACCGGACAGGCCAGACCATGACCTAAGAACGCTGGTGCCTCGACCCAAACGGACTAAAAAGGACCGTTGGAATCGTTCGTTTGGGTCTCGCCGGTAGAGATGCCCTAAGGCGAGTCATCAGTCATATACTAGTAGCACGTCAATGTCAGGAAAGGTTACAATAAATACAAGTTCTGGGATGTTGCTTGGACTTTTCGTTTGCTAACCTCTCGAGATTTGCTAGGATACTCGTTGACGATGAAAGACTAGCTTGCTATGTGTATACAAGTCAACAGCTCAACGCAACGAAACCATCTATAGGTTCTCCTATATGATCCAAATCATCCACGATGTTCCATTTTGGCGAACCTGTTGGAATAATTGCAGTAAAGCTTTTGGTGCAAATAATTCTACTACCGCAATGATTTTACATGACTGCCTCGACACATTTCATTCAGTTTCAAGAAAGCTCCCGTAAAATTTTCGGAATTGTATCAGTATAACCAGGATCGAGGTCTCATTAGCCGAATAAGACCAACTCTACCACAGTGCAAATAGCATAGTTGCTTCAGTATGCTGTATGCGCATTTCAACAGTACTCCTAGCCTGTTTCAGGGGTCAGCTACCCTACAGCAAACGTATTCAGCTTCCTCTGCAACTTCCAATGTCTACAGCAATGCACTTCTAAACTCAACCACACCCTTTCGCCAAAAATTTCTTTGCGATGATCCAGGGAAGCTGTTGCCGGAAAGTAAAGCACAAATAAACAACAAAATTCAGCAACGAGGCTTATGGGCCATGCTGCTCTTCAGCTGAACTGATCTCACGCCTTTGCTGCATCTCAAGCAACTTCTGCTCCTCCTCATCGTTCTCTTCCTTTGGCTCAACACTGGGTGCCTTAGGTTTTGCCGTGGATTGCTGGTACAGGACGCCACCAGACATGCATATCAACAGCCCGATTGTTCCCACAAGGGAGGCATGCTTGTCCCAGATAAGCAGATTAACCACGACAGTTAGTAGCTTGTTCACTATACCAAGGACCGTAAATCCAGTAGCTGAGATGGCACGTCTGCACGAGAACCCGAAGAAGGATATTGATAGCCCAAACAGACACGACAGAGCAACCGGAAGGATCACGTCAAATGAAAGCCAGTTTGTCATCTTAGAGCTGTCGACCTTCATCTGATTGAACTCTCCCATTATCAGGAGCTCAATGGGGAACAACATCAAAGCTTCAAGATTGTTGTAAAGCACGAGGCCCCATGTATTCAGGCCAATGGTCATGACAACGTGCTTGATGTACACGAAATCGATGGACATACTTACTAGGTACGCCGCTGCCCAGCTATAAGCAGACACAGTGAACTGGTTGTCCGTGAAAACATAGATCACACTTCCACCAAGTATGGTGGATAGCGAAAGCCAGGTCTTCAGTGATGGCCATGGTTGGTGAAGGTACAACGTCTCTCCGATGGCCACAAATATCGGCACGGCAGAGCGGAACACGATGAAAGTATCCACATTGGCATGCAGCAAGAGTTCACTGTTTGTGAAGATGGAGATGTAGAACATCACAGCAGCAGGTAGGAACTTCCACATGGTCCTCCAATTCAGGCCATCATGCTCAATAAGCTTTAACTGTCCACATAGGAGAACTCCAGCAACACTAGTTAAGTACTGAAGAGCTGTCAGTGCCCCAGGGTACGGAAATTTCATGATTGCCCATTTGTTGATAATGGAGAGCAAAGATGCTGACAAGCAATAACCAACAGCCAAGCCATAGACTGAAGCTTTCTGGAGAAGAGTGCTCAATATGCTACTCCAGACTCCAGTTTTCTCAAGAGCGCTCGAACCATCGGCTGAAGAACCTTCCTTTGAGGGCTCTAACAGGTCAGACATCTGCAGCGTCCAAAACAAAATTATCAAAGCTCAAAAGAAATAAGTGAACTACTCCCTTCGACCCAAATTAGTTGACTCATATTTATCAAGATATGGATGAATCTAATATTAAATCATGTCAATCGAATCTAGACAAATCTAAGTCAACTAATTTGGGTCGGAGGGAGTATTATAATCCACAATGAGTTCTACTCATCTTATTGGAATGAGTAACCAGGAGCCTTCAGTAACATATAACATGAACAAAACTCCCAGCTTAAAATTTTAAACACATGATATTTGATGAACATAAAGAATCTGATGAGAGAAATATGGCAGGAAAGTAAGCAGCATTTGGAAAGCGCCTAACAAAATAATATAGATAGAGCATTCATTATTTTCGCATTAGTTCCTCTAGTAAAGTACAACGTTCTCATTAAGCATTAAATATCCTACATGGACAACAGTCACAGGGCATAAACATAGCATACAAGACAAACCATAGGGGAATTCAAAAGTGATGCAAATTCTCTGAAGTGATGACTATGCAACAACACAGTAACACAAGTTCAGGGATTCCAATCGTGGCACCTACACACATTCAGCAAACTAAATTTACATATACAAGATGCTGAAAATTCCTGTAGAAGGCTATGCACCCCTGGTGTTTCATCACTTGTAATGACGGTGCTCACTGAATTAAATTAAAAATTGTATGCCAAGGAATAGCAGGAGTACAAGATAAATAGTGGCATCTGCGCCTAAGAGGCCAATTCCTGCTGAAATGTCCTACTAGAAAAATTTAGGCTACGCCTAAACAGGCAACTTTGTACACCGCTGAGGCACAGGCCAGTATAATAAACCGGACAAAAAACTAAGCGAAATAGACAAAATGCACTCCAAATCCGGCTCAAACCCTAGATCAAACGCAAAAAGGATCGAAGACGATACCTCGGCTGCTTTTTGCGGGCTGGGATCTGGAACAGGAGCAAAGTTCCCGGGGAATCTTCGAGGGTTCGTGATCTTCGCCTGGGCGACCGGCGCTACGAAGAGGGATCGAGCAGCGCCGGCGCTACGGGGTTTGGGCTGCGACACGGCGCCATCTTTCCATGCCGAGGAGGGTTTCAGTAGAGCAGTGCGCTGGCTGGTTTGCAATGAGAGACAGAGAGACAGAGGCTGTTTTCACTAGACCCGTATTTTGGCCCAGGCCCAGTTTCTCGACCGCATCGTGCCCGCCAGCACAAAAAAAGTTTAGAAAATACGCCTTCCAATTTAAATTACTTGTCACAGTTTTAGGCACACACAAAAATAGTACTCCCTCTAACCCATATTAGTTGACTCAAATTTGGATGTATCTAGACAAGTTGTCTAGATACATCCAAATTAAAGTCAACTAATATGGGTCGGAGGGAGTACCGATTTTCCAAATAAAAATAAAAATAAAAAATGTTTATTAGAAAATAAACTTCGAAAAATCTAAGTGGGACACGCCACATTTGTGTCTTTTCCAAAAGATATAATAACAGAAGTGTAGTAAAATAAACTTTGAGAATCTAAGCGAACAAATTACCGAAGTCCAAGTAAAGAGGGGCAGATAATCCATTACAAAGTTATAAAGTGTAAATCATCGAAGTCATATGTAAAGATGGGGCAAAAAAAATTCAAATTACCCTGTGACTTGGGGTGACGAGAAAAGACGACCCGTTCGCGGAAGAAGAGATAGGGGAATGTGGAAGGGCATTTTCGACGCGACTACAATTATTTTAGGGGTAGTTCAGAAAATTGAAATTTACATAATAGAAGAAGCTCGGGAAACCGTGGAAAGCTGGAAGTTACTTCCGCACTTGCACACCAAAGAAGATGAAAAGTTAAGCTTGGCTTAAAATTTGGTTGCTACAACTTAATTTGTCTGGTAAGTTGGTCGATAAGCATGTTTGCTTGGGCATTATGAAGAACTTGAGACGCCCGGCGCCTCTTTGAGGAGGATCCCCTCGCCGGCCTGCAACTCATGGAGGAGGGCCATTCCTAAAGGGGCACCTTCATCATCCACGCCCCATATCTCACTAATGTGACACGACCCTCATGATGCATCTTGCGCCCACCATTCTTGCGTCTCGTATCGTTCCTGTTGGCTTCCAATGTGGACAAATTCTCCAAACTCCTGTCCAAATTTGTTTTTTAAGGGAGCAAGATCTTGGCCTATTCATCGGTTGATACACACGACCCTTTATTAATAGCTCGGCTTAAACTTTTTTCCTATATTTGTATGATATTTTTTTTAGTTGACAATCATTTCTCTTGTTTGCTATTGGAAAAAGGTTGCTACTATCAGTGTGTGAATAGGGGACCAAGATTATCATCCATCTTCATAAACCTATATTGGGCCCTATGATCCTTTTTGCCAACTTTGTCTTAGAGCTCCGAAAATGGCCAACAACTTATGCAGGGACTGTCCATTCAGCAGTCACCACCGTCATTTAGAACCTCGTGCAATCCTGGGATGACGACACAAATCAAATCTATGCCCATAGTTTCCCTTCCATCTCGAAGTGGTGGGACACACTCATTATGGGGAGACCCGAAGAACGTTAACGCCACATCGTCGATTGTCTCCTTTACATTTCATCCGCCAACTTTGAGTATATGACTTGAAGAAAAAGTAAGTTGCATGATGAATAACTTATTCAGTATGGGCATATGAGGTTTTTTTTACATACACGGCCAGCTTACGTCTTATTTTCATGGTGATCATGTCTGGGGCGTCAATTTTTTTGTATGTATCAATTAGTAGACAGTACGAGGAAAGAAGAGAGGGAAAAATTGAGGGAAAAGGAATAGTGGATTATTCTTTGATAGCCAAAGTAGAGTATCGGGAATTCTTGCCTTAAAATCATTAGCAAAATGCTTTCCAAAACGTCTTCTATTAATCGGATGGAGGTATCACTTTTTCTTGGTTTATTTGTGCTCTTTCGTCTGAAGCAAGTAGTAGGATGGGGCACTTTATCCATTTGTCCTATTTAGTTAGGTTTCGAACTCTTGTGTTTTCACATTTAATAAATAAAAGCAGTTCAAAAAAAAAAAAAAAAAAAGAATATGTGGAAGCCAGCACTTCTATCGGTTGCTCAAAAAATAATAGGCATTGAGCACAATTTGAGTATATGGCTCGAAGAAAAAGTTGGTTGCATAACGAACAACTTATTTAGTATGGGCAAACGAGGATTTTTTTATAGAATATGACCAAATGAGGTTTTTGTTTCATGGTAGATTGAAAGGTGAACTGCAACAATTTTCTTGTATGCATCAATCAGTAACGAGCAGGAGGAAGCAAGCGAGGGAGAAAAAAATTGAGGAATGGACAGATGCCGATTGTTTTGACAGATATGGCCAGATGAGGTATGTGTTTTATGGTAGATTGGAAGGTGAACAACGTCAATTTTGTTGTATACATCAATGAGTAACCAGTAGGAAAAAGCAAAGGAGGGAGAAAAAATTGAGGTATGGAAAGATGAGGATTAAAAAATATAATGAGTTCCGTGTTTCATGGTAGATTGGAAGGTGAACGACGTCAATTTTGTTGTATGCATCAATGAGTAACCAGTAGGAAAAAGCAAAGGAGGGAGAAAAATTTGAGGTATGAAAAGATGAGGATTAAAAGATATAATGAGGTCTGTGCTTCATGGGTAGATTGGAAGGTGAATGACATCAATTTTGTTGTATGCATCAATGAGTAACCTGTAGGAAAAAGCAAGGGAGGGAGAAAAAATTGAGGTATGGAAAGATGAGGATTAAAAAATATAATGAGATCCGTGTTTCATGGTAGATTGGAAGGTGAACGACGTCAATTTTGTTGTATGCATCAATGAGTAACCAGTAGGAAAAAGCAAAGGAGGGAGAAAAATTTGAGGTATGAAAAGATGAGGATTAAAAAATATAATGAGATCCGTGTTTCATGGTAGATTGGAAGGTGAACGACGTCAATTTTGTTGTATGCATCAATGAGTAACCAGTAGGAAAAAGCAAAGGAGGGAGAAAAATTTGAGGTATGAAAAGATGAGGATTAAAAGATATAATGAGGTCTGTGCTTCATGGGTAGATTGGAAGGTGAATGACATCAATTTTGTTGTATGCATCAATGAGTAACCTGTAGGAAAAAGCAAGGGAGGGAGAAAAAATTGAGGTATGGAAAGATGAGGATCAAAAAAATAAAATGATATGTGGCTGCTGGGATTCGAGCCCAGGTCTCCACGGCCACAACGTGGAATTCTCACCACTAAACTACAGCCACACTTCATGATATATCTGCGCATTTTCTTTACTCATACATGCTCTACATTATGAAGGCAGCCAATCCCTGCTAGTTTGCTGTGCTGTAAATGCGAGCGGCCAGAGCCAAGTCCAAAGATACAGAAGATCAGTGAAGAGAGTGCCCTATCTCAATAGTATCTTTTCATCTGGACACAAGTTTATACTTTCTCTGTGCCATGATATTTTGCATGCTTTCTCTTTGCGGAATGCCAGTTCAATGTCATTGTAAGCTCGTTAGGCTCGATGTTCCATCAACAAAATCATCTCTTCTAGAACATGTCCCTCGAGCATGCGTTTTTCTTTACAAAGAGTCGAAGTTTATAGGTATTGTCACAGTTCTAGATGCATATCAATACTGCAACGCAACGCAAGCTAATAATACTGAAAACTAAGCAACAAGTGACCTGGGATCACTTTCTAGAAGATAAAAAATGGCCCAACTACAACCATTTGGTGAGAATTTTACATCTGGTTCCTCTCACTTACTATATTAAAGAATGAGCTCGCTGGAGTTCTCAGCCATGTCCACAGTACCTGAAAGATAGACGACAGACCGGAAATCTTGAGCTCTGGGATAGCATACTTAAGCAATTTTTGGCAAGCAGGAGCGTCCTGACATCCCAACACATTCCCCAACAATTAAAGAGAGTTCAGTTCATAGTTGTGAGAAGAACACAATTATAATCGCATTACACTGAAAATTCTCCTTGATAAAATACACCATACATATGAGGCAAAGACTACAGAGACAAGGTACCATGAGACAACAACACATTCTTATTACAATCCTCCCAATGAGTGAATATGCCACGGAGAATGATCAGAAGCACTCCTCTGATCAGTTTATTTATTTGTAAGGAACACGCTGTATGATCTGCAACATAAAAAGCTTTCTTGCAATCCATGAAATCCTTGTATGGATCGAGCTCATGCGTTCTTGGTTGCAATGTAGTTCTCGTAGGCGAGCTGCGCAGCCAAGAGATCGACCACCGCCGTGCCAACGGACTTGAACACGGTGATCTCGTCATCACTGCGCCGCCCCACCACAGTCCCGGCGGCCAGCTCCGCGAGCGTCCCGGCCACGTCCTCCCTCCGCAGCACGCCGCGCTTCATCGCGCCCACCAGCTCCCCGGCCTCCTCCATCGCCGCCTCGAAGTCGATGAACACCCTGCCCCGACGGAGGGCCTCGTCGTCGCACTCCCGCATCGCCGGCGTGAACGAACCCACCAGGTCCAGATGCGCCCCGGGCCTCAGCAGCTCCCCACGCACGATCGGCTCCTGCGACCCCGTCGCACAGCTCACGATGTCCGCCGCGGAAACCGCCTCGTCCATGCCATCCACCTCCTGGACGGCGATTCCGGGGTGCGAGTTCCGGAGTTTGGCGACGAGCGCGGCAGATTTGGCCTTGGTGCGGTTCCAGACCAAGATGCGGGAGAGTGATGGGAGGGCGGATAGGTGTGCTTCGGCGAGGTAGGGCCCGAGGGCGCCGGCACCCGCGAGCGCGAGGGTGGATGGGGGACTGGAGGTCGAGACGAGGAGGGAGGCGGCGAGCGCAGAGACGGCGGCGGTGCGGATGAGGGTGAGCGCGGAGCCCTCGACGGAGGCGAGGGGGACGCCCGAGGCGGAGCTGAAGAGGGAGACGGCGGCATGGACGGAGGGGAGGCGCGGGGAGTTGGCGGGGAAGGAGGTGACGGCCTTGAGGGCGAGGTAGGGAAGCGAGGGGTGCGCGCACCAGGAAGGCATAAGGAGGAGCGCCGCGGAGGGCGAAGTGGGGAGCGGGAAGGAGACGCGCTGCGGGCAGTGGATGTCCCCTGAGAAGGCGGGGAGGCCGTCGCGTAGGTGGGAAATCAGGGACGCAAAGGGAAGGACGGCGTGGAGAGCCTCAGCGTCGATGTAGACGAACGGGTGCGACGGTGGCGCCGCCATGCTGCCGCGCGCGGTGGCGCTGCTCCGCTCGCGGCGTCAGGAATTGCGGGTTTGGGAATTGGGAATTGGAATCGCGTTGACCGAAGCTGGACTTGGAGTCGTATCGTATCCAAGGCCGGAGCATCTCCAGCCTGATTCTCACTTCCGCGGTCAACCGCGCGCTGCGGTCGCTGGCGCGGAAGGGCGACACTGCAATTCCCTTTCTTTCACCCGGTTCTTATCTTTTTCGGTTACTAGTAAGCGTGAGTTGCACGTCTTATAATTCATTTCTAAATCAAGAAAACTTATATTCCTCCGTGCTGAAAAGGGTGTCGCAGATTTCTAAATTTAAATGCATCTAAACATATTTGAATTTAGAAAAAAATGCGAGATCCTTTTTAAAACGAAGGGAGTACATAATATACATGTTCAGAAATGTCAGACAAAACATTCCATATTTAGTACTCCATAAAGTTTAACATCCACAAACCACATGATGACATGCATGACTGCTGAATTTTGATGATATAGTTTTTAATATACTCAGTAGAAAAAATTCTCGATTTTTTATTAATTCAATCATTCTTCGCAAAAGAAAGGAGCTTCAAAATCATCATATGATTTTAACCTAATATTTTTTTGAAACCCATGTCAAGGGGAAGAAAAAGCCCACGCACACCCCAAGTGGACATGCCACACGCCGCCCCTCGTCACCTCTGCCTCTCACGTAACCTTAAAAAAACTCTCATAGTAAAAAAAGAAAAAACTCTGTCTCTCACTCTCGTCCCTAATGAATGGATTCGCGGCATAGTAAATCAAAATTTTCTACGGATGCGAACAGAGGGAAAGCCAAGATCTAATCTAGGAGATGCAATCAACGAGAGAGATTGGATTAGATCTTCATACCCTTGAAGATTCGCACAATGAGCGTTTGTCGGGCGTGGGTGATGTAGTCGCTCGCTTCTCCTCGCGATCCGATCCGATCTAGCACCACAAGTGGCGGTGCCTTCGTGAGATGCACACGTGCGCACCTCGACGTCTCCTCCTTCCTCGGACCGGCAAGTATGGTGGAGAGATAGATTGGATCTACAACACGGCGTGGTGTATATGGTGGAGAATTTACTGCGAGGCTTCGCCTACAAACAGTCGGGAGGAGAGAGGAAGGTAGCAAGGCGCCTAGGGCTTGGAGGAAGGTGTGGAGTAGTAGTGGGGAGGCGCCCTCTATATATAGAGGGGGGAGGCCACCCTGCCCCTCCTCCAAGCCTATCTCTAGTTTAAACAATTTAAACTCTCCCTTATCTAGAAATCCTATCTCTAGTTTAAACGATTTAAACTCTCCTTATCTAGAAATCCTATCTCTAGTTTAAACGAGTTTAAACTTATCTAGATCATTTGGGCCCTATGGGGCCTTGTGCCCGGCCCAATGCGGCCAGGACACTCCCTCATAGGCCCATGCCCCTCCCGGAAGATGGGGCCACGTTGGTCCCCTTACGGAAGGTTCTAGAAGCTTAGGTACAATCTTGATTAACTTGGAACAATTCGAACTCCAAAACTGCACCGCCTTATATGAATCTTATTCTCGGACCATTAGGAACCTCTCGTGATATCCGGATCCCATCCGAGACTACGAACAAAAATTCATAAACCAATTATCCAATCTATCCTAGCGTCAAGACACGTTAAGTGTGTGACCTGCGGTTCGAGAATATGAGACATGATCTTCTATCAATAATCAACAGCGGGTGCAGGCACCCATATTGACTCCCACACATTCATCGATGATCATATCGGATGAACCACGATGCCAGGATTCAAGCAATCCCATATATATATTCCCTTCGTCTCGCGATATTTTACTTGCCCGAGATTCGATCGTCGGTATCGTCATACCTAGTTCAATCTCGTTCACAGCAAGTACTTTACTCGTTCCGTAATTCGATATCACTTTGTGATTAACTCCTTAACCACATGCTTGCAAGCGGTGTTGATATCGATTACCGAGTGGGCCCGAAGTATATCTCTCCAACTTGGGAGGGACAAATCCCATCTCGATACATACAACCCAACAGATACTTTCCGATCACCTGAGAGACACCTTTATGATCACCCTCTCATAGGATGACGTTTGATGACCTCAAAGCTTTCTTCCGATACCAGGGAGTTGCATTATCTCATGGTCTAAGGAATACAATATTTGACATAGGAAAAGCTTCGCAAAGACGAACACGATGACACGATCTAATTGCTCTCCTTTGTTTGGGTCTATCCACCATATCATTCTCCCAATGATATGATCTCATTATCAATTGACAACTCATGTCTATGGTTAGGAAACCTTAACCATCATTGATCAATGAGCTAGTCCATAGAGGCGTACTAGGGACACGGTGTTGTTCACAAACCACACAAGTATTAAAGTTTCCGCTTAATACAATTCTAGCATGGAATATAAACTTTATCATGAACAAGAATTATAATAATAACATCTTTATTATTGCCTCTAGGGCATAATTCCAACAGTCTCCCACTTGCACTAGAGTCAATAATCTAGTTTACATTTGGCAACAATCTCACACCCATGGCACTGAGGTGTTGATCATGTTTTACACGTGGAAGATGTTTAGTCAATGGATCTGCGACATTCAGATCTGTATGTACTTTGCTAATCTTCAGATCTCCATCTGCTATATAATCTCGGATAATATGAAACTTGCGGTTGATATACTTGGTCTTTGGATGATATCTTGGTTCCTTAGCGAGTGCTATGGCGCCAGTGTTGTCACACAATATATCCAGTGGGTCCAATGCACTTGGAACCACGCAAAGCTCAGTGATGAAGTTTCTGATCCAAACTCCTTCACTTGACGCTTCTGCAGCAGCCATGTATTCCGCTTCTACTGTAGATCCCGCGATCACGCTTTGCTTGCAGCTTCTCGACTCCAGCTCCTCCATTCAAAATATAAACGTATCACGTCTCGAGATTTAGAATCATCCTTGTCGGTGTCGAAACTAGCATCGACGTAACCTTTTACGACGAGCTATTCACCACCCCCATAGACTAAGAACATTTCTTTAGTTCTATTTAGGTACTTTAGGATGTTCTTCACGGCTGTCAAGTGTTCCACTCCTGGATCACTTTGATATCTGCTCGTCAAACTAAGAGCATTGGACACATCGGTCTAGTACACGACATGGCATACATGATGGAACCTATGGCGAGGCATAAGGCACTTTGCTCATAGCTTCCCTATCATTTCATCAGTGGACCTCGAGCCTTGCTCAATATCTTACCCGACAACATAGGCCTTTGAACCTTTCTTTGCCTTATCCATTACGAACCTTTTGAACTTTGTCTAGGTATGTACTCGGCTTAAAGCTATCAGCGTCTTTGTCTATCTCTATAGATCTTGATGCCCAATATATAAGCAGCTTCACCTAGGTCTTTCATTGAAAAACACTTGTTCAAATAACTCTTCACATCGTTAAGCATGTTGATGTCATTTCCGATAATCAATATGTCATCCACATACGTACGTAAGCGTCACCGAGCTCCCACTCACTTTCTTGTAGATACAAGCTTGTAGCAATTTGGAACAAATCCAAAGCTCTTGATCACTTGATCAAAACGAAGGTTCCAACTCCGAGATGCTTGCTTGGTCCATAAATGGAACATCGAAGTTTGCATACTTTACTAGCATCCTTAGGATCGACAAAACCTTCGGTTGCATCATATACAACTCTTCATCAATGTTGCCATTGAGGAAAGCGATCTTGACATCCATCGCCATATTTCATAATCATGAAACGCAGCAATTGCTAATAAAATCCGAATGTACTTAAACATCGCTACGGGAGAAAGTCTCATCGTAGTCAACACCTTGAACTTGTCGAAAACCTTTGCGACAAGCCGTGCTTTATAGACGGTAACATTACCATCCGTCCGTTTTCTTCTTGAATATCCATTTGCACTCAACGGCCTTTCGGTCGCTAGGAGGATCCACCAAAGTCCATACTTGGTTTTCGCTCATGGATCCCAATTGGATTTCATGGCTTCGACCATTTCTCGAGTCCGGGCTCATCATCGCTTCCTCATAGTTCGTAGGTTCACCGTCTTCTACCAACAAGGCAGTCAAAGCAGGTTCGTACCACTCGGGAGGGGCACGCGACCTTGTCGACTGCGACGTTCGATGACATCGTCCAAGCTTCATGATCCTTGTCATTAGCTTCCTCTATTGTTGGTGACGCTTTGGAACAATTTCAGGTCTGCGCTACTCTCCAATTCAAGAGAAGGTTCAATAACCTCGTCAGCTCTACTTTCCTCCCACTCACTTCTTTCGAGAGAAACTCCTTCTCAAGAAAGGAATCGTTCTTCGACAAACACTTTGCCTTCGATTACGTGATAGAAGGTATACCCAATAGTTTCCTTAGGGTATCCTATGAAGACGCATTTCTCCGCTTTGGGTTCGAGCTTGTCGGCATCAACTTCTTGACGTAAGATTCGCATCCCCAAATTTTAAAACGACAACTTAGGTTTAGCACCAAACCACAGTTCATACGGTGTCGTCTCAACGGATTTAGATGGAGCCCTATTTAAAGTGAATGCAGCGGTTTCTAATGCATAACCCCAAAATGATAGCAAATCGGTAAGAGACATCATTGATCGGACCATATCTAATAGGTTCGATTCCGTTCAGACACACCATTGCTTGTGGTGTTCGGGTGGCGTGAGTTGTGAAACGATTCCACTTGCTTTAAGATGCGTGAGAAAATCATAACTCAAATATTCACCTCCACGATCGGATCGTAGAAACTTAATCTTTACATTACGATGGTTCTCCACTTCATTCGAAATTCATTGAACTTTTGAAACGTTTCAGATTTATGTTTCATTAAATAGATATACCCATATCTACTTAAGTCATCGGTAAAAGTGAGAAAATAGCGATATCCACCGCGCGTCGAAACACTCATCGGTCCGCATACATCGGTATGTATGATTTCCAACAAGTCCGTTGCTCGCTCCATCATACAGGAGAACGAGGTTTTGATCATCTTGCCCATGAGGCATGGTTCGCATGTGTCAAATGATTCAAAATCAAGAGACTCCAAAGTCCATCGAATGGAGTTTCTTCATGCGCTTTACACCAATATGACCTGAGCAGCGATTGCCACAAATAAGTAGTATTATCACTATCTACTTTGCATCTCTTAGCCTCAATGTTATGGATGTATGTTTCATCCCTTTCGAGATTTAGAAGAAATAAACCATTCACAAGAGGTGCATGACCATAAAAGATGTTACTCATATAAATAGAACAACCATTATTCTATGATTTAAATGAATAACCGTCTTGCAATAAACATGATCCGGAAATAATGTTCATGCTCAACGCAGGCACATAATAACATTTATTAAGGTTTAAAACTAATCCCGAAGGTAAAACTAAGGAGAGCGTGCCGACGGCCATCACATCAACTCTTGATCCGTTGCCAACGCGCATCGTCACCTCATCCTCGCATAAGCCGTCTATTCCGTAGCTCTGTTTGAGTTACAAATATTAGCAATCGAACCGGAATCAAATACCGGGCACTACAACGAGGGCTAGTAAGGAAAACATCAATAACATGTATATCAAATATACCTTTGATGGTGCCGACCTTCTTGTCCGCTAAGTACTTGGACGATTGCTTCAGTGACCCTTGTCCTTGCAATAGAAGCACTCGGTGTCGGCTTTGGACCAGACTGAGCTTCTTCTCGGCGAGAACAGCACGCTTGCCACGCCTTTCTTGAAGGGCTTCCTTGCACCCTTACCTTTCTTAAAGGTGGGGATTGTTGACCATCAACATATGATTATTCTTTTGATGTTCACCTCCGCTACTTTCATCTTAGCAAAGAGCTCGTGATCATATCAGTGGAACCAATCGATTGTGATCAACTACAAAACTTTTGTAGCTAGGAGTGTCAATCTTGAGCTCCTCCGGAATCATGCAGTCCAGTTGCTCAAGGCGTTGAGTGTAGCCCGACATCTTAATGGCGTGCTCACTAACGAACTCCTTCCTCCATCTTGTAGTTAAAGAATTTCTTAGAGATCTCATATCTCTCGAGCGGGCTTTAGTCTGAAACATGTTTTTCGGCTCCTCGAGAATCTCAAAGGGCAGGATAGGTTTCAAAAGCGATTTTGAAGCTCCGGTTCCATAGCAAACAACATGGTGCTCTTAATCACACCATAATCATCTTTCTTGGCGATAGACAGCTTTCTCATCGGTAGTAGCGATTCTGAGGGGTCACCTAACGCTTTCTCAAGGACATAGTCCTTTTGTCACTTGAACGAATGATTCTTAGATTGCGGAACCAGTTGGTGAAGTTAGACCCATTGTTTCTAAGCTTTTCTTTCTCAAAAGCGTTGAAGTTGAAGTTGGACTTGGCCATTGGATCTCTGTATTTGCAAGTACAATTTAGACTATGTTCATGATAAATAGTTCAACTTAATCAAATTACTAGATGAACTCCACTAAATTCAACATCCCTCAAGTTGTTTAGTGAACATGATCCAAATTCACCACACCTAATCCGATCATCACGAGAAGAGATGTGGTTTCAATGGTGGACAACAAAGTGTCGATCATATCATTCATATGACTCATGCTTAACCTTTCGGTTCTTGTGTTCGAGGCCATATGCGTACATGCTAGGCTCGTCAAGATAGACCCAAGTATTTCCGTGTGTGCAAAAGCGGCTTGCACCCGTTGTATGTGAGCGTAGAGTCTATAGCACCCGATCATCACGTGATGCTTGGAAGCGAACTTTCATAGCGGTGCATACTTGCGGAGAACATAGTTTTTATCTTGATCTTTAAGTGAGGAATCATCTTATAATGCTACCGTCGCGATCTAAGCATAATAAGATACATAAAGGGATAAACATCACATGCATATAACTTTATGTGACATGGTATAGCCAATCCTCGCAATGATCTCCATCTTGTGCGTTAAAGCATGATCTCCATCACTCCACCATGATTGCCTCCACCACGAATAGCAACTACAACTATTGCTAACTACTTAGCGATAAAGTAAAGCTATTACATGGCGTATAAGAAGTTGACTCGTAGGTCATACACAATTATAAAGACAACCATATGGCTCCTGCGGTTGTGTACTCATCGGCATGCAAGTCGTGAAACATTACAAAACATGATCATCGCATACAATATACACATCACATCTTGGGCCATACCATATCACGAAAACACTCCTGCAAAAACAAGTTAGACGCCTCTACTTTGTTGTTGCATGTTTTACGTGGCTTATGGGAGTAGATGCTAAACGATTCTTACTACGGAAAGCCACAACGGTGATATTATGGTTGCCAAACTCGGTGTTAATCCCATGACAACTATAGTGAAAGAAAGCGACATCCACCACCGCATGTGTGGAACAAGCCACACGTCAAGTGCGAGCCGGTCTCGCGAACGACGTCGCGTAAGGTTGGCCTGGACCGCTTCAATCTCACTATCCCGCGTCATAAGAAGAACACAAACAAGAGGCTTGCAACAGAAAACATCAACGCCCGCAACAACCATGTTGCGTTCTACTCGTGAAACACATCTACGCATAGATCTAGCTCTGATACCACTGAATGGATTCGCGGCATAGTAAATCAAAATTTTCTACGGATGCGAACAGAGGGAAAGCCAAGATCTAATCTAGGAGATGCAATCAACGAGAGAGATTGGATTAGATCTTCATACCCTTGAAGATTCGCAATGAGCGTTAAATCGGAACGTGGGTGATGTAGTCGTACTCGCTTCTCCTCCTCGCGATCCGATCCGATCTAGCACCACAAGTGGCGGTGCCTCCGTGAGATGCACACGTGCAGCACCTCGACGTCTCCTCCTTCCTCGGACCAGCAAGTATGGTGGAGATATAGATTGGATCTACAACACGACGGTGTGGTGTATATGGTGGAGAATTTCTGCTGCAGGGCTTCGCCTACAAACAGTCGGGAGGGAGAGAGGAAGGTATCAAGGCAGCTAGGGCTTGGAGGAAGGTGTGGAGTAGTAGTAGGGGGAGGGGGCGCACCACCCCTCTATATATAGAGGGGGGGGCGGCCAGCCCTTGTCCCTCCTCCAAGCCTATCTCTAGTTTAAACAATTTAAACTCTCCCTTATCTAGAAATCCTATCTCTAGTTTAAACGATTTAAACTCTCCCTTATCTAGAAATCCTATCTCTAGTTTAAACGAGTTTAAACTTATCTAGGATCGGCTGGGCCCTATGGGGCCTTGTGCCCTTGGCCCAATGCGGCCAGGACACTCCCTCATAGGCCCATGCCCCCTCCCGGAAGGTGGGGCCACGTTGGTACCCTTCTGGAAGGTTCTAGAAGCTTCTGGTACAATACCGATTAACCCGGAACAATTCCGAACTCCAAAAACTGCACTGCCTTATATGAATCTTATTCTCCGGACCATTCCGGAACCTCTCGTGATATCCCGGATCCCATCCGAGACTCCGAACAAAAATTCATAAACCAATTATCCAATCTATCCTAGCGTCAAGACACGTTAAGTGTGTGACCTGCGGTTCGAGAATATGAGACATGATCTTCTATCAATAATCAACAGCGGGGTGCAGGCACCCATATTGACTCCACATTCATCGATGATCATATCGGATGAACCACGATGCCAGGATTCAATCAATCCCATATATATATTCCCTTCGTCTCGCGATATTTTACTTGCCCGAGATTCGATCGTCGGTACCGTCATACCTAGTTCAATCTCGTTCACAGCAAGTACTTTACTCGTTCCGTAATTCGATATCACTTTGTGATTAACTCCTTAACCACATGCTTGCAAGCGGTGTTGATATCGATTACCGAGTGGGCCCGAAGTATATCTCTCCGACTTGGGAGGGACAAATCCCATCTCGATACATACAACCCAACAGATACTTTCCGATCACCTGAGAGACACCTTTATGATCACCCTCTCATAGGATGATGTTTGATGACCTCAAAGCTTTCTTCCGATACCAGGGAGTTGCATTATCTCATGGTCTAAGGAATACAATATTTGACATAGGAAAAGCTTGCAAAGCGAACACGATGACACGATCTAATTGCTCTCCTTTGTTTGGGTCTATCCACCATATCATTCTCCCAATGATATGATCTCATTATCAATTGACAACTCATGTCTATGGTTAGGAAACCTTAACCATCATTGATCAATGAGCTAGTCCATAGAGGCGTACTAGGGACACGGTGTTGTTCACAAACCACACAAGTATTAAAGTTTCCGCTTAATACAATTCTAGCATGGAATATAAACTTTATCATGAACAAGAATTATAATAATAACATCTTTATTATTGCCTCTAGGGCATAATTCCAACACCTAATCCCCACTCTCTTCCTCCCTGCTCTCTCGTTAAGCCCGCTTCCACAGTTCCAATGTCTCCCTGGCTTGGCTCCCCACCGCCGGCGGCCGAACCGGCGCGCTCCCCTGCCTCCTGCCGCCGGCCTGGACGCCCGCCTTCTTCTTAGTATCTGTTCGTGCCAGCGGGACGCCCCTGTGCCTCCTCCCTTGCTCGTCGCGCTGAAATACCAAGGAGGCACCGGATACCAGGCGCCCCCTCTCATGTGTCCCTGTCGCTCCTAGTTCGCATGGTCCCCAGTTCTCGGTCTCGATCTTTCCGCTCCTCTGCCTCCCCACCTCCGGGGCGACGGCTTGCACACCCTTGCTCATCTCTGCCCATCCTTGTCGAATCTGGTCGCCGAATAGGCCTAATGGGGCATTCGAGCTGGGAAGGCTCGCGGGGGACAGAGAGCTAGGCGCCGACAGAGGCGAACGTGGAGGTGCGGGCCTCGTCTCCACCAGATTGAAGGCCTCAGAGCGCCGGTCTCCTCGTCCTGCAGTAGAAGTCGATGAATCAGAGAAATCGCCGAAGGACGCCGGCGAGGACGCCTTACTCTGGGTTGCTGGATGTGTCACGAGCATTCTAGGCATCTGAATCCTGTGCAGGTAAGGAGTTCCCCTATTCAGCAAAACTCAATCCTACCATTATATGAAAGAAAGTATGTGGAGAAGCATCGCTAAGTATGGGTGTGACGTGCTTGTTAACTTTTAACACTCTCTACTGTATGTATGCATGATTTTAATACGGAATACTTTGGTGCCAGCAATATTTCTTTGGCACTGACATGGTGTTCCTGTGTTTTCGTATGTGTTCAAATCTTGTAGTTGGTGTTCTCATCATCAGCTGTAGTTTATGGATCATCCAAGGACTCACCCTGCAGAGAAGAGTTTCCTATGACTCCAAACAGTCTATATAAAAAAACCAAGGTCTTGGCGCATTCATTTTTATTTCCGTGTCTAAGTTTTGTAGGCTCACAAGATCTTAAAACTGATTGAAATTTTAAAAAACTATTGTAGCTTGTTGTTGAAAATATTTGCGGTGATATTTACAGTACAGGTCCTAAATGGAAGATCGTTCTATTTAGGAACTTCAATCCTGTTGGGGCTCATCTGAGTGGATACCTTGGTGAAGACCCAGGGAGAATGCCCAATTATTTTATGTCATATGCTCAGCAAGTTGCTATTGGCAGGAGACCAGCTCTGATAGTATTGAAGAATGGTTATGCAACAATAGATGGAGCTGGGTAATTATTCTTATCATGCTATGTACAATTACTTGTCATTTAAACCTGCTGTAATTTTATTTATCCATTGTTGTGCTTTGTCAAGATCTTTTAGCATCCACAATCTATTTTATTGTACACAAGTGTGCATGCCATAAAATATATTTATCTATGCCATGCCCTAAATTACCGAGTTCCAACCATTTAGTACATGTTTAATGTTTCTAATCCGTAAAACAACTTCAATTTTGCTAAAGCCTAAAACAACATTCTGTATTGATTTTGTTAAAGCCAAAAATGAATTTATTTAAAAATATTTTTTTGTTTTATTTTCTGAACTGAAATGAAAGAATGTATGTCTCTGTAGGAGAAGCCTGTCCGACAAATGATTTTTTTATTGCACAACGAAGGATAGGAAAAATAAACTTTGTCTGTTTCTGACATTTGGTGATGAACTCGATCTGCAGATGTTGGAAGCACTGTAAAGTTCAGGTGAAGCCAATGACCCAAGAAATTTCTTGGATATCTTGAAAGGAGCCTTGAAAAATTCAGTTATACTGGATGGTGGTTTTAGTTTTGGGACTTAGCAGGATGTGTTGGTAATGAAGTTGTGCGGGATGTATCGTTCCTTCATCATTTACTAAACTATCAAAGTATGAAAATAGTTTGCAAGGCTGAATTTGTTTCATGCATTTTAACTATTTAAATAGGTGTGTGATATCTCTGAATTCATGAAATCTAGTGGAATTGAAAGATCCAAGGTTAACACGTTTCTAAATGCTTATCAGTAGTTGTCAATTCTGCAGATACAATAATTACATTTAAGTGTTTGGAAGAAATCATAGAGTTATACGAAAAGCACTACACTGAATGAGTACACATAACTCTTGGCTACAGCAGCAAAACTACAAGGTAAGCTTGTTTCATCCATTTTATTTCTCACTCATGTTGTGGATGTTTTGCAAGCTGCTAACATAGCATCTAGGGTCCTGGACATCATTGAATATAATAGTATGTTTTGTTTCTACAACAAAGGAAGCCGTTGGGTGATGGTATCTACCAGCTGGTTATTCACTATCCTATGAATATGCATATCATGAAATTCAAAAAAAAACATATATTGTGACATATATAGAGATGAACACCGCGTAGTGAAGCGGCAGATTAGTTGCCCAGCAATAATAAATATACTCTGAGGTTCTCGACTACACATTACTTTTTTCAGTTCACTTGGTACACTGAAAAATATAATTAATCATGCTATGGTTGCTCTCAATACATAGAAATGAGATATTCTTGCCACATAGAAAAACACTGTCTACTATTTATTCTTTGATAATAATGATATCTATTTCTTGAAGGTTCATCTACTTATGCGCTCTATAATGTTGCGCTCCATCTCTGTGATATTCTTCAGAGCCTCATTCCCTTCATACTTTAAAATATGAACCACAAAACGCCTCCTCAGTTCAATATCATCCTACATATCCATTATACAAACATTATTATAAAAAACCATGTGCATCGTATATGCAAATGAGCAGGCGTAAATACTCACCATGGGTATCAGAAAATATAGCGCTCCATCGTTCCATGAGTGCATGAGATTAAAAACTAAATAACCCGATAAAGGACTGCATATATGAAATGTTATATTATGCCCCGAATGGCTCATTCAAGATTGTAATGCATTAACAAGATTCATACCCGTATGAGTTTGTCGGAACAATAGGAGTTCTGCATCCCCATTTAAAAATATGGTGCTTGAATGCAGGGTTGGTATCTTGGAGCGCTAGGTTTAGATTGCTGGCCATAGCTTTAAGGATATTTTTCCTAAAGTAGGTATTGGAAGTGGTTCCAAAATAGAGACAACCTTTCTTTTTTGATCCAAGACAAACAATAGAAATATCCCAAGGCAATAAAATCTGTAATAATGCAGTCATTTACAAATCATCAAGCATTAAGACCATATATAATACTCTTGTGGCCTTTATCGGAAAAACATATAACACTCTTATGGAGAAGAAAAATATTACCTCATTGCATTCTGAGATATGATACTCATTGCTATCAGGCCAGCTATCAAACAACTGTACCAACCTAGTAGCATCCAAATTTTCACGGCGGCTTGGGTCTCGTGCACATTGGGATAACGACTAAAATAATAATAAGAAAACATTAGTACTATGATTATTATAAAGTAAATTGTAATATGTGAGTATAGTAACTTATACAGAAGTTCAGATCCATGTAGTGAACTGGAGTATCTCTGACAAGCTGGATGTCATGGCACGCTAGTACCCGTACAGCCATGTTAAAGCAATCAACATCCATGTATTCATCATTCTTTAATATTTTCTTTATTTGTCTCAAATTTATACTAATAGGATAAGGGTTGGTACTTTTCACCCATTCCCTCCTGTGAAAATCAGAATCCCATCAACTATAATAATTATGTAAGAGAAATTTTGTAGAACACAAAATGAACTGAAAGAACGTGGCTTACTCCAGTGAAGGGATATCATCAGCCAAGAGAATGCACAAGCAAAATTAATCTATTAATTCATCATCAGTTGGATTGGAAGATGGTGAAAGGATCCATGGTTACGAGATGAACTCAACTTCCAATGATTTGTCGTTCAATGGTTTGAGTTTTTTAGCGGGTCTATCCACAATGTAACAATCTGTGCGATTTTCTGAGTTTTCCTTGCTTTTATCATCTTCCAATCCTTGATTTTTTACATTATCGTCATTCAACCCCGAATCCACCAAAATGACAGCAAGTTTTCTTCTAAAATGTGTCATATGAAGCTATCAAGTAGTAATAATTAGAGTTAGTTTTTAAATAGTGAAACACCACGAAATAAGTATCATGATACATAGTGAAATATACTTGTTCAGGAATGTCGGATAAAACATCTCCCGTAAAATACTCCATGAAATTTAACATCCAGAGACCACAAAATGACCTACATGATTATGAATTTTCATGATACAAAATTGAGAACAATTATAGAAAGACGTTACGCTACCTACTGAAAACTAAAGCAAATAGGATCATCCTCCTCACATTCTTGTTCTGGAAAGGACAAAAAAGGAAATGTTCCGAAGTCGATGGCCTCCTGATGTAAAGCAAATAGGATCATCCTCCTTATATTCTATCTAGGCATATTATACTATACCAAAAATCTTCATATCCTTAGAAATATATATATATATATATATATATATATATATATATATATATATATACCACATATACTACTACATGCATGCGTGAATATATACTTATAAATTAGCGTACAAGAATGTATATTTTTAAAATCAGTGTCGCCACGTACTCTAATTATAGCTGGATATTAAGCTTATATTAATCAAATGTACATAAATTTTCTTGAGAAGCAAATGTTTGAAGGAGAAGTATAATTGAACACATCATGTAACGATTGGAAACATCATATAATTCGTCATTGTGTATTTTTCGTTGTTATTAAATTTGCTCGCAAGGCTCTTGATGATCTATCATATTTCTGTTATAGGTGTATACTTTCTTTGAGACTCTGTTGGATCTATCAGTACTATTTCTAAGCTTTATTACATTATTTCATTCAGGATGAAAGTAGGCGCTCCAACTCAGCCAATGTTATTTACATTCTATTTGTGGCTTTCGGTAAGCCTCATCCATGGAAGAATCAAGTATATAGTATTAAACTTGTCTGCTTGTACTTACCTTACTCATATGCTTTTATTGCAGTTCTAAATCATTCTCATGGAAGTATGACCTAGGATGTAGAAAAAACTTAGAGCAGATTTTTTCTCTGGTAATTTCCATTGATCAGATATCTCTGAAAATGTATTGCCATCAAGCATAGGCTGTGTATCACTTTGGCTGAGCATCATCAGGTGCGTAGACATGCTCTCTCTCTCTCCCACATACTATTATCAAAAAACTTCTTGTGACTAATGTGGTATACAAAAAAATCTATTACTTTGAGATCGAAGCGTACCCATCTGTCTGTAGGCTGCTATTAATACACTCTTCCCTTGGCCATGTTGTGACGTTTAGGTCCTTCCACTTATCAGACTTCAGTTCCGTGTGAAGCGATGCATATTTCAATACATTTTCCAGTCCTGCTAGCTATTGCATGAATAATAAGGGATAAAGTATTAGCATCACGAGCGAAAAAATAGCAGAAATCATCATATGAAAATTTGGGGGAGTGGGTTTAATTACTAACCATTGCAGCGAGATCATTACGGTTCATTCCTCTGCCTAGCGAGTCGAGCACTTGGATACATCGTTTTCTGGCATTTATAACTGCTACGTACCAATGAAAGTCTACAATATTTATTGGCATGAATATCTGAAAAAAGGGATTGTTTTTAGTTTATTTAGGTCCCATCTATAGAAACATTAGTCCTTAATTGAATTGATAGTAATATGTACAAAAATTAGACTAACCATATCATGTTCCAAGTAAATTTTGGCTCTCCTTAATACCCATGCTGGTACTTCATCTTTCAGACAGCTACCACTTTTTATCGTTTTAGAGATACATGCATTCTCTAAGAACACACTTCCACCCGCCCTCACTTGTAGATGGTCTGTACCACTTATGCAATTTATGTATGCATTTATGATCTACAATTTTGAGTGCATACATTGGTTATAGGAGATAACAGATACTCATACTAAATAGCATCTTCCTCTCACAAAGCTATATGTACTTACTTCATCGCCAACGAATTCTTCGGGAGTTAAGAGATTTAGTAACTCACGCTTCTTTAGATATGCGTCGTCGATGCTCACCAAATATATTTATTTGTTTGGTTCATTTATGATATTTTCAATCACGGACTAATCATTGCCGGTGCAGGTGTAATCTGTCATGAATGGAAGTAATAAAATTTACTAATAGTGAAGAAATTAATTGTGGAAAAAGCAGGTCATAGAATGTTAAGTCTTGTGTCTTCTAGAGAAACCACATAGTCTTGTGCCTTCTTAGGCTTGTTATGCCGTCGCATATGTTTCTTTATCTGCACGGGCAATGCCAGCTCCTCCTCTATAGTTTCCGGTACTTATATATCAGGCGTTTGTGCTAATTTATCTTCCCCAGCTGCCAGCATTTGTTGACCTGTTTCTTTGTAGGATAATTCCTGAGAACACAAATAAAACCGAGTAATCGCTATGGAGACTTAGAATTATTGGGGAGATTTATAATAGGAAAAGAAAACTCACATTTGCCAATTTGGAGTATGTTTCCTCTTTGCCGGTTATATTTTCTAGTTCACTGTTCTCAGCTATTTCACTTGATTCTTGTTCACTCCATAACTGAAATCCACAATATAATATTTTAAAAGATAATGAAAATCTTGAAGATATGATATGTGATATACCGTCAGAATTAGAATATAAGGACATTGGAAAACGAAAACTCACCTTCGTCAACTCTGCGTTTGGATCCTTGTTAATCGTCAGTGCCTCTTCAATTTGCACATTTGTTTGACCCTCTATTATGATTTCATGTTGTAGCACTTGATTCTCAGGTTTCGTAGTTGGTAATGCTTGGTCCTTTTGTCCCTCATTGATGCTTTCCTGTAAATAAGCCATAGAAAACTATTCTTTTATTATCATAGTTGTTTTATATTAAAAAATAGAAGAGTGAATTTGGTTATCACATCATCAATCTACGTAGTCTCCGTGTCCTCGTCCTTTGACCCTGTGTCGATGTTTTCCTGAAAACACAAACACATATCACTTTTAGATACAAAACTTTGCATAGGATGAATTTACAGAGATATATCATTACCGTTTTGATAGCATCGACAGTTGCACCAAATATGGTTGGAGATTGATTGGGAGAGGACATTGGGGATGGTGGCGCCGACATTGAGAACGATGCACAATATGCAGATTCGTGTGGTGAGTGGAGAGATCTGTTTTGGAGGAGGCCGGCAAGGTGGAGGAGGGTAGGGAATGCGGCAGCGAGATCGCTGGGAGGAGAGATGGGAGGGATTTTATCAGGGCACAAAAACCCTAGGGCTAGATCACAGTCGTAGGGATGTACGTCTCTGATTCTTATAGTAATTCCAAAATGAGAGGATGGAAATAAAAATCCCTACAATCGTGCATCTATCATATTTTTATTGACCTAATAAATATCCCGCTGATTTATAGCAGGCCCCAAAGCATAGGAAGGAAACAATCATATTTTTATTGACCTAATAGAAGGAAACAATCATATTTTCATTGACCTAATAAATATCCCGCTGATTTATAGCAGGCCCCAAAGCATCAGGAAGGAAACAACTATCGCTAGGATCACGCCTCCATCATCCTTTATTGAGCTACTATATAATCCCATTGATGAACCTAAAAAAAACCAATCCCGTTGATTTATCTCTGGCCCCACACATTATTTTTATTTTGGTTATATAGACCACGTGCATGATTTATCTCTAGCCCCACACTTTATTTTTATTTTGGTTATATAGCCCACGTACACACAGATGTTAAAGCTAATCCTGTTGTTTTATCTCTGGTCTCACCCTTTATTTTTATTTTGGTTATATAGCCCACGTATACAGAAGTTGTTGTACCCTTTTCTTAGCGGTAGCTTTTTTCTTTAAAGTATACTGTTGAGTTGGTTTGGCTTGGCTGTATAGTTGGGCTTGTATTTAAGTGTATCAATCTTCTCTGTTTAATTCTCACATGAATTAATACATTAGGCAATATAATTAGGTGACAATTATGTTGTAGAGTGGTGAAAGCTTGGCTAGTTGTTGACCAGTCTTTAGCCAATCCATAGTGTATGCTACCCTGTAATTTATGGTATCACGCAAGTAAGAGCCTATCTCTTGTAAGTGCTATGTATTGTTGATACATATGAAATATAGTCAAAAGAAGAGACGACTTGTTGACTAACAGTCTCACACTCTAACTAACTTAACATTAGGATTTTTTTTAATAAACTAAAGCAATCTTCGTATTGAAACTGAAGCATGTCTGAACAAAATAAGATACATGAGCACATGGACAGGTAATATCTGCAATGGACAATGACATTGACCTGAAACTGTAATAGATAGGATGAGAGTAACAAAAAGTAGAAGTAAACCCAGAGACAGAGAACTTTTAACATCTTATCTTACACACGCATACACCAGAGATCTGTCTTACAAATTTATATATATAATGTTGATCATCCAGAAAGCATCTCCTCCAAATATGAGTTCCAGTGCTACAGTCATAGAGCCTTTGGTATAGACCTATTTCCATCATACAGACCTATTGCCATCGCATCGACATCTTTCTTCTTTCATGCTTATTATATATCATGATCTTGAGCAAATCCTGCAAATAAAAAACAATTATGTTAGGTCTAAAAGTATAGTTATATAGATAGTGAAACAAAGATGTCAAGAAAACACCAAAGCACGCGCCTACCTCATCCCTCTAAAACATCTCTATAAACAATGTTTTTGGTGCTTTTACCGGATTTATCTACCTCCTTGTTAGGCTTGGCCAAAATCCGTGTCGTCTTTCTTGACACACCCCTTGACAGTGCAACATATGGCTGGCCATGTGAAAATACAGGCTCGGGAAGGTAAATACCGATGTTTGGTATGGTCTGACCCTGTGCCTTGTTAATGGTCATTGCAAAGCTCAGACGGATGGGGAACTGTTTTCTCTTGAGTTTGAAGGGAAGTGAGATGTCATCCGAGGGAGACATAGGGATCCTAGGTATGAACACTCTCTTTCCAGCATGCTGACCACCAACTATCTCCGCGTCAATTGCATTATCCTGGAAGGCTCTGATCATAAGCCGTGTTCCATTGCATAGGCCATTATGAGGGTCGAGGTTCCGGAGCAGAATAACTGGGCAATTCACCTTCAATCTCAAGACATGCGGGGGCAAGCCATTTGGTGTGATCGAGTTCAGAAAGTCAATAGTGTAATTATTCTGCAAGTCATCCTCGATTGAGTCAAAACTATGGTATAATCTTTCTTGGCCTGGAAACCTGGCGATCATTTTGTCATTCAGGTTATCGACATGATCATTCTTGGTTGAAAGAATTGCCCGTGTGCTCATGTATACTCTTGACCTAGCATTGGCATGCAGCAATGGGAAGACATTATCGATGAGCATGTTAATAGCATTTTCATCCTCGATGTAGCCGATCACAATGTCGTTAGGGAGACGCACATAGTCATCGCCAATTGTCTCTTCTGTTCCATTGCCTATCCTTAGGAGGTATTCGGAGAACCAAGGATCAGCTTGTGCCCGCATATTGCGTTTGAGGCGTATCTTGTGTGTCTTATCCCACAAATAGGATTTTAAAAGTGTAGCATCTATGATTTGTGCTCTTGTCCCACGTGTCACAACGGGAAGGACCTGCCTAAAATCCCCACCAAAGACGACAACCTTTCCCCCAAATGGCAAAGGACATTCCATTATATCCTGGAGTGATCTATCAAGCGTCTCAACTGCCTGCCTTTTTGTCATGGCTACTTCGTCCCAAATTATCAATGACGCATGTTTAAGCAACTCCGCAGTACCACTTTGCTTTGTGAAACTACACATGCTGTTTTCGGTGAGCTTGATTGGAATTTTGAACCTGGAGTACGCAGTCCGGCCTCCAGGCATTATCGACGCTGCTATACCTGATGTAGCAGTTGCTATCGCTATTAGGCCCATGTCCCGCACCTTTGCAAGCAATGCCTTGTACAATTATGTCTTCCCAGTGCCTCCTGGACCATCAACAAAGAATACCTTGCTTTTTTGGTTCGTAACATGATCCATTATATCATTGAAACCATCCAGCTGCTCATTGTTCAAAGTGCTGATTAAATCTAGATGTTCTTTGTCTGCGGTGACTTGCCTTTCCTCCACTACTTCTCTATACTCAGCATCATAAGATCCATCGGTCTCAACCAGATCCAGAAGTCCATAGCTTGTAATATCCTTTCCCATGGATTGCAACATATCCCTGATATCTCTAAGGACCATCTGCTCAAGTGTTGCCTCATTTAGCTGATTAAGACGGTAATCCTCAGACATTGATGCTAGATGTTTGTCCCACATTTGTCTGATTTCTGTTTCCTCGCAGAATACCAGTATCGTGGCAAACAACCGTCTTAGGGCACAAGGCATCTGAAATGTGGCCGCCTCCGTCATGCAATCATCAAGGCTCCTGTCGTGCTCAATGAGTCCTAAATGCTCACATGCCTCTCTGAAGGAACTGCATGGCATGCCATTTACCATTTTCAAATCATCAAACGAAGTGGCACCTCGGACATGACTTAGGAGCACTCGCAAATAGTACCTTTCTCCTTCAGCAGGGTGTGCATACACAAGTCTTCCAATTTGTGATCTCTTACTTCTTCTATTCTGCCACTTTTTTTCCAGCAATCCATCTATAATGTTCAGGAAACTCTCTGTACAACCATTTTCGTGCCTCCGGAAACTTCCGGTTCATATCAAAGTACTCGGTAAGCATGGACTTGGAAGAAGATGGCCGAGCGACAACATCTTCTAGATTTTTATTGGCTTTAAACGCGACTGTATGCATGTTAGGCAAATGAAGCTGGAGTTGCAACACAGATGGGCTGACACCAAACATTTTAAAACCGTAAAGCCTGTACATAGCATCTGGAGGAGTTACATAGCGTGCATCCCTATATTGTCGTATTTCATTGATGATTCCACCATCATTGATAATATCCTGCTCGAATGCAAAGGATGTCCGATCATGGCCCTTGTAGATGTACTTGAACAAGTACTTGACGTCCTTGATGCTTGAGCATGCTTCGACATTAATATGGCAGTTGTATCTCATAAGCAAAAAGGGGTTGTAAGGGACGACCCATCTATTGTCCAAATCTGCTCCTCTGATCTTTACTGCACGTCCATCATCCCTCCTCCTATAGATGGGATATGAGTCTTTCCCTTGCTATGTGGCATTGCAAAATTCTCGTGGGTAACGAAATCGGCATTGTCCGTTAATCATGCATGGGCAACTTCTCCTCATCTCACCACATGGTCCGTGCAGCATGTGTTTGACGACCAGTTCATGCAGGATAGGGTATTTATCTTTGTCAGGTATCTCTGCAGATATCACCTGATCATAGTCATCTGGGGTCGCTAACTTGCTTTTTGCTTTCATGATTAGAAGTATATGTTCATGTGGGAGACCTCGTTTTTGGAACTTTGTGACATGTACATAAGCTGCCACTTCTCCGAAATGCTTAACCTTAGTGAGTAACTCCATCATATCTCGCTGTTTTGCTTTGGATACTCTTGCCACCAGGTCAGGACGGTCTTGTGGCAGTTTTCCAGGCAACAATTTCTCAGTTATCTCTTCCCAATATGGATTGCAAGTCATCGTGATGAAATAGTCGGGTTTTCCCCAACGTTGAACTATTGCCATCGCATCCAAGAACCTCCGTTGCATGTCACGGTCACCACCAGGAAATGTACGTGGAAGCACAATTCTTTTGCCAATCCGATCACCACGTGACTCGCCAGCAATGACAGTGTTAACAAGACCCTATTAAGATTATAGAAAAGCATGCAACACACATCTATAATAATGTATTACAGAATAGAAGCAAGCATGTTACCTGGTAGAGGTCAGCGCGTATAACCTTCTGATTTTCCGGCTTTGAGTACCAGGCAAGCCTCATAGTCTCAATCTTGATGTACATGTCAACAGCGGACTGTTGGAAAAGGTGCCCTCCGAACAAGATGATGTTAAAAAGCTTCTTCCTCACCTGCATCTTGAAACAGTAGTACTCTCTTGCGCTAACAAATTTTCTGGATTGTGTTGCATTCACCTCATCATCACCAAAATCGTCATCTGGGTTTTCCTCGTTGTCATCTATAAATAATTTGACAGCATAAATAGTTGTAGAATGGCTTCATTTACAACAAATATAAAATAGCAATGATGAGCAGTACCTTCGGGTAAATCAGTGGCTTGGTCTTCATGTACTGCATAATTACTGTCTGGTTCTTGCATTATGTAATTATCTGAAAGGTTGTTAAAAAACATTAATATAAGGATGATATATCGCAAAACATTAAAATAACCAACGGTTGATCAATACCTGCTGGAAATTCGGTGGCATGGTCGCCACGTGGCAAAAATTCAGCAACTTGGTCTATGATGGAGATTTCATCTGAAAGATAGGTGAAAACATAAGATTTCATTCATAAATACTAAAAGATAAAACTAATAGTAAACATTATATTATACCAGTAAGTAAATCAGAGAATTGGGTCTGTTGTCGTGCGAATTTATCTGCTGAGCCTTGGGTCGTGTCGGTAGGGGGGGGGTCGACATATGGCATCCAACAGTTCCAAACAGTTTTCCCACGAGGAAAGAATAGTGGATATGATAATGGGTCATAGCATCCGTAGTATGCTCTAATATACAAGGGCCGGTCTCCTTTTGCATGTACGACAACACTCCTATCAAAGCAATTTTGTGGGTCGCTCCCTTCAACCCATATTGCTGCCACCTGAGAAGTCGTTGGGACATTGTACCTTCGTTGATCTAGGTTGATATCAGTGTTCAGTGAGATCCTATATTCATCTAGATTTGGAATAGACCCAAGGATCTTGAAAACTTGCGCATAAGGGTTATGTTGTAGTATGCCCAGGATCTTCCGTATGACATCTATATTAAGATCCGGAGACCTCTGCGTCCTATGAATCAAGTTTTCATCTGTATCATAAATATAAAGTTGTAGATGCCGAGGGCCATTACCAGCTGACACCAGATTGTCAAGAGAATGGTACAAACCACCACAAGCCCGAAATGTATATACGCCAGTTTTTGCAGCTGTGCTTACTCCGCGATCAAGGGTGACTCCTAGACTTGTGAATGAGAAATGGGAGTTAAAATATCGTATATTATCTCTGAAGTATTTAGCATTATCATACTCTTGACTTATAAACAACCGTTTCAGCTCTTCTGGAACAACAGGAGTAACTAAACCGACTTTTCCTTTCCTACAACAAAATGCAGGTCCCTCGAATGGAAAACACAATGCACCACAGTGTCGGCAGTCTGGAACTTTTCTTAGGACATGATGCCTATTAGGTATGTTTTTGTAAACATTATCATAGGTATCATCATTGGGAACTGCATTAGCTTGTTGTCGCTGAACTCGGTAGGATTGAAAATCAACATCTGGAACATAATCAACATTTTTTGCATAAGTGATAGTATTATATCATATCTTATTTATATTATCGATATAATATTCTTACCCTGTTCGGCAAAAATCCTAGCTTCCTCATCAGGCTCAACATATGCAGTCTATCAAAGGTTCTCGTCTCCTAAGCAATCTATTTATGTATAAATAATAAATAAGATAGTAAAACAAATTCATGCACTTGAAAATTATGGTTAGGAATCAAATGACATGATGCATACCATCAATGTTTGATGTGTTCCCATGAGGCTCAAGTATTCCGTAAGCATCTTCGTCTTTGCCATGGTCGTTTCCTGATATTTTTAATTCCGCGATATGATGAGTAAGTAGTTGCGATTGAATGGAAGCTAACATAGTGGTAGTCAATAAATATACCATTATATGAATCCATGGGTGCGTCTCCATGTGACGTAGGTATGGGTAAGTTTACCGGTCTCATCCGCCCTCCTATATACTGCATCTGGAACCTATCATTTCTATGTAGCCAATCAGATTCTTCATCGGCACATGTAGTTTCATTTGGTTGATTACTTCCACAACCATGACCCACATCTGAATGAATGAATAAGAATTACATTCAAGCAAAAACTTGGCTAATACCCAGTTAGTAATAAATAATCAGAATATACTAACCATACTTTTCAAGTATGCAACTTTGTGTAGGTAGGTTGAGGATATTACTAAGTTGGGATTCCATAACCCTTAACAGATGTGGTTTGGGCTCTGTAATATGGTTTCATTCACAGTAATCTCAGTAAGATCCAAACTTCACCTTCTTATAGATTTGTTAATGTTTGGAATTTCATAGACATTACCTAGACATGTTATAGTTGGTAGTTGGGTGACAACGGATATTCCTGTAGCTGGTGTGGGAGTCGCATAGTCATCGTTACCGAGGAGGGCATTAGAAGCTTTTTTGATTTCACGGTATTGGCGTTGTCGTTTTAATATTTCATCCCTATTTTGTGCATATCGTTCCCTATCTCTTTGTTTCCTTATTTCTTTAGGGTTAGGGTCTGCACAGATGAACACGATATTATTATATAAATATAAGTAGGGGCATATATGCATTAGCTGGGCATCATTACCAATGGTTATGGACACCGGTGTTTGTGTTTCATTTTCCTGTCCGTTAATTTCAGTGGAAGCAGCTATCATTTTTTCTGACTGTAAGCTTGACGTTGTTTCTTTAATATTTCGTCCCTATTTTGTGAATATTGTTCCCTCTCTGATTGCCTCTTCAGTTCCTTAGGACCTGCATACATAATACAATTCACTTAGAATATATCCACATCAATCATGTGAGATCATATATTCATCCCATATTACCTGAGTTGTGGGTGTTAGTGATGTCTCGAATTATGGTATGCTTCCCATTGGAAGCGGCAGCCGGGGGTAGCATCATGAGCTTGAAGCATGTAAATCACGGAGTAGATCATTAAATTAAGCCATTAGCGCCCAGACAATCTTAATCTTAAAAGCACGAAGGTGAAGTTCATTCTTACATATAGGTGTGATCAGGGGTGTATGTGGTACATCTTGTGCATCATTAAGCAGTGTAGCGGAAGCCTGTTTATTTTCACGGGCTTGGTGACGTCTTTTCAGAATATCATCTTTATTCCGGGCATAATATTCTTTGTTCCTTTGCCTCTTCAACTCTTTAGGGTCTATTACATACCGCAAGTTAGCACGTCATCAAAATAGTACCATGTTTTTAAAAAGTCAGATAGCTCATGCTTACCTAAAGAGTGGGTGTTGCTTATATCCTGAAACGGGGTGCGGGAATCATCGGGATTAGGAGATGACATACCGTCGCTGTCGTATGGCCTCCTGTGAATCTCCATATCATTATTAGTAGTACAAAAATCAATTGAGTTGTGGAATATAATATGCACACCATATTAGACTTGTTATCATTGATAGTATTATGGTGCAGGGCTGAGGCAGAGCTATATTTTTATACTCCACAATGTATCACCAATACTATATTGTCATTACATGATATATTGGATTACCTTTTTCTTATTATCTACTGTCTATTATTATCTATTGTCTATATACACATAGAATGCTGCCAATAGAATATTAGCAAGAACTGATTCTGACCATTTGGGTTTATCGATTCCGTTTTATCAAATATTAGCCAATGTATATATACCCATATCCATTCATTATACTCCACGATGTATCACCAATACTATATTGTCATAACATGATATATTGGATTACCTTTTTCTTATTATCTATTATCTATTATTATCTAATGTCTATATACATATAGAATGCTGTCAATAGAATATTAGCAAGAACTGATTCTGACCATTTGGGTTTATCGATTCCGTTTTATCAAATATTAGCCAATGTATATATACACATATCCAGTCATTATGTCAAAAATTGCCAGGATCATGCTGCCAATAGAATATTAGCAAGAACTGAAAAAAGATATTTTGGTTTATCTATTTTGCTCAAATATTAGCCAAGGTCTATGTGAACATGCTGCCAATAGAGAAAGAGGTAATGAAACAAGTGAAAGAGTAAAATCAATTTACCGAGATATTGTTTGCTGCTGTGCCCACACCTAATATTCTCAATTCATTCCCATATACATGTATTTTTGATGTATCATGGGAGCAGTATAGTAAACTGATTAAAACTGTGTCTTGAATCGATGCCCTGCAGGGAGGTGACAGGATTCCACTTGTATGGGTCAAAGCATGTGAAGGAGAATCGGCCACCCAGTGAACGGTGAAGCTTAGAATATCGAATTTCCTGTGCAGGGAGGCGATGGCGTGGTGCAGGGAGGCGATATCGTGGTGCAGGGAGGCGATGGCGTGGTGGTGCAGGGAGGCGATGGCGTCAGGGAGGCGATGGCGTGGTGGTGCAGGGAGGCGATGGCGTGGTGGTGCAGGGAGGCGATGGCATATGGGAATGTGTGGTGTATTGTCTCAGGCGTTGGTGAATTAAGACGATTTGGTGTAATTGGATTTGGCGTGATTGTAGGGTGTATTTACTTTCAGTTTCCTCTTTTAGATAGCCCACTTGGTCATACATGCGTGAATTAAAAGACAGGACCCTGGCTTGGTCAGACTTGTGGTATGTACGTGTATTTATTGTTTCCTCTGCGGTGGAGTTTGGTCAGGCATAGGAAATTTCTAAGTGCACACCAGCCCTGTATAAAGCAATTGTGGCTGTTAGATTTAGATTGATTGGACGTATTGTGCGGTTCTGATTGTAAGTAGTATGTAAGTGGGGGGTATATAGGAAAGATATTGTTTGGTTGTTTAATAGTAGTGGTGATAACCTTTTTCGCCGTGTCGCGGTTGATAACTTACTAATTAACATGTTGGTAGTCTTTTACCGGTGTTTTGATAACTTCTTCATAAATTCCTTGATAGTTTATCATGACATGGTTGATGGCTTGCTATATATTCTTCTAGGTATTTTTATATGGCTTTTTTAGTTCGTTTTTATCCTATCTTGTACTTCAATAAATAATCTTGTCAATTGAGGTATACTACCAAATATTATTAATAGGCTTACATTTTCAATGCTTAACTAGATAATGAGACTTCAGTGCTGCAAAAGAGGGGCTCTGACTCTTGCTTCAGTAGAAGTCAAATTCAGAATTGCGAAACTCATGATCCTCTTGACAAAGGTATGTAGATTTGTAATCCTAAACGCGGAATCATTTTCTATGCCTTTGTTATATAGATGAAGTGCTTACACTTAGGTTCAACAAAAATCTATAAAATTTACGAGACAAATCAAATGATTGAAGAGTTTATGATGGAAGCCAATGTTTTTGTTGTTGAAAAGATTTTGCAGCACTACCCCTTGTGTTCATTGCTACAATACATATTTGATCTATTCTTTTTTTATCTTGTCACGTTTAGATTAGATTAAGGTCACCATTCTGGTAGTGCATCCAAAGTTCAAAACATATCTGCATTCCTAAGGAATTTCCTAAAAAATATTGGCCACATCTTATTTCATATTTGAGTACACCTTTTCACCTCTTGACCTGATCATTCAAGCCTATATAGCCAAACTTCCAGAGTTACTTAGGTGCAATCATGAGATAACCTGTAGAACAGGAGAGTCAAGTCCAATGAGGCAGGGTGCCAAATTATTATGCTTATGACATATCATGATGTTACTTTATCATGTGATTGCTCAATTTCATGTCAGACTTAATTATAGAGTTCGCATTCCATCACCAAAAAGAAACTTACTCTTATGCTTCAACTCAACAAGTGCCAACTCGTATATATCATCTGCTTTTTCTTCTAACTTATGTTATCAGTTTCAGTTTGATCAGGTGTCCAATGCCACTAGAATTCCTTGCCAACCTCTACAAAATTATCGGGCTAACCATAGGCATCCAAAATGGCACCTTTCCTCTCATTCATGAGCGCCAACAGCAGCACCGTCATGGATGCCGAAGAGCAACAGTGCCAGCAGTCGCGAAAGTTTAGGAGGTGTTGGTTGCATGAGATCTGCACTGCTACTTTGTCTCCACTCTCAAGAGGATCTGTTTGTTTGAGTGAATGCACTCAGAATGCTTGTTGATGGTGTTTTCAGCTTATTTTTCTCCCTTTTCTTCTATTATGTTGAGAGCTAGCTGCTTCTGGTTTATAGTTCTTGAAATATAAGGTTTGCTTGTGTTAGTCTTCTGCTCATAGCTAGTTGTTTAACCTGAAAATGTTCCAACTAGATGTTGAAATTCATTTTTTTCTAGCTACATAACTAGTGAGGTTTAGGTTTATGATATTCTAGTGGAAAACTAAAACTTTTAGGTAGTACTGATGCACGAGGCTAGGTTCATTGGGAATAGACGAACACCTAGGAACTTTAAAATTTTATTTTTGTACTTTTGCAGTTGAAAGTAGCAGCCAATCGCTGCTGAAATTAGCAGTTCATTCTTGTTGAAAGTAGATTTTACTACTCCTATAATATTTTCCACCCTTTTCGTTTAACCCTAAAATACCTTGTCCCCAAAAGGGAATTGTGGGATGAAATTGGAAGGCTGGAACCATGGACTAAAATCATAGCGCTGGTCGGAAATAAGCCGTCACGGAAAGGGAATAAGGCCTTTCACAATGGAGTGTATTTTAGCACATTTTCGTAGGAGATATAAATAGCTAAGAGACACCCCCTCCAATGCATTGTATCTTAGAGGTCATATCTTAATTTAATGTTTTTTCTCTCATGTATGCATTTGATTGGGTTATCAAGCCTTTTGCCTATGATTACATGCAAGAGGTGTATCTTAGCTAAGATACAATAACACTCTCTTGTCACTAAATATGGTGCCACGTCATATTTTTGTCTATGATATTGTGCCAAAAAACGACCATTGTGAAAGACCTAAACTGGACAGACTGGGCAAAAAAGGAAAAGGAATTGACGTTACCGACCGAGACACACCAAACAGGGAAACCAAGGGAACTGGTCAGAAGTGATCGCGCGGGTCAATTGGAGCGGTTTACCACCAAAAAGCAGTGCCCATCTCCAGCCGCATACGCAAAGACGTCCGCAAAAGCAACTGATTGATGCCACAAAGGCTGCCACTTTTCGTTGGGACTCCAAGTATAGAGTATTGTTGTAACATCCCAAAAATATTAATCAAGATTATCAAGTTCCAATCACCCAAATTTAGGGTTAACAAAAACTTTTGTAATTAAAATCAATATGAATGCATGTGGGTATGTGATGAATGCATGAATGCTTGCCATGACTTATTTGATTGCTATGAATGCTAAGGATTAGATTAAAGATGAAAACAACATCCAAATCATTTCCAAGCAGAATCAAATCAATAGAAATTCAAATATAAACAATATGAGATAATGGTCATTTTGACCAAAGTTAACCACTAGACCACTTTGAGTGTTTCTAGTCCAAGATTTCTAACAGAAACAAATCCAATTCTTTTCACCCCTTGCTAGACCAAGTGAAAGTGAACCCAAGCCCACCTTGTAAACCAACAGAAACAGAATTCAAATCTATTCAAATGACAATTGAAAATTGAATCAAGTGTAGGTATTAAGATCACTATTTCTCAAAAACCACTCAAACCGGTTCAGCTTGACAAACCCAAGCAACCAGATACTACCAAGTATGTGACCAGTACACCCACCAAAATTCATTCAAAAATTTCAAACTAAATTTCTTTCGGCCATTTCATCAAACACCTCCTGAGCACAAATCAAATAAAGCAACAAACACTATGTTGAGCAGTGTTATTGCCAAACTTGTTCCCTCTATAGCCTGCACAACAATCCTAGTATATCACCCACCTTGTCTATGTAGCCCTAGACCACTATACACACGACCAGTTCATCAATGGCATGCATGGCCGAGCACATTTGCCACCCCCACCGGTGACAGCATGATGCAAGCCGCGCCGGCCTCGCCTACCATGTTTAGCACGTTGCCCGTGCCTCACTGCCCCATTCAGACCAACCCTAGCTCAAGGACAGAGAGAGGAGACGCCGGGAACGCCGTGCCCGAGCCGTTGTCGACCATGCCAACGTGCACCACAGTTCATGCCTTGTTCCCGCTCGACCCGACCACCTCGAGCTCTTGCCGCCCGCCTACGCGATCACCACCGTCCTAGGAGACCAAAAGACATGCCCGTGTCATCGACCGTGCCCCATAGCCGCCGGACGCCGCGAAATTCGCCATCGGTGCCGCGCAGAGCATCACCCCGTTCCGACCACTGCAGATCTCCATTTACTGAGCCACGATGTCCGTCGAGCTCCGACCATGACGTGATGCACTCCTCGCCCCGCTATAAAAAGGGAGCTCCCTCGCACCAACTCTTCACCCCACCGCACTCTACACCTCCTCAGCAACGCCTCCGAGCAACCCCAGAGCAAGCCACTGCCCATAGCTCCCCAATTCCACCGGAGACCGCCCCGGCAGGAGGAGAAAGGCACCATCGATTTAGGCCACCGCGAGAGAAGCCACTGGAGCCGCCTCATTCTTTTTCCCCCGTTGCCAACCCTCGCCGGAGCGCCGGTAAGCCTCTCCTGACCCTCACTGACCTCGTCAGGGTTTCTCCCCGTCGTGTCCTGTTCTGATGAGGAAGATAACCGTGAGCCGTTGATCTGGGATCTAATCCTACGGTCAGAATCCTCCCATACCCCTTCGGCACCCCTGTCTCACTGATGTGTGGGGCCATCCCTTTAAGTCAGCCCCCGCGCGCGCTGTGCGCAGTGGCCCGACCCATTTAGTTTCCCGCTCAGCCAGTTAATATTCAAATTATATTTTTCCATTTCAGTTCAAACTTAGTTCTGTCAGTAGATTCAAAAATCAATTAAGAGATATTCACTAAACCAAATTGTGTGAAACCAATTTTGTTAGAAAGGTATTGAAATTGTTAATCCAAGACCGTTGGATTCAAACCATTCGGAATTATATATCACCTATAGTAAAAATAAAAAGGCAGAGACTTTTCTGCATTCAAAGATTTTTCAAAAATCAACCATAAATGCTTTTGAGTTGATTCGAACTCTCAAAAATCACATTTGACAAGATCTTTCTGAATATCTAGGTTTACTTGCAGTAATAATGCACAAGTATTAAAAGAATGCCCCATAGGCATTTCTAGTCACTTTAATTAATTAGAATAATAATGTTAAACCTTATTAAATTGTGATACCACTTTAAATCACATTCCCATGTATTTAAAATATGTGGTGATGAAATGTGTCAACATGATCCCATATTTTAATTGGAGAATATTAAATCTTAAGTAGTTTTCAATGACTAGAAATTAATTTTCTAAAATAAAATAAATAAGACTAATGCTTTAATCCTTGTGATGATTGTGATGATGCTAGATCATATAGTGTGAACCTTTGTGTGCTAAATAGAAGTAGTTAAGTATTGTTTGGTGATTGTGTACCTTGTATTTATTCATAGATGCTAGTATCGACCAAGGATACGAAGAGGAAGAAGACTACTATGAAGAAGAAGTAGAGGAGAACTTCAACCACTGCACTACTCAAGGCAAGTTACCACTTGCAAGCTAACACTTGCAACTTTGCAAGCTAGATAACCTAGACAATGCATTAGGCATGCTTTAGTTATCCAAACTTGATTATACCAAATCCCAGTTTTAATTGCAAGATTTATTATTTTATTTCCTTTATCAAAGTTCCTTATTACTTCTTGTTAGTATTTAGTGAGTTTTGGAAAGATATTATAGGTAGCATAACGAGCATAAGACTTGGCCTAAGTTAGTTAGAACTAGATGTCATACTGAGGCATGAGATTTGATTTGGATAAGTCACACTTGATTAGCACCCCCACATTAGTGATTACCCCCAACTTTAGTGGATAGTGAAGGGAATATGCCCGAGAGGCAATAATAAAGTGGTTATTATCGTATTCCTTGTTTATGATAAATGTTTATTTTACATGCTATAATTATATTAATACGGAAACGTTAATACATGCGTGTTTAATAAACAAAAAGGAAGTACCTAGTTATGCTTCTATTATAAACTAGCTCGTTGATTAACAAGATGATGAAAGTTTCCTGATCATGGACATTGGATGTTGTTAATAATGAGGTCACAACATTAGTGTAATGGTGTGATGAACATTCATCCGAAGTATAGCATTACGATCAAAGTCATTGAGTTTATATTGCTATAACAACTTACGAAGTGATCCTAATCCTTAGACCATGAGATCATGTCAATCACTAACACCGGAAGAGTTTCTTGATAACATCAAACGTCACACCATAACAGGGTGATTATAAAGATGGGTTCAGAACTACTAAAGTGTTATGTTGAGGCCCATGGATCGAGAGTGGAATTTGTTCATCCCGATGACAGATAGATATGCTCTGGGCCCTCTCGGTGATATCACATTGATTAGCTTGCAAGCAAGTGATTTGATCACTAGAATGTTATATCACGAGAACGAGAAAAGAGTACATGTTGGTAACGAGATCAAACTAGGTATGGAGATACCGATGATCGAATCTCGGACATGTAATATATCGCGAAACAAAAGGATTAAGATACTAGTGTAAAAGGTTCCGACGATCACAAGAAAGTCATCGTTGAATGTGTGGGAGTCAGTATGGGTCTCCAGATCCCGCTTCTGATTATTGATCCGAGAGGGGTCTCGATCATGTCCGCATTATTCGCGAACCATAGGGTGACACACTTAAGAGACACCGACATCCATTTGGAGCTAAAGTTTCATGCCGAAAAGAATAACAAGCGCATGAATTTATTTCACTAGATACCGAAACGGGTTTTCGGGTGAAATTGCAGAAAGTGTTTCTGCATGTGAAATGAAATACTAGCAAGGGGCTATATGTGAATGTTTGTCATTAAAGTAATTGACAAAATTCTGAATAAATAAAAGGAGTTTTATTTAATGAGAGTTTGCATTAAATTTGGTGGAAATTTAATGGGAATTTGAATGGGTTTTTTAGTGGAGGGAATTGAAAGGCATTTGAGTGAGTGGAGTGTCCACCCACATGAATGTGGAAGAGGTGGGGGCATACCCATGGCTGGGCGCATGGCCCCTTGGGTGCCCCCTCTCCCTATAAAAGGAGCCCCCTCCCTCTCTCTCACTCACACCTCCTCGTGAAGTATCTCTCTCCTCCTCTAGTATTTATCCCCCATGGTCTCGGACTAGCGATATACATGTTCCTGGTGGCTATTAGGAAAGAAAGAGTTGTGCTTCCGCTGCATCGCTGGAGCGAGGAGGAAGAGGTTGCTCGGTGCCTCGAACGTGTGTGCGAGCACGGATGCGCTGCTGATTTGTGGCGCTATGACTTCCTCTCGATCTTGAGATCGGCAAGAGATCGTCTACATCAACCACGAGTTAAAGTCGTTAAGCTTTGTCGGTCTTCAAGGGTATGTTCTCTACGGATATACATCAGCCCGTTGTTTGTATGTAATAGATAGATCTTGGTACATAGTTCACATCGTAGGAAATTTTTTGTTTTCTATGATGCGAACCCTACAGTGGTATCAGAGCCGGATCCATGCGTAGATGCTTTGCACGGGTAGTACACATATGAGTATGTGGGCGATGATGATCATTTTATTGCTTCTTAGTTGTACTTTGGATATTGGTGGCATAGTGGGATGAAGCGGCCCGGACAAACTTTTCATGTCCTCGCACATGAGACCTGTTCCACGCTTGACATGCAACTAGTTTTGCATAAGTGGCTAGCGGGTGTCTGCTTCTCCTACTATAGTCAATATCTAATTTGCAACGAGTTGTCGTACACATGTGATGTTTTGATTGCATCTTATATTGCTTGTTTGGCGTTTTATTAGCATAATAAGATGATCCCTCATTTAGACATCAAGATAAGAATGTGTTCTTTCTTAAGTATGCACCGACAATGTTTCGTCGCTTCAAGACATCACGTGATGATCGGGTGTACTTGAATCCATGAGCATATCTCGGGTGTAAGACAGTTACACACGCGAATACTAAGGTTCTTACTTGGCGAGCCTAGCATGTACATACATGGCCTCGGAACACGGACCGAAATGTTAAGCATGAGTCATATGTTTTGATATGATGACCATATGGATGCTCGCCTTTGAAGCTACACCGACTCACGTGATGATCGGACTTGGTGTAGTGGATTTGGTTCATGTAATCACCAAAAAGACACGAGGGATGTCGTTTTTGAGTGGGAGTTCATTTCTAATTTGGATTAGTAGAACTCAATTTATCATAAATTAAATCAAAGTGAATTTGCATAATTTGTTTTAGTCATTGGCATTCACCACCTTATGCATAGTTATAATTGAGATAATAGAACTATAGAATTCTGGATATATACTTTACGAACTGGTATCGTATTGTGTTGAGTGTCAATCTAAAGTTTAAAGTCCTATTGCAAACTTTCAGCAAACTCTATTTACTCCATGAAATTTAATAGTTGGTATTAAATCGAGAGTAACAATTCCAGTGTTTATATCTTAAGTATCATGTTTGCCTCCATGATTCTTGATTTAAATATCGAGATTATCTTGGAGCTGAAAGAATTGTTTCAGAAACCATCATGTGTGGCAGATATAACGATATCTGAAACAATGTTTTGGTTGCAATATGATAGAGTATAATATATGTTCTCATATTGGATGAGAATTTACGAAGGTTGGAGATGCTAGACATCCTAATCATCCAAAAGGGTTTTGGAAAGTAATGTTATACTCACGATTCGCCTTTATAAGCTATAGTAGCTTGATCATGAAAGTCGTCATGATAAGGATGAATTGAAGATGTATGTAAAGTGTTTACTACACTAAAAGATTACTAAAGAATGGATTTTGAAAGAATATCGATCATTTTGATGATGGTGATCTACTTCAAATTGCAAGTCCAAAGGTATTATTATTTGAATATACACGCTTTGGACTATGTGTCATGTATATGGCGCCACTTTTGATGTTGATAGATTCTTTTAAAAAGGAAAAGGAAATGCTGAAAGAAAATCTATAAAGTATATTTGGCAGAAAAGAAAAGATTGGAAATATCCAATTTTGGTATATGGATGATATACATGTTATGGTTGTATTCTTTGCTTGTTAAACAATGTGGTTCTTGGGTATTGGATACCGAATTGGTTGGTATGAAATTTCATATGGAACAACGCAATCATGAACCACAATGGCCTAAGTAACTAGCTGTAACATCCCAAAAATATCAAACTTAGATCATCAAACACTAATCATCAAGATTAGGGTTAACAAAAACTTTTCTAAATAAACTCATGAATGCATGTATATGTGTATGCATGGATTTTGAATTTCTTTAAAAAACCACCTTGTTTGTGTGATCCATTGCTTGTAAAATGTTTCTTAGGTGAAATGAACATCATCTAAAACATTTCCCACACTTTTCCTAAAGACAAGTAAATCAAAACAAATATATTAAGTGAATGGTCATTTTGACCAATTTAACTCCCATGCCTACTTTGGATGTCTCAAACTTTCAAAACCTAACAGAAACTTTTCTGGATCTTTGCACCCCTTGAATGTACTCATAACAAGGTATCAAGGACCACTTTGTGATCATCCAGAAACTTTCAAATGCATAGTTTAAATGACAATTCAAAATTGAATCTTTATCATATGGGAAGATCCCACTTATCCAAAACCCACTCAAACAAGCTCAACTTTCAAAACCCAAGCATCTGCCGACTCACCAGCACCAATCTAGCAAACCCACCAAAATTCATTTCAAAATTCAAAACTTGATTTCATGCGGCCATTTCATCAAACAGGTTGCAGACACAAATCAAACAAAACATCAAACACTATAGTGTGCAGTGATTCTTGCCTAACTTGTTCCCTAGTTAGCTCACACACAACTCAGTAGATCATCTAGTAAGTTTAGCCAGGCACTAGCACCACTGTGAGCTTGCCATTGTCATCAATGGTGAACAGCCGAGCACCCCAATGTCACCCCATTGTGGACAGCAGGCTAGAGGAAGAACTAGCCGTGCCAACCTTGTCTGGGAGGCAGCCCACCATCCACCGCCACTCCCTGTCCCAGCCGCGAGCGTTGCCAAACCCTGGACCACGCGCACAAGCCGCGCCCAGACCATGCCGAGCATGCGCCATAGCGCCACCCTCGACCAGCGTCCACAGACCGCGCGCCGCCTCACCGCGTGCACACACGATCACCACCGACCCAGGAGACCGCCAGACATCCCCGTTTGCCGCCCCGTGCCATATAGCCACCGCCCGCCGTCAAAGACGCCGCCTCTGCCGCGCAGAGCACCGGCCGTTCCAGACCAAACCACACCGCCCCATGCCTCGCGACCATGTCGTTGAGCATCGCCAGGAGACACAGCACCGTCCCCTACCCTTTCCCATGCCATTAGCCGCCTATAATGTCGCCCCCGACGAGCTCACCGTGCGCCCCGACGGTCCCCTCGCTCGACTATAAATAGAGGCCACCCCCGCACGATTTCTTCACACCATCTCACTCCCCTCTCCTCACTGACCGTGCCACACCGTCCTCAGAGCAAGGCGAGCACCACCTCGCTGGAATTTCACCGAGCCCCTCTGAGAAGAAGGGAGCCAGCGATTGAGCCGCCCAGAGAAGCCACCGGTGCAGGAGGTTCGCCGACTTCGCTGCTCGCCTCACCCTCGCCTGCACTCGTGAGCCCCAGACCACCTCGGCCGCGCTAGGTTTCGTTCTCGCCGGAGTTGTCTCGCGTCGACATGACTCCCAGCCGTTGGATTAGAATTAGATCGAACGATCCACGTTTCCCCATACCGCTTCGCCCAGCCCCGTGTCACTGACGAGTGGGGACACCCACTTAAGCAGCCCGCGGGAGCACTGCGCTTAGCAGGCCGGCCCGTTAGAATTTCCCGCGCAGCCTAGCGATTCAAATTAAACCTTTTTCTTTTTAAATTCAAACACACTTCTGTACCCAACTTCAAAAATCAACCTAGATCGATTCAGTGCACCAATTTGAATGAAACCAATTTTGTTGGAAAGGTCTGTGAATGCTTAATCCAAGCCCGTTGGATTCAAGTCATTTGGATCTCTAGATCACCCCTAGTAAAAATAACAAGGCAGAAGCTTTTCTGCATTCAAACATTTTTCAAAATTAAACCATAAAAGCTTTTGAGTTGTTTCCAACTCTCAAAAATCACATTTAACCATACCTTTCAGAATATATAAAAAAAATATATAGGTTTACTTGCAGAAATACTATTCAAGTAATAAATAATGCTTCATAAGCATTTCTAGCCACTTTAATTAATTAAAATAAAAGGGTAAAACCTTATTAAATTGTGACACCACTTTAAATCACATTCCCATGGACTACAATATGTGGTGATGACATGTGTCAACATGATCCCATGTTTAGTTTGGAGAATATTAAATCTTAAGTAATTTTTCAATGAGTAGAAATTACTTTTCTAAAAATAAAAAGATTTAAACCAAGCCCTAACCTTTTAATGTTAGAGATGATGCTAGATCATCTACATGACCCTTGTGTGTGATGATTGCAAGTAGTTAAGTATTGTTTGGTGATTATGTACCTCGTATTCATTCATAGATGCTAGTACCGACCAAGGATACGAGGAGGAAGGAGGATACTACGAAGAGGAAGCCGAGGAGAACTTCAACCACTGCTCTGCACAAGGCAAGCTAACACTTGCAAGATACTATACGTATGCAATCTTGTACTGATATTGATGCAAGCTAACCCTTGCCAGATACCCTACTGATGCCACAAACCCATACTTGTGATATGACTACTATATGCCTTAAGCATATGTGATCATACCCACTTGATAAACCAAATCCTAGTTTTATGTGCAATCTTCTTACTTTATTTCTTTATCAAAGCTTACTTGGAGTCTACCTAAGAGTTTGGTAGATACTAGACAGTTGTGCTGAAGGTTGCATAAAGAGCATAAAATTTGGCCTAAGCTAGAAACCTTGATATCAGCCTAAGATATAAGGTTAGACTTAGTGAAACTCCACTAGTTACCACCCCTCATTAGTACTACCCCCACCTGTAGATGCTAGTGCTAAGCATAAAACTTGATCAACTTTTAGATGGGAATACTTGGTGGAAAAATGGTTATGAAAACCTTGGAATGATGGATCATTCTATTGAAATGTTTTGGACATGTGTTTCCAAACACTTGATGATTCTGGTGATAAAAATGTTGAGGCATGAGCCTTAGCCCTTTATACAACTGATGGTTGTCTGGATGTGATACCATTCCAATTTTAGCGTACAACCACAATACCCGAATATTGGGTAGGGCTTGACTGGAAACTTATATACCTTAGTATTAGTTCCCTCCCGGACAAGGTCTGAGCTGAGGCTACCTTGTGAAGATTGTCCACCTGTGCAGTACCCAAGATGACAGCTGGTCATGGTTGGGAGGCCAAACTCACAGGAGAGGTGCTTATACTAGGGCATGTAATTGAAAGGTTAGGATTGATTATCCGCATACTGAGTATGGTGAATTCAGGATTTGTTCCTGACGAATGTATCGAATGTTGTGGTGAAAGTGTACAATCTCTGCAGAGTGTCAAACTATTCGAATAGCCGCGTCCGCGGTTATGGACAGTTGGAGTGGCCATACTGTTCCCCCGTCAGACTTTTCAAAATGACTTGTGAAATGAATTGAGACTTTGACTTGACCACAACAGAGTTGTGACCTGAATCTTGTTGCCAAAACCCACCGAAAGCAGCGATCGACAACACGGAGAGGGAGGCTCCAGGATCTTGGGTGGGCCTGGTCCCTCGGGCGACGGCCCGCAAAAGCTCCGGCACACGTCCTGGCTTGGTTCGAGGGCGTTCCACCTGACCTATACCTGGTTAGGAAGGTGAAGGATTGCTCCGATTGATTTCCTGCATGATAAACAAGTATACGTAAAATTCGAGCCGTGATCGTCTCCCAGGTTTCCCTGTAAATCGGCTCTTAAAGCCGATTGCCCCATGGTTCTGCGTTAGATTTATGATGACATGGGGTTTTGCTTGATCACTACAAGTTAAATCGATCTACGATAGTTTAACGTTTTCACCACGAATCGAACGCCCCACGTAATTGAGCCTAGTAATGCATAAAAAGATTGAGAATATCAATCCTAGAGAAGGCCTAATAACCAACATAAAGCCAATTACGGAACATCCTCTCTAGGACGAATAAGCCACATCCTTATGCATTACCGGATCGTTCAACCCGTTTGTAAGGCCTGATTACGTAGATATTAAACTAAACCTTGACGAACAAGGCACAACTATAACAGATCGAATCGACTAAATAAAGATCAGCAGGTGCTACCCTTGCACTTTGGGACACGTGCAAGGATAGCGAGATAGCTAGAGGTAACATAACCCGACGATAATAATGAAACAAAGGCGATGCTAGCCTCAAACAATCTAAGATAATGGTATTACTCGCCATCAACAACGCTTGATGCAGTAAAACCGGTAACGAAATAATTGATATCGCCTAGATCGCAAGATGCGATCTAGGCGACTTACTACCGAAAGAAACCCTAAGAACAAGGGGCGATGCGCGAGATTGTGTTTGTTGTGAACGTGGTTGTTGTCTTCTTTCAATAACCCTAGGTACATATTTATAGTCCGGAGACTCTCTACTTTTGGAATAACTCTACAACTCTATCTTTACCTAAACATAAACGGAACCTAAACAAACACGAATCCTACTATGATACAAGATACACGGGCAATTCAGCCCAAATCTACACTAGGCCGATCCAACAACATGTTGAATATATGTATCTTCCAAGCCCATCTTGATCACGGCCCATCTCCGTCTTTGGCCAAAATACGGTGATAACACATGCCCCCCTGGTTTTGGCAATGATAATTCCAAAACCAATCTGTGCGTTTTTTCCTCTTCTTCTCCTCCTTTTTTTCTTATCGGCGGCGTCGGCGAATCGCGTGGCGTAACAAATCACGCTACCCCTTCATCATGATGCCCTGTCTTCTCAACTCCTGCATAGCGTGTGATTTGACGATTTTGGCAAGGTAACTGGGAAACCGCCATGGCATTGAACCGTCATCCACTATTCCCTTTATTTAAATCAGCTGAGCAGTTCGCGGTCCCCATCTTCCTCCGGCCGAGAAAACCCTTCTCCCATCACCGCAAAAACCCTCTTTCTTGCCATGGCCTCCTCTGCTTCCTCCGTCGTCCTCCCACGCCTCCAACTCGATTAGCGGCGAGAACCAACTCGAGCACCCGCCCACGGCGACATCGATACTCGCCCCACGATGGTGGGACGAAGGATGAGATTTCGTCTGGTCGAAGACGATCGTCCACGGACGGCGAAGAGACCTCTGATTCCTCGTCGACGGAAGGCGGAGGCGAGCAGCGACAACTGGTCGTCGTGGGGCCGTCGACTTCGTCGCCGAGGAGGAGGAATCGGAGGAGACACCTCCTCCGGTATCCGACGAAGCGCTTCGCCACGGGTCCAGCGAGGATATCAAGATGACGACGAGGGCGAAGAGGTTCCTGGCTTCTTCAAGGCGAAGAACGAGGGCGACGCGCGAAGGCGGCGAAGAGGACGGCGGCTGACGGCGGCAGCGGCGACAGCGACCTCGGCTTAGATTAGGAATCAGTAGTAATGGCCGTAGCAGTAGCAGACCCCTTTTGTAATCGATCATCCTGTAAGCAATGATCTTTTGAATGAATGAAACTCTGTTTCCCAAATGTTGCTTCCTTTTGCTTCAATTTTGCCGATAACCGAAACAGGTCGATGTTCCATAAGTCGATGACACTGTATCGGCTTTCATCATGCTGCATGCATATAGTCAAACAAGTTACATTGCACAAAGCCGATGACCACCCATCGGCTCCTCCTAAAAAACGTTTGATAGGGTCAACCTTCAGTCGAATCTTTAACACATCACAACGGCCATTTCTTGGTTTCAAATGACAACCTGCGACCTTTCTCAACCCGGTGGATTCAAACACAAACGACCCAAATCTCCAATTGCCCACCGAAAAACGTGCCCCGCATGACGAAGATGACGGCTAAGACCGTCGAGGTGGCCCTTTTGTAACATGTGTGAACCTCTAGCATCGATGACCGTGCATCGGCTACATATATGCATATATTTTTTTTACTCGGCCGATTTTCAGCATCGCCCCCATATTTATCTCATCCATCGCTTCTCGTGTCTACCTAGCCGTTTCATGTAACGGCTCTTCCAGATTCTTGTCCAACATCCCACATGCTTGGGAAATATTTCTTGAGATGTTGTCCGTTGATCGCCATCGAATTTTACTCCATCCAATAGCTCGAGCATGTGCGTTTCCCCTTAAAACTTGGTCGACCACATGCGGACCGTGCCAATTTGGAGACCATTTACCATATGTTGCATCCTTAGTCCCCAAGGGCAACACAGCTTCCCACACCAGATCACCAACGTGGAACTCCTTTGGCTTCACTTTCTTGTTGTATGCACGAGCTACCTTGGCCTTGTTTTCTTTGATTTTCTCCAGTGACCATAACTTTGAGCTCGGTTAAATCCTCCACCGTCACTCATCGAGTTGCGTACTCTTGAGTTGTTAGATCGTCACGAAAAGTAACACGTCTCGATCCAGCCGTAATTTCCCACGGTAGGGCTTCTTGTCCATATACTAGATGGTAGGGTGATGTTTTATTGCTCCATGACATGACATGCGATAAGCCCATAACGCCTCGACAAAACCTCGTGCCAACGTCTTGGGTGCTCATCGACTTTCCTCTTGATCAGTTTGATGAGGCTCGGTTGGGCCTTGACTTGCCCATTTGCTTGAGCATAGTATGGGGATGATCTAATCAGTTTAATCCCCATGTCCTCGCAGAACTTTCTAAACTCACGAGAAATAAAAACCGAACCTCCATCGGTCGTGATAGTTTGGGAATCCCGAATCTATGGATGACATGTTCCTTCACAAAATTGATAACATCCTTGAGTTTCTCGACTTCATAGGGACAGCCTCTACCCATTTAGTGAAGTAGTCGGTGATAGCCGAATCCACATGTGGCCTTTGCTTGATGGAGGATTGATCTTGCCGATCATGTCCATGCCCCATCCTCGGAATGGCCAAGGCTTGATGATGGGGTTCATTCTTGTGTGGTACCATCTGGATTTTTCCAAATTTCGACATGCTTGACACCCTTTGTAGTAGTTGAAACAGTCCTCAAGCATAGTGGGCCAATAAAACCACGATCGCTGATCAACCATTTCATCTTGTGAGCCGATTGGTGAGTTCCACAGGTGCTCCGTGTACCTCGTGTAGGAGCTGATTGGCCTCGGCTGTCCCCGCATTTGAGCAATAGTCCTTCCAAAGTCTTGTAAAACATGTCATCCCCAATAAGCACGTACTTCATGGCTTTGTACCTTATCCGTTTAGGTGCCCCCCGAGCCGAATCTTTCAAGTAATTGAAGATATCGGCTCTCCAGTCGTCTGCTTCTAGGAACTGTACCTGAACATTGGCTCCTTCTACCACATCCTTGTACCACGAGGCTATCTGCAAGATCGTTCGCCTCGGTATTCTGCGTTCGTGGGATCCAAGTGAAGTTGACGTCGAATTGCGTCATTAGCTCATGGTGCAGCCATAATGGGAAGAGGGACTCGCTCTCACACTTGTAGTCCTCCGTGGTGGGAAATCACCAACTTGAGTCTCCAAAATTTCCGCTTGCTCGCTGCCGAGGAGTAACTCCATCCCCTTGCGTATCGCCTCGTACTCTGCTACATTGTTAGTGCGAGAGGTAGACAATCTGATGGAGAAGGAAAATGTTGCCCCCCGGGGCGACACGAGTAAAATGCCGATGCCGCAGCCATCGTCACAAACTGATCCGTCAAAAAACATAGCCCGCTCTTATGGACGGTCAGCTATGTTAGTGTTGATCCTTTCAGCGATAAGGTCAGCCAGGGCCTGTCCCTTAACTGCTTTCGCGGGTTGATACCGGATGTCAAACTCTGACAATGCAAACATCCATTTGCCCAGCCGGCCTCTTAACATAGGAGCCGACAGCATGTGCTTTATGACGCGTCGATTTGCATATGATGATGATTTCCGATAGCAAAATGTGTCGCAACTTGGTGCGGTGAAAAACAAAGAGGCACAACTTATCGATATCGGTACCTTGTCTGCGTCCAGCATCCTCCTGCTTATGTAAAGACGCATCGCTCAGCCCATCATAAACTTGCACCACTACCGAGGCGATGGGCGTGTCACCATCGACAAGTAAATGTAGAATGGCTGTCGGTGAGGTGGAACTAACACCGGTGGCTTTGTCGGTACTCTTTGATCTCGTCAAAGGCTCGTTGTTGCTCGCCCCCGGAATTCCTCGTCGATTTGATTTTAACTAGTCCCATGAACGGCTCAATCCTTCCGATAGATTGGAGATGAATCGTCGGCGAAGTTGATCTTGCCGATAAGGATTGATCGGTTCTTTCTTGGTGGTGGTGGCTTCATTGTTACTTGCCTCGACTTTTCAGGCCGATCTCAATCCGCGTTCATGGACCAAAAACCCAAGAACCGACCGGCCACCCAAAAGCGCACTTCTTTGGATTCATCCGTAGGCCGAATTTTCTTGTTCGGTCCAGGACGCGTTGCAGATCGTCCAAGTGTCCGTGCGTGGAAGCAGACTTGACCACCACGTCATCGATGTAGATTTCCACCAGTTTGCCGATCAGATCATGGAAGATATAATTCATGGCCCGTTGGTACGTGGCGCCGGCATTTTTCAGTCCAAACGTCATGACCACATATTCAAATAACCCCACGGACCCTGGGACTCTGAATGCAGTCTTGTGTATGTCTTCTGGAGCCATAAAGATCTGGTTGTACCCGGCATTGCCGTCCATGAAGCTCAAAACTTTATGACCAGCTGCTGCATTGATTAATGTTTCTGCCACCGGCATCGGATACTCATCCTTTGGGGTAGCTCTGTTTAGATCTCGAAAATCTATAGCAACCCGCCATTGGCCACCCTTCTTCTCGACAGGTACGATACTAGAAATCCACTCAGCATACCTGCATGGTCTGATCAAATTGGCCGTCAACATTTTTTCGACCTCTTTTTTGACTTCTTCCAGAATTTCGGCCTTCATTTGTCGTGCTCGCTGAAACGGCTGAAATCCTTTTTGAGCGAGCGATGCTCGATGATGCTCTGTCCAATCGAGCATCTCTGTAGTCCCAGCGAAGCAATCTGGATATTGTTTCAACAGGGCTATCATCGGGCCCGCAGACTTGGCTCTAACTTTGGCGATAAATGTTGGTCGTGGCTTATCCCGGGACCAATGTCGATCTCTTCTAGCTCATCGGCGGATGTAAACCCGTACCCTAGCTTTCCGTCACTGTCAAATCGACGCTAAACACAGGCAAGCGGTGGGTGAGGACAACAAAAATAATTTGGGCGATCGCTGAATCGCCCCTTGCTTGCATCCGTCAGGGCGGTTTACACCTTATTATTTTACGGTGGCGAGCATCTCTCCGCTACGACTACATGAACTTGTGGTATGATTGCTTTTTATTTTTGTGGCCGATCGCGAGGATCGGCCGTACCCTGGTGATCGTGGACTCCTCTACTCTGTAAGGCCGTGGATAAGACCAGCCTCACCCGTTTTTGTAGCTTCAATACGTTCGCCGTCTAGATTGATCCCGAGATCGGCTCTTGGTCTTCGCCTCCCGACGTTCATGCCAGCTATGGAAATCTCGATGGAATCGTGCGTGGATGACCTCCGCCGTCTCCATCCTTTGGATCGTGCATCGATGCATTGTGGACGGATGCAGCAATTAGCATGAATCAATCCCTTCCTAGCAAGGCGTGTAAGTGCTCTTCTTGTCCACGACGAAGAATGACGTGGGTACGGTTTTCCTGCCACCGTCAAGTCCACGCGTTCGACGCCTTGTGTTCCCGAAGACCATTGAAGTCGCTCACGTGACGTTGGTTTTGATCGGATCTGCGGTGGGCGTCCCAAGCGTCGTAGCATGGAGTATGGCATGATATTGATGCCGCTCGGTGTCCACCAACATCTTGCCGACAGGTTGCCCATTGATGTAACCTCGCAGCAGTGGCTTTCGGATGTTTGTAACCCTTCTCACGTGGCTTCTCAAAGATAACCGGCCGTGGGCGATCAAATTGCCACGAGTAGCTCATCGGTTCTTGGCGCAGAATTGGACGGGAGCACGAACACCATGTTTGTGCTAGCCGATGTCTTTGCATCGGCTCTTACCGGTTTAGGCGCCACTCTTTCCTGGTCGGCGGTCTTCCGTTTCCACATCCTGCTCACTTTGACGGCGGATCGGCCGTGCTTTCTTCAAAGCGTTGAGATACTGCGCTTCAGCTTCCTCTAGATTACGCAGCCGCTGCACTCTACGCTTCTGGGTATGTCTGAGTCCGTCGGGGCACCACCTCGGACGGTGGCACCTATCTTTGACCTTGTCATCCTTCGGCTCCTCGAGGTCTCCTGCTCGAGCGGACTCATTGTGTTGGCTCTGGGACGGGAGAGGCCCTAGGCGGTTGAATACTGACACTGGCCTCGTGTCCTCTTTCTGCTGGTTGCTTTCCGGGCAGTTGTCGACTGTAGGCAATCGGCTCATTCCGGTGCCCCAGCAATACTTGAAGAAAGGACAATCCCAATGCCTAGCTGCGCCTTCTTTCTCTTCGGGTCCCCTAGCAAGGTGCTCATATCTTCCGTCGTCTCTGTCGTGCTGGCGTCGTTGGTCATACTGGCGCTCATACTTGTTAAGGAGATGCGTGGAATGTGGCTTCTGATATCGCACTCTCCTCACTTGTTCTTCTGTTAAATACCGCCTGTCATTGTGGCTGGGCCGGTCGCGCGGACTAGCCTCCTTTCTTTCCTTGCCCCGGGAGCGAACACCGTTCTCCTTGTACGTGTCATGGTGGTATCCAGACCCTGCCATGTTAACACCGAACGAGAAATCCAGCTTACGCCTCGCGGAGCGACTGAGTTCTACCATGTTGACGCCGGGAAATGGGTTTGTGTCCACTTTCATGGCGAACTGCCCAAGGATCAGACGACCTTGTTCTATCGCCATTTGGATTTGGCGGCGAAGCTCCTTGCACTCATTGGTGGGGTGAGTGAACGAATGATGCCACTTGCGATGGTCTCCCGCTCATCTCTCGAGCCGTAGGGATTTTGTGGCCTTCGGTAATCTCACCGCTTCTCCTTCAAAGATCGAATATCTGCTCGGCTTTGCTCACATCAGTCGAACCCTTCGCAGCCCTTGCTGTTTCACCCATTTGCGAGCCACAGGATCGCCCCCGAGCCCATTCAGCTCGGCCACCTCCTGGTCTGCGTCGGATCTTCTTCTTACGCATCGACCGTGCTTATCGGACGCTTGAATTTGTCTTGGTACAACTCGGTGGCGCTGTTCATACATCGCCGGTTCGGGCCATGCGCCAATGAGTTGTAATCTACACCGAACGCCAAGTCCTTGATGGATCTTTGAGACCCAACGCTGCCAGCTCGACGGCTTCCTTCTCGCTTAACGAGCCGAGTAACATCGGTTCTTGACGATCTGAAGCCTGGATGTACTCGGCCTGATTTCTCGCTTACGCAGACTGCGCCAGTCCGCAATGCCAGCCTCGGTAGCCTCGAATGGTACTGGATGTGGAACTGCTCTTCCGCTTGCTTCGGTATGAATTGAATCGGTGGCGTGAGGTGTACCACCCAAAGGCGGTCTGTCGAGATTGCGCAAAGAATCTTACGCCAGATCGATCGATGCGAAATCATGCCTAGTTGTGCTAGGTATCGGCTTATGTGCTCGATCGAGCTTGACCCTTCCGACCGCTGAATCTTGAGAACTCGGGAGCTTATACTTGGGTGGCGCGAATCGAGATCAAACTTCGTTGGGTACGGCATTGAATAGCCGATTGTCCTTCTCTTGACGCAAGCGACTGGTCCCTCAGATGGTACCGATTTGCTCCATTGCTTGAGCTGTAGGGGCTAGATTCTCATGACTTGCTCCGGTGGCATACTTGGCTAGCCACGCTTTGTCGGCGTCCATCCCAGCCATCTGCTCGACACGCGCCTGCCCGGAAGATCCCGCCCAAGGGTTCTGCCGCGAAACTCCTGCGGTTGCAATCTGTTTGTGCGTGTCGGTATTGCGATCCGCACGTGGGCGATATATATCCGTGTGGGATCTCCTTAGGTGGCTCGAACAGAATTGGCAATCGCTGGGTCGCCTCCAGCCTTGTAGACGACGTAAGCCGCTCCCGCGGTTCGGGCGGCAAGTGCGAACGGGATCTGCGCTGGTGCAGGCGGTCTTTCCCTGGTGAGTCCCTAAAGTAGGTCCCGATGGGGAATCGATGCTTCATGATCTCTGGACTACGGACGCGACCCGCCGAAAGCGTTCACCAGCTCTCGGAATGGCGGTGCAAGGAATGAGCCACCATGTAGTTGACTTCTGTCGAGAGCCACAGTGCGCTCCTCCGAAGGCGATGCAGATCCACCTCATTAAGAGCGCCCTCGGGAGAACCCTTTCCACCGATGCCATGCGTGCGGGTCCTCTCAAAAGAGCGATGAGGTCTTCCTCGAAGAGGGCCTTGATCTCGTCGTATTTGTCCTTGTGCTCGCCAGCGATCGTCGTAAGTGACGGTCATTCTCCATCGCGGCGTCGGTGTTGATGTAGACGTTGTTGAACGCCCCACCGGCGTGCGAATGTGTTGCTGCCAAAACCCACCGTGAAAGCGATCGACAACACGGAGAGCCGGAGGCTCAGGGATCGTGGTGGGCCTGGTCCCTCGGCGGCCCGCAAAAGCTCCGCACACGCCCCGGCTTGGTTCGGCGTGCCACCTGACCTATACCTGGTCGAAGGTGAAGGATTGCTCGATTGATTTCTGCATGATAAACAAGTATCGTAAAATTCGAGCCGTGATCGGCTCCTGTGTTTCTTGTAAATCGGCTCTTAAAGCCGATTGCCCCATGGTTCTGCGTTAGATTTATGATGACATGGGGTTTTGCTTGATCACTACAAGTTAAATCGATCTACGATAGTTTAACGTTTTCACCACGTGAATCGAACGCCCCACGCGTAATGAGCCTAAATGCATACAAAGATTGAGAATATCAATCCTAGAGAAGGCCTAATAACCAACATAAAGCCAATTACCGGAACATCCTCTCTAGGACGAATAAGCCACATCCTTATGCATTACCGGATCGTTCAACCCGTTTGTAAGGCCTGATTACGTAGATATTAAACTAAACCTTGACGAACAAGGCACAACTATAACAGATCGAATCGACTAAATAAAGATCAAGCAAGGTGCTACCCTTGCACTTTGGGACACGGTGCAAGGATAGCGAGATAGCTAGAGGTAACATAACTTCGACGATAATAATGAAACAGTGCCGATGCTAGCCTCAAACAATCTAAGATAATGGTATTAATCGCCATCAACAACGCTCAAGACGAGTAAAACCGGTAACGAATAGTAGATCGCCTAGATCGCAAGATGCGATCTAGGCAAAGATGGCACTTACCCGAAAGAAACCCTAAGAACAAGGGTGGCGATACCGAGATTGTGTTTGTCGTGAACGTGGTTGTTGTCTTCTTTCAATAACCCTAGGTACATATTTATAGTCCGGAGACTCTCTACTTTTGGAATAACTCTACAACTCTATCTTTACCTAAACATAAACGGAACCTAAACAAACACGAATCCTACTATGATACAAGATACACGGGCAATTCAGCCCAAATCTACGCACTAGGCCGATCCAACAACATGTTGAATATATGTATCTTCCAAGCCCATCTTGATCACGGCCCATCTCCGTCTTTGGCCAAAATACGGTGATAACAATTACAAGATCCCAGTTAGGAGTTATAAAATTGTGACTAGCTTTGGAACTTAGTAGAGATAAACCTGGCTTTTTGCAAAACAACCCTAGAGCCTAGTGTCCTATTATCCAAAAAAAAACCCTTACCTGTTAGTATTAGTTTGCGAGTACTTAAAGAGTACTCATGGCTTTGTCCCTGGCTATTCCCATGGCCAGACTATGAAGAGGAGTACCTGGAAGATGGACCCCAGGAAGTTTACGACAACTAGGATCATCTCCCATCGTCAAGATTGCTGTGACCCGAAGATGGAGCTTACGCCACGCTATTATTATTATTCCGTTGCTTGATGTTGTATTAAGAACTGGATCATGAGATCCCCATTTGTGTAAGAACTTATGTATCGTTTGTAATGGATGAAGTACTATGGTATCCAATTCTGTTATGTCTCACAAAAATGGTAATCACAGGATTAATGTATGGCATAACAGGCATCTAGGATTGAAAAATCCGGGTGTTGACAAGTTGGTATCAGAGCCATCCTGACCATAGGAGACTCTAGTTAGATTGGACGTTAAACCAAAAACTTAGTTTCAAAACCAAAGAACAAAAATATTTACGAAAACTTATTCTCATTCTTACCTCTTTAATTCTTTAATAAAACTTCATGTTCCTCAAAAACTCTTGCAAAATAGATAAAATTTTGACACACTTGATCACTCTGCTAATCTACTCATCCTCTATTTTTATAGATGGACGTGAAGTACAACAAGTTTTACCAACTTGGGAATGGAGGAGACCTTATCTTTGAGAGGGATCGATCGCTTGAACTTCTGGAGCGTCCGCATCCCGAGTTCTTCGGAGCTCAGCTCAATGATCAAGGAGGAGAAGATCTGCAGTGGCTAATTGTTGCAAGTCTCCGAGGAAAGATTGAACCTCCCACTGCGGAGGGAATTCAGTTTACCTTGAGGGAAAATAACTGGCTCGATGGACTTGCCAGAGCAATGCAGGAAGCTCTTTCCCGTCTGTGTGGGCAGAGCATCAATCAGATCAAGGGTACTCGCTTTGAGTTTTGCCCTAGGCGTGATGCCAATGGCCAACCATTGGAAGCCCCATACCACCCCGAGCTGAAGACTCAATTGGACCACCTTAGCTTCATGATGTATGATCGTCAACAGGAATTGGACAACTGCCGTGACTATTGCAACCACAAGTCTGCCATCATCAAGACAAAGGACCAGACCATCGCCATGCTAGCAAAGGATCGCAAGTCTCGCCGCCGTCAGCTCGACAAGAAGGAGCGCATTATTGCCCATCTTCGCCATCACATCTCATCTCTGGAAGAGACCATCCACGAGAGAGACATGCAGTTAGAGGAAAGGGAGAATGCCGGAGAGGATCTTCGTGGAGACCCTTACTCCTATCTCAGCGATGACGATGATTTTCTGGAGGATCAGGCCATGGACTTCTTCACCGATGAGGATGATTTCGCCTTCATCGATGATGCTGAAGATGATGAAGCCACAGACTCCGAGGAGTAGTAGCGAGCACTAGCGTGAGTAGTAATGGGTCCCCGTATCGTAGTTTCGAATGGTTCTTAAAACCATCTGTTTTCCTTTTGTGGTGTGCGTTGTATCGAGTGAATGAATGAATGAAAAGCTAGTTGCTAGAAAAACCGAGTCAAACTCTAAAAACTTTTCAAAAACCCAAAACCTTAGAAATTTCCTCTTTTCTCATGATCTATATCAATCTTGATGCCACGTGGAGGAAGTGGTTCAGCCCGGACCCGATGTTGCAGATCCGCAAATGTTGACTTCGACCGAAGCCGAAGAGCGGAACGTCAAGCCAACCTAGCCACTGCAGCAGATAGCCCGGCTAGCCCACAACAACCAAGGCCACGAAATCAGGACAACCACAGATCTAAGCTCAAGAATTTCCGAATACCAACCCACCCGTTTCACCAAGTCAAGAACCCTAGATGCTGATGATTGGCTGCAAACCATGGAAAACAACCTAGAAGTCGCCGGAGTGGAAGCCAACGAGAAAGTCCTGTTCGCCACCCATTATCTAGCCGGAGATGCCAGGGCATGGTGGAACAGTGTTCGTGAAATGACCGGAGGCCAGATGATGACCTGGGAGGAATTCAACGTCAAGTTTAGCAGAACCCATGTGCCACCAGGTTTGATCAAGAGAATGAGAGACGAGTTCAGAGAATTGAAGCAAGGAAGGATGACTATAATGGAATACCGTGACAAATTTTTGTCATTAGCTAGGTATGCCCCGAACGAGATAGACACCGAAGCCAAGAAGAAAGAAAGATTCCTGAATGGTCTGCATGACGAGATGCAGACAGTGTTAGTCAATATCCCCTTTGTTGATATTGAAGCCCTTGTCGACTCTACTATCCAGATGGAAGGAAAGATCAACCAGGCCAATGAGAACCGCAAGCGTCGCATGATGCATCAACCAGGAACCCATCAGACCCCAAAGTATCGCCCCAACCCATCTCCAGGATTTGCCCCAAGAACCAACAGACCCCTATGACCCGGTCCAACCTATCCCAACCGTGGAAACCCTAGACCCAGAGGAAATCACAACAACCCGGCAACTCTAGCAATTTCACCGTGCCCACCCAAGTTCAACACCAACAATGTTGCCAACCCCAACACCGCCCGAGGATCGGAAGCAATGTACTGTCGTCGCAGCCAAGGACAAGTCACAAGTGACCTGTTATGACTGTGGAAATAAAGGCCACTATTCCAACGAGTGCCCCAACAAGAAGAATGCTACAGCCCCCAACGCCAATGTCACAGCTCAGCAGCAGCGTCGTGTCCAGCCAGGGAGAAGATTTGCCCCAGGGAATTCACTCAACCGCAATGGACGCCTTTTTCTCATGCATGCTGAAGAAGCTCAGGAAGCGCTAGACGCCGTGCTGGGTATGTTTTCTGTTAATTCAGTACTTGCAAGAGTGTTGTTTCATTCTGGTGCATCGCATTCATTTTTCACCGAAGAATTTGCCTGCACTAGTAAAATTCAACCAACCAAATTGAAGCATGTGATGATTGTACAAATTCCCGGATCAACCACCAAGGCTAGGCAAATTTGCAAGGCCGTCCCTATCCGAATCCATGGCATAGATTTTTATGCTAACCTAATAGTACTCGGAACTAAAGGTTTGGAAGTAGTACTAGGAATGGATTGGATGTCCAAACATAAAGGATTGATTGACTGTGCCAAGAAAGCCATCACCATGACCAGTACCGCCGGAATATCAGTCGATCATATATCTGAAACCTTACCTCGCCAATTCAAGTGTAACAAGAGTATAGCCCAACCTACCATTGACCAAGTCCGGATAGTCTGCGAATACCCCGATGTATTTCCAGATGTTTTGCCCGGTATGACCCAAGGTCGGGATATCGAGTTTATCATCGAACTAATCCCCGGAACAGGACCCATAGCCCAGAGACCCTATAGTATGAACCCGTCAGAACTAGAAGAACTGAAGAAGCAACTGGATTCCATGTTGGAAATCGGATTGATTCAACCAAGTGCGTCCCCATGGATATCACCTGTCTTGTTTGTGGACAAGAAGGATGGAGGTAACTGTTTGTGTACGGATTATCGGAAGTTGAATGATGTCACCATCAAGAACAAGTACCCCTTGCCTAAGATAGAAGATTTGTTTGATCAGTTGACCGGTGCCAAAGTGTTTTCTAAGATTGATCTTAGGACTGGCTATCATCAACTCAAAATTCATGCAGAGGATATCCCAAAGACTGCCTTTACCACCAGATATGGATTGTATGAGTATACAGTCATGTCTTTTGGATTAACCAATGCCCCCGCTTATTTCATGAACCTCATGAATAAGATTTTTATGGACTTCCTGGATAAGTTTGTCGTTGTTTTCATCGATGACATTCTGATTTATTCCAAATCAGAAGAACATGAGCTACACCTAAGGACCATTCTTGGAACCCTTAGAGAGCATCAGCTGTATGCAAAAATTTTAGCAAATGTGAATTCTGGTTACAGGAAGAAGGATTCCTCGGTCACATTGTATCAGCCGGAGGAATTGCCGTTGACCCTGCCAAAGTGAAAGATGTAGAAGATTGGCAATCCCCAACCACTCAAACCCAAGTTCGTGCTTTTCTCGGATTGGCGGGATATTACCGCAAATTTGTAGAAGGATTCTCTAGTATCGCCAGACCCATGACCCAATTGCTGAAGAAGGACAAGAAGTTTGAATGGACCGACAAATGTGAAGCGAGTTTTCAAGAACTCAAAAGGAGATTGATTTCAGCCCCAATCTTGATCATGCCGGATATCACGAAGCCCTTCGATGTGTATTGTGATGCATCCAAGATTGGTCTCGGATGTGTGCTAATGCAAGAAGGCAAAGTTATATCTTATCTATCGCGACAATTGAAGCAACATGAACAAAATTACCCAACCCATGACCTCGAACTCGCAGCCGTAGTTCTAGCCCTGAAGACATGGAGACATTACCTGATGGGAAACCGTTGTTAGATTTATTCGGATCACAAGAGCCTAAAGTATATATTCACTCAGAAGGAGCTGAATATGAGGCAGATAAGATGGATTGAGCTAATCAAGGATTACGACCTGGACATTCACTATCACCCTGGTAAAGCCAACGTGGTAGCCGATGCCCTTAGCAGATTACCGTGGCGCTTGAACTCCATGATTTTGAAGGAGAAACCAAGTTTGCACAAAGAGATGGAAGATTTTCGAATAGAATTAGTAAGTGAAGGATTTTTGGCTAGCATAGAACTTCAGCCCACTTTGATCAGTCAGATTAAAGAGGCGCAGAAAGGAAATGCCAGTATCGATGGAATCAAGCGTCGTATCAGTGCAGCAGTCAAAGTACCGGATTCACCGAGGACGAGAAGGAGTTTTGTGGTACAAAGGACGCCTTTGTGTACCATCGATTAAAGGTTAAAAGAAGTTATCTTGAAGGAGGCTCATGATACTCTTTATTCTATCCATCCCGGAGGAACTAAGATGTATCAAGATTTGAAAGAGTAATTTTGGTGGCATAAGACGAAGAGAGAAATCGGAAGCTATATCGCCAAGTGTGATATATGTCAGCGAGTCAAGGCCGGACATCAAAGACCCGCTGGATTGTTGCAACCTTTGCAAATTCCGGAATGGAAATGGGATTCTGTAGGAATGGACTTTGTCACTGGACTACCTACTTATAGTAGGGGAAATGACTCTATTTGGGTCATAGTGGACAAATTGTCCAAAGTTGCCCATTTCTTGCCCGTCAAAACCACCTATCAGAGTTCGAAGCTAGCAGAGTTGTACATCGCTAGAATCGTTAGTTTGCATGGAGTCCCCAAGAACATAGTATCGGATCGAGGAACTCAGTTTACCTCGAGATTCTGGAAGAAAGTCCAAGAAGGTTTAGGAACCCGCCTAGATTTCGATCTGATCGTATCACCCTCAGACCGATGGACAAATGGAGCGAGTAAATCAAATACTCGAAGATATGCTTAGAGCATGTGTGCTAGAATATGGATCCAAGTGGGAAGACTGTCTGCCGTTGTAGAATTTTCATACAACAATAGTTACCAAGCCAGTTTGCAAATGGCCCCATTTGAATTTATGTACGGAAGAAAGTGCCGCACCCCTTTGAACTGGTCGAAAGTAGGAGAGTCGATTTCGACCCGACATCCTACGAGAAGCGAAGAAGGTTCACAAGATTCGTGAGCACCTCAAGACAGCCCAATCCCGATAGAAGAGTTACGCCGACAAGAGACGTCGAGACCTCGCCTTCAACATAGGAGATTTTGTTTATCTGAAAGTGTCGCCATTGAAGGGAATGCAGCATTTCCAACTCAAGGGAAAGTTAGCCCCCAGATATATCGGACCTTTCAAAATTCTGAACCGTCGAGGAGAAGTATCGTATCAACTGGAACTACCAGAAGAGATGTCAGTTGTGCACAATGTGTTCCATATCTCGTTACTTCGCAAGTGTCTCGAAGTCCCCGAGAAGACCGAAGTGTTCAAGAATATCGATCATCGGACCATAGATCAACGATGACCTAACCTATCCTGAAGTACCCATCCGTATATTGGAAGAAGCCTTTCGAACTACCAGAACCCGAAACATCAAGTTTCTCAATATTCAGTGGAGCAACCACACAGAAGAGGAAGCTACCTAGGAACGCGAAGATCACATCAGGACGGAGTTTCCCGATCTCTTCAAATCCTAGGTAATCTTTTCGTCCTTTTTCAAATCTCGGGACGAGATTTTGTTTAAGGGGGGAAGGTTTGTAACATCCCAAAAATACCAAACTTAGATCATCAAACACTAATCATCAAGATTAGGGTTAACAAAAACTTTTCTAAATAAACTCATGAATGCATGTATATGTGTATGCATGGATTTTGAATTTCTTTAAAAACCACCTTGTTTGTGTGATCCATTGCTTGTAAAATGTTTCTTAGGTGAAATGAACATCATCTAAAACATTTCCCACACTTTTCCTAAAGACAAGTAAATCAAAACAAATATATTAAGTGAATGGTCATTTTGACCAATTTAACTCCCATGCCTACTTTGGCTGTCTCAAACTTTCAAAACCTAACAGAAACTTTTCTGGATCTTCGCACCCCTTGAATGTACTCATAACAAGGTATCAAGGCCCACTTTGTGATCATCCAGAAACTTTCAAATGCATAGTTTAAATGACAATTCAAAATTGAATCTTTATCATATGGGAAGATCCCACTTTTCCAAAACCCACTCAAACAAGCTCAACTTTCAAAACCCAAGCATCTGCAGACTCACCAGCACCAATCTAGCAAACCCACCAAAATTCATTTCAAAATTCAAAACTTGATTTCATGCGGCCATTTCATCAAACAGGTTGCAGACACAAATCAAACAAAACATCAAACACTATAGTGTGCAGTGATTCTTGCCTAACTTGTTACCTAGTTAGCTCACACACAACTCAGTAGATCATCTAGGAAGTTTAGCCAGGCACTAGAACCACTGTGAGCTTGCCATTGTCATCAATGGTGAACAACCGAGCACCCCAATGTCATCCCATTGTGGACAGCAGGCTAGAGGAAGAACTAGCCGTGCCAACCTTGTCTTGGAGGCAGCCCACCATCCACCGCCACTCCCTGTCCCAGCCGCGAGCGTTGCCAAGCCCTAGACCACGCGCACAAGCCGCGCCCAGACCATGCCGAGCGTGCGCCAGAGCGCCACCCTCGACCAGCGTCCACAGACCGCGTGGGGCGTGCACACACGATCACCACCGACCCAGGGGACCGCCAGACATCCCCGTTTGCCGCCCCGTGCCATATAGCCACCGCCCGCTGTCGAAGACGCCGCCTCCGCCGCGCAGAGCACCGGCCGTTCCAGACCAAACCACACCGCCCCATGCCTCGCGACCATGTCGTTGAGCATAGCCAGGAGACACAGCACCGTCCCCTACCCTTGCCCATGCCATTAGCCGCCTGTAACATCGCCCCCGACGAGCTCACCGTGCGCCCCGACGGTCCCCTCGCTCGACTATAAATAGAGGCCACCCCCGCACGATTTCTTCACACCATCTCACTCCCCTCTCCTCACTGACCGTGCCACACCGTCCTCAGAGCAAGGCGAGCACCACCTCGCCGGAATTTCACCGGAGCCCGCCGCCTCTGGAGAAGAAGGGAGCCAGCGATTGGAGCCGCCCCAGGAGAAGCCACCGGTACCAGGAGGTTCGCCGTCGTCGACTTCGTCGTTCGCCCGCCTCGCCGACCCTCGCCCGTACCCCGGTGAGCCCCCAGCACCCCTCACTGGCCGCGCTAGGTTTCGTTCTCGCCGGAGTTGTCTCGCGTCGACGATGACTCCCAGCCGTTAGATTAGAACTAGATCGAACGATCCACGTTGCCCCATACCGCTTCGCCCAGCCCCGTGTCACTGACGAGTGGGGACACCCACTTAAGCAGCCCGCGGGAGCACTGCGCTTAGCAGGCCGGCCCGTTAGAATTTCCCGCGCAGCCTAGCGATTCAAATTAAACCTTTTTCTTTTTAAATTCAAACACACTTCTGTACCCAACTTCAAAAATCAACCCAGATAGATTTAGTGCACCAATTTGAACGAAACAAATTTTGTTGGAAAGGTCTGTGAATGCTTAATCCAAGCCCGTTGGATTCAAGTCATTTGGATCTCTAGATCACTCCTAGTAAAAATAACAAGGCAGAAGCTTTTCTGCATTCAAACATTTTTCAAATTTAAACCATAAAAGCTTTTGAGTTGTTTCCAACTCTCAAAAATCACATTTAACCATACCTTTCAGAATATATAAAAAAAATATATAGGTTTACTTGCAGAAATACTATTCAAGTAATAAAAGAATGCTTCATAAGCATTTCTAGCCACTTTAATTAATTAAAATAAAAGGGTAAAACCTTATTAAATTGTGACACCACTTTAAATCACATTCCCATGGACTACAATATGTGGTGATGACATGTTTCAACATGATCCCATGTTAAGTTTGGAGAATATTAAATCTTAAGTAATTTTTCAATGAGTAGAAATTACTTTTCTAAAAATAAAAAGATTTAAACCAAGCCTTAACCTTGTAATGTTAGAGATGATGCTAGATCATCTAAAGGACCCTTGTGTGTGATGATTGCAAGTAGTTAAGTATTGTTTGGTGATTGTGTACCTTGTATTCATTCATAGACGCTAGTACCGACCAAGGATACGAGGATGAAGGAGGATACTACGAAGAGGAAGCCGAGGAGAACTTCAACCACTGCTCTGCACAAGGCAAGCTAACACTTGCAAGATACTATACCTATGCAAGCTTATACTGATATTGATGCAAGCTAACCCTTGCGAGATACCCTACTGATGCCACAAACCCATACTTGTGATATGACTACTATATGCCTTAAGCATATGTGATCATACCCACTTGATAAACCAAATCCTAGTTTTATGTGCAAGCTTCTTACTTTATTTATTTATCAAAGCTTACTTAGAGTCTACCTAAGAGTTTGGTAGATACTAGACAGTTGTGCTGAAGGTTGCATAAAGAGCATAAAATTTGGCCTAAGCTAGAAACCTTGATATCAGCCTAAGATATAATGTTGGACTTAGTGAAACTCCACTAGTTACCACCCCTCATTAGTACTACCCCCACCTGTAGATGCTAGTGCTAAGCATAAAACTTGATCAACTTTTAGATGGGAATACTTGGTGAAAAATGGTTATGAAAACCTTGGAATGATGGATCATTCTATTGAAATGTTTTGGACATGTGTTTCCAAACACTTGATGATTTTGGTGATGAAAATGTTGAGGCATGAGCCTTAGCCCTTTATAAAACTGATGGTTGTCTGGATGCGGTACCATTCCAATTTTAGCGTACAACCACAATACCGAATATTGGGTAGGGCTTACCGAAACTTATATACCTTAGTATTAGTTCCCTCGGCCAAGGTCCGAGTGAGGCTACCTTGTGAAGATTGTCCACCGCAAGTACCCAAGATGACGGTGGTCATGGTTGGAAGGCCAAACTCACAGGATAGGTGCTTATACTAGGGCGTGTAATTGAAAGGTTAGGATTGATTATCCGCATACTGAGTATGGTGAATTCAGGATTTGTTCCTGACGGATGTATCGAATGTTGTGGTGAAAGTGTACAATCTCTGCAGACTGTCAAACTATTCGAATAGCGTCTCATGATTATGGACGATTGGAGTGGCCATCTTGTTCCCCGTCAGACTTTTCAAAATGACTTGTGAAATGAATTGAGACTTTGACTTGACCACAACAGAGTTGTGACCTGAATTACAAGATCCCACTTAGGAGTTATAAAATTGTGACTAGCTTTGGAACTTAGTAGAGATAAACCTGGCTTTTTTCAAAACAACCCTAGAGCCTAGTGTCCTATTATCCAAAAAGACCCTTACCTATTAGTATTAGTTTGCGAGTACTTAAGAGTACTCATGGCTTTGTCCCTGGCTATTCCCATGGCCAGACAATGAAGAGGAGTACCTGGAAGATGGACCCTAGGAAGGTTACGACAACTAGGATCATCTCTCATCGTCAGCATTGCCTGTGACCCCGAAGATGGAGCTTCGCCTACGCTACCGTTATTATTACGTATTCCGCTGCTTGATGTTGTATTAAGAACTGGATCATGAGATCCCCATTTGTGTAAGAACTTATGTATCGTTTGTAATGGATGAAGTACTATGGTATCCAATTCTGTTATGTCTCGCAAAAAATGGTAATCCTGGGATTGCGATGTATGGCATAACAGGCATCTAGGATTGAAAAATCCGGGTGTTGACACTAGCAAGAGAATATGTGATGATGTTCATCGAAAACAAACAAACCGTTGTTTGTATTTCCCGTTGACATCAAAGCTTGACTTCAAGATTTGTTTTAATAATTGTTATTTGAATCAGGTATTATGAGAACAAAGGTTGTTCAAATAATTACCGTATTCCATATAAGATGGATGATTTACAAATCTAGTTGGAGAAATCACATCCATAAAACCTAATGCTAAAATGTCACAAGAAAAATGATTGAAAGATCACTTACGAAGTGACATCGGTGTTTAAATTATATTGGAAAGAAAACATGAAGAATCTCCATATTCATGGATTTTTGGAGTCTTTGATTTGATCAAGTGACTCTTGTGAGACTTTCCACGTGATAATTAAAACTTTGTTCAAAGGCCAAAGAAGAACGAACGACTAAATTATTGGAATTTATACATATCGATGTATGTATTCCATTATGTGTAGTCGTAAGCGATGGGTTTCAACTTCATATGATTTCTACGGAAATTTGAGTGAATATTCACTTAATGAGAAAGAAGTATGAGATATTTGAAAAACGTTTCAAAGACTTTCAAGATGAAGTGGAAAATCATTGTAACAAGAAAATAAATGGTTTATGATTTTATCATAAGGGATTTGTTTGAGTTACAAGTGTAACAAGAAAATAAATGAATTATGATTTTATCATAAAGGGATTTATTTGAGTTGCAAGTTTAGCAAAACACCTAGATTTACATATCTCGAAACAACATAGGATTATGGAGTGTTTGAGATTTGTAATGAAACCTTGTTTGACATGGTTGGATCAAAGGTGTTATTGATAAAACTGCCATTATGTTTTAAAAGATTAAAGCTTTAGAGACTATCGCTTTTACACTGAAAAGAGCTCCATCTTGATCCGTTGAAATGACACCATGGAAGTTATGGTTTGGGGTAAAACCCAAGTTGACATTTCTTAAATTTTGGTATGCTAAACATAAGTAAGATGTTTAGAACCGAAGTCGGATGAGCATGTATTTGTAGGTTATTTAGAATAAAAATTGGTTATTCCTCCATAACACCAAGGACAAAAGGGTTTGTCGCTTGAAACGTGAAGTTTCTTGAAGAAGGAATTTTTCGTAAAAGTTAAGTGGGAGGACAATAGAACTTTGATAAGGTTAACGAACCTTAGCTATATGTGCTAAGTTGCGCAGTGCCGGAAATCGTTCCGAAGGCAGCCATAATGCTCATGGTTTATGTGCCTCAAAGGTTGTGGTCACAAAGATCTAAGTCCCTATTGAACCAAGTAGGTCGGATAAACAATCAAATACTAAGATTTGAGAGTAAATCATTATTGTTTGACAATGATGAACCGACTATATGCAAAGAAGCGATGATGGGACCTGACTCCGTCAAATGGCTTGAAGCCATAAAATCCGTGATAGTTCCATACACGAGAAATCAAGTTTTGAACTTGGAAGACCCTCCGGAAAGGTGTAAAAACCTATCGGTCGTATTTGGATCTATAAAGAAACAGACATGGATGTTTCACATCTATGAAATAGTCGACATGTCGTAAAGTATTTTACAACAATGTTCAAGGAGTTGACTATGACAAGATTTGATCTTTCATAGCGATATTTAGTCTAGACGGATTAAAGTAGCAACCACTACATATAATTTGGTATATGGTAGATGAATAAACAAAACAAAATTCTTCTAATAGAATGGTTACCTAGGACGTGTACATGACACGGTCCAAAGGGTTTTGTTAAAATTCAAAGGATGCTAAAAGGGCATGCAAACTTCAACGGTTGAAGTAAGCATCGCGGAGTTGGAATCTTCACCATGATGAAAAAGGAGTTTTTCATCAGGAGACGATGAAGATGCTTGCATTTGCAAGAAATTAAGTGGGAGCGCTAAGACATATTTCTAATACATTATGTGGAGGACATCTTGTTGATTAGAAATGATGTATCTTTTCTTGACAAAGGTTAAGAATTTCATTTCGATGAAAGACTTAGGCAAAACCTGAATATTTAGCATGAATGTCTATAGTGGATAGACTATGACGCTAATATGGTTGTGCCAAACGTACATATATGAGATATTGAAGGAGTTCAATATAGAAACGACAAGAAACGGTTCTTGTCGCATGGAAAGAAATTGAATCAAGATTCAAGTGTATTGACACTTGATAAGTGAAACAAGATTCAAGTGCTTTGACACTTGATGAGTGAAATCACAATGATGTTTTGATCAATCATACCATGATATGTACACATCCAGATATGTCCTATGCTCTAAGTGTTATGAGCATATACCAGAATGAATCATAAAATGATCATTGGACAATAGTAAGGATATTCTTATGATCTTTTGGAAGAACTAAGAATATATTTGTGTAGAGGTGACAAACAATTACAAATAGTTCATTGTAAAGCGTTAAATTGATACAAGTTTTGTCACAAGATACAAATTAAGTTTATCTCAATTTAAACTATGAGTGGCACAATGAAATGGAAAGAAAATTTCCATGATGGATTTGGAAGAGTTCCAAAGTTAAGACATTGTGACGAATACTACAACAAAAGGCTAAGTATATGACTGCTATAGTAGCAGCAAATGAGGGAATTTGTGTCAAGTAGTTTGAATTCAAACTAAGGTGTGGTTCGCAACGGGCTAACACTAAAGATATATTGTATGACAATACTATCGACATGGTTTAACCCCAAGGAACTAAAGGTCTCATAGAAAGACCAAATTTATACAATGCCATCTCATTGGAGAATGAGTGATGCGTGGAGACGCAAAGATATGCAAATACACACAGACCTGAAAGTGTCAGATCCGTAGATTATGTTAACCACTTACAATCGCATATATGGAACACCGGAAAGCCATAGGTGTTCAATATGCAAAGTTTTCAAACTAGATTATTGTCTCTAGTGCAAGTGGGAGACTGAAGGGAATATGCCCGAGAGGCAATAATAAATTGGTTATTATCGTATTCCTTGTTTATGATAAATGTTTATTTTACATGCTATAATTGTATTAATACGGAAACGTTAATACATGTGTGTTTAATAAACAAAAAGGAAGTTCCTAGTTATGCCTCTCTTATAAACTAGCTCGTTGATTAACAAGATGATCAAAGTTTCCTGATCATGGACATTGGATGTTGTTAATAATGAGGTCACAACATTAGTGTAATGGTGTGATGAACATTCATCTTAAGTATAGCATTGCGATCAAAGTCAATGAGTTTATATTGCTATAACAACTTACGAAGTGATACTAATCCTTAGACCATGAGATCATGTCAATCACTAACACCGGAAGAGTTTCTTGATAACATCAAACGTCACACCGTAACAGGGTGATTATAAAGATGGGTTCAGAACTACTAAAGTGTTATGTTGAGGCCCATGGATCGAGAGTGGAATTTGTTCATCCCGATGACGGATAGATATGCTCTGGGCCCTCTCGGTGATATCACATTGATTAGCTTGCAAGCAAGTGATTTGATCACTAGAATGTTATATCACGGGAACGAGAAAAGAGTACATGTCGGTAACGAGATCAAACTAGGTATGGAGATACTGATGATCGAATCTCGGACATGTAATATATCGCGAAACAAAAGGATTAAGATACTAGCGTAAAATGTTACGACGATCATAAGAAAGTCATCGTTGAATGTGTGGGAGTCAGTATGGGTCTCCAGATCCCGCTTCTGATTATTGATCCGAGAGGGGTCTCGATCATGTCCGCATTATTCATGAACCGTTGGGTGACACACTTAAGAGACACCGACATCCATTTGGAGGAAAAGTTTTATGCCGAAAAGAATAACAAGCGCAGGAATTTATTTCACTAGATACCGAAACGGGTTTTCAGGTGAAATTGCAGAAAGTGTTTCTGCATGTGAAATGAAATACTATCAAGGGGTTATATGTGAATGTTTGTCATTAAAGTAATTGACAAAATTCTGAATAAATAAAAGGAGTTTTATTTAATGAGAGTTTGCATTAAATTTGGTGGAAATTTAATGGGAATTTGAGTGGGTTTTTGAGTGGAGGGAATTGAAAGGCATTTGAGTGAGTGGAGTGTCCACCCACATGAATGTGGAAGAGGTGGGGTCAGCCCCATGGCTGGGCGCATGGCCCCTTGGGTGCCCCCTCTCCCTATAAAAGGAGCCCCCTCCCTCTCTCTCACTCACACCTCCTCGTGAAGGATCTCTCTCCCCCTCTAGTATTTATCCCCCATGGTCTCGGACTAGTGAGATACATGTTCCTGGTGGCTATTCGGCAAGGGTTGTGCTTCCACTGCATCGCTGGAGCGAGGAGGCGGAGGTTGCTCGGTGCCTCGAACGTGTGTGCGAGCAAGGATGCGCTGCTGATTTGCGGCGCTAGGACTTCCTCTCGATCTTGAGATCAGCAAGAGATCGTCTACATCAACCACGAGTTGAACTCGTTAAGCTTTGTCGGTCTTCAAGGGTATGTTCTCTACGGATATACATCCGCCCGTTGTTTGTATCTAATAGATAGATCTTGGTACATAGTTCATATTGTAGGAAATTTTTTGTTTTCTATGTTGCGAACCCTACAGCTAGTGCTAAGCATAAAACTTGATCACTTTAGATGAGAATACTTGGTGAAAATGATTATGAAAACCTTAGAATGTTGAGTCATTCTAATGAAATGTTTTGACATGTGTTATAAACACTAGATGATTTGATGATGAAAATGTTGAGGCATGGGCCTTATCCCTTTTTTAAAACTGATGGTTGGGTTCGGATGCAATACCATTCCAATGTTACCGTACAACCACAATACTCGAATTTGGGTAGGGCTTGACTGGAAGTTTATATACCTTAGTATGGGTTCCCTTGCGGCCGAAGTTTGAGCTGAGGCTACCTCGTGATGATTTTCCACCTATGCAGTTCCCAAGATGACAGATGGTCATGGTTGGGAGGCCAAACTCATAGGGGAGGTGCCTATACTAGGGTGTGTAATTGAAAGGTTAGGATTGATTATCCGCATAGTGAGTATGGTGATTCAGGATTGTTCCTGACGGATGTATCGAATGTTGTGGTGAAAGTGTATCACCTCTGTAGAGTGTCAAACTATTCGAATAGTTGCGTCCGCGGTTATGGACAGTTGGAGTGGCCATACTGTTCCCTCATCAGATGTTTTCAAAATGACTTGTGAAATGAATCATGACTTGACTTGACCACAACAGGGTTGTGAATATGAAAATTAAGTTCCCACTTAGGTTTTGTAAAACACTAAACTAGTTTTCTTTGCTTCTAAACTCAGTTAGAGATAAACCTGGATTTTTGCAAAACAACCTAGAGCTTAGGATTCCTACTCGAACCACTATACTTGTTAGGGATAGTTTGCGAGTACTTAAAGAGTACTCATGGCTTTGTCCCTGGCTATTCCTATGGCCAGACTATGAGGAGGACTACCAGGATGATGGACAACAGGAAGTCTACGATAATTAGGATCATCTCCCATCGTCAGCATTTCCTGTGACCCTGAAGATGGAGCTTCGCCCACACTACCATTATTATATTATTCCGCTGCATTGATTGTATTAAGACTGGATCATGAGATCCTTTATTTGTAAGACCTTTATTATGGTTTGTAATGGATGATGAACTATGGTATCAATCTATTATGTCTCGCAAAAATGGTAATCCTAGGATTGCGATGTATGGCATAACGGGCATCTGGGATTAAAAATCCGGGTGTTGACAATTGTAGCAAGCGTCTTTTCCCCACAAGGGTGACTCGAGGGTTATATCGAACCCTCGCGGAATTGGTTATGGAAGGATGTTTGTCTTCGCCTCTTCAAGAAACCTATAAAGTAAAATAAAATGTCTTGTGTCCGCAACTCCACCAAGTGGTTGTCAAGCACAAGGTTTCGTATTAGTAATATGAAATAAAATATGATACAAACTAAAGTAAACAAAGTAAAATAATACAAACTAGATGATATGGAAGATAGTAGAGTTGTTTTGGGGGTTTTATGAGTGATTGCAAATAGAGAAAGTATTTTTGTATTTCTGAAATAATTAATTGCTGAAAATAAAAAGGATAGTAGATGCAATATAAAGGTGTTTCTTATGATAAAAATCGGACCGGGTTCATGGGTTCACTTGTCTAGTCTCATTTTAGGCTATGGTGATCACAAAACAATTCATCAATGATAAGGACTCATGGAATTTTCTATATGTGCTTGATAAAAGAATTAATATGGGCATCACATTCTAATATTGAGATGGAATACATCTCTCTCTTATACTCCTCAAGGAAGGGAAATCTCCATGCAATCTTTAATTAAGAACAAATCAAAGTATAGCTTTAAGCAATAGTACATGTTGTTTCAAATACAAATATGTGACGTTGATCTAACAAGGTTACCACACTGTCATGTGATAACTATAGCACATGATTTCACTTTCTCCCTAGTTAGGTAGCAAAAGAAAGGTAAAAACCAAAGTAGATCTTGAATATTATTTGTCAAAATCCAATATCCACCCTCACGCTACTCCATCAAACACACACTTCTCCCCACACAAGTTCTTGCATACAAGTTGGATAAAAACAAGCAAATAAGAACGGGTGCATGATATGCATGTATCGAAACATATTACACAAAATAGATTCCAATCTCAAATATCAAATCATAGAACAAAGATCCACCACATAGGAATTACAGAGATGACCATAATCATATAGGGTAGCTCATATGATACTAGATCTATGAAGAACGAGAGAGAGAGAGAGAGCTACTGCCACAAACCCATAGCCCGGAGGTGTACTACTCCCTCCTCATCATGGTGATGATGCTGGAGATGTTGGAGAGGGTGGAGATATCCCTGGAGGTGGCTCCGGTGGAGTTTCCCCCTCCAATGTTTGCTAGATCTAGATGGTGTTTTTGTCTCTAGTGTGTTCTGGTGGCTCTCGTCTTGAGGACGCCTCATGGGCTCCTTATATAAGGGTTTTTAGGTCAAGAGAACTCTGTGGGCAAAAGAATCAAGGCGATTAGGCGGATGAGGAGGAAACGAGCATGGGTGGCGTGCCCAACAGGCCTGGACACGCCATCTAGGCTCGTTTGACCCTCCTGGTGAGATTCTTGTGCTCCATATGCTTCTCATGGATAAATACCAACATTCCCAAAAGTTTAGGTCCATTTGACTATGTTAAGGTCCTGAAACATCAAAAACATTGAAACTAGTTTTTTCTGCCCTATAAGTTTATAACCAAAATAAAGGGGATCATTGGTAAATCCCCAAAAATTAATATAAACATGTATATAACATTATATATGATGCAAATATGTGGAAAAACATGTTAACAAACTACAAAGTTCATGTATACATTTTACATGCATCACTGATCCAACGACTAGGGACGTCGACCATCCGTGCGAGACGCGTATGGGGGCAGGGATGTGCAACCATCCATGGGAGACACGTGGAACCCATCGAGTGGCTGTCCCTCATGCACACCATTTAGCCGTTGCGGTCCGGTTCTCTGGGCGCGAGCGGGGTGATCCATCGTATCCATAGTGGATAGATTTTGGCCATCACTATGTTCACTTATGCCACGCTCGTGTGTTTTGAATTGTCTTTTCGTCGTCCCGCCGTTTCCTGTCATGAGGCCAGTTCTTGCCGCATCTAGCTGCAGGCAATAAAAAGAGAGGCTAGCGATTGTGGATTTCCCACATCCTCCCAAAGACCACCATGTCTGGCCTCCATCTTCCACCCACTAGCGCTTGCAACCGAGGAAGACGAGCACCAGGGGAGTTGCCAGCGTCGAACCAGCGGGCGACCCAATTGGCACGAGGGAAGGCTCGATCGTTTGAGTTGCCAAGCAATAGGACCATCGGAAAGCGTTTCTCACGCGACGCCCATGACAACATCATGCTGCCGGAGTTCTAATGGCGGCAAGCACTCGAACAAGAGCTCGGTGAGGTCATGGACGTGGCGCATGTCAATCCTGTCGATGTGGCCTTGCGTGCTCGTGTCATCCAAGTATGGGAGGTCCTAGATACACAGAGGGCGGTTGTAACATCCCAAAAATATTAATCAAGGTTATCAAATTCCAATCACCCAAATTTAGGGTTAATAAAAACTTTTGTTAATTAAAATCAATATGAATGCATGTGTGTATGTGATGATTGTATGAATGCATGAATGGACTTGTTTGATTGTTATGAATAGCAAGGAATGGTTTAAAGATGAAAACAACATCATCTAAAACATTTCCAAGAAGAAACAAATCAAGAGAAATTCAAAACTAATGGTCATTCTTGCCAATCTTGCTCACTAGACCATTTTGAGTGTTTCTAGTCCAAGATTTCAAACAGAAACAATTCCATTTCTTTTCACCCCTTGCTAGACCAAGTAAAAGTGAACCCAATCCCACCTTGCAAACTCACAGGAACATTTGGCAACTTGATTCAAATGATAATTCAAAATTGAATCTATATCATATGTGAAGATCACCATTTCTCAAAACCCCACCAAACCAGTTCACCTTGACCATTCTAAGCAACCAGAGACTACCTAGTATGTGACTAGTACACCCACCAATTTTCATCCAAAAATTCAAATTCAAATCTCCTTTGGCAATTTTATCAAACACCTTGTAAACACAAATCAAACAAAACATCAAACACTATAGTGAGCAGTGTTTGTGCCTAACTTGTTTCCTCTCTAGCTCACATCACACTCTTAGTATATCATATAGTTAATTTATCAAGCCCTAGCTCACTATAAGCTTGGCATTGCCATCAATGGTGACCATGCCCGATCCCAAATGTCCATCCTATTGTCGACAACAAGCTAGGAGTAGCTCTAGCCTCGCCAACCTTGTCTGGGACATAAGCCACCGTCCACCACCACCCCCTGTCCAGTGCCCAAGACGTTCCATCCCCTGGACCACTCAGACCGAGCGCGCCCAGCTTCTCTGCAAGCATGCCAAGAGCGCGCCAGAGCGTCGTGCGCGATACGCGAGCACAGACCGCGCCCCGCCCTCACCGCTTGCGTGCGTGATCACCGCTGCCCCAGGAACCTATAGGACATGCCCGTTCATCGCCGCGCGACCAGGACGGCCCGTGCTCCATTAAAACCTCTGTCGGACCCGCCTAGAGCACTACAACGTTCTGACCAAATTGCACCGCCCCACATATCACCACCATGCCGTTGAGCTTTGCCAGGAGACAGTGCACCGTCCCCTACCCCCAGCCATGTCGCTAGCTCACTGTGCAAATGACCACGACAAGCTCCACCCGCACCCTTCGGTCCCCTCTTGGCACTATAAATAGAGGCCTTCCCCATTCGATTTCAGCACACCATCTCACTCCCCACCTCTCACTGATCACACCCACTCACCCTCGGAGCAAGGAGAGCAGCAGGTCACCGGAATTTCGCCGGAGTCTGCCGTGGATGAGGAGAAGAGGAGTCGTCGATTGGAGCCACCTCAGGAGGATCCACCGGTACCAGGAGGATCACCGTCGTTGACTTTGTTGTTTGCCCCCATCACCGACCCTCGCCTGATCCACGGTGAGCCCCCATAGACCCCCACTGGCTGGGTTAGGGTTCAGTCTCGCCTGCGCTGCCCGACGGAGACGAGAAGCCCCAGCCGTTAGATTAGATGTTAATCGCACGGTCCAGATTGCTCTGTACCCCTTTGCACCCCCTGTCTCGCTGACTGGTGGGGACAACCACTTAAACCCATCCCGCACACGTTGTGCGCAGTGGGCCGGCCTAGTTACTCTCCCGCTTAACCCAATTAGTTTAAATTTAGATTTTCCAATTTAGTTCAAAACCTAGTACTGCCTGTTGATTCAAAAATCATTTCAAGGAGATTCATTGAACCAAATTGCATGAAACTAATTTTTCTTGAAAGGTACTGAAATTCTTAATCTAAGACCATTGGATTCAAATCATTTGGATTTTTAGATCACCTATAGTAAAAATAACAAGGCAGAGACTTTTCTGCATTCAAACATTTTTCAAAATTCAACCATAAAAGCTTTTCAGTTGATTCCAACTCTCAATAATCACATTTGACAAGACCTTTCTGAATATATAAAAATATATAGGTTTACTTGCAGAAATAATGGCAAGTAATAAAAGAATGCCCCATAGGCATTTCTAGTCACTTTAATAAAATAAAATAAAATAAAAAGGTTAAACCTTGTTAAATTGTGACACCACTTTAAATCATATTTCCAAGTACTGAAATATGTGGTGATGACATGTGTCAACATGATCCCATGTTTTAGTTGGAGAATATTAAATCTTAAGTAGTTTTTCAATGAGTAGAAATTACTTTTCTAAATTATAGGAAATAAAACTATTGCCTTAATCTTTGTGATGTTTGTGATGATACTAGATCATCTAGTGAAAACCTTGGCGTGAGAAATATAATTAGTTAAGTATTGTTTGGTAATTGTGTACCTCGTATTTATTTATAGACGCTAGTACCGACCAAGGATACGAGGAGGAAGGAGGATACTATGAGGAAGAAGTAGAGGAGAACTTCAACCACTGCACTGCACAAGGCAAGCTATCTAAGCAAGCTACCACTTGCATGTTAACTATGCAAGCTAACCCTTGCAACTATGAAAACTATATAATCTATGCAATGCATTAGGCATGCCTTGATTATACCACTTGATGATCCCAAATCCCAGTTTTACTTGCAAGCTTAGTATTTTATTTCTTTATCAAAGCTTTCTATTAGTGTTTACTTAGTGAATTGTAGATTTTAGAAAGATTATTAAAGGTAGCATAAAGAGCATAAAACTTGGCCTAAGTTAGATAAATCTTGATGTCATCCTGAGGCATGAGATTGAACTTAGATAAGTCACACTTGATTACCCCCCCCCCTCATTAGTTTTATCCCCACTTGTAGTTGCTAGTGCTAAGCATAAAATTTGATTACTTTAGATGGGAATACTTGGTGAAAATGATTATGAAAACCTTAGAATGACGAGTCATTCTAACGAAATGTTTTGACATGTGTTCTTGAACACCAGATGATTTTGATGATGAAAATGTTGAGGCATGAGCCTTAGCCCTTTATAAAACTGATGGTTGTCTGGATGCGATACCATTCCAATCTTATCGTACAACCACAATACCCGAAATTGGGTAGGGCTTGACCGGAAGTTTATATACCTTAGTATGGGTTCCTTTGCGGCCAAGGTTTGAGCTGAGGCTACCTTGTGAAGATTTTCCACCTGTGTAGTTCCCAAGATGACAGTTGGTCATGGTTGGGAGGCCAAACTCACAAGAGAGGTGCCTATACTAGGGCGTGTAATTGAAAGGTTAGGATTGATTATCCGCATACTGAGTATGGTGAATTCAGGATTGTTCATGATGGATGTATCGAATATTGTGGTGAAATTGTACCACCTCTGAGAGTGTCAAACTATTCGAATATTGGCAGCATGATTATAGATTAGCTGGAGTGGCCATACTGTTCCGTCGTCAGATGTTTTCAAAATGACTTGTGAAATGAATCATGACTTTGAATTGACCACAACAGGGTTGTGACATGAAAACTCAAGTTCCCACTTAGGTGTTATAAAACTTTAAACTAGCTTTCTTTGCTTCTGAAATCAGTTAAGATAAATCTAGTTTTTTGCAAAAACAACCTAGAGCTTAGTATTTCCTACTCAAAACCACTTCACTTGTTAGTCTTAGTTTGTGAGTACTTAAAGAGTACTCATGGCTTTGTCCCTTTCTATTCCCGTGGCCAGACTATGAAGAGGACTATCAGGAGTATGGACCGCAAGAAGGTTACGACAACTAGGATCATCTCCCATCGCCAGCATTGCCTGTGACCATGAAGATGGAGTCTCGCCCACGCTACCGTCATTATTACATTATTCTGCTGCTATGATTGTATTAAGACTGGATCATGTGATCCTTTATTTGTTGTAAGACCTTATGTATGGTTGTAATGGATGATGTACTGTGATATCCAATCTGTTATGTCTTGTAAACATGGTAATCCTAGAATTGCGATGTATGGCATAATAGGCATCTGGTTAAAAATCCGGGTGTTGACAGCGGTCTACCGCTCTCTCCAGAGGGAGTGGGGTCTTGTTACCATGCCACCGTTGTAGCCAGGTCTAGTTTAGGTTGTTGCATATGCCACCGATGTCGTGGCCAACCTTCTGCTTGCAAATATGCAACTAGTATAATGGAAGTTTTTCTTTGTGATCGATGTTACCGCACTTGTTCGATTGACGTTCCATACCTAGTTCGTACACATTGAGCCAAACAAAGAAAAAAAATATAAACTATGAGAACAATGGTCTTCTTGTCGTCCTCGTATAGTCATCGGAGTCGAAGTGGTAGTGGTGACGACACAAGGTGTCATCGAAGACGCTGACGGTGAGCATGGCTTGACCGACGTACTTGAAGATGAGGAAGTTCCCGACTTTGATTTGGTTCATGTGGGTGAATTCCTTCCAACCGTTGGCGAGGTACATCTGGCTATAGCGGTTGAATAGCACCTCGATGGACCATTGGCCAGTGCCGCCACCAGACACCTACAACAGGACATGGTGATGCAGCCCGTCCTCCGACCGCTACTACATCTACTCCCACGAGCTACCCAAATGGACCCATGACTCGTGCCCGAGCCAAGCTCCTTCAAACTAAGGTGAACTCGCTCCTCTCCTTGTGTGACTTCGACACCCCCTTGGATGGCTTGCTACTTCACACGCAAACTCTGTGCATCATCAGGTACGAAGAAGCCACCAGTCGCTGCCAGACGCAAGCGGTACTACCGGTTGGGACGACCGGTACTACCGCTCCAAGCGGACCTACCGCCTCCTCCTACCGCTCGCCACAGGAAGCACTACCCCATGCCCCAGACGCAAGCGGTACTACCGGTCCTGTAACCGGTACTACCGGTGGCCGGTACTACCGCCCCTCCTACCGCTCGCCACTGACGCCTCCGACGGAAGCTCCAGGCCCTCAAGCGGTACTACCGCTCCGGAAGCGGTACTACCGGTTACCACCGGTACTACCGGTTACCGGACCGGTACTACCGGTCCTGCCTGACCCTGATCACCTAAGTTCGGCCCTGTGCCTTGTAACCCAACCTATCATTTATCTCTCCATTCCGAAACTACCCCTGTTTTGTGGCTGGACTATATATAGCCCCCACCCTCTATTGTAAACGCTCAGACTTGGATAATAATAGATATTAAGGAAACCCTTTGAGGACTTATATCTATTGGTCTCATGCTCCTACCAAGGAGCACCGGATTATCCATCCCCCTCTTGGATCTTGCCTAGTGCGTTCAAGTTGTACAAGGCCTTGGGTTCTCGGTTTCTCTCCCCCAAGTCGTCAAGGTCTCACCAAGCACCTCATCCCCCGTTGTTGGCGTGGAGAGCGAGCTTCGCCCAACACCGATCCTAGGGATTATGTTGGACCGGTTGCCACCGGCGTGAGGAGTAGGCGTGTATCGTGTTTTGGTGTGCGTGTGTTCGTGGTTTTTCACCGCCTTCCCCGATTTCATACCCGACCACCTTTCTTTCCCTCGTTCCTCGTGGAATTCGTGAAAGATCGGGCCAACCCCAGGGTTACCCCCTAACATATTGGTATCAAGAGCACGGTTGATCACGAATTTCCTTCAATTTTTTCTTTTATCCATCTTAAAAACGAAAATCCTACCAAAAAGAGCCCAATTTGCCTTCGGATCGATCTCTGGATTTGGTGAGTTTTTCGTGGTTTTGGTCCATAGATCTGTTGCTTTGGGAGTCGATCTATAGCCCCTCTTGTTTCTAGCTCAGCCTTTCGGTCAGTTTTTCCACGAATTTGAGGTTTTTGGCAAGTTCACCTCGTTCCAGGCCTGCGGTGCTTGCATCGGCTGTGCAAGCGGTACTACCGCATTAGTTACCGGTACTACCGCTACATTGCCATTACCGCTTTGACGCCTCGATTTCGTTCGCTGACCTTTTCCACCTCGCTTGTTCGTGTTACGCGTGTTTGTCGCCATTTTAACAACAGCTTCCGCATCAACGTCATCCCGCGCTCAACGACACCGCGACACTCGAACAGCTTTCCCCACCAACGGTTGCAAGTCGTCAACAATACCAAAGGTATAACTTGCACCACCTGGACAGCCCATATCTTCCTTTGTGTGTATCTATCCTTTGAGAGCAACTCATTTTGTGTTTGTCTAATCATTGTGCACTTGCCTTCGGAAAGTGAGAGTTTGACGCCAAATACAAAAGCCACCATAGTAGCATAGCAAGGGAGAAAAAGGAAAAAGAATCAAAAAAAGAGAAAAAAGATACATAGTCCCCAATACAAAGAGAATACCAAGCTTGTAAGCCAAGAAAGAGAGAAGAAAGAGCTCATGGCAAGTGCACAAATCTATTGCTTACCCTCTTTTGGCAAACGAGTTGTGGTCTCTCCTTGTGTTGGCACGACAGCCGAGCGTAGTCTTCGTTAGGACCTTTTGTTCTCATTTTCATAGTCGTGCTAACCCCGTTTTCTCCACGTGTGTGTTTTCCGTGTTTTCGTTAGATCGTATCCTTTTTTCTTTTGATCTTTGGTTCTTTACCACGTAGGACAATAACCTTTTGCTTGGATCGTTTCGTTTGGTTTTCCACAACCCTTACCTTCCACCAAAAGCCTTTGAGAGTTTCTTGCCATTTCACTTTGGACGCTTTTCGCTCATTTGTGTGGCAATTGGTTTGATATAATCTCCAAGGTGAGGTAACAGGCTAACTCTCCACACCCTTTCTCTCCATATACAACCATTGTTGGCTTTGCATCATCATGTGCATGGAGAGCCATCCCAACCACCACCACCTCCAGAGGATGATAACCAATTCATGACAAGATGGGACCATTGGAAGATCCGAGGAGAATTCAACTATCGTTGTGAAGCTCTCGAGCGGCGCCAAGATGAAAAATTTAGCGAGGCCCGTGTGGAATTCAAGAACATCGACAACCGCTTCGAAGAAGTCCGTGGCCAAATGCATGCCATGCAACACAACCTCGGGCATCAAAATGAAGCTCTTGGTCGTGCACTCGCCTCAATGGATGAGAAGCTCCAACACATCATCGATGGACTCGCAAGGACACGCTCGCGCGAATCAAGCTCATCTCGGCACTCATCAAGTGAAACAAGTGCACCTCGCCGTCACGCTTCAAGGCACCGGGATGGACCCGTTCTTCAATCCATAAGCTCTTCGCAAGTGGTACCATCTCCGCGTCACGCTGCGACATCAAGCTATGATGGTGACCTCTCCGCAAGACCTCCAAGACGTGAAGCAAACCGACCACAACCAAGGGCACTGGTGATTCAACAAGAGCAACCTCGCATAGACCACCACGGCCATCGACGTCGACATGCTCCTTCAACAACAAGTGCAACTTCCGAAGAGGACGAACAAGATCATCGTCGACGTGAAGCACTCGAAGATCCTCCAAGGCGTCATCATAGACATGAGCGTCCTCGTCGCCAACATAATGGTCATGACGAGCCTCCCCTACACCAAGAAGAAGAGCAGCCCATGGCGCATACGGCTCGACGTCCTCCTCGCCACATGGCGCAAGCTAATGCTCCTCGCCATCAACCACGACAAGAGCAAGAGCAAGCTCCCCAAGCTCGTCGTGAGGACCACCAACCTCCTTCTCGTCCGCATCCACGACAAGAAAACGAGCACGCTCCCCAAGCTCGTCGTCAACAACAAGTTCCTCCACCAAACGCGGCACCGCAACAACCACACGAGCATCGCAACAATCACCAAGCAAGACATGAGAGCTCGGATGATAATGATGACCGTCCAAATAATGGCAACCGACGCAACCGGAACCGCAATGGAGAAGAAACTTTCGGCAAGCTCAAATTCACCATGCCCAAGTTCACCGGTTCCAATGGGCCCGAGGAATATCTCTCTTGGGAACTCAAGGTCGACAAGATCTTCCGCATGCACAATTATAACAATGAGAAGATGATGGCCATGGCATCCCTCGAGTTTGATGAGTATGCCAACCTTTGGTGGGAACAAGTCCAACTCGCTCGCTGAGCAAAAAAGAAGAGCCTCCAATCGCCACTTGGCAAGATATGAAGGCTCATATGAGATCCCGCTTTGTTCCTTCACACTACACGCGTGACCTCTTCAACAAGCTTCAAACGCTTAGTCAAGGGACAAAGACCGTGGAAGAGTACTTCAAGCAAATGGAGCTCAACATGATCCGTGCCAACATTGAAGAGCGAGATGAGCAAACAATGGCACGCTTCCTCAATGGCTTGAACCATCCCATCAAACGCATCACCGAGTTCCAAAAGTACAACAACATGGTTGAGCTCGTGCACATCGCATCCAAGGCCGAGCCAAGTGCAAGAGGACATCAAGTACAACAAGCCAAAGACGATTTCACCTACAAGCAAGCGCCAACCACTACTCCAACAACACCAAGTGGAAGCTCCCCAAGTACAACCAAGCTTCCCTTCAAGCCAACTATTCCCCAAGGCAAACAGCCCCAAGTGGCAAACAAACACGGATGATCAACCATTCAATGGTGAATGCTACAAGTGTGGAGGCAAAGGGCACAAGTCCAATGCATGTGGAAACAAAAAGTTTTGTTCATCCATGACAACGGCGATGAAGAATACTTGAGTGAAGAAGAGTTTGATGCAAGGGTCAAGGAAGCCATGGCAAGGCAACACTTGGAAGAGGACCAAGAACTTCTTGTGTGTGAGCATGACGCAAGTCCATCGCTTGTGGTCACAAGGGTCTTGACTACCCAAGCCAATGAAAATGAAGACCAACGCGAACATCTTCCAAACTCGCGGCAAGATCAATGGGAAGTCCATCAAAGTTGTCATCGATGGAGGAAGTTGCCACAACCTCGCAAGCACGGAATTGTGTGAGAAACTCAACCTCACCCTTCACCCACATAGACACCCCTACCATATCCAATGGCTAAGTGACCAAGGATCCGTCAAGATCAAGCACACCGTCTCGGTGACGTTCTCCATTGGACACTACAAGGACACGACGGAATGTGACGTGGTTCCAATGACGGTTTGTCACATGTTGCTCGGAAGGCCGTGGCAATATGACAAGTGTGCTTTGCATAATGGTCACTCAAACACCTACACTTTCAAATGGCTTGATAAAACTTGTGTGTTGCAACCAATGACTCCTAGCCAAATAATTGCGGACAATGCAAAGGCTTTAGCGAGGGCGCAATACGCAAAAACACCTTGTGAGAAGAGTGGTGAGCGAGAGAACCACACCATAGTGAGTGAGAGCTACAAGCCAAACTCGAGCGGAAAAACTAAGAGTGTTCTTCTTGCCACCAAAAGTGAGATGAGAGAAGTGAGGAACAACCCATCCATCTTGCACTACGTCCTCGTATGCAAGGGACTAGCGCAAGGAACTAATGACTTGACAAATATTCCTCCTTCTTTGATGGCTGTTTTGCAGGAATTCCAAGATGTATTTCCCGAAGAGCTTCCTCATGGCCTTCCTACTCTTCGTGGAATCGAGCACCGATCGACCTCATACCCGGCGCACCACTACCAAACCGTGCCGCGTATCGCACAAACCCGGAAGAGACAAAGGAGATCGAGCGTCAAATCAACCAACTCGTCTCCAAAGGTTTGATCCAAGTAAGCACTAGCCCAAGCGCGGTTCCGTGATCCTAGTCCAAAACGGATGATACGTTGCGGTTATGCATGGATCGCCATCCAATCAATGCTATCACCGTGCGTTATCGACATCCTATACCGCGTCTTGATGACATGCTTGATGAGTTATGTGGAGCCACTATATTTTGAAAATTGATCTTCGTAGTGGCTACCATCAAATTCGCATGGTGAAGGTGATGAGTGGAAAACGCCTTCAAGACCAAGCTTGGTCTATATGAATGGTTGGTTATGCCTTTTGGCTTATCCAATGCCCCATCTACCTTCATGCGCCTCATGAACCATATTTTGCGGTCACTCATTGGAAAGAGTGTAGTTGTTTACTTTGATGACATTCTTGTCTATAGCAAGTCACTAGAGGAGCATGTTACTCATGTTAAGGAGGTCTTACAAATCCTTCGTCATGAAAAGCTTTATGCTAACCTCCCCAAGTGCACTTTTGCAAGAGACAAGCTGATTTTCCTTGGTTTTGTCGTGTCTTCTAATGGCATTGAAGTTGATGTATCAAAAGTCAAGGACATACGAGATTGGACCACCCTACAAATGTTAGTGAACTTCGTAGTTTTCATGGGTTGGTGGCTTTTACCGTCGCTTTGTGAAAGATTTTTCCACAATTGCTTGCCCCTCAACGAATTGACCAAGAAGAATGTCACGTGCTTGGGGAAAAGCACAACAAAAGGCTTTTGATGAGCTCAAAGGAGGCTCACCAAGCACCACTTCTTGCATTGCGGATTTCACAAAAACCTTTGAGATTGAATGTGACGCTAGTGGTATTGGCATTGGTGGCGTCCTTATGCAAAATGGGCGTCTATTGCTTACCATAGTGAGAAACTTGATGGCGCCTCAATTATCCCATTTATGACAAAGAACTTTTGCCTTGGTTCGTGTTCTTCAAGTGTGGCAACACTATCTTTGGCCCAAAGAATTTATAATCCATTCACCATGAGTCGTTGAAGTACCTTAAGGGCCAAGCCAACTTGAGTAAAAGGCACGCAAAGTGGGTTGAGTTTATGGAGTCTTTTCCTTACATTGTAAAATACAAGAAGGGCAAAGAAAATGTGGTGGCGGACGCCTTTGTCTCGCAAAACCACAAGCCTTCTTACACGACTCAAGTCAATGTTTTGGGTCTTGAGGACATCAAATCTTTATGCGTCCGATTCTTTCTTTGGACCAATATTTGCACAATGTTCAATAGACAAAGGGATTGACGATTTCTATTTGCACAAGGGTTTTCTTTTCAAACAAAACAAGCTTTGCATTCAAATCCTCTCTCCAACTTTTGCTTCTTCAAGAGTCCCATGGTGGAGGCCTTATGGGTCACTTTGGCCGTGACAAGACATATGACATGCTCTCCACTCACTACTTTTGGCCAAAGATGAAGCGGCGTGGAGCGCCACGTTCAACGATGCACTACATGTATCCAAGCTAAGTCTAAGTCCAACCCTTTGGTCTTTATATGCCATTGCCTATTCCTCATGCACCTTGGTGGACATTAGCATGGACTTTGTATTAGGCTTGCCTAGATCTAAACATGGTCACGATTCCATATTTGTAGTCGTGGATCGCTTTTCAAAATGGCACATTTCATTCCGTGCCATAAGACCGATGATGCTTCACATGTCGCAAATTTGTTTTTCGTGGAAATAATTCGCTACACGGCGTGCCACGAACAATCGTCTCCGACCGTGTAAAATTCATGAGCTACTCGAAGACCCTCATGGCCAAGCTCGCATCAAGCTCCTCTTCTCGTCGCCTCGCATCCTCAAACCGATGGACAAACCGAGGTAGTCAATCAAGTCTTGGCACACTTCTCCGGTGTTGATAAAGAAGAACCTTAAAGACGGGAGGAATGCATTCCACACGCCGAAGTTCGCTTACAACCGCGCCAAGCACTCCACCACCATGAGGAGCCCGTTCATGATCATCTATGGATTCGAGCCTCTCACCGCTCGATATCCTTCCACTTCCACTTCATGAACGTGCCAATATGGACGCGTTGTCAAGCGTGCCCAAGCAATGATGAAACTCCATGAAGACACACGAGCTACTATCGAGCAACAAGTCCTTCGCCAAGCATCAAGGCTAAACAAGACCAAGAAAGAGATGATCTTTGATGAGGCGACCTTGTATGGATACACTTGAGTAAAGACCGCTTTCCCCAAGGAACGACTCCAAGCTAAAGCCACGAGGACGGACCATTCAAGGTGCTAAAAAGGATAAACAACAACGCCTATGTGATCGATATACCAACATCGAAGTATCTTGTGAGCTCGACATTCAATGTCAAGGACCTCTCACCCTACCATGGCGAAGAGGAAGTTGTGACGGTTGAAGAGTCGAGGACGACTCTTTCCCAAGGGGGGGGAGCTGATGCAGCCCGTCCTCCGACCGCTACTACATCTACTCCCACGAGCTACCCAAATGGACCCATGACTCGTGCCCGAGCCAAGCTCCTTCAAACTAAGGTGAACTCGCTCCTCTCCTTGTGTGACTTCGACACCCCCTTGGATGGCTTGCTACTTCACACGCAAACTCTGTGCATCATCAGGTACGAAGAAGCCACCAGTCGCTGCCAGACGCAAGCGGTACTACCGGTTGGGACGACCGGTACTACCGCTCCAAGCGGACCTACCGCCTCCTCCTACCGCTCGCCACAGGAAGCACTACCCCATGCCCCAGACGCAAGCGGTACTACCGGTCCTGTAACCGGTACTACCGGTGGCCGGTACTACCGCCCTCCTACCGCCAGCGCCTCCCGACGGAGCTCCAGGTCCTCAAGCGGTACTACTGCTCGAAGCGGTACTACCGTTACCACCGGTACTACGGTTACCGGACCGTACTACCGGTCTGCTGACCGATCACCTAAGTTCGCCCTGCCTTGTAACCCAATCTATCATTTATCTCCATTCGAAACTACACCTGTTTTGTGGCTGGACTATATATAGCCCCCACCCTCTATTGTAAACGCTCAGACTTGGATAATAATAGATATTAAGGAAACCCTTTGAGGACTTATATCTATTGGTCTCATGCTCCTACCAAGGAGCACCGGATTATCCATCCCCCTCTTGGATCTTGCCTAGTGCGTTCAAGTTGTACAAGGCCTTGGGTTCTCGGTTTCTCGCCCCCAAGTCGTCAAGGTCTCACCAAGCACCTCATCCCCCGTTGTTGGCGTGGAGAGCGAGCTTCGCCCAACACCGATCCTAGGGATTATGTTGGACCGGTTGCCACCGGCGTGAGGAGTAGGCGTGTATCGTGTTTTGGTGTGCGTGTGTTCGTGGTTTTTCATCGCCTTCCCCGATTTCATACCCGACCACCTTTCTTTCCCTCGTTCCTCGTGGAATTCGTGAAAGATCGGGCCAACCCCAGGGTTACCCCCTAACACATGGTGTGTCTCTTAGCCGCCTACAATGGACGCAAACTTCTGGAGGAGGTGCATCCTTTCCCTGTTCATGCCCAAGTAGATGTTCACGGCGAACTCGAACCCGTCGAGGTTGATGGCGACGGTCTTGAGATCGAGTGTTGAGGGAGGTGGCGATGAAGGTGGCGACGGAGACGGTGGCGGCAAACCACTTTGGCCTCTCCCCGCACGTCTTCCTCGATGGCCTCGTCCATGACTAGGGCTCGGTGGCCGTCCAATACGCCATCCCCTTGACCCAATGTCGCCGGCCATGGAAACCTTGCGCGGTGGTGGTGCTGATGACTAGACGGTGGGAGGGAGAAGGGAAGTGTGGGAGAAGATGGCCGCAGGTGGCCTGTTAAAAAGGCACGCCATTGTATACCGGCACGAAGGATGAAACGAGGCCATTGATGTGGTTGTAGTAGGAGCGCAAGCGTCGAGCGACATGGCCAGAGCAGTTGTCTAGTCGTCAGTGGAACGGCCAGCCTTGGAGCAGCCTGCCTTCCTCCATTGATGGCTAGTGAAGAAGGTCGTTGGGTCGTTGCCATGCGGGACCTTGGCCCACGCGGGAGGACAGGTGAGGATGCATCCGCTGCCTGCCTCGACGCCAATGTTGTCCAAATTTGGTGCGTCAATGGGTCACAGCTGACGAGTTGGTCCGAATGTGTCGCCTTGCTGGAGAGGGCACCACTCGGGTCTGGTAGGATTGTTTCGGACGCGGTAGGACAGTTTGGGTCGTGCCGGTGTTGATGCCCTGACTAGGCATGTAGACGGACGTCCGCATGTGTCTCCGTGCTAGTCCGCTTCCATTTTGGTAATATCTACACTGCTCCGTCTCCATAATTTCTCTCCTGCAGTTTTCCTGCACTAACTGGATGGTTGGTAGATATCCGCCCAATCCATCGGACAGTTCACTTGCATCCTTAGGCTTGACTGCTAAACGGTGTCTCAAATGTGTTTTTTGTTACACAATAGACATAGAATTAAAATTATTTTTACAATAGCAGAGATAATCCATACAATTCAAATTATTTGAAATTCAACTTGATCAAGCGGGTGGTGCAACAAGCTCTAATTTGAGCCTCCACAAATGCTCTATGCGATCATTTTGCAGTTGTTGATGAACATGTAGAACATGGATTTCTTCATGCCTCGTGAGAAAGTCTGCAAACTTCTCAAAACACTTGGTGATCAAAAAATGGCGAGAAGACCGTAAGCATGATACGGTCCAACATCATTCACTGGATGCTTGGGCTCACTCTCGATGATCATGTTGTACATGATCACACAAGTATCGATCACCTCCCACATCTGATCTTGAGACCAAGTAAGAGGAGGGTACCTAACAATTAAAAATTGAGATCGGAACACACCCAATGCATGCTCGACATCCTTCCTGCAATTCTTCTGGCATGAAGAAAAGTGAGATTTTGCTAGACTTAGAGGATCGGAGAGTGTCTTCACAAATGTTGACCATCTTGGGTAGGTGCCATCGGCTAGGTATTACCCTTTGGTATATGCGTGGCCATTGATCTCGTAGTTTCAAGCGGGAGCATGACCTTCAACCAATCTCGCAAATATTGGTGAGCGCTGCAACACATTAATGTCACTATGAGATCCCGTCATACCAAAGAAAGTATGAAAAATCGACAGGTCTTGATCTGCCATGGACTTAAGTACCACATTGCACTCTGTATTATGTCCTTTGTACAAATCTTGCCAAGCAAATGGACAATTTTTTCGAGACCAGTGCATGCAGTCAATACTTCCAAGAATTTCAGGAAATCCTCTCGCTGCATTTTGTTCCATGATCCTAGGAGTCTCTGCTTAATTTAGCCATCTCAAGTGGTCTTCACCAAACTTTCCCACTACCGCTCTATGGAATCTATGCATGCACTCAATGGTTGTGGACTCACCCATGCGTGGATACTCATATTCTGAATCTCCATGTGCTCCATATGCAAGCATACTCATGGCAACAGTGCATTTGTGAATTACGAAGAAACAAACCATGCTAGTGTAGTCTTTCTTTAGCACGAAGTAGTCATCATACTCTCCAATAGCACTATAGCAGGTATAATCGTCATGAACAACTCATTGTTTATGCTATAGCATCTCTAAAAATCCTTCGGACTATAAGTTGCATCTTCGGCAAAATAGTCCATGTACAACATAGTATGCCCCTCCAACCTCTGCCTTGGCTTGCTTTTCTTTCTCCCATGCTTTGATCCTCCATGTCATGGACCAAGGGAGAAGACAAGCTAGGATCACGTGTTGCTCCTGATCGTGCTCGTTCTTGGCGGCATCCTCCTCCAACAATACATAGATCATCATCTCGTCATCGTTGTCCATGGCCTGGTAGGGAGGCAGGGAAGAACTCCAAAATTGCAGCCTATCCAAGCAAACCGCTAAACACTTTGCGTGCAAGGCAAGCACGTGAGGTGGACGCCGTGTCGGTTGCACGCAAAAGAACGCCTACACCGATGGAATTACTAGACACGAAGGAGGAGGTGAGGGAGGAGGCAAGCACCGACGATCTACCAACATCGAGGTGAGCGATGGTGGTGGGGTTTGTGGAGGCGTCGGAGGTGCTGAGCGAAGGATGCACGTAAGAATGTGTGGGGATTTGGACGTGTCGCTGACAAGTTGTGCCTGCATAGCACTTTGCGTCGCCACATCGCCAATGCATTGTGTTCGGCGTGCCCGCAAGGAGCCACGAGGGACAGGGGCGTCCTCGGCATGCGGGATACGCTATTGGGCCATGCCGGACAAAAATGGTTCTTGGGGCACGTGACTGGCACAAATTTTTGTCCGACAGATGCAACAACTCCGTGTGTACCAACTCGTTGGGACTCCAAGTGCAGAGTATTGTAGCAAGTGTCTTTTTCCTGTTCGAGGGTTCATATCGAACTCTTGGAGAATTAGCTTAGAGACTTCTTTTCTTTCCTTCTTCAAGCAACCTACAAAGCAAAATAGTTTCTTTGTGTCCCCAACTCTACTGTGTGGTTGTCAAGCACAACGTTTCATATTAGTAAAACCTAAAAAAATTATAAATAAATAAAAATAAAAGCAATCTATCTCACCTGCTTGATGCAGATTTCTGCTAGAATTGAAGACTTAATCATGGACACTCTTAAGCTCCGTAATTGTCTTGGTGAGAACTAAGAAAAAGGTAGACCATGCTCTTTTCGTGTATCTTTTTTCTTTCTTTTTATCCCAAAATCCAGTTTCTCATTGCTCTCATGACAAAATAGGTAATGCATGGGGCAGATCGTGATATAATATGACTTCCATGAGATTTTGGGATATACATAGTCAACCTTTTGATACAGACCAGGTATGTGTAAACTAACGCGGCATATGTAAAATCAGCATGGTCCCTGCCTCCAGTTCATTTTTTTCATGCTTAATTCCTTGGTATGATCATTGTTTCAATGTTTCGTTAAATGAACGCAGAAAGAAATAACAGGGTTCTGGACTTCCAGTAAATAGTAGTAGTGCATATTGTTTGGATAAAATTCCTGCTTAATCTCTTCATACACTTTATTTAACTCAGGTGCAAGCAACAACATATTTTGGTCTCTGTCTAATCATCTGAAATTGCTTCAATTCCTCTACGGTTAAACCTTGGTAATTCAGAGGCTCCTTACTTGGAACTGCATTTAATCAATGAAGAGGCCTTACCGTGCATACGCAGGTATCCTTGCCGCCGGTGACCCTGGCACATACACTCCCCTCGCCGAAGGCTTGTGACGGTGGTCTGTAGGATTCTCATGATGATGATGGCTCCTATAAATTTCCGGTGCCTCCATGGATGGTATATCTCCCGGTACTTCATTTATGCTTAAGTACCACCTATCTTCGACACTTGTTGTTCCTTCACTGGTATGGATCAGTGTTTTTTGTATTCTATTTAGCATATTATTTTTAGGTGTTGCTCTCTGATGTGATTTGATTTTTTACAGCCAACAAGCCCATGTTATCATATGTCCCAAAATCCACTTTTTTTTTGTTAGACGCTAATTCAGAGGCTCCTTACTTGGCCCTGCATTTGATTGTGGAAGAGGCTTTACCGTGCAGGCGCAGGTATCCTCGTCGGTGACCCGGGCATTAAAGACAAACATTTTGAAAATATATTCTTGGTGCCAGAGGTTCTGTCTGTAGTTCATCAACTAAATAAATACTCCCTCTGTTTTATAATATAAGATGTTTTAGTTTTATGGAAAAAAAATATCTAGACCTTTTTTAGTGTGTAGGTTTGGAGTGATTAGGAGTGAACCTATATGTTAAAAGAGGTCTAGATACACCCTTTTTACAACACTAAAACATCTTATATTATGAAATGGAGGGAGTATATTATATTAGTACGTGTGATTCATAAGAGTGGGCAGAGATTATGTTTTTCCATTTGGCTGAAAGAATGATATTGTACCAGGGTTCAGTAAACTGAGTTGAATATTGTTGTTATAGTATGAACCATGTTCTATGCTACAGGGATCTAAGAAACCATACTGTTTCAGGATCGCTGCCAGACAACATTAGAAATTTGACTGGGATGCAAACCATGTAAGTTATGCAAAAAATAAAATGTTAGGTAAATGGACAAAATAGAAACATATTCTTGCAATCTTGCCTCTGAATTATTACCTTCTGCCTGCAGTTTTCTCAGTGGCAACAAACTCTCAGGTTCCATACCATCAGCATGCAGACCTTAACTGCATTGTGCGCACATTGCGTATCTGGCTTGTTCCTGAACTATTTACCCTTGCAGTACTCTCCTTCGTGCTAACATTTCATATTTTAATAGGCATCTTGATGGCAATCTGTTCAGTGAAACGATGTACCTACGTGGCAGCGCTCCTGCGAAGAGTTGGGAGGAGGTGCGCAAGTTGGTGCTGCTCGTGTCCGGGATGGGTGCGTCGACGCTGCAGGCGGGTTGGCAGTTCAGCTGGTGAGCTTTCTCCATCTCAGCTTTCTTAACCAGATTTGTCTAGCATGATTCTGTGGCTTAGGTACAACATGATGTTGCTATATCACTATTATTCTTTCAAAAATGAATCCCACAAATCACAAACACTGTAATCCAAGATTTTATTGAACTGATTAGGACAGAGAAGCAAAATGACAACAACACATCAGATGCATCTGATTCACAAATCACAAACTCTAGACTAATACTTGATTTGGTCGAAAAAATTATATTTATACGTTTTCTAATGGTTCGGTCTGTACAATATTTATACCATTTCAGCCTGCTAGCAGTAAGGATATGGAACATTGAGTGTGTAAAACTAAGATCAGGTAGAATATTTTTGTCTACTCGGATAATCACCGAGCCTCATCGATCATGTATTTATAGGTGGAAGGGCTGGTGCTATGCGGTACCTTAGCATATACAATACGGACTCTCAATCGTGTCCTACTAGGTTATATCAATAACAGATAGATGCTAACTCTAACACCGTCCCTTAATCACAACTTGGACAAGTTGAGATTATGTTTGAATTATTCAAAGGCTCGATGTGGAAGTGGTTTAGTAAAACCATCTGCTACTTGATCCTTTGATGGTATGAACCGGATCTCCAACTGCTTCTTCAATACTCGTTCTCTGATGAAGTAAAAATCAATCTCAATGTATTTAGCCCGTGCATGAAACACTGGATTTGCTGAAAAATATGTGACTCCCATATTATCACACCATAAGCACGGCGTCTGAGATAACTGAATCCCCAGTTCAGCTAGTAATGACTGCAACCAAATGAGCCCGGCAGTAGCGTTTGCTACAGACTTATATTCTGCTTCTGTGCTGGACCTTGAAACAGTAGCCTCCTTTTTAGCGCTCCAAGATATCAGGTTCGATCCAAAGAATACAGCAAACCCTCCCATGGATCGACGGTCATCAACGCACCCAGCCCAGTCGGCATCAGAAAAGGCGCTTAACAGTGTTGAAGTGGACCTCATCAACGTGAGTCCAATAGTCATAGTGTGTTTAACGTACCTCAAAATTCTTTTGGCAGCTGTCCAATGAATAGTGGTAGGCGCATGTAGGTATTGACACACTTTATTTACCGCATAGAAGATATCTGGCCTTGTCAAGGTAATATATTATAGGACGCCAACCATGCTTCTATAATTGGTACTATTTTCAGGTCCCAACAGGTCACCATCATGTGCAATAACCTTTTCTGAAGAAGAAAATGGTGTAGGCATGCATGTGTAGTCTTTCATGCTGACCCTTGTGAGAATATCCTGCGCATTATTTGCTTGACTCAAGACAAATTTTCTGTACCTCAATGCTCAAGAAGAAGCTAAGATCACCAATATCCTTCAAAGCAAACTCATTGCTTAAGTATTTTAGTAGTGCATCAATTGCCAACTGAGATGAACTGACAACTATGATATCATCCACATAGATGAGCATATAAATGGTGATATTTGACTTTCGGTATATGAACAATGACGTGTCAGATTTAGAAGAAACAAAACCAATATTGACCATTTTGAACTAAGACGAGAATACCATGCTCGAGGAGCCTGTTTCATTCATAGAGTGCCTTGTCAAGTTTGCAAACATAATTTGGGGTGTTCCTGTTTTCATACCCTGGGGGTTGCCTCATATAGACTCCTCTTCCAGAACGCCATGAAGAAACGCATTCTTGACATCTAGCTATCGCAAACTCCATCCTTGAGAAACAACAATTGCCAAGACAAGTACAGTTGCAATATTTACCACTGGGCTAAAAGTATCCTCATAGTCAATACCATATCACTATTTAAAACCTTTGGCTACCAGCCTAGCCTTGTATCTGTCAATAGAGCCATTTGCCTTGTGCTTGATTTTATAAATCCATCTACAATCAATAATGTTCTTGTCTGCACGAGGTGGAACTAACTTCCAAGTTTTTTTCAAAAGGGCATCAAACTCCTCATCCATTGCTCCCCGCCAATTTGAATCAGCTAATGCAGATTCTAAATTTGATGATTCTTCAGTTTGAGAAGACATGCACCAGTGAACCGTTCCATCACTGTACTTTTTAGGTTGAACAACGCCTCGGGAAGCACACGTGACAGGTCGTCCTAGAGGTGGAACAACCTCGGAGGCAGGCGGAGTAGGCACAGACGATCCACTAGACACAGACGAATCGGCCACATCACATGAGACATGCGGCATACTTGATCCCGTGGGCTGTGATGCGGTGGAATTCCGAGACCTGGATGTAGAGGATCCCGGGGAAGAGGGCCCATGCGGGGATCGGGCGGGAGAATAGTTGTTGGACTCAGTGCGGGCGGGAGAAGTGGCGCTGGAATCCGTGTGCGTGTTAGGAGAGGCCCCGCCATGATTGAATGCTGACTGCGTCGATCCCGAGGTGGATTCGCTTAGAGAATCGGCATGGGATCGTGAGCTGTTGTGGTTTTCTCCTAAGCTGGTGTTGGAGAAGCTTGAAGCACTGTTTTGATCAGAATTTGCGTCGGGTGCTCTATTTCGATCTGTACCCTGTGGAGGAAGTGTTGGAATTATGCCCTAGAGGCAATAATAAAGATGTTATTATTATAATTCTTGTTCATGATAAAGTTTATATTCCATGCTAGAATTGTATTAAGCGGAAACATTAATACTTGTGTGGTTTGTGAACAACACCGTGTCCCTGGTACGCCTCTAAGGACTAGCTCATTGATCAATGATGGTTAAGGTTTCCTAACCATAGACATGAGTTGTCAATTGATAATGAGATCATATCATTGGGAGAATGATATGATGGACAGACCCAAACTAAGCGAAGCAATTAGATCGTTTCATCGTGTTCATCTTTGCGAAGCTTTTCCTATGTCAAATATTGTATTCCTTAGACCATGAGATAATGCAACTCCCTGGTATCGGAAGAAAGCTTTGAGGTCATCAAACGTCATCCTATGAGAGGGTGATCATAAAGGTGTCTCTCAGGTGATCGGAAAGTATCTGTTGGGTTGTATGTATCGAGATGGAATTTGTCCCTCCCAAGTCGGAGAGATATACTCCGGGCCCACTCGGTAATCGATATCAACACCGCTTGCAAGCATGTGGTTAAGGAGTTAATCACAAAGTGATATCGGATTACGGAACGAGTAAAGTACTTGCTGTGAACGAGATTGAACTAGGTATGACGGTACCGACGATCGAATCTCGGGCAAGTAAAATATCGCGAGACGAAGGGAATATATATATGGGATTGATTGAATCCTGGCATCATGGTTCATCCGATTGAAGGGTTCCGCGGCATAGTAAATCAAAATTTTCTACGGAGCGAACAGAGGGAAAGCCAAGATCTAATCTAGGAGATGCAAACAACGAGAGAGATTGGATTAGATCTTCATACCCTTGAAGATTCGCATGGAACGCTCGCTTTAACGTGGGTGATGTAGTCGCATCGCTTCTCCTCCTCGCGATCCGATCCGATCTAGCACCACAAGTGGCGGTGCCTCCGTGAGATGCACACGCGTGCACCTCGACGCCTCCTCCTTCCTCGGACCAGCGAGTATGGTGGAGAGATAGATTGGATCTACAACACGATGGCGTGGTGTATATGGTGGAGAATTTCACTGCGGGCTTCGCCTACAAATAGTCGGGAGGGAGAGGAAGGTAGCAAGGCTGCTAGGGCTTGGAGGAAGGTGTGTAGTAGTGGGAGGCGCACCACCCTCTATATATAGAGGCGGCCAGCCCTGCCCCCTCCTCCAAGCCTATCTCTAGTTTAAACAATTTAAACTCTCCCTTATCTAGAAATCCTATCTCTAGTTTAAATGATTTAAACTCTCCTTATCTATAAATTCTATCCGAGATTTAAACGAGTCAAATCTCTCTAGAATCGGCTGGCCCTATGGGGCCTTGTGCCCTGGCCCAATGCGCCAGGACACTCCCTCATAGGCCCATGCCCCTCCCGGAAGGTGGGGCCACGTTGGTCCCCTTCTAGAAGGTTCTAGAAGCTTCCAGACAATACCGATTAACCCTAACAATTCCGAACTCCAAAACTGCATCGCCTTATATGAATCTTATTCTCGGACCATTCGAACCTCTCGTGATATCCCGGATCCCATCCGAGACTCAACAAAAATTCATAAACCAATTATCCAATCTATCCTAGCCAAGACACGTTAAGTGTGTGACCTGCGGGTTCGAGAATATGCGACATGATCTTCTATCAATAATCAACAGCGGGGTCTGGGCACCCATATTGACTCCCACACATTCATCGATGATCATATCGGATGAACCACGATGTCAGGATTCAATCAATCCCATATATATATTCCCTTCGTCTCGCGATATTTTACTTGCTCGAGATTCGATCGTCGGTATCGTCATACCTAGTTCAATCTCGTTCACAGCAAGTACTTTACTCGTTCCGTAATCCGATATCACTTTGTGATTAACTCCTTAACCACATGCTTGCAAGCGGTGTTGATATCGATTACCGAGTGGGCCCGAAGTATATCTTTCCGACTTGGGAGGGACAAATTCCATCTCGATACATACAACCCAACAGATATTTCCGATCACCTGAGAGACACTTTTGTGGCATCTCGCAAAACCACTACTAGAAAATCGCGTTGAATTTGTGCATTGCATCGTCATCATCATGCATTGTTTGCATAAAACTATTTGCAGATAAACTTGTTTTGTTTTCTAAAACGCCCGACTTGTTTTCAAAATGCAACCCCGGGTCCCCGGATTACTTTTGTGTGTCTGATATCGGTTTGCAAACGGTGTTTGTAAAACAAATAAAAATATTTATTATTTTAGTGGGGCAGTCGAACGGGCCGAATGACCCGAACGACCACCCCAGAAATTTACAAACGGTCCACCCCTTAGTCCTACAGCTACCAACTAATCTACCCCAACCCAGCCTCCACATCACCCCACCCAATCCCGAGTTGCCACCTCAACCCTCTCTCTCCCTCACCCAATCCCTCCCTGCCACATCACCACCCCACTTTCCACTCCCTCCACCTGGACCCTGCCGACCCACCCACACCACAAACACACACACTCAAACACACACCACGCACGCACACTGTACCTGCGCCCACTCCCGACCCCACCCCGCAGCGGCCACACACGCACACCACGCCTGCCCACCCACCCAAACCGTCCGGCCCCGCGCTCTGGGCCCCGCACCGGCCCCACCCTCCTTCTCCTTCCTCGCGCGCAGCCCACCCCGCTCGCTCCGCCGCTCCGCTCTCCTCCCCACCTTCTTCCTCCCAGGCGCCCCCACCTTCCCCGCCTCCCACACCTCAGCCATCCTCCAAGCCCATGGCCTTCAAGGCCATGAGCCAATCCGCCCTCGCCATGGCCTCCGGTCCCTCGCCTCTCTGAACCTCTCACTTGGCCTGCCAGCAGAGCCTCCGCCTCCCAGCCACGCCCCGCCAGCGAGCTCGCGACCCTGGCCAAGCGCATCCTCCTCACCCCGCCGTCCGCCTGAGCCGCCTCCTCCGCGCCTACCCCCTCGCAGCTCACGCCCGGCCTCCCCCACCCATGAGCCTGGCTGCAAGTTGTGGCGCCTCCTTCTCCTCCTAGCCTCCCCGACGCCACCGCCTTCTCCCCACTCGCTGGCGCTGGTCTCCCCGCTTCCGCGCTTCGTCCCTCCGACCGCCCGCTGCCAGACCTCGACATGGCGTCCACCGGTGTCTGCACGACGCCGCTGCGCTTCGCCCGGCCGGCTGAGCTCCTCCGCAAGGCCGCCTCAGCGTCCCTCCGTCGCCTTGCTGCGGCGGCCCGCGCCGCTGCCGAGCAGCGCTGCCTCGCCACCAAGGTCGCCCCTTCTCCGCCGGACGTCCTCCCGCTGCAGAGGCTCCCGCCGTCGCTCCACGCCCGCCCGCCACCGGACCTCGCTGCCGCCTGCCACCCGCGCCGCGATGCCTCCGTCGCCGACGGTGCCGCCTCTGCCTCCGCGACCGACCTTCGTCCTCGCCCTGAACCCCCCCTCGCCGTGGTCGCCGACGTCGACCGCCTCCAGCGCCGCCTTGGGTCGGGCCGACGAGTCTGCCTCCGCACGTGCGGTTTTCCGGTGTAGTACCAAGTTGGTGCTAAGTTGTGGGGTGTCGGGACAGCAAGACCGCAAGACCTTCGCATCGAGAGGATATCGAAAGATGAGCATGTTGACGCCGACGACCATCGACAAGTAATTGACATGGGACTCAAGACGCCGGCGCAAGATCTACATCACGGACGCACCACGGCCCGAAGATGCCCGGAACGCCAAGATCGCCTCAAGAATCCGAAGGACCCCCGGTATCAGACCCGAGTTCGCCAACGACACTGAAGACGGAGCGCTAAGACTGCGTCCGGATCCGAGTCGAACCCGATACCGCCAAGGCCACCGACGCGGAGACGCCGAGTACTTCATCCCGGACACCGAGACCCCGGTGCGACAAGTGCTTCATCCCGAACAACAAGATCGACCCTAGTAATCCAAGAACGCTTCCGTCGAGACCGCTCCGTCGAACCCTGGACCCCGAGACCGACCCCGGACCCCGAACCCCGGAACCCCAAGACCGTCGAGAACCCTAATGTGTGAACCCCTCTCCGAGAACCCTATTTTATAAATGGTCAACTATATGAATTGTTGCATATTGAATTGTCATACTCGCATGCATATCTGTGGTTTGGGGGCCTTATGCCGATTCACCTAATAATTAAATATGTGGCCATATGCGGGCAAATCTAGCCTTATATTGGCCTCATTTAAACATGTGTAGCGAACCGGTTCCATCTGTTGTCTTGCTAAACAACATTTAATATGCGGGGGTTTAAACAACTTGAACCATATATTAATTGTCGGGACCCCGGTTCCGCTTAATATGACCTAATTGCATCGCACCTTGCCATGTCATTCATCATGCATGCATCATGCCGATCTTCTGCCGTTGTATTAAATATTGCATCCGGTGTTTCTTCTAGTGTTTTGGTTCTTCGCGGATAAGGCCGTTGAGTTGATGTGAGCTTCGCCCCGATCTTCGGTTGAACCCTTCGGCAATGTTTTCAGGCGAGCATCTCCCCCTTTCTACCTATCTTACTTTTATAGTATTTACTTCCCTCCTGTTGATCTATTGCTATCTGTGTTGCGATGCTTTAGTTTTCGTACCTGTGAGATATCGTGCAGCCCTATATTGCCTTGGACACATCCTATTACCTGTTGTTTGGTAGATAGTTGGACTTGCGCGTCGTAGTCGCTTGCTCAAGGGTTGTTGCGTGTCGTCAAGTGCCACAGTTGCTGATGTATTGCCGCATGTTGTTGTTGAAGATGGCCCTAGTTTTACTTATCGTTCACTTTAATTTCTGTTTAACAACTAAAATTGAAATAAGCAGAGGCATCGGTGGGTGATAGAAAATATTTGGTTTCCGAACGCCCACTTGTGTCCCGTAAGACCCCGAGTACTTGATACTGTTCCTTGATTTATCGCGCTATCCACATCCGGAGGTATATGGGACCGCCGAGCGAGCTTGATTCATCTTATTTCTTGGGGCCACAAACTAGTTTGAGGTTTTATTTACGATCCTGTACTTATGCCATGCTACTTATGTATTTAAATTGTGCGAGGAGCACACTTTCGCTTAGGTAAGCGGAGTGATTACGCGTATCGACAAGCCCAGCCACACTTTCGGGTTCCCGTCGCTTCATGACCATTGACGCAAACCTTGAGTCCGTCTCGAGCTTGCTTACTCCGCTATGGATCTACTCAATGGGGTGGCCCCGAAATATTTCTGAATCTCGTGATTGTTCACCGTGAAAGCCTCGTTGGGTTTTGAGTTGGTTTTTCCGAGGTTGATCGGCGTGTGTTGCTATTGGTGCACCCGCCGGGTAAAACTTTACAAAGCCGTGTCCGCGGATATGGACGACTTGGAGCACAGTATCTCGATCATAGACAAGCATAACTAAAGTTTATTGCTGTAAATTTGACTTTATAATGACTAGTAATCAGCTTCACTATAATGGAATGGCTAAATAATACTGTCCACAATTGCTTGTTTGGTTTGTCGCTTGCGACAATGGCATCTGACTAGTAAGTATTGCAACTACAACGGAATGGCTGAATAAAAGTACCAACAACTGCTGGGTTTTTGGGTTATCTCATGTTAATGGTATCTGATTAGTAAGTGTTGTAACTATAACGGAATGGTTAACTAAAAGTGCCCACTGCTTACTTTATCAGGATGATTATTTAAACCTGACTAGTAAAGTGCCGCAACTATAACTAAATAAGTAAAACTGCCAACTGTGTGAGTTCCTCGGTTGACTTCCTCGTTTGGTCTCGAGGGGGAAACGCCAGGATGGGTTTGTTTGATGATAGTATCAGGTTGGTTCCGGATAGGTCCTTCTTACCCCTCTCTGGTTGCCGCCAGTTGTATCGAGTCTCTATAGGTTGTTTAGTGCATGCTGCCGCTGCCGCTTCAGTCCACCATACCTATGTAGGCGAGGACCGCCGAATTCTAGCCTCGCCGTGTACTGGCCTCAGTACTGACGCTCCTCTTTTTCCTTTGACCTTTGTCGGCACCCCTTTTGTTTAAGCAGGTTTTGAGATCGACGTCGTTAGCAGGGTTACCCTTCCGGCTTGGCCTGGGCAGGGTTATGGACGCCATTGGTTATTCTTCAGGGCTCTTAGCCCCATTTGCATCTTGTCTGTAGTCGGACGCCCCATCGTCTTCAAGGTGATTTGGATCTTTGTATATTATATCTGTATTCTTGACTCATTGAGTCGCTGTTATATATATATCTGTTCTGTGGGTCCCATCGAGGACTGTTGTGTAATGTTATTACCGCTTTCCACGCATTTAAAGTGCCTGGTGGGCACCTTTGAATCGTTTCTATGCGGGTTGGCGGATTTCGCTAAAACTTGCATAGGTCCGATTCTGAGGGTGTTACAACCTTTATGATCACCCTCTCATAGGATGACGTTTGATGACCTCAAAGCTTTCTTCCGATACCAGGGAGTTGCATTATCTCATGGTCTAAGGAATACAATATTTGACATAGGAAAAGCTTCGCAAAGACGAACACGATGACACGATCTAATTGCTCTTCTTTGTTTGGGTCTATCCACCATATCATTCTCCCAATGATATGATCTCATTATCAATTGACAACTCATGTCTATGGTTAGGAAACCTTAATCATCATTGATCAATGAGCTAGTCCATAGAGGCGTACTAGGGACACGGTGTTGTTTACAAACCACACAAGTATTAAAGTTTCCGCTTAATACAATTCTAGCATGGAATATAAACTTTATCATGAACAAGAATTATAATAATAACATCTTTATTATTGCCTCTAGGGCATAATTCCAACAGTATCCCACTTGTACTAGAGTCAATAATCTAGTTTACATCTGGCAACAATCTCACACCCATGGCACTGAGGTGTTGATCATGTTTTACACGTGGAAGAGGTTTAGTCAGTGGATCTGCGACATTCAGATCCGTATGTACTTTGCTAATCTTGAGATCTCCATACGCTATATAATCTCGGATTATATGAAACTTGCAGTTGATATGCTTGGTCTTTGGATGATATCTTGGTTCCTTAGCGAGTGCTATGGCGCGGTGTTGTCACACAATATCTCCAGTGGTCCAATGCACTTGGAACCACGCCAAGCTCGATGATAAAGTTTCGATCCAAACTCCTTCACTTGGCGCTTCTGGCAGCCATATTCCGCTTCTACTGTAGATCCCGCGATCACGCTTTGCTTGCAGCTTCTCCAGCTCACAGCTCCTCCATTCAAAATATACACGTATCATGTCTGAGATTTAGAATCATCCTTGTCGGTGTCGAAACTAGCGTTGACGTAACCTTCTACGACATGCTATTCATCACCCCCATAGACTAAGAACATTTCTTTAGTTCTATTTTAGGTACTTTAGGATGTTCTTCACGGCTGTCCAGTGTTCCACTCCTGGATCACTTTGATATCTGCTCGTCAAACTAAGAGCATTGGACACATCCGGTCTAGTACACAGCATGGCATACATGATGGAACCTATGGCCGAGGCATAAGGCACTTTGCTCATAGCTTCCCTATCATTTACCGTAGCTGGACACTGAGCCTTGCTCAATATCTTACCTGACAACATAGGCACTGAACCTTTCTTTGCCTTATCCATTCTGAACCTTTTCAGAACTTTGTCTAGGTATGTACTCTGGCTTAAAGCTATCAAGCTTCTTTGTCTATCTCTATAGATTTTGATGCCCAATATATAAGAGCTTCACCTAGGTCTTTCATTGAAAAACACTTGTTCAAATAACTCTTCACATCGTTAAGTATGTTGATGCCATTTCCAATAATCAATATGTCTTCCACATATAGTACCAGAAACGTCACCGAGCTCCCACTCACTTTCTTGTAGATACAAGCTTCGTAGCAATTTGGAACAAATCCAAAGCTCTTGATCACTTGATCAAAACGAAGGTTCCAACTCCGAGATGCTTGCTTCAGTCCATAAATGGAACGCTGAAGTTTGCATACTTTACTAGCATCCTTAGGATCGACAAAACCTTCGGGTTGCATCATATACAACTCTTCATCAATGTTGCCATTGAGGAAAGCAGTCTTGACATCCATCGCCATATTTCATAATCATGAAGCGGCAATTGCTAATAAAATCCGAATGGACTTAAACATCGCTACGGAGAGAAAGTCTCATCGTAGTCAACACCTTGAACTTGTCGAAAACCTTTTGCGACAAGCCGTGCTATAAACGGTACCATTACCATCGCGTCCGTTTTCTTCTTGAATATCCATTTGCACTCAACGGCCTTTCGGTCGCTAGGAGGATCCACCAAAGTCCATACTTGGTTTTCGCTCATGGATCCCAATTGGTTCATGGCTTCGACCATTTCTCGAGTCTGGGCTCATCATCGGCTTCCTCATAGTTCGTGGGTTCCTTTGTCTTCTACCAACAAGGCGGTCAAGGCGAGTTGCCGTACCACTCGGGAGGGGCAGCGACCTTGTCGACTGCGACGTTCGATGCGACATCGTCCGAAGCTTCATGATCCTTGTCATTAGCTTCCTCTATTGTTGGTGCGGTGCGGCCTTTGGAACAATTTCAGGTCTTGCGCTACTCTCCAATTCAAGAAGGTTCAATAACCTCGTCTAGCTCTACTTTCCTCCCACTCACTTCTTTCGAGAGAAACTCCTTCTCAAGAAAGGAACCATTCTTCACGACAAACACTTTGCCTTGGTTACGTGATAGAAGGTATACCCAATGGTTTCCTTAGGGTATCCTATGAAGGCGCATTTCTCGCTTTGGGTTCGAGCTTGTCGGCATCAACTTCTTGGCGTAAAGCATCCCCAAACTTTAAAGCGACAACTTAGGTTTAGCACCAAACCACAGTTCATACGGTGTCGTCTCAGCAGTTTAGATGGATCCCTATTTAAAGTGAATGCAGCGGTTTCTAATGCATAACCCCAAAATGATAACGGCAAATCGATGAGACATCATTGATCGGACCATATCTAATAGGGTTCGATTCCGCTTCAGACACACCATTGTCTTTGTGGTGTTCGTGGCGTGAGTTGTGAAGCGATTCCACTTGCTTTAAGATGCGTGAGAAAATCATAACTCAAATATTCACCTCCACGATCGGATCGTAGAAACTTAATCTTTACATTACGATGGTTCTCCACTTCATTCAAATTCTTTGAACTTTTCAAATGTTTGATTTATGTTTCATTAAATAGATATACCCATATCTACTTAAGTCATCGGTAAAAGTGAGGAAATAGCGATATCCACCGGCGTCGAAACACTCATCGGTCCGCATACATCGGTATGTATGATTTCCAACAAGTCCGTTGCTCGCTCCATCATCTGGGAGAGCGGGGTTTTGATCATCTTGCCCATGAGGCATGGTTAGCATGTGTCAAATGATTCAAAATCAAGAGACTCCAAAGTCCATCGAATGGAGTTTCTTCATAAGCTTTACACCAATATGACCTAGGCAGCGATTGCCACAAATAAGTAGTATTATCACTATCTACTTTGCATCTCTTAGCCTCAATGTTATGGATGTGTGTTTCATCCCTTTCGGTTAGAAGAAATAAACCATTCACAAAGAGGTGCATGACCATAAAGATGTTACTCATATAAATAGAACAACCATTATTCTCCGATTTAAATGAATAACCGTCTTGCAATAAACATGATCCGAAATAATGTTCATGCTCAGCGGGCACATAATAACATTTATTAAGGTTTAAAACTAATCCCGAAGGTAAAACTAAGGAGGCGTGCGGCCATCACATCAACTCTTGATCCGTTGCCAGCGCATCGTCACCTCATCCCTCAAGCCGCCGTCTATTAGTAGCTCTGTTTGAGTTACAAATATTAGCAATTGAGCGTATCAAATACCGGGCACTACAACAAGGGCTAGTAAGGAAAACATCAATAACATGTATATCAAATATACCTTTGATGGTGCCAGCCTTCTTGTCCGCTAAGTACTTGACGATTCGCTTCGATGACCCTGTCCTTGCAATAGAAGCACTCGATGTCGGCTTAGGACGGACTGAGCTTCTTCTCGGCGGAATTGCGCTTGCCGCCGCCCTTCTTGAAGGGCTTCTTTGCTCCTTACCTTTCTTAAAGGAGGGCTTGTTGACCATCAACACATGATTATCCTTCTTGATGCCCACTTCCGCGACCTTGACTGCGAAGAGCTCGGTGATCGTATCGATGGAACCAATCGATTGGTTCCGATACGATAAATATCGAATTGGTTCAGCGATACGATCACGGGCTCTTCGCGAAGCGATTGTGAAGGCTGGTTACAATGTATCGATAATCATAACGATGAACGATGAGGCGGTTCAAAACTGTGAAACAATGGGAAAGTGGCTGGAACGTCACTGTGGATCCATGTCGATCGTGGACAAATTTGAGAAGATGGTGCCTGATAACCGAAATCTGGCGATCATGCAAAGTAAGTGTGACATGGAAATTTGAAGGATGAGCTTCAAGCGTGGTTCCAGACGGATCCTGAGAGTGCAGCGGAAGTGATGGTATAAAGTGGTGGGAAGACAATGATGGGAACTCAAACTAGCTGCAATTAGATCCTATGAGAGGGTGATCATAAAGGTGTCTCTCGGTGATCGGAAAGTACATGTTGGGTTGTATGTATCGAGATGGAATTTGTCCCTCCCAAGTCGGAGAGATATACTTGGGCCACTTTCGTGTCGATATCAACACCGCTTGCAATCATGTGGTTAAGGAGTTAATCACAAAGTGATATCGGATTACGGAGCGAGTAAAGTACTTCGTGAGCGAGATTGAACTAGGTATGGCGGCAATCGATGAATCTCGGGCAAGTAAAATATCGCGAGATCAAGGAATATATATATGGGATTGATTGAATCCTGGCATCGTGGTTCATCCGATATAATCATCGATGAATGTGTGGGAGTCAATATGGGTGCCTGACCCGGCTGTTGATTATTGATAGAAGATCATATACGCATATTCTCGAACCCGCAGGTCACACATAACGTGTCTCGACGCTAGGATAGATTGGATAACTGGTTTATGAATTTTTGTTGGTCTCGGATGGGATGCGGGATATCACGAGAGGTTACGGAATGGTCGGAGAATAAGATTCATATAAGGCGATGCAGTTTTGGAGTTGAATTGTTAGGGTTAATCGGTATTGTACCGGAAGCTTCTAGAACCTTCCGGAAGGGGACCAACGTGGCCCCACCTTCCGGGAGGGGGCATGGGCCTATGAGGGAGTGTCCTGGCCGCATTGGGCCAGGGGCACAAGGCCCCATAGGGCCCAGCCGATCCTAGATAAGTTTAAACTCGTTTAAACTAGAGATAGGATTTCTAGATAAGGGAGAGTTTAAATCGTTTAAACTAGAGATAAGATTTCTAGATAAGGGAGAGTTTAAATTGTTTAAACTGGAGATAGGCTTGGAGGAGGGGCAAGGCTGGCCGCCCCCCTCTATATATAGAGGGGTGGTGCGCCCCCTTCCCCACACACACCTTCCTCTAAGCCCTAGCTGCCTTGCTACCTTCCTCTCTCCCTCCCGACTGTTTGTAGGCGAAGCCCTGCAGCAGAAATTCTCCACCATATACACCACGCCGTCGTGTTGTAGATCCAATCTATCTCTCCACCATACTCGCTGGTCCGAGGAAGGAGGAGACGTCGAGTCTTGCTGCTGCGTGTGCATCTCACGGAGGCACCGCCACTTGTGGTGCTAGATCGGATCGAGATCGCGAGGAGGAGAAGCGAGTGCGACTACATCACCCACGTTAAAGCGAGCGTTCGCTGTCTTGAATCTTCAAGGGTATGAAGATCTAATCCAATCTCTCTCGTTGTTTGCATCTCCTAGATTAGATCTTGGCTTTCCCTCTGTTCGCTCCGTAGAAAATTTTGATTTACTATGCCGCGAAACCCTTCAGGAAGACAAATAGAAATTGGCAATGGATTAAGAGTATGACTATTTTGCATGTTAGTATCATCAAAATATCATCTCCTTGCTCAAAATTTCGAAGAGAAGAGTCTAACAAGAGAATTTGTTGTTTGAGAAGGGCTCCAGCATTAGGATGCAATTTTTTTGAAGGGAAAAACACCTTCATCAAAAACTACGTCACGATATATATAGACCCTACCTGTAGAAACTTCGAGACACACTTGACTCCTTTGTGACGAGGACTATAGCCTATAAAAACATATTGTTTGGAACGGAAAGCTAGTTTACGCTTGTTATAAGGGCATAAATTTGGCCAACACGCACAACCAAAGACACGGAGAGAGGAATAGTTGGGATTAGTACCAAGAAGGCGATGTGTAGGAGTGTCATTGTTGATAACTTTACTAGGAAGCATATTTATGAGGTATGTGGCAGTAAGGAATGCTTCATCTCAAAATTTAAGTGGCATACCAGCATTAGAAAGGAGTGCAAGGCCAACCTCAACTATGTGACCATGCTTTCGCTCAGTAAACCCATTTTGTTGATGGGCATGAGGGCAAGACACATGATGTGATATACCTTGTGTTTGGAAGTGAGAGTTAAGTTTAACATATTCTCCTTTCCAATCGGATTGGACAGTAAGGATCTTTTTGTCAAATTTGCGTTCAACAAGTGTTTGAAAATTGACAAACGCAGCTAGGGTATCCGATTTTTTCTTGAGTAAGTAGATCCAAGTAAATTTACTATAATAATCAATAAATATTACATAATAGTCAACGCGACCAATAGAAGTAGGTGCAGGACCCCATACATCAGAAAATACTAATTGTAGAGGAACCGTAGACACACTAGTGAAGATAGGATAAGATAACTGATGACTTTTAGCTTGTTGACAAGGATCACATACTGACAAGAAACTAGAATCTCTAACACAAGGTAACTTATTTTTCTAATGATTTTCCTAACAATATCAAAAGAAGGATGACTAAGACGACTATGCCACTTGGACAGAGAGAGCTTGACTGCAGCAAAGTCATGTTTTTGGGACATAGGAGACTCCAAGGATGAAATCAGGGGATATAGGCCACCAACGCATCATCCTATATGAATTGTTTTCCGTGTGACCTGATCCTTGATCAAAAAGGAGAACAGATGAAACTCGATAAACACATTATTATCATAAGTGAAATGGTGGACAGAGAGCAGATTTTTGGATGCAGTGGGAACATGCAGAATATTGCGAAGTTGAAAATTTTGAGAAGGAGTATGAATAATTGATTGACCAATATGTGAAATAATCATACCTTGTCCATTGGCCGTATTCACTCGATCATTGCCCTTGTAGGTGTCACGGACAGTCATATTATTGAGCTCCCCCGTAATGTGATGAGTGGCACCAGTATCCGGGTACCAATTTGTGTCGACTCCATAGATGGCATGAAATTCCTTCTCGCCATAGGAATCATGATCATCAAATCGTGACCAACAATCTTTAGCAAGATGACCTTCTTTGTCGCAGATTTGGCAGGTAGCATCAACCAGGGGGAAGTGCGACGCCTGCCACGTCCACGGCCGCGCCCCCTCCTGTAGGCGCACGTCCACCGCCGCGGTTATAGCTGGAGTAGCTGTCTCGACGATCATCATGTCGATCTGTTGCCTGCCAAAACCCACCGGCGAGCAGCGACTGACAACACGGAGAGCCGGAGGCTCCAGATGCTGGTGGGCCACGGTCCCTCGGCGACGGCCGCAAAAGCTCGCACCGTCTGGCTTGGTTCGGCGTGCCACGACCTATACCTGGTCGGGAAGGTGAAGGATTGCTCCGATTGATTTCTGCATGATAAACAAGTATCGTAAAATTCGAGCCGTAATCGGCTCCCGGTTTCCACAGAATCGGCTCCTAAAGCCGATTGCCCCATGGTTCTGCGTTAGATTTATAATAACATGGGGTTTTGCTCGATCACTACAAGTTAAATCGATCTACGATAGTCTAATGTTTTCACCACGTAATCGGAACATCCTACGCGTGATTGAGCCTGGTACGTACAAAAGATGAAGAATATTAACCCTAGAGGAGGCCTAATAACCAACGTAAAGCCAATTACCGGAACATCCTCTCTAGAACGAATAAGCCACGTCTTTATGCATTACTGGATCGTTCAACCCGTTTGTAAGGCCTCACTACGTAGATATCAAACTAAACATTGGTGAACAAGGCACAACTATAACAGATCGAATCGACTAAATAAAGATCAAGCAAGGTGCTACCCTTGCACTTCGGGAAAAGGTGCAAGGGTAGCGAGATAGCTAGAGGTAGCATAACTTCGACGATAGTAAAGAAAAAGCACCGATGCTAGCCTCAAACAATCTATGATAAGGGTATTACTGCATCATCAACGCTTGATCTGAGTAAAACCAGGTAATGAATAAGTGAATCTTGCCTAGATCGCAAGATGCGATCTAGGCGACATAACACTACGAAAGAAACCCTAAGAACAAGGGGTGGCGATGCCGAGATTGTGTTTGTTGTGAGCGTGGTTGTCCTCCTCTTTCAATATCCCTAGGTACATATTTATAGTCCGGAGACTCTCTACTTTTGGAATAACTCTACAACTCTATCTTTACCTAAACATAAACGGAACCTAAACAAACACGAAACCTACTATGATACAAGATACACGGGCAATTTAGCCCAAATCCACACACTAGGCCGATCCAACAACTCGTTGAATATATGTATCTTCTAAGCCCATCTTGATCACGGCCCATCTCCGTCTCTGGCCAAAATACGGTGATAACACATGCCCCCCTGGTTTTGGCAATGATAATTCCAAAACCACCCTGTGTGTTTTTTCTCTTCTTCTCCTCCCTTTTTTTTATCGGGCTGCGTGGGCGAATCGTGGCGAGCAGAACCGTCACGCTACCCCTTCATCACGATGCCATGTCTTCTCAACTCCTGCGCAGTGCATGATTTGACGATTTTGGCAGTGCAATCTGGGAAACCGCTATGGCATTGAACCGTCTGTCCACTATTCCCCTTATTTAAATCAGCCTGAGCGATTCGCAGTCCCCATCTTCCTCCGGTTGCGGAAAACCCTTTCCCTTCACGGAAAAACCCTCTTTCTCGCCATGGCCTCCTCTGCTTCCTCGGTGTGTCCTCCCACGCCTCCAACTCGCGACGGCGAGAGCCGACGCGGAGCATCCACCGATGGCGGCAGATAACCTCTCGCCCACAATGGTGGGACGAGAGGGGTTTCGCCGTCTGGTCGGAGGATGACGCATCCATGACCGACGGCGAGGAGGACCTGCAGTTCCTCGCTGATGGGGAACTGGAGGCGGACAGTGCTGACGACGCCATGTCCTGGGATGGCGCCGACTCCTCCGAAGAATAGGAGGAAGAGGAAGATACCTCCTCCGAGGAGTATCAACCAGTGAAGTACTTCCGCACCGGGTCCAGCGAGGAAGACGACGACGAGGACGACGAGGCCCCTGCTGACTTCTTCGGCAGCAGCAGTGAAGACGACGCCGGAAGCAGCGTCGAGGATAGCGCTCAAGACGGCGGCGACGACAGCGGCGACGACGACCTCGGCTTAGATTAGGAATCAGTAGTAATAGCCGTAGCAGTAGTAGGCCCCTTTTGTAACCGATCGCCCTGTAAACAATGATCTTTTGAATGAATGGAAATCTGTCTCCCAAATATTGTTCCTCTTTGCTTTGATTCTGCCGATAATCGAAATAGGTCGATGTTTCAGGAGTCGATGACACTGTATCGGCTTTCTACATCTTTGTATGCACAGTCGAACAAACAAGTCAATCCACAGAGCCGATGACTACCCATCGGCTTTTAAAAACGTTAGTGGTCAACCTTTGGTTGCATTACAACGGCCACTTCTTGGTTTCAAATGATGACCATGACCTTCCTCAATACAAAGCGACCCAAATCTCCCATTGCCCATCGAAAACGTGCCCCGCTAAGCGACGATGATAAGCAAAGATGAAGATGACTAAGCTGAGCTCGCCAAGGTGGACCTGTTTGTAACATGTGTGAACCTCTAGAGTCGATGGCCGCGCATCGGCTATATATTTCCCTTTATTTATTTTTTTTATTCGGCCGATTTTCAGCATCGGCCCCCATACTTTTACTGTCCAACATCCCACATGCTTGGGAAATATTTCTTGAGATGTTGCCCGTTGACTGCTACTGGGAACTTTACGCCATCCAACTGCTCGAGCATGTATGCGTTTCCTCTTAAAACCTGGTCAACCCTGTACGGACCGTGCCAATTTGACGACCATTTACCATACGTCGCATCCTTAGTCCCCAAGGACAACACAGCTTCCCATACCAGATCACCAACGTGGAACTCCTTTGGCTTTACTTTCTTGTTGTATGCACGAGCTACTTTGGCTTTGTTTTCTTTGATTTTCTCGAGTGACCATAGCCTGAGCTCGGTTAAATCCTCTACACTGTCACTCATCAGGGCTGCGTATTCCTCAGTCGTTAGATCGTTCTGAAAAGTGACGCGTCTTGATCCAGCCGTAATTTCCCAGGGTAGGACGGCTTCTTGTCCATATACTAGATGGTATGGTGAGGTTTTTATTGCTCCATGGCATGACATACGATAAGCCCATAACGCCTCTGACAAAACCTCGTGCCAACGCCTTGGGTGCTCATCGACTTTTCTCTTGATCAACTTGATGAGACTACGATTGGGCCTTCAGCTTGCCCATTAGCTTGAGCATAATATGGAGATGATCTAATCAGCTTAATCCCCATGTCCTCAGAAATTTTCTAAACTCACGAGAAATAAAGACCGAACCTCCATCGGTCGTGATAGTTTGGGGAATCCCGAATCTATGGATGACATGTTCCTTCACAAAATTGATAACATCCTTCGAATTTACTGACTTCATTGGGACAGCCTCCACCCATTTTGTGAAGTAGTCAGTGATAGCCAGGATCCACATGTGGCCTTTGCTTGATGGAGGATTGATTTTGCCGATCATATCCATACCCCAACCTCGGAATGGCCAAGGCTTGATGATGGGATTCATTGCTGACGCGGGCACCATCTGGATTTTTCCAAACTTCTGACATGCTTGACACCCTTTGTAGTAGTTGAAACAGTCCTCAAGCATGGTGGGCCAATAAAACCCTGATCGCCTAATCAACCATTTCATCTTATGAGCCGATTGGTGAGTTCCACAAGCGCCTTCGTGTACCTCGTGTAGGAGCTGATTGGCCTCGGCTGACCCCAGGCATTTGAGCAATAGCCCTTCTAGTGTCCTGTAAAACATGTCATCCCCAATAAGCACATACTTCATGGCTTTGTACCTTATCCGTTTAGGTGCCCCCCGAGCCGAATCTTTCAAGTAATTGAAGATATCGGCTCTCCAGTCGTCCGCTTCCAGGAACTGTACCTGAACGTCGGCTCCTTCTACCACGTCCTTGTATCCTGAAGCCATCTGCGCAAGATCGTTCGCCTCGGTATTCTGCGATCTTGGGATCCAAGTGAAGTTTACGTACCGGAATTGCGTCATCAGCTCGCGGCAGTGCAGCCATAATGGGAAGAGGGACTCGCTCTCGCACTTGTAGTCCTCCGTGAGCTGGGAAATCACCAACTTGGAGTCTCCAAAAATTTCCCTTTGCTCCGCTCGAGGAGTAACTCCATCCCCTTGCATATTGCCTCGTACTCGGCTACATTGTTGGTGCGAGAGGTAGACAACCTGATGGAGAAGGAAAATGTTGCCCCCCGGGGCGACACGAGTAAAATTCCGATGCCGCAGCCATCGTCACAAACTGATCCGTCGAAAAACATCGCCCACGCTCTTATGGACAGTGCGGCTATGTTAGTGTTAATCCTTTCAGCGATAAGATCAGCGGCCTTTGTCCCTTAGCGCTTTCGCGGGTTGATACGGATGTCAAACTCGACAATGCAAACATCCATTTGCCCAGCCGGCCTTTTAACATAGGAGCCGACAACATGTGCTTTATGACGTCGATTTGCATATGATGATAATCTGCGATAGCAAAATGTCGCAACTTAGTGCGGTGAAAAGCGAGAGGCACAACTTATCGATATCGTGGTCTCTGCGTCCAGCATCCTCCTGCTTATGTAAAATACGACCCGCTCCAGCCCATCATAAACTTGCACCACTACCGAGGCGATGGACGTGTCAGCCACTGACAAGTAAATGTAGAATGGCCTGTCAGGCTGAGGTGGAATTAACACTGGCGGTTTTGTCAAATATTCTTTGATCTCGTCAAAGGCTCGTTGTTGTTCTGCCCCCCAGCGGAATTCCTCGTCAGATTTGATTTTTACTAGCCCCATGAACGGCTCAATCCTTCCTGACAGATTGGAGATGAATCTTCTGACGAAGCTGATCTTGCCGATAAGGGACTGCAGTTCTTTCTTCGTGGTGGGCGGCTTCATAGTTCGCACTGCCTCTTGACTTTTCAGGCCGATCTCAATCCCGCGTTCATGGACCAAGAAACCCAAGAACTGACCGGCCGTCACCCCGAAGGCACACTTCTTCGGATTCATCCGTAGGCCGAATTTTCTTGTTCGGTCCAGGACACGTTGCAGATCGTCCAAGTGTCCGTGCGCTGAAGCAGACTTGACCACCACGTCATCGATGTAGATTTCCACCAACTTGCCGATCAGGTCATGGAAAATATAATTCATGGCCCTTTGGTACGTGGCGCCGGCATTTTTCAGACCAAACGTCATGACTACATATTCAAATAACCCCACGGACCCTGGGACTCTGAATGCAGTCTTGTGTATGTCTTCTGGAGCCATGAAGATCTGGTTGTACCCGGCATTGCCGTCCATGAAGCTCAAAATTTTATGACCAGCTGCTGCATTGATCAATGTTTACGCCACGGCATCGGATATTCATCCTTGGGGTAGCTCTGTTGAGATCTCGAAAATCTATAGCAACACGCCATTGGCCACCCTTCTTCTCTCTGAGCACGATGCTAGAAATCCATTCACATACACGCATGGCCCGATCAACTTGGCGTCAACATTTTCTCGACCTCTTTCTTGACTTCTTCGATTTCGGCCTTCATTTGTCGTGCTCGCTGCTGGAACGGCGAAATCCTTTTTGCGGAGGCCGATGCTCGATGATGCTCCTGTCCAACCCAGGCATCTCTGTGTAGTCCCAGGCGAAGCATTCTGGATATTGTTTCAACAGGGCTATCATCGGGCCCCGCAGACTCGGTTCTAACTTTCTGCTGATAAATGTTGGTCGTGGCTTATCCCCAGGACCAATGTCGATCTCTTCTAGCTCATCAGCTGACGTAAACCCGTACCCTAGCTTTCCGTCCCCTGTTAAATCGACGCTAAACACAGGGCAAACGGTGGGTGAAGACAACAAAAATAATTTGGGCCGATCGCTTGAATCGGCCCCCTTTGTGCTTGCATCAGTCAGGGACGATTTACACCTCATTATTTTACAGTGGCAGAGCATCTCTCTGCTACGACTACATGAGCTGCTTGTCGTATGGTCGCTGCTTTTTATTTTTTGTGGCCGATCGCAGGGATCGGCCGTACCACGGATGATCGTGGGATCTTCTACTCTGTAAGGCCAGTGGATAAGACCAGCCTCACCCCGTTTTTTGTAGCTTCAATACGCTCGCAGCCGTCTAGGTTGATTCCCGAGATCGGCTCTTGGTCTTCTGCTTCCCAGACGTTCATGCCAGCTATGGAGATCTCGATAAAATCGTCTGCGTGGATGACCTCCACTTCGTCTCCATCCTTTGGATCGTGCGATGCATTGTGGACGGATGCAGCAATTAGCGTGAATCAATCCCTTCCTAGCAAGACCGTGTAAGTGCTCTTCTGTCCACGACGAAGAATGACGTGATGCGGTTTTCCTGCCTTGTCAAGTCCACGTTCGACGCCTTGCGTCCCGAAGATCGACCGTTGAAGTCGCTCAACGTGACGTTGGTTTTGATCGGATCGGCGGTGGGCGTCCCAAAGCGTCGTAGCATGGAGTATGGCATGATGTTGACGGCTCCGGTGTCTACCAACATCTTACGACAGGTTGCCCATTGATGTAACCTCGCAGTGCAGGCTTTCGGATGTTTGTAACCCTTCTCACGTGGCTTCTCAAAGATGACCGCCGTGGGCCTGAGTCAGCGTACCACGGGTAGCTCATCGGTTCTTGGCGGCGCAGAATACGAACACCATGTTTGTGCCAGCCGATGTCTTTGCATCGGCTTTTATCGGTTTAGGGCGCCACTCTTTCTGGCGGGCGGTCTTCCGTTTCCAGCTGCCTCACTTTGACGGCGGATCGGTAGTGCTTTCTTCAACGCGTGGAGATACTGCGCTTCAGCTTCCTCTAAGTTACGCAGCCGCTGCACTCTACGCTTCTGGGTGTGTCTGAGTCCGTCGGGGCACCACCTTGGACGGTGATACCTGTCTCCGTCCTTGCCATTCTTTGGTTCCTCGAGGTCTTCTGCTCGAGCGGACTCCCTGTGGCGGCCCTGGGGATGAAGAGGCCCTAGACGTTTGAATACTGACACTGGCCTCGTGTCTTCCTTTTGCTGACCGCATTTTGGGCAGTTGTCGATTGTAGGCAATCGGCTCATTCCTGCGCCCCAGCAATACCTGAAGAAAGGACAATCCCAATGTCTGTCTGTGTCCTCCTTCTTTTTCGACGGCCCCCTAGCAAGGTGCTCATATCCTTCGTCGTCTCTGTCGCGCCAGCGACGTTGGTCGTACTGGCGCTCATACTTGTTAAGGAGATGCGTAGAATGTGGCTTCTGATATCGCATTCTCCTCACTTGTTCCTCTCAAATCTGCTTTGTCATTGTGGCTGGGCGGTCGCATGGACTAGCCTCCTTCCTTTCCTTGCCCAGGCGACCACCGTCCTCCTTATGCGTGTCATGGTGGTATCCCGACCACGCCATGTTAACGTCGAGCGAAATCCAGCTTACGTCTTGCGGAGCGGCCGGTTCTACCATGTTGACGCCGGAAGCGGGTTTGTGTCCACTTTCATGGCGAACGCCCAAGGATCGACGGCCTTGTTCTATAGCCATTTGGATTTGGCGTGAAGCTCTTTGCACTCGTTGGTGGTGTGAGTGAACGAATGATGCCACTTGCATTATGGTCTCCCGTTCATCTCCTGAGCCGTAGGGATTTTGTGGCCTTCGGGTAACCTCAGCTGCTTCTCCTTCAGCAGCAGGTCGAATATCTGCTCAGCTTTGCTCACATCGAAGTCGAACCCTTTCGCAGGCCCTTCTTTGTTTCACCCATTTAGCCACGTGATCGCCCCGAGCCCATTCAGCTACGGCCACCTCCTGGTCTTGTGTAGGATCTTCTTCTTCTGCATCGACCAGGCTTATCGGACGTTTGAATTTGTCTTGGTATAACTCCGGGTGGCGCTGCTCGTACATCGTCAATTTCTGGGCCATGTGCGCTAATGAGTTGTATTCTACCTGGAACGCCAGATCCTTGATGGGTGCTGAGAGACCCAATACTGCCAGCTCAACCGCTTCCTTCTCAGTTAAACGAGCCGAGTAACATCGGTTCTTGACAGTCCTGAAGCGCTGGATGTACTCGGCTACAGTTTCTCCACGCTTACCCGCTTTGTGCAGTGCGCAATGCCAGCCTCAGTAGCCTCTGAATGGTACTGGATGTGGAACTGCTCTTCCAGTTGCTTCCAGGTATGAATTGAGTCAGGTGGTAGTGAGGTGTACCACCCAAAGGCTGGTCCTGTCAGAGATTGCGCAAAGAATCTTACGCGCATCTGATCCGATGCCGAAATCATCCCTAGTTGTGCCAGGTAGCGGCGTATGGGCTCGATCGAGCGTGACCCTTGACGACCGAACCTTGAGAACTCGGGAGCTTATACTTGGGTGGCGGAATCAGATCAAACTTCGTTGAAGTACGGCTTTGAATAGCCGATTGTCCTTCTCTTGCACGGTTTAAGCTGGTCCTCAGATGGTGCCGATTTGCTCCTTTGTTTGAGCCATAGGGTTAAATTCTCATGACTTGTCCTGATGGCATACTCGGCTAGCCACGCCGCTTGTCGGCGTCTATCCCGTCATCGCTGCTCCGTTAACACCTGCCTCGAAGATCTGCCCAAGCACTCTGGCGCGAAACTCCTGCGGTTGCAATCTGTTTGGTGCGTGTCGTTATTGCGATCCAAGACGTGGGCGCATATATATCCGTGTGGGATCTCCTTAGGTGGCTCAAACAGGAATTGGCATCGCTGGTCGCCTCCAGCCTTGTAGAGCGGCGTGGCCGCTGCTCTGGCGGCTCGAGGCGGCAAGTGAGAAGGAGCTGTGGCCTGGTTTGGGCGGTCTTTCTCCTGGTGAGTCCCTAAAGTAGGTCCCGACGGAGAATATTGATGCTTCATGATCTCTGAACTACGCGCATGCAACCGCTCAAAAGCGTTCACTGTGCTCTCGATGGCGGTGCAAAGAATGAGCCACCATGTAGTTGACTTCGTCGTAGGGCTCAGTGCGCTCCTCCGGAAAACGGCAGATCCACCTCATTAAGAGCCCTCGGGAAGAACCCTTTCCACCGATGCCATGCGACGGGTCCTCTCAAAAGAGGCGATGAGGTCTTCCTCGAAGAGGGCCTTGATCTCGTCGTTTTGGCCTTGTGCTCATCAAAAGATCATCATTGACGTGATCGGTCTGTTCTCCATCGCAGCGCCGGTGTTGATGTAGACGTTGTTGAAGGTCCCACCGCGTGCGTAATGTGTTGCCTGCCAAAACCCACGCGAGCAGCGACAACACGGAGAGGGAGGCTCCAGATCGCCGGGCCCTGGTCCGGGCGACGGCCCGCAAAGCTCCGCACACGCCCCGGCTTGGTTCGAGATGCCACCTGACCTATACCTGGTCGAAGGTGAAGGATTGCTCGATTGATTTCTGCATGATAAACAAGTATACAAAAATTCGAGCCGTAATCGGCTCCCGGTTTCTCAGAATCGGCTCCTAAAGCCGATTGCCCCATGGTTCTGCGTTAGATTTATAATAACATGGGGTTTTGCTCGATCACTACAAGTTAAATCGATCTACGATAGTCTAATGTTTTCACCACGTAATCGGAACATCCTACGCGTGATTGAGCCTGGTACGTACAAAAGATGAAGAATATTAACCCTAGAGGAGGCCTAATAACCAACGTAAAGCCAATTACCGGAACATCCTCTCTAGAACGAATAAGCCACGTCTTTATGCATTACTGGATCGTTCAACCCGTTTGTAAGGCCTCACTACGTAGATATCAAACTAAACCTTGGTGAAGAAGGCACAACTATAACAGATCGAATCGACTAAATAAAGATCAAGCAAGGTGCTACCCTTGCACTTCGGGAAAAGGTGCAAGGGTAGCGAGATAGCTAGAGGTAGCATAACTTCGATAGTAAAGAAAAAGCACCGATGCTAGCCTCAAACAATCTATGATAAGGGTATTACCGCCATCAAAACGGCTCAAGACGAGTAAAACCAGGTAATGAATAGAGAATCGCCTAGATCGCAAGATGCGATCTAGGCAGCATGGCACTTACCCGAAAGAAACCCTAAGAACAAGGGGTGGCGATGCGCCGAGATTGTGTTTGTTGTGAACATGGTTGTCCTCCTCTTTCAATATCCCTAGGTACATATTTATAGTCCGGAGACTCTCTACTTTTGGAATAACTCTACAACTCTATCTTTACCTAAACATAAACGGAACCTAAACAAACACGAAACCTACTATGATACAAGATACACGGGCAATTTAGCCCAAATCCACACACTAGGCCGATCCAACAACTCGTTGAATATATGTATCTTCTAAGCCCATCTTGATCACGGCCCATCTCCGTCTCTGGCCAAAATACGGTGATAACACGATCTTGGCGGTGATCATCACGACGATCATAGTTGCGGTTGTCCCGACGATCATAGGTGCGGTCATCTCGCCGCTCGTCATACCGATCACCACGGTCACTGCGAGGGCGGGTGTTGTAGTTAGGGCATCCTCGGTATTGGCGTGAAGCAGCATTGGCCAAAGACTCAAAAGGGGGGGTCAGACGTCCCATGAAGCATCTCCTGGCACTGGTCATACGCATGAAGTTGCGCACAGAGGGAGCTTAAGGAGATGGGAGTGGTTGCTATGCTCAGGGCAGCAACAATGACATCGTAGCCAGCGCCCAGTCCAGCAAGGATGAAGGAAACGTGTTCCTTGGTCGAGACCGGACACCCAGCAGAAGCAAGCTCATCAACGATTTGTTGCATCGTGGTGAGGAAGGCGTCGGTGGAGAGATTTCTATTCTTCGTATTTGCGAGGGCAATGCGCATATTGGTGATTTTGGCTTCACTCTGGGAGGCGAACATCTCCTCGATCGTGGTACAGACTTCAGCGGCATGGACAAGACGATGGATGTGAGGGAGCACCTCTGGTGATAGAGATTGTAGAAGATACCAAAGAACAATTTGATCTTGGGAGATCTAGTTTTCATATTCTGGATTGGATGCTGTCTTGACAACACGATCTGTGGCTTTATCTGCTGGCTCCACAACCAGCGTCTTCGGAGGCGCGGCATCCGAACCATCAAGAAGGCCGAAGAGACGGGCTCCGCGGATCGGAGGCAGAATCTGGGCGCGCTGTCCTGGGTAGTTTTGTTGCGTAAGCTTGTCCGTCGTAGGAGCCCCGAGATTGATCGACTGCAAGGTCGAGGAAGATCCATCAGGGCGGAAACAACAGAACATGCGGCGACGATTTTGGAGTTTGCGATCTAGGTATTTCGGCGGAAGAGACGACCTGATACCATGTAAAACATAAAATCAGGTAGAATATTTCAGTCTACTCGAATAATCACCGAACCTCATCGATCGTTTATTTATAGGTGGAAGGGCTGGTGCTATGCGGAACCTTAGCATATACAATGCGGACTCTCAATCGTGTCCTAGGTTACATCAATAACAGATACTAGATGCAACTCAACAGAGCGTCGACACTCACTATTGCTCCTTATGTTGTTAGCTTTAACTGAGTTGAAGAACACATGGTGGCCTAAAAGAAACATTGTATCATCTTAAGAGTTCTTGTTGGTGCTCTGCTCTAAGGTTGTGCAAACTAGGTGGTTTATTCATCGTCTCCTTGTACAGACAATGTGTACTAGCCGTATAGAGCACGTGGCAGACAAAGCGATGTTCATGCAGCCACGATACAACCGTTCTAGAGCCTCGCTCTGAGTCCTATTCACTCTAATCCCCAGTGTTGTTACTTGCCATCATTTTTAGAGGTCAAATCCAACTTGTATTGTATATATCGAAACCCCTTTCTACACCCGAGTGTATATATATCCGGTATAAAAAATATTTCTTAAAAAGTTAAATTTTTTGAAAAAAAATGATCACGTGTAGCTTTATGTTTGAGGTGCATGCAAAGTCATTTTACCAAAAATTGATATGTTTTGTGTGCTATGTAAAAAAGAGAATTTTTTGGATCGTGGAGCACGTTATTTTATCACATTTTTTTATCTTTTTTGTACAAGCCATCCAAAATATTCATTTTTCGTGAAACGAATTTGCGCGCACCTAAAACTTGAAGTTCTACGTGCACATGTTTTTTAGAATTATTTTGGCATTTCAAATTATGAAAAAATCAAATTCAAATAAAGGGTGCATATATTCCGGGAGCAAAAATGCCACGTCCTGTATATAGTACTACCTTTTATCCTGAGAAAAGAAACTAAACATCTGGAGCTAGGTATAACTTTTGGAGTAGGTTCCACAAAACGCAAATTATGTGATGTATGCTAGAGAAAATATTTTCTTAGTTTAATGATAAATCGGTGCACGGGGTGAGGTGTAGGCAGGGGCTGTTGAGGGGCCTGTCGTGGCGGTCGTTTTGATCAGGGTGAGGAGGTCGGTGTGGCCAAACAGAGGGAAGATTTGGTCCAGAAGAATTTGTGAACCCGAGCATAAGTCATCATAGTCTTCAACTCTAAGTCCTAGCCGTGGAGCGAGACATGGACAAGGTAAAATTACATTTTCACCAAATGGATGCGCACATTAATCTTGCTCTAAACTGTTACTCCTTCTGATCTAAATTAATTGACTCAACTTTGTCCATATACGTATGTATGTATGTATGTATGTATGTATGTATGTATGTATGTATGTATGTATGTATGTATGTATGTATGTATGTATGTATGTATGTATGTATGTATGTATGTATGTATGTATGTATGTATGTATATATGTATGTATGTATGTATGTATGTATGTATGTATGTATGTATGTATGTATGTATGTATGTATGTATGTATGAAGGATTCAAATTAATTAACTCAACTTTTTCTATATACGCATGTATCTAGCCATTAAAACTTGAGTTGATTAATTTGGATAGGTGGGGTGGAAGTGTATTGTGGATTTGGCTTTTGCATCTTTTACTCTTTGTCTTTATCTCTGTCGCGCGAAGTAATTATAATTTCTCATCTTTGCGGCTAGCATTAGAGCAACTCTAACCGATTCCTAAAAACTTAGAAGACTTTGGGCCGGACTAAAGCTTAAAACCTTATATTTGGCCCTCTAAACTTAGCACCGCAGATTCGATCCCTAATAACTTAGAGGAATTAAATTTTATTTTTTGCAAATCAACCTATTTGAACCAAAGTATCAATATTACAAACCAAATAAAATGTAATAAGTCTAATTATTCATTATTACACACCGATTAATTAGTAAACTAAATTGTTTCAAATCAAACAATTGAAAAATATAATTAGGTGTCGCCGTGTAGACGCTAGTGATGCTCAACAAGGTCTTCTTGCAGCTTATTGTGTTCAGCTTTGTTCTCAATGTTTCGATGCATTTTGAGAAACAGGTCGATCATGTTTGGATCATGCTCAGGCTCAACAGGGTCTCCATTTGAGATATACCTATAGTTCGGTAGCATATCTCTCTCATCTTCAATGATCATGTTATGCAAAATGACACATGTCATTATCTGCCATAGCGTTTGCGGTTTCCGATACTCCACGGTCCCACGCACAATGGCAAAGCGCTTCTAAAGCACACTGAAGGCCCTCTCTACATCTTTCTTTTGAGCCTCTTAGAGCATCTCTAGTGGAACGTCTAAATCTGAATGTCTATATGTCCGTATAGATGACCGTCTAAAAAGAGAGAGAATATAGAGGATCTTAGTTTTTCAGTGGAACGTGTATATGTAGAACGTCTACATCCTCTCTCCAATATTTTAGTATTTTTTTATAACTACCATCAAAATTTAGAAGCAATATTCAGTAGCAAACAAGACAACGACATGATTATCAATACAAGCAAATATTTGTATATTATGCAGCGATACAAGCAATGTTCAGCAACATTCAGTAGTACATCACTCCATCTCTATATTCTGTATCGATGCACAAGCAGCAACAAGTTCAGTACGAGACAAGCCTCCTCTCTTCAACATCATCGGAGTAGCTGCAGCCCTCTACCATGCCCCTGCCGCTGCTCCTCCCCAACCGCAGCCATGCCCCTTCCCATTCTCTTCCCTGTCCGTCGCTAGGCCGGACGCCTCATGTGACCCCATGCCCCCCTCCACGCCCGAGCCTGTCCCCAACAGGACCAGATGAGACCGCGCCCGTCTACACTGTTTGTGTCCGGATCCGGCAAAAATTGTCTGCCAGCGGATGGATCTAGCGTGGGTCTAAGCACCATGGTCGAGCACCCTCTTGTTCTTGTCCACTTTCTCTATCCCTCTCGCCAAATCTACATGGAAAAGGAGAGTACATGGAGCCGGCGAGCAGAGGGACGGCGACCTCTCGCGAGTGCCCCGCGTCCTACGTCTCCAACTGCTCCGGATGGGCGCGGGAGTGAGCTTCCGGGCAAGAAGTTGCTTTGGATGGTCGTGGCACCGTCGTCCATATATGGACGATGGGTAGCAGGTTTGGGAGGACGTCTAAATTTAGACCTCCATTTAGACGAGCCACTGGGAAGGTTTTTTCTATCCACGGTCGTCCAAATCGTTTTAGACGGACATATAGACGAGCCACTAGAGATTCTCTTATGTTGTTGTGAACTGTGATTTCATGGGAGTATTGCAAAGATGTCACGAAATTGTCTTCACAAATGTGAACCATGGAGGATATATCCCATCAGCTAGATAGTATCCCATTGTGTACTCATGGGAATTGATCTCATACTTGCAAGGAGGAGCTTCACCCTGGATAAGCCGTGAAAATAGTGGTGACCTCGACAACACATTGAGATCATTTAGAGAGCCAGGTAATCCAAAGAATGAATGCCATATTCCGGTTCATCCAAGCACAGCCGAATTGCAATCCAAGCCTCGGCCTCTGAAAATCCTCGTTCACGATCATCATCAAAGCCATCTCCAAAGGTACTCTCGATCAGTCCGGTTACCAACAAACAAAAAAGAAAAACTCATAGTGCAATATCGTCAAATACCTTGAGCGCGGTGGAGGTGGAGGCCGCGACTGGGACGATTGAGACGTGCAAAAGGGCTGAGGACGCCGCCGGGGCTCCGCGACGACCGGGCTATCCTGCGACGGTCATAGAAATCCCAACGCCGGTGCAACGCGATGGCCAAACATTGACGAAGTTCGAGCTCGCTGCCGGTCGAAAAGCTCGTCCCAAAGATCGTGGTCGGCCCGTGCTGGTCCGAGGCGTTCCAATCTATGAGCCCCCATGCTCCGACGTCCCTTTTGGCAAAAAAAAACGACCTCGCTGGGGCTGGAATCGACCTTGAATCGGTGGCGGGCGTCCGGCTTGATGCAGTGGCTATCAGGGGCGATTCCGGTGACGGATAGCACCAGCGAGTGGGGGAACGGAGGGGAACAAGCGGCGGGTGTTCATAGCTACGGGCAGAGGCGGATGGTGGTCGCCGGTGTGAACACCGGCGAGAATTCGGTGGCGGGGTAGCGAGGCTCAGGCGGCGAGGTGGAGGAGTAAAATATAGTCCAGCGCCCGCGGTCGGTCATATTTGGGGGCCGCGGAGGGGCTAGACTAAAAAAAATCTCCGCTAATGGCTGCTTGGGATTCGGTGCGCCCCGGGACGTTAGCGGCTGAAAAGAAGTCCTCTAAAGGCCAAAAGGGGATCGTTTAGAGTTACTCTTAGTAGGTTCGAAGTAGGTGGCTCTTCACTAGTAGGTGGCTCTTGGTTCATGTACTTTAGAGTTCTGGCCTTCAGGTAGCTTCCTATTTTAGATTGTGGAGTAGTCATATGAATTGTCTAAAAATTGAATACATACTGAAGAAATTATTTAGATTTGTAAAGCAGGTAACAGAAACTGAGAGGATGTAGACTCCATATAGCATGTTGAAGTTGAAATCCTAAACGGTAGTATAATAAGCCGGAAAATGTGGAACATTTTCTTATATTGATATATGAAATTAATGTTTCTTTTTGAGGTTATTCTTGTTATGTTTTCGGCAATGATAGGTACAAAGTGTTCTGCAATTATCTCTAGCTGATATTTGTTGAAACTTTAATTCCTCCATTCACTGATTTTTTTTTAATTTAGGTACATTGACTTCATCAAATGAGTGGAGGGATTTATGTTTCTGCGCAGATCAAAAGGATGTCCTAGACGAACAACTCAACAATGCGGCAGGTTCTTAGTCTTAGAATTTCCTAATGTATCTGCAGGGTTTTCGTGTGTAAATAAACAAATGGATTAGTTGTTAAGTTGCTATAGAAGGTAGAAAAAGAATGACCGAGGTATCTCTCCAGTAGCATTGTTGTACATGTGAGGCGTCCCTAAGAAAATCTTGTAGAAAGGGTCCATAGATGTAGCATTACTCATAATTATATTCCCGTATTTCTGTATGCAAGGCAACACTGTTTTTAGTTTTTTTTTAGGGGAACACTGTTTTTAGTTGATTGGGAAAATATAAAAAGGAAAATTTTCATTATATGGGCTTGAGACTGGGCTACATGTACCGTTTACCGACTCGGTGTTGTTATGGTAATAAAGCCGCACATTTCTGATAGAAGATGAATTAATTTGATAGCATTTTCATTTATAACATGTGCGGTTCATTTACCTTTGCTTGACTTGAATCTATTTCCACTAATTCCTCTATTTTATTTTGGTCTCAGTCAACATTGCCTTGATGAATTAGGCGGGTTGTAGTTTGAGACATTGGAGAGCAGGGGTGACTTCCTCTGAAAGTGGACTACAGTTTTCGCTGCCAAGGAGTCCTAAAATGGTGATCTTATAGTTGGCATTTCCTTTTGTGAATTCCATGACGGTGTAAAATAGTAATCTTACCTCACATTCTCTTCACAACTTTTTGGCCAACATAGGGCCAAAGAATTCCTAACCAATATTTTGGCCAGCCAATGGTTGGCAAAAATTGGTAGGCACAAGATGGCATGAACCAAACATACACTAGATCCAATCTTGAATGTTTGGCTGATGTGTGTGTTGTTTAATTGGTCATTTACTTTCCATCATAATTTTTGTATGTATTGGATCGATAGATGTGGTGATTGCTAATGTCGATAAACTACTAAGTCATTCTATGTTCCTATTAATAGGACGTGGACTACTAATGAAGTAAAAAAAATAGACTGAGCACAACACCAAATGCATATCATAGAGCGATGGACTTATAACACACAGAATTCTCCTAAATCCAACTGTATGTTTTTATCGCGGTTTGCCGCGCATTCCTAACTAACGATATATATTACGAGAACAAATAGGGAACTTTGCAACGCACGAACTTTCTCTCGAAATAGGCTTTCGCCCAGCTATATTAATATAGCAACCGATTGAGACCGCTGTTGGGCCAGACAGCACAACGCCCAAAGAAAAACCAGAGAAAACGAAAAAGAAAAAGAAGAGAAAACAAAGCCGACAACAGTGGCTCGACGAAAACAAGGATGACCCTCCACCGTTGCGCCCTCCGGATAATTCCACCATGCTCCTAGCGCTCCGAAGCGTCGCGTACCAAGCAAGCACCCCCAAGAGGGAAGGCGACGACAACGACGCTGCTGGCCGGACTAATCCTAGGGTTTCCCCCGATACGCTCCGAGATGTGGGGAAGAGATACACCCGACGCCCTTCAAGAAGGACGATGACACCCATAGGCGTCACCGCGCCGGTGTCAAGACGACAAGGATTTCTCCCGACCCCTCAAAAAACCACGCTCTCGGACGCTTCAAATTGCTCCGCCAAGCTCGCCACCCACCAGCACACGCCCCCCGGTCTTGAGTCACCATCGCCGTCGCACCGTGATCCATGATGTGAGGCTGATACGACCGACAAGCAGACACTTCGGCAGGTTCGACGGTACAGTAGCACGCGGGAGGGAACTACCTCCACCGCCGGAGGGCGATTGCCGACCGGATGTAACAACAGGGCAAACCAGGCCCTCGCTAGCCTGGCCGAGCCAAAATAGGCTCGTGAAGCCCCGCGGCCACACTGCAGCAGGGGTGTCACCGTCGCCACCAACCCTAACCTTAGTCCCTACTCCTCCGTCCACCAGTGGATCCGCCGCCACCGCAGATCCCCGCCACCAAGCAGCAACGCCAACGCCACCAAGGTCACCCGGGACAACCGGACCGCTGCGATGCGAGGAGACCCGGACCCCGTGGAGCAGATTAGGATTTGTCCAGCTCGGGCTCACTAGAACAGAGGCCTCCGGCGCCAAATCCAAGCCCACCCGGCTCAGCTTCAGGCCACACGGTCGAGGCAGAGGGTCGGACCTTTCAGCAGGAACAGAACAGTCACGCCCGCAGAACCCACCTGGCTGCGAGGCACGCTACCGACCTAGGCCCGCCTGGCCAGTCATGCCGCAAGCTGTCGTGTCACCCTAGGAAGACCAACGGCCCAGATCTGGCCTCGCAGCCCAGATCTAGCCCGCGAGCCCGAATCAGCCCCTCCACCGCGCGGCGTCCCGGGTCGCCGCCACCGACCCCGTGGACCACCGTCGTCCTCTCCGCTAGCCGTAGCTCTCCCTGCCGCCTCCTGCCGCTCCCCACCATGCGAAGCTGCCAAGGTGCCCCCGCTGCCAATCACTGCAGGGGAGGCCAACCCTGGCTCACGCCGCACGCGGCCCGCGCCGCCCGAAGAGGAAAGAAGACGCCACCTCCCAAGCACGCCACCGCCGACCCGTCGTACGCCGCGCCGCCGCAGCGAGGCCCGTCCGCGCGGCATCACGCCATGGCACCCGACGTCGTGCCACACTCCGGCCCGGAGGGGATTCGCCATGCCACCCCACGCAGGAGGCGAGACCGCCGCCGGCCCCAACCGAGCTTCGCTGGTGCCTCTGGGGCGGCGGGGAGAAGGGGTGGCGAGGAGGAGGGAAACCCAAGCCTTGTGAGGAGGAGAGCAGCCAGCGGTCTCCAGCGAGCCCAAGTCCAAAAAAAAGCAGGCACTCCCCGCGAGCCCATCACGCACGAACTTTCAACTCCTAGATATACTCTGGAAGAGAAGAACCGAAACAAATAACATCCGAACATGCCCCCCCACTTTATATTCTGGTGCCCGGTATTTTATCTCTAATATAAATCATATGTAGTTGCTCAGTTAAATTAACCAAACATAATGGTATCGCAACATCTAAGATAAATGTACTGTAAGAAAATTACTCACTCTGTCTAAAACTAAAAGTAGATGTCTAAATATGGATGAGGCTAGATACATCAAATTTTTAACGAATAGTGTGGCATGTATTTCTAGATATTTCCAGACGGGGGAGGGCCTACTGACAGGAAGATGCAGCAGGCAGCATCCAGAAAGGAGGTCTCGGTAGAGGGTCTGGCGTCCCTTGGCACGGCTGCACCATCGTGATTCCTCCGTCATTCAGATCGAAAACGTAGAGACAGGTGACGTCCACCCGGCTGTTGACCCAGTAAACCAGGTTCCTCCTCAGCCCGCACTCGCTGGCCGAGCAGGACGACGAGGCGCTGAATTCCCCTTGCAGGAGGAACACCCTGTCACCGATGTCGTCCGTCTTGCACCACGCCGGCGGCTCCGAGAAGTCCATCTTGTATACGCCGAACCCCGAGGGCGCATCCAAGCACGGCAGGGTGTAGAAGACGCACACATGGAACAGCTCGCCGCCGGACTCCAGCATGAACATGTCCGCGGCGGCCGATCCGTCGGGGAATTCCACCCAGCCAACGTCCATGTCGCCGAACTGCGACTCGGTTTCGTCGCCGCCGTCCCCCGAGAACTCGAGCGTGCCGGTGGTGTCCGCCGACTCGTCAAAGTAGAACCTGCCCTTGAAGGACGCGATGGCGTGGAACGTCTTCTTCTTCTCGACCAAGACCGCCTGGCAGGTCTCGTCCGGGACGTCCATGGAGCCGATGTCGTAGTCGTACGAGAGCCAGACGTGGCTGCCGCCGTTGACGCGACAGTACCACATGTTGGGGCTCGCTCTGTCGTAGATAAGGACGCCGCAGGTCGGGGACGCGACGTCGTCAGAGAGTAGGCAGGAACACCTCTTATTATCCAGGATCTCGTCGCCGATTACCCCCATCTCCGGCAGCTGGATCCGCTCGCCGCTGTGTGGGTTCCATAGGAAAGTCTCCCAATCGGGCGGGGGGCCTAGCACCAGGATCCAACCGTAGGACGTCGGAAAGTACCTGCCGGTGATCTCCGGTATGGTGACGGCGCGCGATGTGTTGTCGGAGATGCTGAAAAGCGCCTGGGTATTGTCGTTGATGTGGTGTACTAGGACGGGGAACGGCGCGACGGCGCCGGGGATTACGAGCTGGCTCGGTTCTTCAGGTTTCGCCGGCTCCATCGATCTCATGGCGTGGAGAAGTGCGCTGATTGCGGGTTTCCCTTACAGGTGGTGTGAGATTGTCCGGCTCGACCCGAAATTTGTATCAGGGAACTGCACCGTCGTCTCCATGTACATCTCGAAGACGGATTTAGTTTTGGACGCGGAGTCGGAGGGGCCGAACCATAGTTCCTTCGATGGGAGGTAGTGGCATCGGCCACCTATCAGACCCAATCTATCTGTTCCCAGTTATGCGCCAACGGCTAAGATGGAATGAGGAGGAACCAACGGCTGGATGGAAGTTGGCATCGCTGTTACTTCTGACAGAGCAATCACCAGCTTAATTACTGTTTAATTATTGTAACCATACTTAATTACTGTATCAGACTATATAAGTCCCAGTGTCGGGCGTGACAGAGCTATCGAGCTAATTCTACTATCAACTATCTTTCCTGTTGTTATTTCCCATTTTAGGGTTAGATAGCTCCTCCTAGAAAATCCCCAGTGATTGAGGGTACTCTAGATCAGGAGTTCGGTCCGATTCCTACCGGGATCTGACAAATTGGTATCAGAGCAAATCGGTCCTTGGCCAAGAAATTTCTTCGAGCAAAGGATCTGTGACTCACAGCCAGATCCATGGCGGCGAATCGACAGGGAGTGACGACGGTGGTTGGGGTCTCTCGTAAAATCCCACCCTCCTCACCCTTGTCGCGGTGGCGGGGTGTTATGTCGACGGCGGCGCTGGTGGCGAAGACGTCCATCTTGACGAGGTTGACGGCGGTGGCTTGGCGGCGGCGGTAGTGTTCGGGCGCAAATCAGAGGGCTCGTCACGGTTGCTGGGGAACATCTCCTTCGGCGGTAAAATCCCGGTGATGACTCTGGTTCGTGCGCTACTGGTGGCGATTTTTCCTTGGTGGGCGGTAGAAAGGCGAAGGCGGTGATGATGCTGAAATCCAAGAACACCGAGAGCTCCGAGGCGGCGGAACTAGCGGCGATCAAGCTCGACATGGAGCATGTCAACACGCGCACCAAAGAAATTGGCTCCAAGATCGCTGGGGTCGAGGAGAAGCTCAATACACTGACTCAGCAGATGTCACAACTCACCGCTCTCCTCTCGGCAGAACGCAACAAGCCACCGGATCCTGCTCCTGCTACTGTCCATGCTGAAGGATCCTTCAATCGAGCAAATAAAGCAGAGCCCGTTCGTGGACACAACCCCCTCACTGGCGCAGACACAGTGAGGCCCCTGATCCAAGGTATGATTTTCACTACTAGGAGACGGATGACCAGGAAGCGACGCAAGGCGATTACCCAGCGTAGTTCCCTGATGCTCAAAACCAAGAGTACTACCATGAATTCTACTACCCAGCAACCCAACAACCCCACCACTAGCCAAACAACCACCCAAACCCTTTCCTTTTCCCTCCACAGCAAACTCAATTCCCATTTCGCTACCCAAACCACAACCCCAAATTCATGCCACCACTCAACCCAGAATATTACATCCCACCTCCATCCCAATTTTACCACCCTCCACAACCCAAGTGGAAGCCCTATTACAACACGGCTAACTAGCTACCTCAACCAAATCAACCACATCCTCACCAACCCAACCCCCAAGCAAACAACAACCAACAGCAACAACACATTCACCACCCACAATACCACCATCACCCTGATCAGGAGCATGCTGATAGACAAGAAATAGACCAAGAAAGGGGCAACAATTACAGGGGTACAGACATCAGGAACTAGATGGAGATGCCCAATTCTATAAATCCATAGCCAAAGCTCCAAAGATGGACTTCCCTCTATTCGATGGAACAAACCCTGAAGAGTGGCTGCGCATGACAACCAAATATTTCAATATGGTCCATGTACCTGAAACTGCAAAACTTGATTATGCCCAGCTATACATCACTGGTAAAGCAGACACATGGCTCAGAAACTCAGGGGTGCTGGATGAAAACCTCACCTAGAAGGAATTCAGCAAAGTAGTTGTGCAAAGATTCACCATGAGCAGTGAATATGATGTTGTGGAAGAATTCAATTCCATTAAACAAGGTCTTTCCTCTGTCAATGACTACACTAAAAATTTTGAAGAAAAAAGGGTTGAATACAGGAAACAGAATCCCGGGGTCAAGGAAGCATATTACATTAAATGTCAATGGCCTGAGAGGAGAAATCGCCCACCACATGAAAAACCTGAAACCCACTTCCTTACATGAAGCAGTTCAATATGCCAGGAATATGGAAAAGGCAACCAAAGATACAATATCCAACCAAACTAAGAGATTCAGTACTTCTAGTAACCCTGCCAGAAGCGGTTTCAACAGTCAGTATCATCTCAAACCTCAACCAACTGCTGAGATTCCCAACTCCAATAAAGAGCCTGACAAGTCAAAGGCCAGACCTAAAACCAAGTTCAATGAGCCAGGCCTATGCAGGTACTATGGACAGAAATGGTTCTTTCGACATTGGTGCCACTATAGAGCACCACGGCTCCGAATTTTCAAACCATGACCAAAAAATAAAAATTCTAACTTCCTTCTACACCAATCTCTTCGGAACAACCTTCACCCTTCTTGGCGCTTTGACCTAGGCACAATCTACGCTCCTACCGACCATGCCTTTTCCCATCTTGATGAAGCCTTTACCCTAGATGAAATAGCATCGACCTTCCTAGGACAAAATATCTCTGCCAGCTCTGGACCTGACGGCTTCGGCCCTGGTTTCTACAAGAAATTTTGGACTACGGCCAAACCAAAGATCCTGCGTTTATTCGACCAGTTCTACAACCTCAACTCAAATATTGAAGGCATCAACCGGGCATACATGATCTTACTCCCAAAAAATGATAACGCCAGATCACCTGAATCCTTTAGACCTATCTCCCAACAAAACTGCCCAATCAAAGCCATTTCAAAGCTCCTCACCAACAGACTCCAAAAACTAATCCTTGTCATCGTAGACCCAAACCAAACGGGCTTCATTCATGGATGATGTATTGCAGATAATTCCGTCCGCACGGCAGACATCCTCCACTGCTGCCACAAACGGAAGGCGCCAACTATCGTCATAAAACTAGACTTCCCCAAAGCCTTCGACTTGGTCTTCTAGGAATATTTTCTCAAACTACTAAAGTACAGAGGGTTCCCGCCAAAATTCTGTGCATGGATCGACCTTCTCCTACGCACGGGTAGAACGACCATACTACTAAATGGAGTATCAGGACCGTGGATAAAATGTAAAAGGGGCCTCTGCCAGGGAGACCCTCTATCACTCTACCTCTTTATCACCATAGCCGACATTCTACAAAAACTAATCCATCTAGCATGCGCTGATAATCTGCTGGCCCATCCTCTAGTAGACAACATTCCTTGCCATGTGCTCCAATACGCAGATGACACGCTTATCATCCTAAGAGCCACACCCACCGCAGCCACCGAGCTCAAGAAAATTCTCCTAGACTTCGCCGAAGCCACTGGACTCTCGATTAACTTCGACAAAACCACATTCATCCCCATGAACATCCCCGATGTTTTTGCTTCCTCCATCGCCTCCATCCTAGGAACAACCACCTCATCCTTTCTCCAGACCTACCTAGGGCTACCCCTCTCCGCCAGCAAACTGCCCGCCTCAGCCTTCCAACCGATCCTAGATCGATGCGACCACTACCTATCTGGATGGTCTGCCTCCCTACTATCCAAAGGAGGATGACTAGTCCTCCTCTCCGCAGTCTTGGATTGCCTGCCCACATATTTCATGTCGACCTTCTTACTACCCGCCTCCGTCACCCATGCCATCGATAGCCGCCATCGTGCGTTCTTCTAGGCTGATGAGGAATCGTGCTCGGGATCTCAATGTATGGTCGCGTGGGACAAGGTGTGCACACCTACAAGTTTAGGGGGAATGGGAGTCAAAAATTTAAAGGCACATAATGTTTGTCTTCTTCTGAAATTTTGCTACAAATTCTTGCATGCTAAAAACCTGCCTTGGAAACAATGTATCCTGACAAACTCGACATGCCCTCACACTGCATCCACTCCATCATACTTATCAAAGATTATCTAAACACATTGCACTGTTATCCCAAATATCTAGGTGTTTTGTCCACAATGGCAGATCGGTATACTTCTGCCATGACACTTGGATTTTCCCAGAACCCCTAGCCACCGCCTACCCCGCATTATACTCACACCACACCCATCAGCATGCTTTCGTACATGATGTTCTACTTAATGGGATTGACAGTGACCTGCGCAACCGCCTAACTAATACAACAACCGAGCAGCTTGCCTCTCTGTCTAATCTGTTGCAGGACGTGGCGCTAACAGACGAAGGGGACTGCAGAACACTACTAGATGGATCTTGCTTCTCCTCCAAGGTGGCATATGACTCCATTCAAACGACGCTTATTGATCCCCACGCCTCTCACATTTGGTCTACCAGGGTGCCCATGAAGGTCATGGTCTTCGGGTGGCTGCTCCAGCTCGACAGATTAAACACCAGAGCCAACCTCTTCCATAAACACATCATCCCCAACTCTAAATGCCCAAGGTGCCTCGCCCCCATGTAAGATCGACAACACCTATTCATTGACTGCCCTGCGGCTGTAGCTATGTGGCAACGACTGCAACTACGCACGAGCGGCCTCTACTTCACCAACATATGGTCGATGCACCTGCCAAATGCCCTGCCACAATCCATTTGGGGCTCCGTAGCACTGGTAATTCTCTAGAAAATCTGGGATGCACGAAACGCTATGGTTTTTAGATCAATAGACCAGGACACCGCGGTGACCATCAAGAACATCATATCCGACCACATTATGGTCACACCGTTTCAGAAAAATGGATGCACAGCTGGCCGCTGACATGTGGCGTGACCATCTATCCCTTTGTATGTTGTAAACACTAAGTTTGAAGCAATATAAATTCAGGTGGGAATTATCTCCCCCCCCCCCGGTGACAGCATAAAAAAACAACATGACACCAGGGAACCTGAACATATAATGCAAATATCCACCCAAGTTGTCAAGGGGAAGAACAACAAGAACAACTTCACATTCAGTGTGCTGATTGGAGGCAAACGAGCAATAGCACTAGTAGACACTAGCAGCACCCATACATTCATGGATATGAAATTTTCAACAAAGATAAACTATACAACCATCACCAACTCACTAGAAACTGTACTGGTTGCTGGTGGAGGCAAACTGCAAACAGGAGCCACTGTACAATCAATACCATACAAAATTCAAGGGCATGCATTTGAAAATTCTTTCAAAATCATCCCACTCAATGGTTATATCATCATTTTTGGAGGTGACTAGATGCTGTCCCACAACCCTGACAAGTTTGACTACATCAAGAGGGAAATCAAAATCAGGCACCTTGGCAAAGAGAAAATTATCCTCCAAGATCAGTCTCTGAACAAGGAAGTTAGATTAATGTCAATTGGTAAATTACACAAAGAGCTCCAGAAAGGAGCAACTGGCTACATCATTTTCCCTATGTCAGCTGAAACTAAACCACCAAGCACTGATGATCATGAGCTCAAGGAATTCCTGTCTGAATTTACTGACATATTCTAGGAACCAACTGAACTACCCCTAGTGAGGGAATGTGATCACTCAATTCCACTAAAATAAGGAGCAATTCCCCCAATGATCGGACCATACAGAGTACCCCACAAACAGAAGAATGAAATGGAAGAACAGATCAAACAACTCCTGGAATCTTCTGTTATCAGACCTAGCAATAGCCCCTATGCTTCTCCTTCCATACTGGTCAGAAAGAAAGATGGTAGTTGGAGGCTCTGTATTGACTATAGAAAACTAAATGCTCAAACAATCAAAGACAAGTTCTCAATTCCTGTCATTGAGGACCTCCTGGATGAACTCAATGGAGCCACCTTTTGCACCAAACTTGACTTGATATCTGGATACCATCAGATAAGGATGAAACCAAGTGATATCTCCAAAACATCCTTCAGGACATATTTTGGTCATTTTGAATACTTAGTCATGCCATTTGGGCTTACTAATGCTCCAGCATCCTCCCAGTCACTGATGAACACAATATTTGATGTTCATTTGCGGAAATTTCTGCTTGTCTTCTTTGATGACATATTAATTTATAGCAAGACCAAAAGAGAGAACTTGCAACATCTCAAGATCACACTGGAAACACTAAGGAAACACTAATTATTTGCTAAGAAAAGCAAATGTGTTTTTGCTTCCAACAGTGTAGAGTACCTAGGCCACATCATATCTGGTGAGGGAGTTGCCACAGACCCAAACAAGATTGAAGCAGTAAAAGACTGGCCCATCCCCAAGAACATTACCCAGCTAAGAAGCTTCCTTGGTCTAACTGGCTACTATAGAAGATTTGTCAAACACTATGGTCTGATCTGTCGACCACTGCATGAAATATTGAAGAAAAATTCCTTTCATTGGACAAAGGCACAGACAAGGGCATTTGAACAGCTCAAGCAGAGCCTCATATCTGCACCAGTTATGGCCCTGCCTGATTTCTCCCTACCCTTCACTATATAAACGGATGCTAGTGGATATGGATTGAGTGCAGTACTCATGTAGAACAACAAACCAATATCTTTCTACAGCAAAACCTTAGGACCAAAATCAGCTGCAACGTCCACTTATGACAAAGAGGCAATGGCCATATTGGAAGCACTCAAAAGACGGAGGCATTACCTATTGGGTAGCACCATGATCATCAAAATAGACCAAAAGAGTCTAAAATTCATGAATGACCAAAAAATTCATGGAGGGAATCCAACAGAAGCTCCTCTTGAAGCTGCTCGAATTCACCTACACCATTGACTACAAGAAGGGCAAAGAAAACAAAGCAGTTGATGCACTTAGCCGCAGAGACATCCCTCCTTCCCTCATGCCCATCACTGTAGTCCAGCCAGCTTGGATTGATTCAGTCATTGACAGCTATACATATTACAAGCAATGCCAAGCATTAATCCAAAAATTGGCTATTCAACCAGATGTAGACTCCAACTTTACATTACATGCTGGAATTCCGAGATACAAGGGAAGAATCTACATTGGGCAGGATAAGGATCTGCAAACCAAACTAATAGAATCACTCCATGCTTCAGCTTTTGGAGGACACTCTGGCATGGTTTCTACATACCAAAGAATCAAAATAATATTTTACTGGCCTGGACAAAAGAAGCACATTGAAACATTCATTGCAGAATGCCCAATTTGCCAAAGACCAAAAGCGGAACACTATAGTTATCCTGGCCTCCTCCAACCACTAGACCCACCTGACATGGCTTGGCAACACATCACAATGGATTTCATTGAGAGCCTCCCAAAATCACAAGGGAAAGAGGTAATCTTAGTGGTTGTGGACAGATTAACAAAATCTGCCCATTTCATTGCATTCCACACCCCTACACTGTCCACTCAGTGGCTCAAGCATTCACTGACCACATATTCAAACTACATGGGCCTCCAATCAGCATTATAATAGATAGAGATAGATTATTCACAAGCAAAATGTGGCAACAAGTATTCAAATCCTGGAATGTCAAGCTCAACCTTAGCACTTCTTACCACCCACAAACTGATGGTCAGTCTGAAAGAGTTAATCAGTGCCTAGAATCCTACCTAAGATTCATGACCTTTCAGGAACCCAAGAAATGGGCTGCTTGGATACCTCTGGCTGAATGGTGGTACAATACTACATACCACTCATCACTCAAAGTAACCCCCCTTTCAAGCTTTGTATGGGTATGCACCCCCCATGATTAGTGAGGTTTCAACCCCAGATCCCCAAGATAGTGAAGCCAAAGATTTTCTTCAGGAGAAACAACAGATGCTGGCCAACTCAAACAAAACTTGACTCAAGCACAAGCCAGAATGAAGAAACATGCAGATAAGAAGAGAACTGAAAGGACATTCCAAGAGGGAGACATGGTGTATATCAAGATGCAACCTTACAGACTATCCAGCTTTGGCATTAGACAGTCCATCAAATTGGCAAGCAAATTCTATGGACCTTTCAGAATTCTTCAAAAAATTGGAACACTGGCATACAAGCTTCAGTTACCCAATGGAGTCACAATACACCCTATATTCCATGTAAGCCAACTCAAGAAACACCTCGGACCCAATGCTATTCCTCAACCTGAATTACCTCTAGTCACAGCAGAAGGAAGGATCAAGACTGAACCCACAAAAGTAGTGGAAACTAGTGTTGGAGATATGCCCTAGAGGCAATAATAAATATAGTTATTATTATATCTTTGTGTTTATGATAAATGTTTACATTCATGCTATAATAGTATTAACAAGGAAACATTGATACTTGTGTGATTTGTAAACTTAATTTGAAGTCCCTAGTATAGCCTCTATACTTCACTAGCTTGTTGGTTGATTAATGATTGTGGTTTCCCTATCATGAACATTGAGATGTTATCAACAACAAGATCATATCGTTAGGAGAATGATATGGTGGACATACTCCTATAGATAAGCGTAGCATAAAGATCAAGTCATTTCATTAGTTCAATTGCTATATGCTTTCTGATACATAGTAACCTAATTCCTTCGACCATGAGATCATGCATATCACCTTTACCGGATGGATGCTTTGATGACATCAAAACACCACACCGTAACAGGGTGGTTATAAAAGTGGCATTGAGTGTTCGGAAAGTATTGGTTGAGACACATGGATCAAGAGTGGGATTTGTCCATCCACATGACGGATAGATATACTCTGGGCCCTCTCGGTGGAATGTCATCCAATTAGCTTGCAAGCATGTGACTTGGTCACAAGGGATCACATATCACGGGAACGAGAAAAGAGTACTTATCAGTAACAAGGTTGAACTAGGTATGCAGAGATACCGACGATCATAACCTTGGGTAAGTAACATATCGTGAGACAAAGGGAAATTGGTATCGTATGTAAGTGGTTCATTCGATCGCAAAGTAATCGTAGAAATATGTAGGAGCCATATGAATTTCCAGATTCCTCTATTGGTTATTGTTCGGAGAAGTGTCTCGATCATGTACGCATAATTCACGAACCGTAGGGAGACACACTTAAGGATTCGACGTTGTTTGAGTAGTTATGGTATTATGAGAAAGAGACCGAATGTTGTTCGGAGTCTCGGATGGGATCCGGGATATCACGAGGTGATCCGGAATGGTCCGGAGAATAAGATTCATATAAGGAAAGTCCTGCTTTGAGTTCGGGAATGATTCCGTGTTTTCATCGGAATGTTCTAGAAGGTTCGGATTGTCCAAGACCGGGGAAGGGTACATGAATGTGTCATTGATCATTGAATGATTGCATCATGTACTAAGTGTTATTGCTGTCCCAAATAAAGGATTAAATTGAATCCTAAAACAGAAAAGTCAAATGTCAGTTTGAAAGTCAAACCGCCAAAACAAGAAACTGTGGGAAACAAGCAAGAGGAGTTGAACCAACTTGGAGGAGGAGTAGACCTCCAGGCGGCGCCAGCCCAAGGCCGACTTGGGAGGGACTCCCTCCCTCCTGGCCAGGACCTCCCTCCCATAAAAGGAGGGCAGGGCTCCTCCCATAGACGCTTACTTTCTACTCTAGATCTCGGTTTAGAGCTGTTTTGGTTTAGAGCTTCTAATTGCTTTAGCCAACAGTTTAGAGCCTTCTAATTGGTTTAGAGCCCTCTAATTGGTGTGTCTAATTACTAGGCCACTAATCCTCTCTCTCATAAGCTCCACCATACTGCACCGGCTTAAGAAGCCTCGGGATCTCCCTCTACTTCCGGTACCACGCCTTTGCCCGGAATCGCGAGGAGAGTGCTACAACCTCCGCTTTCTGGAACAAGGGAGAGGAAGGTCTTCGTCGAGTACCGAACGTGTGACCGATCAAGGAGCGCCATTTAACGTATACCGAAGGATCGTCTACACGATCTTGAGATCGGGAAGAGTACGACTACATCACCCACGAGAATCCGCCTCGTTAACCACTTTGGAATCTTCGAGGGTGAGTTCCTCCATCGACTCGTTGCTACAATCTAGTAGATAGATCTTGGCTTGTTTGTTTGTATGCGATAGAAAATTTTTGTTTTCCATGCTACGAACCCCTACAAAGGGTATCGAGCCGTGTCTATATGTAGATCACAGACGAGTAGAACACAATGGTCATTGTGGGCGTTGATGCTTTTATTGTAGATTACTTTTGTGTACTTTGCATCTTGCGGTATGTTGGGATGAAGCGGCGGCTAACCTTACATGACATCGTTCATGAGACTTGCTCCACGCTTGACATGTAACTTGTATTGCATAAGTGGCTTTATGGTGCATGTTTCTCCTAGCATAGTTAAGATCCAATTTACAACGGTGATCAACAATGCTAGTATCAATGTTGTGGTTCTTGTTCGTAAGTTAGAACGACACTTATTGAAAGCCCCAAACCACGTAAAATATGCAAAGAAAGTAGAAGGCCTAACTTTGTTTTGCAGGTGTGCGATGATGTGATATGGCCATGATTGTGATTATATTCGATGTATGCAATGTTCCTTATTGTAAGTCGACAACCGGGTGAGCCATATGGTTGTCTTTAATTTATGTTAAGACCGCGTGTCTATTCAAAGTAGTTGTAATAGTTGAAGCCGTGGGCGACAACCATGGAGAAGCGTCATTGACCTTGATGCAATGCCGGTGATGATGGAGATCATGTTCGTGCTTGAAGATGGAGATCGGAGGCACGAAGAAGAAAGGCCATATCATATCACATATATATTGAATTGCATGTGATGTTAATCCTTTATGCATCTTGTATTGCTTAGTAGACGACGGTAGCATTATAAGATGATCCCTCATGCACATCAATTTCAAATCATAAAGTGTTCACCCTTAGTTAGCACCGTTGCTAAAGCTTGTTGTTTCGAAGCACCACGTGATGATCGGGTGTTCTAGATTCGTCAAGTGTAGACAACGTGAGCAAGCCAGATTTGCTCATGCAGAAACTAAGGTTTGATCTTGACGAGCCTAGCATGTACGGACATGGTCTCGAACACGGATTACCGAAAGGTAAAGCATGAATCGTATAGTAGATATGATGAACATGATGATTGTTCGCCATTGAAACTATATCAACTCTCGTGATGATCGGTGTTGATGTAGTGGATTTGGTTCGTGTTATCACTAAAACAATGTGAGGGATGTTGTTTTGAGTGGGAGTTCACCTAGTTTAATTTCATTAATTAATTTGAACTCAATTTGTCATAAACTTAGTCTAAACTATTGCAAATATGTTGTAGATCAATGGCAGCCCCTACCATCAATTTTAATGCTCCTAGAGAAAGAAAAGTTGAAAACAATGGAAGCAACTTCATGGATTGGTTCCGCAATTTGAGGATTGTCCTCACAGTGGTAATTTGACCTATGTCTTTGGATGCACATTGGGTGACCCACTGCGGTGATGCTCCCGATGAAGTAAAGAACGTTTACCTCGCTCGGAAGAATCGGTACTCCATAGTTCAAGTGCTATCTTGTATGGTTTAGAATCGGAGCTTCAGAAAAGGTTTGAAGAGTCAGACCCATATGATATTGTCGAGGATCTCAAATTGATTTTTGAGACTCATGCGGCAATTGAAAGCTATGAGGCTTCTGAAAAGTTCTTTAACTGCAAGATGGAAGAAGGCAGCTCCGTCAGTGAGCATGTGCTTAAGATGTCTGGGCACGCAAACAAACTTCAAAGCTTGGGTATTGTGATTCCTAATGCTTTGGGGATTTACCGTGTCCTCCAATCACTACCACCAAGTTACAAGAACTTTGTGATGAACTACAACATGCAGAACATGAACAAGACGTTGCCAGAACTCTTTGCCATGTTAAAATCTGCAGAAGTGGAGATCAAGAAAGAGCACCAAGTGTTGTTGGTCAATAAGACCACCAAATTCAAGAAAGGCAAGTCTAAGCAAAAGGGACACTTCAAGAAGGGTGGTAAGAAAGCTACCACGCCGACGAAGAAGACCAAGGCTGGACCTAAGCCTGAAACTGAGTGCTTTTACTGCAAGGGAGAAGGTCACTGGAAGCGGAATTGCCCAAAGTACTTGGCGGATCTGAAGAACGGCAACATCAAGAAGAAAGGTATATCTGATATACATGTTATTGATGTGTATCTCACTAGTACTCGTAGTAGTGCCTGGGTATTTGATACTGGTTCGGTTGCTCATATTTGTAACTCAAACAGTCTTTGAGAATAAACGGAAGCTAGCGAAGAACGAGGTGACGATGCGTGGGAAGCGGATCAAAGGTTGATGTGATCGCGATCGCACGCTACCCCTTCATCTACCATCGGGATTAGTTTTATACTTAAATAATTGTTATTTAGTGCCTGCGTTGAGCATGAACATTATCTCAGGATCTTGTTTATTGCAAGACGGTTACTTGTTTAAGTCAGAGAATAATGGTTGTTCGATTTATATGAGTAATATGTTTTACGCAGATGCACCTTTGATAGATGGTCTATTCTTATTGAATCTCGATAGTGGAAATACACATATCAACAACATTGAGGCTAAACGTTTGAAATCAAGCGATAATTCGACCTATATGTGGCAATCGCTGCCTTGGTCACATCGGAGTGAAACGTATGAAGAAACTCCATTCCGATGGACTTCTTGAATCACTTGATTTTGAATCACTTGAAAGATGCGAAGCATGTCTGATGGGTAAAATGACTAAGACTCCATTTTCTGGTATGATGGAGCGAGCTACGGACTTATTGGAAATCATACATACCGATGTGTGTGGTCCAATGAGTGTAGCATCGTGATGGTTATCGTTATGTTCTTACCTTCACGGATGACTTGAGTAGATATGGGTATATCTATTTCATGAAACATAAGTCCGAAACTTTCGAGAAGTTTAAGGAGTTTCAAAGTGAGGTAGAGAATCAACGTAACAAGAAGATTAAATTTCTACGTTCTGATCGTGGAGGTGAATATCTAAGTTACGAGTTTGGCGAGCATTTAAAGAAGTGCGGAATACTTTCACAATTGACACCGCCGAACACCACAACAGTAATGGTGTGTCCGAACGTCGAATCGAACTCTCTTAGATATGGTTCGTTCTATGATGTCACTTATGATTTACCGCTATCATTTTGGGGTTATGCATTAGAAACAAAGCATTCACTTTAAATAGGGCACCGTCTAAATCCGTTGAAACGACACCGTATGAATTATGGTTTGGGAAGAAACCTAAATTGTCGTTCCTTAAAGTTTGGGGATGCGAAGCCTATGTAAAGAAGTTACAATGGACAAGCTTGAACCCAAAGCGGAAAATGCGTCTTCATAGGATACAGAAGGAAACTATTGGGTATACCTTCTATCATAGATCCGAAGGCAAAACATTCGTTAAGAATGGATCCTTTCTAGAGAAGGAATTTCTCTCAAAGAAGTGACGGAAGGAAAGTAGAACTTGACGAGGTTGTTGAACCTTCTCTCGAATTGCAGTGGCGCAAAGACCGGAAGAAGTTCCCGTGGTGCCTGCACCAATAAGGGAGGAAGCTAATGATGATGATCATGAAACTTCGGTTGAAGTTGCTCTGAGCCTGAGGTCAACGAGAACTCGTACCACCCAGATTGGTATGATTCCGTTATGAATGTCATGGTGGTGGACAACACCGATGACCCCGAGACATATGAGGAAGCGATGATGAGCCCAGATTCCAATAAATGGCAAGAAGCCATGAAATCCGAGATTGGATCCATGTACGAAAACCAAGTATGGACTTTGGTGGACTTACTGGGATGGCCGGAAGGTCCGAGAACAAATGGATTTTCAAGAAGAAAACAGATCTTGATGGTAATGTTATCTATAAAGCTCGACTTGTCGCAAAAGGGTTTCGACAAATTCAAGGAGTTGACTACGATGAGACTTTCTCACCAAGAGCGAAGCTAAAGTCTGAGGATTATGTTAGCAATCGCTGCATATTATGATTATGAGATATGGCGATGGATGTCAAAACAGCATTCCTCAATGGAGACATTGATGAAGAGTTGTATATGATGCAACCCAAAGGTTTTGTCGATCCTAAAGGTGCTAACAAGGTATGCAAACTTCAACGGTCCATCTATGGATTGAAGCAAGCATCCCGGTTGGAATCAACGCTTTGATAAGGTAATCAAAGTTTTGGTTTTATACAAACTTATGGAGAAGCTTGTATTTACAAGAAAGTGAGTGGGAGCTCAGTAGCATTCTTAATACGTATGTGGATGACATATTGTTGATTGGGAATGATGTAGACCTTCTTAATAGTGTCAAGGAATATTTGAATAATAGTTTTTCAATGAAGGATCTTGGCGAAGCGACTTACATATTAGGCATAAAGATTTATAGAGATAGATCGAAACGCCAAATATCATTGTCACAGAGTACATATTTGGACAAAGTTCTAAAGAGATTTGGAATGGAGGAAAGCAAGAAAGGGTTCTTGCCCATGTTGCTATACGACCTTGAGTAAAACTCAAAGTCCGACATCAAGAAGATAGAGAAAGGATGAGTAAGACTCCTATGCCTCATCCATAGGATCTCTAATGTATGCCATGCTATGTACTAGACCCGACATTGCATATGTCGTTAGTTTAACTAGCAGATATCAAAGTGATCCAGAGTGGATCATTGGACAGGTCAAAAACATCCTTAAGTACTTGAGAAGAACTAAGGATATGGTTCTTTCTTATGGAGGTGATGAACAGCTCGTTGTTAATGGTTACACCGATGCTAGTTGGAACACCGATCCGGATGATTCTAAATCACAACTGGATACGTATTTATTTTGAATGGTGCAGATTAGTCGGAGGAGTGCAAAGCAAAGCGTTGTGGCGAGATCTTCAACTGAATCGGAATACATGGTCGCTTCGGAGGCTTCACAAGAAGCGATATGGATGAAGGAGTTCATTACAGAGCTGGGTGTGGTTCCAAGTGCTACTGGACCCAATGTCTATCTATGTGATAACATGGGCGCCATATCCAATGCGCAAGAACCAAGGTCACACAAGAAGCTCAAGCATATCAAGCTGCGTTTTCACGCTATTCGAGAACATATCCAGGATGGGGATATAAAGATTTGCAAAGTACACACAGATCTGAATGTGGCGGATCCATTGACTAAACCTCTCCGAGGGCAAAACATGACCAACACCAAACCGCCATGGGTGTTCGGTATATTACCATGTAATCTAGATTAGATGACTCTAGTGCAAGTGGAGACTGGAGATATGCCCTAGAGGCAATAATAAATATAGTTATTATTATATCTTTGTGTTTATGATAAATGTTTACATTCATGCTATAATAGTATTAACAAGGAAACATTGATACTTGTGTGATTTGTAAACTTAATTTGAAGTCCCTAGTATAGCCTCTATACTTCACTAGCTTGTTGGTTGATTAATGATTGTGGTTTCCTATCATGAACATTGAGATGTTATCAACAACAAGATCATATCGTTAGGAGAATGATATGGTGGACATACTCCTATAGATAAGCGTAGCATAAAGATCAAGTCATTTCATTAGTTCAATTGCTATATGCTTTACGATACATAGTAACCTAATTCCTTCGACCATGAGATCATGCATATCACCTTTACCGGATGGATGCTTTGATGACATCAAAACACCACACCGTAATGTGGTGGTTATAAAAGTGGCATTGAGTGTTCGGAAAGTATTGGTTGAGACACATGGATCAAGAGTGGGATTTGTCCATCCACATGACGGATAGATATACTGGCAGGCCCTCTCGGTGGAATGTCATCCAATTAGCTTGCAAGCATGTGACTTGGTCACAAGGGATCACATATCACGGGAACGAGAAAAGAGTACTTATCAGTAATAAGGTTGAACTAGGTATGCAGAGATACCGACGATCATAACCTTGGGTAAGTAACATATCGTGAGACAAAGGGAAATTGGTATCGTATGTAAGTGGTTCATTCGATCGCAAAGTAATCGTAGAAATATGTGGGAGCCATATGAATTTCCAGATTCCTCTATTGGTTATTGTTCGGAGAAGTGTCTCGATCATGTCCGCATAATTCACGAACCGTAGGGAGACACACTTAAGGATTCGACGTTGTTTGAGTAGTTATGGTATTATGAGAAAGAGACCGAATGTTGTTCGGAGTCTCGGATGGGATCCGGATATCACGAGGTGATCCGGAATGGTCCGGAGAATAAGATTCATATAAGGAACGTCCTGCTTCGAGTTCGGGAATGATTCCGTGTTTTCATCGGAATGTTCTAGAAGGTTCGGATTGTCCCAAGACTGGGGAAGGGTACATGAATGTGTCATTGATCATTGAATGATTGCATCATGTACTAAGTGTTATTGCTGTCCCAAATAAAGGATTAAATTGAATCCTAAACAGAAAAGTCAAATGTCCAGTTTGAAAGTCAAACCGCCAAAACAAGAAACTGTGGGAAACAAGCAAGAGGAGTTGAACAACCCGGAGGAGGAGTAGGACTCTCCAGCCGGGCCAGCCCAAGGCCGACTTGGGAGGGACTCCTCCTCCTGGGCGCCAGGACCTCCCTCCCATAAAAGGAGGGCAGGGCTCCTCCCATAGACGCTTTACTTTCTACTCTAGATCTCCGTTTAGAGCTGTTTTGGTTTAGAGCTTCTAATTGCTTTAGCCAACAGTTTAGAGCCTTCTAATTGGTTTAGAGCCCTAATTGGTGTGTCTAATTACTAGGCCACTAATCCTCTCTCTCATAAGCTCCACCATACTCGCACCGGCTTAAGGCGGCCTGGGATCTCCCTCTACTTAGACCACGCCAGTTGCCTTGCGGAATCGCGAGGAGAGTGCTACAACCTCCGCTGCCTTTGGAACAAGGGAGAGGAAGGTCTTCGTCGAGTACCGAACGTGTGACCGATCGGAAGCGCCGAACGCATACCGAAGGATCGTCTACACGATCTTGAGATCGGAAGAGTACGACTACATCACCCACGAGAATCGCTAACTACACACTGGAATCTTAGGTGAGTTCCGCTCTCGTTAACCACTTTGGAATCTTCGAGGGTGAGTTCCTCCATCGACTCGTTGCTACAATCTAGTAGATAGATCTTGGCTTGTTTGTTTGTATGCGATAGAAAATTTTTGTTTTCCATGCTACGAACCCCTACAACTAGATCCCTTCCTAGAAATGGAGTCTTAGTGACACAATGGTTGGTTGAATGAGAAAATTTAGCACCTGAGGACGCACCCTGGGAAGATGCCAACTTCATCAAGAGTGTATTCCCCGCATTCTATACAAAACAGTAAAAGCATGGTTCCAAGACAACGTAACTTGAGGACAAGTGCTATCTCCAGGAGAGGGCAATGTCAGACCCAGTCTATCTTTACCCAGTTATGCGCCAATGGCTAAGATGGAATGAGGAGAAACCAACGGCTGGATGGAAGATGGCATCGCCGTTACTTCCGACAGAGCAATCACCAGCTTAATTACTGTTTAATTATTGTAACCGTACTTAATTACTGTACCAGACTATATAAGTCCCAGTGTCGGGCGCGACAGAGCTATCAAGCTAATTCTACTATCAACTATCTTTCCTGTTGTTATTTCCCGTTTTAGGGTTAGATAGCTCCTCCTAGAAAATCCCTAGTGATTGAGGGTACTCCAGATTGGGAGTTCGGTTTGATTCCTACTGGGATCTGACACCACCACCTTGACCTCAGCATCAATGGTGCTCTGCATCAGCTGCTCCACACCAAGAAGCTTCTCAGATAGGTGGAAGAAGAACCTGGCGTGGTCGTTTGCCTAACGATCGCCCAGAAAGTGGCTCGGCGGAAGAAGGGGTAGGCCAACAACCTGCAACTTGCCGTCGAGATCTGGTCCACAACCTCCTGAAGACAGGAGGCGCCGCGTGACCGCTCATGGGAGATAGCGGCCAGAGTCCTCTGTGCATCTTGGGCATCTGCATTGGCGGGTGCGCGAGCCGCAAGGATCCATGCGTCTTGTCGAAGAAGGTCATCATGGGAGGACTTCACCTCCCCATGACGCTCGGACACCGACATGCTTTCAACTAGCTCCTTGTACGCATAAGTGAGATGGGTGCTCGAAGCCAACGTGAAGCTCAATTCATCCTGAAGGGATCATCCCGCGACCCGCAAGGCCCTGGGAAGATACGTCAACACTAACATCATTGTCGATTCCGGGACAATCCTTGGTATTGACCAAGAATGAGGAGTCAAGACAAAGGCGCTCTTGTGGGGTTGGGGGACAAGAGGCAGAGGGCGCATGCATTATAGTTCCTTAACAGTGTCTACGACCCGCCCAAGGATGGGAGAAAACAGGATTGTCGTGTATCCCAGTCAGGGCGAGCCGGTGCCACATCTCGGGACAGGAGAAGATCCGGGATCGAACTTGCGCATGAAGACAAGACCAGAGATCGGGAAAAGGATTCCCGGAACCCGGACTAGCGTGTAGAGGACAGGACCGGACGGAGACCTAGGCGCGGTGTACATAACATGTAAAAGTTGTCATGTTCCCTCCTTCACTCCGCGTAACTAGTGAAGGGAAAGCTATGAGCTGGCCCCTGTGGTATCCCCTCAGATCTATAAAAGGAGGACCAAGGCGAGCGAAGAAGAGTGAGAGCATTCTATGTTAGCCCATCCCTTGTCATAAACAAGAGAAATTCATTGTAAGCTAACTTACCACAACAATACCACCAACAAGCAGGAAGTAGGGCTGTTAGCCATCACGACAGCCTGAACCTAGGTACATCTTCGTGTGCTTCGCCGAAAGTTCGATCAGAGATGATGGTCTAGAGCTTTCTTGCCACCCCTCTATGAATCTCTAAAAGAGGGTATCTGGTACCCCTGCTATCCGTGTTCATGCACACGACACAACCTTCTATAAAACCGATCTATCTCATAGAACAACCACCAAAACAATAACTAGATTCAATCTAATGCTAATTGCATATCACATATGCGCGATCAAGGGCCTAAAACTAGAAGCTATCACTCTAATACAATTGTTGGATCGTGTAGATATAAACAAAAAAATCTACGCAGAACTCCCAAGATCTAGCCGAGGTACCAGTCCACGAGGATTACCACTAGCTGACATGGGTCTAGTGTTTGCAATACATGGAAGTGTCTAACCGTGCACCTTGGACAGCCTGCACCCCACTCTATATAGGGAGTGATAGTGCGCTACACAACTCATTGACTCAATCCCTATCCTATTCGGGTCCAACCAAACCAACATACTTCTCATTCGGATTCTCATCTGACTTGCTCTCGCTCTTAAGTGTGCGACCATGCATACTCATGACGACTTAGACACGATTTGAGTATGAGTCACAATTAATCAATCGGTAGCACTTCCTAGCAGAACATGCCGACTCCAAAATACCATAGAGTCATGACGACATACATTTCAATGCAACTTACGGCAAGTCCCTTTTGCCTCACTATATACCTTGTCGAGCCATAGACGAAATATTATCATTCCTTTAATATCTAAACTCTCTTCTCGATCCGTGATATGTGATTCATCCGACTAACTCTTAGTCGTTGGTAACACTTAACCGAGATGCGCATGACCATGATTTTCAAATCATATCACCCGAGAGGTCCCAGAAAATATCTCTCTGGTTAGAGGGGCAAAATACCATCTCAGTTATGCACATCATGCAGCTTGATAGTCTGTCGACCCAAACTCTGCCTTTATAACTGCCCTATGACGAATATCGTTTGACAGAACCAAAGTCGGTTGATCCACAACTCGGATTGTGAGACAACCTCAAGTCTAAAGATTACATTTATTAAGACATACAAATAACGAATTACTCGTTGTATCTCGATATGGGTCGGTCCGACTCGCTAAATTCTTTAGTTGAATCTGTGTAAGTCAAAATAGCAACACCATGCGCGTGACAAGTGGAACCGAATCATCGGCCGGCTTTGACATTAGTGTAAGTTATGTTTCTAGCACAACCTCGATGACTAAGGACAATCTAATATGTACAACATGCATACATAGTTCCTTAACTGAATCACATATTCAATGATACATATCAGATGTTCATACAAGGACAACTTAATAACTTTATAAATACATTGGAAATTACATCATACATGATTTGCTCTATGGCATATTCCCAACAAGTATATCTTCAATATGCAAATCTGGACTGGAGGCGACGGCAACGTCGTGCACACGCTCGGAGGCCAATGAGACCTTCCTAGTCAGCTCACTCAGAGGAGGTCAGCACCGACACCTTACTCGTTGGTTTTCTATTTGGTCCGCAATAGCGACACCGTTAGGGGAGAGACCATGGTGGCTATGGTTTTGAGGAGGGGAGGAGAAAGGGAGGAAAGAGGAAATAAGAGTGGGTGGTGGATAGGGACACCCTTGACCCTCTCTCCATAGCTAAGAAAGGCAGTCCTCCATGACTAGAGAGTATCGTACCTACCGACGAAGGGCGGTCCGCCACGCACCACCGAAGTCATCCTCTCCACTATCGCCCAATAACGAATAGGATATGAAATGATGATTTTGCCCGTGATGCGTGTTGACGCCCCATTGGGAAACCCCAAGAGCAAGGTATGATGTAGCACGGCAGCAAGTTTTCCCTCGGTAAGAAACCGATGTTATCGAACCAGTAGGAGGAAGGAAATGTCTCAAACGTGTTGCAAGCAACATCGAAACCTGCACAAAACAAACTCAAGACTTTGCCCCAACTAACAGTGAGGTTGTCAATCTCACCGGTTGCTGTAACAAAGGATTAACTGTATGGTGGAAGGTGATGATGGTTTGCAGCAAGTAAACAGTAACAGTGGAAGATGTATCAATGGTAAAGATTGGACCAGAGTCCATAGTTCACTAGAGGTTTTATCCTTAGATAAACAAACATGGCATGCTGGGTAAACAAATTACAGGAGGGCAATTGACAGGACTGAGCAAGGCATAACAATGCAATACTAGACAAAAAGATCCTATGAGATTCGATTGAGTAATACAACAATATACATAGACCGCCATCCAACTGCATCTATGACTAGAAGTCCACCTTTGGGTTATCATCCGAACCCCCTCCAGTATTAAGTTGCAAGCAATAGACAACTTCTTTAAGCAAAGTGTGTAAGGTAAACAATCCACTTGTTCCATGAAGAAGAGACCATTGTTTTCTCCCTAGTAGAAACAACACATCTACAACCTTAGAGATTTCTATCAATTCCCTTAGATTAAATAGAGGCATGAACCCACTATCGAGCATAAATACCCCCTCTTGGAGTCAGTAGCAACTACTTGGCCAAGATAGCTACTAACAACGGAGAGCATGCAAGATCACAAACAACACAGACATGATAGAATCAATAAAACAAAACCATTAATCAATCTGATATAGTAATCTCAATATCCATCGGATCCCCGCAAACACAACATGCATGATTACAAATAGATGAGATCTTGATCATGAACGGAGCTCACAAGATCTAGACATGAAAGCACAAGGAGGAGATACAACCATCTAGCTACTACATGGACCCGTAGTCTAAGGTGGAACTACTCACGCTTCATACCGGAAGCTGGCATGATGAAGAAGAAGGCCGCCGGGATGATCTCCCCTCCGGCAGGGTGCCAGGAAGAGCTTTAGATCCCCCGATCTAGGGACGATGGTGGCGGCGGCTACAGACGGTTTCGTGGAATATTGATTGGGTGTTTAGGGTTTAGACATCGAGGGCTTCTTATAGGCAAAGAGGCGAGGCAGGGGGGCCACCAGGGCGGCTACACCCCCCCGGCACGGGGTGGGCCCACCCACACGGCCAGGGGTGTGCTCCCTGGTGAGTCCTCTCCGTCTTCGTGTTCCCCCACGGCAAAATATTGAATTTGGATTTTGTCCCGTCCAATTCCGAGAATATTTATTTTCTTCCTTTCTGGAACCAAAAACAGAAGAAAACAGGCAACTGGCACTGTGGCATCTTATTAATAGGTTAGTACTAGAAAACATATAAAAACACCTCAAAGTGTGGACAAAGCAAAGGAAAGTAGATACTAAACAAGCATGGAACATCAAAAATTATAGATACGTTTCCGACGTATCAAGCATCCCCAAGATTAAATCATGCTCGTCCTCGAGTAGGTAAGTGATAAAAGAATAATTTTTTAGGTGACGTGCACCATCAAAACCAAGATCAAACCATTTGCAAGCTTTGAAAGCTGGGATCATAAAACTCTAAACATGTGCATGAAAGATGAAGTTTTAAAAATAAGAAAAAGTAACTATGCATGCAACATGAAAGGCTACAAACAAAGATCATGAATAACATGCATTGAAAAAACGTTTGTTTGTTTCACATACAGAAAACATAGCATAGTGGCATTCAGTTTGTCCCTCATGGAGTAGCAAATAGATGCAAAGGACACCTTCAAAGTTCATAAGAGTGACTAGATACAAATAGCACAAGAACAAGCAATATCAACAATATGCATCAATCAATAAGTTTTGGGACACTGCACATAGAACTAAGAATTGCAACTATGCTCTCTTAACTGGTGCCTAAAGGTAGAAAGTGGAGACTCAATATAATAGTGGAAGAAAGTCCCTTCATAAAGGGAAGCAGGGATTTCAAGTTTCAAAAAGAGCTTCCAAAAATTATGGTACTTGTTAGCTTTCAGACCTCATTGCCCCTATCATAAGCATCTTGAAGTGATTAAGGTTAAAGTGAACAAACTATGGAGTATATGCTTGACAAAGTTTAAGTTGGCAATCTCATGTCCCTTGAATATGAGGGCCACACCTCATGCTACTCAACTTTAGTCACCTGTAAGTTCTTGTCATAGTAAGTACATGTGTATCATAGAGAACCGCCAATGGGGTACCCCTTGCACATGGTACATGAGCTTTCCCATAACCAAAATGACAAGGCAAGCAGACAATGAGCATATCAGCGATCTTTTTATTTGCTATTTGCATAGTTTTTTATTGAGGATGCTTCACAGATTGCTCATTATGGTGATGCTGCAAGTTTGCACCATGATTAGGCATGGCTTAGGCTAGCTTCCCAAGCGTTTCCCTAACACAAAATACATAACTCCATGGAATTACAAGCTCCCTTTTTATTTAACACAGCGACATCCATAGACAAAAGAGCATGATATCAACTGTGTACAAAGTACATGTGCAATGTTGAAAACGTTACCCATGAAAACATGGTTCTGCTAATTCCAACATATAAGTGCAAGCATATACAACATAGATGACACAATGGTTCAAGTTTATTAGGGGCAAGTAATATAAAGTGTGCGATCAAGTTCGTGAGAGCTTTAATCACTAAGTTTTCACATAACAAAATACTTTTTAATTGGAAGATAGCTGAAAACAAGAATATACTTGGAATGGTGTAACACACCATGCATAGGAGTTTATAGTGGACACTTTGGAATAACTTGGTTGCTTGGGAGTTGGAAGCATGAGTAGAACTTACTCATACAAGTGGAGGCTAGCAAAAGACTGGGAGCAACCAACTAAGAGAGCAATAATGGCCATAATCATGTAGAGCGACAAAACATTACTAATCAAAGCATAGAGTGGTGCTGCAAGTCAAGGACTAAATGATCATAGAGGATATGGTGACTTGTTTATAGTCATAGCATGGTGTGAGCATGTGCCAAGTCAACCTAAACAAAGCATCAAAGGAGAATACCACAATACTACGCTTTTGCATGCTAAAACAGCGCATGATTCCTTCAAGGCACACTAAGCAATCCCAATTGTTTGGAACAAGTCATTCTATAACAATAATCACTAAGCATAAGCTAAAAACAATACCTATAATGACATGCTAAAGTCTAAGTCACAGTCAATGCAAGCTCCTCTTGCACTTTCAAGCAAGAACTTTCTACTCCTTTCCAACACCAATCAACTTATTTGAAACAACACAGCGAGAACGGGGGTCCAAACTATTTTATTCAAGCAAACTAAACAAACTAAGAAAAGCACATGAAAACTAAGACGCTCCAAGAACAAAACAACAGTGCATGAAACAATAAAAACGAAGCGTCTAGAAAGACCTGAAGTTTTTATTGATGAAGAAGGGGATGCCTTGGGCATCCCCAAGCTTTGACACTTGTACCTCTTGGATATTTCTTGGGGTGACACCGGGGTGGCATACCCAAGATTGAGCTTTTGTCCATTTTTCATCTCATTACATCATTCTCTCTCCACACCTGAAATTTTCCTTCATACAAAACTTCACACAATCTTCATTAGCAACATTAGTGCATTCAAAAGATAATAGACCTTTGGGTTTAGCTTTAGAACAGCAAAACTTTCACAAAAAACACAAGATGCTATAGAAACTCCTTCAAAAAGCTCAATTTCCCAAAAAGAACCCAAAAAGGAATCAATAAGAAGCAAATGCAAATAATGGCAGAAATCTGTCAAAACAGACCAGCAGGTATAAACCGATTTTTTCGAAGACCTTCTGTTGCTCAAATCAAAAAGTTTTGAACTAACAAAAGTTATATAACATACTGGGGGATTTATTCATAAATTTTAAGCTCAATCCGACTTATAGATACTCCTCACGAATTTTTATGGTAGAGGACAGAAATCTGTTTCGGGACAACAACTCCCCAAATCTTACTTCCCTCTCATTAGAGGTCATTCTTGGCACAAAAAGCAAACAAAAAGGATAAGAAGAGGTCATTACTGAAGTAATAACTTCCAATACTCAAGGAAACTCTTGGGTTATCTCCCAACAAGTACTTTTCTTTAACGTCTTTAAGTTAGGCACAAGAAGGAAGAAATCAAGTATTTTCAAATGAAGAAGCATTAACATCAAACCTTGCTTTCAAAGGAGGATCAAAAATCAACTTCTCTCTCCTCATAGGGAAGTGTTCAAGACCTTTCTTGAATAGCAATTGATATTTAATTGTGCCTTCTTTCATATCAATGATGGCACCAACAGTTTTAAGAAAAGGTCTTCCCAAAGTAATAGGACAAGAATCATTGTATTCAACATCCGAAACATAGAAATCAACAGGGACATAAGCATTGTTAACCATAATGAGAACATCATTAACACTCCCCATGAGTTTCTTCTTAGCATTATCATTAAGTGGGACATCCAAATAACAATCTTCTAAAGGTGGCAAATCAAGCATTTCATAAATCTTCCTATGCATAATAGAGACACTAGAACCAAGATCACATGAAGCTTTGAGATCAAAGTCATTCACTTGCACTTAATATTGGGTTTCCAACTATCTTCTACTTTCCTAGGAATAGAAGCTTTGTGTTTTAACTTCTCTTCCTTAATCTTAACAAGAGCATCTGTAATGTAAGATCCCACCTTTATAAAGGTAAAGATCCCTGTGATTGCAATGCTAGTCCCTGGATCAATTGCTAGCATCCACACTTTAAGATGAAGTACACAGAAACAAAGGTCATTATTACATCGTCATTCCAGAGAAAACCTAGTATTTTACAACTCCATGGCCATAGGCTAGTACACGATTTTAACTTAACAATATAAATAAAAGTCTTCATCTTCATGTGCCACAGGCAAGCATGTTGAGTGTAGACTCATAACCCCTAATCATCATCAGAGTAACCTGCAACATCACAAGTTACAGCCACAGTGGGTTAATACACTGTAATAGTATTGGCAAGTGATACCTTAGTAGAATATTAGCATATAGTTACTACATGAATTTGGCTAAGTGTGTCTTAGGCTTGCTTTACTCAAAATAGGTTTTACCTATCAGTTGAAATCACTAATTTTTTGTTTGGTAAAAACCTTCCCAAGGAACCATCAATAGAAATTGGTGAACCTTCTCCCCTTGTTCAACCACAAGTTTTTACTTAGAAAATTGGGATGAGGAGATTCTTGATAGCTTTCATGTCTTGATGCTCAAATTGTCTAATACCAGGGACATGGCTAAGTACTTAGTTTCTTCCATCTACAGAGGTTGTGCACTTTCCCCACAAGACTTGATTTTCACCAAGACAGGACCTTTCAGAAGCCTTCCCTTAGACCAAAATGGACGCGCTCCAAACCTATCATTCCCCTACCACCAACTGTCCATTTGGCTAAGTTATTGCAACCTATATGATCCAGGCAGAGCCCATAATGCCATGTGGCTGCACTAGAAGCTTCTTAACATTTGGCATCTCAAATCCCTTTGTTCCTGGGTGGCAATCCACAAGTGAGATACACAAGGTAAACCATAGAAATGGGCCTTGTGTAACCACTCAACACAAACCATTCTTTCCATTCCACCCAGGTGTTTCATTCACTTAGTTGTTTTATTAAGCAAAACATAAGTCAAGGACTTAGAAATATTTCGCATAGCATGTATATATAATCCACCCTTGGTTACTACTAGCTAGGCTAAGCATGGCAATAGCAAGTATCTTAAATTAGAGGAAATTCTAACAATTCTACCACTACTAGGATTTCCCAAGCATGGCATATTGATACTTAGCAAAATTATTCATGCAAGACCTATGCAAAATATTTCTAATGCATAGTCAAAATATTGGGATAAAAATATGAAACACCACTTGCCTTGGTAGTTGGAGGAGTAGCAACAATCCTCACAATCACAATCACCAATAGCACCAAAATCTACACATAAAATGATAGCACCAAATTCACATATCAAATATACAAGAAAAAATATATGAATGCATGCAAATACCATGTGATGATTTTCTAAATCAAACAAGACAAGTGAAACAGTACTAAATCATAAACAAAAAAATTACACTAAATAAAATTAATTTGGCCCTTAGAACATTTTCCATACAATTTATATATACAAAATAAGCTTATAAATGTATCTGCAAAAACAACCTATTTACAGATGCAATTTATTAAACAAAGTGCATAATTGGATATAATTATTTCTCCTGATTCCAATGATATAAAATTTGCAAAATTTGAACGTGTGGATCAAAATTTATGAATTTTGCAAGTTTAAACAACTAATAGATCTATTTCCAGATTTTAAATTTAAACTCTAGCCACGCGGCGCTTTCTGATTCGCTGGTACTGGTTCGCATTGGATCACGCTCGCGGGCCGTTGGATCTAACTAACTAAGCACGTCCCAGATCTGCGCATACCCCTTCGCGGGTTGATCTAATCTCATCCGCTGGATCCAGATCCAGCGGACCACGTTGCTCTGACCAACAGCGGGCGGCGCAAATGGCTACCGCGGCGACCGCGTCTGTCGGTGATGTTCCGGCAAGACCAGAGGGCCAGGTCGAGGGGGCTGGTGCTTACCGAGGTTGCGGAGACACGGCGAAGCTCAACATGCAGCTGGACAAGGTCCGGGCGCACGGACACGGTGGGGATTCCTCGTCGGAGTGAAGCCTGTCGTCGGGTGCTCACGGTCGTCGTCGAAGGCGACGCTCTGGTGCGAAATAAAGCAAACAGCGAACGTCAGGAGATGCGCAAGGTGATAGAGGACAAGCTTGCATGAACCAGAGAGCGAGGCACGCACGAGGCTTACCACAATCGGTTGCCGGAGTTCGTCAGGACAGCGGAGTTGTGGAGAGAAAAGCGAGCAGCCTGACGGCGTTCAGAGGGAATTGAGTGGGGGAAAATGCAGCGGGGACTCTGGGGTTTAAGTAGCCGGAGCTGGGAGAGGAGTTACTCGGCGAATCAACGGCAATAACTCGCGCAATCAACGGCAGTGACGCGGGGGAGGAAACGACGGAGGGCTCGGTCATGGGCGGGGTTTGGGGACGACGATGAGGGGCAGGTGGGTCCGGGGTGTCAGTGAGAGCGGGGTGCTCGCGCGGGTGAGAATCAGAGTGAGAGGGAAACCTCGGGTGGGCTGGTTCTGTTACTGGGCCGAAGGGCTGGCGCAGGCCCTTTTCCTTTTCTTTATTCCTTTTCTATTTCTGTTTTGATTTTCTAAAATCATTTTCAAATGCTTTTCAAATGAGTTTGAATTCAAACTTTCTATGGATTTTTGTAGAATGATCCAAGCATGTATTTGTGTATAAAACATTGTTGTTTGATCACAAACACCTTAGTCCATTAAAATAGAATTAAAACCATGCCTTAAGTAAATATTTATAATAGGTATACAAATGGTTTTAATTTTTTATTCTTGTTTTGAAATTTTGAACAAGATTTAGAAAATATCAATCAATCTTAGGATCAATACTCTACTGATCAAAACAAGGTCTTCCTTCTTATAAGGTAGCAATAAGGCTAATGCCTTGCTTTGCATAAAATGATAGATCACAAGTTTCAGATTTTGAGGAAATGGTCCTAAAGTGAGTATGAATGCATGAATGATGTGCAAACTTTGAAAATATGATTTTAGGGATGTTACAAATCTAACCCCCTTAAGGTGAATATCGCCCTCGAGATTCGGATTGGCTAGCAAATAGGTGAGGGTGGTCTTTCTGAAGGTCATCCTCTCTTTCCCATGTTGCTTCTTCTTCGTAATGATGGTTCCATTGCACTTTGCAGAATTTGATAGTCTTAGTCCGAGTAACTCTTTCTGCAGTCTCAAGAATCTTGATAGGTTTTTCTTCATAAGTAAGATCACTTTCATCTCTCCTGTTGGGCGTGACAGAGCTATCAAGCTAATTCTACTATCAACTATCTTTCCTGTTGTTATTTCCCGTTTTAGGGTTAGTTAGCTCCTCCTAGAAAATCCCTAGTGATTGAGGGTACTCCAGATTGGGAGTTCGGTCTGATTCCTACTGGGATCTGACACCACCACCTTGCCCTCAGCATCAACGGTTCTCTGCATCAGCTGCTCCACACCAAGAAGCTGCTCAGATAGGTGGAAGAAGAACCTGGCGTGGTCGTTTGCCTGACGATCGCCCAGAAAGTGGCTCGGAGGAAGAAGGGGTGGGCCAAAGGTATAGTATCTTTCAAAGATACTATACCTTTGGAGGAGGTTCTCAACTGCTACACCATCTCCTAACACAATGTGTCCAAGAAATCCAACTTCATTCAACCAGAATTCACACTTGCTGTATTTGGCATACAGCTTATGTTCCCTAAGCTTCTCAAGTATCAAACGCAAATGTCCTTCATGCTCTTCTTCTCTCTTGGAGTATATCAAAATGTCATTGATGAAAATGACAACAAACTTGTCAAGGAACTCCATGAAAACCTTGTTCATCATATTCATGAGGTAAGCTCGTGCATTGGTCAAACCAAATGGCATCACGGTGTACTCATACAATCCATACCTAGTGGTGAAAGCTATTTTAGGTATGTCTTGTTCCCTTATCTTAAGCTGAAAATAACCTGACCGGAGATCAATCTTTGAGAACACACAGGCTCCTCTAACTGATCAAACAAGTCATTGATTCTGGGTAAAGGATATTTGTTCTTGATAGTCACCTCATCGAGTGAACGGTAATCGATGCATAACCTTTGACTCCTATATTTCTTTTCCACAAACAAGACTGGTGCTCCCCAAGATGAAGAACTTGGTTGAATAAATCATTTCTTCAACTGTTCTCCAAGTTGTTTGTTGAGTTATTTCAACTCATCAACTAACATCTTGTAAGGTCTCTTTGCTATTGGTCCTGATCCTGGTAGCAAGTCAATCAAAAATTCCACATCTCTATCTGGTGGCATTCCTGGTAATTCTTTCGGAAACACATACGGATATTCTCTCACAATTAGCACACTGTCCATGCTAACCCCCTTAAGAGAATTTAGCTTACTCCCTTTTGATTCAAAGTTCGACTTGAATCTTATCTGTTTCTTTTTCGGGATTGGAGTGCGACAGTACGATTGGCACAATCTAGTACTCCTTCATACTTGGTCATCCAGTCCATTCCCAAAATTACATCCAGTCCTTGGGAATCTAGAATTATCAGACTCACTGGAAACTTATGCTTTCCAAATTCTATCACTAGATCACGACATCCAAGACTTACTATCATATCTCCACCAGGAGAACTTACTTTTATTGGACACCCAATATTTTCCATTGGAACCCCATTTCTATCAACAAATGCTTTTTATATGAATGAATGTGATGCACCAGTATCAAAAAGAACAAGTGCTGGAATAGAATTGAGTTTGAACTTATCAGCCAGAGCATCAGGTTCCCCATAAATCTCTTCCACATTGATGTGGTTCACCTGTCCCTTCTGGAAAGGGTTGGGCTTGCTGGCACCTTCAACTTTCTTTTCTGGACACTCATTAGCATAGTGCCCCATCTTCTTACACTTGAAGCATTCAACCTAACTGGCATCTTTCTTGACAGGCTGACTTCCACTACCACTTCCACTTCCATTGTGGTGGCCCTTGTATCCACTCTTGTGGTTCTTATACTTGTCATTATCATGACTACGGTGATGTTTGTTGTCATGATGGCGGTTGTGGCCGTGGCGTGGTTGTTGTACTTTACATGTTTGTGGGATCCAGAACCCCCACTATCATCATGATGGGAACGCTTGTGAGACGATCCCGAGCTGTGCTTGTCAAAGACGTGCTTCCTCTTTCTGCTTTCAACCTGTTTCATCTTGTTCTCCAAGATGGTATCCTTGTCACAAAGTGATTGGTAGGTGGGGATATAGGCCACAGATAACTGCAGATTCAGTTCATCATTCAGTCCTTCGAGGAATTTCTCCTTCCTCTTGGCATCAGTATCAACTTCATCTGGTGCATATCGCGCCAGATTGTTGAACTCCTCAATATATTCAGCCACACCGCGGTGACGTTGTTTCAGGTTATGGAACTATTTCTTCTTCAAATTCATCACCCCGGATGAGATGTGAGCTGTGCGGAAACCATGCTCAAAGATATCCCAAGTTACATCCTCAATGGGTGTGGTGATCTATAAGTTATCCCACCAAGTAGCTGCTGATCCTTCCAACAGATGTGTTGCAAACCTGACCTCCTCCTCGTCGGTGCAGCCTACAGTTAGCAAATCCTTGTTCATCGAACGTAGCCAATCATTGGCCACCATTGGATCAGTGGTTCCTGAGAACTTTGTAGGCCTCAGTCTTAGGAATCTGGTGAGCATGTCAAATCCTGGCGGATTATTCTGGTTATTGTTGTTGTTGTTGTTGTTGTTGTTCTGATTCTGGTTCTGAATAAAGGTGGTCATCATCTGCATCAGTTGAGTTTGTGATGTCATCAACTGCTGCATCTCGGGAGTGACATTGTTGTTGTTTGGGTTGGGGTTGGCACGTCTAGGAGGAATCTGTAGTTTTTATAAGGATAAGAATGAGATATCCATATATGCTTAACATGCACAATACATCACATAGTCAACCACAATAATGAAGCATCAAAATGACATAGAGTTTTAACGACAAAAACAACAAGTTTGAAAATGCAAACACACCATAGCAAGCCATCCACATGTTGGATGGTCATTGCGACTCAAATAATCAAAAGCATGGTAGATGAAAGTGAATCGAGTAGTCTACCCTACTCCTCCGCATCAACCTCCTCGTCAACAAGTGTAAGACCTGCATTCTCCATGGCGGTCTTGTACTCATCAACACTAGTAGTCAAAGCCTCTATCTTAGCCCTAAGAGCCCTCTTCTATGAGCGAAGCCTCTCAATCACTCCTTGTTGATGCTCTGTGGCATCCCGCAAAACCACTACTAGAAAATCGCGTTGATTTTTTTTGCATTGCATCATCATGACCGCATTCTCATGTCATCATGCCACATTGCATTTGAGCATCGTCATCATCTTGCATTTGCTTGCATAAAATTATTTGCGGAAAAACCGGTTCATGTTTTATAAACGCCCCGTCTTTGTTCAAACACAAAACCCGGGTCACCGGATTATTTTGCTTTGTTTGCTATCGGTTTGCAAAAGTCTGTTTGAAATAAATAAAATATTTAATTATTTTTGTGGGGGCAGTCGAACGGGCCGATTCGACCCGGACGACCACCCCCAGAATAAAACCGTCCACCAAAATCCCTAACCTACCAGTCCTATTCTACCCACCCCTCCTCCACCTCACCCGGACCAATCCCTGGCTGCCACCTCACCCTCTCCCTCCCCTCTAACCAATCCTCAACCGCCACATCACCCCAACCCGCTGCCACCTTTCCCCCCAACTCCCTTTCTCACCCACCACTTCCCTACCCTCTCCCTCTGACCACCTGGGCCCGCACCAGCCCCACTCCCTCCCTTCCTCCTCCCCTGGTCAAACCTCCCCCAGCCACAACCACTCCCCACCCAAGCCCACCCGCGGGACCCACCACCCTGGCCCCGCGTCCCCTGCCCGTCACCCACCTCCCGACGCAGACCTCCCACGACGCCAAGACGCTCCTCCTCTGCTTGCTCCCTCCAGCTCGTGGTTCAAGGCTGCCTCCGCCTTCCTGGCCCCGGCCGGCTCCACGGCCTTCTCGCCTCCGCACCTCCCCTGGCCGACCCCACCCCCGACCTCTCCCCGCCTCCGGCCGTCCCTCCTCCCAGCCTGAGCCTCCCGCCTGGGCCGCCATGCCTCTTCTCTGGCGCTGGGCCTCACGCCGCCTCCGGCCCAAAGACCCTCCTCCGCCTCCACCTCCGCATTTCCCCCCTGCCGGTCATCTCCACCCGCCTCGCCTGTGCTCTCACCGCTGCATGGACCCTTGGCCGGTGTTGCCCGTCCGAGCTGCCTGCTGGCGGGCCGCCTCGCCGCCTGTTGGGCCGCCTCCTTCCCGTCTAGCTCTCCACTGGCCTGCCAGGTGCCGCCACACTTCTGTTGCTTCGGTGTGAGTGCTCCCCTTCAGCCCGTGTGACCAGCTAACTGGTTGCTAGCTGCTTGTGGTCATCAGCTCTTGGCCCGATTGTGTGCCTGGGTGCTAGTGCTTGAAGATGTCTGGATGTGCCGTCAGTGTGGGGAGATTGGTTATTCCGACAAGATCTTCCCGGACCCGAGGCTCGATCCACAAGACCGATCCGATGCCGACCCTAGTTCTTCTCTCGGACCCGTCAAGATCTCCGTCACCGAACCCTCGAGGCCTTCCATACGGAACACCGAGAACTCCTCCCCGAACGCCAAGGTCGTCGACACGGATTCGCCAAGTACTCCTCGCGGACGCCAAGTTCTGCATCCCGAACGCCAAGACCGATTCGATGGCGCGGACCCGACAAGATCCCCGCAACGACAAGAACGACACCGACCCGGAAGGATCCGATGCGCCCCGACACCGAACCAAGTCCTTCTTCCCGGATGCGACAAGATCTTCCCCGTTGTTCGAGAACGTTCCTGCCGAGACCGCTTCCGTCGAACCCTGAACCCTGAGACCAACCCCGAACCCCGGTGTTGGGCCACGCAGAGATAAAACAAAACTTTTCCTCTAACGTGGTGATCCCAAGACCTAGCTGAGGTAGAAGGCCACGAGGTTTACCACTAGACGCGCGGTTGCGGATTACTGATGAAGCGCGTCAGTTGATGCAGTGCAGTCCTCACGATCCGATCGTCCTGGTGCTGATCGCACAGCACCTCTGCTGGTATCCACACGTACAAGGAGGAGCGTCGGCGAATCGCTAGGTTCGTTACGGCCGGATCATGTGGAGCTAGGGTTTCCAACACATGGAATGACCTAACCGAACAACGATTCACCTTTCTAGGTTAACGATTAACCTTTCTGGGTTACTGTGCTCCACTATATATAGGGAGTGAACGTGGGCTCCGCTCGCGCGACCCATTCACTAAAGCCCATATAAAACTAGTCACCGTGAGTCCAACTCACTAACTCAGTCCTAATCCGGTTTAGGTCCAACCCAACCAGATTATATGATTCGGATCCAATCCAAACCTGCTCCCGCTCTTAAGTGTGTGACCCCGCAGGCTCATGGTTACTTGGACACGATTTGAGTCCAACTCACAATCGATCAATCGGCATCGGCTCCTAGCAGAACATACCGATTCCCAAGTACCAAAGAGTCATGACGACTTGCCTTTTCAATGCGACTTACGTCTGAGTCCCTTTTGCCTCACGATATACCTTGTCAGACTATAGGTGAATATATGTCATCCCTTAAATAGTCCAACTCTCTTCTCGATCCGAGATAAGTGATTCACCCGACTAACTCTTAGCCGATCGCCGTTAACACTTAACCGAGTCGCATGGCCATGCTTTCGAATCATATCTCACGAGAGGCCCAGAGAATATCTCTCCGAGTGGAGGGCAAAATCCCATCTTGGTTATTCACATCACGCAGCTTGATTCTCGATCGACCGAACTCGCCTTTATAACCCCGATTTGGATCAGCGTTGATGTAACCTAAGTCGGTGATCCTCAACTCGGACTATGCAACAACCTCAGTCTAAGGATTACATTGATTGAGATATACAAATGACAACTAGTTCGTTGTACCTCAATATGGGTCAATCCGACTCGCTAAACTCTTTAGCCTAGTCTGTGTAAGTTGGAATAGCATCTCCATGCCCATGACAAGTGGAACCGAGTCATCAAGCCAACTTTCACATTGGTCTAGTTTGTGTGTCCAGCACAACCTCAATGACCAAGGATATTTAGTACAAACAACATGAATGCATAGTTCCACAACTGAATCACATATTCAATGATACACATCAGATGTTTATACAAGGACTACTTAATAACTTTACGAATACAATGGGAAATATCATCATACATGATTGCCTCTAGGGCATATTCCCAACACCCGGAACCCCAAGTTCGTCGAGGCCCTCTAATGTGTGAACCCCTTCCCGAAACCCTATTTTTTAATATAATACAACTTGTTGCATATTAAATTGTCATCCTCGCATGCATATCATTGGTTTGGGGGCCTTATGCCGATTCACCATATAATTAAATATGGGGCCCATATGCGGGCAAATCTAGTCTCATATTGGCCTCATTTAAATTTGAGTAGCAAACCGGTAACTTAACTTGCCATGTTATTACAACATTTAAATTGCGGGGATTCTAAATAACACGAACCATCTAATTAATTGTCGGGACCCCGGTTCCGCTTAATATGACCTAATTGTATCGCACCTTTGCCATGCCATACATCATACATGCATCATGCCCGATCTTTTGCCGTAGCATTAAATATTGCATCCGGTGTTTCTTCTAGTGGTTTGCTTCTTCGCGGATAAGGCCGTTGATTTGATGTGAGCTTCGCCCCGATCTTCGGTTGAACCTTCGACAATGTTTCTCAGGCGAGCATCTCCCACCTTTCTACCCATCTTACTTTTATAGTATTAATTCCCTCCTGTTGATCTATGGCTATCTGTGTTGCGTTGCTCTAGTTTTCGTACCCATGATATCCCTTGCAGCCTTATATTGCCTTGGACACATCCTATTACCTATTGATTCGTAGATAGTTGGACCTGCGCGTCGTAGTCGCTTGCTCAAGTGCTGTTGCGTGTCGTCTAGTTCCACAGTTGTTGGAGTAATGCCGCATGTTTGACGCTGGAGATGATCATGGCTTTACTTACCGTTCACTTTATCTACTGTTTAACAACTAAAATTGAAGTAAGTAAGTAGAGGCATCGGTGGGTGATAGATAATATTTGGTTTCCGACTGCCCACTTGTGTCCCGTAGGACCCCGAGTACTTGATACCTGTTCCTTGATTTATCGCACTATCCACATCCGGGAGGATTATGGGACCCCCCTGAGCCAGAGCTTGATTCAGTCTTATTTCTTGGGGCCACAAACTAGTTTGAGGTTTTATTTACTATCTTGTACTAATGCCATGCTACTGCTTTATTTACGATTGTGCGAGGAGCACACTGTACTGTTTAGGATCGCGACACGTTTTCGCGGTGTCGACAAGCCCAGTTTTGGGTTCCCACGTCACCTGGCCCACCCAAACCTCGGGTCCGTCTCGAGTCAGCTAACTTCGCTATGGTGTACTCAAGGGTGGCCTGAAATATTTCTGAATCATGTGATTGCTTTGTCGTGAAGGCCTCGTTGGGTTTTGATTTGGTTTTTCCGAGGTTGATCGAGTGTGTGTTGCTATTGGTGCACCCCGGCCGGGTAAAACTTTCTGAAAGCCGTGTCCGCGGTTATGGACGACTTGGAGCACAGTATCTCGATCATAGACAAGCATAACTAAAGTAGTGCTATAAATTTGACTTTATAATGACTAGTAATCAGCTTCACTATAATGGAATGGCTACATAAAACTGCCCACAATTGCTTGTTTGGTTTGTCGCTTGCGACCATTGTACCTGACTAGTAAGTATCGCAACTATAACGGAATGGCTAAATAAAAGTACCAACAACTGCTGGGTTTTGGGTTTTATCTCATGCTAATTGAATCTGACTAGTAAGTGTTGCAACTATCACGGAATGGTTAACTAAAAGTGCCCACTGCTTATTTTATCATGATGACTATCTATACCTGACTAGTAATTGCTGCAACGATAACCGAATAAGTAAAACTGCCAACTGTGTGAGTTCCTCGGTTGACTTCCTCGTTTGGTCTCGAGGGGGAAACGCCAGGATGGGTTTGTTTGATGATAGTATCAGGTTGGTTCCGGATAGGTCCTTCTTACCCCTCTCTGGTTGCCGCCAGTTGTATCGAGTCTCTATAGGTTGTTTAGTGCATGCTGCCGCTGCTTGATCCACCATACCTATGTAGGCGAGGACCGCAATTCTAGCCTCGCTGTATCGCCTCAAGATCGACGCCTCTTTTTCCTTTGACCTTTGTCGGCACCCCTTTTGTTTAAGCAGGTTTTGAGATCGACGTCGTTAGCAGGGTTACCCTTCCGGCTTGGCCTGGGCAGGGTTATGGACGCCATTGGTTATTCTTCAGGGCTCTTAGCCCCATTTGCATCTTGTCTGTAGTCGGACGCCCCATCGTCTTCAACGTGATTTGGATCTTTGTATATTATATCTGTATTCTTGACTCATTGAGTCGCTGTTATATATATATCTGTTCTGTGGGTCCCATCGAGGACTGTTGTGTAATGTTATTACTTCGTTTTCCACCCGCACGAAAGTGCCTGGTGGGCACCTTTGAATCGTTTCTATGCGGGTTTGGCGGGTTTCGCTAAAACTTGCATAGGTCCGATTCTGAGGGTGTTACATGCTCGAGCTTGAAGTCCTTGGCCTCTAGCTCTGCATTCATCTCCTGAATCCTCTTGTTCCTGTCTTGGACTCTTTTCTCTTGGCTCTTGAACTTCCTGTCCTGGCTCTCAAACTTGGCCTCCATTTCCTTTAATAACTCGTCTTGCTCCGCGAAGAGCTTGTCCTTCTGACGAAGCTGAACTTGGAGCTTGTCATTTCTAAGCATGACGTTGGTCCTATCAGTATCTAGGTGCCTAATAAGAACCTCTAGATCCTGAAGGTACAGACGAATCGGCTCCACCGTCTCTCTAGTAGCATCCTCGAACTCAATAGCCTCACCCTCCTCGTCGCGTCTCCCGAAGGGGTGAAAGTAAAGTCCTCTAAGCTCTCTGGAGTGGCTCCCTACCAGGCGCCCAAGTAACTCCTGCATGACTAAATCTAGGCCTTTCTCCTTATCATCATGCATCAGCTTGAAAGTGATGGTCTCCGTGGTTGGATCCGCCTGGCGTCCGGGCTGAGTGACTCTGAAGCCCCAAAGGTCCTTCCTCTCAAACTTGGTGAGGGGAAGCATCATGATGCTAGAAAGTGGTAGGTTGAGCACGCTAGTGAGCTCAATGAGACGAGTACCAAAACGAGTTCCCTTGAACTCCTCGGCTGTGTTGATAATAACACTAGGCATCTATTTTATAAGATAGAGAAAAGTTAGAATTCAACATTCATAGAGAAAAATCACAAGACAAAATATCACAAGCATATATTTTGTAGCAAACAAACAAGTCATGGCATACACAAATCCATTACAAGCATCAAAGGTTCAACATAACTTAGACAATTTTTTGGAAATAAAAATGATAAGTGTGGTGGTCCAACTAACGAAGTACGTTACAACTCTCGCTCACTAGACAAAATATCTATCAAAGCATCCTTAGTAGCCATCTGTCTATCTTGTTCACAAGATTCCCAAATTAAGTCTATGATGTCTCCCCTTAGTTGTTGGTTGGTAATCTCTAACTCTTGGGTATGCTTCTTTTCTTCTCTAAGGTCATTTTTAGTGTTGAGCATTCTGGACTTGAGTCTATCACCAAGTTCCTTGATAGCATTCCATGCTGCATTTCTTGTAGAGTCAAAGAATGTGGTGTGCATTTCTGAGTTGGTGACCATGTAGAATCCTGACTCCTTGTGGTTGTCTTCCTTGTTTTTATACAAGTGAAGTTGCACCCACCAATACTCCTCTCCTTCATCCATCACAGGGAAACCTTTGTACACAGCTGCACCATGTATCCCCATGGTAACCATAAGGTTTTTGAGGGCTTTGGGAAATTCAGTCTCACACTCCAAGGTCATGGTCATGAGTGGTCCCTTCCTTACGGCTTCATTGATGGAGTTCATCTACAAATAGAGATGTGGAAGAAGATTAGAAAAGTTTACAAGAAGAAAAAGACAAGTGTAGAAAATTTTCAAAGTGTTGAAATTTTTCCTTAGTGGTTTCTAATCCAATCCTAGGGTCATAATCCTACAGGCAACACAGTGCTCTGATACCATCTATAAGATCCCACCTTTATAAAGGTAAAGATCCCTGTGATTGCAATGCTAGTCCCTGGATCAATTGCTAGCATCCACAGTTTAAGATGAAGTACACAGAAACAAAGGTCATTATTACATCGTCATTCTAGAGATAACATAGTCTTTTACAACTCCATAACCATAGGCTAGTACAAGAGTTTAACTTAACAATATAAATAAAAGTCTTCATCTTCATGTGCCACATGCAAGCATGTTGAGTGTAGACTCATAACCCCTAATCATCATCTGAATAACCTGCAACATCACAAGTTATAGCCACAGTGGGTCAATACATTGGAATAGTATTGGCAAGTGATACCTTAGTAGAATATTAGCATCTAGTTACTACATGAATTTTGTTAAGTGTAGCTTAGGCTTGCTTTGCTCAAAATAGGTTTTACCTATCAGTTGAAATCACTAAGTTTTTGTTTGGTAAAAACCTTCCCAAGGAACCACCAATAGAAATTGGTGAACCTTCTCCCCTTGTTCAACCACAAGTTTTTACTTAGAAAATTGGGATGAGGATATTCTTGATAGCTTCCATGTCTTGATGCTCAAATTGTCCAATACCAGGGACATGGCCAAGTACTTAGTTTCTTCCATCTGCAGAGGTTGTGCACTTTCCCCACAAGACTTGATTTTCATCAAGACAGGACCTTTCAGAAGCCTTCCCTTAGACCAAAATGGACGCGCGCCAAACCTATCATTCCCCTACCACCAACTGTCCATTTGGCTAAGTTATTGCAACCTATATGATCCAGGCAGAGCCCATAATGCCATGTGGCTGCACTAGAAGCTTCTTAACATTTGGCATCTCAAATCCCTTTGTTCCTAGGTGGCAATCCACAAGTGAGATACACAAGGTAAACCATAGAAATGGGCCTTGTGAAACCACTCAACACAAACCATTCTTTCCATTCCACCCAGGTGTTTCATTCACTTAGTTGTTTTATTAAGCAAAACATAAGTCAAGGACTTAGAAATATTTCTCATAACATGTATATATAATCCACCCTTGGTTACTACTAGCTAGGCTAAGCATGGCAATAGAAAGTATCTTAACTTAGAGGAAATTCTAACAGTTCTACCACTACTAGGATTTCCCAAGCATGGCATATTGATACTTAGCAAAATTATTCATGCAAGCCCTATGCAAAATATTTCTAATGCATAGTCAAAATATTGGGATAAAAATATGAAGCACCACTTGACTTGGTAGTTGGGGGAGTAGCAACAATCCTCACAATCACAATCACCACTAGCACCAAAATCTACACATAAAATGATAGCACCAAATTCACATATCAAAATATACAAGAAAAAAATATATGAATGCATGCAAATGCCATGTGATGATTTTCTAAATCAAACAAGAAAAGTGAAACAATACTAAATCATAAACAAAACAATTATACACTAAATAAAATTAATTTGTCCCTTAGAACATTTTCCATACAATTTTTATATACAAAATAAGCTTATAAATGTCTCTGCAAAAACAACCCATTTTACAGATGCAATTTATTAAACAAAGAGCATAATTGGATAGAATTCTTTCTCCTGATTCCAATGATATAAAATTTGCAAAATTTGAACGTGTGGATCAGTAGTTATGAATTTTGCAAGTTTAAACAACTAATAGATCTACTTCCAGATTTTAAATTTAAACTCTAGCCACGCGGCGCTTTCTGATTCGCTGGTACCGGTTCGCACTGGATCACGCTCGCGGGCCGTTGGATCTAACTAACTAAGCACGGCCCAGATCTGCGCATACCCCTTCGCGGGTTGATCTAATCGTATCCGCTGGATCCAGATCCAGCGGACCACGTTGCTCTGACCAACAACGGGCGACACAAATGGCTACCGCGGCGGCTGCGCGTCTGCTGGTGATGTTCCGGCGAGACCAGAGCGCCAGGGCAAGGGGGCTGGTGCTTACCGAGGTTGCGGAGACACGGCGAAGCTCTACGTGCAGCTGGACAAGGTCGGGGCGCACGGACACGGTGGGGATTCCTCGTCGGAGTGAAGCCTGTCTTCGGGTGCTCACGGTCGTCGTCGAAGGAGATGCTCTGGTGCAAAATAAAGCAAACGACGAACGTCAGGAGATGCGCAAGGTGATAGCGTACAAGCTTGCATAAAACTGAGAGCGAGGCGCGCATGAGGCTTACCACAATCGGTCGCCGGAGTTCGTCAGGACAGCGACGTTGTGGAGAGAAAAGCGAGCAGCCTGGCGGCGTTCAGAGGGAATTGAGTGGGGGAAAATGGAGCGGGGACTGTGGGGTTTAAGTAGCCGGAGCTGGGCGAGGAGTTACTTGGCGAATCAACGGCAATAACTCACGCAATCAACAACAGTGACGCGTGGGAGGAAACGGCGGAGGGCTCGGTCGTGGGCGGGGTTTGGGGACGATGACGGGGCAGGTGGGTCCGGGGCGTCAGTGAGGGGGGGGGGGTGCTCGCGCGGGTTAGAATCAGAGTGAGAGGGAAACCCCGGGTGGGCTGGTTGTTGGGCTGGTTCTGTTACTGGGCCGAAAGGCTGGCGCATGCCCTTTTCCTTTTCTTTATTCCTTTTCTATTTCTGTTTTGATTTTCTAAAATCATTTTCAAATGCTTTTCAAATGAGTTTGAATTCAAAATTTCTCTGGATTTTTGTAGAATGATCCAAGCATATATTTGTGTATAAAACATTGTTGTTTGATCACAAACTCCTTGGTCCATTAAAAATAGAATTAAAACCATGCCTTAAGTAAATATTTATAATAGGTATACAAATGGTTTTAATTTTTGATTCTTGTTTTGAAATTTTGAACAAGATTTAGAAAATATCAATCAATCTTAGGATCAATACTCTACTGATCAAAACAAGGTCTTCCTTCTTATAAGGTAGCAATAAGGCTAACCCCTTGCTTTGCATAAAATGATAGATCATAAATTTCTGATTTTGAGGAAATGGTCCTAAAGTGAGTATGAATGCATGAATGATGTGCAAACTTTGAAAATATGATTTTAGGGATGTTACATGTAATATGTTTGGTGAAAGAAACATGCATATCACTAGCATCAGGACTTCTATCAAGTTTTTGCAGGAACAAAATCACTTCAAAAATATTGCAACCATCAAGATCAAAATCAAACTTAGCATCACTAGTAGTAGAATTATTAGGCTTAGGCATTGTTGGAGTCGGAATAGAGACTTCTTTTGGTTTAGTGGTATCCATTTTGGTGATGGTGCACACACTATTGTTTCTATCAATTTCAGCTTCCCTTTCCCACTTAGCATGAAGTTGGGCTAACAGTCTAAAATTTTCCTCAATAGTAACTTGTATGGCATGAGTAGCAGTGATGACCCACAAGTATAGGGGATTACAACAGTATCCGCGGGTAGTATTACCAAATTTATTGATTCGACACAAGGGAAGCCAAAGAATACTTGCAAGCCTTAACAACTAAGTTGTAGTTCAGCTGCACCTGGAAATAGTTCTTGCTCACAGAAGTTTATCAGTAGCAATAGTAAAGCAACAGCAGCAACAACAACAACATTGAAACGGTAGCAATAGTAATAATAACGGTAACAGTAGGATTCGAGTGTGGTAGGCATAGGGATGGATGGACGGACGTTGCATGCACGAGTCTAAACATGTAACTTCAAGATCTAGGGCATCGCAGATAAATAATAACAAGCATCCAAGTACTAAACAATCCTAAGCATGTGCTCCAAATATAGTCATACGTGCTCGCAATGAGAACTTGCACAACATCTTCTGTCCAGCCAGCCCGTGGCAGCGGGGCCTCTAGGGAACTACTGGAAATTAAGGTGCTCCTTTTAATAGAGCACCGGAGTAAAGCATTACCACTTCATGAACACATGTGATGCTCACACCACAGCCATCCCCTCCGGTTGTCCCAATTATTGTCACTTTGGGGCCTTTGGATACGGACAATGATATGTGTACACAACTTGCAGATAAGATCACAAAAAATACTATCATAATAATTCAATAATAAGTTCAGATCTGAGATCATGGCACTCGGTCCCTAGTCACAAGCATTAAGCATAACCAGTTGCAACAAAGTCAAATAGCACTAATAGAGATACTAGGCACTATGCCCCTAATAGATCTTATTCGATTACATGATATAACTCATCCAATCCCTACCATCCCCAAGCCTACAACAGGGGATTACTCACTCATGGATGAGGGAAACATCGGTGGTTGATGCAGATGGGTTAGTGATGACGATGGCGATGATCCTCTCCAAAATCCCTGTCCCGGCAGGGTGCTAGAACGGAGTTTCTGGATCCGAATCTTGGTTTCTGGTGGCGGCGGAGGAGGAGCGGAACTCTTTCTGGAAAACTATCGAACCCCCCTCGGTTTTTAGGTCGAAAGGCAACTTATAGGCGCAGAGGGAGGCCGAGAAGGTGCCTGGGGAGGCTGCACCCCCTCCAGGCGCGGGTCAGGTGGGCCCGCGCCTAGGGTGGGTGTGGGCCCCCCAGGCCTCCTCTTCTGGCTCCGTGGATCTTCTGGTGAAAAATAGTTTTTGGCATATTTTTCGGCATTTTTCCTGATAGTTGATTTTCTACACAAAAACAAGACACCATGGTAATTCTGCTGAAAACAGCGTCAGTCTGTCTTAGTTGTATCCAAATCACACAAGTTTAGAGGAGAAACAATAGAAAAGTGTTCGAGAAAGTAGATATGTTTTGGACGTATAAACCCCCCAAGCTTAGTTTATTGCTTGTCCTCAAGCAATTCAGTTGAAAACTGAGTGCGATACAAGAACTTTCACGAACACTTTGCTTCATATGATGTATATATTCCCAGCACAGGAGTAGATTCTTAGACGATTCATATTAAGGAGTATGCAACTAAGTCTACTCAATATTCATTGCAAGCTATGAAGAGAAACCAACTCAATAATAATAAGTAGCATGAAACATAAACATAAGCAACATTGCAATGCTCATAGTAAGGTATGATAGAGTGGTATCTCGCTTGCCTCTGTTTGAAGAGCACAATATAAATTCCAAGGCACCTCTGAAGTTCACATGAAGACTAGAGATAAAGATATCAGACATAAAAGCATCAAAGCCATGACATAATTAACCAAATTTTGGAACAAACACAAAAATGACAACTATGCTCTCAAGAAGGTTATCATAGAATAAGTGGTAACTCAACAAGGTTGTGAAAACGGTTTTGTGAAGGTTTGAAAGGCTTCCCAATGCTGAAAGGAAGGTACTCATTAGCTTTGAGCTCTCATTGCCCCTATCATAGGCATCTTCATGTGGTTAAGGTGAAAGTGAGGTCCACTCTGAATCATATGCTTGATAGACCATAGACTGGAAATCCCAAGTCCCTTGAGTACGAGGGTCGCTCCACATGTTACTCAACTTTGGTCACTTGAAAGTTCTTGTGATTGTAAATACATGCATATCATCGAGAACCGCCAACGGGGTACCCCTTGCACATGGTACAGGATCTTTCCCATAACCAAAATGACAAGGCAAGCAGACAATGAGCATCTCAGCAATCTTTTTATTTACCATATGCATAGCTTTTTATTGAGGACGCTTCATAGATGCTCATTATAATGATGCTGCAAGTTTCCACCATGATTAAGCATGGCTTAGGCTAGCGGCCCAGGCGTTTCTCTAACACAATGTATAAACTCCATGAACTCACAACCTCCCCTTTTATTTCACATCATCGACATCCGTAAACAAAAGAGCAAAGTATCAACTAGATGAGATATCCAACAGGTGTTGAAAGCGTTTCCCGTGACAGCACGGTTTTGCTGACTCCCAGTATATAATAAGCAAGCATATAACTTTCATGGACTAGTCACAATGGTTCAAGATTATTAAGCGCAAGGAATAAAGTGTGTTGTCAAGTTCGTGAGAGATTTACAAACTAACTTTCTCAAAACAAACAAACATTTTTATTTGGAAGAAAACATGGCATATGTAAAATATGCACTAAAGCAGCAAGTGATGCTAATAGGTAGGTATGGTGGACACAGCTGGCAATATTGGTTTTGGGGAGTTGGAAGCACAGGTAGAGCACAAACTCAGTGCAAGTGAAGGCTAGCAATAGAGAGAGAGAGAGACAAACGAGAGAGCAATAGATGTCATAATCATGCTTGCAACAAAACATGACTAATAATGGCAGGAAAGTGATGCAAGAACTCTGAGGCAAAATAAATTATCGAGGCTTACTTACTATTGATTAGTCATATGCATGCGTGAGCATGTGCCAAGTCGATTTACATGAACAGTTAGAGGAGGATACCACAACATCATACCAAAGTATGAATAAAACAATGTAAGCAAACATTCATATGACATGCTACAAACTATTAGCAAGATGGAGCTAATCATAGACAAGCAAGAACTACTAAGCATCCATAATGACATACACCTTACACAAACAGGCTAAGCATGCTCACGATGATGAGTATATGTACAAAAATGAAACAAATAGACTTCGTTACCAGCCTCTTACCACACTTCGAGTTGTCTTAATCTTCATTTTTTCCCTTCACTTATGTGACTTGCATATTAACATGAAACCAAAATCCACTAAGGACAGCTGAACCCTGCAAAGAACTCACAAAACCAAAGAAGAAAAACAAATATTTTTGGTGTTTTCGATTTTTTTTAGAAACAAACAAACAAAGAAAAACCAAACAAAAACAAAGCAAACCAAACAAAGAAAAATCTTTTTGGATTTTTCTTTTAAGGTAAACCAAAGCAAAGAAACAAATAAACAAACCAAGAGAAACAACGAAAATATTTTTGGTATTTTTGGGTTTTTAGAAAGAAGCAACAAAAGCCAAAAAGAAAGCAAAAACAATGGATATACAAAGAACCGACCGAACATGATATATATATATGAGTGCGATGTCGGCATACCTCCCCCCAAACAATACTATCATAATGATTCAATAATAAGTTCAGATCTGAGATCATGGCACTCGGGCCCTAGTGACAAGCATTAAGCACAACAAGTTGCAACAAAGTCAAATAGCACTAATAGAGATACTAGGCACTATGCCCCTAATAGATCTTATTCAATTACATGATAGAACTCATCCAACCCCTACCATCCCCAAGCCTACAGCGGGGGATTACTCACTCATGGATGAGGGAAACATCGGTGGTTGATGAAGATGGGTTGGTGATGACGATGATCCTCCAAATTCCTGTCCCGTAGGTGCCGTAACGGAGTTTCGGATCCGAATCTTGGTTTTGGTGGCAAGTGGTGAACTGTTTCTGGAAAACTATCGAACCCCCCTTGGTTTTTAGGTCGAAAGGCAACTTATAGGCGCAGAGGGAGGCCGAGGAGGTGCCTGGGGAGGCTGCACCCCCTCTAGGCGCGGGTCAGCTGGGCCCGCGCCTGGGGTGGGTGTGGGCCCCCCAGACCTCCTCTTCTGGCTCCGTGGATCTTTTGGTGAAAAATAGTATTTGGCATATTTTTCGGGATTTTTCCTGATAAAAACAAGACACCAAGGTAACTCTGCTGAAAACAACGTCAGTCCGTGTTAGTTATATCCAAATCACACAAGTTTAGAGGAGAAACAATAGAAAAGTTTTTGAGAAAGTAGATATGTTTTGGACGTATCAACTCCCCCCAAGCATAGTTTATTGCGTGTCCTCAAGATTCCCAGCACAGGAGTAGATGCTTAGACGATTCATATTAAGGAGTATGCAACTAAGTCTACTCAATAGTCATTGCAAGCTATGAAGAGAAACCAACTCAATAATAATAAGTAGCATGAAACATAAACATAAGCAACATTGAAATGCTCATAGTAAGGTATGATAGAGTGGTATCTCGCTTGCCTCTATTTGAAGAGCACAATATAAATGCCAAGGCACCCCTGAAGTTCACATGAAGACTAGAGATAAAGATATCAGAGATACAAGCATCAAAGTGTTGGAGATATGCCCAAGAGGCAATAATAACGTGGTTATTATCATATCTTCATGCTTATGATAAATGTTTACATACCATGCTATAATTGTATTAATCGGAAACATTATTACTTGTGTGATTTGTAAACATAAAAAAGTCCATAGTAAAGCCTCTTGTTAAACTAGCTTGTTGGTTAATATATGATCATGGTTTCCTGATCATGAACATAGAAGATGTTATTAACAACATGGTCATATCATTAGGAGAATGATGTGATGACATAATCCTATAGTTAAGCGTAGCTGTAACATCCCTAAAATCATGATTTCAAAGATTGCATATCATTCATGCATGCATATAGAATTGAGACCAATTTCAAAACTCATTTCAGAAAAACAAAGCACATTGTGCTATCATTTTATGTGAGCAAGCTAAAATCAAATGGCCATCCCCATTTGAGAGTTTGAATGTTTTAAACCTAGATTGCTTGTCTCCTTTATTGAATGGATTGAGTGTGGAAATTTGAATCAAGTTTTACAAAATAGAAATGGTTCAAAAACCATTTTACAAACATTTGCAAATCTTGTGCAAAGCTCCTGATATTTTGTTTCTCCAAGAGTGACCAAGCCTTTGCAAGTAGCCACATGGTTTTATGCCTATATTTGAAACATTTGCACACTACAAAAACCCCATAAAGATTTGAATCCAAAAAGAGTTTGAATTCATATAAAAACCATTCCTGAAAATCAAAACAGAAAAAGAAAAGGACAAAAGAAAAGAAAAGGGCCAAGCGCCAGGATTCTAGCCCAGCAACAGAACTGGCACAACTAGCCCACCCGGCCTTCCTCTCTCTCTCTCTCGCACGCGCAAGCACACCCAAGCAGTCGCTGACGACCATACCCCACCTCCACTCTGCGAGTATCACGACGAAGCAGGCCCTCCACGTCACCTCGTCTTCTCCAAAACGCGCACCACGCCGTCCGTTGTCAATGCCGGTAATGGCGCGGCGTAATTAGCCTTGATGCCTCAGGCGTTTCCTGTCGCGCTTGAGCCTATATAAACCACACCCCGCCGCGGTCATTTCCCCCCACTCTCCTCGCTCACTCCGCCACCAGGCTGCGCGCATTTTCCCTCGAAGCCCCACAGTACCGACGACTCCGGCGACCGATTCCGGTGAGCCTCGATCGCCTCCCCCTCTCTGGTTCAAACGATGATGCTCAGCATGATCTTGTGCACCTGCTGACACCTTTCTTTTGCCAGCTCGTGACACAGGTCGTCGATTTCGTTCACGGCTGCAACCACCTGCGCCGCCGCTTGACTCCGGCGACCAATTGAGGTAAAACCCGAGCGCCCCTTGCCCCCTCCTGTATGCGAGTTTGTTCGCCTGCGTCTTGCGCATCTCCTGATACCTCTGGTTCGTGCTAGGGCGACGCCAAACCTCGGCAACAACCACGACTGCAAGCGACAGACGCCGCCCGCAACTCCGACGAGCTCCAGAGACCGTGCCCGTCGCCCCTTCGCAAACCAACGCCACGTTGAGCTTCAGCACGCCACCGCGGTTCTAGTAAGACCCTTCCCCCTCTCGCGCGCGACCTAGAACGCCAGCGCTTGGCCATCGAAGGCGCCCGGCCGACGCCGCCCGCGTAACATGGTCGCATGCTCGAGAGCCGTTGGATCTAGATCCAACGCTTGCGATAGATCCACTAATCGAACCGTTATGCTAGATCTGAACCGTGCATCGTTAGTTAGATCCTACGGCTAGCAAGCGCGATCCGGAGCGAATCGGTACGCGCCAATAGAAACATGACGCGTGGCTAGGGTTAGATTCAAAAACAGAATTCAAATCAGATTTAGATCCAAATTTCAAATGGCTATAACTTTTGTTTCCCACGTTAGATTTTTGCAAATTTTATACCGTTGGAATCAGGGAGACAAGCCCTTTCTGAATTTGCAATGTGTTTAGTGAAAAGTTTCTGTTAAAATGACTTTTTATGCAGAAACTTGTTTAGGACTATTTTGAGTATAGAATTTGTTTAGTAAATTGTTTTAGTGCTAAATAAGTTTAGTTAGCAAGTTTTTGACTTGGTTATGTTTCTGTATCATGCACTTGCTTGGTGGAGTTTTCAAAAATCATCACTTAGAATTTTCTTGCATGCATGCATTCATATTTTTGTTTGTATATGAATTGTGTGTAATTTTGTGCTACAAATTTTTGTAGATTTTGCTAGTGACTGTGATTGTGAAGAGTGCTACTCTCTCCATTACCAAGGCAAGTGGTACTTCATGAATATTTCCATCCCTATATTTTGTACAAGCATTAGAAATATTTTGCTAAGTCTTGCATGTAGTTTTCGCCAAATGCTATGTTGGGAAATCCTAAGTAGTTGTAGAATTGTAGAATTGCTAGGAAATTTCCTAAGTTAAGTACTATGCCATGCTTAGCCTAGCTAGTAGCAAACAAGGGTTGGTAAAGTATATACATGCTATGACGAAAATGTTTCTAAGTCTTGGGACTTATGTTTTTCCTAATAAAACAACTAAGTCAATGAACCTCCTGGGTGGAATGGGATTTGAATGGTGGTTTTTGGTTGAGTGGTTACACAAGGCCCATGGACATGATTTACCTTGTGTATCACACTTGTGGTATGCCACCCAGGCACAAAGGGATGTGGAGGCCAAGTGTTGAGAAGCTTATAGTGCAGCCACTTGGCAATATGGGCTCTGCCTTGATCATATAGGTTGCTAGAACTTAGTCATTTGGACAGTTGGTGGTAGTGGGATGATAGGTTGGAACACGTCCATTTGGCTAAGGAAGGCTTCTGAAAGGTCCTATCTTGGGAAACCAAGTCTGGTGGGGAAAGTGTACAACCTCTGCAGATGGAAAATCTAAGTACTTAGCCAAGTCCATGGCAATGGACAACTTGAGCATCAAGACACGGAAGCTATCAAGAATCTCATCACTCCAACTTCTAAGTAAAAATTGTGGGTGAACAAGGGTGAAGGACCCCAATGTCTATTGGTGGTTTCTTGGGAAAGTTTTTGACAAAGAAAAACTTAGTGATTTCAACTAATAGGAAAAACCTATTTTCAAGCAAAGCAAGCCAAGCTACACTTAGCCAAAATGCATATAGTAATATAGTCCACTTAAAATTTACTAAGGTATCACTTGCCAATACTATTCCAAAGTATTGACCCACTGTGGCTGTAACTTGTGATGTTACAGGTTACTCCGATGATGATTAGGTGTCATGAGTCTACACTCAACATGCTTGCCTGTGGCACATGAAGATGAAGGCTTATCTTTATTTACTTATTCCAAAACTCTTGTATTAGTCCTGTGGCCATGAGTTGTAAAAGACTATGTTTTTATCTCTGGAATGGATGTAATAAATGACCTTTGTATCTATGTACTTCATCTTAAACTGTGGATGCTAGCAATGATCCAGGGACTAGCATTGCAATCACAGGGATCCTTTTCCTTTACAAAGGAGGGATCTTACAGATGGTATCAGAGCACTGTGTTGCCTGTAGGATTATGACCCTAGGATTGGAAAACCACTAAGGAAAAAATTTCAACTTCTTCTACACTTGTCTATTCTTCTCGTAAACTTTTCTAATCTTCTCTTTATCATCTCTATTTGTAGATGAACTCCATCAACGAAGCCGTGAAGAAAGGACCACTCATGACCATGACCTTGGAGTGTGAGACTGACTTTCCCAAAATTCTCAAGGACCTCATGGTGGCAATGGAAATACATGGTTCAGCTGTGTACAAAGGCTTCCCAGTGATGGATGAAGGAGTTGAGTACTGGTGGGTGCAACTTCACTTGTACAAAAGCAAGGAAGACAACCACAAAGAAATAGGATTCTGCATGTACACCAACACTGTGGTGCATACCACATTCTTTGAGTCAGCAAGAGAAGCAGCTTGGAGGACTATCAAAGAACTTAGTGCTAGAGTCAAGTGCAGAATGATCAACCTCCAAAAAGACTTAGAGAAAGAGAAGGAACATACCCAAGAGTTAGAAGCCACCAACCAAACCTTAAGGGGAGATATTATAGACTTAGTGATGGAATCATGTGAGCAAGATAGGCTGATTGCCTCTAGGAACATTGTGTTAGCCAACAGATCCAGTGAGATAGGATTGTAAACGTACTTCGTTAGTTGGACCACCACCTATCACCTTATTTTCCAAAATGATACCTTAAATAAGTTTGGACCTTGATTGATGTAATGGATTCATGTATGCATGACTTGTGTGATTTTGTGTTCCAAGGATATGTATGTGATGTTTGTCTTTGTTTTATCTTAAATAGTGTTGTTCTAACTTTCTATCTTATAAATAGATGCCTATTACCATCAGCACTGTTGAGGAGTTCCAGGTTACCCGCTTTGGTCCTCGTATCGTTGAGCTTACCACTTTGCTCAATCTCCCTCTTCCCACCATCATGGTGCATCCACTCACCAAGTTCGAGAGGAAGGACCTCTGGGGCTTCAAGGTCAACCAGCCCGGACGCCAGACAGAGCCTACTACGGAGGCCATCGTCTTCAAGCTTATGCACGATGACACGGAGAGAGGCATGGAGGTAGTCATGCAGGACCTGATAGGACGTCTGCTAGGCCGTCACTCCTGACAGGTTAGAGGCACCCACTTCCACGTCTTCGGAAGACGTGATGGGAATGGAGAGTCCATCGACTTCGAGGACGACCCGAGGGACACAGCAGAGCCGATACGCCTGTACCTCCAGGACTTAAAGTCTCTTATTAGGCACGTGGACACGGACATGACCAATGTCATGCTCAGTAATGACGAGCTCCAGGTGCAGCTTCGCGAGAAGGACAAGCTCTTCACGCAGCAGGACGAGATAGTCAAGGAAATGGAGGCGAAGTTCGAGACCCAAGACCGAAAGTTCAAGAGTCAGGAGAAACGTGTCCAGGATAGGAACAAGAAGATCCGGGACATGACTGAAGAACTGAAGTCCAAGGACTTCGAGCTAGAGAAGCAGCAGATGGTGATTGAGAGGCTTCGTTCCCAGAAGAGGGCTCTCAAGGCCAAGATTGAGTCCTTGACCACTACCATTGAGGAGAACAAGACCGCGATGGAGAACGCAGGTCTTACCTTTGTCGAGGAGGAGATTGATGCTGATGAGTAGACTTGACTACTCGTTTATCTTTTATTACCGTACTTGTTATTTGTGAACTAGTTATTGGACCATCCGACATGTGGATGGCTTGCCACTTGTCTGTTTTACATTGAGAACTTGTTATCTGGTTGTTGAACTTTTATCTTCTGTTGCATGGTTGTGTTTGCTTATGTGATGTAATGTGCATAAAAACATCTATGGGTATCTCATTCTTATCTCTATTTGAACAAACCACAGATGCCTCCCCGTCGCGCAAACCCCAACCCCAACAACAACAACATAACTCCAGAAATGCAACAAATGATGAATGCTAAAACATAGCTCATGCAGATGATGACAACATTCATCCAGAACCAAAACAACAACAACAACCCCAATAACAACAACAATAACAACAACAACCCTCCGGGCTTTGATATGCTCACCAGATTTCTGCGTTTGAGGCCAGCTAAGTTCTCGGGGACAACTGATCCCATGGTAGCCAATGATTGGCTACGTTCTGTAAACAAGGACTTAGTAACCGTGGCACGGATCTTTGAAAAGTCGATTCTGAGACATCTGCTGGAAGGGCCAGCTGCCACATGGTGGGACAACTTCCAAATCACCACTCCTATAGATGAGGTGACTTGGGCTATCTTTGAGGATGGATTTCGCACTTCTCATATCTCATCGGGAATAATGAGCCTGAAAAATAAAGAGTTCCACAATCTGAAGCAGCGCCACCGCAGGGTGGCTGAATACATTGAAGAGTTCAACAATCTGGCGCGTTATGCACCAGATGAGGTTGACACAGATGCCAAAAGAAAGGAAAAATTTCTGGAAGGCTTGAATGATGAGCTGAATCTGCAGCTGGCTATGGCATACGTTCCCACTTATCAGTCGCTCTGTGACAAGGCTGCTATATTGGAGAACAAAATGAAACAAGTCGAGAGTAGAAAGAGGAAGCACTCCGACAAGCACAGCTCGGGATCGTCTCACAAACGATCTCACTATGATGACAGTGGAAGCTCAGGATCCCACAAACATGGGAAATTCAACAAGCACCACAACCACAACCGTCATGACAACAAGCATCACCGCAGTCATGACAATGACAAGTACAAGAACCACAAGAGTGGACATAAGAGCCACCACAGTGGTAATGGTAGTGGGAGTGGAAGTCAGCCTGCTAAGAGAGACATCAGTCAGGTTGAGTGCTTCAAATGCAAGAAGATGGGACACTATGCAAATGAGTGCCCCTAAAATAAAGTTGAGGGACCTGTCAAGCCCAATCCTTTCCAGAAAGGACAGGTGAACCACATCAATGTGGAGGAGGTCTATGAGGAGCACGATCTTTGTTCTTTGTAAGTTCAGACTCAATTCCATTCCAGCATTTGTACTCTTTGATACTGGTGCATCTCATTCATTCATATCAAGAGCATTTGTTGAAAGAAATGAACTACCGGTAGAAACTATTGGGTGTCCTATAAAAGTAAGTTCTCCTGGTGGAGAAATGATAGTGAATTCAGGATGCCATGATCTAGTCATAGAATTTGGGAAGTATAAGTTTCCCGTTAACTTGATAATATTAAACTCCCAAGGATTGGATGTCATTCTGGGAATGGACTGGATGACTAAGTACAAAGGAGTGATAGATTGTGCCAGTCATACTGTCTCACTCACAACTCCGGAAAATAAAAGGATCAGATTCAAGACCAGCTTTGGAGCAAAAAGGAGTATGCTTAATTCTCTTAAGGGGGTTAGCATGGACAGTGTACCAATTGTGTGTGAGTATCCGGATGTATTTCCAGAAGAATTACCAGGAATGCCATCGGATAGAGATGTGGAATTTCTGATAGATTTGGTACCAGGCTCTGGACCAATAGCAAAGAGACCATATAAAATGTCAGTCGATGAACTGAAGGAGCTCAAGAAGCAACTAGGAGAACAGTTGCAGAAAGGATTTATTCAACCAAGTTCTTCATCTTGGGGAGCCCCAGTTTTGTTTGTGGAGAAGAAGGATAGGAGACAAAGGTTATGCATAGATTATCGTTCTCTCAACGAGGTAACTATCAAGAACAAATATCCTTTGCCAAGAATCAATGACTTGTTTGATCAGCTAGAAGGATCCTGTGTGTTCTCAAAAATTGATCTTCGGTCAGGCTATTTTCAACTTAAGATAAGAGAACAAGACATACCTAAAACAGCATTCACCACAAGGTATGGATTGTATGAGTATACCGTAATGCCTTTTGGCTTAACCAATGCTCCAGCATACTTCATGAATATGATGAACAAAGTGTTCATGGAATTCCTCGATAAGTTTGTTGTCGTTTTCATCGATGACATCTTAGTCTACTCCAAGAGCAAAGAAGAGCATGAAGGGCACTTGCGTTTGATATTTGAGAAGTTGAGAGAGCATAAACTTTATGCCAAATTTAGCAAGTGTGAGTTCTGGTTAGAAGAAGTTGGTTTTCTTGGTCATGTTATGACAAAGGATGGTGTAGCAGTTGATCCTGCTAAATTTTCAGCTGTGACTGAATGGGAATCTCCTAAGAACGTGAAAGAAGTTCGTAGTTTCCTTGGCTTAGCAGGCTACTACAGAAGGTTCATTGAGAATTTCTCAAAGGTTGCTAAACCAATGACTGAATTATTAAAGAAAGACAAGAAGTTTGCTTGGTCTGAAGGTTGTGAAATCAGCTTTCAGGAGTTGAAGAAGAGACTTGTTACAGCACCAGTTCTATGTCTGCCATATTTGGAAAAGGATTTCCAAGTATATTATGATGCGTCTCATCAAGGTTTGGGTGCCGTACTTATGCAAGACAGTAAAGTTGTGGCTTATGCCTCGAGACAACTCAAAACTCATGAGGTGAACTATCCTACTCATGATTTGGAGTTAGCCTCCGTCGTCCATGCACTCAAAACATGGAGGCACTACCTTTTGGGAAAGCGATGTGAAGTGTTCACCGATCACAAGAGTTTGAAGTATATCTTCACCCAAAAGGAAATCAATATGAGACAAAGAAGATGGTTAGAGATTATCAAGGACTATGACTTAAGTTTGCAATACCACCCCGGTAAAGCAAATGTTGTAGTAGATGCTCTAAGTCGTAAGGTATTTGTTAATGGCCTTACCAAAGGATAATTGCCAGATGATTTGTGTACCCAATTCAGAGAACTCAGATTGGAGATTGTGCCCGAAGGACATCTCATGTCTTTGGATGTTCAACCCACTTTGTTGGACAAGATCCTAGAATCTCAGAAAACTGATAAGGAAATTGAAGATATTAAGGAAAAGATTGGCCAAGGGAAAGCTAAAAATTTCCATGAAGATGAACAGGGTACTTTATGGCATGGGAAACGTATCTGTGTTCCACAAGATCCGGAGTTACGGAAACTGATTTTGCGGGAAGCACACAACTCTCCATATTCTATTCATCCGGGTAACACCAAAATGTACATGGACATGAAAGAAAGATTTTGGTGGAACAATCTCAAGAGGGACATCGCCGAACATATTGCGTTGTGTGATGTGTGTAGTAGAGTAAAAGCGGAGCATCAGAAACCAGCAGGTTTGCTTCAACCACTACCTATTCCAGATTGGAAGTGGGACAAAATTGGTATGGATTTCATTACCGGATTACCAAGGACTAGATCAGGATATGATTCCATATGGGTAGTAGTGGATCGCCTAACTAAAGTGGCTCATTTCATACCCGTGAAGACAACTTATACAAGTGCCAAGTTAGCCAAGATCTACATGAGTAGAATTGTATGTCTTCATGGTGTGCCCAAGAGTATTGTGTCTGATAGGGGAACTCAATTCACTTTCCATTTTTGGAGACAGCTACATGAATCATTGGGAACGAGGTTGGAATTCAGTACTACTTTTCATCCTCAAACTGATGGACAAACAGAAAGTACTAACCAAATTCTGGAAGACATGTTGAGGGCATGTGACCTAGACTATGGAGCCAGTTGGGATGAAAGTCTGCCTTACGCAGAATTTTCTTATAACAACAGCTATCAAGCCAGCATTGAGATGGCACCATTTGAGTTTCTCTACGGAAGAAAGTGTACCACCCCATTGTTATGGAATGGTGTGGGAGAAAGAAGTTTATTCGGGCCAGATCTTATCAAAGAAGCCGAAGAGAAGGTCAAGTTGGTTAAGGACAGGTTGAAGATAGCACAGTCCTGACAGAAAAGCTACGCAGATCCTAAGCGTAGAGAAGTCACCTACGAAGTTGGTGATAGAGCCTATCTTAGAGTATCACCACTTCGTGGAGTGAAAATATTCGGAGTCAAAGGAAAGTTGGCACCAAGATACGTTGGGCCCTTCAAGATTCTGAGTCACAAAGGAGAAGTTGCTTACGAAATAGAACTACCAGAATCTCTATCAGCTATCCATAATGTGTTTCATGTGAGTCAACTTAAGAAATGTCAGCCAGCAATGGAAGAAACTTCTTTGAAGGATACTATACCTTTGGAAGAGGTTCATCTAGAAAGTGACCTCACATATGAGGAGAAGCCTATCAAGATTCTTGAGACTGCAGAAAGAGTCACAAGGACAAAGACTATCAAGCTCTGCAAAGTACAGTGGAATCATCATACCGAAGAGGAAACAACATGGGAAAGAGAAGATGATCTTCGGAAAGACCACCCTCACCTATTTGCTAGCCAATCCGAATCTCGAGGGCGAGATTCACCTTAAGGGGTTAGATTTGTAACATCCCTAAAATCATGATTTCAAAGATTGCATATCATTCATGCATGCATATAGAATTGAGACCAATTTCAAAACTCATTTCAGAAAAACAAAGCACATAGTGCTATCATTTTATGTGAGCAAGCTAAAATCAAATAGCCATCCCCATTTGAGAGTTTGAATGTTTTAAACCTAGATTGCTTGTCTCCTTTATTGAATGGATTGAGTGTGGAAATTTGAATCAAGTTTTACAAAATAGAAATGGTTCAAAAACCAATTTACAAACATTTGCAAATCTTGTGCAAAGCTCCTGATATTTTGTTTCTCCAAGAGTGACCAAGCCTTTGCAAGTAGCCACATGGTTTTATGCCTATATTTGAAACATTTGCACACTGCAAAAACCCCAGAAAGATTTGAATCCAAAAAGATTTTGAATTCATACCAAAACCATTCCTGAAAATCAAAACAGAAAAAGAAAAGGACAAAAGAAAAGAAAAGGGCCAGGCGCCAGGATTCTAGCCCAGCAACAGAACTGGCCCAACTAGCCCACCCGGCCTTCCTTCCTCTCTCTCGCACGCGCAAGCACACCCAAGCAATCGCTGACGACCAGACCCCACCTCCACTCTGCGAGTATCGCTGATGAACGGGCCCTCTCCACGTCACCCTCGTCTTCCCCAAAACGCGCCCGCAGACCACGTCGCCGCTGCTGTCAATGCCGGTAATGGCGCGGCGTAATTAGCCTTGATGCCGCAGGCGTTTCCTGTCGCGCTTGAGCCTATATAAACCACACCCCTCCGCGGTTATTTCGCCCCACTCTCCTCGCTCACTCCGCCACCAGGCTGCGCGCATTTGCCCTCGAAGCCCCGCAGTACCGACGACTCCGGCGACCGATTCCGGTGAGCCTCGACCGCCTCCCTCTCTCTGGTTCAAACGATGATGCTCAGCATGATCTTGTGCACCTGCTGACACCTTTCTTTTGCCTGCTCGTGACCCAGGTCGTCGATTTCGTTCACGACCACAACCACCTGCGCCGCCGCTTGACTCCGGCGACCAATTGAGGTAAAACCCGAGCGCCCCTTGCCCCCTCCTGTATGCGAGTTTGTTCGCCTGCGTCTTGCGCATCTCCTGATACCTCTGGTTCGTGCTAGGGCGATGCCAAACCTCGGCAACAACCACGATGCAAGCGACAAACGCCGCCCGCAACTCCGACGAGCTCCAGAGACCGTGCCCGCGCGCCCCTTCGCAAACCAACGCCACGTTGAGCTTCAGCACGCCACTGCGGTTCTAGTAAGACCCTTCCCCCTCTCGCACGCGACCTAGAACGCCAGCGCCACCGCTGACTGAGCGCTCCGCCGCTCGCTGACGCCCCCAGAACATGGTCGCATGCTCGAGAGCCGTTGGATCTAGATCCAACGCTTGCGATAGATCCACTAATCGAACCGTTATGCTATATCTGAACCGTGCATCGTTAGTTAGATCCTATGGCTAGCAAGCGCGATCCGGAGCGAATCGGTACGCGCCAATAGAAACATGACGCGTGGCTAGGGTTAGATTCAAAAACAGAATTCAAATCAGATTTACATCCAAATTTCAAATGGCTATAACTTTTGTTTCCCACGTTAGATTTTTGCAAATTTTATACCGTTGGAATCAGGGAGACAAGACCTTTCTGAATCTGCAATGTGTTTAGTGAAAAGTTTCTGTTAAAATGACTTTTTATGCAGAAAATTGTTTAGGACTATTTTGAGTATAGAATTTGTTTAGTAAATTTTTTTAGTGCTAAATAAGTTTAGTTAGCAAGTTTTTGACTTGGTTATGTTTCTGTATCATGCACTTGCTTGGTGGAGTTTTCAAAAATCATCACTTAGCATTTTCTTGCATGCATGCATTCATATTTTTGTTTGTATATGAATTGTGTGTAATTTTGTGCTACAAATTTTTATAGATTTTGCTAGTGACTGTGATTGTGAAGAGTGATACTCTCCCCATTACCAAGGCAAGTGGTACTTCATGAATATTTCCATCCCTATATTTTGTACAAGCATTAGAAATATTTTGCTAAGTCTTGCATGTAGTTTTTGCCAAATGCTATGTTGGAAAATCCTAAGTAGTTGTAGAATTGTAGAATTGCTAGGAAATTTCCTAAGTTAATTACTATGCCATGCTTAGCCTAGCTAGTAGAAAACAAGGGTTGGTAAAGTATATACATGTTATGATGAAAATGTTTCTAAGTCTTGGGACTTATGTTTTTCCTAATAAAACAACTAATTCAATGAACCTCCTGGGTGGAATGGGACTTGAATGGTGGTTTTTGGTTGAGTGGTTACACAAGGCCCATGGACATGGTTTACCTTGTGTATCACACTTGTGGTATGCCACCTAGGCACAAAGGGATTTGGAGGCCAAGTGTTGAGAAGCTTATAGTGCAGCCACTTGGCAATATGGGCTCTGCCTTGATCATATAGGTTGCTAGAACTTAGTCATTTGTACAGTTGGTGGTAGTGAGATGATAGGTTGGAACGCGTCCATTTGGCTAAGGGAAGGCTTCTGAAAGGTCCTGTCTTGGGAAACCAAGTATGGTGGGGAAAGTGCACAACCTCTGCAGATGGAAAATCTAAGTACTTAGCCAAGTCCATGGCAATGGACAACTTGAGCATCAAGACACGGAAGCTATCAAGAATCTCATCACTCCAACTTCTAAGTAAAAATTGTGGGTGAACAAGGGTGAAGGAGCCCAATGTCTATTGGTGGTTTCTTGGGAAAGTTTTTGACAAAGAAAAACTTAGTGATTTCAACTAATAGGAAAAACCTATTTTCAAGCAAAGCAACCCGAGCTACACTTAGCCAAAATGCATATAGTAATATAGTCCACTTAAAATTTACTAAGGTATCACTTGCCAATACTATTCCAAAGTATTGACCCACTGTGGCTGTAACTTGTGATGTTGCAGGTTACTCCGATGATGATTAGGTGTCATGAGTCTACACTCAACATGCTTGCCTGTGGCACATGAAGATGAAGGCTTATGTTTATTTACTTATTCCAAAACTCTTGTATTAGGCCTGTGGCCATGAGTTGTAAAAGACTATGTTTTTATCTCTGGAATGGATGTAATAAATGACCTTTGTATCTGTGTACTTCATCTTAAACTGTGGATGCTAGCAATGATCCAGGGAATAGCATTGCAATCACAGGGATCCTTTTCCTTTACAAAGGAGGGATCTTACAGATGGTATCAGAGCACTGTGTTGCCTGTAGGATTATGACCCTAGGATTGGAAAACCACTAAGGAAAAAATTTCAACTACTTCTACACTTGTCTATTCTTCTCGTAAACTTTTCTAATCTTCTCTTTCTCATCTCTATTTGTAGATGAACTCCATCAACGAAGCCGTGAAGAAAGGACCACTCATGACCATGACCTTGGAGTGTGATACTGAGTTTCCCAAAATTCTCAAGGACCTCATGGTGGCAATGGAAATACATGGTGCAGCTGTGTACAAAGGCTTCCCAGTGATGGATGAAGGAGTTGAGTACTGGTGGGTGCAAATTCACTTGTACAAAAGCAAGGAAGACAACCACAAAGAAAGAGGATTCTGCATGTACACCAACACTGTGGTGCATACCACATTCTTTGAGTCAGCAAGAGAAGCAGCTTGGAGGACTATCAAAGAACTTAGTGCTAGAGTCAAGTGCAGAATGATCAACCTCCAAAAAGACTTAGAGAAAGAGAAGGAACATACCCAAGAGTTGGAAGCCACCAACCAAACCTTAAGGGGAGATATTATAGACTTAGTGATGGAATCATGTGAGCAAGATAGGCTGATTGCCTCTAGGAACATTGTGTTAGCCAACAGATCTAGTGAGATAGAATTGTAAACGTACTTCGTTAGTTGGACCACCACCTATCACCTTATTTTCCAAAATGATACCTTAAATAAGTTTGGACCTTGATTGATGTAATGGATTCATGTATGCATGACTTGTGTGATTTTGTGTTCCAAGGATATGTATGTGATGTTTGTCTTTGTTTTATCTTAAATAGTGTTGTTCTAACTTTCTATCTTATAAATAGATGCCTATTACCATCAGCACTGTTGAGGAGTTCCAGGTTACCCGCTTTGGTCCTCGTATCGTTGAGCTTACCACTTTGCTCAATCTCCCTCTTCCCACCATCATGGTGCATCCACTCACCAAGTTCGAGAGGAAGGACCTCTGGGGATTCAAGGTGAACCAGCCCGGACGCCAGACAGAGCCTACTACGGAGGCCATCGTCTTCAAGCTTATGCACGATGACAGGGAGAGAGGCATGGAGGTAGTCATGCAGGACCTGATAGGACGTCTGCTAGGCCGTCACTCCCGACAGGTTAGAGGCACCCACTTCCACGTCTTCGGAAGACGTGATGGGGATGGAGAGTCCATCGACTTCGAGGACGACTCGAGGGACACAGCAGAGCCGATACGCCTGTACCTCCAGGACTTAGAGTCTCTTATTAGGCACGTGGACACAGACATGACCAATGTCATGCTCAGTAATGACGAGCTCCAGGTGCAGCTTCGCGAGAAGGACAAGCTCTTTGCGCAGCAGGACGAGATAGTCAAGGAAATGGAGGCGAAGTTCGAGACCCAGGACCGGAAGTTCAAGAGTCAGGAGAAACGTGTCCAGGATAGGAACAAGAAGATCCGGGACATGACTGGAGAACTGAAGTCCAAGGACTTCGAGCTAGAGCAACAACAGAAGGATTCTTTGATGAGATCAAACACCACATCGTAACTGGGTGGCTATAAAGGTGGCATTGAGTGTTCGGAAAGTATGGGTTGAGGCACATGGATCAAGAGTGGGATTTGTCCATGCATATGACAGATAGATATACTCTGGGCCCTCTCGGTGGAATGTCATCCAATTAGCTTGCAAGCATGTGACTGGCTCACAAGGGATCACATATCACAGGAACGAGAAAAGAGTACTTATCGGTGACGAGGTTGAACTAGGTATGCAGAGATACCGATGATCAAAACCTCGGATAAGTAAACTATCGTGAGACAAAGGGAAATTGGTATCTTATGTAAGTGGTTCATTCGATCGCAAAGTAATTGTAGAAATATGTGGGAGCCATATGAATTTCCGGATTCCTCTATTGGTTATTGATCGGAGAAGTGTCTCGGTTATGTCCGCATAATTCACGAACCGTAGGGAGACACACTTAAGGATTCGATGTTGTTGAGTAGTTATGGAATGATGAGTAAGAAACCGAATATTGTTCGGAGTCTCAGATGGGATCCGAGATATCACGAGGAGATCCGGAATGGTCCGGAGAATAAGATTCATATAAGAAAAGTCCTGTTTCGGAGTTCGGGAATGATTCCGGTGTTTTCACCAGGAATGTTCTAGAAGGGTCTGGAAGGTCCGGCACTCCGGAGGCGAAGGGTACATGGATGTGTCATGACAATGTGGAATGGTTTCATCATGTACTAGGTCACTTGGCTGGGCAATATGGAGAGAGAAATCACATCCAAGTTTGAAAGTCAAACGCCAATTTGAAAAGTTAAATCTAAAGTTTGCTTGGTGGAGGGAGAGTAGGAAACCTACTTAGGGAGGAATTCCTACTCCCTCCACCTGCTGGCCAAGGAGGAAGAGTTGGAGGAGGACTCCCTCCTCCCAAACCGCCACCCTCCACCTATATAAGGAGGGGTAGGTCTGCCCCCTACCCTCACACACAAACCCTAGCTAACGCGCCACCACCTCCAAGTGTTGCCGCCGCCAGGGCCTCCTCCCAAGTCGTCGAGTTGGGGTATCCCAAACCCTAGCCGCCGGCTAGACCTCTCCCCTTGGTGCCCTCTAAACCCTAGATCACCAAGGCCTCTCTCATACTCCACCATACTCGCTCCGGCTTAAGGCGAAGCCCTGCGAGATCTCCCCTCTACTTCCGACACCACGTCGTCGTGCTGCTGGAATCACGAGGAGAGTGTCACAACCTCCGCTGCCTGCTGGAACAAGGGAGAGGAAGCTCTTCATAGAGTACCATACGTGTGACCGACTGCGGAAGCGCTGCTGGAACGCAGTGCCGGAAGGATCGTCTACGCGATCTTGAGATCGCAAGTGTACGACTACATCATCCACGAGAATCTGCTCTCGTTAACCGCTTTGGATCTTCGAGGGTTAATACTGTATTGACTCGTTGCTACAATCTAGTAGATAGATCTTGGCTTGTTGTGTGTTCATACGATAGAATTTTTTTGTTTCCATGCTATGAACCCCTACACAAAGTCATGACATAATTAATCAAGTTTTGGAACAAACACAAAAATGACAACTATGCTCTCAAGAAGGTGCTCATAGAATAAGTGGTGACTCAACAAGGCTGTGAAAACGGTTTTGTGAAGGTTTGAAAGTCTTCCCAATGCTGAAAGGAAGGTACTCATTAGCTTTGAGCTCTCATTGCCCCTATCATAGGCATCTTCATGTGGTTAAGGTGAAAGTGAGGTCCACTCTGAATCATATGCTTGACAGACCATAGACTGGAAATCCCAAGTCCCTTGAGTACGAGGGTCTCTCCAAATGCTACTCAACTTTGGTCACCTGAAATTCCTTGTCATTGTAAATACATGCATATCATCGAGAACCGCCAACGGGGTACCCCTTGCACATGGTACAGGAAATTTCCCATAACCAAAATGACAAGGCAAGCAGACAATAAGCATCTCAGCAATCTTTTTATTTACCATATGCATAGCTTTTTATTGAGGATGCTTTATAAATGCTCATTATGGTGATCCTGCAATTTTCCACCATGATTAAGCATGGATTAGACTAGCGGCCCAGGCGTTTCTCTAACACAATGTATAAACTCCATGAACTCACAACCTCCCCTTTTATTTCACATCATCGACATCCGTAAACAAAAGAGCAAAGTATCAACTGGATGAGATATCCAACAGGTGTTGAAAGCGTTCCTCATGACAACACGGTTCTGCTGACTCCCAGTATATAATAAGCAAGCATATAACTTTCATGGACTAGTCACAATGGTTCAAGATTATTAAGCGCAAGGAATAAAGTGTGTCATCAAGTTCGTGAGAGATTTAATAACTAAATTTCTCAAAACAGACAAACATTTTTATTTGGAAGAAAACATGGCATATGTAAAATATGCACTGAAGTAGCAAGTGATGCTAATAGGTAGGTATGGTGGACAAAGCTGTCAATATTGGTTTTGGGGAGTTGGAAGCACATGTAGATCACAAACTCAGTGTAAGTGAAGGCTAGCAATAGAGAGGGAGCGACAAACGAGAGAGAAATACCTATCATAATCATGCTTTCAACAAAACACGACTAACAATGGCAGGAAAGTGATACAAGAACTCTGAAGCAAAATAAATCATCGAGGCTTACTGACTATTGATTAGTCATATGCATGCGTGAGCATGTGCCAAGTCGATTTACATGAACTGTCAGAGGAGGATACCACAACATCATACCAAAGTATGAATACAACAATATAAGCAAACATGCATATGACATGCTACAAACTATTAGCAAGCTGGAGCTAATCATAGACAAGCAAGAACTACTAAGCATCCATAATGACATACAACTTACACAAACAATCTAAGCATGCTCATGATGATGAGTATATGTACAAAAATGAAACAAATAGAGTTTGTTACCAGCCTCTTACCACACCTCGAGTTGTCTTAATCTTCATTTAGTCCCTTCACTTGTGTTACTTGCATATTAACATGAAACCAAAATCCACTGAGGACGGCTGAACCTTGCAAAGAACTCACAAAACCAAAGAAGAACAACAAATATTTTTGGTGTTTTCGATTTTTTTTAGAAACAAGCAAACAAAGAAAAACCAAACAAAAACAAAGAAAATCAAAAAAAAGCAAAATCTTTTTGGATTTTTCTTTCAAGCCAAACCAAGCAAAGAAACAAATAAAAAAACCAAGAGAAACAACGAAAATATTTTTGGTATTTTTTGGTTTTTAGAAAGAAGCAACAAAATCCAAAAAGAAAGCGAAAACAATGGATATACAAAGAACCGACCGAACATGATATATATATGAGTGCAACGTCGGTATACCTCCCCCCAAACAATAATATCATAATGATTCAGTAATAAGTTCAGATCTGAGATCATGGCACTTGGGCCCTAGTGACAAGCATTAAGCACAGCAAGTTGCAACAAAGTCAAATAGCACTAATAGAGATAGTAGGCACTATGCCCCTAATAGATATTATTCGGTTACATGATAGAACTCATCCAATCCCTACCATCCCCAAGCCTATAGCAGGTATTACTCACTCATGGATGAGGGAAACATCGGTGGTTGATGGAGATGGGTTGGTGATGACGATGGCGATGATCCTCTCCAAATTCCCCGTCCTGACAGGGTGCCAGAACGGAGTTTCTGGATCCGAATCTTGGTTTTTGGTGGCGGCGCCAGAGCGGAACTCTTTCTGGAAAACTATCGACCCCCCTCGGTTTTTAGGTCGAAAGGCAACTTATAGGCGTAGAGGGAGGCCGAGGAGGTACCTGGGGAGGCTGCACCCCCTCCAGGCGCGGGTCAGGTGGGCTCACGCCTGGGATGGGTGTGGGCCCCCCAGGCCTCCTCTTCTGGCTTCGTGGATCTTCTGGTGAAAAATAGTTTTTGGCATATTTTCCGGGATTTTTCCTGATAGTTAATTTTCTACACAAAAACAAGACACCAAGGTAGTTCTGATGAAAACAGCGTCAGTCCGTGTTAGTTTTATCCAAATCACACAAGTTTGGAGGAGAAACAATAGCAAAGTGTTAGAGAAAGTAGATACGTTTTGGACGTATCAACTCCCCCAAGCTTATCTTATTGCTTGTCCTCAAGCAATTCAGTTGAAAACCGAGTGCGATAAAAGAACTTTCATGAACACTTTGCTTCATATGATGTATATATTCCTAGCACAGGAGTAGATGCTTAGACGATTCATAATAAGGAGTATGCAACTAAGTCTACTCAATAGTCATTGCAAGCTATGAAGAGAAACCAACTCGATAATAATAAGTAGCATGAAACATAAACATAAGCAACATTGCAATGCTCATAGTAAGGTATGATAGAGTGGTATCTCGCTTGCCTCTGTTTGAAGAGCACAATATAAATGCCAAGGAACCTCTGAAGTTCACATGTAGACTAGAGATAAAGATATCATAGATACAAGCATCAAAGTCATGACATAATTAACCAAGTTTTAGAGGAAACACAAAAATGACAACTATGCTCTCAAGAAGGTGCTCATAGAATAAGTGGTGACTCAACAAGGTTGTGAAAACGGTTTTGTGAAGGTTTGAAAGGCTTCCCAATGCTGAAAGGAAGGTACTCGTTAGCTTTGAGCTCTCATTGCCCCTATCATAGGCATCTTCATGTGGTTAAGGTGAAAGTGAGGTCCACTCTGAATCATATGCTTGACAGACCATATACTGGAAATCCCAAGTCCCTTGAGTACGAGGGTCGCTCCACATGCTACTCAACTTTTGTCACCGGAAAGTTCTTGTCATTGTAAATACATGCATATCATCGAGAACCGCCAACGGGGTACCCCTTGCACATGGTACATGAGCTTTACCATAACCAAAATGACAAGGCAAGCAGACAATGAGCATCTCAGCAATCTTTTTATTTACCATATGCATAGCTTTTTATCGAGGACGCTTCATAGTTGCTCATTATAGTGATGTTGCAAGTTTTCACCATGATTAAGCATGGCTTAGTCTAGCGGCCCAGGCGTCTCTCTAACACAATGTATAAACTCCATGAACTCACAACCTCCCCTTTTATTTCACATCGTCGACATCCGTAAACAAAAGAGCAAAGTATCAACTGGATGAGTTATCCAACAGGTGTTGAAAGCGTTCCCCGTGAGAGCACAGTTCTGCTGACTCCCAGTATATAATAAGCAAGCATATAACTTTCATGGACTAGTCACAATGGTTCAAGATTATTAAGCGCAAGGAATAAAGTGTGCAATCAAGTTCGTGAGAGATTTACTAAATAACTTTCTCAAAACAAACAAACATTTTTATTTGAAAGAAAACATGGCATATGTAAAATATGCACTGAAGTAGCAAGTGATGCTAATAGGTAGGTATGGTGGACACAGCTAGCAATATTGGTTTTGGGGAGTTGGAAGCACAGGTAGAGCACAAACTCAGTGCAAGTGAAGGCTAGCAATAGAGAGGGAGCAACAAACGAGAGAGCAATAGCTATCATAATCATGCTTGCAACAAAACACGACTAACTATGGCAGGAAAGTGATACAAGAACTCTGAGGCAAAATAAATCATCGAGGCTTACTGACTATTGATTAGTCATATGCATGCGTGAGCATGTGCCAAGTCGATTTACATGAACAGTCAGAGGAGGATACCACAACATCATACCAAAGTATGAATAAAACAATGTAAGCAAACATTCATATGACATGCTATAAACTATTAGCAAGCTAGAGCTAATCATAGACAAGCAAGAACTACTAAGCATCCATAATGACATACACCTTACACAAACAGGCTAAGCATGCTCACGATGATGAGTATATGTACAAAAATGAAACAAATAGAGTTCGTTACCATCCTCTTACCACACCTCGAGTTGTCTTAATATTCATTATTTCCCTTCACTTGTGTGACTTGCATATTAACATGAAACCAAAATCCACTGAGGACGGTTGAACCCTGCAAAGAACTCACAAAACCAAAGAAGAACAACAAATATTTTTGGTGTTTTCGAATTTTTTTAGAAACAAGCAAACAAAGAAAACCAAAGAAAAACAAAGCAAACCAAACAAAGCAAAATCTTTTTGGATTTTTCTTTTAAGGCAAACCAAAACAAAGAAACAAACCAAGAGAAACAACGAAAATATTTTTGGTATTTTTGGGTTTTTAGAAAGAAGCAACAAAAGCCAAAAAGAAAGCGAAAACAATGGATATACAAAGAACCGACCAAACATGATATATATATGAGTGCAACATCGGTATACCTCCCACCAAGCTTAGGCTTTTGGCCTAAGTGGGGCTCAATCCCATGGTGCCCAAGTAGATGCACCTCCGTAGTATGTCAAGGAAGCTCCCTCGTCCTGGTATGAGCTCGAGGCCTCCCCTGTGTAGTACACAGGGGGTCGTATGATGGTGCTTCCTCGTGATAGTGCCCATGGAGTTTAAGAGAACACAGGTTGTCGTCCATCTCCGCCTTCGAGCGTGACCAAGGTCCCTGAGAAATAATGGACAAAGTGGTTTGGGGTAGATGGATCTCTCTCTCTTTCCTGTCAGTAAACAACATTCTATAAACCAAGTTCTCAAGAGTAGAGCTAGTGGTGACAAAGTGGTGCGCCTTCATGGTAGCAAGATCAAGCCTATGGGGAGCCAAAACTGTATCATGTGGATCAACAGCAATGTCCAAGGCAGCAGCAATACAAGTAGCAATAATTCCCCCATAAATGGGTTATGTAGCAGCTAGGCGATGAGCAATGAGGGAATCAAGATTATACTTATCCTCATTGTTGAGTGCAGCATCTAAGAAGGCCAATTGATAGTTGGAAATGTTACTAGTGTTCTCCCTACCAAGAACACTGGTGGCAAGATAGTAGGCAAAATACCTGATGGCTGGAAGTTGAATGTTCTTTATCTTCCCTCGCTGAGCTCTACGGTCATCATTATTGGTTATTCCTCGGTAAATCTCTAACAAATCAGTGGGTAGATCTTGAATCTTCTTTGATGACCCAGTTGTACCAAGTCCCAGGGCCTTGCAAAATTTCTTCAGTGTCATAGAATGAGCCCTGTCATAAATTTTGAAAGACACAAAAGGCTTGAACATACTATTAGTAAAGTAGAAACTCTCCAAAAATGTTTTAGTAATCAAGGCATATTGTGCACTCTCATCATGCATGTAACTTGTTAGTACAGCCCTCTGCACCAAAGTCATAAAATCATTAAGAATCCTAGCAGCTTGCAAGAAAGTTTGGCAAGGAAAGGTGGAGGGGTGCGCATCCCCTTCATATCCCTCGTCACCAAATCGCGGAGTGATGAGATCCTCATTGTATGAGGGTCTAGTACTGGTAGATTTCCTTGGAAGAGTTTCCCTTCTAGGTGCATCACTCTCAAATATATCACCAAATGTGTGGTGGTCCATGACTTCACTTTTCTGAGATTTTAAACAATCATCAAACCAAGTGATTTCTAAGTTGATAAATGATGAGCAACTACTATAGGAACTTGCTATAGGACTACACATGCATCAAAACAAAGTTTCTAAGCATAGAACAAGCATGCAAGCTCAAACAACCTGTCACCTATATCAGCAAAATACTCAAGATACAATCTACCAATCACAAATCTAATTGGACAAGTGGAGGAGGCACGTACCAAGGAGCAATCCCTCCAAAAATCAGCACTTGAGATGGGTTGAACAAGGAGATCGAAAATCGCGAGCAAGAACAACAAGAACTCGAGCTTGAGCAAGTTTTTCGGTGTTTTTCGGGAGACAGATAGAAGATGGCTTTGAGGAGGCAGCCTGGAGGGGCCGGGTGGGCCAGACCCCCCCAGGCGCCGCTAGTGGTGGGCCCGCGCCTACCACAGGTGTGGTGTCCTGGGGTGGCCCCCTGGGTCACCTCAGGTTCCTCTCTCCCCTTTTTTCGAGGAAAAATTTATTTTGAATTTTCTGAGATTTTTCGGGAAACTTTATTTTTGGCCAATTTTTAGGGTATGAAAATTTATTTTCTCGCAGAAACAGTTTTTTAGAAGAAGCAAAAGCAAACCAAAAGCCAAACTATAGGAGCTCTAAGAAACTCAAACAAGCAAACAACTAGCAAGACTAAAGCTAAATCAAAGACTAGGAAGGAGAAAATTAATAGAAAGCAAGTATAACCACAGTGGAAACATTACTTTGTTCATTAAAATCCTTTTGTTAACAAGGTTGATCAAGTCTTGTTACCAAAACAATCTTATATGAAACAAAACTTTGCATTCCACAAGGTGATTATGTTACCTCATACTTGATAGCAATGGTCCCAATCATAATAGTTTCAAAATTTTCTTATGGAATGGGACAATAAATTTCTCCAACCTTGATGCTCTCAATATTTTCAATAGAATTCAGGCAATAGCTCTTAACAACCTTTTTGGGGAAATAGACAGTGTGCTCTTTGTCATTAATATTGAATTTTAATTTTCCTTGATTGCAATTGATGACAACACCTGCAGTATTAAGGAAAGGTCTCCCGAGAATAATAGACATATTATCTTCTTCAGGCATTTCAAGCACAACAAAATCAGTTAAGACCATGCAATTATGAGCTACTTGAACAGGAACATCCTCACATATACCAACAGGAATAGTAGTTAACTTATCAGCCATTTGCAAAGATATATCAGTTGGTATCAACTTTTCTAGTTGGAGTCTCTTATAGAGAGAAAAAGGCATAACACTAACTCCAGCTCCCAAATCACATAAAGCAGTTACATAATTATTCTTAATAGAGCAAGGAATAGTTGGTATACCTAGATCACCAAGTTTCTTTGGAACCTTATCATTGAAGGAGTAATTAGCAAGCAAAGTAGAAATCTCCTCATTAGGAATCTTCCTTTTATTAGAGACAATATTCGTCATATACTTTGAATAAGGAGGCAACTTAATAGCATCAGTCAAAGGAATTTAAAAGAATAAAGGTTTCATCCACTCACAAAACTTGTTGTATTGTTCTTCCTCCTTTGACTTGTGTTTCTTACCTGGAAAAGGCATAGTTTTCTGCACCCAAGGTTCTCTCTCTTTACCATGTTTATTAGCAATAAAATCTTCCTTTGTGTACCTATTGTTCTTAGTGTGCTTCTTAGGTTCTTCCTCACCTTCCTCCTTATCAGGAGATTCATTATTATTATCACTCTCAATTTCAGCATCAGAGACAGATATACTATTAGGATCTACGGCAGGTTCAAGTGGTTCCTCGACTACTTTATGTTTCTTTTTATTTCTCTTACGAGGACTACCACTATCTTCACCTTGTTGGGAATACTGCTCTATTCTTTTAGGGTGTCCTTCAGGATATAAAGGATCTTGAGTAGCTATACCACTCCTAGTTCTAATTCCATAAGCATGTTTATCTCCTGCAACATTAACTAGCATATCCTTTTGTACCTTAGCAAGTTGATCAAGTTGAGTTTGAACCATTTGAAAGTGTTTACAAAGTATTTTAATATAATTAGAAGTCTTTCCACAATATCTTTCAACTCATGGGTGGCTCTAGAGTTTTCCAATAACTGATTCTAAACTTGTTTATTAAAATACCCTTGTTTAACAATAAATGTGTCAAGTTCCTCTAAGCATTGATTAGGAGGCTTACCATAGGGAATATCACCTTCATCAAAGTGTTGGAGAGAGTGTACCTCAATAGTAGATGAGTGGGGAATTGGCTTACATAATTCTTCTATAGGAGGTAGATTCTTCACATCTTCAGCTCTAATACCTTTCTCCTTAAGACACTTCTTAGCTTCCTTCATCACTTCATCATTTAATGCAATAACTACCCTCTTCTTTGTTATTGGTGCTAGAATTGGTTCAGGAACAACTGGTTCAGGAGTAATAGGCTCGGGTGTATTCAGCTCAGTTGAAGTCCAATCATCATAATTCTTGCTTATCTTGGCCATTAATTCTTCGGCATCTGTAGGAGTCCTTTTTCTGAAAACACAATCAGCAAATCTATCTAGTTAGGTCCTAGAATCATCAGTTAGTCCATTATAATAAATATCAAGAAGCTCATTCTTAGGTAATGGACATCCAGGATGTGCATGAATCAAGGCACAGAACCTTGTCCATGACTCAGGCAATTTCTATTCTTCTCCCTGTTTAAAATCAAAAAAGTCTCTGCAAAGCAGCATGTCTAGCACTAGGAGGAAAATATTTCTGGAAGAAAGAAGCAATCAAGCAATCAGGGCTATCAATGGAACCAGGAGGTAATCTATTAAACCAAGCCCTAGGTTCTCCTTTTAGTGAAAAAGGGAAGATATTAGCAACAAAGTGTTTACGCATCTTAAAATCATCAGAGAATAAAGCACTCATGGTAGAAAGCTCATTCATATGATCCACAACACTCTCATTTTCAGTCCCACAAAAAGGTTCTTTCTCAACAATATATAAATAAGACAAATCAAGAGAGAAATCATAATCTTCATCTTTAATATCTATGGGAGAAGTGGCAAACTTATGATCAGGGGACAACTTAGGCATAATAGTACGTCTAGCAAGGAGACTCTTAATAGCACTAGTACCATGTGTGTTTCAGCACTCCTCAACAAAATCATTAGTGAACTCAATGTAACCATCATTAATATCATAATTCTCACTAGACTCAGGTGAGCTAACAGGTGTAACGGTGTCTTCACTAGGAGTTTTGGTATTTCCTAGACTAGCCATAGTAGCATCTAGAGAAGGACCTAATGAACCACTTGCATCAAGCACAGTAGAAGTAACATCATGAGCATCAAAAGCAGTTTCAGACTCAGTGGTAGTAGCAGTGTGTATAGCATGTGTATGTGGTGGCGGTGTGACAAGATTACTTATAACAGATGGTGAATCAAGAGCAATAGAGGTGTTTAGGATAGTACCTCTTCTTGTAGTAGATGGGAAAATAGGGAACTTTCCATCACGAGACTTCCCCATGATGAAAGGAGTAGCAGTGAACAATAATAGATCCAAGTGAACTTACGAATAAAGTTATGCTCCCTGGCAACGGCGCCAGAAAATAGTCTTGATGACCCACAAGTATAGGGGATCGTAACAGTCTTCGCGAGTAGTATTACCCAATTTATTGATTCGACAGAAGGGGAGCCAAAGAATACTTGCAAGCCTTAACAACTGAGTTGTCAGTTCAGCTGCACCTGGGAAATAGTTCTTGCTCACAGAAGTTTATCAGTAGCAACAGTAAAGCAACATCAGCAGCAACAACAATAGTGAAACAGTAGCAATAGTAATAGTAACGGTAATAGTAGGATTCGAGTGTGGTAGTCATAGGGATGGATGGACGAGCGTTGCATGGACGAGTCTAAACATGTAACTTCAAGATCTAGGGCATTGCAGATAAATAATAACAAGCATACAAGTACTAAACAATCCTAGGCATGTGCTCCAAATATAGTCATACGTGCTCGCAATGAGAACTTGCACAACATCTTCTGTCCAGCCAGCCCGTGGCAGCGAGGCCTCTAGGGAACTACTGGCAATTAAGGTGCTCCTTTTAATAGAGCACCGGAGCAAAGCATTAATACTCCGTGAACACATGTGATCCTCACACCAAAGCCATCCCCTCCGGTTGTCCCAATTATTGTCACTTTGGGGCCTTTGGATCCGGACAATGATATGTGTACACAACTTGCAGATAAGATCACAAACAATACTATCATAATGATTCAATAATAAGTTCAGATAAGAGATCATGGCACTCGGGCCCTAGTGACAAGCATTAAGCATAACAAGTTGCAACAAAGTCAAATAGCACTAATAGAGATACTAGGCACTATGCCCGTAATAGATCTTATTCGATTACATGATAGAACTCATCCAATCATTACCATCCCCAAGCCTACAGCGGGGGATTACTCACTCGTGGATGAGGGAAACATCGGTGGTTGATGGAGATGCGTTGGTGATGACGATGGCGATGATCCTCTCCAAAATCCCTGTCCCGGCAGGGTGCTAGAATGGAGTTTCTGGATCCGAATCTTGGTTTCTGGTGGCGGCAGCGGCGGAGCGGAACTCTTTCTGGAAAACTATCGAACCCCCCTCAGTTTTTAGATCGAAAGGCAACTTATAGGCACAGAGGGGGGCCGAGGAGGTGCCTGGGGAGGCTGCACCCCTTCCAGGCGTGGGGTCAGGTGGGCCCTTGCCTAGGGTGGGTGTGGGCCCCCCAGGCCTCCTCTCTGTCTCCTCTTCTGGCTCCGTGGATCTTCTGGTGAAAAATAGTTTTTGGCATATTTTCCGGGATTTTTCCTGATAGTTGATTTTCTGCAAAAAAACAAGACACCAAGGTAATTCTACTGAAAACAAAGTCAGTCTGTGTTAGTTGTATCCAAATCATACAAGTTTAGAGGAGAAACAATAGAAAAGTGTTTGAGAAAGTAGATACGTTTTGGACGTATCAAGCAGCAAAGGTACTTTCCATGGTTTCAGGTTTAGCAGCCATTTTATTAATCAAAGAGGACTGTGCTTTAGACAAAGAGGAAATATTGTTCTCAACAGTTAAAAGATTTTCCTCCACAGTCTTGTTGAAAGTGGTTTGTTTACTAATGAAGTCGTTGAGCGTAACTTCAAGTTCAGAGGGGGCACTTCTAGCATTATTGTAGGAGTTTCCATAGGTATTGCCATTATTAGGAGGATAATGTTACTACCAAAATTATTCCTATAGGCCTTGTTGTTGAAATTTTTGTTTCTAATGAAGTTCACATCAACTTTCTCTTCTTGAGGAACCAAAGAGTCTAAGGGAACATTATTTGGATCTAAAGAAGCTTTCCCATTAACAAGCATAGCCATAATAACATCAATCTTATCACTCAAACAAGAGGTTTCTTCAAAAGAATTTACCTTCTTACCATGTGGAGCTCTCTCAGTGTGCGATTCAAAATAATTAACCATCATATTATCAAGGAGTTTTGTCGCAGCACCCAAGGTGATGGTCATAAAGGTATCTCCAGCAGCTGAATCCACCAGGTTTCTTGAAGAGAAGTTCAAACCCACATAAAAAGTCTGGATAATCATCCAAGCAGTAAGTCCATGAGTGGGACAATTCTTAACCAAAGATTTCATTCTTTCCCAAGATTGAGCAACATGTTCATTATCAACATGTTTAAATTTGATAATATCACTTCTCATAGATATAATCTTAGCAGGAGGGTAGTGCTTTCCAATAAAAGCATCTTTGCACTTAATCCAAGAATCAATACTATTTTTAGGCAAGGATAGCAACCATTCTTTAGATTTTCCTCTCAGAAAGGAAACAACTTGAGCTTAATAATATCTCCATCTACATCCTTATACTTTTACATCTCACAAAGTTCAACAAAGCTATTGAGATGGGCAGCAACATCATCAGAACTAGCACCAGAAAATTTCTCTTTCATCACAAGATTCAACAAAGCAGGCTTAATTTCATAAAAGGTAGCATGAGGAGCAGGTGGAGCAATAGGAGTGCTAAGGAAATCATTGTTGTTTATGCTAGTGAAGTCACACAACTTGGTGTTCTCAGCAGAGTTCATTTTGGCAAAAGTGGAGCAAGCCAAAAACAGCTGCAGCAGCTAGAGCAGGAACTAAATTTTTGTGTGTTTTTTATAAGAGAAAGCAAACCAAACTAAACTAATTTTTTTTGGAGTTTTTGATAAAAAGAGGCAAACAAAACCAAGCAAAAGAGATTTCTCAGCAGAGTCCACTTGTTCCATGAACAAGAGACCGTTGTTTTCTCCCTAGTGGCAACAGCACATCTACAACCGTAGAGATTTCTGTCACTTCCCTTGATTAAGTAGAGGCATGAACCCACTATCGAGCATAAATACCCCCTCTTGGAGTCACTAGCAACTATTTGGACAAGATAGCTACTAACAACGGAGAGCATGCAAGATCACAAACAACACAGACATGATAGAATCAATAAGACAAAACCATTAATCAAGCTGACATAGTAATCTCAATATCCATCGAATCCCCGCAAACACAACATGCATGATTACAAATAGATGAGATCTTGATCATGAACGGAGCTCGCAAGATCTAGAAATGAAAGCACAAGGAGGAGATACAAGCATCTAGCTACTACATGGACCCGTAGTCTAAGGTGGAACTACTCACGCTTCATACTGAAGGCTGGCATGATAAAGAAGAAGGCCTCCGGGATGATCTCCCCTCCAGCAGGGTGCCGGGAAGAGCTTCAGATCCCCCGATCTAGGGACGATGGTGGCGGCGACTACAGACGGTTTCGTGTAATATTGATCAGGTGTTTAGGGTTTAGACATCGGGGGCTTCTTATAGGCGAAGAGGCGAGGCAGGGGCCACCAGGGCGGCTACACCCCCAGGCATGGGGTAGGCCCATCCGCGCGGCCAGGGGGTGTGGCCCCCTGGTGAGTCCTCTTCGTCTTGTATTCTGGCTTTGTGTTCCCCACGACAAAATATTGACTTTGGCTTTTGTCCCATCCAATTCTGAAAATATTGATTTTCTGCCTTTCTGAAAAAAACAGAAGAAAACAGGCAACTGACACTGTGGCATTTTGTTAATAGGTTAGTACCAGAAAACATATAAAAACACCTCAAAGTGTGGACAAAGTAAAGCAAAGTAGATACTAAACAAGCATGAAACATTAAAAATTATAGATACGTTTCCGACGTATCAGCCCCTCACTAGCGTGCCAATCTACTGGGTAACCACCGTGCGCCCTCTTCATCCACGCAGCGCCAGTCGTCCCGTTATGATGTAGGCCCGTGGTGCGAGTAGAAATGCACGGGAGAAGTGGACGTCATCCAAAGCAAAGATCCAACGGCTCGGAAGACACATGCACTCAAACCCCTCCATTGTGAGCTACAGTATTTCTTTTAGATGTGGGAATACCCATATATATGGATATTTTGGTGTCAAATATGTTAGAAATAATGGGGCTAATCCATTTAGGCCCATGAGTATTCCAGATTTTCCCTAAATCTCAAAGCCCAAATTTGTGGCAGCCCATATGTGTTTGGGCCCATGTTTGTGGCAACTCACATGGGAGTGGAGTGGGAGCTAAAGTTTAGTCCCACATGGAAAGTTGGAGGAGAGTTGCACCACCTTATAAGGTGGAGTGTTGCACCACTTTGTAAGTGAGTGGAAATAAGAGAGATACACACGCGCGCTCCTCCTCCGACGACGCCGCCGCTCGCACGCACGCTCGCTCGCTCGCTCGCCTCGTCACGACGCCTAAGGCCGCTGGTTATGGAATCTCGCCGAGCCGAGATTTATTTTGCTTTCAGAAAATTGACAGACGTGTCAAACGGTTAGCTTATTCGGTCGCCCCGGATCGTGGGCTATCAGAATCGACCCGAACGCGTAACGTGGACTCGCCCACGCTCGCCTCCGTTAGGGTTTCTGAGCCTTCTATATAAAGTCCTGCTACCGCCACAACACGACCGAAAACCAATCTAGGTTTTGCCTTCCTCTCTACTTGCGCCGTCACCGTAGTCTACTCCATCCCGCTTGCCGGCGTGCACGCGGACGGGAGAGGTCTCGGAACCACTCGCCTTGCGATCCCATGCGGGAGAGGCGAATAAGGTTTTGGGAAGCGCTCGCGCGATCGCCGAGTTCTTCATCACGGGTCGTCTTCCATCCAAGTCAGGCGGTGCTGCCTACCGCCGCCTTCGTCGCCATCTGCTGCGATCACTCTTCCCCAAAGTTTCTACTACGACAACCGAACGGTACGTGCTACGTGCTCCAGTTTGGTTATTCGTCATGTTCTGCGAGTTCATGTTAGGCTGCTATTTGTTCCCGATCATCCTGTTGTTTAGTACATCTAGTATGTTCGAGTTACATGAGCTAGTAGCTGGTTTTGTCATGATTTATATTCTGGAATTAATCGTGGAAATTATTCCTAATAATCCAACAATCCAAAAACCTTATTGTAGGCAATTTCCTGAATTAACAATGGCTGGTTTTACCGATGCACTGAGGCCGGATAAGTTTACCGGTGTGCACTTTAAGAGGTGGCAGTACAAGGCTGAGCTTTGGCTGACCACGATGAAAGTGTTCCACATCAAAGGCAAACTGAGGGAACTATATCGGCGATGATCGAAGAAGTTCGAGGATGCTATCTTGTCTTTGTGGGATGTATTACGAGCATTCTTTTTGACCGTCTACGTGTGATGTGTTTATGCACATAAAAGACGGAAAGGATCTCGGGATGCACCGGATGCCAAGTTTGGTGCTGCAGATCTTGGCGATGAAGTGTATATCATGGAGAGCTTTCATGATTTTAAGATGACTAAGGACCTTCCTATGGTTCAACAAGCTCATGAGATACTTGCATTGCCAAGGAGCTCGAACTCCTTAAGTGTACCTTACCCGACAAGTTTGTGGCGGGATGCATTATTGCTAAGTTGCCCCTTCATGGAGGAACTTTGCCACAACTCTCAAACACAAGAGAGGAGATATCGGTTGAAAACTGATGGCGTCCCTTGATGTTGAGGAGAAGGCTCGGGCTAAGGACATTCTCGAGAAAGGAGAGGGTCTTGCTCTTGCTAAATTTGTGCGTAAAGGCAAATCCGTAGGGCAAGAACAAAGGAACTTCAAACCCTCCTTTAACAAGCACAGAAGACTATAACCTTCAAGAAGAAGAAGACGAACAGAGACAAGAGTGAACTGTCTTGTTTCACTTGTGGAGAGCTCGGACATTTTTCCAAGGACTGTCCAGAACGGGCAGACCGCAGAGGGAAAAAGGCCAAGACTGTCAACGTCGTGACCGCTAGCAATACTGATGGGTATGGTAATTTATTTATGTTCTTTCAAGATTTCAATCACCTTGTTGGTGGCTTGATACGGGTGCTAATGTTCACGTGTGTCGACATCTCTATGTTCACTTCTTATCGGTCACTCGGATTCATCCGTCCTAATGGGGAATGGATCACATGCTTCGCTCGTGGTGTTGGCACGGTGGATCTGAAGTTTACTTCGGAAAGATCGTGCGGTGACCGAGGAACGTGCAAAGATGTCCCTACTATGAACAAGAATCTCGTTAGTGGCTCCCTTCTTTGCGAGATGGGTTTAAGGTTGTCTTAGAGTCTAATAAAGTCGTTGTTTGAAACATGGACAATTTATTGGTAAAGGTTATGAGTTCGGAGGCTTGTTCCGGTTTTCACTTTCGAGTTTTGTAATAAATCCGTGAATCATATTTGTGGTGGTGTTAATGATGATACCAGTGTTTGGCATTCTCGTTTATGTCACATTAATTTTGGTTTGATGTCTCGGATGTCCAGCATGAGTTTAATTCGAATTTCACTATTGCCAAAGGTTCTAAGTGCCATAGTTGTGTGCATCAAAGCAACCTCGAAAGCCTCACAAGGTCGCCGAGGAGAGAAACTTGGCACCTCTAGAACTCATACATTCGATCTATGTGAGATGAATGGTGTGTTGACAAAAGGTGAAAAGAGATATTTCATGACGTTGATAGATGATGCTACTAAATTCTGCTATGTTTACTTGTTGCAAACTAAAGATGAGGCTTTAGACTACTTTAAAATCTATAAGGCGAAGTTGAAAATCAACTAGAGAGAAAGATCAAGCGTCTTAGGTCGGATCGTGGTGGTGAGTATTTTCCCAAAGTATTTGATGAATTACGTCAGAACACGGAATTATTCATGAGAGGACGCCTCCTACTCGCCCAATCAAACGGGGTTGCCGAGAGGAAAACCGCACTGTTGCCGACTTGGTGAATTCCATGTTAGCCACGCTGGTTTATCAAAGGCATGGTGGGGAGGCTTTGTTGACTTCATGTCATGTCTGAATAGAGTTCCTAACAAGAATAAAGAAAAGACCCTTATGAGGAGTGGGTTGGGAGAAAACCATCACTTTCAGATCTGCATTTGGGGGTGTTTGGCGAAGGTCAACATACCGGTTCCCAAGAAACGCAAGCTCGGACCCAAGACAGTGGATTGTATCTTTCTAGGATATGCTCCACGGAGTGTAGGCTATAGATTTCTAGTGGTTAAATATGAGGTACCTGATATGCATGTTGATACTATAATGGAATCTCGTGATGCAACATTCTTTGAGAATATTTTTCCTATGAAAGATATGCATAGCATTGGTAGGATTTCTTCTGAAATACTTCACGAATCTAGTGCATCTATTGATAATTACGAACAACCACATGAGGAATTTCTTGAGAAGGATGACGATGAACCTCTCACGAGGAGTAAGAGATGAGGGTTGCAAAATCCTTTGGCAATGATTTCATCGTGTACCTTGTGGATGATACTCCCGGATCCATTATCGAGGCATATGCATCTCTGATGCAGATGATTGGAAAGAAGCTGTCCAAAATGAGATGGACTCGATTCTTTCTAATGGAACTTGGGAATTATCGAACGACCCTATGGTTGTAAACCCGTGGGATGTAAGTGGGTGTTCAAGAAGAAGCTAAGGCTGATGGTACTATTGAGAAGTACAAGGCACGACTTGTAGCTAAGGGCTACACACGAAAGAAGGCGAAGATTACTTTGACACCTATTCACCGTCGCTAGACCGACCACCATTCGAGTACTACCGTCTCGGCGCCTCTTATGGTCTTCTCGTTCATCAAATGGACGTGAAGACAGCTTTCTTAATGGAGAGTTGGAAGAGGAGATCTATATGGATCACCGGATGGGTTTGTGGTAAAAGGTGAAGAGACAAAGGTGTGCAAGTTATTAAAATCTTTATATGGCCTGAAACAAGCACCTAAGCAATGGCATGAGAAGTTTGACAGAACTCTACTTTCTGCTGGCTTTGTCATTAATGATGCTGATAGGTGTGTTTACTATCGCCATGGTGGGGGCGATAGCGTTATATTATGTTTGTATGTGGATGACATTCGATCTTTGGTACAAACATGAAACCGATAAATGAAGTCAAGTCTTTTCATCAAAGAGTTTTGATATGAAAGATCCGGGAGAGGGCGATGTCATTCGAATATCAAGCTTGTTAAGAACGAGAATGGGATTACTTTAACGCAATCTCATTATGTTGAGAAGGTCTTGAGCCAATTTGGCTTTAATGATGGCAAGACTTCTCCAACACCTTATGATCCCGATTTGACATTACGAAGAATAAGAAGGAACCAATGATCACCTGAAATATTCACAAGTTGTTGGTTCTCTCATGTACTTAGCAAGCTCTACAAGACCCGATATCTCTTTTCTGTGAGCAAGTTGAGTAGGTTCATGTCTAACCCGGTATTGATCATTGGCATGCACTTGAAAGGGTCATGCGCTATCTATGTGGTACAATGAGCTATGGGATTCACTATTCAGAAATCTGCAAGGCTTGAAGGATATAGTGATTGAATTGGATCTCGGCGTTGATGAACTCTACGCCACGAGCGGGTATGTGTTTACCCTTGGAGGTGGCGCAGTGTCATGGAGGTCTCAGACAAAACCATATTGACGAGGTCAACTATGGAAGCAGAACTTATCGCTTTAGACACGCCACTGTTGAGTCGAATGGCTGCGTGAGCTCTTGATGGACTTGCACGTGGTTGAGAAACTGTCGGCAATCCTTCCGAATTGTGACAACCAAACTGTTATTGTCAAAGTGAACAATTCTAAGGATAACGCGAAGTCATCAAGACACGTGAAGAGACGTTTGAAATCTGTCAGAAATTGAGAAACTCGAGTAATAAGCGTTACGTATATTCAAGCAGACAAAAACTGGCAGATCCTTTACAAAGGGACTATCACGAAATGTGATAGAAAGTGCATCGAGGAGATGGGGTTGAGACCCATGGATGTCACACCTTAGTGGTAACCCAACCTATGTGATCGGAGATCCCGTGAATTAGGACACAGGAAGAACAAGCTAGTGGTTTGACCGAGGAGAGTATTTTGTAACCCTCTATGTGAAGATGCATGACTCTCATAATCTGTAAGGCAGGTTGGCAACATGCCTTAATGTGTTTCTGTTGGCTTTAATTAGCAAAGATGCCGTCCTAGGGCATTCTTGAAAGAACACACCTATATGAGCTCGATCAGAACGTCATGGTCTATGAGATCTGGGTGATCTCTAGTAAATTCATGAAGAGACCAGGGAGTATGACGCATATGCTCCAACCCGCGGGGTAGGCTACTGACAGCCAAGTACTAGTTATGATTTTGAGCGAAATCTATTGGCACCAAACTTGCAATTCAAGGTTCGTCCATTGTTCAAGTTGTTGATAGACGCAGTTCAAGATTCTAAGCGGAAGTTCAACTTAACAGTCTAAAACACTGGTATATAAACAAGTAGCAAGGATTGACAAATCTTCAAATGGGCATTTGAGATCTCGTGGGGGATTGTTAGAAATAATGGGGCTAATCCATTTAGGCCTATGTGTATTTCAGATTTTCCTAAATCTCAAAGCCCAAATTTGTGGCAGCCCATATGTGTTTGGGCCCATGTTTGTGGCAGCTCACATGGGAGTGGAGTGGGAGCTAAAGTTTAGTCCCACATGGAAAGTTGGAGGAGAGTTGCACCACCTTATAAGGTGGAGTGTTGCACCACTTTGTAAGTGAGTGGAAATAAGAGATACACACGCGCTCCTCCGACGACGCCGCCGCGACGCGACGCCGCCGCTCGCACGCTCGTCTCGTCACGACGCGCGTGGGTTGCGGGTTGCGGGTTGCGGGAATCTCGCCGAGCCGAGCTTTATTTTGCTGCTCAGGAAAATTGACAGACGTGTCAAACGGTTAGCTTATTCGGGTCGCTCCCGGATCGTTGGACTCGGCCCACGTTCGCCTCCGTTAGGGTTTCCTGAGCCGCTCTATATAAAGTCCTGCGCGGCTACGACCGAAAACCAATCTAGGGTTTTGTCTTCCTCTCTACTTGCGCCGTCACCGTAGTCTACTCCATCCCGCTTGCCGGCGTGCACCGGCGGACGGGAGAGCAGGTCTCCGAAACCACTCGCCCTTGCGATCCTGTACGGGAGAGGGCGAATAAGGTTTTTGGGAAGCGCTCTGCGACGCCGAGTTCTTCATCACGGGTCGTCTTCCATCCAAGTCGCAGCGTTTACCGCCTTTCGTCGCCATCTGCTGCGATCACTCTTCCCCAAAGTTTCTACTACGACAACCGAACGGTACGTGCTACGTGCTCCAGTTTGGTTATTCGTCATGTTCTGCGAGTTCATGTTAGACTGCTATTTGTTCCCGATCATCCTGTTGTTTAGTACATCTAGTATGTTCGAGTTACATGAGCTAGTAGCTGGTTTTGTCATGATTTATATTCTGGAATTAATCGTGGAAATTATGCCTAATAATCCAACAAAATATGGGTAGCTACCCAACAAAAATGGGTACCCACGGATGTTTAAGTGTGTTGTTGAAGCATTTTTAGGTAAAATAACTACGTGTTTTTTGCGTAGAATCTCAGGGCTTTATTTAGAAACAATAACACCCGCACTATCAGCTTGGAGGCTAATAGTGAGGAAGCTAGGAATAAGATCCATCCAACAGCTAGTCTCATCCTGAGTGGGAGCAAACTTGGCACAAAGGTGACCCGGCATATTGGCAGTCCTCTTTACATGTTGAATAACAAAAGACTGAAACGATGAGGCTACCCCTTCGATCTGTAAGAAAATGGGTTCTACTCCCTCCGTTTCAAAATATAAGATGTTTTAGGTTTGTAAAGAAAATGAATCTAGACTTATTTTAGTATGTAGATTCACTTAACTTTAGGATGAATCTACACACTAAAACAAGTCTAGATTCATTTTCTTCACAAACCTAAAACGTCTTATATTTTGAAACGGATGGAGTACTACTGAGCTAGAAACTGCACGCGAGGTCCATAGGTTAACCACCTCCAAGCAATCCAGTGCAAACACTACTCGCGAAAACCCTCGAATCTTTGCAAAGATTATCCCATCCCAAAGAGACATAAACCTGGGTATGGTTTACTCCAAGCTGTGACAAAGCTAGCGGACGATCTTGCGACCCCTCCTGCTCCTCCCTTTAAAGCATCAATCGAGATGCCAGCATATGTATTGATCTTAATGGAATCATCATCAGGAGGCCTCCACCTGTGGTCTGGCAGTACCGCAGCATGATGGCTAGGCACCTCCAGCACAGCCAGTGCGTCCCGCGCCATCTTCACGTAATATTATTGGGTCGAGGCTGCCTTTATCATGAACAATGTTATTTCGAGAGGTCTAGATTGCCCATAATATATTGGGTCGAGGCTGCCTTCATCGGTGTATAATGGGTTACAGAGAACATCTCGTGCCCACGTATCTAGGTGTAGCTCATGTGTAGTTTAACGTTCATCCAGCTCCGAGCTTCTGTCCAGAAGCATTTTGCATGAGAACAGCGTATGAGCGCATGCATCGTGTCTTGGTTCACCGAAAGGCAAACTTTGCACTGAGCGAGAGGTATGTGTAATATGTCGGTACTGCAAGTTTTCTTTTTCAGTCTTTGGGTGCAAATTTGGATGTGCTCGGACTCGGACGGAAAGTACACCGTTACCTTGCAGTTCCAGTACGAGCTAAGTACTGATAATTAACCCGTGTACTCGACGATGCTGTCTGAAGATTGCTTTTTTTTTACATAGGACCCATTTTGTCAAAAGGGCTTTTGAAGATCACACGGCCGTTGAGTCAATAAGATGGTTAGCAGCAGCAGTAGTACTGCGTTCCAGCAACTTTGCTTTTGCTGGTTAATTCAGCAGAACTGGCTACTGTAAGTGCGGCGGTTGGAGTCATTAGGGCGTCAGGTAAGGCATCAAGCTCAGCAAAGCCATATGTCGATCGCATCGCATCCAGTTTATGGGAGATCGATCACGGTCAGGACCGGCCAGTTTGATCAGGACACCATTAGCTAGCCCTGGCCCAGCGATCAGGACGACGCAATCAAGGCGTGGCTTTCTTGGGCCGTGGAGGACGGTGTACATCCGGAGCAATCGATGAATCGTTAATTGCCGTTTGACGACGCGCCGAAAAGCTAGCGAGTTTAACGTTGGCAACGACATGCCTCACTTCTCGCCTGTTTTCGTGCTCTCGTACTGCCATCTACTAGGACGGAACGCATTTTGTTCCACTAGACTCGACATCGCCTCGCTACTCCTCACCACGCCGCGAGCGTGTCGAGCCGCTACACCACGCTACCACGCACGCCGCAGGAAGCCTCACGGATCAGCACACACTCCGCGATCTTCCGTCTGCAGGCTTCGCTTCCACGGCTCGCCGTCTGCAGCCAGACATGACAGCCCCGCCGCCGCCCCCGAGGAAGCTATCGCCGCCCGCCGCACGGACGCGTTCCGTGGGCAAGGAGGCACCCCCGCGCCGCCACCCCCATCCCAACCCCCCGCCTCACACTCGCCCCCCGACGCCCACGCAACAGCGCCACAGCTTCCACGGGCAGCAGCACAAGCAGCAGGCGGCGACGACGTCGTCGCCCGCGTGGAGCGTAGGCTTCGCGAGCGCTTGGCTCTCGCACCGCACCTCCGTGCTCGGCCTCCGCGGCTGGGTCCTCGCCGCCGCGGCCGCCGCCGCGCTCGCCCTTGCCCTCCTCCTGCTCACCGTCTGCCTATGCCGGTGCCGTCGACGGCGCCGGCGGTGCCCCCGCGTGGCCCCAAGCCTGCACCACGGAGGCGCCACCAGGTCTATGAAGCACCACGTGCACCAGGCGATGGCGGACAAGGACGTCGTGGAGGAACCGCCCGTTCGGTGGCACCCGCCGCCCCAGTTCGAGATGCCGTTCCAGCCGCCGATCGAGGTCATCAAGGCGGAGCAGGAGGCCCCGCTGATCAGGGCGGAGTCCGCGAGGACCAGCCCCGGGACGCCGACGAGCAGCGGCGGGAGCGCGCGCGGCTGGAGCACCGAGAGCGACGCGCAGCCCGAGGCATCGCGGGGCGGCTGGGGCCGGCGGTACACGCGACGGGAGATGGAGGAGGCCACCGACGGCCTCGCCGCCCGGAACGTGCTCGGGGAAGGCGGCTACGGTGTCGTCTACAAGGGCGTGCTCCGGGACTCCACCGCCGTCGCCATTAAGAATCTGCACAACAACAGGTAAAACCCCGTTTCGAATCTCTTTTGAGTTTTTTACAATCGAACATTGTTCGAACATTCGAATTACTAGTATGTTATTCAGTTCGAACTCTAGATCGGATTGGAAGCGCGAAATTCGTCAGCCTTCTGCTGTTTGTTGGTTCAGATTTGCGGTTGGACTGAAAATCTGGATCGGTGTCAAACTATGCACAACTCCCATTCAGATCGTACTGTATTATTCTGTTCTAGTTTCCTCTATCTATTTGCTCGTTACCAAGCTGAAAATTCTCAGAATTTCCGATAATCATGAGATCAGGCGAGGCGTTCTTTTCCCGTTAGTTGGGCGCAACAGCTTCTGGCAGTTGTCAGATTTGAATTTCGGTTCACGAGTAGCAACCCAACCATGGCTAGTAGTAACTGCTTCCAGCGGCCTCCTGGGACCCAAGATGTTTCGAATTTCAAAACACCGACTCACCAACTGCTCTGTCCTTCATTTTTCAGGGGCCAGGCAGAGAAAGATTTCAGGGTGGAGGTGGCCACGATCGGGCGGGTTCGGCACAAGAATCTGGTCAGCTTGCTCGGATACTGCAGCGAGGGAGCCTGCAGGTAACCACCAATGCAGAATGCTTTACTCGCGCCAAATTTCTTCAGTGACGGACCTCTGCTCAGCACTTGAATATTCATCACTTTTTTTTTTGCAAAGGATGCTGGTCTACGAGTATATGGAGAACAGTAACCTGGAAAAGTGGCTGCACCATGACGACGGTGAGATCAGCCAGCTGAGCTGGGATACGAGGATGCACATACTTCTCGGAACAGCTAAAGGGTAATTCTTCCTTCGAACTCTTTCGCATATGTAATTATTATTCAGCAAATTCTGGGCTATAATTAGGATGATCACAAAAGAACTATGGAGCATGAGACAATCCATTTTACTGACACACAACACCTGGCATGGATGTTAGGCAGGTGGTGTCTGAACTCTGAAACAACACCGCCAATGCTTTGCTTCAACGGCAAATAATGTGTCTGAATACTGAAAGCCTGAGACGTTTGTATACTGATGATAGGCATCTTGTACCTATTCAGGTTGGCGTACCTTCACGAAGGGTTGGAGCCCAAGATAGTCCACCGAGACGTCAAATCCAGCAACATTCTTCTGGACGGGCAGTGGAACGCCAGGGTGTCCGATTTCGGGCTCGCCAAGCTCCTCTGCTCCGAGAGGGCGTACGTCACCACCCGTGTCATGGGAACGTTCGGGTCAGCATCAGTTTTCATGGAAACCACTGTTATGTCCAACCATGGCTGCAGCTCGCACTGATACGCTGTGTGTTGCAGGTACGTGGCGCCAGAGTACGCAAGAACGGGGATGCTGAACGAGAGGAGCGACGTGTACAGCTTCGGTGTGCTCATCATGGAGATGATAACGGGCAGAACTCCCGTGGACTACACCAGGCCAACCGCAGAGGTCAGCCGTCTTCGCCATTGTTTCTTTTCTTTTCTTTTCTTTTCTACGGCACTCGCTTATTGGGGCATCCATGCATGATCCATCACGTACGTACGTACCTGTTGGTTGACGCAAAAACAATAAAATTCAGGTGAACTTGGTGGAGTGGCTGAAGCGCATGGTGGCGGAGAGGAGGGTGGAGGAGGTGGTGGACCCGAAGCTGCCGGAGGCGCCGCCTTCCAAGGTGCTGAAGCGCGCCGTCCTCGCCGCGCTCCGCTGCGTCGACCCCGACGGCGGCCAGCGACCCACCATGGGGCACGTGGTCCACATGCTCGAAGACGACCTCAGATTCAGAGACGTACTACTATCAACTTCTTTTGATTTTTGATGTCGTCAATTGCAACCGTGTGTGCTCTGTGCAGGAACTCCAGCTCGCGAGGGACCTGTCGCCTCACACGTCGTCCTCCTGGGGAAGCTACGAACGCGACGAGTAATGACTCGACAGATGAATGGCTCGTTGCGGAGCAGAGGTTCTGAGTTTGTACGGGCACCGTATTTTCCCCCCCTTCGTATTGGCACACGATTATAACCAGATGTTCTTGTACACGCTAGTCGATCGAATCTCCCTTTCTTCTCCGGTTGAATTTTGTTTGCATAGCAGCAATGGTTCAATCGCACGGGCACGGCAGTTATACGGCTGCGATACTGAAGACTAGAATTAGTACGCGTGCACAGCTAATTAATACTCCACTAGTTAGCAATTAAGAGCTTCTTTACATGATCAACATAACGCAAGTACATATATGCTTTTGCTTCCCGAGTACTACTCGTGTTTGGTCTATGCTTCCTTTAGTTGTTGGATTTCGCCTACTAAAGCAGCTCGTTCCAGCTCCACGCCTGCCTATGTGGCTGCCATCATTTCTGGCTGCCAACACTGTCTATGACACTAAGGTCGTGTTTGGTAACTCGCATCATGTCAGGATAGACTCATGGGCGATAAAACCGGGTTGATTGGTTGTCCATCCATAGTCCCGGCTAAGCATAAAACGAGCATTCACCGCTCAACCGTTACACGCGTGGAGAAACGCTGGAGATGCCTCAATAACTTCCTGCCCACTCTCTCTCTCTCTCTCTCTCTCTCTCAACCGAGAGACCGATGGCCTCCTCTCCTCTGTCGTCGCCTCCTCGCCAGCAAGGTGTAGCCCCACGTCCAATCAACCCCTCGCAAACTGGAGCCCCGCACCACTAGTCGCCCGCGCCGTCGTTGACTACTGTGGTGATCCAGCATACCACTATATGATGTAGTATACTATAGTCGTTGACATAACACCAATAAAACACCGTTTTACTAGTATTACATTCCCCAGAGTGGTACAATAGAAAAATCACGGGTCCAATACATGACTATAGATTACAACTCGACTATATACAAAAGATCCAGAGAACACTCTCTAGGTTATAGAGGAAGAAAGTAACTTCTTACAAAGAAAAACCAGAAATAACAACTCACAACTATCATACTAATAAGACTAGTATCTAAACTATCTGGCTTGCAATTATTGTTATTGCAATGCTCTACAGAAGTAGGTTCTATGACTAGAGATTATACTCCTATCTAATTAGGAACTTTGTCTTTACTTTTGTTGATGTATGTAGACTTCATTGAATTAGCTTTAGACTCCTGGTGTATCCTCTTTGATGTTGATGACGTCCTCCACGACTTTAAAATCTAGCAAGGATTAAGAAGGTACGGTTGAGTATGAGCGTACTCAGCAAGTTCACTAAAAAGGAGTGTTTGATGCACTAACTATAGACATAGCCCATCGGTCGTAGGCTATGCAGGTTTTCGTAAATATTTCTTTAAAGGTTTCTTTTATTCTAAAAGCTATATCCGTCAGCCTTCACAGGATTACCAGAACTTCGTGGAGTTCTCTTCCTGCCGCGTTCTTACCTCGTTCCTAGAATAGGGAGTAACATGTCATGTTTCTATACACTCTGCAGAGGTGCGTCACTTTTTCCATAAAAGACCTTAAGCCTTGTTGCACAGCCGGTAGTATGTCCCCTGGAAGAGCATGTGGGCCCCCATATGTGGTTTTGGTAATTAATGACAATCTTTGTGGACTAATGTGTGTATTAAGTTGCACTTGTAGGAATTGTTCATTGGCATCGCTTGGAGCATGTGTTGGCTTCAAGATCGATGAAATGAAGAAAAAGACGTATTGTGCAAGATCAAAATGCGCCATCTCTAGAAGATCTCATATTTGGTGCTTGCCATCCTCGGTGGTCTTGGATCGATGAAGAGGAATCAAGAAAGGCGTTCCATCTTAAGACAGGGTCTTGGCGGAGGCGCGCCGCCGTGAAGCAGATCAGGCCCGCAATCGTGGCCAGTGGAGTCATCGCCCTGAGATGCAGCAGGGATCAGGATCAAATGCTACAGCCTCGTCGTTTCCGGGCAGATCAGGTAACTCCGATGCAAACCCTAGAAGAGGAGAACCAGTTTTTGCCCGTACTGTGGAGCAGGTTACCATTACTAGGCCTACGGTGAATCCTTCTGTTCCTGTAAGTCGTCCCGTGACTGAGTTGAGCACATCGGTTTCCACTTCTGTTAATGTGCTTGTTGGGGGTAGTCGCCCCATGAGTGTGTCACCGATTATGACAGTTAACCAATCTGATGCTATGGCCACTACTCTGGTGGGGTCCTCTGTACCACCACTAGTAGTAAGTGTGCAGAGGAATGTGAATGTTGCTGGTGATCCAGGTGATTTGCAGTTACTTGATGTTGTGCAAGAAGAGCAGGTATGTGAGAATTGTGGCAAAGATCATAGTATTTTGGTATGTCAAGAGAAGAAGCCCTGGGAGTATGTTCCTTTATTTTTTGGTAGTACTGATTTTGAGCAGGGTTTTCACTCCATTCCTGTTGTGGAATCTACTGTTCAGTCCATGGAACAGTTGCATTATGCTCATATAAGTGTGGTCAGGGGTGATGTCACAAGGAAGGACCTTGAAAAATAATTCCAGATATGGGCTGATGCTTTGGGTTCTGGATGGAGATTCAATGCTAGACCTATCAATGATGTGGAGTTCCTGATGAGATTTCCTTCAGCTAGATCCATTGATGACTTCCATTTTGGGAAAGTGTTTATGAAGATAATTCCAGAGGCTGTTATTCAGTTGTCCAAGTGGAATGGGGATTTGGAACCTGTGGAGTGGTTGGAAGAAGCCTGGTTTAGGATTGTTGGTATCCCTATGAAATATAGGGAGAAATCAACTATTTTCTATGTTGCATCTCTTGTGGGCGAGCCCTTGGCTCTGGACAGAAACAGCTTGAGAAATCTGGCTTATGTGAGGGTGAAGATTGCTTGTTTGGATGTTACTTTGGTTCCTAATACCAGAAGGGGGAGATGCAGGGGGGATTTATGAATTCAAGTATACTGGAGAAATTTTTGCTCCTGATGTTGTGCCAACTATTCCTGTATCAGTGGGTGTTGATGGGCAAGATGATGTCAATGTGATTGATGGGAGGAATGAGGAAGAGACTAGGCAAAATAGGCCTGGTGGTGGTGATGGGCAAGGATCTGGAGCTGGTGAGGGTGCAGGTGGGGTAAGTGGTGGTCGCCAACATGCTGTTGGTAACACTAGTGGGGCTGGTTTGGAGAAAGGTAAAGGGGTGCTGGTGGAACAAGAAGATTCGGGTGAGATGTCATTTGGGACAAGAATGGCTACTATTTGGGCCAGTTCTGGAAGTGGTAGAAACACAAGGGGGATTGTCATCAGGGAAAATGTGGAGGGTGGTAATACTGATCATGACAATGTTCAGAACAAGGAGGTTGATGTGGGACCACAAGATGTTGTTCAGGGGGATGGTGTGGGTGATGGTGCTGGGTTAGGTGATGTTCACATGGAGGTCATTCAGAATTTGGCTCCTCCTTTTGTTTATGAGATCATTCCTCCTGTTGTTGCTGGCCCCCAGAACTTTGAAGACTTTGTCAGAGGATTGTTAAGGGACAGAGGTAGTGATAAGTATTATGAGATCAAAAAGCAATATGGTCATTTGCTGGTTGATGAGTGAGAACAGGGTGATGTTGATCAACAAGGGGGTGATGATGTATCTGCTAAGGAGTCATTTGGCTCATCTACTGATAGTGGCAAAAAAGGTGATGGGGAAGGTTCTGTGAGGGGTGATGTACATGATATGGAGGTGGAGAGTCAAGAGCAGGAGGTGGCAGCTATTGGGTCATCTCAACCTGATATTGTCTCCACTCAAGAAAGTATGGGTTCTCAATCTGAGAATGTAGCTGGTGTGGATGAGAAATTGGTAAGGATGAGTTCAAGGGTTGCTGCCTAAGGTGGTGCTAGAAGCATGGAGGAAAGGCATCTGGCTCAGCAATCTAACAGAGATTTTTTAGGTACCAACTTAACTTTTTATAATTCTTTTGCTGCCCTAGATGATGATGTTATTATGCATAGAGATTTGGAGATGGGGATTGATGCTACCTCTATATCTTTAGAACATATTAATTCTTTGAAAGATTTAGAGATTGCTAGACACAGTTTACAGGATAGAAAATAGGTTGAGGTTGTGGCAGAGGTAGATTTGAGTGAGAAAGTTTTGTTTCTTGATTGGAAGGGGGATAGTAATGATGAAGGGGAATTTACTCATGTGATTTCTAGAAAAAACAGGAAGAAGATGAAACTGGTTCTGGTGGGAAGAATAGAAAGTTAAGTGTTGCTGTTGTGAAGGTCCACAACTATCACCCTATGAGTGGTGTTGTGACTGGAACAAGGGAGATAAGAACTGTATTATGATAGGTGCTATTTTGAACATTAGAGGTGTGGGGAAAAAAGTGTGAGTGCTTATTTGAGTAATTTTTTGAGACAGGAAAATTGGATTTCATTGGTTTACAAGAGACTATTAAAAAGATTATTCTACTGACTTTTTTAGGAGAATTGATCCTATGAATCAATTTTCCTGGAGTTGGTTGCCTTTTGTGGGGAGATCTGGGGGCATTTTGGGGGGGGGCTACGTTCCTCCAAATTGACCCAACTTGATGTGTCTATGGGCGGGCTTCATGTTAAGATGAAGGTGTTTGATATCAAGAAACAGGTTCAGTGGCATTTGGTTGTGGTCTATGGGGCTGCTCAAGAGGAAAATAAGGAATTTTTGCTAGAATTAGCTGATGTTTGTCAGGACCAGTCAATTCCTTTGCTGGTGGGTGGTGATTTTAATGTGATTAGGTTTGTTTCTAAGAAAAACAAAGGCCATTATTTGAATAAGTGGGGCCATATGTTTAATTCTATCATTAATGCTTATGGTTTGAGGGAAATTCAAATGTCTGGGGGCAGTTCACTTGGTCTAACAATCAGAAAGTTCCTACTTTGGAGAAACTTGATAGGATACTGGTTTGCAAAGAATGGGAGAAGTTGTTTCCTCTTACCACAGTGCATAAGCTGACTAGGGAAGTTTCTGATCATAGTCCTCTGATCCTGGACACTATGGAAGGACATGAAGGTGGTCGCAAAGAGTTCAGGTTTGAGAAAAGTTGGCTGCAGAGTGATGAATTTTTACTACGAGTGGAGAAGATCTATAAAAAGCCTGTCAGAGGTAAAAACAGTCTTGATAGTTTGCAGAAAAAGTTAAAAAATGTCAGAAATGATCTAAAAGTGTGGGGTGTTCATGTTAGGGGGATGGAGAAAAAAAAGAATTAGCAGAAGAGCTTCAGGAACTGGAAGATATAGAGGAGTTAATTTTGCTTAGTGCAGAACAGTTGAAACAAAAAGCATCAATTCAGAAAGAACTGATGGAAGTGTATGAGAATGAAGAGAAATTCTGCAACAAAGGTTGAGAGATAACTGGCTATTGAAAGGTGATAATAATACTGAATACTTTCACAGGATTGCTAATGGTGTGAGGAGAAAGAAAATGATTTTTTCTATGAAAGATAGGGATAATGAGGTTCAAGGAACTCATGATATCTTGTTGCATGCTACTGCTTATTATAAGGCCTTGTTTGGTCCTGCTAGAGGTTTCTCTGTTAGACTTTCTCATGATAATTGGCAAGCTTGGGAAAAACTTAATGATGAAGATAGGGAAAAGATGGGTGTACCTTTTACTAAGAAAGAGGTGAAGGAGGTTATTGATCAGATGGAAAAAAACAAAGCAGCTGGTCCTGATGGGATTCCTATTGAATTCTATCAGCACTGCTGGTTGATTGTCAGAGAGGATGTTATGGCAGTGTTTTGTGATTTTTATGCACACAAGATTGATTAGAGGAGTATTAATTATGGTGTGATTACTCTATTGCCCAAAGGTGATTATGTTGATAGAATTCAAAAGTATAGGCTCATTTGTTTGCTTCAGGTTTTGTTCAAAATTTTCATTAAAACACTGACAGTTAGAACATAACCTGTGATGGGGAAGTTGATAGATACATGTCAGACTACTTTTATCAAAGGGAGATTTATTGCTGATGGGGTTACTTTGCTGCATGAAATACTAAAAGAATCAAAAGTGCAGAAGCAGCAGGGTGTGATCCTGAAGATTGATTTTGAAAAGGCCTATGATAAGGTCAATTGGGATTTTCTGTTTTATTGCTGTAAACAGAAAGGTTTCAGTGAAGATTGGCTGATTTGGTTGAAGAGTGTTGTGACTCAAGGTACTCTCAGTGTTAAAGTAGATGGGGAAATCGGTCCTTATTTTGGCATCTTTAAAGGGGTTAGACAAGGAGATCCTTTTTCTCCCTTCTTGTTTAATCTGGCTGGGGAATGTGTACGTTTCGCAGCATAGAAAACAAAATATTTCCTACGATGGGAACTATGTACCAAGATATATCTACTAGATACAAACAACGGGCGGATGTATATCCATAGAGAACATACCCTTGAAGACCCACAAAGCTTAACGAGTTCAACTCGTGGTTGATGTAGACAAACTCTTGACGATCTCAAGATCGAGAGGAAGTCTTAGCGCCGCAAATCAGCAGCGCATCCGTGCTCGCACACACGTTCGAGGCACCGAGCAACCTCCGCCTCCTCGCTCCAGATGCAATGAAGCACAACTCTTTCTTGCCGAATAGCCACCGGGAACATGTATCTCGCTAGTCCGAGACCATGGGGGATAAATTCTAGAGGGGGAGAGAGATCCTTCACGAGGAGGTGTGAGAGACAAGTGAGGAGGGGGGCTCCTTTTATAGGAGGAGGGGGGCACCCAAGGGGTGGCCCGCCGTACATGGGGCTGCCCCCTCCCCTCCTTCATTCATGTGGGTGGACACTCCACTCACAAAATGGCCCTTCAATTTTCTCCACTCAAAAGTCCACTCAAATTCCCATTAAATTTCCACCAAATTTAATGCAAACTCTCATTAAATAAAACTATTTTATTTTATTCAGAATTTTTTCAATTACTTTAATGACAAACATTCACAAATAACCCCTTGCTAGAATTCCATTTCACATGCATAACCACTTTATGCAATTTCACCGAAAACCTGTTTGTATCTAGTGAAATAAATTCGCGCTTGTTCATTCTTCGGCATGAAACTTTTGCTCCAATTGGATGTCGGTGTCTCTTAAGTGTGTCACCCTACGGTTCGTGAATAATGCGGACATGATCGAGACCCCTCGAATCAATAATTAGAAGCGGATCTCGAGACCCATCGACTCCCACACATTCAACGATGACTTTCTTGTGATCGCCGGAACCTTTACGCTAGTATCTTAATCCCTTTGTTTCACGATATATTACATGTCCGAGATTCGATCATCGGTATCTCCATACCTAGTTTGATCTCGTTATCGACATGCACTCTTTTCTTGTTCCCGTGATATAACATTCTAGTGATCAAATCACTTGCTTGCAAGCTAATCAATGTGATATCACCGAGGGCCTGAGTATATCTATCCGACATCGGTATGAACAAATTCCACTCGATCCATGAGCCTCAACATAACACTTTATTAGTTACGAATCCATCTTTATAATCACCGTTACGGTGTGACGTTTGATGTTATCAAGAAACTCTTAGGTGTTAGTGATTGACATGATCTCATGGTCTAAGGATTAGGATCACTGTAAGTTGTTATAGCAATATAAACTCGGTGACTTTGATCGTAATGCTATACTTCGGATGAATATTCATCACACCATTACACTAATGTTGTGATCCCGTTATTAACAACATCCAATGTCCATGATCAGGAAACCTTGATCATCTTGTTAATCAACGAGCTAGTTTATGAGAGAGGCATAACTAGGAACTTTCATTTGTTTATTAAACACACATGTATTAATGTTTCCGTATTAATACAATTATAGCATGCAAAATAAACATCTATCATATACTTGGAATACACATAATAAACACTTTATTATTGCCTCTCGTCATATTCCTTCGGTCTCCCACTTGCACTAGAGACAATAATCTAGTTACATAGTGATAAATCTAACACCCATTGAGTTCGGTGTTGATCATGTTTTGCTCTAGGAGAGTTTTAGTCAACGGATCGCTACATTGAGATCCGTATGTACTTTAAATCTTTATATCTCCATCCTTGACATGCTCATGGATGGAGTGAAACCGCGCTTAATATGCTTGGAATGCTTGTGAGACCTTGGTTCTTTGGCATTGGCAATGGCACCATTGTTGTCACAATAGATCACCATTGGGTCCAACGTTTGCAACCACTCCTAGTTCGGATATGAACTCCTTCATCCAAATCGCTTCTGAGCCGCTCAAGCAAAGAACATATTCGGCCTCCGTTGTTGATCCCGCTACCACAGGTTGTTTGGAGCTCCTCCAACTAACCGCTCCGCCATTCATGAGAAATACGTATCCGGATTGAGACTTAGAGTCATCCGGATCGGTGTCAAAGCTAGCATCAACATAACACTTAGCAACGAGCTCTTCTTCACCTCCGTATACAAGAAACATATCCTTAGTTCTTCGTAAGTACTTAAGGATATTCTTGACCGCTATCCAGTGTTCCGAACCTGGATCCGATTGGTACCTACTAGTCAAACTAATAGCATGTGCCACATCCGGTCTTGTACATAGCATGGCGTACATTATAGAGCCTCTACGTTGAAGCATAGGGGACTTTGTCCATTATCTCTCTTTCTTCCGTCAAGCGGACTTTGAGTCTTACTCAATGTCTTGCCTTGCAACATAGGTAAGAACCCTTCTTACTTCCATCCATTTTAAACTTCTTTAAAATCTTATCAAGGTATGTACTTTGCGATAGCCCTATTAGGCGCCTAGATCTATCTCTATAGATCTTTATGCCTAATATGTATGACGCTTCACCTAGGTCCTTCATTGAAAATTTGTTGTTTAGATAAATTTTAACACTGTTTAAAAGATCTATATCATTTCCGATCAATAATATGTCATCCACATATAATATCAGAAATGCCACATTGCTCCCACTCACTTTCTTGTAAATACAAGCTTCTCCATAAGTTTGGACAAATCCAAACTCTTTGATCACCTCATCAAAGCGGAGATTCCAACTTCGTGATGCTTGCTTCAATCCATAGATGGATCGCTGAAGCTTGCACACCTTGTTAGCATCCTTAGGATCGACAAAACCCTTTGGTTGTATCATATACAACTCTTCTTCAATATTACCATTGAGAAACGCGGTTTTGACATCCATCTGCCATATCTCATAATCGAAATATGCAGAATTGCTAACATAATCCTAATCGACTTTAGCATCGCTACGGAGAGAATGTCGCAGCGTAGTCAACTCCTTGAATTTGTCGAAACCCCTTTGCGACAAATCGAGCTTTATAGACGGTCACATTACCATCGATCAGTTTTCCTTTTGAAATCCCATTTGTTCTCCACGGCCTTCGGTCGTGAGGTAATTCCACCAAGTTCCAAACTTGATTTTCATACATGGATTCCATCTCGGATTTCATGGCTTCTAACCATTTGTTGGAATCCGGCTCATCATCGCTTCTTCATACGTCGCAGGTCATCATTTTCATCAACCATGAAATTCATGACAGATTTCCGACAGCCGAGCCGACGCGTCTGCTTGACCTGCGAGGTTCGGTTGTACTCTCTTCGGAGTTTCATGATCATTATCATTAGTTCCCTCTTCAACAGTGGAGCCAACTCCGAATAACTTCCATTGCGCTACTTGCCATACTTTGAAGAGAAGGTTACATAACCTCTTCGAGTTCTACCTTCCGACTACTCACACCTTTCGCGAGAAACTCTTTCTCTAGAAAGGATCCATTCTTGGCAACAAAAACCTTGCCCTCGGATCTGTGATAGAAGGAATACCCAATAGTTTCCTTAGGGTATCCTATGAAGACGCATTTTTCCGCTTTGGGTTCGAGTATATCCGGTTGAAGTTTCTTCACATAAACATCGCATCCCCAAACTTTAAGAAATGACAGCTTAGGTTTGTTTCCAAACCACAATTCATACGGTGTCTTTTCAACGGATTTAGATGGTTCCCGATTTAAAGTGAATGCAGCAGTTTCTAGTGCATAACCCCAAAATGACAACGGCAAGTCCGTCAGAGACATCATAGATCGAACCATATCTAATAAAGTACGACACGACGTTCGACACACCATTTCATTTGTGGTGTTCGCAGCGTGAGTTGTGAAAAAATTCCACACTCTTTCATGTGAGAGCTAAACTCGTAACTTAGATACTCACCTCCACGGTCGGACCGTAGAAATTTGATCTTTCTATTACGATGATTTTCCACTTCATTCTGAAATTCCTTGAACTTTTCAAAGGTTTCAGACTTGTGTTTCATCAAGTAGATATAACCGTATCTACTCAAACCATCCGTGAAAGTAACAAAATAACGACATCCACCTTGCGCCAACACACTCATTGGACCACATACATCAGAATGTATGATTTCCAATAAATCTGTTGCCCGTTCCATTGAACCGGAAAACGGCGTTCTAGTCATCTTGCCCATAAGGCATGGCTCACATGTATCAAATGATTCAAAATCAAGTGATTCCCAAAGTCCATCCGAATGGAGCTTCTTCATGCGTTTAACGCCAATATGACCTAGACGGCAGTGCCACATATATGCGGATATATCATCATTAAGTTTAATCCTTTTAGCATCAACGTTATGAATATGTGTAACATTATCATCGAGATCTAATAGAAATAAACCATTCATCATCGGTCCATGACCATAAAAGATTTCATTCATATAAATGGAACAACCATTGTTCTCGGATTTAAATGAATAACCACTTCACATCAAACAGATCCAGATACAATGTTCATGCTCAGTGAAGGCACCAGATAACAATTATTCAAGTTTATAACTAATTCCGACGGCAAGTGGAGAGGCAGCGTTCCGACAGCGATCACATCAACGCTTGATCCATTGCCGACACGCATATTGACCTCACCCCTTGCTAGCGGTCGCTTGTTCCGCAGCCCCTGATTCGAGTTACAAATATTAGCAATTGAACCGGTATCAAATACCCAGGTGCTACTGCGAGCACTAGTAAAGTACACATCAATAACATGTATATCATATATACCTTTCTTTTCCTTGCCGGCCTTCTTGTCTGCCAGATACTTGGGGCAGTTGCGCTTCGATGGGATCCCCTTACAATAGTAGCACTTAAGATCGACTTAGGTCCAACTCGGGTTTCTTTTCAGCAGCAACAATGTTTGCCGCCTTACTTCCTCCGCTTTTCCTTCTTGTATTTCTTGAAACTAGTGTTCCTATTGATCATCAACACTTGATGTTCCTTTTGATATCCACTTCAGCTTTTAAGCATTGTGAAGCTCGGGAGAGACTTCTTCATGCCTTGCATATTATAGTTCATCACAAAGCTCTTATAGCTAGGTGGCGTAGACCGCAGAACACGATGGATGCCTAAGTCAATGGGAATCGTTATTCCCAAGGACACAAGCTTATCGGCAGAACCCGACATCTTGAGTACATGCTCACTAACGGAGTGTGCTCTTCCATCATGCACTAAAGAACTTTTCAAGCGTTGTAACTCTCACTGAAAGATGTGTGTCGAAAATCATTTTCAACTCACCCATTGTATCAAATGCATTGCCGTTTTCGAAACGCTTTTGAAGTTCCGGCTCTAGCCCATACAATATGCCGCAATGAACTAAGTTGTGGTCCTCCTGACGAGTCTGATAGACATTCTTCTCCTTGTCAGGGGCATCATCTAAAGGTGGGGGGCCTAACGGCGCTTCTAGCACATATTGATTTTGTGCAGCAGAGAGGAGAATCCTCAAATTCATGGCCCATTCGGTAAAGTTGCTACCGTTCATTGCTAGTTTCTCTTTCTCCATGAACACATTGAAATTAAAAGCAGGTGGTGCCATCTACAACAGAATTTGTAAAGTTTAGACTAAGTGTATGATAGATTGAGTTCAACTAATCCATATTACGAATGAACTCCCACTCAAAAACGACATCCCTCGTGCCTTTTTGGTGATTACATGAACCAAATCCACTATACCAAGTCCGATCATCACGTGAGTCGGTATAGCTTCAAAGGCGAGCATCAAATGGGCATCATATCAACTATATGACTCATGCTTAACCTTTCGGTCCGTGTTCCGAGGCCATGTTTGTACATGCTAGGCTCGCCAAGTTAGAACCTTAGTATTCGCGTGTGTAACTGTTTTACACCCGAAATATGGTCGTGAATCCAAGAACACCCGATCATCACGTGATGTCTTGGAGCGACGAAGACATAATCGGTGCATACTAAAGGAAGAACACATTCTTATCTTGATATTTAAAAGAGGGATCATCTTATTATGCTAACAAAGCGCTAAACAAGCAATATAAGATGCTATCAAACATCACATGTTTATTAGTGAAATGATATGGTTCCCGCAGATGATCTCTATCATGTGCATCGTGGTATGATCACTATCATACCTATATGTGTAAATCCAAGGTCTATGGAGTTTACACGCTATGTGTGGTGTAAGAGTATCATCTCATACTTCTACTTACAACACTACCAAATCATAACACTAGCCCAGCAACAATCTAAACTAGACGCCTCTAATTTATCCATTGCAAGTTTTACGTGGCTTAGGGCTTTCGAGATAGAACCGTTCTTACCTACGAACATGAACCACAACGAGGATAACCAAATTGTTGGCAACTCGTTTGCAAAATAGATATTGACTATAGTAGGAGAGACAAACACCCGCTAGCCACTTATGCAAAATAGTTGCATGTCAAGCGTGGAACAGGTCTCATGTGCGAGGACATGTAAAGTTTGTCCGGGCCGCTTCATCCCACTATGCCACCAATATCCAAAATTACAACAAAGGAGCAACAACATGATCATCATCGCCCACATACTCATATGTGTACTACCCGTGTAAAGTATCTACGCATAGATCCGCTCGATACCCTTTGTAGGGTTCGCATAGAAAACAAAAATTTTCCTACGATGGGAACTATGTACCAAGATCTATCTACTAGATACAAACAACGCGGATGTATATCCAGAGAACATACCCTTGAAGACCGACAAAGCTTAACGAGTTCAACTCGTGGTTGATGTAGACGATCTCTAGCCGATCTCAAGATCGAGAGGAAGTCCTAGCACCACAAATCAGCGCATCCGGTTTCGCACACGTTCGAGGCACCGAGCAACCTCCGCCTCCTCGCTCCAGCGATGCAGCGGAAGCACAACTCTTTCTTGCCAAATATCCACCGGGAACATGTATCTCGCTAGTCCGAGACCATGGGGGATAAATTCTAGAGGGGGAGAGAGATCCTTCACGAGTGTAACACCCTCAGAATCGGACCTATGCAAGTTTGGGCAAAATTCACCAAACCCGCATAGAAACGATTCAAAGGTGCCCACCAGGCACTTTCGTGCGGGTGGAAAACGAAGTAATAACATTACACAACAGTCCTCGATGGGACCCACAGAACAGATATATATAACAGCGATTCAATGAGTCAAGAATACAGATATACGGTACAAAGATCCAAATCACCTTGAAAAGATGAAGCGTCCGACTACGGACAAGATGCAAATGGGGCTAAGAGCCCTGAAGAATAACCAATGGCGTCCATAACCCTGCCCAGGCCAAGCCGAAAGGGTAACCCTGCTTACGGCGTCGATCTCAAAACCTGCTTAAACAAAAGGGGTGCCGACAAAGGGCAAAGGAAAAAGAGGAGCGTCGATCTTGAGGCCAAGACAGCGAGGCTAGAATTCGCGGTCCTCGCCTACATAGGTATGGTGGATCAAGGCAGCGCAAAGATGCACTAAACAACCTATAGAGACTCGATACAACCGCGGTTATCGAGAGGGGAAATGACCTATCCGGATCCAACTTGAAGCTAGCACCAAACAACCCATCTGGTGTTTCCCCTCGAGACCAAACGAGGAAGTCAACCGAGGAACTCACACGTTGGCAGGTTTACTTATTCGATTATAGTTGTGGCACTTTACTAGTCGATTTAGGTAATCGTCTGTTAAAGTAAGCGGTGGGCACTTTTAGTTGACCATTCCGTTATAGTTGCAACAATTACTAATCGACATCTGAGATAGCATGAGATAAACCCAAAACCCAAAGCTTGTTGGTACTTTTATTCACCATTCCGTTGTAGTTGCAATACTTACTAGTCGATACAATTGTCGCAAGCGACAACCAAACAAGCAATTGTGGGCGTATTATTAGCCATTCCGTTATAGTGAAGCTGATTACTAGTCATTATAAGTCAAATTTATAACAATAAACTTTAGTTATGCTTGTCTATGATCGAGAATCAGTGCTCCAAGTCGTCCATATCCGCGGACACGGCTTTGAGAAAGTTTTACCCGGGTGCACCAATAGCAACACACGCTCGATCAACCTCGGAAAAACCAAATCAAAACCCAACGAGGCTTTCACGTTGAACAATCACGATTGAGAAATATTTGAGGCCACCTTTGAGTAGAATCCATAGCGAGTAAGCAAGCTCGGCCTCAAGGTTGCGACAATGGTCATGGCGGTAGGAACCGAAGTGTGGCTGGGCTTGTCGATAGCGTAAACATTCCGATCCTAAGCGAGCGTGTGCTCCTCGCAATCGTAAATAAAGCATAAAACATGGCATAAGTACAGGATCGTAAATAAAACCTCAAACTAGTTTGTGGCCCCAAGAAATAAGAAATGAATCAAGCTCGCTCGGGGGTCCCATATACCTCCGGATGTGGATAGCGCATAAAATCAAGGACAGTATCAAGTACTCGGGGTCTTACGGGACACAAGTGGGCGTTCGGAAACCAAATATTATCTATCACCCACCGATGCCTCTGCTTATTTCAATTTTAGTTGTTAAACAGAAATTAAAGTGACGATAAGTAAAACTAGCACCATCTCCAACATCAACATGCGGCAATACATCAGCAACTGTGGCATATGACGACACCCAACAGCACTTGAGCAAGCAACTACGACGCGCAAGTCCAACTAACTACCAAACAACAGGTAATAGGGTGTGTCCAAGGCAATATAGGGCTGCACGGGTACGGAAACTAAAGCATCACAACACAGATAGCAATAGATCAACAGGAGGGAAGTAAATACTATAAAAGTAAGATAGGTAGAAAGAGGGAGATGCTCGCCTGAAAACATTGTCGAAGGGTTCAACCGAAGATCGGGGCGAAGCTCACATCAACTCAACGGCCTTATCATGAAGAAGCAAAACACTAGAAGAAACACCGGATGCAATATTTAATACAACGGCAGAAGATCGGCATGATGCATGTATGATGCATGGCATGGCAAAGGGCGATGCAATTAGGTCATATTAAGCGGAACCGAGGTCCCGACAATTAATATATGGTTCCAGTTGTTTAAACCCTCGCATATTAAATGTTGTTTTAGCATGGCAACAGATAGCATCGGGTTCGCTACACAAATTTAAATGAGGCCAATAGGAGACTAGATTTACCCGCCTATGGGCCCCACATTTAATTATTAGGTGGATCGGCATAAGGCCCCCAAACCACATGATTATGCATGCAAGTATGGCAATTCAATATGCAACAAGTTGTTGTTTTGTAAAAATAGGGTTTTGGGAAGATTCACACATTAGGGTTCTCGTCGATCTTGGTTCCGGGGTTCGGGGTCGGTCTCGGGGTCCAGGGTTCGACGGATCTGGGGTTCGGGGTTCGACGGACGCGTTCTCGGATAGCGGGGTGGATCTTGGCGTTCCGGGAAGCCGGACTTGGTTCGGTGTCGGGGGCGCATCGGGTCCTTTCGGGGCGGTGTCGTTCTTGTCGTCGGGAAGACCTTGTCGGGTCCCACGGGGTCGATCTTGCCGTTACGAGGTCTTGGCGGGTCCGCGCTTCGGATTCCGTGAGGGAGATCATGGCGTCGGTGAGGTCGATCTTGTCGGTTCCACGGTTTCAGTTGTCGGTGTCGGACTCGAGTTTCACACTTTTAGCTTACGGATCGGGGCTTCGGGGTCTTGGGGTTCCACCTGAATTATCGGGGACGAACTTGGGGCTCGACGCCGGGGTCTCCAGGGTCCGTGCCGGAGTACTTGTCGTCCCATGAAGGAGATCTTGAGTCTAGGGTCTCGGCGAACTTGGCGGTCCCGAGGGTTCGGTTCGTAGATCTTGGTGTTCCATGGCGGAGGGCTTGGTTTTTGGGGAATGCGTTCTCGTCGGCAAGGCGAACTTATATTCGCAACGATGGTTCTCGGGTGGGGTCGGTGAAGAACTTGGGATTTAACGCCGAGGTCGTCGAATGGTGCCATGTACCCTCTTTGGAATCCTTGGCGTCGAGCCGATATTGTCGGTCTTGGTGAGCTGCTTGCCAAACTCGCACAACGGAGGTCGCCGGTCTCATATCATCACCGCTGTCCCAACATCGTAACAAAAACTGCGCCAAAACCCAGCTTAGGAGCAGCCCACCGGTGCTAGAGGAGCCTGCACTTGTTCCACAACACCATGGCAGCGGCACAGGGATCGAAGAGCTTGGCGAGCGGCGGCGCCGAGTCGCGGGCGTGTGGGTCGGCGGGCAGGGACGACGCCCGAGCGAGGCACAGGCACGGCGGGGCGCGTCGAGGTAGGCTCGAGGACACGCGGGCAGGCGAGAAGCGAAGAAGCGGAGGTCGCCATGAGGCGGCTCCGCGAGCAGCGGAGGCGGATGGGCTCGGGGCGCGTGTGCTCGCGGCAGCGGAGGGTCCGGCGGCGGCCGCATGGAGGGCGGGCAGGCGGCTGGGCCTCCATCGGGCGGCAGCGGAGGGCTGCGGCGAAGCGGAGTGGCCAGGCGAGGCTTCGGGGCGGCGAGCTGGCGGGAGGCGGGCGCGGCGGAGGCGGCTTCAGGGCCTCAAGGCGGGGGGGCGGCGGGGGGCGGGCGGGGGAGGTGAGGGGCAGCGGCGAGAGAGCAAAGGAGGCAGGGGTGAGCGAGGTGGCCGAGGGAGGAGCTCGAGGCGTCTGAGCGAGAGTCTGTGGCCCAGGGGACGAAGAGGTTGGGGAAGGAGAAAGGGAGGCCAGGCGCGTGTGGTAGTGGTGGGCCAGGTGGCGGGTCCCGCGTGGGCCAGGGGGGAGTGGGAGTCTGGGCAGGGTGGGGGCTGTCGGTGGGGACAGGGAAAGGTGGACGCGGTCAGGTGGGTTGGTGGAAGGTTGAGTGGAGAGAGGGAGGGAGAGAGAGGGGGGGTTGGGTGATGTGGCAGGTTCTGAGTGGGTGAGGGGTGGGCAAGGGTGATGTGGCAGGGTGGGATTAGTGGGAGTGATGTGGCCAGGTGTGGTGGGTAGAATATTAGGTAGATGTAGGATTTAGATGGGGCGGCAGGTTGGACCGTTTGTAAAATCTGGGGTGGTCGATCGGGTCAATCGGCCCGTTCGGCTGCCCCTATTAAAATAAATTAAATATTTTATTTATTTCAAACAAAGTTTTTGCAAACCGATCTCGGGCAAAACAAAATATTCCGGGGACCCGGTTTTGAGGTTTGAATAAAGAGGGCCGTTTAGAAAACAACACGGGCTTTGCAAACATAGTTTTGGCAAACAATGCATGATGATGACGATGCAATGCACAAATTCAACGCGATTTTCTAGTAGTGGTTTTGCGGGATGCCACAATTCGACACCACTAACAATGGATCTCGCCCTCGAGATCCGCCTCATGGTACCGGAAGTAAGGTCGGCGATCTGATCCTTCGCGCTTCGTGTAGATCCTTGCGACACCACTAACGAGAGGTCGTTGTCCGTGATCGTCGCGAGAACTCTCCGGTAACAAAAAGGTCGAAGGTAGAGGTATCAACAAATAAAGCCACCCCTAACTTCGATGGAAAGAGGGAACCGATGCATTCTCATCCACTTCAATGTACAAAAGCAAATAGAAGGGGTAGTCGGCATGGGGGCCAATCCATCACGCACCCAAACTATTACTCCGCACAATCAGTGGAAAGCGTGCAACCATTCTCGGAATCAGACTGAAGATCTCGACAAGCGAGGTTCGGAACAAAGGAGTGATGGAGACTCTGCATCGGATCTGGCGTAGATGATGTCGTCGCGTCGGGAAAACACCGGAAGGCACAAGCAAGGAACAAAGAATGGTACCACAGCAGACGGATTCCTCAGGCAGCTTGAACACCGGATGTAGCAACACCGTTAACCAAGGAGGAAGCGAAAACCCTGAAGGTACGACGGAACCCAACCACGAGAATTCCTGGACTCGAAGAAAGAGACGAGAGCGGATTCAAAACACGTCGAGGTGAGAGGAGAATAGCAGAGGGGTAAGGAGTAAAATCAGACCTAACCAGATCTATCCAACCGATTTTTCAAAAATAGTTTTGACACTCTACTTCGGCCGTTAGCTAGGTTATCCTCATTTGGACTTGTGAATATCGCAAGCTGCGTGCTCTGATACCACTCTGTAACACCCTCAGAATCGGACCTATGCAAGTTCGGGCAAAATTCACCAAACCCGCATAGAAACGATTCAAAGGTGCCCACCAGGCACTTTCGTGCGGGTGGAAAACGAAGTAATAACATTACACAACAGTCCTCGATGGGACCCACAGAACAGATATATATAACAGCGATTCCATGAGTCAAGAATACAGATATACGGTACAAAGATCCAAATCACCTTGAAAAGATGAAGCGTCCGACTACGGACAAGATGCAAATGGGGCTAAGAGCCCTGAAGAATAACCAATGGCGTCCATAACCCTGCCAAGCCGAAGGGTAACCACCTTCTGGCGTCGATCTCAAAACCCTTAAACAAAAGGGGTGCCGACAAAGGGCAAAGGAAAAGAGGAGCGTCGATCTTGAGGCCGATGCAGCGAGGCTAGAATTGGCGGTCCTCGCCTACATAGGTATGGTGGATCAAGCGGCGGCAAGATGCACTAAACAACCTATAGAGACTCGATACAACCTGGCGGTTATCGAGAGGGGGAGAATGACCTATCCGGATCCAACTGAAGCTAGCACCAAACAACCCATCTGGTGTTTCCCTCGAGACCAAACGAGAAGTCAACCGAGGAACTCACACATTGGCGTTTTACTTATTATTATAGTTGTGGCACTTTACTAGTCGATTTAGGTAATCGTCTGTTAAAGTAAGCGGTGGGCACTTTTAGTTGACCATTCCGTTATAGTTGCAACAATTACTAATCGAATCTGAGATAGCATGAGATAAACCCAAAACCCAGCAGTTGTTGGTACTTTTATTCACCATTCCGTTGAAGTTGCAATACTTACTAGTCGGATACAATTGTCGCATGGCGACAACCAAACAAGCAATTGTGGGCAGTATTATTAGCCATTCCGTTATAGTGAAGCTGATTACTAGTCATTATAAGTCAAATTTATAACAATAAACTTTAGTTATGCTTGTCTATGATCGAGATCTTGTGCTCCAAGTCGTCCATATCCGCGGACACGGCTTTGAGAAAGTTTTACCGGCGGGGTGCACCAATAGCAACACGCCGATCAACCTCGGAAAACCAAATCAAAACCCAACGAGGCTTTCACATTGAACAATCACAGATTCGAAATATTTGAGGCCACCTTTGAGTAGAATCCGCATAGAGTAAGCAAGCTCAGGCGGCCTCAAGGTTGCGACAATGGTACATGGCGGGAACCGAAAGTGTGGCTGGGCTTGTCGATGCAGCGTAAACATTCCGATCCTAAATAGTACGGTGTGCTCTCGCACAATCGTAAATAAAGCAATAAAACATGGCATAAGTACAGGATCGTAAATAAAACCTCAAACTAGTTTGTGGCCCCAAGAAATAAGACCTGAATCAAGATCCGCTCGGGGGGTCCCATATACCTCCGGATGTGGATAGCGCAAAATCAAGGAACAGTATCAAGTACTCGGGGTCTTCACGGGACACAAGTGGGCGTTGAAACCAAATATTATCTATCACCCACCGATGCCTCGCTTATTTCAATTTTAGTTGTTAAGCGAAATTAAAGTGACGATAAGTAAAACTAGCACCATCTCCAACATCAACATGCGGCAATACATCAAGCTGTGGCATATGGACACCCAACAAAGACTTGAGCAAGCAACTACGACGCAAGTCCAACTAACTACCAAACAACAGGTAATAGGGTGTGTCCAAGGCAATATAGGGCTGCGGTTTATCACGATGCGGAAACTAAAGCATCGCATAACAGATAGCAATAGATCAACAGGAGAAGTAAATACTATAAAAGTAAGATAGGTAGAAAGAGGAGATGCTACTTTGAAAACATTGTCGAAGGTTCAACCAAGATCGGTAAGCTCACATCAACTCAACGGCCTTATCCGCGAAGAAGCAAAACACTAGAAGAAACACCGGATGCAATATTTAATACAACGGCAGAAGATCGGCATGATGCATGTATGATGCATGGCATGGCAAAGGGCGATGCAATTAGGTCATATTAAGCGGAACCGAGGTCCCGACAATTAATATATGGTTCCAGTTGTTTAAACCCTCGCATATTAAATGTTGTTTTAGCATGGCAACAGATAGCATCGGGTTCGCTACACAAATTTAAATGAGGCCAATAGGAGACTAGATTTACCCGCCTATGGGCCCCACATTTAATTATTAGGTGGATCGGCATAAGGCCCCCAAACCACATGATTATGCATGCAAGTATGGCAATTCAATATGCAACAAGTTGTTGTTTTGTAAAAATAGGGTTTTGGGAAGATTCACACATTAGGGTTCTCGTCGATCTTGGTTCCGGGGTTCGGGGTCGGTCTCGGGGTCCAGGGTTCGACGGATCTGGGGTTCAGGGTTCGACGGACGCGTTCTCGGATAGCGGGGTGGATCTTGGTGTTCCGGGAAGCCGGACTTGGTTCGGTGTCGAGGGCGCATCGGGTCCTTTCGGGGCGGTGTCGTTCTTGTCGTCGGGAAGACCTTGTCGGGTCCCACGGGGTCGATCTTGCCGTTGCGAGGTCTTGGCGGGTCCGCGCTTCGGATTCCGTGAGGGAGATCATGGCGTCGGTGAGGTCGATCTTGTCGGTTCCACGGTTTCAGTTGTCGGTGTCGGACTCGAGTTTCACACTTTTAGCTTACGGATCGGGGCTTCGGGGTCTTGGGGTTCCACCTGGATTATCGGGGACGAACTTGGGGCTCGACGCCGGGGTCTCCAGGGTCCGTGCCGGAGTACTTGTCGTCCCATGAAGGAGATCTTGCGTCTAGGGTCTCGGCGAACTTGGCGGTCCCGAGGGTTCGGTTCGTAGATCTTGGTGTTCCATGGCGGAGGGCTTGGTTTTTGGGGAATGCGTTCTCGTCGGCAAGGCGAACTTATATTATAGCGATGGTTCTCGGGTGGGGTCGGTGAAGAACTTGGGATTTAACGCCGAGGTCGTCGAATGGTGCCATGTACCCTCTTTGGAATCCTTGGCGTCGAGCCGATCTTGTCGGTCTTGGTGAGCTTGCCAAACTCGCTAACGGAGGTCGCCGGTCTCATATCATCACCGCTGTCCCAACATCGTAACAAAAGCGTGCCAAAACCGGCTTAGGAGCAGCCCCACTTGGTGCTAGAGGGAGCCTGCACTTGTTCCACAACACCATGGCAGCAACAGGGGATCCAAGAGCTTGGCGGGCGGCGCCTGCGAGGTGCCGGACGTCGGTCGGCGGGGCAGGGGCGACGCCGGCTTAACGAGGCACGGGCACGAGCAGCGGCGCGTCGAGGTAGGCTCGAGGGGCGCGGCCAGGCGAGAAGCGGCAGTGAGGTCGCCATGAGGCGGCTCAGCGGCGAGCGGAGGCGGATGGGCTCGGGGCGCGTGTGCTCGCAGCACCGGGGAAGGTCCGGCGGCGTCTTGGAGGCGGTGGCGGCTGGGCCTCCATCGGCGGAGCGGGCTGCAGCGCGGGAGGGAGGCGAGAGGCGGCGATCTGGCGGAGGCGCAGGCTCGATCGGAGGGCGGTCGTCAGGAGGGAGGGAGCGGGCCAGGCGCGGAGGCTGCGGAAGCTTGCGGGCGGGAGGCGGGAGGGCGGAGGCCTTGCTGGAGGCGGAGGTCTTTGGGGCTGCTGGCGGGGGGCTCGAGCGGAGTGCCTTGGGGCCGGTGGCCGTGAGGCAGGCAGCCGGCAAGCAGTGAGGCAGAGGCAGTGAGGCATGAGGCGGAGAGCTCGGGCGTCTGAGCGAGTCTGTGGGGCGAAGGTTGGGGAAGGAGAAAGGGAGGCCAGGCGCGTGTGGTAGTGGTGGGCCAGGTGGCGGGTCCCGCGTGGGCCAGGGGGGAGTGGGAGTCTGGGCAGGGTGGGGGCTGTCGGTGGGGACAGGGAAAGGTGGACGCGGTCAGGTGGGTTGGTGGAAGGTTGAGTGGAGAGAGGGAGGGAGAGAGAGAGGGGGGTTGGGTGATGTGGCAGGTTCTGAGTGGGTGAGGGGTGGGCAAGGGTGATGTGGCAGGGTGGGATTGGTGGGAGTGATGTGGCCAGGTGTGGTGGGTAGAATATTAGGTAGATGTAGGATTTAGATGGGGCGGCAGGTTGGACCGTTTGTAAAATCTGGGGTGGTCGATCGGGTCAATCGGCCCGTTCGGCTGCCCCTATTAAAATAAATTAAATATTTTATTTATTTCAAACAAAGTTTTTGCAAACCGATCTCGGGCAAACAAAATATTCCGGGGACCCGGTTTTGAGGTTTGAATAAAGAGGGCCGTTTAGAAAACAACACGGGCTTTGCAAACATAGTTTTGGCAAACAATGCATGATGATGACGATGCAATGCACAAATTCAACGCGATTTTCTAGTAGTGGTTTTGCGGGATGCCACAACGAGGAGGTGTGAGAGACAAGTGAGGAGGGGGGCTCCTTTTATAGGAGGAGGGGGGCACCCAAGGGGGTGGCCGCCGGCCATGGGGGCTTCCCCCTCCCCTCCTTCATTCATGTGGGTGGACACTCCACTCACAAAATGGCCCTTCAATTTTCTCCACTCAAAATTCCACTCAAATTCCCATTAAATTTCCACCAAATTTAATGCAAACTCTCATTAAATAAAACTCTTTTATTTTATTCAGAATTTTTTCAATTACTTTAATGAAAAACATTCACAAATAACCCCTTGCTAGAATTCCATTTCACATGCATAACCACTTTATGCAATTTCACCCGAAAACCTGTTTCGGTATCTAGTGAAATAAATTCCTGCGCTTGTTCATTCTTTCCGCATGAAACTTTTGATCCAATTGGATGTCGGTGTCTCTTAAGTGTGTCACCCTACGGTTCGGGAATAATGCGGACATCATCGAGACCCCTCTCGGATCAATAATCAGAAGCGGGATCTGGAGACCCATACTGACTCCCACACATTCAATGATGACTTTCTTGTGATCGTCGGAACCTTTTACGCTAGTATCTTAATCCCTTTGTTTCACGATATATTACATGTCCGAGATTCGATCATCGGTATCTCCATACCTAGTTTGATCTTGTTACCGACATGCACTCTTTTCTCGTTCTCGTGATATAACATTCTAGTGATCAAATCACTTGCTTGCAAGCTAATCAATGTGATATCATCGAGAGGGCCCAGAGTATATCTATCCGTCATCGGGATGAACAAATTCCACTCTCGATCCACGAGCCTCAACATAACACTTTATTAGTTCTGAATCCATCTTTATAATCACCCTGTTACGGTGTGACGTTTGATGTTATCAAGAAACTCTTCCGGTGTTAGTGATTTACATGATCTCATGGTCTAAGGATTAGGATCACTTCGTAAGTTGTTATAGCAATATAAACTCAATGACTTTGATAGTAATGCTATACTTCGGATGAACGTTCATCACACCATTACACTAATGTTGTGATCCCGTTATTAACAACATCCAATGTCCATGATCAGGAAACCTTGATCATCTTGTTAATCAACGAGCTAGTTTATGAGAGAGGCATAACTAGGAACTTTCTGTTTGTTTATTAAACACACATGTATTAATGTTTCCATATTAATACAATTATAGCATGCAAAATAAACATCTATCATATACTTGGAATACACATAATAAACACTTTATTATTGCCTCTCAGGGCATATTCCCTTCAGAATGTTTGGCTAAGATGGTTCTTAATGCCCAAGATAGTGGTTTGTTTACATGGTTGGTTGATAATCTGTTTGATAAAGGGATTGCTATTTTTCAATATGCTGATGATACTATCCTTTTCATTAAGGATGATATTGAGGGGGATAGAAACTTGAAGTTATTGTTATACTTGTTTGAATCCATGTCTGGTATCAAAATTAACTTTGAGAAAAGTGAGGTGATGATGGTGTTGGATGATGAGGATAAGCTTTTCAATTATGCTGAGCTGTTTAATTGTCAGAGGGATAGCTAGCCTATTAAATATTTGGGGCTGCCGGTTTGCAATAGAAGATGCACTGTGGCTGAGATGGGCTTTATTGGAGATAGGCTGAAAAAGAAGTTAGATGGCTGGATGGTGGAGCTTTATCTCTGGGAGGTAGGCATGTTAAAATTACTGCTTGTGTGTCCAGTGTGGTTGTTTACCCCATGTCTATGTTCCTTCTGCACAAAACAAATGTGGAGGAGGTGGAGAAACAGACCAGAGCCTTTTTCTGGTATGGCAGGATTGGTAAAGGGAAGTATCATTTGGTGAAATGGAAATTTGTTTGCAGACCCAGGAAAAAAGGTGGCTTGGGGATCAAGAATATCAGGTTGTTTAACATCAGCTTGCTTTGCAAATGGTGGTGGAATCTTGAGGCTGAGGAGGGTCCCTGGCAAGTTTTTGTGAGGAAAAAATATATGAGAAGAGGAGGGGTCAGTGCTGTGAAACACAAACAGAGTGATTCTCCTTGTTGGGCTGATCTGCTTAAAATTAGGGACCTTTATTTGGCTAGTAGAAGAATGAAGGTTGGAAATGGGGAGTTGACTAATTTTTGGCATGATGCTTGGTGCCTAGAACTTCCTTTGAAAAGTAAGTTCCCTGATCTATTTGATGTTTGTCAGAATCAAATGATTATTGTTGCTGATATGGCTAAGAGAGGGTGGTGATGTTCATTTAGGAGATGGTTAAATGTTGATGGGATGAACCAGCATAATCAGTTGAGGATCCTGGTGAGTGGGATGATTTTGAATCAGGAAAAAGATAGGCCTATATGGTTGTGGAACAAATCTGGCAGGTTTTCTGTCAAATATATGTATTATCATCTATCAAATGTTGGGATTGACAGGAGTTTTAAGCACCTCTGGAAAGAAAAAATTCCTCTGAAGATTAAGATCTGGCTGTGGTTGATTTGGCACAATGTTATTCTCACTAAAGATAATATGAAAAAGAGAAGATGGGAAGGGGATTCTACTTGCAGATTTTGTCAAGAGGAAGAAACCATTGGGCACCTGTTCTTTACCTGTGTGGCTGCTAAGTATGTGTGGGGCGTGGTTGCTAAATCTATCGGTGCTGGGAATAGGCCTGGGTCCTTTTCTTAGTATTTCTGGTGGGCTCCTCAGTTTTTGGGAGTTAGCAGAAATGTGCAGATTACGATGCTGGTGGCGATTTGTTGGGCTATTTGGAAGCTTAGAAACAGGGCATGCTTTGAAAAGAAACTTATTAATTCCCCTATTGATTTGGTTATATATGCATGTGTTTTCATTCATTATTGGGCAGGTTTACATGGGGAGGAGGAACGAGGGATGTTGCATGCTGGGGCTGATGTCTTGCAACAGAATGCGTTGTCTGATGTTGCGGAAATGGATGTGGCTCCTGTTCCTTTCTTGGGACTTCCGGCGATTCCTGAAGATCGTGCCCATGATGCACCTGAATTGGAGAGGGGACAGGAGAAAAGGAGGAGGATATGATGTTGTTTAGGGAGAAAAGTCTCTGAGCCTTTCATGTCATATTTTGTGTTGGTTTGCTTCGTGCATGAACAACTATCGCTAGCCTGCGGGCGGCATTCTCGCGTCTCCAGCTTTCCTTATACTTCTCTTTCCGTTTGTGTGTGTGTTGGTTTGTAATAAGGTGTTATACTCTGCTTGATCCTCTAGATGGACCAAAACCGTGAGACAACTTGTGTGGTTTGTTGTTCCGTTATCTATTGATAGTGGAACCCGATCCCTTTTCTGGGGATTGTATGGAAAAAATCTTGAGAAGGTCAAGATCGTCTACATCGCACTCAAGTGGAATGCTCAAGGCAAAGGTATTCTTGATAGGTTTTCCCTTTTGTCGGTCTCTTGTTATTTGTTGGGAGACCAGGTTTAGGATAGATAGCCGTACTATCAAGAGGGCTCTCGAGTGAGTATATCGATCATATCATTCAGAGAGATCTCAAACCTTTGCATACTTGCATCATCATATTTGATTGTTATTTGGTCATATCCATGTGAGGATATAGAGCTTGTGGTAATCTTCATAACAAGGTCTTGTTCATCAAAATCGGATCTCCCTTTTTATATCTTGTTGTGATATTGTGTAGGTCTTGTCATCCTCTTTCCAACGCAATTGGATTCGGGACAATCGGAGTTACCAAACTTAAGTTATCGTCGTTTGAATATTTGCCTATTTGATTTGAAAAAAAGAAAAAAGAAAAATCATTTTCCTAGGCGGAGCGGTACTACCGGACCCTGGGTCCGGCCCAGTCTTCAAGCGCGCCCACCCCTTCTGTGTCGCCCGGTTGTGCGTCCGGTAGTACCGGGGCCCAACGATAGTACCGGGCCGTCCTGGTCGGTACTACTGGGCTGCCTGCTCCAGCCCATCCTCGCGCCCAGCTTGCTCCCTGTCGCCGCCTCTCTTATGGGCATCTCCCTCGCGTTCTCCTGCTGCTCTGCTTCACGCATGCTCCCGCTTAGATTCGCTACGTGCATCGCTCACTGCTCCCACGCCTCACTCGCCTTCGCTCGCGCGCGCCTCACCAGGACCGCTCTCTCGCGCGTGCGGCCGCTCCCCCGATCCCCTTTCTCTCATGCGCTCGCCCGCTGGTAGGTACCACCTCGCTCGCTTCCATTCGCAGGTCGCCCCGTGTTGACTTCTTCGCTCGCTAGTTACTTTGCCTGTGCTGATGGGTCTAGTTCAGTAGTACCAGCCCAATCTGGTACTACCGGCCGGCCCAGGTCGAAAACGCCCCAACGGGCGGATTCCAGCCCCTCTTATTTCACCTTTTCCCCTTGTTCTTTTTTGCTTGCTTCTTCTCCCTCTTCTTTCAAGCTTTGCCCCATTGCTTTGAATCATATCTAGCTTGATTTATTCCTACCCATCCAATGATTCTTACACACATTTGAGAGGAAGATCAAGGGAATCTAGATTTGACCAGACCAAATCATCTCTTTGTGAGTGATTCTTTGGGATCTAGATCTTGGGGGATTTTGTGTTCCTCTTTGATTCCTCCTCTCTTGTCCCCCCAATAGCTTTAGTAGCTTTGTTGGAACTTAAGAGTGAGAGATTGGCGCATCTTTGTGGTGTTCTTGCCTTTTGCATTCGGTGCAGCAGTTTGAGTTCTCCTCGAAGGATTTGGTTGGTGATATTCATTGAAGCTTGTCCCTCTTAGGTTCTTGAAACCCTAGATGGTTGTGTGGCCTTGGTGGTGTGTTCTTGGGGCCTCTAATTAAGTTGTGGAGCTATCCTCAAGTGTGTGTCCTTGGTGGCGTTTATTGGGAGCCTCCAATTAAGTTTTGGAGATTTCCCCAATCTTGTACGGGTTTGGTGACCGCCCTCAAGTGTCCCATAGTGTATCGGGTGCTTGCCGTGCGGCGGGTTCTCGGGAGAATAGGGTGAGGCCTTTTGTGGTGTTGGTGGCCTTAGTACCGCCCACCCCTCCAACGATATGTACTTTCATTGTGGAAGGAACTCGGTAAAATATCGTCGTCCCCACGTGCCTCGGTTATCTCTGTACCCGAGCTCTTTACTTATGCACTTTACATTGTGATAGCCTTCGTGCTTGAAGTACTATATCTTACTATCACATTGTTGCTTGTATTGCTTAGCATAAGTTGTTGGTGCATATAGGTGAACCTTAGTATATATATAGGCTTTGTGCTTAAGAAAAGAAAACAATAGTTTTATTACGCCATTGTTAAGCCCATCTCGTAGAAGTTTTTAACCGCTCATTCACCCCCCCCCCTCTAGGAGGCATCCGTGATCTTTCATACCCGTTCAAACTTCCATGGTTTGAGGCCTAGTCTAAGATCCAAGCTAATCACTGCCCTTCCCCGTGAGCCCACATGCCGACACGACCCCGCAAGCAGAACGACCTTTGTTAACCCGCATATAAGCAGATATAAATATGGTTGACTCTTTGAGGACTCTATTGAATAGAGAAATGTCCCGGTCGCACCAACAAAGTGGTGTACCTACCTACGACAGACTCTCACGGATGATCTAGATACCAAGATCACGAGGAACTAAGTGGTCCCACCCATGTACTGGTCCTCGAAAGGAATATCAGGGCCACGATATGGTCATCCGTCGACATGTGAAAGGAAGAAGATCTAGCTGATTTCTTCCACCCCATTCTAGATCTTATGGTTAACGCGTATTATACGGCGCAAGAATCACTAGCAACATTGGTTGTTAAGTCCTAGGTATTATGGATGGATCTTCTGCACCTGCCTCTGCATCAACCGCTCTGGCGACAAGGCCATGAATAGCTCCACTGTAGTGAGGAATTTTTCCTCCTCTTTTAATTTCATAGACCTCTATTTGCGAGCATATGATTTCTACAATTGAGTTCCCTGATTGTTTGTTTTAGTGGCCACTGTTGCCATTGTTTTATATGTTGCTCATTTCCTAGACATGTAAGTTAATTGCTACCATGTTGCTTTTCTTGTTTTGGATTCCATTGGTGCAAATGTTGCTCATTTCCTTGGCACGTAAGTTAGTTACTGCCATGTTGTATTTCTTGTTTAGGTTGTCATTGTTGTATTTATTGCTCATTTATTTGCTTGACTTGTATGTTATTTGCTATGAGTGATGCAATCATTGGTTGCCATTTCTTGTCACTGGTCAATGTTGATCAATGTTGTAAGCATTCGTTGACAATGCTTGTATTGCTTGTCACTGATCAATGTTGATCAGTACTATGAACTACATGTCACTGATCATCATTTTATGTTTTGATTGTCATTCCTTGTGATACATATGCTTGTCTTGGATCTGTTTGGATTTGTTGTCAATGGCAAGGTACGCAAGAAGGACTGGGACATCCTGTGCAAGAACAACTGAGACATCTGAAAGGACATTTACTGTCATAATCACTTTTCGTGTTCGTTAACAACAAGTAGATCATTCTACCGTATGTTACTGTCTATAGGTTGTTATAATGCTAAGGGAAAAGGACCCTTACACTATGGAAAAATCCCTGCAAGTTTGACATGTTTTTGGAAATTCTTGACCAGAGTCTCCGGTCTGGCTGGATTGGAGTCTCCAGTGTGAACCGGAGTTTCCACAGGAATCCCCGGAGGGGGCATCTGGATTCTGGTTGGGACAGTCTATGAGGGGGTATGAAGCAAGGTCCGGAGACTATTGCGGAGTCTTCGGTGTGAGCCTCAGACCAGAGTCTACGGTGCCACTGGACCGGAGTCTCCGGCCCACTTGGATCACAGAAGGGCTCGATCAATCAGAACACTGTTCCGGAGATTGGTCGGAATCTCCAGTGTCGACCGGAGTCTCCAGTGTGCAGGCCGGAGTCTCCGGTCTAACTTTTCTCCAATGGTCAGAAAACGGTTCGTGCAAGGGGGATGCTTATAAATAGGGGACCTTATCCCCTTCCTCCAGCTGCTCGACTGTGGCATCCCGCAAAACCACTACTAGAAAATCGCGTTGAATTTGTGCATTGCATCGTCATCATCATGCATTGTTTGCATAAAACTATTTTCGCAAAGCCCGTTTTGTTTTCTAAAACGCCCCATCTTAATTCAAACGCAAGGCCCGGTTCTCCGGATTAATTGTTTTGGCTGCTATCGGTTTGCAAAAGGTGCATTTAAAATAAATAAAAGATTTAATTAATTTAGCGGGGGCAGTCGAACGGGCCGTTTCGAACCGAACGACCACCCCCAGAACCTAAAACGGTCCACCTAATCAGCCCCATCTAATTCCTAAAGCTACCCATCCTATTATAACCCTCTGGCCACCTCACCCCAGCCAATGGCCTCTCGCCACCTCACCTCTCCTCCCTCCCCATCCAATCACCCCCTGCCACGTCAGCCTCTCTCTCTCCACTCCCTCTCAACACACACAGCACACATTGCACCCTCACGCCTCGCACACACCTGCCACACATGCAGCCCCACCCGGCTTTTGGCCCCCACCCAACTTCCTCTCCTCCACTCGTTCTTCTTCCCTTGACGCCTCTCCGTCCCTTGCTCCCCTCCGGGCCGCCTCCCTCGCCGCCCCTCCTCTGTCCGCCGCCGCCCGCTCACCGGAGGCCGCCGCCCCGCCGTTCTCGCCCCCACCCCTCTGCAAGCTCGCCTCGCCCTCTCTGCTAGCCCGCGCTGCAGTCCGCCTCCTCCGCCCGCGGCCCGCCCAGCTCCGGTCGCCCCTCGCCTCCGTCGAGCACGCCGTCCCCACCGCTTGCGCTGCTGTCCCAAGCGCTCCGTCCGCCTCCCTTCTCCTCACTCGCGTCATGGCCGCGCCCCTCGTGAAGCTCTTTGGAGCTCCGCCCGGCAACCTCCCGACACCACCCCGCTCTCCCGCCTCGCCTTGGCTCGCGCCGCCCTGGCGCCTCTGGGCCCCTCTCGCCGTTACGCCCGCATCGAGCCTTCCCACCATGACGACCCCACGGACCCTGCGTCCCGGCCGGCCTCCACCTCCGGCCTCCGCCCGCATGCGCTCGCCGCCCGCCATCGCGCCCTCTTCACCTCTGCCCACCATCGGCCAAGCACATAGTTGAGGCGTTTGTTCTTTGTCTGGACCGAGTGAAGCCAACGTGTGGTACTCAAGTACTTCATCCGAGACCGAACCGTATCAAGTTCTTCGCTCCCGGCGCCAAGATCTCCTCTCGGACCAGGCCAACCCGAAGACCGACAAACCCCCGCCAAGTTCGCCAAGACCCCGTTCCCGGAGTCCAGTTGTCGAGCCGAACCCATGGAACCCGAACCTCCCCAAGATCTACGCTGCGGACCGACACGATCTTCTTCTCGGACGCCAAGGTTCGTCGAGTCCGAACGCCAAGCACTCCCGGACGACAAGTTCTCCATCCGGGCAGCGGGATCGACCGCATAGAACACCAAGATCTTCCAGTACCGAGACCCGAGTCCGACACCGACAATCGAAACCGCTGAACCGACAAGATCGCCTACCCGGACACCGAGCGCCAAGATCTACCCCGATCCGAAGACCCTAACCCTGGACCGAACCCCGTAACCCCAAGATCGTCGAGCCCCCCCCCCCCCTAATGTGTGAACCCCTTCCCGGAACCCTATTTTATAACATAATACAACTTGTCGCATAATAATTGTCTTGCATGCATACATTCATGTGGTTTGGGGGCCTTATGCCGATTCACCTAATAATTAAATATGGGGCCCATATGCGGGCAAATCTAGTCTCATATTGGCCTCATTTAAATTTGTGTAGCGAACCGGTGCCATCTGTTGTCTTGCTAAACAACATTTAATTTGCGGGGTAGATAAACAACTCGAACCATTTAATTAATTGTCGGGACCCCGGTTCCGCTTAATATGACCTAATTGCATCGCATCTTTGCCATACCATGCATCATACATGCATCATGCCGATCTTCTGCCGTTGTATTAAATATTGCATCCGGTGTTTCTTCTAGTGGTTTGCTTCTTCGCGGATAAGGCCGTTGAGTTGATGTGAGCTTCGCCCCGATCTTCGGTTGAACCTTCAACAATGTTTTCAGGCGAGCATCTCCCCCTTTCTACCTATCTTACTTTGATAGTCTTTATTCCCTCCTGTTGATATATTGCTATCTGTGTTGCGATGCTTTAGTTTTCCGTACCTGTGAGATACCGTGCAGCCCTATATAGCCTTGGACACATCCTATTACCTGTTGTTTGGCAGATAGATGGACCCGCGTGTCGTAGTCGCTTGCTCAAGTGTTTTCGCTTGTCGTCAAGTACCACAATTGTTGGAGAATTGCCACATGTTGATGTTGGAGATGATCATGGCTTTAATTATTGTTTCACTTTAATTCCTGTTTAACAACTAAAATTGAATTAAGCAGAGGCATCGGTGGGTGATAGGTAAGTTTTGGTTTCCGACCGCCCACTTGTGTCCCGTAGGACCCGAGTTCTTGACACCTGTTAGAGATCGAGCGCTAACCACGGTGGGAGATATGGGCCCCCCATTGATTAGTACCTGATTTCAAAGTATTGTACTGGGGGCCACAACTAGTTTGAGGATTTATTTACTATCCTGTACCTATGCCATGCTTTACTGCTTTATTTACGATTGTGTGAGGAGCACGTTGTACTGTTTAGGAAGCGGAGTGTTTTATATGTCAGCGATCCCGATTGGAGACTTGCTTGTCGTTTACATCGACCAGCATAAACCCAAGTCCGTCTCGGAGACCGCCGACTTCTTGGTGTCGACTTGGTGGGGTGGCCCACGTACTTGCTTTGGAGTGCAGGAACGTCGTGACTTAGGCCCCGACATACCGATGGGTGTATGTTATCGATCGGCAAAAGGGTCGAAGTGCTGTGGATACTTTGGTGCACCCTGCAGGTTAAATCTTTTCGAGAAGCCGTGTCGCGGTTATGGACGACTTGGAGCACGATGCTTGATCATAGACAACTATAACTAAAGTTCTTGTTATAAATTGACTTGTATCCGATATGACTAGTAAATCGGCTTCACTACAACGGAAGGGCTAAGTAAAAGTACCAACAAGCTTTGGGTTTTGGGTTATCTCATGCTAATTGAATCGACTAGTAAGTGATGCCACTATAACGAATGATTAACTAAAAGTGCCCACTGCTTACTTTATCGGGATGAATATCTAAACACGACTAGTAATTGCGCAACAATAAGCGAATAAATAAAGCGCCAACCGTGTGAGTTCCTCGGTTGACTTCCTCGTTTGGTCTCGAGGGGAAACACGGGATGGGTTTGTTTGGTGTTAGCTTCAGTTGGATCCGGATAGGTCATTCTTATCCCTCTCGATAACCGTCGGATGTATCGAGTCTCTATAGGGTGCTTAGTGCATCTTTGCCGCTTCGATCCACCATACCTATGTGGCGAGGACCGCGAATTCTAGTCTCGCCGTGTCTTGGCCTCAAGATCGACGCTCCTCTTTTCCTTTGCCCTTTGTCGGCACCTTTTGTTTAAGCAGGTTGAGATCGGCGTCGTTAGCGAGGTTACCCTTCGGCTTGGCACAGGCAGGGTTATGGGCGCCATTGGTTATTCTTGAGGCTCTTAGCCCCATTTGCATCTTGTCCGTAGCGGGCGCTATATCGTTCTCAAGGTGATTTGGATCTTTGTATATTATATCTGTATTCTTGACTCTTGGAGTCGTCTTTGTATATATATACCTCATGGGTCCCATCGAGGACTGTTGTGTAATGTTATTACTTTGTTTTCCACCCGCACGCAAGTGCCTGGTGGGCACCTTCGAATCGTTTCTATGCGGGTTTGGCGGGTTTCGCTAAAACTTGCATAGGGCCGATTCTGAGGGTGTTACATCGACCCACTCAAGAACACTACCTCCATTTGAGCCACCAAATCAACAAGATCTCTTGATCCAACCATCCAAAGTCATTGATCTTTGGAGAATCGAAGGAGGATGCCTTGATCTACAGCTTCACCAAGAGAGATCTTCATTTCCCCCTCATTCACTTGAGGGCCCCCAGCTCTAGTGTTTTTTTGGAAACCCTAGCTTTGATTTGGTTCTTACAAGCTTGTCTTTGATTGTTTTGGCAGCTTGCTTGTATTTGGGAGCCTCCAATTAAGTTGTGGATGTGTGCCCCGAACTCGTTGTAAAGGTGTCGGCTTCCACCTCAAAGGTTACCGATATAGTGGAAGGTGAATCGAACCCCTTGGGGTGAGGTTCATCGGAGAACAAGGGAGGCCTCTCGTGGTGTTGGTGGTTTGAAACCACCCCCTCTCCAAACGTAGACGTACTTCCCCTCAAAAGGAAGGAACTACGGGAAACAAATCCTTGTGTATCCGCGTCCACCACTTTGGTTACTTCTATCCTTAGCGCACTTTACTTACTTGTTCTTGCTTAGTGTTGTGCTAGTTAATGCTTGTTTGACATATAGGTAAATTCACCTTAGTTGCATAATCTAGAGAATTTACCTCTCTTGTCAAACCCTAATTTGAAAAACAAGAAAATTTGAAGTAGCACCTATTCACCCCCCCCCCCTCTAGATGCACATATGATCCTTTCAATTGGTATTCAAGCCTCGGCTCTTTATTCGGGATTTACCGCCTAAGAGTATATGGGTAGCAACGATGGGGAAGGCGGTGGTGTGCCTCCCTCGGTGACCATGGATGATCTCAATAACTTGGAAACAATATTGAGATCCACCATGGCCAACGAGATCAAACAATTGCACAAGTTACTTGAGCAACTTGTTAAAGATAAAGGTGGCTCATCATCCCCTTCTCCCCAAGTGGAACTTCCACCATTACCTAAGGGGAATGCCCCGGTATCACCCGAGGGTATGGTGGTGGGGGGTAATCAAGATAACACTAATTCCTCCACAAGAAGGGATGGTGGGAAGTAAGATCACCATGACTCTCATGGATGGTACACTCCCGACCCTCCAATCCTTCACCCTCGTATAAACAATAGAGGAGACCCACCTAAGCTATAGGCATCTACTTTTGCTCAATGGCAATCTCTAATGAAATCTCATGTGCGCATTTCTTGCATTGAAATATGGAACATCATTGAACAAGGACTCTATATTGGGGATCCAAACAACTTGACAAGAAGAGAAGTTTTCAATAGTCAACTCAATGCCACCGCCTTGCACATGATTCAACAAGGATTGGGTACAAAGGATTACCCACACATTGAGCACCTCAACACCGCCAAGGAAGCTTGGGATGCTCTCACGGTGTTGTATGTTGGGAATGAGAGGATGAGAAGGAACCGGTATGATGCACTAAGCAATGAAGCCGAAGGCTTCTATATGAAGGATGGTGAAGATCATGAAGATATGTACCGTAGACTCAAGTCCACTGCCACCACTTTTAGAAATGTGGGTGCCTCACATGTGGATGATGCTTGAATAAAATGGAAATATGTGAATGCACTCATGCCCTTTGAGCCCACCAACTTGAAGAGCCTACAAGGAAGACACAATGATCACCTCATGACCTCCAATGAAGTTATGCAAGAGATGGCCTCTTTCAAGGTTGCCGCCAAGAATGCCAAAGATGCCCGTGCTCGAGCCCTTGAAATGAGCAATGTTGTCAACCTTGCATTGAAGGCCAAAGTTGTGGAACATGGGGATGAAGATGATAGTGATGAAGTCCTCTCCATGAGCCACCCCGATGATGTCAAGATTACTCATGGTGAATATATGGCCTTCTATGCAAAGAACTTTTGGAAGAACCCCGCCAAGGCCAAGATGGAAATGCAACGAAGAAGCAACCCAAATGGAAGAAGAGAAAAGGTCACTAAATTGAGAACTTGTTTCAATTGTGGTGAACGCTATCACTTTGTGGCGGGTTGTCCCTATGAGAAGAGAGAAGATCATGGGGGTAAACTTGTGTTGAAGAAAACTTCCAAAGCTCCTTACAATAAACCCTTCATCAAGAAGAATCCCATCAACAAGAAGTCGGGTGAAATTGTGTTGATCACTCATGAAGAATACTCCTCCGATGATGAATATGATGAAGATAATGAAGAGGAAACATCAAGTGGTGTGGCTCCTCTTGCCACTACTTCTACTCTCACATTCTCCCTCTTCGACTCCCCAAATGAGAATCTCTCCAACAAGAACGTCACTTGCCTTATGGCAAGAGGAACGGAGGTATGTTCATCATATCACCCCACCCTCTTGAGTAATGATGCAAATTATGATGAAATGTCTCTTGAGGTTAAAAAGGAAATTATTGCTTTTGATGAGTTCATGAATAACTTGCAAGCGGAACACAAAAGACATTTTGTGGACCTCTTAGATCAACTTTCTCACACCCAAGAGTTTCTTGATGAAAGATGTAAACTAGGAAGAGAACACATGATTGAGGTAGAAAGCCTAAATAATGCTCTAGAAGAAGAACAAGAGACTAGGTTGTACCTTGAACTAAAACTTGAAGGGCTTGATGGGGCAAATGATTTAATTGTGAATAGACTCATTAAGGAACGTGACCTTGCTATTGATAAATATAAAAGGGCTAAAAGGGACAAGATTGAGTTTGGTGTGGTTCATGAAAAACTTGCCGAGGATTTTAGTTTACTTAACAAGGCTCACAAGGCTTTGGAAAGTGAACTCTTGTCACTCACAAAGTCCCATGAAAAGCTTCAAACTCAATTCACCAATATTCCTTCACCTAGTAATTTCATTCCATCTAGTAGTACAACTATTCTTGAAGAAAATGCTAGGTTGAAGGGGGAGCTAGCTAAGGCCACATTTCCAAAAGGTAACAAGTCCATTGATGATCTCCTGAGTAAGAAAAGGTCAAATGGTGAGAAAGGGGGCATTGGTTTTGTCTCCAAAGCCAAGAATAATAACAACAACAAGATGAAGAAGGCCAAGCCCGCACAAGAGAAAAACAAGGCCATTGTGGATAGTAAGACCACAAGTGGTAAAACTATGTATCATGATGATTTTGTGGGAAGTGCTAACCCTCACTATGTTCTAATGCGCGATTATTATGGTGATGTGTATGCACAATATGTTTGCCCATATGATGGTTATATTGATTGGTCTATTTTGGTCCCCAAGACCCTTGTTTCTAACAAAAGAGGACCCATTGAAAAATGGGTACCTAAAAATTATCTTGATCTTTTGTAGACATATGCTTCCGGAGGGTCAAAATGGGTGCTTGATAGTGGTTGCACAAGTCATATGTCCGGAAGCTCTTCTATTGTCAAGGATTTAAGGCCAAATGATGATCAAATATCCGTGACATATGCCAACAAGTCAAAGTCTAAGGTAATGGGTTTTGGCAAGGTGGTGGTTGCCCACGATATTACACTCGTGGACGTCATGCTTATTGAGACCCTTGGTTACAATTTACTTTCAGTCCATGGTCTTGGAAAGATGGTTTTTGCCGTCTTTATTGATGATGATATTGTGGTCCTCATGTGGAGCAAGTCTCTCAAGGTCGCTTTCGTTGGGTACGTCGAAAATGACTTGTATGTGGTGGAATTTTCGGGGCAAACCACTACAAGTGCGATGTGCTTATTCGGAAAGGCCGATGTGGGTTGGTTATGCAAAGTCTCCACAAGTAGGTCCATATTGTTGGACTAAAAGAAAATGTTTCCTTTTCCAAAGATTGTGTTTGCAGGGCTTGTGTTCAAGGAAAGATGCATGATGCTCCCCACAAGCCAAATAACCGCATCAAGTCAACAAGGATCTTGGAGCTCCTTCATGTGGATCTCTTTGGTCCTCCATCTCATGCAAGTCTTGGTGGGAAGAAATATTGTTTAGTGATTGTTGATGACTTTTCAAGATACTCATGGGTATGTTTCTTCAAGTTGAAAAGTGAGACCCAAAATACCTTCATCGACTTCATCAACTTGGTTCAACGTCAATACAATGTCCCCGTGTTAATAATAAGAAGCGACAATGGCACCGAGTTCAAGAACTACACCTTGAATGATTTTCTTAGTGATGAGGGGATAAAACACCAATATTCTGCTGCATATACCCCTCAACAAAATGGTGTAGCCGAGAGGAAGAACCGGACTCTTATTGAGATGGAAAGGACCATGTTGGTGGAGTTTAAATATACATACAACTTCTAGGCCGAAGCCATCTCCACTGCTTGCCATGCATCAAACCGGCTCTACCTTCGCAAAGAAGTGAACAAGACTCCATATGAAATACTTACCGTAACAAGCCCAACATATCTTACTTCCGGGTGTTCGGTTGTACGTGTTTCTATCTCATAAAAGGTGTCCGTTTGTCCAAATTCGAGTCTAAAGCATTAGAGGGTATTTTTGTTGGATATGGTCTTGAATCTCACACTTATAGAATCTTGTAGTGTGACCTTCGAAGAATATGATGGTCCCCAAGGGGGGCGTGCTGATGCTTGTGATGCAGATGATGAAATGCCTCAGGATGCCATAGGAAGAATGGGTGTGGGATATATCCGCCTCGTTGAGGAACCCCTTATGGCGGATCGAGAAGAACTATGATCTACTCAAGTGGAACCCTCATCTTCACAACATCAACAAGCTCCATCCATCAAGGAGGACAATTACCCAAGCGAAAGACAAGCTGTGGACCCTCAACATGTTGATAAAGATGACATCTCTTGTGAGGAGGAGCTTGAGTCATCATTCTCCAGAATATCAAGTGTTGCCAAGTCAATTACACAAGGAAGATCCGTACAAACTGCCTTGAGACAAGCTCAAATCAATGCTAGAAGTGTGTCTGATCAAGACCAAGGTCAATCTTTGCCTCTTCATGAAGAGAATGATTCCGGTGATGATCAAGGTCAAGTTGATGGTCAAGACGAGGACCAAAATGATGAAGAGGTTCCTCCAACAAACAACAAGGAGATCCACACTCGTCGCGAAGCTAGAATGGATAGGATGTTGGAATTAAGAGATCACTCTCTAGAAAATGTGGTTGGTGACCTAAGGAGAGGCATTTCCACAAGAGCACAATTGAAGAGGTTTAGTGAACACCAAGCACACATCTCCATGATTGAACCAAAGAAAGTGTGGGAAGCTCTTGAAGATTCGGATTGTTTGGAAGCAATGCACAAAGAGCTCAACAACTTTGAGAGAAACAAAGTATGGAAGTTAGTTGAGAAGCCAAAGGATTGCCGCAATGTTATAGGCATCAAGTGGATATTCAAGAACAAGCAAGATGAGCATGGAATTATAGTAAGGAACAAGGCAAGATTGGTTGCACAAGGGTTCTCTCAAATTTAAGGCATTGATTATGGAGAGACATATGCACCCGTGGCTCTCCTTGAGTCCATACGTATCCTTCTTGCTTATGCGGCACATCATAAATTTAAGTTGCCACAAATGGATGTAGAAAGTGCATTTCTTAATGGTCCATTAAATGAGTTGGTGTATGTAAAGCAACCCCCGGGATTTGAGCATCCCAACTTTCCAAACCATGTCTACAAACTTGATAAGGCGCTCTATGGTCTCAAACAAGCCCCACTCACGTGGTATGAGCACCTTAGAGAGTTATTGTTTGACCGTGGTTTTGAGGTTGAGAAAATCGATCCCACTCTTTTTACTAATTGAACACCCTCGCTTGATAAGGCTGAGTTCATGTGTATAGTGCCAATCCCTGAATTGGTTCACTGGCACACACAGTACAAACCAAATATAACGAATATGATCTAGAATTTACATTATATTACACAAGTACACAGCGGAAACAATAACAAGGTAGATCTCCATTCTTCAAATGTGCCACATGCGAACAATCGTTAAGTGGAGTCTCGCGACCTATAATGATCACTCAAAAATGGAACAACCTGCAACATGAAACGTTGCAGCCACGGATGGTCAATACTTTGAATGTATTGGCAAGTAGAACTAATGAGTACAAAGGATCTATTAACTACATGCATATTTGGCAAGGTGGAGTTCAGGCTCATTTGCTAAAAGCAATTTAACTTTTTCCTACTTTCAAAATACTTTTCTTTCTTCAAAACAATCTTCTAAAGGACATACCAGCATAAACCCATGTAGAAACAAGACAGTTCAGCTTTCGTATGCTCCTAAACCCATGTTCACCCATCAAGTTTTAGTAATTATGAAATTGGGATGAGTGAGATCTTCCAAACAGTTCCAGGCCCAGTTGCTCATAGTTGTCCATAACCGGGGACACGGCTAAGTACTTAGTTTAGACACCCTGCAGGGGTTATACACTTTACCCGCACGACCCAGTCAACCCGCTCTTACCATTACACTCATTTTGTGCCATGATAGGGAGAAAACCAAGATGAAACCTTTCAGAAGCAGAACCCTGAGCCCTCAGGACGGATCCATACCAACCTACATCCCCTACATCTGCTAGTCACGTCGGGTTAGGTTCCCACAACTTACTTAGTCAAGACAAATAATGACATGCGGCTGTACTGGAAGCTACTACACAAGAAACATGTCCAATCTCTGAAGCCTAGGTGTGCTTTCCGCAATAAACCATCCAAAAACATCAATCCATCACACCTAGGAGATTCATTGAATTCCAGTTGTTTTTATTATAACAAAACATAACTTTTCCATAACATAATCAATCATGAATTCCCTTTTGCGTATATAATAAGCATGGCTAAGCAACTACAATACGATGACTCAAAGGAATCAAGTCATGGAGATACGACAATCATGCCTGGGTGTCATAGCATAGTAGTAAAAACACCTACACATGCATCACTACTGAAAATCATACTACATGCATAGGAAAATAGTAGGACATTTATGATAGCTCTACTTTCCTTTGTTGTAGAAGATGTAGTCGTTCAGATAATCCTCACAATAGAGAAGATTGCACTCGTCATGATCATAAACGTTGCACTCCTCGCAATCTATCGATCAAAACAAGTGCACAACAAACACACCATTCAAAACAATGCAATTATGCACAATACAATAAAACAATGATGAACAAATGCATGCATGATGATTTAATATGTCACAATGGTTGTAATTAGTTCTCTAAACAATATTAGAATAGATGATGCACGCATGAGATCATTTGATGCAATAGGGTATTTGTTATTAAATCTTTATTGCCAATATAGGGGTTTTAATAGTTCTGTTAAAACTCTTGTCCTAAATGTCAAATTAAATTAGGTACTAGGGTGTACTGGATAGGGGATGTCATTACGAACCAGTAGCAATTGGATTCACTTTAATCGGAGTTGGAAATATTTTTCTATGATTTAATTAGAGTTTAATAGAATTTATTTCACTTAAATAGTTTGCGTGGTCTAAAATTAGAACTAAAATCATATCTCTAATAAAATCGAGATTGTGATTCCAGGGACATATTATTTATATTTTTCAGGCTTATAAATTATTTACTATGAATTTTATAGTCAAAAAGTCCATTCAAACTATTTAAATTACTACCTCAATTATACACTTCAAAATTTGGGTCTAACATCATATTAATGTTGCATATTAAATTATGAATCCATAGATATCTTATTTTTATTTTTATGATATACAGATATTTTACTATGATTTATTTAGTCTAAAATGTCTATTAAACCAATTAAATAATTACAGTAAAACTATATTGTAAAAGTTGTATCTATCGGCATATTAATATTCTTCATATTTTTGTGAAACCACATGTATATTATTTGATTTTTTTGGACTTATAAAACTTTTTATATGATTTATACAAGATTTGACAATTTTCTGGCTATTTTATTCCTTTTAATTATTAAATCGGTGCTGACTGGGATGCTGAGTGTGCACTGATGCTGACCTGACTCCACGTGGTGCTGACGGTTCTGCTGACGGATCTTTCCACGCGACGCTCACTGGTTGGTCGATACCGGTTGGTTGTGCTTCTAATCGGGGCTCTCCAGATGCGATCCAACGGCTCCTATTGATCTGGACATCGGTGACGGTCAACAGCGACGGGGACAGTGGCTTGTCGGCGGCGGCGCTCGGATGGTGGCCATCGGCGGCGCTCTGGTGACTTCCTGGCGTGGCGGATTGGTCCATGGTGATCAGAGCATCTCGGGGGTTCTCATCGTTTTCTTTATGTCGCGGAATTCGTCACGGCGATGTGGTGAAGGGCAACTAGAGGCGGCGGCAGTTACGGAGCTCTGGCGAGAAATTGGAGGGGCTCCGGTGCACCTGCAAGGGGAAAACGCGGTGAGGCTACGGAGTCGATGAAGGGGAAGAGCTGTGTGGTACAGGAGGGGCGTGGGGTGGTCGTATTCGACGGAAGCTTGACCTCCTGAAGCTCTAATGGAGGCGGCAGGCGGCTGCAGATCGGAATCAACAAGGTCGCGTCTAGGGTTTCGGGAAGGGAAAAAATCCGGATGAGGATATACGGGGAAGGGTCATAAAGGGCTCGATTTCGTGGAGAAGGGGCAAAATCTGGAACAAAAACAGATGAATTTCGGGAGGACTCTGTGGTAGTTCGAATGAACTCGTGGGGAGCTCGGTCTCCTTCGCGAGGTTGGGGATGACGGGCGGACCCACGCGACAGTGGCACATGGTAGCGCGGGCTGGGGCTGGGCTGCCGGCTCTTGCTGCACGCTGCTCGGGCATGGGAGCGAGCGGTAGCTAGGGTTGGGCAAGGTGGGCTGGGCCGCACGGGCGGGGTGGCCAGACAGGTTTAGTTTTTTTCTTTTTTTTCTATTTCCATTTATTTCTTTTGGCCATAACTTCCCCATTTAAACTCCAAATGAGGTGAAACTTGTTCTCAATTTTTTCTAAAATCAAGTAGATAATTTTGGGATCATTTTTGTATCCTTTATTTAGTTCAGTAATATTGGATTTATAGAATCCCTATTTATTCCTTATAGGAATATTTGTAAAACCTTGTAGGGTTAGGGTTTTCGAATTCGATTCTCGCAATTTTTATATGGATGCAGTGCAATGCTCATGAATGACATGTAAAAACATTTTTTTCCAGTCCCAATTTCCAAAATCTTGGGATGTGACAACTAAGAAGGTCAATGGGGAGCTTTTTGTATGCCAAATATATGTTGATGATATTATCTTTAGCTCATCTAACAAAGCTTTTAATGATGAATTCTCAAAGCTTATGACTAGTAGGTTTCGGATGTCTATGATGGGGGAGCTAAGGGTATTCCTTGGTTTTGAAATCAAGCAAGTTAGAGGAGGGACATTCTTCAACCAAGCCAAGTATACTCAAAATATGCTCAAAAGATTCAATATGCAAGATCTAAATGGAGCTCCTACTCCCATGGCTACAAAGACTCGTTTAGAACAAAATCCAAATGGTAAAGATGTGGAACAAAAGGTAAACCGGTCTATGATTGGTTCTTTGATTTACCTTTGTGCATCTAGACCCGATATTGTGTTGAGTGTAGTTGTGTATGCAAGATATCAAGCGGCTCCTAAAGAAAGCCATTTGATGGCGGTCAAGAGAATCTTTCGATATTTGGTTCATACCCCCACATTATGGTCTTTAGTATCCTCGAGGGTCAACATTTGCTCTTTGTGGATAAACGGACTCGGATTGGGATGGTGATAAGGATGATAGAAAATCAACATCCGGGGCTTGCCAATTCCTTGGTAGGTCCTTGGTATGTTGGTCTTCTAAGAAGCAAAATTGTATATATACATATATATCTCCACCGCCGAAGCCGAGTATGTGGCTGCTGCTAGTGCTTGCACTCAATTGCTATGGATGAGGCAAAATTTAAAGGAATATGGTGTCCATTGTGACAAAGTGCCTCTTCTATGTGACAATGGAAGTGCTATCAAGATTGCTTACAACCCGGTGGATCACACAAGGACAAAGCATATTGAGATTCGACATCACTTCATTAGAGATCATGTTGCTCGAGGTGATATTGATCTATCTTATGTGTCAACCAAAGACCAACTTGCCGACATCTTCACGAAGCCACTTGATGAAGCAAGGTTTTGCTATTTGAGGAATGAACTAATATCATATATTCAAGGAGCTTGACTTGATCACCTTGCATACTCACCTATGTATTGACCCTTATTTGGTTTAGGTGCAGGCATGGATATAGGGGGAGTGCGGTCCTAATTGATTGGACTAACCCTCCCCCCATTATGCCCAAAGTGATCAAAATCATTTATCTTAATATCATTTTGTGATATGTGAGCTTAAATGATGAGTTCTGGTAATGGGCCCAAGATATATCTTCGTGGTGCCAAGCCGAGTATACTCAAACATGGTGGCCTAGGCCACCACCCTCTCACATTCGAGAGGTTGGTGCTTAATCGTGTTTGCCATTTGTTGGTTCGTGCCTATTTGGAGCTTTCTTGAACATTTTAGTGGATTTCTATGTCTCTTATTGATTCTTCACAGATTGACATCATAACCCAAGCCTACACCATTTTCTTAAGACACTCTATCTCTCATATATGTCCCCATGCAAAACCTAGAGTTTTTGGTCGAGGAGGACCTGAGTCTCCGGTGCACCTACACCGGAGTCTCTGGTGTAGGCCGGAGTCTCCGGTCCAGACGGTTTCTGCCACTTAAAGGGGGCGGGTGGCCCAAGCAGCTTTCATTCTTCCACCCGTTCCCCTCCAACTCGCCCCTCCACCAAAACTCCTCCCCGAAGGTCAAGAAGCCCCCGAGATCCGCCGTGCCGCCGGCTAACCTTCTCCTCTCCTCCATTGGGCCATTCCCACCAGTGGAATCGATCCCATGGACAGATCTGGTACCTCTCCTCCTCTTTTTTCTCCTAGGGTTCATATCTAGATGTGTTTTTGAGGATTGGTGTTGTTTTGTCCATTGTAATCACTTGTATGTGTGCACTCTAGTACTTTAGCCTTGTTGCATTGCCCGATCTATTAGATTCACCCCCACCAGCACCCTCCTAGCTCATGCACGAGCCTCTCGACCGGAGATTCTGGCCCCAGGGCCGGAGACTCCGGTCCACAGGACCGGAGACTCCGGTATGAGCTGTGGAGACTCCGGTGTGGGGTGACTCAAAAAGGTTCTGTAATGCATCAAAGCTCTTGTACTGCATCTTTGGGACATATATGCTTACCTCCATGCTATCTCCCTCACTGCTATTCATAGGTGATGGTTCTCGTCATCCTCCTCGCACCAAGTCCAAGTCAAGAAGGGCCAATCCTCGCTATGATGGGTCCCAGGGTTAGTTTATCATGCCACCTTCCAACCGGAGACAGCAGGCCCGTGATGCAACATATATGAGGAGGGAACATGAAAGGACTGAGCAAGAGAATTGTGCCAAGAAGGCCAAATATGACAATCTTCAGTCTTTGGCTCACATGTCAAAGAATGAGTACCGTGAGCTGCGGAAGACTGATTTCTATGACTTGCCACGTACCAGCGAGGATCCTCGTTTCTGGAGGAATGAGCAAGTTATGTTCATGAAGGATGTATATGGTGTGCTCAAGAAATCACCTGTGTGTCCCCAGAAGTTCATGAGTGTTGAGCATATGAGGCTCAGCCCCTACTTCCATGATGCACTGTGGATTTGTGAAAAGTTGGGGATGTTCAATTTGATGGAGCTCCGTGAAGACTACAACATCACACTTGTGCAGCATTTCTATGCCACTGTTGTATTTGGGTCTGACTAGGATAGGACCATGACTTGGATGACTGGCACCACCCATTGCTCAACCACTTAATATGACTTTGCCAATGTCATCTTCGAGACCTTCCATGGCGCATCCACTCATGTTGGGCTGCGCATGCACTATGTGTCCCTTGGTGAGAACAAGACGAAGCTTGCACCTTTGTATGGCAGTGAGGGTGTTGTAGGGGGGGTCCAAGGGACTCAAGCCCCTCTACAACCTGATGTTGAGGATATTTCGTCATACCATCTCACCAAGTGCTGGGAATGATGATGCTATTATATGTGGGTTGGTCAACCTACTCTATCATACCCACAGGATTTAAAATGCTGGGCCCGAGGCAGATGCAAATCCTATTGATGTGATGGAGTTCATATTTGAGGATATGTTTCATGCCATTCTATACAAGAAGTCTCCTCCATATGCACCCCTGGTTATGAGGCTCATCAACTCCAAGGAGCATGATTCTCCACTTGGCGTGGCTCCCAATCTCACTGAGCACACTCTGGTTTCACTGCAGCAGAAGGGGCGCATGGGGCCTCCTCCTAGGCGTCGCTATGGCAATGAGGATGAGGAGATGGATGAGACTGAGAGGGCCCCCTCTCCTCCTAGATCTTGGAGGAAGAATGCCTCCAATGCACCTATGCCTTCTATGACCCATGACTATGTACATGAGAAGGTCAAGAAGGTCAAGAAGGCCACTTTATGGGAAAGGACCCTATTTTGCATGAATGTAGACATCCGTAAGCAACAACATGCCTCCTACCAAAGCAACCGGCGCATTGAGAAGCTCCTCAAGGAAATTAAGGCTCGGGGTGAAGAGGATGATGAGGAAGGAGAGGGCGAGTACAATGATGAGCATGGTGCTCAGCAGTCCACAGAGTCAGATCACACTCTCTCTTTTGGGGCATGGAATGCCCAACAGGACAGCCTGGTGGACTGGAAGACTTTTTCAGATATCACCTCTAGATACGGGTACTAGGGTACCTCCTCTTCTCGACCTCACGGCAAAGAGCCTGCAGTCCCTGATGATGATGATGATGATGATGATGATGATGATGACTATGATGAGGATGGTGAGGATCAGGACCCAGATGAGGATGACGAGGACTACTGAATTATTGGGGCGCTAGCTTAGGTCTTTTCCCTTTTCGGTGTTTTGATGCCAAAGGGGGAGAATACATTGTCATCGATTTGCATGGGTTTGGGCTTTGGATTTTCTTTTATTTGCCCCATTTGAACTTCATGTGTTATTTTCCACTTATGTGTGTGACTATGTGATTGTGCTTCTATTTTTGTAACTCATGTGAGAAATATGTGATTTATCTTTGATACTATCTATCTTGCATGATTTACTTGTTACCTTAATACACATTGTCAGGGGGAGCTTAATACAAATTATTCCATGCAAAATCACTTGTTGTCATCGAACACCAAAAAGGGGGAGATTGAAAGGACATTTACTGTCATAATCACTTTTGGTGTTCGTTAACAACAAGTAGATCATTTTACAGTATGTTACTGTCTACAGGTCGTTATAATGCTAAGGTAAAAGGACCCTTACACTATGGAAAAATCCCTGCAAGTTTGACATGTTTCTGGAAATTCCTGACCGGAGTCTCCGGTGTGGGCTGGAGTTTCCGCAGGAATCCCTAGAGGGGGCATCTGGATTCTGGCTGGGACAGTCTATGAGGGGGTCTAGAGCAAGGTCCGGATACTACTACGGAGTCTCCGGTGTGAGCCTCAGACCGTAGTATCCGGCCCACTTATCTCACAGAAGGGCTTGGTCAATCAGAACACTGGTCCGGAGGCTGGTCCAGAGATTGGCCAGAGTCTCCGGTGTGCAGGCCGGAGTCTCCGGTCTGACTTTTCTCCAACGGTCAGAAAACGGTTCGTGCAGGGGGGGCTGCTTATAAATAGGGGACCTTATCCCATTCCTCCAGCTGCTCTACCCACTCAAGAACACTACCTCCATTTGAGCCACCAAATCAACAAGATTTCTTCATCCAACCATCCAAAGTCATTGATCTTTGGAGAATCGAAGGAGGAGGCCTTGATCTATAGCTTCACCAAGAGAGATCTTCATTTCCCCCTCATTCACTTGAGGGCCCCCATGCTCTAGTGTTTCTTTGGAAACCCTAGCATTGATTTGGTTCTTACAAGCTTCTCTTTGATTGTTTTGGCGGCTTGCTTGTATTTGGGAGCCTCCAATTAAGTTGTGGATGTGTGCCCCAAACTCGTTGTAAAGGTGCCGGCTTCCACCTCGAAGGTTGCCGATATAGTGGAAGGTGAATCGAACCCCTTGGGGTGAGGTTCATCGGAGAACAAGGGAGGCCTCTCGTGGCATTGGTGGTTTGAAACCACCCACTCTCCAAACGTAGACATACTTCCCCTCAAAAGGAAGGAACTACGGGAAACAAATCCTTGTGTCTCCGCGTCCACCACTTTGGTTACTTATATCCTTTACCGCACTTTACTTGTTCTTGCTTAGTATTGTGCCAGTTAATGCTTGTTTGACATATAGGTAAATTCACCTTAGTTACATAATCTATAGAATTTACCTCTCTTGTCAAACCCTAATTTGAAAAGAAGAAAATTTGAAGTAGCACCTATTCACCCTACCCCTCTAGGTGCCCATATGATCCTTTCAACATCCTTGCCATAACCGCTCAGCCCGACCTCGCTCGCTTATTGGTAGCTGTCAAGGCAAAAGAAAAGGAAATAGGGGGCGCCCTCCTCGGATTGGGTACCATAACATCAACGACCTCTCTCATCGCTTCTTCGTCCAGATCAAGCAATGGACATCTGCACTTTAGCTCCCTAACGCCATGAAGTCGGTGCTGGTGAAGCAACTGCACATAAAGCAGGAGTTTGCATTGTGCCGCTGAAGACTTCACCTTCTGCGAGTATGGAGTCTAGCTAGAGATTTTCAAGGGCAATGTCTACTTCATAAAAAGGCCGGAATGACTTTGCCAAGAAACTTAAGTTGTGGTTTGGCGACGTCCTCATGTTCAATTTCAGCAACAAGCATAAGGGCTTCAAGATCACTCTCTTTAGGGCTTTCAGCAGCACATAATAGTTGATCATCTGCGAAATGCTAATCTGATATTCTAGCACTTCTAGGTGAGGAGGAGGTTGATGAACTGGATGTAGATAGTAGTAGCGATCGTGTTTGTACTGAATGTATTATGATCAATCCTTTGTTGTTAGGGGTGTGTACCACTGACTTCAAGTACCTATGAGGTGGTATGGGATGTGTCTGTTTAAGAACTAGCCCCTAGATATGGACATGCTTCTGTGATATGTCTAGACTTTCTATTCATTCGTGTTTATGTGTTGTGTTCATCATGTGTTATATGTCGCAAGGTCGCCATATTTAAAAATGATGAGTGTATTTTATTTATGCGTGCAATGAGAGGGATCTAGGAGACAACCAAACAACCCTTGCTTGCATACGCTGATAAAAACAGACAATCAACTTATACGATACGCGTTACCAAACCGGGTTGCAGATGTTGGTCCAAGCCGCTGGGTTCGGGCCGAGAATTACGTACAGGCTAGCAATGGGCCCTCGACTTTTTCCGTGTGCTCTGAGCAGTTGGCCCCGTGTCGACCAGGGCGTTAGAGCATCTCCGTTCCTAGGACGCCGAATTTAGGACGATTTTTTTATCTAGATGCCAAAAATTGGTACAGTCGTGTTTTTAGGATTCCGGTTTTGTTTGGATTTGGCTAATTTGGTTCAGACTTCCCAGGCCGGATCCCACGAACGCCCTGGAAACGCTGGATGAAGCGAATTCGGTGAAAAAAACAGCCGGCGAGTGGGCCCACCCAGTCAGCCTATTTTCGCTCATATTCATCCAAAGTTTGCCCAAAGTTCGCTCATATTCGCCCATATTCGTTCACCCTTATTCACCCAAAGTTCTCCCATATTCGTGTAGGGTTCGCAACATAGAAAACAAAAAATTCCTACGATGGAAACAAAGCACCAAGATCTATCTACTAGATACAAGCAACGGGTGGATATACATCCATAGAATACATACCCTCGAAGACCGTATAGCCTTAACGAGGTTCTACTCGTGGATGATGTAATCGAACGCTTGCCGATCTCAAGATCGAGAGGAAGTACTAGCGCCGCAAAAAAGCGGCGCATCCGTGCTCGCACACACGTTCGACGCACCGAGCAACCTCCGCCTCCTCGCTCCAGCGATGCAGCGGAAGCACAACTCTTTCTTGCCGGATAGCCATCAGGAACATGTATCTCGCTAGTCCGAGACCATGGGGGATAAATACTAGAGGGGGAGAGAGATCCTTCACGAGGAGGTGTGCTTTGAGAGGATGAGAGGGGGGCCTTTTATAGGGGAGAGGGGGGCACCCAAGGGGCATGGCGCCCAGCCATGGGGCTGCCCCCACCTCTTCCACATTCATGTGGGTGGACACTCCACTTATTCAAATGCCTTTCAATTCCCTCCACTAAAAAACCCACTCAAATTCCCATTAAATTTCCACCAAATTTAATGCAAACTCTCATTAAATAAAACTCCTTTTATTTATTCAAAATTTTGTCAATTACTTTAATGACAAACATTCACATATAACCCCTTTCTAGTATTTCATTTCACATGCAGAAACACTTTCTGCAATTTCACCCGAAAACCCGTTTCGGTATCTAGTGAAATAAATTCCAGCGCTTGTTATTATTTCCGGCATGGAACTTTTGATCCAAATGGATGTCGGTGTCTCTTAAGTGTGTCACCCTACGGTTCGCGAATAATGCGGACATGATCGAGACCCCTCTCGGATCAATAATCAGAAGCGGGATCTGGAGACCCATACTGACTCCCACACATTCAGCGATGACTTTCTTGTGATCGCGAGAACCTTTTACGCTAGTATCTTAATCCCTTTGTTTTGCGATATATTACATGTCCGAGATTCGATCATCGGTATCTCCATACCTAGTTTGATCTCGTTACTGACATGCACTCTTTTCTTGTTCCTGTGATATAACATTCTAGTGATCAAATCACTTGCTTGCAAGCTAATCAATGTGATATAACCTAGAGGGCCCAAAGCATATCTATCCGTCATCGGGATGAAAAAATTCCACTCTCGATCCATGGGAATCAACATAACACTTTAGTAGTTCTGAACCCATATTTATAATCACCCTGTTACGGTGTGATGTTTGATGTTATCAAGAAACTCTTTCGGTGTTAGTGATTGACATGATCTCATGGTCTAAGGATTAGGATCACTTCGTAAGTTGTTATAGCAATATAAACTCAATGACTTTGATCGTAATGCTATACTTCGGATGAATGTTCATCACATCATTACACTAATGTTGTGACCTCGTTATTAACAACATCCAATGTCCATGATCAGGAAACCTTGATCATCTTGTTAATCAACGAGCTAGTTTATAAGAGAGGCATAACTAGGAATTTCCTTTTTGTTTATTAAACACACATGTATTAACGTTTTCGTATTAATACAATTATAGCATGCAAAAAATAAACATTTATCATAAATAAGGAATACGATAATAACCACTTTATTATTGCCTCTCGGGCATATTCCCTTCAGTCTCCCACTTGCACTAGAGACAATAATGTAGTTTAGAAACTTTGCGTATTGAACACATATGGCTTTCTGGTGTTCCATATACGCAATTGAAAGTGGTTAACATAATCTACGGATCTAACGCTTCAGGTTCGTGTGTATTTGCATGTCTTTGCGTCTTCACGCATCACTCATTCTCCAATAAGATGGCATTGTATAAATTTGGTCTTTTGGTGAGACCTTCAGTTCCTTGGGGTTAAAGCATGTCGATACTATTGTCGTACAATATATCTTTAGTGTTAGCCCGTTGCGAACCACACCTTAGTTTGATAACAAACTACTTGACAAAAATTCCCTCCTTTGCTGCTATTATAGCAGTCATATACTTAGCCTTTTGTTGTAGTATCCGTCATAATGCCTTACCTTTGGAATTCATCCAAATCCGTCATGGAAACTCCTTTCCATTTTATTGTGCCACTCATAGTTTAAATTGAGATAAACTTAATTTGTGTCTTGTGACAAAAGTAGTATAAATGTAACGATTTACAATGAACTATTTGTAATTGTTTGTCATCTCTACACAAATATATTCTTAGTTCTTCCAAAAGATCATAAGAATATCCTTTCTATTGTCCAATGATCATTTTATGATTTATTCTGGTATATGATCATAACACTTAGAGCATAGGACATATCTGGATGTGTACATATCATGGTATGCTTGATCAAAACATTCTCATGATTTCACTCATCAAGTGTCAAAACACTTGAATCTTGTTTCACTTATCAAGTGTCGATACACTTGAATCTTGATTCAATTCCTTTCCATGCGACAAGAACTATTTCTTGTCTTTTCTATATTGAACTCCTTCAATATCTCATATATGTATGTTTGGCACAACCATATTAGCATCACAGTCTATCCACTATAGACATTCATGCTAAATATTCGGGTTTTGCCTAAGTATTTCATCAAAATGAAATTCTTAACCTTTGTCAATAAAAGATACATCATTTCCAATCAACAAGATGTCCTCCACATAATGTATTAGAAATATGTCTCAGGGCTCCCACTTAATTTCTTGCAAATGCAAGCATCTTCATTATCTCCTGATGAAAACTCCTTTTCATCACGGTGAAGATTCCAACTCCGTGATGCTTACTTCAACCATTGAAGTTTGCATGCCCTTTTAGCATCCTTTGAATTAACAAAACCCTTTGGACTGTGTCATGTACACGTCCTAGGTAACCATTCTATTAGAAGAATTTTTTTTGTTTATTTATCTACCATATACCAAATTATATGTAGTGGTTACTACTTTAATCCGTCCAGACTAAATATCGCTATGAAAGATCAAATCTTGTCATAGTCAACTTCTTGAACATTGTCATAAAATACTTTACGACATGTCGACTGTTTCATAGATGTGAAACATCCATGTCTGTTTCTTTATAGATCCAAATACGACCGATAGGTTTTTACACCTTTCCGGAGGGTCTTCCAAGTTCAAAACTTGATTTCTCGTGTACGGAACTATCATGGATTTTATGGCTTCAAGCCATCTGACGGAGTCAGGGTCCATCATTGCTTCTTTGCATGTAGTCGGTTCATCATTCTCAAACAATAATGATTTACTCTCAAATCTCATCATTTGATTGTTTATCCGACCGACTTGGTTCACTAAGAACTTAGATCTCCATGACCACAACTTTTGAGGCACATAAGCTATGAGCATTATGGCAGCCTCCGGAACAATTTCCGGCACTGCACAACTCAGCACATTTAGCTAAGGTTTGTTAACCTTATCAAAGTTCTATTGTCCTCCCACTTAACTTTTGCGAAAAACTCCTTTTTAAGAAACTTCACATTTCAAGTGACAAACCCTTTTGTCCTCGATGTTATGGAGGAATAACCAATTGTTATTTGAAATAACCTACAAAGACATGCTCATTCGACTTTGGTTGTAAACATCTTACTTATGCTTAGCATACCAAAATTTAAGAAATGATAACTTGGGTTTTACCCCAAACCATAACTTCCATGGTGTCATTTCAACGGATCAATATGAAGCTCTTTTCAGTGTAAAAGTGGTAGTCTCTAAAGCTTTAATATTTTAAAACATAATGGCAGATTTATAAATAGCACCTTTGATCCAACCATGTCAAACAAGGTTCCATTACAAATCTCAAACACTCCATATTCCTATGGTGTTTCGGGAGATGTAAATCTAGGTGCTTTGCTAAACTTGCAACTCAAATAAATTCCTTTATGATAAAATCATAAATCATTTATTTTCTTGTCACACTTGCAACTCAAATAAATCCCTTATGATAAAATCATAAATCATTTATTTTATTGTTACAATGATTTTCCACTTCATCTTGAAAGTCTTTGAATGTTTTCAAATATTTCATACTTCTTTCTCATTAAGTGAATATTCACTCAAATTTCTGGAGAAATCATATGAAGTTGAAGTCCATCGCTTACGACTACACATAATAGACTACATACATCGATATGTATAAATTCTAATATTTTAGCCGTCCGTTCTTCTTTGGCCTTTGAACGAAGTTTTAATTATCCCGAGGAAAGTCTCACAAGCGTCACTTGATCAAATCAAAGACTCCAAAAATCTATGAAAATGAAGTTTCTTCATGTTTTCTTTCCAATATAATTTAAACTGCGATGTCACTTCGTAAGTGATCTTCCAATCATTTGTCTTGCGACATTTTAGCATTAGCTTTATGGATGTGATTTCTCCAACTAGATTTGTAAATCATCCATCTTATATGGAATAAGGTAATTATTTTAACAACCTTTGTTCTTATAATACCTAATTTAAATAACAATTATTAAAATAAATCTTGAAGTCAAGCTTTGATGTCAACAAGAAATACAAACAATGGTTTGTTTGTTTTCGATGAACATCATCACATATTCTCTTGCTAGTTACTTATTAGGCCATTGTGGTTCATGAATTGCATCATTCCGTATGAAATTTCATACCAACCAATTCAGTATCCAATACCCAAGAACCACATTGTTTAACAAGCAAAGAATACAACCATAACATGTATATCATCTATATACCTAAATTGGATATTTCCAATCTTTTCTTTTCTGCCAAATATATTTTATAGATTCTCTTTCAGCATTTCCTTTTCATTTTTAAAAGAATCTATCAACATCAAAAGTGGCGCCATATACATGACACATAGTCCAAAGCGTGTATATTCAACTAATCATACTTTTGAACTTTCACTTTGAAGTAGATCACCATCATCAAAATGATTAGCATTCTTTCAAAATCCATTCTTTAGTAATCTTTTAGTGTAGTAAACACTTTACATACATCTTTTATTCATCCTTATCATGACGACTTTCATGATCAAGCTAATGTAGCTTATAAAGACGAATCGTGAGTATAACGTTACTTTCCAAAACCCTTTTGGATGATTAGGATGTCTAGCATCTCCAACCTTTGTAAATTCTCATCCAATATGAGAACATACATTATACTCTATCATATTGCAACCAAAACATTGTTTCAGATATCGTTATATCTGCCACACGTGATGGTTTCTGAAAAAAATCTTTCAGCTCCTAGATAAACTTGATATTAATACAATCAAGAATCATGGAGGCAAACATGATACTTAAGATACTAACACTGGAATTGTTACTCTCGATTTAATACTAATTATTAAACTTCACGGAGTAAACAGAGTTTGCTGAAAGTTTGCAATAGGACTTTAAAGTTTGATTCACACTCAACACAATACGATACCAGTTCGTAAAGTAAATATCCAGAATTCTATAGTTCTATTATCTCAATTACAACTAAGCATAAGGTGGTGAACGAATGCCAATGGCTACAACAAATTATGCAAATTCACTTTGATTTAATTTATGATAAATTGAGTTCTACTAATCCAAATTAGAAATGAACTCCCACTCAAAAACGATATCCCTCGTGCCTTTTTGGTGATTACATAAACCAAATCCACTACACCAAGTCCGATCATCATGTGAGTCGGTGTAGCTTCAAAGGCGACCATCAATATGGTCATCATATCAAAACATATGACTCATGCTTAACCTTTCGGTCCGTGTTCCGAGGCCATGTCTGTACATGCTAGACTCGCCAAGTAAGAACCTTAGTATTCACGTTTATAACTGTCTTACACCCGTGATATGCTCGTGGATTCAAGTACACCCGATCATCACGTGATGTCTTGAAGCGATGAAACATTGTCGGTGTATACTTAAGGAAGAACATATTTTTATCTTGATATCTAAATGAGGGATCATCTTATTATGCTAATAAAATGTCAAACAAGCAATATAAGATGCAATTAAACATCACATGTTTGTAAGTAAAATGATATGGTTTCCGCATATGATCTCCGTCATGTGCACTGTGGTATGATCTCTATCATACCTCTATGTGTAAGGCCAAAGGTCTATGGAACCTACATATTATGTGTGTTGTAAGAGTATCATCTTATACTTCTACTTACAACATCACCATATCATAACACTAGCCCAGCAACAATCTAAACTAGACGCCTCTAATTTATCCATTGCAAGTTTTACGTGGCTTAGGGCTTTCGAAGATAGAACCGTTCTTACCTACAAACATGAACCACAACAAGGATAACCAAATTGTTGACAACTCGTTGAAAATTATATATTGACTATAGTAGAAGAGACAGACGCCCGCTAGCCACTTATGCAAAACTAGTTGCATGTCAAGCATGGAACAGGTCTCATGTGCGAGGACATGTAAAGTTTGTCCGGTCGGCTTCATCCCACTATGCCACCAATATCCAAAGTACAACTAAGAAGCAATAAAATGATCATCATCGCCCACATACTCATATGTGTACTACCCGTGCAAAGCATCTACGCATAGATCTGGCTCTGATACCACTGTAGGATTCGCAGCATAGAAAACAAAAAAAAATCCTACGATGGGAACAAAGCACCAAGATCTATCTACTAGATACAAGCAACGGGTGGATATACATCCATAGAATACATACCCTCGAAGACTGTATAGCGTTAACGAGGTTGTACTCGTGGATGATGTAGTCGAACGCTTGCCGATCTCAAGATCGAGAGGAAGTCCTAGCGCCGCAAAACAGCGGCGCATCCGTGCTCGCACACACGTTCGAGGCACCAAGCAACCTCCGCCTCCTCGCTCCAGCGATGCATCGGAAGCACAACTCTTTCTTGCCGAATAGCCACCAGTAACATGTATCTCGCTAGTCCGAGACCATGGGGGATAAATACTAGAGGGGGATAGAGATCCTTCACGAGGAGGTGTGCTTTGAGAGGATGAGAGGGGGGTCTTTTATAGGGGAGAGGGGGCACCCAAGGGGCATGGCGCCCAGCCATGGGGCTGCCCCCACCTCTTCCACATTCATGTGGGTGGACACTCCACTCACTCAAATGCCTTTCAATTCCCTCCACTCAAAAACCCACTCAAATTCCCATTAAATTTCCACCAAATTTAATGTAAACTCTCATTAAATAAAACTCCTTTTATTTATTCAGAATTTTTTCAATTACTTTAATGACAAACATTCACATATAACCCCTTTCTAGTATTTCATTTCACATGCAGAAACACTTTCTGCAATTTCACCTGAAAACCCGTTTCGGTATCTAGTGAAATAAATTCAAGCGCTTGTTATTATTTCTGGCATGAAACTTTTGCTCCAAATGGATGTCGATGTCTCTTAAGTGTGTCACCCTACGGTTCGCGAATAATGCGGACATGATCGAGACCCCTCTCGGATCAATAATCAGAAGCGGGATCTGGAGACCCATACTGACTCCCACACATTCAGCGATGACTTTCTTGTGATCGCAAGAACCTTTTACGCTAGTATCTTAATCCCTTTGTTTCGCGATATATTACATGTCCGAGATTCGATCATCGGTATCTCCATACCTAGTTTGATCTCGTTACTGACATGTACTCTTTTCTCGTTCCCGTGATATAACATTCTAGTGATCAAATCACTTGCTTGCAAGCTAATCAATGTGACATCACCGAGAGGGCCCAGAGCATATCTATCCGTCATCGGGATGAACAAATTCCACTCTCGATCCATGGGTCTCAACATAACACTTTAGTAGTTATGAACCTATCTGTATAATCACCCTGTTATGGTGTGACGTTTGATGTTATCAAGAAACTCTTCCGGTGTTAGTGATTGACATGATCTCATGGTCTAAGGATTAGGATTACTTCGTAAGTTGTTATAGCAATTTAAACTCAATGACTTTGATCGTAATGCTATAGTTCGGATGAATGTTCATCACATCATTACACTAATGTTGTGACCTCGTTATTAACAACATCCAATGTCCATGATAAGGAAATCTTGATCATCTTGTTAATCAACGAGCTAGTTTATAAGAGAGGCATAACTTCCTTTTTGTTTATTAAACACACATGTAATAACGTTTTCGTATTAATACAATTATAGCATACAAAATAAACATTTATCATAAATAAGAAATACTATAATAACCATTTTATTATTGTCTCTCGGGCATATTCCCTTCAATTCGTCCCAAAGTTCTCTCATATTCACCCAAAACCGTTTATATTCGTCCAAAGTTCGTCCAAATTCGTCTAAAACAGCCTATATTCACTCAAAGTTTATTTATTTAATTTTAGCCAGAAACTCGTCCTAAAAACGCGAGTGAAAAACTCGGTGTTCGCAGACGAAAACTAGTTTCGTCCGAACCAAAATACCGTAAGAGATTTTTTTTTCTTCTGGGAAAGGTCCACCTGCCACCAAACCCAAACCGAGAACGCACTTGCGCGCCACCACTCACCCATGGCGATAAGGCTAAAACCACCAGAGACATAGAGGGGAGCAGGCGAGCAGCTGGTTGTCGCCTACAAATCCACCGGCGGCGAGCATGGCCACCTTGCTCCACCAAGCGGGTCTTCCCACCCCATACCAGCATCATCCATGGACGCACAGCGCGACCGCCACGTCCATCCTCTCGCCACCTCACGCAGCGCCCTCCAAGCGACGACGAACCCCAGCCCGGCGGCTACACGCAGCCGGCAACGGCAGCGGAATCGGCACACCGGCGGCTGACAGCGCAGGCGGTCCCAGCTCCAAGAAGACGAGCCGCAAAGAGAAGCAGCGGCAGCAGCAGCGGCTGCGGGAGCGGGAGGAGCAGCAGCAGCTGCTGCTGAAGGAGTCGCTCGTCGAGGCCTCCCGCGAGGACGGCGGCGGCAACAAGGACGACGACGACGAGCTGCCGCAGGTGGTGTTCGACCGCATCCTCAAGCGTATCCTGTTCACGGTGGGGATCCCGATGGCGTCGGGCGTGGCCCTCTTGAACGCCTACGAATCACTCAGGCGCGGTCGCGGTGTGGAGGTGCCGTCGTGGGTGCAGCTGCTCACCATCCTCCTCTCCTTCGGCACGTCGGCGCTCGGGATCGCCTATGGCACGCTGTCGGCGAGCTGGGACCCTGAGAAGGAAGGCTCGCTGCTCGGCATCGACGAGGCCCGGACTAACTGGCCCGAGCTATGGAAGGAAGAGAACGAAAAGGACGAGAAGAAATGATTACTGCGATATGGATGCTTAGAAACTGAAACTCTGTCAGTTCGCAAGCTTGTAACCTAATTCTTCACAAGTTCAGTGTGTGAAATACTAGACTAGATTCTCCATTGGAAATAGCAAGCATGTCGTTCACACTGGATACTCATACAGGGGCTACAGCAGCAAAACTATGAAACAATTCACAGTGGCTCTGAAGCAGAATGGCCAAACTGAACACTTGGCAAGAGAGACAAGAGAAAAATGGACAATTGATCAATCCAGCCAAAATACAACACTGAGTCGGTTGTTTTAATTCTCCTAAAGCAAATGGACAATTGATCAATCTAGCCACCTGGTGACACCATCTTCTTCGCTCACGGCTGCGAGAATCTCAATGTAGACCTCCAATACAGCCTACAGACAGTTCAACCCAATCAGGAAATAAATTATTACTACCAACAGAACTAAACTTTTTTTGCAGTCAGTCACTACAGTGGAATTTCCTGGTCCAGAAAATGAACGGGTCCTATTTTGTGATGAAGAGGTCGCTACTACCACTGATGAGGACAGCTGTGCATCTTATTCTGAAATCTTGCTGTCGTGCATAAAATGGTGATAAATAAGAGGGCATACCGAAGGATTTCTGTGGTTGACCAGTCTGCAACATTCCAGTAAAGATCCTTCCAGCGTCCAGCTCTCCCAAACATCAAAAGCATGATTGGCAAAAACAAGCTCTGACTTCTTATTCACCTGAAGACAAGTTAAAGGACAGTAGTAAATCAGCAATTTAGATAAATCTTTTCACTTCAAACAACAAAAGTTGTACAGGGATCCTAGAATCTAAGAACAAATCGGTGATTCCGTTTGCAAACTTCTCAAACCTCCAGCAACAGATCAAGCACGGAATGAACACTTCAAAACCAAGTAAACTGAATGCTGTGAGCAACTGAGCATAAATATTAGAATACATCTATCGAGCAGTTTATGCACAGAAGTGCACCAAGTATCTGTACTATTAAAGCGTAGTTAGTGGTACATCGTTTTTCATGGTACGTCGTCACCTCTCTCCTCTCACGTCAACTGCATCCGCCGACTTGTGGGACCTCCTCTCTATTTGGCAAAATTTCCTGCACACAACTATACAATCTCAACAACTCCCGTGCAAACCGCAATCACCCCACAAAGTCTCCTCCCCTTCTCTTCCAGTCTAGAAACCTCCGCTCCAACTTGTGAGAATTGTCACTGCTGCCTAGATACCATGATCCCATCCACCCCACACCTGCCCTTCGTCGTCAAGCTCTGGTTACAATGCACCCTTCGCGAAGCCCGTGTGGCTGAGGGACCGTTTGTGTCGCGAAGCTCAGGCAGCAAAGCACGGTTAAGCAACATGGTCTCCAGGTGCAGCAGTAGCTACTCCAGCCATGATAAGAGAAGATGTCGTCATCCAGCCGTGATTGAAAAAGAGGCTGATGCACTGCAACCGTCATACGCTGAGATGAACCCAGCTCACCGCAAACTTGATCCAGTTTCTCCATGGCAAGTTCATCATGTGCTCACCTAGCCACATGTCAATTTCTTGTGCTTTTATGTGGTATGCTTCCAAAGCGATCTCCATGTAGATATCAAGAACAGTGACAGAGAAGAGTGCAGGCACACCGCGAAAGGCAAGAAATTACTTCCATGCAGATGGATGTCAATGTCCTACTCAATGGAAGTGGGAAATAATGAAATCGGTAGAATGTGTCATGAGTACTTTCTTCTGCCCCTCGTATCTAAGTGTAGAGGATCTAAAGATTGGAGATGCATTTTCTATGGTTGGAAATCTTGTACTCCCTCCGATCCATAATAAGTGTCGTTGATTTAGCACAACTTTATACTAAATTAGAGACACTTATTATGGATCAAATGAAACAACAAAAATAATATGTGAGCTTAACATTAACTCATATCCTAATCACACATGCTTTTGATGGTTTCCATGTCCAGAACTAAAATAGGTGCTTTTCATTAAGTACTACTTCTGATAGTAACTTGCTCCAGCATACAATGGAGCAAGTTATTTAGACGAGTTCTGTCTTGGTGCAAGAAAGCGGAGGATGGAGAGATGCTTACTCCCAAGTGCTCTTGGAGCGCCACATGGACCCATCATCTATTTGACTTTTAATACCCGAATCAGTACTTATTGTGAATTAGTTGTTACTTAGATGAGTTCTGTGTTGGTGCAAGAAAGCAGAGGATGGAGAGATGCTTACTCTGAATATAGCTGATCTTACAAAGAAGAATTTTTTTCCTAAGCCTGGCCCTTCTATTCTATGGCTGAGGAATTCATTATAAATTTGTCTATGATTTGAGACCATTTCTTTTAACTGGCTTCCCACTGTTTCATCTCACCAGAACTGCACTTGCATTTACATCCTCCCCTAAAATTAGGATTTTAATGAATGATTTTTTTTCATAATAAGGTGGGCATGTTGGAAAGGTAGAAGATGAGTGCGAGAGAGCAGTTGATGCCATCAAAAGCTATTGGAATGCTGAATGAAGGATGCAAACCACCAGTTTCTTAGGGTCACAAAATTTTCTGTAGGACACATAACCAAGGTTTTTATATATTCATTTGTTACTCCGTAGCAGTACTTAGCTAGTAATCTTTGGTTTCAGTACTGCTATATTCAGCTCTCACCCATATCTTCAGGGAATGAGAGTACTAACTGAAAAGGGTAATATTACCTGCAATAGTTTGCCTCCAGCAACAAAAGATCGCAATCCCATCGCATCCTGAAAAGCGTAAATCCTACCATAAATATATGTATTTGTAGTCGTACAACATCCAAGCAAAAACTACCTGACAGGCAAGGAACAGCAAAGCAAAAATGAAATTGAAAAACTTAATTGCCACCTTAGTTTTAAATGTGATAAGAAACTGAGCAGCAGGATCCCTTTTTGTAGCATTTGACACAACATCAAGATACCAGCCACCACCAGCAACTCTTTCTCTTGAAACATGAAAACCCGAATTATCTCTTGTCCTTAGGGCAACAACAAAGCCATCTTTGAGCCTCTCAGGAGGTTTTCTACCAAGTCCAGCAGGTAACTTATGTTCAGATATTATTTCCATTGGAGATTCAGCAGAAGACCTGAGCTTAATTTTGGAGTCCTCAGGGGAAGCAAATCGTGAACTGGAACTTAACACCTGATCCCTGCCACTCATTATGGTATCATCATCTCTACGTGAAGAATAGTTACTTCCACTCTCCACTGTTGACAATTCATCCATCTTCTGTTCGGATCTGCGTCGTGCAGGTCTCTTTTTCCCTTTCTTCCCAGATCGGCTGCGTCTTCCTTCTGTTCTGGAGCCAATATTTTGGGACTGCCCTGATGTTTCAGGGACTTCAGGCTTGGAGATGGCTCTTCTCTTGTCACACTCTAGAGTCAGTTGGCTTTCATCTGTCTGCTGTTCACCATCACATACTCGCGAAGAGTGTACATTTCCCTGTTTATATAACTGATCATCTTCACATCCAACTTCACTTATTGCTTCATCATCATCAGAAATAGCATTGTTTGGAACAACACCATCAAAGAAAAAGGACTGTAATATAGTGATTGCTTTCTCTCTGATTTCCATCCACACTTCTTCACTGTAGTCTGCACTTCGAGGAAGAATTAATACATTTGGCATCTCGTGTACCTATGAATGACCAATAAAAAATATTTAGTGCTTAATCATTCACTTTATTTGTGGTAGAACATGCTCTTCTGGATATAATCGTCATGCTAAAGTAAATAGTGCATAGATCATAGTACATGCGTAGAGCAACCAAACTAAAGAGTGCATTAGCTGTGTATCTTTTGGAACTAACAGGCAGGTCAACTGGCTGACCGTATAGTCTATACCTCTATGAAGTACAAACTACTTATACAGTTTAAAAACCAAGTTTTCTATAGATACATCACTTGCATTGTTTTTCCTATCATCACTAAGGTCTGTAATTATGTTAACAAGGAGCGCCTTCTGCAATTGGTCAACTAGAAAACACAGTGTCACGAAGACATATGTTAGAACAACTCCAAACTTCCTACGGAAAGAAACTTTATCGCAAAGAACGCGTACTGGGAAGAAGAACAGATCAATCTATACTTCTGAAGGATGACAATGTTTGACTAATTTTCATCTGATTAAAGCCAGATCTAAGTTCCATACCCATGCTTCCATCCATTGTGGACCTTCAGCACCGTCCAATGCACATCCAGCTATAGTGCCATCAAGCAAGAGTTGTTTGAGTGCACAGTCATCTATCAGCTGGCAGCTACTTGTATTGACAATGAAAGCTCCTGCAGGCCTCAAGAGATAGTCAATCAGAGAGTATTATACCATGAACTAAGAAAACAGGCACGCATGTGAAAGAAAAAATAGAGGGAGAGCAGAAAAATGGAAATAAGGAAGAAAATATGTTACCAGGTTTTATGTGCTGCAGGCGCTCGGCACTAAGTATGTTTGTTGTATCATTTGTTAACGCACAGTGGAGTGAAACAAGGTCGCTTGCTGCCAATAAATCATTGAGAGTATCCATTCTTCTGGCAGCAGAAGGAAATACAATAGAAGGACGCTTTGTTTTGCCAGCCCCCTTCACAAAATGTTGAACAGCCAGAAATCAGCTTGGTATTTTAACTCTGTTACATACTTGCATGGTTTACAATCTGTTCTATGATAAATAAACATAATCAAAGCTAAGAATTTCTTGTGTGAGTACCAACTTGAGCAAATACATCTCTATCTGAATAGATAGTTTTAAATTTAGTCATAAAAATAAGAATACACAAATTTATTCTAAAGTGAATATTTTAGCATAAACTACTCGTCAGTCAGCTTGTTGTGAATAATAATAAATAAAATTTTAGATCTCAAGACTAGGAGATCAGACCACTCACAGTATATCAAGAAAATTTAGACTGTCAAATCATCTTTACTGAATCTTATTTGAAAAGCTACTAACTAACAAATACATACAATGATTTAGCTTTAGCATAAAACGGTTGACGATATCCTTGCAACATACTCACAAGTCATAACTAGCAAGTGGATAGAAGCCTAGAACAGACTAGATGTCAAAGAACTGATTAACACATGCAGCAAATTTGCAAACAATTAGCTAGTACCAAGTCATAAATATCACCTAAAACTAGCAACACACGAGAAAGACAGAACAATCCTAGAATTACAAAGTAAAAAAGCACGGGATCAATTTCAAAGAGATTTAACAGCAAAAACCTAGCAGATCACAGATTATAAGCGCACAAACAGCAAATCCGGCACCTCGTAGAGCGGATCAAAGTAGAGCACGCTCATGCGGAAGGCTAGGCTGCGGGTTGCGAGGCATCGCGCGGCGGCGTTGACGCCGACGATACCGAGCACGAGCCCACGGCAGCGCCGCATACCGCGGCACAGAGGCTGGACGGAGCCGAGCCACCCAGCGGACGGCGCGGAGGAGGACGCGTGTCCGGAAAGCAGGTGGGTGCGGCGGAGGAGGCCGAGGAAGAGCGCCATGACCGTGTCCGCGATCTCCTCGGCGCGGTTGGCGTCGACGTGGACGAGGCGGAGGCCGAGCTCAGCAGCCGCAGTGGCGTCCGCGGCGCGGTCGGGGGATCCCAGGCAGAGCAGCAGCTGCCAGGGCCGGAGCCGGCGCTGCGCGGCGCGCGGGAGGAACGCGAGCGAGGTGAGGAGCACGGCTGCGGCGGCCTCGACGTGGCCCGAGGAGAGCGCGGAGAGCGGCGCGTGCTCCACGGCTGCCGCGCCGGCCAGCGCATCCCGCTCTACCGACGGATCCTCGAGGCAGTTGAGCGTCACCACCAGTGGCTGCCCGACGCCGGCGGCGGCGGCGGCGGCGGTCGCCGGAACGGAATGGGCTGGGCCGCGTAACATGTTTGGGCCGCTCGGCTGCAGTGCTGCTCACTTGCTCCCGTCTCGGAGCAGAAAGGTGGAGCAGAGGACAGCACCCACCACTGAGTCACTGACAACACTCCCTACACTGGGCGCCTTTGGACCTTTTCTGGTGCCCCAAGTCCACGGACGCTGCTCCTTTTTTTTTCTCGAAAACGGAAAAAACTTTGTGTTTTTGTGCATTGATAGGAAAAAACTTTGAGTACAAAATTGGACGAAGAATGGAGCATGCGACTCAACCCAAAACTAAACTGCGGCTTCTTCTTCTTCCTCGTCTAATTCGAAGGTTGAATCCTGCAGCAATGACGGTAAGGCCTCGAACCATCAACTCTCTAAGGTTGTAGCAGCTTACATCTATCTTCTACGGACTCATTCTCCGAGTATAAGTGATATGCACGGTAGATTTTTATCGATATGTGCAAGTTATGATCGAGTTGATGATGTGTTAGAGTCTTTTCTTTGCTTGTTCTGCCTAGATTCCGCTTGTTAGTGGCTAGATTCAGGCATATGCTGTGGTTAGGGTTCGTCTGATTCGAAAAAATGGGGAAAATTGTGGCTATCACCGAATGATTAAGTCATCACAAGCTGCGTTCATCTTCTTGATCCTCGGCCGATAATTAAAACTATCACTGAATGTGACCGGGGGGTGAATCGGTGCTACCTCGAATCGTTCATAACAATGTTGTGCACCATTTGCGGTAGCACAGATTCATCTCCCCGGTGTTTGTGTGCACATCATATATGAGGTATTGATTACTTTGCATAGAACTCTTCTTGTTATTCTTCTTCGGCCGATGATTACTTTGCATTCTATGGCCAAGATCCCAATAGGTTGCATTCGTAGCATGCCTGTTATGATTGATCTTGGACCCACAATGCCTAATATGAGGCACAAATTTTGTGACAGCCGATGATTACATACGCACTGCGAGCTAGTGGAAGCGATGATCCTTTCGAACCTGGTTCTATCATCTATTCAAGGTGATGGAACTCGGTTTGGTAGGACCATCACTTCATGTTGTCAATCCTTTGTACTATGAGGCAATTGTTGTTTATTCTGTGAACACAGTTTGTGATGACACGTAGTACAATACGTTCATAGAGTTGGTGCTATAGGAGACGGATGTTATGCACAAGAAAATTGGTTGTGCACGTTCTCTGGTTCCCTGTAGCACCACATGGGGTGTGGGCCCCCTGTATCTCCACCGACCTTGCCCCCTTCGCCTATAATAAGCCCCTGACTCAGAAACCCTAAATCATCAACCAGAAAGCCATGAAATGTTCCTTGGCACGCCACCGAAGGAGATTCGGGGACAAAAGTCTCTTCGGCACCACGCCAGACGGGAAGTGCCCCGGAGCCATCTTCATCGATCTCCACCACCATCTTCATCACCGTTCCTGATTCCCATGATGAGGAGGGAGTAGTTCTTCCTCGATGCTAAGGGCTCTACCGGTAGCTATGTGTTCATCTCTCTCTATGCATGGTCATATTGTGATCATGAGCTTTGTAATCAAGTAGATCTACCTTGCTACTCAAGTGCTTTATTAGATCTCTGATCTCCCCATGTGTGTGAAAGTGACAGCGTGCACGCCATGGTGGCACTTAGGTTTGAGTCTACATGAATACTCTTTGTGCTTTAATAGATCTATGCTTTTCCCTACGTGTGTGAAAGTGACTGCGTGCATACCGTGTGTGGCACTTTGGCTAGATTGAATATTTGTTATGAGTTATATTTGGAGTTGGATGTCTCTATGAAATTGTGGTGTTTGTTGGAACCATCTAGCGCTCATGGTGACAGTGTGGGGTTATCTAGATTGGGGAAGGCAGACTTTGAGGAGTGCTGTTATAGCCCTACCATGGATTAGAGTGTCCAACCGGAGAGTAGTTAAGAGCAGTATCATGAAGAGGGGATATTTTTATGAGAAAGTGTTCACTAGTGAAAGTATGATCCCTAGGCCTTGTTTCTAAGCATTGAAACACCGTTTGCATCTAGATCTGTTGCATGTTTGCTTGCTTTCTTCTTGTTGCCTTTAGTCTTTACCTCACCGTCAAGCTTTTTCTGGCACCGTTACCACTTGTATTTCACTATCTCTTCGCCGAACTAGTGCACCTATACACCTGACAAGTGTATTGCGTGTGTTGGGGACACAAGAGACTTCTTGTATCTTGATTTCAGGGTTGCTTGAGAGGGAATAACTTTGACCACTTCCTCCCTGAGTTTGATAAACCTTGGGTGATCCACTTAAGGGAAACTTGCTGCTGTTCTACAAACCTATGCACTTGGATGCCCAACAACTGTCTACAAGAATAGAAGTGCGTAGACATCAAGCTCTTTTCTGGCGCCATTGTCGGGGAGGTAAGGTAAAAGGTACTCACATCCTCCGGTGTGAGTGCTCGAAGTTATTTCCTTTAGATTCTGCAATTTTGTATTTTTGTTTCTTGTTTTCACTAGTTAGGCTTAATGGAAAACAACAACAAAATTAGAGAGCTTTATAGCATTTATCTTGAGTTAGGACATGAAGTGTTTGAAGAGAAAATTAAAAAAACCCGTGGAACTTTATTTGCATGCTAATAGCAATGTTATTAGTATGAATTTTTTGAACACCATTGTTGCTAATGCTATGGAAAATTCTAAGCTTGGGGAAGCTAGTTTTTATGAAAATAATCTTTTTAGTCCCCCATCTTTGGAAGATAGCTATTCTATTTCTTATGATGATACCAAACCTCCAATATATGATGATTATGATATTTTCAGTCCACCTACTATTGAGGATAAAATTAATTATGATTACAATATGCCTCCTATATTTGATGATTATGGTGATAAGGATAACAATGATAGCTATTTTGTTGAATTTGCTCTCACTACAATTAATAAGAATGACTATGCTTATGTGAAGAGTTTAAATCATTTTATGCATGTGGCTCATGATAAGAATGTTTTATGTGATAATTATATTGTTAATTTTGTCCATGTTGATACTGAAAGTTATTATGAGAGAGGGAAACATGGTTTTATGCATCTCAATAATATGAAGTTTTCCCTCTTTATGTTGAAAGTCTTGAAGTTGCACTTGTTTTGCTTTCCTATGCTTGGTGCTTTGTGCTTTCATGACTTGTTTCTTTACAAGATTCCTATGCATAGGAAGTGGGTTAGACTTAAATGTTTTTTTGAATTTGCTTCTTGATAGCTCTCTTTTGCTTCAATTCATATTTCTTATGTGAGCATCTTCTCAAACTATCAAGCCTAACTTAAAGGCGTTAAAGAAAAGTACTTGTTGGGAGATAACCCAAGAGTTTCATTGAGTCTTGGAAGTTATTACTTCTATAATGACCTCTCCTTATATTTTTTGTTTGATTTTTTTTTTTTTTTTTTTTTTTTGAGTTTTTTATTTAATTTTATATTTTGGAATATGAATTTTGAAAATTGAGTAAAATCTTAAATTTGAGGGATTTCTCTTAAAAATAAAAAAAATCTAAAAGAATAAAAATTTTTGATTTTTTGTTACTTTGATTGTTTTTTTACTTTTTTTGTTTTTTAAATTTGTTTTTTTTTTTAAATTTTTTAAAATTTTTTTGGTTTTGATTTTTTATTTTTATTTTCTTTTTTTTTTTTTTTTTTTTTTTTTTTTTTTTTTTTTTTTTGTATTGTTTCTTTTTTTTTTTTTTTGCTTTTTTTTTTTTGTTTTTTTTTTTTTTTGTTTTTATTTTCTTTAAATTTTTTTTTTTTTTCTTTTAAAAATTAAACATTGATTTTGTTTTTGTTTTTTAAAAAATTTTGTTTTTTTTTGAAAATTGAGGAGAAGAAAGAATGAAGAAAGAAAGAGAAGAGATGAAAAATGAAGAAAATGATGGGCAACCAAAATGTAAAATCAAGAACCCATCAAAAGTAAAAAAAATTCAAGCAAGGCTTGGCTCAATCATCCTTCATCATCTTTCTCATCTTCTCTTTCAATTTTTTTCTTCTTTTTTTTTTTTTTTTTTGTTGTTTTTTTTTTGTTGTTTTAGTTTTCTTTTTTTTTTCTTTGTTTTTTTTTTTTTTTTTTTTTTTGGTTGGTTTTTTTTTTTTCTTTTTTTTGGAGACTTTTTTTTTTCCTTTTTTTGTTTTTTTCTTTTTTTTACTCCTATTTTTTGTTTGTTTTTGTTTTTTTTGTTTTGCTTTTGTTCTTTTTTTTTTTTTTTTTTTTTTTTTCTTCTTTTTTTTTTCTGTGCTTTCATCTTAGAACTTTTTAGTTCTTCTTTATGTATTTGTGAGACAATCTCACTGATCTTTATTAATTATATTCTTTGTGAGTTGTTTCGAAAAAATTATTTGGTGTTGGAAAAGAGTAGAAAGTTTCATGCTTATAGTGGTACAAAAGGGAGCTTGTTTTGACTATGGCTTAGACTTTACCATGTCATGCTAGATCTTCTTTTGACCTTATGCTTAGTGATTATTGCTGTAGCATGACTTGTTCCAAACAATTAGGATTGCTTAATATGCCTTGAAGGAATCATGCGTTGTTTTAGCATACAAAAGCATAGTATTGTGGTATTCTCCTTTGATGCTTTGTTTGGGTTGACTTGGCACATTCTCACACCATGTTATGACTATGAACAAGTCACCATAGCCTCTATGATCATTTAGTCCTTGACTTGTAGTACCACTCTATGCTTTGATTAGTAATGTTTTGTTGCTCTGCATGATTATGGCCATTATTGCTCTCTTAGTTGGTTGCTCCCAGTCTTTTGCTAGCCTCCACTTGTATGAGTAAGATCTACTCATGCTTCCAACTCCCAAGAAACCAAGTTATTATAAAGTGTCCACTACAAATTCCTATGCATGGTGTGTTACACCATTCCAAGTATATTCTTGTTTCCAGCTATCTTCCAATTAAAAAGTATTTTGTTATGTGAAAACTTAGTGATTAAAGCCCTCACAAAATTCATGGCACACTTTATATTCTCTGCCCCTAATAAACTTGAACCATTGTGTCATCTATGTTGTATATGCTTGCACTTATACGTTGGAATTAGCAGAACCGTGCTGTCACGGGGAACGTTTTCAACATCACTTGTACTTTGTACTCAGTTGATATCATGCTCTTTTGTCTATGGATGTCACCGGTGTGAAATAAAGAGGGAACTTGTAAGTCCATGGAGTATGTATTTTGTGTTAGAGAAACGTCTGGGCCGCTAGCCTAAGCCATGTCTAATCATGGTGGAAACTTGCAGCATCACCATAGTGAGCTATCTATGAAGCATCCTTAATAAAAAGCTATGCATATAGTAAGTAAAAAGATCGCTGAGATGCTCATTGTCTGCTTGCCTTGTCATTTTGGTTATGGGATAGCTCATGTACCATGTGCAAGGGGTACCCTGTTGGCGGTTCTCTATGATACGCATGTACTTACAATGACAAGAACTTACAGGTGACTGAATTTGAGTAGCATGAGGTGTGGCCCTCGTATTCAAGGGACTTGAGATTGCCAACTTATACCTTGTCAAGCATATACTCCATAGTTTGTTCACTTTAACCTTAACCACTTCAAGATGCTTATGATAGGGGCAATGAGGGCTGAAAGCTAACAAGTACCATAATTTTTGGAAGCTCTTTTTAAAACTTGAAATCCCTGCTTCCCTTTATGAAGAGCCTTTCTTCCACTATTATATTGAGTCTCCACTTTCTACCTTTTAGCACCATTAAGAGAGCATAGTTGTCATTCTGTGTGCAGTGTCCCAAAACTTATTGATTGATGCATATTGTGATATTACTTGTTCCTGTGCTATTTGTTTCTAGTCACCCTTGTGAACTTTGAAGGTGTCATATGCATTTATTTGCTACTCTATGAGGGACAAGTTGTTTGCCACTATGCCATGTTTTTTGTATGTGAAACAAACAAACATTTTTCAATGCATGTTATTCATGATCTTTGTTTGTAGCCTTTCATGTTGCATGCATAGTTACTATGTCCTATTGTTAGAACTCCATCTTTAATGCACATGTTTAGAGTACTTTGATCCTATATTTCAATGCTTTGCAATATTTTGATCAAGATTTTGATGGTGCATGTCACCTAAAAAATTATTCTTTTTACCACTTACCCACTCGAGGACGAGCAGGAGTTAAGCTTGGGGATGCTTGATACGTCATAAATGTATCTATAATTTTTGATGCTCCGTGCTTGTTTAGTATCTACTTTGCTTTGTTTTGTCTTCACTTTGAGGTGTTTTTATATGTTTTCTGGAACTAACCTATTGACAAGATGCCACAGTGCCAGTTGTCTGTTTTCTGCTGTTTTTGGTTTCAGAAAGCTAAAAAATGAATATTCTTGGAATGGGACGGGACAAAAGCCAAAGTTCATATTTTCCGTGAGTGATACGGAAAATCGAAGACGAGACGGAGGAGGACACCAGGGTGGCCACACCCTAGGTGGGCGCGGGCCCACCCTAGGTTGCGCCCACAGGGGGTGTGGGCCCCCTGGACCTCCATCGACCTTGCCTCCTTCGCCTATAAGAAGCCCCCGACTTAGAAACCCTAAATCATCAACCAAAAAGCCACAAAACATTCCGCGGCACCGCTGCCACCAAAGTGGAGATTCAGGGGACAGAAAGTCTCTGTTACGGCACCCTCCCGGGACTGGGAAGTGCCCCGGAGCCATCTCCATCGATCTCCACCACCATCTTCATAATCATTGCTGATTCCCATGATGAGGAGGGAGTAGTTCTTCCTCGATGCTAAGGGCTCTACCGGTAGCTATGTGTTCTTCTCTCTCTCTCTCTATGCATGGTCATGTTGTGATCATGGGCTTTGTAATCAAGTAGATCTACCTTGCTACTCAAGTGCTTCATTAGATCTCTGCTCTCCCCATGTGTGCGAAAGTGACAGCGTGCACGCCATGGTGGAACTTAGGTTTGAGTCTACATAAATACTCTTTGTGCTTTAATAGATCTATTCTTTTCCCCACGTGTGTGAAAGTGACTGCGTGCATACCGTGTGTGGTACTTTGGCTAGATTGAATATTTGTTATGAGTTATATTTGGAGTTGGATGTCTCTATGAAATTGTGGTGTTTGTTGGAACCATCTAGCGCTCAAGGTGACAGTGTGGGGTTATCTAGATTGGGGAAGGCGGACTTTGAGGAGTGCTGTTATAGCCCTACCACGGATTAGAGTGTCCAACCGGAGAGTAGTTAAGAGCAGTATCATGAAGAGATGATATTTTTGTGAGAGAGTGTTCACTAGTGAAAGTATGATCCCAAGGCCTTGTTTCTAAACATTGAAACACCGTTTGCATCTAGATCTGTTGCATGTTTGCTTGCTTCCTTCTTGTTGCCTTTAGTCTTTACCTCACCGTCAAGCTATTTTCTGGCGCAATTACCACTTGTATTTCACTATGTCTTCACCGAACTAGTGCACCTATACACCTGACAAGTGTATTGGGTGTGTTGGGGACACAAGAGACTTCTTGTATCTTGATTGCAGGGTTGCTTGAGAGGGAATACCTTTGACCACTTCCTCCTTGAGTTCGATAAACCTTGGGTGATCCACTTAAGGGAAACTTGTTGTTGTTCTACAAACCTCTGCACTTGGAGGCCCAACAACTGTCTACAAGAATAGAAGTGCGTAGCCATCAATAGGTGCTACTTCAATTTTTCTTATTTTTCAATTTAGGGTTTGGAAAGAAAGGTAAATTCTCTAGATTATGCAGCTAAGGTGAACTTACCTATATGTCAAACAAGCACCAACTAGCACAACACTAAGCAAGAGCAAGTAAGTAAAGTGCGGTAAAGGATAGAAGTAACCAAAGTGGTGGACGCGGAGACACAAGGATTTGTTTCCGATAGTTCCTCCCTTTTGAGGGGAAGTACGTCTACGTTTGGAGAGGGGGTGGTTTCAAACCACCAACGCCACGAGAGGCCTCCCTTGTTCTCCTATGAACCTCACCCCAACAGGTTCGATTCACCTCTTCCACTATATCGGCAACCTTCGAGGTGGAAGCCGACACCCTTACAACAAGTTAGGGGCACACATCCACAACTTAATTAGGGGCTCCCAAATACAAGAAAATTTCAAACAATCAAAGACAAGCTTGTAAGAACCAAATCAAAAGCTAGGGTTTCCAAATAAACACTAGAGCATGGGGGCCCTTAAGTTAATGAGGGGAAAATGAAGATCTCTCTTGGTGAAGCTGTAGATCAAGGCCTCCTCCTTCGATTCTCCAAAGATCGGGTTGGATGAAGAGATCTTGTTGATTTGGTGGCTCAAATGGGGGTAGAGTTCTTGAGTGGGTCGAGCAGCTGGAGGAAGGGGATAATGTCCCCTATTTGTAAGCAGCCCCCTCCACTGAACCGTTTTTTGACCGTTGGAGAAAAGTCAGACCAGAGACTCCGGCCTGCACACCGGAGACTCCGGTCTACACCGGAGATTCTGGCCCATCTCCGGACCGAGCTCCGGACCACCACATTGACTAACCAAGCCCTGTTGCGAGCCAAGTGGGTCAGAGACTCTGGTCCAGCAGCACCGGAGACTCCGGTCTGAGGTCCACACCGAAGACTCCGGACTAGTCTCTGGACCTTGCTCCGGACCCCCTATCAGACTGTCCCAGGCAGAAAACTGGAGCCCCCTCAGGGAATTCCTATGGAAACTCCGGTCCACACTGGAGACTCCGGTCCAGCCAGACCGGATACTCCGGTCTGGAATTCCCAGAAACATGTAGATCTTGCAGGAAACTTTCCGTAGAGTAAGGGTCCTTTTCACTTTGCATTATACCAACCTATAGACAGTAGCATACTATAAAATTATCTACTTGTTGTTAACGAACACCAAAAGTGATTATGACAGTAAATGTCCTTTCAATCTCCCCCTTTTTGGTGTTCGATGACAACAAGTGATTTTGCATGGAATAATTTACTTCAAGATAATAAAGCTCCCCCCTGACTATGTGCATTAAGGTAAACAAGTAAATCATGCATGACCGATGGTACATGGATAAATCACATAATTCTCACATGATTTACAATAATATAGGTGCAACCACATAGTCACACACAAATAGAAAATAGTCTCGCGAGCACATAAGGCAAATAAAATATGAAGTTTGAGATAGCAAATAAGCATCAAATCCAAGCTCAAATCGAATCCCAAACCCATGCAAATCCCGATGACAATGTCTTCTCCCCCTTTGGAATCGAAACGCCAAAAAGGTAAAAGACCTAAGATAGCGCCCTAACAAATCAGTAGTCCTTGTCATCATCATCCTCATCCTCGCCATCCTAATCCTGATCCTCATCATAGTCATCATCATCACCATCTGGAGTTGCAGGTCCTTTGCCGTGAGGGCGAGAAGAGGAGGTACCCTGGTAACATATCCAGAGGTGACATCAGAAAAAGTTTTCCAGTCCACCAAGCTGTTCTGTTGGGAATTCCATGCCCCAAAAGAAAGAGTGTAGTCTGACTCAGTGGATTGTTAAGCGCCATGCTCATCATTGTACTCATCCTCTCCTTCCTCATCATCCTCTTCTCCCTGATCCTTAATTTCCTTGAGGAGCTTATCAATGTGCCGGTTTCTCTTGTAGGAGGCATGTTGTTGCTTGCGGATGTTCACATTCATGCAACACAGATTCTTCTCCCAGAATGTGGCCTTCTTGACCCTCTCATGGACATACTCATGGGTCATGGGAGGCATGGGTGCATTGGAGGCATTCTTCCTCCAAGCTCTAGGAGGAGAGGGGGCCCTCTTGATAGCGTGTGGTAGGCGCTTCGTTGGAAGACCCCAAGAGCAAGGTGTGATGAGCATAACAACAAGTTTTCCCTCAGTAAGAGACCGATTCTATCAAACCAAGAGGAGGAAGGAAACGACTCAAAGGTGTTGCTAACAACTTGGAGACCTGCACAACACAAAATCAAGACTTTCCCCAATGAACGGTGAGATTTTCAATCTCACTGGTTTGCTATAACAAAGGATTAATTGTATGGTGTGGAAGGTAATAGTGGCTTGCAGAAAGTAAACAGTAACAGTGGAAGATGTATCAATGGTAAAGATTGGACCGGGGTCCATAGTTCACTAGAGGTGTTCTCCTTAGATAAACAAACATGGCATGTTGGGTAAACAAATTACAGCAGGGCAATTGACAGGACTGAGCAAGGCATAACAATGCAATACTAGACATTCATGATCCTATGAGATTTGATTGGCAATACAACAATATACATAGACCGCCACCCAACTGCATCTATGACTAGAAATCCACCTTTAGGTTATCATCCGAACCCTGTACGGTATTAAGTTGCAAGCAATAGATGAATGCTTTAAGCAACGTGTGTAAGGTAAACAATCCACTTGTTCCATGAACAAGAGACATTTGTTTTCTCCCTAGTGGCAACAACACATCTATAACCTTAGAGATTTTTGTCACTTCCCTTAGATTACATAGAGGCATGAACCCACTATCTAGCATAAATACCCCCTCTTGGAGTCACTAGCATCTACTCGGCCAAGATAGCTACTAGAAACGGAGAGCATGCAATATCACAAACAACACAGACATGATAGAATCAATAAGACAAAACCATTAATCAATCTGACATAGTAATCTCAATATCCATCGGATCCCCGCAAACACAACATGCATGATTACAAATAGATGATCTTGATCATGAATGGAGCTCACATGATCTAAACATGGTAGCACAAAGGAGGAGATGCATCCATCTGGTACTATGGCATCTTGTTAATAGGTTAGTACCAGAAAACATATAAAATAAGCTCAAAGTGTATACAAAGCAAAGCAAAGTAGATACTAAACAAACATGGAACATAAAAAATTATAGATACGTTTCCGACGTATCACCTCTCAGTCTCAGTGATCTCCTCCTCCTCATTGCCATAGGAACGTCTAGAAGGAGGCCCCATGCGCCCCTTCTGCTGCAGTGATACTAGAGTGTGCTAGGTAAGGTTGGAAGCCAAGCCAAGTGGGGAACCATGCTCCTAGGAGCTGATGAGTCTCATAACAAGTGGTGCATATGGAAGAGAATTCTTATACAGAATGGCATGGAACATCTCCTCAAATATGAAATCCATCACATCAATAGGATTTGCATCTGCCTCGGGGCGAGCATTGTGAATCCTAAGGGTATGGTATAGTAAATTGACCAGTCCACATCTAATGGCATCATCATTTCCAGCACTCGGTGAGATGGTATGTCGGAATATCCTCGGCATTAGATTGTAGAAGGGCTTGATTCCCTTGGACCCTCCCACAACACCCTCGCTGCCATACAAAGGGGCAAGCTTCATATTGTTCTCCTTAAGGGCTGCTGAGTGCATGCGCAACCCAACATGAGTGGATACGCCATGGAAGGTCTCGAAGATGATATTAGCAAAGTCATAGAAAGTTGTCGAGCAGCGGGTGGTTCCAGTCATCCAAGTCATGGTCCTAGATTGGTCAGATCCAAACACAACAGTGGCGTAGAACTGCTACACAAGTGTGATGTTGTAGTCTTCACGGAGCTCCATCAAGTTGAACAGCCCCAACTTCTCACAAATCCATAGTTCATTAGAGAAGTAGGGGCTGATCCTCATATGCTCAACACTCATATATTTCTAGGGGCACACAGGTGACTTCTTGAGCACACCATAAAAATCTTTCATGAACATAGCCTGCTCCTTCATCCAAAAACGTGGATCCTCGCTGGTACGTGGAAAGTCATAGAAATCTGTCTTCTACAGCTCACGGTACTCATTCTTTGACATATGGGCCAAAGACTGAAGATTGTCATACTTTTACCTCTTGGCACAGTTCTCTTGCTCAGCCTTTTCCTGCTCCCTCCTCACGTATGTTGCATCACGGGCCTGCTGTCTCTGGTTGGATGGTGGCACAACATACTGCCCTTCTGACTCATCAAATCACGGATTAGCCCGCCTTGTTGAGTACTTAGTGCGAGGAGGACGACGAGAACCAGCACCTGTGAAAATCAATGAGGGAGATAGCATGGAGGTAAGCATATATGTCCCAAAGATGCAGCACAAGAGTCTTGAGGCATTACTGAACCTGTTTGAGTCACCCCACATCAGAGTCTCCGCACCTCACACCGGAGTCTCCGGTCCTATGGACCGGAGTCTCCAGCCTGGACTAGAGTCTCCGGCCCTGGGGCCGGAATCTCCGTTCAGGAGGCTCGGGCATGATCTGGGAGGCTGCTGGGGGGTGATTCTAACAGATCGGGCAAGGCAACAAGACTAATGTACAAGTGTGCATGCATACAAGTGATTCCCGTGGGAAAAATCATCACCAATCCTCAAAAACAAATCAAGGGATGAACCCTAGGAGAGAGAGAGGAGGTGAGGTACCAGATCTGTCCATGGGATTGATTCCACCGGTGGGAATGACCCAATGGTGGAGGGGAGGAGGCTGGCCAATGGCACAACGGATCCCAGAGGCTTCTTGACCTTTGGGGAGGAGTTTTGGAGGAGGAGGTGGCGGGGTTGAGAGGGGGAGGACGGGGGTGGATGAATGAAACTGTTGTTTCAGTTCACCCTGTCCTCCCCTCTAAGTGGCAGGAAACCGTCTGGACCAGAGACTCTGGTCTGCACCAGAGACTTCGGTCCTCCTCGACCAAAAACTCCAGGTTTTGTATTTTGGGGGCATATATGAGAGCGATAGTGTTTTAAGACAAGGTATAGGCTTGGGTTAATATGTCACACTGTGAAGAATCGATAAGAACCATAGAAATACACTAAAATATTCAAGAAAACTCCAAATATACATGAACCAAGAACCAACTCTTCACTAAGAAGAGGGCGGTGGCCGAGGCCACCATGAAAGAGTTTGTGGCATGACACCGCGGAGAATTATCCTTGGGTTCATAGCCACTACTCATCAATGAAGCTCACATATCAAAAATTATATTAAGAGAAATGAATTTCTTAATTTTGGCATTATGGGGGGAGGGATAGCCCAATGTATTAGGACCGCACTCCCCCTATTTCCATGCCTGCACCTAAACCACATAAGAGTCAAGACATAGGTGAGTATGCAAGGTGATCAAGTCAAGCTCCTTGAATATATGATATTTAGTTCATTCCTCAAATAACAAAACCTTGCTTCATCAAGTGGCTTCGTGAAGATGTCGGCAAGTTGTTATTTGGTTGACACATAAGATAGCTCAATATCACCTCGAGCAACATGATCTCTAATGAAGTGATGACGAATCTCAATATGCTTTGTACTTGTGTGATCCACCAGGTTGTAGGCAATCTTGATGGCACTTTCATTGTCACATAGAAGAGGCACTTTGTCACAATGGACACCGTATTTCTTTAAAGTTTGCCTCATCCATAGCAATTGAGTGCAAGCACTAGCAGCAGCCACATACTCGGCTTCGGCGGTGGAGAGAGATATACAATTTTGTTTCTTAGAAGACCAACATACCAAGGACCTACCAAGGAATTGGCAAGCCCCAGATGTTGATTTTCTATCATCCTTATCACCAGCCCAATCCGAGTCTGTGTATCCACAAAGAGAAAATGTTGACCCTTGAGGATACCAAAGACCATAGTGTGGGTTATGAACCGAATATTTAACGATTCTCTTGATCGCCATTAAATGGCTTTCTTTAGGAGCCGCTGGATATCTTGCACATACTCCTACACTGAACACAATATCGGGTCTAGATGCACAAAGGTAAAGCAAAGAACCAATCATGGATCGGTATACCTTTTGATACACATCTTTACCATTTGGATTTAGTTCGAGATGAGTTTTTGTTGCCATGGGAGTAGGAGCTCCATTTAAATCTTTCATGTTGAATCTTTTGAGCATATCTTGAGTATACTTGGCTTGGTTGAATAATGTTCCTCCTCTTACTTTCTTGATCTCAAAACCAATAAATACTCTCAACTCCCCCGTCATAGACATCTGGAACCTATTAGTCATAAGCTTTGATAATTCATCATTAAAAGCTTTTTAGATGAGCCAAAGATAATATCATCAACATATATTTGGCATACACTCCCCATTGACCTTCTTAGTAAAAATAGTGGGATCGATTTTCCCAACCTCTCTAAGGTGCTCATACCACGTGCGTGGGGCTTGCTTGAGCCCATAGAGCGCCTTATCAAGTTTGTAGACATGGTTTGGGAAGTTGGGATCCTCAAATCCCGGGGGTTGCTTTACATATACCAACTCATTTAATGGACCATTAAGAAATGCACTTTCTACATCAATTTGTTGCAACTTAAAGTTATGATGTGTCGCATAAGCAAGAAGGATACGGATTGACTCAAGGCGAGCCACGCGTTCATATGTCTCTCCATAATCAATGCCTTCAATTTGAGAGAACCCTTGTGTAACCAATCTTGCCTTATTCATTACTACAATTCCATGCTCATCTTGCTTGTTCTTGAATATCCACTTGGTGCCTATAACATTGCGGAAATCCTTTGGCTTCTCAACTAACTTCCATACTTTATTTCTCTCAAAGTTTTTGAGCTCTTTGTGTATTGCTTCCAACCAATCTGAATCTTCAAGAGCTCCCATAATTTATTTGGTTCAATCATGGAGATGTGTGCTTGATGTACACTAAACCTTTTCAATTGTGCTCTTGTGGACATTCCTCTCCTTACATCTCCAACCACATTCTCAAGGGAGTGGTCTCTTAGTTCCAACATTCTATCCATTATAGCTTTGTGACGAGTTTCAATCTAATTGTTGTTTGTTGGGGGGGACCTCTTCATCATTTTGGTCCTTTTCTTGATGATCAACTTGACCTTGATCAATATTGGCATCATTTTCTTCATTAAGAGGCATAGATTTACCTTGGTCTTGATCAGACACACTACTAGAATTGAGTTGAGCTGCTCTCACTGCAGATTGTATAGATCTTCCTTGTGTAATAGACCGAGCAGCACTTGACATTCTGGAGAATGGTGACTCAAGCTCCACCTCACTATAAGTATCTTCCTACTCAACATGTTGAGGGTCCACAACTTGTCTTTGGCTTGGGTCATTGTCCTCCTCGTTAGATGGAGCTTGTTGGTGCTGTGAAGATGAGGTCTCCACTTGAGTAGAGCATAGTTCTTATCGATCCGCCATAAGGGGTTCCTCAACGGGGCGGATATATCCCACACCCATTCTTCCTATGGCATCCTGAGGCATTTCATCATCCGCATCACAAGCGTCAACACGCCCCCCTTGGGGACCATCATATTCTTTGAAAGTCACACTACAAGATTCCATGACTGCTCCGGAGAGCTTATCATAGATTCTATAAGTGTGATATTCGAGACCATAGCCAACAAAAATACCCTCTAATGCTTTGGAATCGAATTTGGACAAGCGAACACCCTTTATCAGGTAGAAACACTTACAACCGAACACCTAGAAGTAAGATACATTGGGCTTGTTACCGGTAAGTATTACATATGGAGTCTTGATTAATTCTATGCGGAGGTAGAGCCAGTTTGATGCATGGTAAGCAGTGGAGATTGCTTTGGCCCAAAAGTTGTATGGAGATTTAAACTCGGCCAACATGGTTCTAGCCATATCAATAAGAGTCCGGTTCTTCCTCTCGGCTAAACCATTTTGTTGAGGAGTATATGTAGCGGAATATTGGTGTTTTATCACCTCATCACTAAGAAATCCATTCAAGGTGTAGTTCTTGAACTCAGTGCCATTGTCACTTATTATAGTCAATACGGGAAGATTGTATTGACGTTGAACCATGTTGATGAAGTCGATGAAGTGCTCTTGGGTCTCACTTTTCAACTTGAAGAAATATACCCATGAGTATCTTGAATAGTCATCAACAATCACAAAACAATATTTCTTCCCACCAATGCTTGCATGAGATGGAGGACCAAAGAGATCCACATGAAGGAGCTCCAAGATCTTCTTGGACTTGATTTGGTTATTTGGCTTGTGGGGAGAATCATGCATCTTTCCTTCAACACAAGCCCTACAAACATGATCTTTGTCAAAGGAAACATTTTCTTTTAGTCCAACAATATGGCCATCCTTGTGGAGACTTTGCAAAGTTCTCATGTTGACATGGGCTAGACGGCGATGCCATAACCAACCCACATTGGCCTTTCCGAATAATCACATTGCACTTGTAGTGGTTTGCCCCGAAAAGTCCACCACATACAAGTCATTTTCGACGTACCCAACGAAAGCGACCTTGAGAGACTTGCTCCACATGAGAACCACAATATCATCATCAATAAAGATGGCAAATCCCATCTTTCCAAGAGCACGGGATGAACGTAAATTATAACCAAGGGTCTCAACAAGCATGACGTCCACGAGTGTAATATCTTGGGCAACCACAACCTTGCCAAGACCCATTACCTGAGACTTTGACTTGTCGGCATATGTCACGGATATTTGATCATGATTTGGCCTTAAATTCTTGACAATAGAAGAGCTTCCGGTCATATGACTTGTGCAACCACTATCAAGCACCCACTTTGACCCTCCGGAAGCATAGGTCTACAAAAGATCAAGCTACTTTTTAGGTACCCATTTTTCAATGGGTCCTCTTTTGTTAGCAACAAGGGACTTGGGGACCCAAATAGACCAAGCAATGTAACCATCAAAGGGACCAACATATTGTGCATACACATCACCATAATAATCACGCATTAGGACATAGTGAGGGTTAGCACTTCCCGCAAAATCATCACGACACATAGTTTTGCCACTTGTGGTCTTACTACCCATAATGGCTTTGTCTTTTTCTTGTGCGGGCTTGGCCTTCTTCTTGTTGTTGTTGTTGTTGTTCTTCTTCTTCTTCTTAGCTTTGGAGACAACGCCAAGGCCTCCTTTGTCACCATTTGACCTTTGCTTAGTCAAGAGGTCATCAATGGACTTGTTCCCTTTTGGAAAGGTGGCCTTTGCTAGCTCCCCCTTCAACCTAGCATTTTCTTCAAGTATATTTGTACTACTAGAAGGAATGAAAGTACCAGGTGAAGCAATATTGGTCAATTGAGTTTGAAGCTTTTCATGTGACTCTGTGAGTAATAAGAGATCACTTTCCAAGGCCTTGTGAGCCTTGTCAAGCATACCAAAGTCCTCGGCAAGTTTGTCATGAACGACACCAAACTCAATCTTGTCCTTTTTAACCTTTTTATATTTAGCAATAGCATGGTCTCGTTCATTGATGAGTTTATAAATAATTAGGTCATTAGACTCATCGAGCCCTTCAAGTTTTAGTTCAAGATACAACCTAGTCTCTTGTTATTCTTCTACAACATTGTTTAGAGCTTCTACCTCAACCAAGTGTTCTCTTCCTAATTTACATCTTTCATCAAGAAGCTCTTGGGTGTAAGGAAGTTGATTTAAGAGGTCCACAAAATGTCTTTTGTGTTCCCCTTGCAAGTTATTCATGAACTAATCAAAAGCAATTATTTCGTTTTTAACCTCAAGAGACATCTCATTATCAATTTCATCATTAACTAAGGAAGTGGGGTGAGATGATGATGATACCTCTGTTCCTCTTGCCATAAGGCAAGTGACATTCTTGTTGGGAGTATTCTTGTAGCATCCCAATTGTCTAACAATGGTAATGCTACTTGCCTAGTTTATATATTGCTACTTCCAACATGTCATTCATTGCATCATTATTATATCATGCTCATGTCACCATGCCACCTTGCATTTGAGCATCATATTAAAACCCCTTTTCATTTGGTTCTTCTCATTTTGCATTTGCCTTCTCAATTGTGTTTGCTTCTGGATATATATTGTATTTGTCTTTTGATATAATGTTATATGCCCAATATGAGCTGAGGGCATTACTTTTGAAAATCCTTCCATCTACTAACTCGACATCATCACTTTCCCTTGGTACCATCTATTTTATTTTCTTTTCTTCAATCCAACCATGTGTCATGTATGTGGGCCATGACTTTTACTTTTGGTTTTGAATTCCATCTCACATACATTTGTATGGTTCCCTTTTACTAATCATCAACTTTTAACCATATGGTTTTGATCCATCCCATGTCCAATTTCCATGTACATGTACCATTGCATGTGCTCCTAATTTCGTGCCACATGAAATAATGACCCTTCTTCCTTTTCTTCTTCTTCTTCTTCTTCTTCTTCTTCTAGTATTCTTGATTGCTTTTGTTTTAAAACTTTAATTCAATTGGAGTGGGTTCATTTTAAATCCTAGCTAATCAAAACACACTCTACTAACCTAGTCTATCCTATGCTTCACCACCAAGCACGTGCATGTGCATGCACCAAACACCAAGCTAGCTTTTGCAAATCCTAACACCAAACCCCTCTCTAACCCTTCCAAGTCGTGGGCTTGCCATGTGCTTCCCTTCCTACCTCTTTTGGTTCTTTTGACTAACCCACCACCACATTCCCCTCTCCTTGGTCCCCTCACTCTCCTCTCTTATTCATGCATCAAGAGGGAGGAGAGAAGAAACCCACCCAAAGCCATCCTCCTTCCTCTTTTTGGCAAAACAAAAAGCTACCCATGTGAGCCTCTCCCATCTTCCAACCACCCTCCTTATCTCTCAGATCGAGATCTGAGATCTCCAGCACCACCAGGCCTTCCTTCCCTCTCCTCTCCACCGTGACCATGGTGTAGCCATGCCCAATCCAGAACCCTAGTTCGGCCAAACCAAGAAGGCGGAGGTTGGAGCTGTGCTAGAAGGCATCCAAGATGTCCAGTGCCTGGTTCTACTTCCTCTACATCACCCTGTACCGGAGCATGAAGGAGAACCTCACCGGAGTCGCTGCAGAACGCTGGTGGCCGAAACATCCAGGAGCCTCCAGAGCCTCTGCGCCCCCGTCGATCTACGCCTCCTCGAGCACTCTAGTCTGCACCTATCGGTCGCTGGTGAGCCCCTCTACACCCCTGGTCATGATACCCATATCCTTCCTAACCAGAGTAGCCGTCACCTCCCGCGCAGCCTCGCCGTGCCGCTCGCCACGCGCACCTGATCCCGCAGCAGCAGCAGTTTGCGTGCAGCGACGGCAGCCGTAGCTCTCTGTTCCGAGAGTTGCCCCGCCGCCCCTGGTGATTCTTTGCAAGATTTTTCTTAACAAGGGTTGTAGATCAGGGACCGTCTTCGTTTTTCATTTTTGAATCTTCTCCTGATTCGTGTTGTATCAATCGCCACTGACCTCGCGAGATCAGGAAAACCCCGGTGTTCTATCAATGAAGTTCAGGCCTTTTTGCTCCCAGGTCGGCCTCTGTTCTTTATTGATCCCCGACGCGTAGAGTCCTCCGCTGGAGATAACCTAAATACAAAAGTCGTAGTACTATGTCCCTTCTACAACTTTGGTTTTTACGGCATCAAGAAATTCCCAGTGGTTTGCTCGGCATCGTCATTCCAAACCTCGATTCAGCTAGCAGATTTTGCGTTCTGAGTTTTCGCGTCAGATCCGATCTCTAACAGGTTTTCCACTAAGGCCCCCCAGTTTTCCAAGTCTCCTTCCCGCCGTCCTTCCCCGGCCCGGAGTTTTGCAAAAAGGCACCTGCCGTTTTGTACTTTCCACCTGGCGTCCCCCGCTATTCCAGATCGCCCACGTGGCGTGCGCCTGCTGAACGCGCCAGCGAGTGGACCCGCCGCTCCACGGACCCGCGTGTCTATCTCGTTGGGTATGTTCCAGGCGAGTGAGAAAAGTTCCAGGAGTTTACTACATCAAACATTCAGGAAATTGACGTAATTCAAATAATTTATAACTTTTAAACTGTTTTGATTTTGAATCAGAAAAACATGAGGATTATGAATATGCTATTTATAACATCATTTGCTCAATTTAAAAATTTCGAATTAATAAATATTAAAAAAATGTCTTTTCTTAATTATTGCATAACTTTAAATCCATAACTCCGAATTCGACAAATAATATGTCCAAATCGATCAGCGCGACGAGACCTCTCCAACCATGATATCTATGTTATCATTTGCATCATGCATTAAGAGCAGTTTTATAATCAGTACTATTTATGCAAGGAAAACATGATAAATAAAATTGGGAACAAATTGTTTCTTATTAATAATGCCTCACAAGTGCTATATCATCAATGTGCTATGTCTTTAATACTTTTTCGACATAGTTTGCATCATTAACTTGCCATGTCATGCATCATATCATGATCATGCCGATTCTTTCACATTAGTTGTAATTGTTGCATCGCTTGTTTCTTTTAGTGTTTTGCTTCTTCCCGGATAGGACGATGAGATGTTGTGAGCTTCGACAGGTTCTTCAGTTACGAAATTTCGGCAATGTTTTTCAGGCGAGCATTCCCCCCCTTTCTACCTATTTTACATTTCTAGTCTTTATTTCCTCCTGTTGATCTATTGCTATCTGTGTTGCGATGCTCTAGTTTTCGTACCTGTGGTATCCCTTGCAGCCTTATATTGCCTTGGACACATCCTGTTACATGTTGTTTGGTAGGTAGTCGGCCTTGCGAGTCGTAGTTGCTTGCTCAGGTACTGTTTCGCGTCGTCGATGTTCCACCATTGTTGGGTGGTTGGAATATGCTTAATGGTGGGTATGATCATGGATTTAATTACTGATTAATAACTAAAATTGGAATTAGGTAAATGCAGAGGCACCGGTGGGTAATAGACAATATTTGGTTTTTAACCGCTCACTGGTGTCCCGTAGGACCCCGAGTTCTTGACACCTGTTCCGAGATCGAGCGCGCTAACCATAGGTGGGGTGTGTGGGCACCCCTATCGATTTAGTACCTGATTTCAAAGTACTCTACTGGGGGCCACAAAGTAGTTTGGGGCTTTATTAGTACCCTGTACTTATGCCATGCTTTACTGCTTTATTTACGATTGCGCGTGGAGCGCCTGTACTATTTAGGAACCCCGTGATATGTTTTTGCTGTATCGACAAGCCCAGTCACACTTTCGGGTTCCCAGTCGTTTACAGCCGTCGACACAAACCCTGGGTCCGTCTCGGAGACCGGCCGACTTCGTTACAGGTAGCTTAGTGGGGTGGCCCCCCGTGCTTGCTTTGGTGCGGAAGCGTCGTGTCCGAAACCCCGTCGACATACCGTTGGGTGTATGTTTTGTGATCTTGTACCTACCTGATCTGACAACTAGGGTGTAGGTGCGTGTGGAAACTTTGGTGCACCCCTGCAGGGTTAAATCTTTTCGAGAAGCCGTGTCCGCGATTATGGACGACTTGGAGCACAGTTCTCGATCATGGACAACTATAACTAAAGTTCACTGTTATAATTTGACTTGTATCCGTTATGACTAGTAATCAGCTTCACTACAACGGAATGGCTAAATAAAAGGACCAACCACTGCTGGGTTTGGGATATCTCATGCTAATTGTATCTGACTAGTAAGTGTTGCAACTACAACGGAATGGTTAACTAAAAGTGCCCACTGCTTATTATATCAGGATGACTATCTATACCTGACTAGTAATTGCTGCAACGATAACTGAATAAATAAAACTACCAACTGTGTGAGTTCCTCGGTTGACTTCCTCGTTTGGTGTCGAGGGGGAAATATCAGGATGGGTATGTTTGGTGGTAGTATCAAGTTGGTTCCGAATAGGTCTTTCTTATCCCTCTCTGATAGCCGACAGTTATATCGAGTCTCTATAGGTTGTTTAGTGCATGTTGCGCCGCTCATCCACCATACCTATGTAGGTGAGGACCGAATTCTAGTCTCGCCGTGTCTTGGCCTCAAGATCGACCGCTCTCTTTTTCCTTTGCCCTTTGTCGGCACCCCTTTTGTTTTTAGCAGGTTTTAAGATCGACGTCGTTAGCAGGGTTACCCTTCCGGCTTGGCTTGGGCAGGGTTATGGACGCCATTGGTTATTCTTCAGGGCTCTTATCCCAATTTGCATCTTGTCCGTACTCGGACACTATATCGTTTTCAAGGTGATTTGGATCTTTGTATTGTATATCTTCATTCTTGACTCCTTGAGTCATTGTTGTATATATCTGTTCTGTGGGTTCCATCGTGAACTATTGTGTAATGGTATTACTTCGTTTTCCACCCGCACGCAAGTGCCTGGTGGGCACCTTTGAATCGTTTCTATGTGGGTTTGGCGGGAATCGCTAAGACTTGCATAGGGCCGATTCCGAGGGTGTTACAATTCTCATTTGGAGAATCGAAGAGGGAGAATTTGGGATTAGAAGTAGTGGCCAGAGCAGCCACACCACTTGATGTTTCCTCTTCATCATCTTCATTGTCGGAGGAGAACTCTTCATGAGTGATCAATGCAATTTCACCCGACTTCTTATTTATGGGATTCTTCTTGATGAAGGGTTTCTTGTAAGGAGCTTTGGAAGTTTTATTCAACACAAGTTTACCCCATGATCTTCTCTCTTCTCATAGGGACAACCCGCCACAAAGTGATAGCGGTCACCACAATTGAAGCAAGTTCTCAATTTAGTGACATTGTCTCTTCTTCCATTTGGGTTGCTTCTTCGTTGCATTTCCATCTTGGCCTTGGAGGGGTTCTTCCAAAAGTTCTTTGCATAGAAAGCCATATATTCACCATGAGAAATCTTGACATCATCGGGGTGGCTCATGGAGAGGCCTTCATCACTATCATATTCATCCCCATGTTCCACAACTTTGGCCTTTAATGTAAGGTTAACAACATTGCTCATTCCAAGGGCTCAATCACGGGCATCTTTGGCATTCTTGGCGGCAACCTTGAAAGAGGTCATCTCTTGCATAACTTCATTGGAGGTCATGAGGTGATAATTGTTTATTCCTTGTAGACTCTTCAAGTCGGTAGGCTCAAAAGGCATGAGTGCACTCACATATTTCCTTTTTATCCAAGGATCATCCACATGTGAGGCACCCACATTCCTAAAGGCGGTGGCGGTGTACTCGAGCCTACGATACATATATTCATTATCTTCACCATCCTTCATATAGAAGCCTTCGGATTCATTGCTTAGTGCATCATACCAGTTCCTTCTCATGCTCTCATTTCCAACATACAACTTTGTGAGAACATCCCAAGCTTCCTTTGCGGTGTTGAGGTGCTCAATGTGAGGGTGATCTTTTGTACCCAATCCTTGTTGTATCATGTGAAAAGCGGTGGCATTGAGTTGGCTATTGACAACCTCTCTTCTAGTCAAGTTGGAGGGATCCCCAATATAGAGTCCTTCTTCAATGATGTTCCATAACTCAATACAAGAGTTGCGCACATGAGATTTCATTAGAGATTGCCATTGAGCAAAAGTAGATGCATCTAGCTTTGGTGGGTCTCCTCTATTGTTTATATGAGGGCGAGGAATTGGAGGGTCGGGAGTGTACCACCCATGAGAATCATGGTGCTCTCCCTTCCTACCATCCCTTTTTGTGGTGGAATTAGTGTTGTCTTGATTACCCCCCCACCACCATCCCCGTGGGTGATACTGGGGCATTCATCTTAGGTAATGGTGGAGGTTCCTCTTGAGGAGAAGGGGATGATGAGACACATTTATATTTAACAAGTTGCTCAAGTAACTTGTGCAATTGTTTGATTTCGTTGCCCAAGGTGGAGCTCAATCTTGTTTCCAAGTTATTGGGATCCTCCATGGTCACCAAGGTGGTAGGCTCACCATCCTCATCCCCTAAGTTGCTACCCATATACTCTTAGGCGGTAAAGCCCGAATAAAGAGCCGATGCTCTAATACCAATTGAAAGGATCATATGGGCACCTAGAGGGGGGGGTGAATAGGTGCTGCTTCAAATTTTCTTCTTTTTCAAATTAGGGTTTGACAAGAAAGGTAAATTCTCTAGATTATGCAGCTAAGGTGAATTTACCTATATGTCAAACAAGCACCAACTAGCACAACACTAAGCAAGAGCAAGTAAATACAGTGCGGTAAAGGATAGAAGTAACCAAGTTTTCTCCTTTTGAGGGGAAGTACGTCTACGTTTGGAGAGGGTTGGTTTCAAACCACCAACGCCACGAGAGGCCTCCCTTATTATCCGACGAACCTTACCCCAGTGGGTTCAATTCACCTCTTCCACTATATAGGCAACCTTCAAGGTGGAAGCCGACACCTTTACAACAAGTTCGGGGCACACATCCCTGTCAAAAAATCAAAGACAAGCTTGTAAGGACAAAATCAAAAGATAGGGTTTCCAAAGAAACACTAGAGCATGGGGGACCTCAAGTGAATGAGGGGGAAATGAAGATCTCTCTTGGTGAAGCTATAGATCAAGGCCTCCTCCTTCGATTCTCCAAAGATCAATGACTTTGGATGGTTGGATGAAGAGATCTTGTTGATTTGGTGGCTCAAATGGGGGTAGAGTTCTTGAGTGGGTAGAGCAGCTGGAGGAAGGGGATAAGGTCCCCTATTTATAAGTAGCCCCCTCCACTGAAGCGTTTTCTGACCGTTGGAGAAAAGTCATACCAGAGACTCCGGCCTGCACATCGGAGATTCCGGACCGAGCTCCGGACCACCATACTGACTAACAAAGCCCTGTTGCGAGCCAAGTGGGCAGGAGACTCCGGTATAGCGGCACCGGAGACTCCGGTCTAAGGTCCACATCGGAGACTCCGGACTAGTCTCCGGACCTTGCTCCGGACCCCCTACAGACTGTCCCAGGCAGAAAACTGGATCCCCCTCCGGGAATTCCTGCGGAAACTCCGATCCACACCAAAGACTCCGGTCCAGCCAGATCGGAGACTCTGGTCTGGAATTCCCGGAAACATGTAGATCTTATAGGAAACTTCCATAGAGTAAGGGTCCTTTTCACTTTGCATTATACCAACATGTAGACAGTAGCATACTATAAAATGATCTACTTGTTGTTAACGAACACCAAAAGTGATTATGATAGTAAATATCCTTTCAGATGTGCGCCATTGTCTATATCAACTGGACACATAATGGGTAGCTCGTAGGGCATGGAAGACCACGAGAATCAAGCCACTCACCGTCCAACATCTACCTTGACATGCAAGTCAAATGAAGAACTTCCCCCTGAATCAGTCCCCGTAACTTCGAGCTAAGTTTCCACGATCTCAAAACAATCGCTCCTTGAAAGAAGATGGTGTAGCATGCTCTTACTGAGTACTAGGAATTGGTCAATGCCAAACCCACGTGTTTGGCTCCATCGAGAGCGGCATATCGGAAGTATAATCCATGAATGTACATATTGCAAAAGGGCAATAGGGATCAAGGCTCCCCTAATGTCGGTGATCCATCAGCGCTCCACCAGCGCCTCTTGCATCGAATGAGGCCTTTTAGGTCATCTCGGAATTAGCGTGAAAAGATGTGACACTATCTTATACATTGCCTTCCCATCAAGCCACTTATCCTCCCACAAGAGGGCGGTAGCCCCATCTCTAAGCATCATCTTTGTGGATGTGTTAAACACCTACTGAAATATCACGGATGCCGCCTAGAGGGGGTGAATAGGCGGTTAAAAACTTTTACGAGATGCGATTAACAATGGCAGAATAAAACTAGCGGTTTCTTTTGTCAAGCCCAAAGCCTAAAATACTAAGGTTCACCTATGTGCACCAACAACTTATGCTAAGAAAGACAAGCAACAAAGTGATAGCAAGATAGATTACTTCAAGCATGAAGGCTACCACAATGTAAAGTGCATAAGTAAAGAGCTCGGGTATATAGATAACCGAGGCACGCGGGGACGACGATGTTTTACCGAGTTCCTTCCTAGAAGGAAGTATGTCTCATTGGAGGGGTGGGCGATACTAAGACCACCAACACCACAAGAGGCCTCACCCTATTCTCCTGGGCACTCGCTGCACGGCAAGCACCTGATCCACTATGGGACACTTGAAGGCGGTCACCAAACCTGTACAATATTGGGGCAATATCCACAACTTAATTTGAGGCTCCCAATAATCACCACTAAGGCTACTAGCTTGAGGACAGCTCCACAACTTAATTGGAGGCCCCAAGAACACACCACAAAGGCCACACACCATATAGGGTTCCAAGAACCCAAGAGGGACAAGCTTCTTGAATTTCACCAACCAAATCCTCCGAGGAGAACCAAACCACAACTAATGCAATGGCAAGTCCTTCACTCTCAAATTCCACCAAAGCTACAAAAGCTATTGGGGGAACAAGAGAGGAAAAACACAAGAGGAAATGCACAAAAGAAACCCCAAGATCTAGATCCCAAGATGTTCCCGTGACATAGAGGAGAGATGGATTGGTGGAGTTATACATCTAGATCTCCTCTTTCAAATACCCTAAAAAGATTCAAGAAATATGGGAGGAATTGAGAGTATTTGCAAGCTCTAGAAGGTAGAAACAATGGATGAGAGAGAGGATGAAAGCCACAAGCCACTTGGGTAAGAAGGGGGCCTTTTATAGCTCCCCCACGACAAATAGCCGTTGCAGACCACTTATCGCGGAGTTTTCGGCCTTCAGGACCAGAGTCTCCGGCCCCCAGGACTGGAGTCTCTGGGGTCCAGACTCCGGACAAGACTCCAGGCAGCCTTCAGATGCTCTCTGTACACCCCCTCGAGTCTGGGCCGGATTGGGCTGGATTCTCCGCCCCCACCCTTGGAGTCTCCGGGCTGCAAGACCGGAGTATCCGCCCCCCTGAAAACTGACAGAAAAACAATACGAAAATAGCCATAACTTTTGCATCCGGGCTCCGATGTTGATGATCTTGGGCTCGTTTTCAAGATAGTAACAAGATATACAACATAATATAGAAAACCACCATAGTCTAGCAAGGTAGGAGAGAACCAAATTAAGAAAGGTTTAAACTATATATAAAAGATAAACTGGTAAAACCTCCAACATTGAAAACGAAATAGAGAATCATATGAAATACGTTTTCAATGAACTTGAGCTTGTGATGGAGATTAACACAAGCTCAAAATCCACTCATGGATAAGACCAAATAAGAACCAAGAAATATGATGCCAAGTATGCAAAGGTTTGAGCTCTCTCCAAAGGATATGATCAAGTTACTCACTCGAGAGTCCCTCTGGATAGTACGGTTGTCTATCCTATAAACCGGTCTCCCAACTAACAACATGAGACCGACAAAAGGAAAAACCTATCAATATCATACCTTTGTATTGAGCATTTCACTTGAGATTGATGTAGATGATCTTGTCCTCCTCAAGATAGACACCACTCATCTTCATTACGCTTGCTTGATGAAGACTTGCACCTTGCTCCCCCATACACCATGGGGAAACCTCTTATTTGACATTGTCTTCATCAAACCATGATCACCAAGGATGGCAAGAATCAAACATGATATCTTCTAGATATGGCGCATTTTGAGCTTGCACAACACATCTTATTCTTCATTTTATCTACCTTGAAGCCGACACATGCTCCAAGCGATGCCAATGGACAATTCCTGCAAGTGCAACTTAATACACACATTAGTCCATAAAGATTGTCATTAATTACTAAAACCACACATGGGAGCCCACATGCTCTTTCATCTACCTATCATACCACGGGCAATGTACTCATCCATCTTTGTCGTTGTTGATAGATTCTCCAAATTGGCACATTTTATACCTTACCATCAAACGGATGATGGTTCACATATTGCTACTTTACTTTTTGGAGATATTGTTTGTCTTCATGGTGTGCCAACGTCCACCGTCTCTGACCGGGATGTGAAATTCATGAGCTACTTGTGGAAGACTCTTGTGGGCAAGCTTGGGTCAAGCTACTATTTTCTTCCACATCGCATCCACAAACTGACCAAACTAAGGTTGTCAGTCATAGATAAAGAAAAAACTTACGATTTAGAAGGATTGCATCCAACATGTGGAGTTCTCTTATAACCACACCAAGCATTGCATAATGATGAAGAGTCCATTCATGGACGTCTAAGGCTTCTAACCATACACCATCCTTGATCTATTCCAACTCCCACTACATGAGCATGTCAACATGGACGTCGACAAGTGTGCCACATACAAGAAGAAACTTCACGAAGAAATAAGGGCTACACTCGAAGAACAAGTACAAAGATAAGCAACACTAATGAACAAGAACATGATGATATTTGTAGAATGCGGCCTCGTGCGGATACACCTCCAAAAGGATAGGTTCCCTCAAGAACGAAGCTCCAAGCTCAAGTTGCGAGGTGAGAGTCCATTAAAGGTCCTCAAACGCATCATCAACAACACGTACGTCTTCGACATACCAACTTCGAAATACTTCATGAGCAACACTTTCAATATGGTAGATCCCTTGCCATATCTTGGAGATGGAGAGAGTTTAGATTCGATGCTGACTCTTCCCCAAGGAGGGAGATGATGCAACCAACCATATGGACGACGTTACTCCAATAGCATTAGGTCCCCCATGTGGCCCCATGATGTCGTGGTATTGCCGATGAGTACGCCATGGAGGGGTACCAACAGTGCGTGTTTAGAGACGTGGGGTAAGGTGGAAGGTTGGCGGGTACGAGGTAACACAACTTACCCAGTTCTAGATCCCACGACGATGGCGGAATCCTACTCCTGCTATAAATCACTATAATGGAAATACGCCGAGTTACAGGGATTGGTTCGCTGTGCGCGATATGAGTTGAGTTATGCGTGCCCTAAAGGCTCCCATAGGCCCGAATTATATAGTCGCCAGGTCCTAGGGTTACAGGCAAAGTCCTAGCCGGACAGGTTACAGAGTTCTACACGGTGTACAATCAGTCTAACGTGTCTTGCACTCCAAGGCTCCGGGTACGTCGGTGACTCCTCCGTAGCCTTCCTTTATCTGGCATGGGCCTCCCTTCTGGATCCATCTAACTGGGCCGCCCAGCAGGCCATGGGCCATGCTACCAACTGTGGACCACCCGGGTTATCCGGATAAGAGACATGCTATGAGGATACCCATATAGCATATCCCCAACAGTAGCCCCCGGAGAACTCTGAGATCTTGCGTCGTCGTGCCTATTTAGGTTGAATGCTCCGTCTAGATGGATGTCGGAAAATCGTCAAGCAATATCTTGTAGTCCTCCCAAGAACCCTGCAATGCTTCTCCGTCTTCAACTTGTAAGTCGGAGAAACGCTGAATCTTCCATCATACTCTTATCGTAGCCGGACTGGATCCATCCATGCCAGAATCTTCCAATGGGATGATTCACCTGCCCGTGTTAGCTAGAGCAACATATACCATAGGTCATCGTCGCCTCGTAACTCACACATGCAGAGAACGCAATCATGTTCGTTTTTCCCACGCGAAGGATACGAACCGTTGGCGGCAGCGGTTGGGAATGTGGAGAAATTTCCGCGCATGCGCCCGCACATGTCGTCCACACGCCGACCATTCGATCAATTTGCACGAATCTTGACGCTGGGGGTTATAAATTTCGACCGTGGTAGATTTCATCTTTTCACCTCATTCCCCCCTGCATCATCGTCTTCCTCCTGCGAATTGTCTCCTCGAGCTCTCTGCACGTACACGAAAAACCCTAGCTCCACCCCCAATCTCCCAACCTCCTCTCCTCTCACTCCAATGGCTAGCAGCAGTTCCACCTCTTCCATGGCGGTGGTGAGCGATGCTGTGGCCAAGCAGGCGAGCGCCGTCCATGTGCCCCCAGAAGGTGTGGTGGTGCCACGGTCCGCGGTGGTGGAAACCACCAGCGACGACCATATTCCAGCAGGGCTGGAGCCGCTGGAGGAGGAAAGTGACTCCTACAAGGGAGATTGGCGTGGCTCCGATATCACCGATGGTGATATCAAGGAGCTGCTCGTCGAAGGATACCTCCCCGCGACGGAGGGGCTCATCTGGCGGGCGACGCCGGGCGGCGAGGTCACTCCTTCTCCCCAAGTCGGAGAGAAGGTGTACCTAAAAGCACAACTGGTACGTGGCGTCTCCCTTCCGATATCCGACTTCTTCCTTGATGTCCTCAAACATTACTGGGTTCAACCTCAGAACCTATCCCCCAACAGCATCCTAGCACTTAGCAACTACGTAGTGCTTTACGAGGGTTACCTAGGTATTAGGCCTAGGTTAGATCTGTTTATTTAATTATTCACCGTCAAGAGGGAAGCCGGAGCGAGCAAGGACGAGCTCAGGAATTGCGGAATAATTAGTTTTAAGTTCCGGCCCGGTCGGCGGTTCCCCGACATCGTCGGACAGGAGTCTTGCAAGAACTGGCAGCGTACATACTTCTATGGCCCAGATATCTCTGGCCGGCCGAGAAGAGACGTACCCAGACTTTGTCGATGGGGCTGCCGCCGAAGCCTCAACATGGAGATCCCAGGCCACCCTTCCCTCCGACAACGATTCTTCCCGCGCTATAAAGCGGATAGAGTGGTTCGTAGAAACGGGTCTAACTGGATTGGACCTGGCCATGTGCTGGTTCGTCAGGCGGATCCAGCCTCTGCAGCACTACTCGAAGCTGATGCATGAGTACACCAAGGAGAGGAAAGATAGCCTCCACATCTCCGAGGACAATTTCTCGAGTGACTCTATCAAGCTCCACCTTAAGGACATCGTCAAGGTGAAGGACATGAAACGCGGCTTCACCATCACCTACGACATGTTCGTTGATGACACGTGCCCAAAGGTATGTGTTTATTTTCCATGTATGACATATACTCCAGTTCTTCCATCTAGCCATTACCATCTCATCTAATCACTTTGGGATTTCACTTAATAGCTCAGCAGTCTAGAGGAGGATAGCATGGCTGCCCAAATCTATGACCCTAAGATGAAGGAAGTCATCGTCATGTCCGACGACGATGTTCCGTTGGCACGTAAGCGGAAGAGCTCCACCTTTGACGCTGGCGCCGGAGGAAAGAAGAAGAAGACGGAGGGTGGAGCCTCCAAGAAGTCCATCGCCTCCCTGGAGGCGGAGAAAAGAAGAATTACCGGGATCCCTTTCACCAAAGCACCCACTGTTATGTAATCTTCTTATCCTCCGACATTGTCTTTTGCTCATCTTCTTCCTGTACTTATACTTTTGCACGTTTCAGGAAGAAGGCCAGTATAAGTTTGAAGAAGTCCTCGAAAACATCGGGGGCTTCTAAAAACATTAGAGGTATGTTGCACCGAGATGTGTCGCACCAAGCATCTCCCGCCATCGCCCCTACCACTCCTAGCGTCCAGCCTGCTGCTGCGCCGACAAGCTCTTCGGCTAAGGATGCATCTGGCCCTTCTGCCATGGAAGTGGACCCAGCTCTCTCTGTGGAGCTCGTTGTTGCCGACAAACAGGCGATGCAAGAAAGCACCGCAACCAAAATGGTTGAAGATCCGACTAAGGATGCCATCGGTAGCGGTAAGGCGATGGTGGTAGGCGGAACGTCTGCCGAGGGCAGCGCTACTGCACCCCGAACGTCAACTGAGCTTCAGAATATAGTCTACCCGGCACTCACGCCGAGTAGCTCAACTCTGGCTCCTGGTGCAGCTCCAACTTCTCCGACTTGCGGCATTGAGGAGCTGCTTAAGTAGGCGGATATCTTGCGAGGAAATAGCCTTTCCTTCAGCAAGATATTTGCTGAGAGCGCCACAAACCTCAAGATCATCGCACTTGTAAGTTTTGCTTGCCTTTTGCATTTCATAAGTAGTATCCCACTGTAGCCCCCGAGGATTTAGACGGAAAACCATAGGTCGTTGCATCTGAATGCTCTAAGAGTGACTAAGCTAGAAAACTTCTTACTGTAGCCCCCAAGTATATAGTTTGAATGAATTATTTCGACTAGATACTTTTAGAGTAGCATATGCAGTGTTTGTAAGTTTTAATACTGTAGCCCCCAAGCTTCTAGTTGAAACTGAATTAGCTCCGACTAGATGCTTAAAGAAAGACTAAGCATATTGCTGAGTTAAAAATTCGTATTGTAGCCCCCAAGCCTCTAGTTGAAAACTGAATTAGTTCCGACTAGATGCTTAAAGAAAGACTAAGCATATTGCCGAGTTAAAACTCTCACTGTAGCTCCCAAGCCTCTAGTAGAAAACTGAATTAGTTCCGACTAGATGTTTAAAGAAAGACTAAGCATATTGTCGAGTTAAAACTCTCACTGTAGCCCCCAAGCCTCTAGGTGGATATTTATCCGGCTAGATGCTCCAAGTAGACTAAACAGCTTTAAATTTCTTTCCACGGAATGAGAATGCTTGGAGGAGCGTCGCCAACGAGAAATTCCACAAGATGCGCGTAGAGCTGGAAGGCGAAAAGGGTAAAACTGCCTTCTTAAAGGAACAAATCACCAAGAGCAAGAGTCTGTTTTTCCTTTCGTTTTCGTACTCAAGCTTGGTCTTGTGTCATCATTCTCCGACTAATCACTGTGTGTTGTTATCTCTTCGACTTGCAGAAGCTATCGCCAAGGCCAAGGACATTGTCGAGCAATCGAAGCACATTGAGATGCTGGATAGCGAGAACAAGATCCTTAAGCAGGAGAGAACTGACACCTTGAAAATGCATGAAGAATCCATGGCGGCCCTGCAGGAGTCTGCCGACACGGAAATCAACCGCTTGAAGGAGGAGATTGCGATGCTCAAGGAGCAGAAGAAAGCTGTCGACGAGCAGAATCAGCGCAACCTTGAAGCATACAAGGTCCTCCGACAAGAGCGGGATTCCATGGCAGAGACACTCTAGCAAGCCGAGGCAAGCATCTTTGGTAAGCGATTTTCCGTCTTGTACTTCTGTAAGTCAGGTACTCTGAATTTTTGTGTTATTGATCTCATGCGCTCCACTACTTGTCAGTAAATGCAGCTCCTATTGGTTTAACCAAGTCGCCTCCTCCACCAAAGGAATGCACGGTTCTCACCGACAACTTCGTCAACACCGTCGTCAAGCAAGCCAAGGATATTGCCAAGCCCCTCCACATCAATATCAAAGCGGTGGACTCTATGATGAAGTACTCGGAGATCTTGCGCCAAGCCCCCGAGCGTATCGTAAGCTGGAAAGCTTCATGTACACGGGCTGGTGCAATAATGTCGCTAGCGATGGTCAAGGCGCACTACGAATATGCTGACATTGACACGATAACCTCGGGTCTTCCCGACGTAGACGATGAAGGCCAGAAGATTGACCATAAGGTTATCTAGGCATCGCTCGCGGATTTTGACACCAGGGTTGCCGAGTTGGTCGACCATGACGTCTTTGTGCCGCTCGAGATCATTGACGGCAACCACTAGAGCTCCTCCGAGTCCCTCAAGACCACCGACTTCAATGATGAACATGATGGCTCTCCTGTCGCCAACGATGCTGCTTCAAAGTATCCTACGCTAGAGGAATGAAAAACAATATGTAATATTTGTTTCCTCTGGAATTTGTGTATGCGGAAAAACTACGGTGTTAACTTAAGGCGGAAAAACAATAGTTGTAATTTCCTGCTACTCAAGTACTAGTTCCAGCATGTAAATATTTTTTAAGCAAATCCATTACTTTAGTTTTTATGCTTGACCTTTCATGAGTCGGACGACTCATAGTCAGAACCATGCACTCAGGTGATGATGCCCAATGGCACCGTCAAAAACCTAAGCACAAAATCGCCGACTTCAAGTGCCAAAATTCACTACTCTAGAATCCACATAAAAACAACAAAGAACGTGTAGACCAGAAAACTTAAGCTAACGCCCGTAGGCGGAATTTTCATAAGTGCAAATGCAAAATTGTGCATAAAGGTTTTATACGATCCAAAAATGAACACTAAAGGAGGTAAAAGACTCAAAAACATGAGTGAACCAGAGAGCTTTATTTCATTGATCATATGAGGTACATAATAGATAAAAAATGCTAAGTGTAAAAAGGACGTAGCTGTGCTATGTTCCATGGCCGATCAAGCTCCGGGTAGTCATCATCTGGGTCATGTCGCGTACGCCTATGATCATCGCTGGGTCTATCCTCAAGTTCATGATTGTCAACGAGGTAGTAAGACCCATTGAGAAACTCCTTGCTTATGATGAACGATCCTTCCTATGGCAGGGATAATTTGTGTGACTTCTTCTGCTTAAGTCGGAGCACTAGATCCCCCTCTTTAAACAAGTGATACCGAACGCGGCGACTATGGTAGCTGCGTAGCTTCTGCTGGTAGATGACGGATCTTTGGCATGCCAATACGCGCTCTTTCTCGAGAAGGTCCACATCTAGGCGTCTGGATTCTTCAGTGTCATCTCCATCGTTGGCAGCAACTCTTGGTGAATCGTGAAGGATGTCGGAAGGCAGGATTGCTTCTACTTGATATACCATGAAGCGGTGCCAGCTGCTCTATGTAGCGGTGCCTCAAGACGTGGCTTGATTCCTTGCAGAATTAATCCATTGGCTTGCTCAACTTGGCCATTGGACTGTGGATGTTCCACGGATGCTAAGTCAAGTCAGATGCCCTTCTCCCAACAATAAGCTTACACTTCTCCGAGTGACAAGTTGCTACCGTTGTCGGTAATAATGCTATGTGGGAGACCAAATCTCACCACTAGATCCCAGACAAACCTAAGGGCAGTTGCCCCATCAAGCTTTCTAATGGGTTTAGCTTCTATCCATTTGGTGAATTTATCAACTGCTACTAGCAGATGCGTAAACCCACATAGTGTCGTCTGCAACGGACCAACCATGTCTAGCCCCCAGACTGCAAACGACCAAGTTATTGGAATTGTTCGCAATTCTTCAGCCGGAACATGTGGATGTCGGGCATAAAATTGGCATCCCATGCATGTCTCAACCAGCTTGTCGGCGTCCGCCTTCGCGGTCAACCAGTAGAATCCTTGCCGGAAGGCTTTGGAGACCAACGATCGAGGAGCAGCGTGATGCCCGCAATCTCCGAGATGGATCTCACGAAGGATTTCAATACCTTCTTGCTGGGAAAACACTTGAGGTATACACCAGTGGTGCTTCTTTTGTAGAGTTGTCCATAGATTATGGTATATCCCTTTGCTCGACGTACTATTTGCCGTCTTTCGACTTCGTCGTCGGGCAAAGTTCCGTGTACGAGATATTCCATGAACGGTTTTATCCAAGCCAGAGGGACCTTTTTCACTATTTGAACGAAAGAGTCAACTCTATCCGGGTTCTCGGTGTCCGCTCCCTTCACGTATGGTATCCGTAGATGCTCCAGGAAAACGCCAGGCAGAATTTGTTTGTGCCCTGATCCAAGCTTTGACAGTAGATCAGCCGCCTCATTTTGCTCCCTTGGGACATACTTGACTTCGTAGCCCAAGAAGCTCTTGGCTATCTCATCCACTTCGTCGCGATATGACACCATCATAGGGTTCTGCGCGTTCCAGCTGCCAGCCACCTGCTGGGAAACCAAGTCGGAATCTCCACAACAAACTATGTGTTTGATGCCAATATCCTTGGCTACGTGTAGTTCATGAATGAGTGCTTCATACTCTGCCATGTTGTTCGTAGCCTCGAAGTGGATCTGTAGAATGTAGTGTAGCTTTTCCCCGGTTGGTGACTGTAACAATACACCAGCCCCCGAGCCATTGAGTAGCTTTGATCCGTCAAAGTGCATCACCCAGTATTCTGGCTCCGGTATAGGGGTAGCATCTGGCATATCCGTCCAATCTGCGATAAAATCCGCCAAGGCATGTGACTTGATAGCGTCGCGTCTCTTGTAGGTGATCTCGAAGGCGGCAAGTTCAACGCCCCACTTCGCGACCCTTCCTGTAGCGTCGCTGTTGTTAATGATGTCAGACAATGGATATTTACTCACAACTATAATGGGGTGCTCCTGGAAGTAGTGCCTTAGCTTCCGAGAAGCAAGGAACACTCCATAAGCTAGCTTCTGGTAGTGCGGGTAACATAGCTTGGACTCCGTCAAAACCTCGCTTATATAGTAAACTGGTCATTGAACTCTGTACTCATGCCCTGGTTCTTTCCACTCTACCACGACAACGATGTTGATTACCCGGTTGGTCGCCGCCATGTAAATTAACATAGGATCCATAGGCTCGGGTGCTGCAAGGATAGGCGCTGAGGAGAGTATCTCCTTTAGCTGCTTCAATGATGCATCTGCTTCGTCCGTCCATGTAAATTTGTCCGCCTTCTTTAGCAACTTGTATAGCGGCAGAGCCTTCTCTCCAAGTCGGTCGACGAACCGACTAATTGCTGCAATGCAGCCTGTTAGCCGTTGTATGTACTGCAGACATGTCGGACGGTTTATGTTTAGGATGGACTTGATTTTCTCCGGGTTGACCTCAATTCCACACTGGGAAACGATGAAGCCCAACAATTTGCCGCCTGGAACCCCGAAGACGCATTTCTTAGGGTTAAGCATCATGTTGTGTTTCTGGAGATTATCAAAGGCTTCTTTTAAGTTGTTTGACTTTTTAGACATCACCGCTATATCGTCCACATAGGCATGAACGTTCCGACCAATTTGATCGTGTAGGAAACACTGCATTGCCCGCTGGTACGTAGCACCTGCGTTTTTCAGCCCAAAGGGCATCGTGACATAGCAAAACGTGCCGTAAGGTGTGGTGAACGAAGTGGCCAATTGGTCCGACTTCCTCATCTTAATTTGGTGGTATCCTGAGTATGCATGGAGAAAACACAAAAGCTCCGAGCCAGCCATCGAGTCAATGACTTGGTCAATGTGAGGCAAAGCAAATGGATCTTTGGGACATGCTTTGTTCAAGTGATGACCCACAAGTGTAGGGGATCGCAACAGTCTTCGCGGGTAGTATTACCCAATTTATTGATTTGACACAAGGGGAGCCAAAGAATACTTTCAAGCCTTAACAACTGAGTTATCAATTCAGTTGCACCTATAAATAGTTCTTGCTCACATAAGTTTATTAGTAGCAACAGTTTGGTAGTATCAACAGCAAAGCAACAACAATAGTGAAACATGAGCAATAGTAACAGTAACGGTAACAGTGAGATTCGAGTGCGGTAGGCATAGGGATAGATGGACGGACGTTGCATGGCCGAGTCTAAACATGTAACTTCAAGATCTATGGCATTGCAGATAAATAATAACAATCATCCAAGTACTAAACAATTCTAGGCATGTGCTCCAGATATAGTCATACGTGCTCGCAATGAGAACTTGCACAACATCTTCTGTCCAGCCAGCCCGTGGCAGCGGGGCCTCTAGGGAACTACTGTCAATTAAGGTGCTCCTTTTAATAGAGAACCGAAGCAAAGCATTAACACTCCATGAACACATGTGATCCTCACATCACAACCATCCCCGCTGGTTGTCCCAATTATTGTCACTTTGGGGCCTTTGGATCCGAACAATGATATGTGTACACAACTTGCAGATAAGATCACAAACAATACTATCATAATGATTCAATAATAAGTTCAGATCTGAGATCATGGCACTCGGACCCTAGTGTAACACCCTCAGAATCGACCCTATGCAAGTTTTAGCAAAACTCGCCAAACCCGCATAGAAACGATTCGAAGGTGCCCACCAGGCACTTTCGTGCGGGTGGAAAGCAAAGTAATAACATTACACAACAGTCCTCGATGGGACCCATGAGCAGATATATACAAGCGACTCAAAGAGTCAAGAATACAAATATCGGTACAAAGATCCAAATCACCTTGAAAGCGATGGGGCGTCCGACTACGGACAAGATGCAAATGGGGCTAAGAGCCACGAAGAATAACCAATGGCGTCCATAACCTGCCCAGCCAAGCGGAAGGTAACCACCTAACGACGTCGATCTCAAAACCTGCTCAAACAAAGGGGTGCCGACAAAGGGCAAAGGAAAAAGAAGGAGCGTCAAGATCGAGGCGATTACGAGGCTAGAATTGGCGGTCCTCGCCTACATAGGTATGGTGGTGGGCGGCATCGGCAAGATGCACTAAACAACCTATAGAGACTCGATACAACTGGCGGATATCGAGAGAGGATAAGAATGATCTAACCGGATCCAACACGAAGCTATCACCAAACAAACCCATCTGGTGTTTCCTCGAGACCAATCGAGGAAGTCAACCGAGAACTCACACGGTTGGCGCTTTACTTATTATTCGTTGCAGCAATTTACTAGTCAGGTGTAGATAATCGTCCTGATAAAGTAAGCAGTGGGCACTTTTAGTTAGCCATTCCGTTATAGTTACAACACTTACTAATCAGATACAAGTAGCATGTGACAACCCCAACACCCAGCGGTTGTTGGTACTTTTATTTAGCCATTCCGTTGTAGTTAAGCGATTACTAGTCAACGAATTCAAGTCAATTTATAACGATAAACTTTAGTTATAGTTGTCTATGATCAAGCTTGTGCTCCAAGTCGTCCATAACGCGGACACGGCTTCTCGAAAGATTAAACCTGCGGTGCACCAAAGTATCCACAGCACTTGACCCTTTTGCGGATCGGTTAACATACACCCATCGGTATGTCGGCGGGCCTAAGTCACGGCGTTCCTGCACCCAAAAGCAAGTACATGGGGGCCACCCCACCGAGTCGACACCCGCAACGGAGTCGGCCGGTCTCCGAGACGGACTCAGGGTTTGGGTGGACGGCAGTGAGAGACAGCAAATCCCCAAACGGGGACTGTCGACACCGCGAAAACGTGTCCCGATCCTAAACAGTACACGTGCTATCTGTCGCACAATTTAAATAAAGCAGTAAGCATGGCATAAGTACAGGATAGTAAATAAAACCACAAACTAGTTGTGGCCCCCAGTACAATACTTTGAAATCAGGTAATAATCAATGGGGGGCCCATATCTCCCCACCTGTGGTTAGCGCGCTCGATCTCGGAACAGGTGTCAAGAACTCGGGTCCTACGGGACACAAGTGGTGATCGGAAACCAAATCTTACCTATCACCCACCGATGCCTCTGCTTAATTCAATTTTAGTTGTTAAACAGGAATTAAAGTGATACAATAAGTAAAACCATGATCATCTCCAACATCAACATGCGGCAATTCCTCCAACATTGATGGTACTTGACGACAAGCAAAACACTTGAGCAAGCGACTACGACACGCGGGTCCAACTATCTACCAAACAACAGGTAATAGGAGGTGTCCAAGGCTATATATGGCTGCAAGGGATATCGCGGGTACGGAAACTAGAGCATCGCAACACAGATAGCAAAGATCAACAGGAGGGAATAAATACTATAAAAGTAAGATAGGTAGAAAGGGGGAGATGCTCGCTTGAAAACATTGCCGAAAGGTTCATCCGAAGATCGGGGCGAAGCTCACATCAACTCAACGGCCTTATTCGCGAAGAAGCAAAACACTAGAAGAAACACCGGATGCACTATTTAATACAACGGCAGAAGCTCGGCATGATGCATGTGTGATGCATGACATGGCCAAGGTGCAATGCAATTAGGTCAGATTAAGCGGAACCGGGGTCCCGACAATTAATTAGATGATTCTAGTTATTTACCTACCCCGCAATTTAAATGTTGTTTTAACAAGGCAAGATAAGATACCGGTTCGCTACACAAGTTTAAATGAGGCCAATATAAGGCTAGATTTGCCCGCATATGGGCCCCATATTTAATTAAGAGGTGAATCGGCATAAGGCCCCCCAAACCACATGATTATGCATGCAAGTATGACAATTCAATATGCATCAATTGTTATTATGTTAAAATAGGGTTCTCGGATAAGGGGTTCACACATTAGGGTTCAGCAGATCTTGGGGTTCCGGGGCTCGGGATCGGGGTCGGGGTCCAGGGTTCGACGGGTTCGGTCTCGGCGGGATTGTTCTCGAACATCGGGGCAGATCTTGGTGTGGCGTCGGGGGCGCATCGGACCCGTCCTGCTCGCTGTCGTTCTTGTCGTCGATGGCGAGCTTGAGTGAATCGGGTACCGGGGTACTCGCGTCCGTGAAGTAGATCTTGAGGCGCCCGCTTCACCGGGTCCAGTAGGTGTTCTTGTCTTCCATGTAGAATACCTTCGGGTTCGGGCTTGATTCCGTGAAGCGATCTTGACGTTCGTGTCGAAGTCCTTGGGGTTCCTCTGATTCACCGGTGGCGAACTTGGAAGCAGCGTCGGGGTCTTGGTGCGCCAGTCCATTCTTCAAAACACCGTGGTCGCGACGATCTTGGCGTCAAGTGGAAGACCTTCGCCATCAAGTCCATGCTTCAATGGTCCGCGAGCTTGTCCGATGGCGGTAGACCTTGGGTTCGGGGTTCGCGTTTGATTGCATTGCGTTGGTGAAGATCTCGTGATGCGGGGCCATCTCCGTATATCGACCCCTCCACAAGAACGGCACGGGCAGAGGTACCAAGAACGGCACAACCCACGAGGCATGCCTCCGAGGACGCCTCGAACATCTTGCGACAGGCGCGCGCTCGGACGACTAAGGCCGTGGCGACGAAAGGCGGCAGAACGTCGCGGGCCAATGGCTCAGTCGGCGGGCTTGCCGGACAGCGCCGAGGAGGGCCCGGCCTCGAGGCCGGCTCTGAAGGGGAGGTGAGACCATGGGCTGCGGCGAGGATCGGGGCAGCGGCGGCGGTCATCCAGAGGCGGGCGCCGTGGCGCGGCGAGTGGAGGAGGCGGGCGTCGTCGTGCCGAGTTGGGCGAAGTTGGGCCGGACGCGCGGATGGAGCTGGCGACGGGCGGCAGGGCGACGCGGCAGCGAGAGGCGTGGCGGGTGGGCGTGGATGGCCGGCGTGCAGGCGCGCTGGCGATGGCCGCCGCGGCTAGCGGTGGCGGCGGAGGGCGCTGAGGTCTGAGGTCCGGGCGGCGAGCGGGACGCGGGAGGCGGGCTGGTGGCGTGGGAGAGGCGAGGCGAGCGAGGGGAGTGAGGCAAGCGGCTTGAGGAGCTGAGGCAGGCGGGCGAGGTGGCGGGCGGGAGGCGAGTGGGCCAGCGTGTGAGGCGGGAGGCGGTTGCGGGAGGTGGAAGAAACGCAGAGAGAGAGAGAGGAGAGTCGCGGGGCTGGTGGTGGTGGGTCCCGCGGTGGGGCCCAGGGGCTGTGCGCGTGGGTGAGTTGGTGGGAGTGGGTTGGGCTGTGAGGATGTGAGGGAGAGAGAGAAGAGAGAGGGGGGGCTGAGGTGGCTGCCTCTGGTTGGTTGGGGAGTTGGGGCAAGGTGACGTGGCGAACACCGATTGGTTGGGGTGATGTGGCCAGGGGGTGTGGGTAGGTTTCCTGGTAGCCTTAGGATTTAGAGGTTGGACCGATCTGTTTTACACGGGGGTGGTCGTTCGGGTCGGGTTGGCCCGTTCGACTTCCCCCACTAAAAATAATATAATTTTTATTTGTTTAAATAACACCGCTTGCAAACCGATAGCGGGCAAAACAAAATAATCCGGTGACCCGGGTTTTGGCGTTTGAATAAGAGACGGGGCGTTTTAGAAAACAAAACGGGCTTTGCGAAAATAGTTTTATGCGAACAATGCATGATGATGACGATGCAATGCACAAATTCAACGCGATTTTCTAGTAGTGGTTTTGCGGGATGCCACAATTCGACACCACTAACAATGGATCTAGCCCTCGAGATCCGCCTCATGGTACCGGAAGGAAAGGTCGGCGGTCTACGTCTTCTCGCTTCGTGTAGATCCTCGCGACACCACTAACAAGAGGTCGTTGATCCCGTTCGTCAAGAGAACACTCCGGATAAACAACGGACGAAGTTAAAGGTAAGGCCACCTCTAACTTCCATGGAAGGAGTAGAATTGCATCGATCCACCATTCAATATACAAAGCAAATGATAAGAGTAGTGGTATGGTCGCGACTCCATCCCGCACTCAAAGCATTACTCTGTACACGAACAGATAGATTATGCAACTAACCCTCGAGATTCAGACTGAAGATCTCGACTAGCGAGGTTTGGAAACAAAGGAGTGATGCAGACTCTGCATCGGATCTGGCGTAGAGGATGTCGTCGCGTCGGAAAACACCGGAAGACACAAACAAGGAACAAAGAATGGTAACACCGTAGACGGATTCATCAGGCAGCTTGAACACCGGACGGTAGAACACCGTTATCCAAGAAGGAACCGAAACCTTGAAGGTACGACGGAACCCAACCACGAGAAATCCTGGACTCAAAGAAAAGATAAGAGAGCAGATTCAAAACACGTCGAGGTAAGAGGAGAACAGCAGAGGGGTAAGGAGTAAAATCAGACCTAATCAGAACTATCCAACCGATTTTCAGAAATAGTTTTGACACTCTACGGCGGCCGTTAGCTAGGGTATCCTACAGGCTGGACTTGTGGGGTATCGCAACTGCTGAGCTCTGATACCACTCTGTAACACCCTCAGAATCGGCCCTATGCAAGTTTTAGCAAAACTCGCCAAACCCGCATAGAAACGATTCGAAGGTGCCCACCAGGCACTTTCGTGCGGGTGGAAAGCAAAGTAATAACATTACACAACAGTCCTCGATGGGACCCACAGAACAGATATATATATATACAACAACGACTCGAAGAGTCAAGAATACAAATATACGGTACAAAGATCCAAATCACCTTGAAAACGATGGGGCGTCCGACTACGGACAAGATGCAAATGGGGCTAAGAGCCCTGAAGAATAACCAATGGTGTCCATAACCCTGCCCAGGCCAAGCCGGAAGGGTAACCCTGCTAACGGCGTCGATCTCAAAACCTGCTTAAACAAAAGGGGTGCCGACAAAGGGCAAAGGAAAAAGAAGGAGGCAAGATCGAGGCCAAGACACAGGCGAGGCTAGAATTGGCGGTCCTCGCCTACATAGGTATGGTGGATCGAGCGGCATCAAGATGCACTAAACAACCTATAGAGACTCGATACAATGGCGGATATCGAGAGGGATAAGAATGATCTAACGGATCCAACTGAAGCTATCACCCAACAAACCCATCTGGGTGTTTCCCCTCGAGACCAATCGAGGAAGTCAACCGAGGAACTCACAGTTGGCGCTTTACTTATTCGTTGCAGCAATTTACTAGTCAGGTGTAGATAATCGTCCTGATAAAGTAAGCAGTGGGCACTTTTAGTTAGCCATTCCGTTATAGTTACAACACTTACTAATCAGATACAAGTAGCATGTGACAACCCCAACACCCAGCAGTTGTTGGTACTTTTATTTAGCCATTCCGTTGTAGTTAAGCTGATTACTAGTCAACACGAATTCAAGTCAATTTATAACAGTAAACTTTAGTTATAGTTGTCTATGATCAAGCACTGTGCTCCAAGTCGTCCATAACCGCGGACACGGCTTCTCGAAAAGATTAAACCCTGCAGGGGTGCACCAAAGTATCCACAGGCACTTCGACCCTTTTGCCGATCGGTTAACATACACCCATCGGTATGTCGTGGGGCCTAAGTCACGACGCCCTGCACCAAAAGCAAGTACATGGGGCCACCCCACGAGTCGACACCATAGCGAGTCGGCGGTCTCGAGACGGACTCGGGGTTTGGGTGGGCCAGGAGAGACAAAGAATCCCCAAGCGGGACTGTCGACACCGCGAAAACGTGTCCCGATCCTAAACAGTACACGTGCTATCTGTCGCACAATTTAAATAAAGCAGTAAGCATGGCATACGTACAGGATAGTAAATAAAACCACAAACTAGTTGTGGCCCCCAGTACAATACTTTGAAATCAGGTAATAATCAATGGGGGGCCCATATCTCCCCACCTGTGGTTAGCGCGCTCGATCTCGGAACAGGTGTCAAGAACTCGGGTCCTACGGGACACAAGTGGGCGGTCGGAAACCAAATCTTACCTATCACCCACCGATGCCTCTGCTTAATTCAATTTTAGTTGTTAAACAGGAATTAAAGTGATACAATAAGTAAAACCATGATCATCTCCAACATCAACATGCGGCAATTCCTCCAACATTGATGGTACTTGACGACAAGCAAAACACTTGAGCAAGCGACTACGACACGCGGGTCCAACTATCTACCAAACAACAGGTAATAGGAGGTGTCCAAGGCTATATATGGCTGCAAGGGATATCGCGGGTACGGAAACTAGAGCATCGCAACACAGATAGCAAAGATCAACAGGAGGGAATAAATACTATAAAAGTAAGATAGGTAGAAAGGGGGAGATGCTCGCCTGAAAACATTGCCGAAAGGTTCATCCGAAGATCGGGGCGAAGCTCACATCAACTCAACGGCCTTATCCGCGAAGAAGCAAAACACTAGAAGAAACACCGGATGCACTATTTAATACAACGGCAGAAGCTCGGCATGATGCATGTGTGATGCATGACATGGCCAAGGTGCAATGCAATTAGGTCAGATTAAGCGGAACCGGGGTCCCGACAATTAATTAGATGATTCCAGTTATTTACCTACCCCGCAATTTAAATGTTGTTTTAACAAGGCAAGATAAGATACCGGTTCGCTACACAAGTTTAAATGAGGCCAATATAAGGCTAGATTTGCCCGCATATGGGCCCCATATTTAATTAAGAGGTGAATCGGCATAAGGCCCCCCAAACCACATGATTATGCATGCAAGTATGACAATTCAATATGCATCAATTGTTATTATGTTAAAATAGGGTTCTCGGATAAGGGGTTCACACATTAGGGTTCAGCAGATCTTGGGGTTCCGGGGCTCGGGATCGGGGTCGGGGTCCAGGGTTCGACGGGTTCGGTCTCGGCGGGATCGTTCTCGAACATCGGGGCAGATCTTGGTGTGGCGTCGGGGGCGCATCGGACCCGTCCTGCTCGCTGTCGTTCTTGTCGTCGATGGCGAGCTTGAGTGAATCGGGTACCGGGGTACTCGCGTCCGTGAAGTAGATCTTGAGCCCGCTTCACCGGTCCGAGGGTGTTCTTGTCTTCCATGTAGAATACCTTCGGTTCGGGGCGGATTCCGTGAAGCGATCTTGACGTCCGTGTCGAAGTCCTTGGGGTTCCTCTGATTCACCGGTGGCGAACTTGGAAACGGCGTCGGGGTCTTGGGTGCGCCAGTCCATTCTTCAAAACACCGTGGTCGACGATCTTGGCGTCCAAGTGGAAGACCTTCGCCATCGAGTCCATGCTTCAATGGTCCATGGCGAGCTTGTCCGATGGCGGTAGACCTTGGGTTCGGTTCGCGTTTGATTGCATTGCATTGGTGAAGATCTCGTGATGCCGGGCCATCTCCGTTATATCGACCCTCCACAAGAAGGCACGCAGAGGTACCAAGAACAACACAACCCACGAGGCATGCCTCCGAGGACGCTCGAACAACATCTTGCGGACAGGCGCGCTTCAAGGCCGTGGGCGACTTAAAGGCGGCAGAACGTCGCGGCCCATGGCTCGTCGGCGGGCTTGCCGGCCGAGGAGGGACGCCTCGAGGCCGCTCTGCAGGAGGTGAGACCGTGGGCTGCGAGGATCCTGGGCGCGCGGGCGGTCATCCAGGCGGCGGCGCTGTGGGGCGCGAGTGTGGAGGAGGGCAGGGCGTCGTCGGGCGAGTTGGGCGGGCGGCGGATGGAGCTCAAGGGACGGCAGTCGGCAGGGAGACGCGGCGAAGGCGAGGTTGGGCGGCGGGCGGCGGCGGGCAGGCCAAGCGAGGCTGGCCAGCGGCGGAGGGCGCGGGAGGTCTGAGGGCGCAGGGCTAGTGGAGCGCCGGGAGAGGCGGCGAGGTGGGGGTCGAGCGGCGCAGAGAGCGAGGTGAGGGACTGAGGTGGCGGCGACTCATGGGCGGAGCTGCGGCAAGGCGCCGAGGCGGCGGAGGGGCGAGGTCGCATGAGGCGGGCAGGCGCGGGGATCTGAGGAGGCGGTTGCGGGAGGTGGAAGAAACGCAGAGAGAGAGTCGAGGGCTGGGGGTGGGTCCTGGTGGGGCCAAAGGCGTGGGTGAGTTGGTGGGAGTGGGTTGGGCTGTGAGGATGTGAGGGAGAGAGAGAAGAGAGAGGGGGGGCTGAGGTGGCTGCCTCTGGTTGGTTGGGGAGTTGGGGCAAGGTGACGTGGCGAACACCGATTGGTTGGGGTGATGTGGCCAGGGGGTGTGGGTAGGTTTCCTGGTAGCCTTAGGATTTAGAGGTTGGACCGATCTGTTTTACACGGGGGTGGTCGTTCGGGTCGGGTTGGCCCGTTCGACTTCCCCCACTAAAAATAATATAATTTTTATTTGTTTAAATAACACCGCTTGCAAACCGATAGCGGGCAAAACAAAATAATCCGGTGACCCGGGTTTTGGCGTTTGAATAAGAGACGGGGCGTTTTAGAAAACAAAACGGGCTTTGCGAAAATAGTTTTATGCGAACAATGCATGATGATGACGATGCAATGCACAAATTCAACGCGATTTTCTAGTAGTGGTTTTGCGGGATGCCACACCTAGTGACAAGCATTAAGCACAAAAAGTTGCAACAAAGTCAAATAGCACTAATAGAGATACTAGGCACTATGCCCTAACAAATCTTATTCGATTACATGATATAACTCATCCAATCCCTACCATCCCCAAGCCTACAGCGGGGGATTACTCACTCATGGATGAGGGAAACATGGATGGTTGATGGAGATGCGTTGGTGATGACGATGGCGATGATCCTCTCCAAATTCCCCGTCCCGGAAGGGTGCCAGAACGGAGTTTCTGGATCCGAATATTGGTTTCTGGTGGCGGCGGCGGAGCGGAATTCTTTCTGGAAAACTATCAAACCCCCCTCTGTTTTTAGGTCGAGAGGCAACTTATAGGCGTAGAGGGAGGTCGAGGGGGTGTCTGGGGTGGCTGCACGCCCCCTAGGCGCGGCCAATGGTGGGCCCGCGCCTAGCAGGGGAGTGGCCCCCAAGGCCACTTCTCCGTCTCATCTTCTGGCCCCGTGGATCTTCTGGTGAAATATAATTTTTGGCATATTTTCCGGGAATTTTCCTGATAGTTTATTTTTTGCACAAAAACTAGACACCAAGGTAATTATGCTGTAAACAGCGTCAGTCCGTGTTAGTTGTATCCAAATCACACAAGTTTAGAGGATAAATAATAGCAAAAGTGTTTGGGAAAGTAGATACATTTTGGACGTGTCATCAAGCTGGTGTAATCAACGCACATTCTTAATTCTTTGGTTCCCTTTTTGGGGACAAGTACAGGATTAGCCACCCATCGGGTGTGAAGGACTTCTCGAATAAAACTAGCCTTAAGTAACCTAGCTATCTCTTTGCCTATGGCGCGTCTCTTCTCGTCTCCGAAGCGTCGTAGAGGTTGTTTCACCGGTTTGCATTTTGGATCAATATTCAAGCTGTGATCGGCAAGTTCCCTAGGTACACCTTTCATGTCGACAGGTTGTCAGGCAAAGATGTCCTTATTCTCATGGAGGAACTCGACGAGCGTGCTTTCCTATTTAGGGTCCAGGTTCGTCCCAATGGCGGTGGTCTTGGAGGCATCGCCTACCACAAGTTCCACCGGCTTGGTTTTGATGGCGGCCTTGAATGCTTGGGCGGAGTCAGAAATCTGCTTCTTCGACGCTGACATCTCCGTGGCATCGACTTCGCTCTGGATCTCCTTGAATTCTTCGCTGTAGAGGACATATTCTGCAAAGGCTTCTTCTCCAATATCGCAGTCCCTTGCCATGATAAAGATTACAGATACGATGATGACACCGTTTGGTCCGGGTATATTGAGCTTGTTGTAGACGAAGCATGGCTTGTCCATGAAGGCGTGTAAGATGTCGCGTCCGAATATGTCGTGGTACATGCTCTTGAAGGGGACCACCTCGAAGGTCATGCGTTCTTGGCGGTAATTGTTGACATCGCCAAAAGCGACCAGGAGCATGATGCACCCAAGGGACCAGATTCCCGACCAGGAACTACACCATGGAACACGGTTGTCAACACCCGGATTTTTAATCCCAGATGCCTATTATGCCATACATCGCAATCCAAGGATTACCATTTTTGCGAGACATAACAGAATTGGATACCACAGTACATCATCCATTACAAACCATACATAAGGTCTTACACAAATAAGGATCTCATGATCCAGTTCTTAATACAACTCAAGCAGCGGAAATACGTAATAATAACGGTAGCGTAGGCGAAGTTCCATCTTCGGGGTCACATGCAATGCTGACGATGGGAGATGATCCTACTTGTCGTAACCTTCCTGGGGTCCATCATCCTGGTACTCCTCTTCATAGTCTAGCCACGGGAATAGCCAGGAACAAAGCCATGAGTACTCTTTAAGTACTCGCAACTAATACTAACAATTAAAGGGGTTTTTGGTAGTAGGACACTAAGCTCTATGGTTGTTTTGCAAAAAGCCAGATATACCTCTACTAAGTTCAGAAGCAAGAGAAAGCTAGTCAAATTTTATAACACCTAAGTGGGAACTTGTATTTCATATCACAACTCTGTTGTGGTCAAGTCAAAGTCTTAGTTCGTTTCAGAAGTCATTTTGAAAACATCTGACAGGGGAACAGTATGGCCACTCCAACTGTCCATAACTGCGAACGCGGCTATTCGAATAGTTTGACACTCTGCAGAGATTGTACACTTTCACCACAACATTCGATACATCCGTCAGGAACAAATCCTAAATTCACCATACTCAATGTGCGGATAATCAATCCTAACCTTTCAATTACACACCCTAGTATAAGCACCTCTCCTGTGATTTTGGCCTCCCAACCATGACCAACTGTCATCTTGGGTACTGCACAGGTGGACAATCTTCACAAGGTAGCCTCAGCTCAGACCTTGGCCGTGAGGGAACCAATACTAAGGTATATAAGCTTCCAGTCAAGCCCTACCCAATTCTCGGGTATTGTGGTTGTACGGTAAAATTGGAATGGTATCGCATCCAGACAACCATCAGTTTTATAAAGGGCTAAGGCTCATGCCTCAACATTTTCCTCACCATAAATCATCTGGTGTTCGGAAACACATGTCCAAAACATTTCAATAGAATGATCCATCATTCCAAGGATTTCATAACCATTTTTCCACCAAGTATTCCCATCTAAGTTGATCAAGTCTTATGCTTAGCACTAGCATCTACAAGTGGGGGTAAGTACTAATGAGGGGTGGTAAACTAGTGGAGTTTAACTAAGTTCAATCTCATGCCTTAGGATGACATAAAGATTATCTAGCTTAGGCCAAATTTTATGCTCTTTATGAAACCTTCAATTATCTTTCTAGTATCTACAATTTACTTAAGTAAACTCTAAGTAATAGCTTTGATAAAGAAATAAAGTATAAAACTTGTAAGTAAAACTAGGATTGGTTTATCAAGTGGTTATGATCATATATGCTTAAGGCATATAGTTGGCATGGTACAAGCAAGTATTTGCTTGCATAGGTACAGTATCTTGCAAGTGTTAGCTTGCACAAGTATCAGTATAAGCTTCCCTTGTGCGGAGCAGTGGTTGAAGTTCTCCTCGGCTTCTTCTTCGTAGTATCCTCCTTCCTCCTCGTATCCTTGGTCGGTACTAGCGTCTATGAATAAATACGAGGTACACAATCACCAAACAATACTTAACTACTTTCAATCATCACACAAAAGGGTCCTATAGATGATATAGCATCATCACTAACATTACAAGATTAAAGCTTGGTTTAATTTCTTTTATTTTTAGAAAAGTAATTTCTACTCATTGAAAAACTACTTAAGATTTAATATTCTCCAAACCAAACATGGGATCATGTTGACACATGTCATCACCACACATTTCAGTATATGGGAATTTGATTTAAAGTGGTGTCACAATTTAATAAGGTTTAACCTTTTATTTTACTTAAATAAAGTGGCTAGAAATGCCTATGTGGCATTCTTTTATTACTTGAACATTATTTCTGTAAGTAAACCCCAAATGTTTTTATATATTCTGAAAGGTATGAACAAATGTGATTTTTGAGACTTGGAATCAACTCAAAAGCTATTATAGTTTAAATTTGAAAAAAGTTTGAATGCATAAAAGGTTCTGCCTTGTTATTTTTACCAAGGTTGATCTATAGATTCAAATGATTTGAATCCAACGGTCTTGGATTAAGCATTTCAATATCTTTCTAACAAAATTGGTTTCATTCAATTTGGTTCACTGGATCGAGCTGGGTTGATTTTTGAAACTAGGTACAGAACTGTGTTTGAATTAAAATGGAAAAAGTTAATTCAAACGACTGGGCTGCGCGAGAAACGGTAATGGGCCGGCCCGGTGTGACTCCGCGGCGCGGGGCTCAACTGACAGGGGGTTCCACCAGTCAGTGGCTCTTTAAACGCGAAGCGGTACGGGGCAATCTCATCCGCACAATCTAAGTCTAATCGAACGACTACTACTCATCGTCCACATCGGGCGGCGCCGGCGAGACAGAAACCTAACGGGGTGTCTGGGGTGGCTGCACGCCCCCTAGGCGCGGCCAATGGTGGGCCCGCGCCTAGCAGGGGAGTGGCCCCCCAGGCCCCTTCTCCGTCTCATCTTCTGGCCCCGTGGATCTTCTAGTGAAATATAATTTTTGGCATATTTTCCAGGATTTTTCTTGATAGTTTATTTTTTGCACAAATACTAGACACCAAGGTAATTATGCTGAAAACAGCGCCAGTCCGTGTTAGTTGTATCCAAATCACACAAGTTTAGAGGATAAATAATAGCAATAGTGTTTGGGAAAGTAGATACGTTTTGGACGTGTCATCAAGCTGGTGTAATCAACGCACATTCTTAATTCTTTGGTTCCCTTTTTGGGGACAAGTACAGGATTAGCCACCCATCGGGTGTGAAGGACTTCTCGAATAAAACTAGCCTTAAGTAACCTAGCTATCTATTTGCCTATGGCGCGTCTCTTCTCGTCTCCGAAGCGTCGTAGAGGTTGTTTCACCAGTTTGCATTTTGGATCAATATTCAAGCTGTGCTCGGCAAGTTCCCTAGGTACACCTTTCATGTCGACAGGTTGTCAGGCAAAGATGTCCTTATTCTCATGGAGGAACTCGACGAGCGTGCTTTCCTATTTAGGGTCCAGGTTCGTCCCAATGGCGGTGGTCTTGGAGGCATCGCCTACCACAAGTTCCACCGGCTTGGTTTTGATGGCGGCCTTGAATGCTTGGGCGGAGTCAGAAATCTGCTTCTTCGATGCTGACATCTCCGTGGCATCGACTTCGCTCTGGATCTCCTTGAATTCTTCGCTGTAGAGGACATATTCTGCAAAGGCTTCTTCTCCAATATCGCAGTCCCTTGCCATGGTAAAGATTACAGATACGATGATGACACCGTTTGGTCCGGGTATATTGAGCTTGTTGTAGACGAAGCATGGCTTGTCCATGAAGGCGTGTAAGATGTCGCGTCCGAATATGTCGTGGTACATGCTCTTGAAGGGGACCACCTCGAAGGTCATGCGTTCTTGGCGGTAATTGTTGACATCGCCAAAAGCGACCAGGAGCATGATGCACCCAAGGGACCAGCTTCCCGACCAGGAACTACACCATGGAACACGGTTGTCAACACCCGGATTTTTAATCCCAGATGCCTATTATGCCATACATCGCAATCCAAGGATTACCATTTTTGCGAGACATAACAGAATTGGATACCACAGTACATCATCCATTACAAACCATACATAAGGTCTTACACAAATAAGGATCTCATGATCCAGTTCTTAATACAACTCAAGCAGCGGAAATACGTAATAATAACGGTAGCGTAGGCGAAGTTCCATCTTCGGGGTCACATGCAATGCTGACGATGGGAGATGATCCTACTTGTCGTAACCTTCCTGGGGTCCATCATCCTGGTACTCCTCTTCATAGTCTAGCCACGGGAATAGCCAGGAACGAAGCCATGAGTACTCTTTAAGTACTCGCAACTAATACTAACAATTAAAGGGGTTTTTGGTAGTAGGACACTAAGCTCTATGGTTGTTTTGCAAAAATCCAGATATACCTCCACTAAGTTCAGAAGCAAGAGAAAGCTAGTCAAATTTTATAACACCTAAGTGGGAACTTGTATTTCATATCACAACTCTGTTGTGGTCAAGTCAAAGTCTTAGTTCGTTTCAGAAGTCATTTTGAAAACATCTGACAGGGGAACAGTATGGCCACTCCAACTGTCCATAACCGCGAACGCGGCTATTCGAATAGTTTGACACTCTGCAGAGATTGTACACTTTCACCACAACATTCGATACATCCGTCAGGAACAAATCCTGAATTCACCATACTCAATATGCGGATAATCAATCCTAACCTTTCAATTACACACCCTAGTATAAGCACCTCTCCTGTGATTTTGGCCTCCCAACCATGACCAACTGTCATCTTGGGTACTGCACAGGTGGACAATCTTCACAAGGTAGACTCAGCTCAGACCTTGGCCGTGAGGGAACCAATACTAAGGTATATAAGCTTCCAGTCAAGCCCTAGCCAATTCTCGGGTATTGTGGTTGTACGATAAAATTGGAATGGTATCGCATCCAGACAACCATCAGTTTTATAAAGGGCTAAGGCTCATGCCTCAACATTTTCCTCACCATAAATCATCTGGTGTTCGGAAACACATGTCCAAAACATTTCAATAGAATGATCCATCATTCCAAGGATTTCATAACCATTTTTCCACCAAGTATTCCCATCTAAGTTGATCAAGTCTTATGCTTAGCACTAGCATCTACAAGTGGGGGTAAGTACTAATGAGGGGTGGTAAACTAGTGGAGTTTAACTAAGCTCAATCTCATGCCTTAGGATGACATAAAGATTATCTAGCTTAGGCCAAATTTTATGCTCTTTATGAAACCTTCAATTATCTTTCTAGTATCTACAATTTACTTAAGTAAACTCTAAGTAATAGCTTTGATAAAGAAATAAAGTATAAAACTTGTAAGTAAAACTAGGATTGGTTTATCAAGTGGTTATGATCATATATGCTTAAGGCATATAGTTGGCATGGTACAAGCAAGTATTTGCTTGCATAGGTACAGTATCTTGCAAGTGTTAGCTTGCACAAGTATCAGTATAAGCTTCCCTTGTGCGGAAAGTGGTTGAAGTTCTCCTCGGCTTCTTCTTCGTAGTATCCTCCTTCCTCCTCGTATCCTTGGTCGGTACTAGCGTCTATGAATAAATACGAGGTACACAAATCACCAACAAATACTTAACTACTTTCAATCATCACACAAAAGGGTCCTATAGATGATATAGCATCATCACTAACATTACAAGATTAAAGCTTGGTTTAATTTCTTTTATTTTTAGAAAAGTAATTTCTACTCATTGAAAAACTACTTAAGATTTAATATTCTCCAAACCAAACATGGGATCATGTTGACACATGTCATCACCACACATTTCAGTATATGGGAATTTGATTTAAAGTGGTGTCACAATTTAATAAGGTTTAACCTTTTATTTTACTTAAATAAAGTGGCTAGAAATGCCTATGTGGCATTCTTTTATTACTTGAACATTATTTCTGTAAGTAAACCCCAAATGTTTTTATATATTCTGAAAGGTATGATCAAATGTGATTTTTGAGACTTGGAATCAACTCAAAAGCTATTATAGTTTAAATTTGAAAAAAGTTTGAATGCATAAAAGGTTCTGCCTTGTTATTTTTACCAAGGTTGATCTATAGATTCAAATGATTTGAATCCAACGGTCTTGGATTAAGAATTTCAATATCTTTCTAACAAAATTGGTTTCATTCAATTTGGTTCACTGAATCGAGCTGGGTTGATTTTTGAAAATAGGTACAGAACTGTGTTTGAATTAAAATGGAAAAAGTTAATTCAAACGACTGGGCTGCGCGAGAAACGATAATGGGCCGGCCCGGTGTCACTCCGCGGCGCGGGGCTCAATTGACAGGGGGTTCCACCAGTCAGTGGCTCTTTAAACGCGAAGCGGTACGGGGCAATCTCATCCGCACAATCTAAGTCTAATCGAACGACTGCTACTCATCGTCCACATCGAGCAGCGCCGGTGAGACAGAAACCTAACGCAGCAGGTGGGGGTCGTGGGAGGCTCACCGGGGCTCAGGCGAGGGTCGGCGAGGCGCTGCTCCTGGGGTGGACGAAATCGACGACGCCCTTCTTCTCCAGAGGCGGCCTGCTCCGGCCAAATTCCGGCGATGCGCTGCTCGCCTTGCTCCGAGAACGGGGTGGATCGATCAGTGAGGAGATGTAACACCCTCAGAATCGGACCTATGCAAGTTTGGGCAAAATTCACCAAACCCGCATAGAAACGATTCAAAGGTGCCCACCAGGCACTTTCGTGCGGGTGGAAAACGAAGTAATAACATCACACAACAGTCCTCGATGGGACCCATGAGCAGATATATATAATGACTCAAAGAGTCAAGAATACGAGATATAATATACAAAGATCCAAATCACCTTAAAATGGTAGGCGTCCGACTACGGACAAGAAGCAAATGGGGCTAAGAGCCACGAAGAATAACCAATGGCGTCCATAACCACTGAGCCAAGCGGAAGGGTAACCACCTAACGGCGTCGATCTCAAAACCTTAACAAAGTGCCGAGGGTGCAAAGGGGCAAAGCAGAAAACAAAGAAAGAGCGTCGATCGAGGCGATTACGGCGAGGCTAGAATTGGCGGTCCTCGCCTACATAGGTATGGTGGGCTGGCGGCAGCATGCACTAAACAACCTATAGAGACTCGATACAACCGGCGGTTATCAGAGAGGGGTGAGAATGACCTATTCGGATCCAACCTGAAGCTATCACCAAACAAACCCATCCTGGTGTTTCCCCCTCGAGACCGTCGAGGAAGTCATCCGAGGAACTCACACAGTTGGCAGTTTTACTTATTAGGTTATCGTTGCAGAATTTACTAGTCAGGTATGGCTAATTGTCCTGATAAAGTAAACAGTGGGCACTTTTAGTTAACCATTCCGTGATAGTTGTACCTCTTACTAATCAGATATAAATAGCATGAGATAAACCCATAACCCAGCAGTTGTTGGTACTTTTATTCAGCCAATTCGTTGTAGTTGCAACAATTACTAGTCAGATACACTTGTCGCAAGCGACAACCAAACAAGCAATGGTGGGCAGTATTAATTAGCCATTCCATTATAGTAGAGCTGATTACTAGTCATTATAAGTCAAATTTATAGCAGTAAACTTTAGTTATGCTTGTCTATGATCAAGAAACTGTGCTCCAAGTCGTCCATATCCGCGGACACGGCTTTCAGAAAGTTTTACCCGGCCGGGGTGCACCAATAGCAACACACACTCGATCAACCTCGGAAAAACCAAATCAAAACCCAACGAGGCTTTCACGACAAAGCAATCACAAGATTCAGAAATATTTGAGGCCACCTTAAGTAGAATCCATAGCGGGTAGGCAAGCTCGAGACGGCCTCAAGGTCTGTGGGGACGGCTGTGAGCATGGGAACCCCAAGCGGGGCTTGTCGACACCGGAATCGTGCCACTATCCAAAAGCGATGCGATGTGCGTTACCTCGCTAATCGTAAATAAAGCGATAAAACATGGCATAAGTACAGGATAGTAATAAAACCTCAAACTAGTTTGTGGCCCCAAGAAATAAGACGAATCAAGCTCGCTCGGGTCCCATATACCTCCGGATGTGGATAGCGCATAAAATCAAGGAACAGGAATCAAGTACTCGGGGTCTTACGGGACACAAGTGGGCGTCGAAACCAAATATTATCTATCACCCACGATGCCTCTACTTATTCAATTTTAGTTGTTAAACAGAAATTAAAGTGACGATAAGTAAAACTATGATCATCTCCATCAACAACATGCGGCAATACATCGAAGGTATATGACGACACACAACATGACAATATAGCAAGATGACGGCGCAAGACCAACTAGCTACCAAACAACAGGCAATAGGGTGTGTCCAAGGCAATATATGGCAAAGGGATATCAAGGGTACGGAATCTAGAGCATCGCAACACAGATAGCAATAGATCAACAGGGGAAATAAAGACTCTAAAAGTAAGATAGGTAGAAAGGGGAGATGCTACTTTGAAAACATTGTCGAAAGGTTCATCAGAAGATCGGGGCTAAGCTCATCAACTCAACGGCCTTATCATGAAGAAGCAAAACACTAGAAGGAACACCGATGCAATATTTAATAAAAACGGAAGATCGGCATGATGCATGTATTGATGCATGGCATGGCAAAGATGCGATGCAATTAGGTCATATTAAGCGGAAGGTCCGACATTTAATTAGATGATGCAAGTTATTTAGCTACCCAGATTAAATGTGGTTTTAACAAGGCAAGATAATATACCGGTTCGCTACACAAGTTTAAATGAGGCCAATATGAGACTAGATTTGCCCGCATATGGCCCCATATTTAATTATTAGGTGAAACGGCATAAGGCCCCCCAAACCACATGATAAGATGCATGCATGAACAATTATTATGCGTCAAGTTGTTATTATGTTATAAAATAGGGTTCGAGGAAAAGGGGTCCACACTTTAGGGTCTCGACGGACTTGGGGTTCCGGGGTTGGTCTCGGGGTCCAGGGTTCGACGAAACGTTCTCGGGCTCCGGGGTCGTTCTCGGATATCGGGGTAGTTCTTGTCGCGTCCGGGATCTTCGGGTCATGTCGACGATCATGGCGTTCGGGAAGATGTACTCGGCGTTCTACGGTTCCACGTCGACGGCCTTGGCTTCCTTGATGGAGAACTTGGGGTGTCCGTGTCGGGGTTCTCGGCTTCCGGGTTCTCGCGTCAGGAGTGAAGTATTGACGTCCTCGAGGAGGTACTTTCCGTACAAGTGTCTTCGGTTCCGTGCCGATGATCCTGTCGTCCGATGGCGGGGTCTCTGTGTCTTGACGGCCGGGTCGAGAGGAGATCTTGGCGTCTGGGTCTCGCGTTCGGGTGAAGCACTTGGCGTTAGGGAGGAAGAACTTGTTCCACGGCGACCTTGGCGGCGGATCCGGTGCAGGCGTGGCCTTTGGATCGCCGGGAGCGGGCTTCGCGGTCTCGGTCATCAGATCTGTGACGGAGATCTTGGCGTGCCGAGAGTCTCGGTGGGATCGGTCTTCGAGGTACAGGACGAAGATCTTGGCAATCCGAGGGGGTTCGGCTCGCCGAGATCGGTCTTCGAGTGGCCCTTGCTCCACTTATTACCCCTGTTCCTCGGGAAGGTCTGGTTGCGGCGTCACATACGACACAAGACGTCGGCGTTGTCGTTGCGGCACCACCATCCACATCGACGACCAACTCCAAAACAACTGGACGCCAAACTGAACACCAACGCTAAAAATGCAGGCTCTGGTCGAGGTTAACTGCAGCACAACACGCAGCACCTGACGCAGGCGAGGTCTGTGCTCGGGCAGGTCCGGCCGGGAGAAGACGGCGGTGCGGTCGCCGGGCGGTGCTCGCGGGGTCGACGGAGGAGCTCGATGGCGGAGCGGCGGCGGAGGTCGGCTCGCGGCAGCGGGCGGCGAAGCTCGGGGCAGGCGTCGGCGCCGGGAGGGCTCGGAGGGCGGTGGCGGGCGGGCGGCAACCTTGATCGGGAGGGGTTCTGGCAGCGGCGGCAGCGAGTGAGGAGCTCCAGCGGCGCGCGCGCTACTGCGGCGGCGCTCGCAGGGACGGAGGAGGCTGCGCGGCTTGCGGCGGTTCTGGTGCGTGGCAGCGGTGAGGGCGAGCGCGAGTGGCCGGCGGCGGGAGCCGCGGTCGCGGAGGGCGAGGCAGGCGTGGAGAAGCGGCGCGTCAGGCTGGGCGGAGCTGGCGGCCAGCTGCACAGCAGTGTGAGTGAGCCGGAGAAGGGGGGAGGCGGTTCTGCGGCGCTCGTGAGGCGGTGGGGGACTGGGCTGGCGCAGTGGGGGTGAGGAGGGTGAGCGGGCGGTGCTGGTGGAGGAGGAAGAAAGAGGAGAAGGGTCATGGGACAGGGGTCAGGGGTGGGGCCCAGGGTTGGTGGGCGGATCGGGTGTGGGGAGATGGCTGCGGCTGTGTGCGTGTGTGGTGTTGTGTGTGGTGTGTGTGCTTTGGGGGTGGGGCCAGCTTGGGGGGGTTGGTGAGAGAGAGGGAGTGGCTGGAACATGTGGCAGATCCTGGTTGGCTAGGGGGAAGGGTGTGCTGATGTGGCGCTCCAGGATTGGAGGGGGTGAGGTGGCCAGGGAGAGAGGGTAGAGTTTTAGGTAGCTACAGGATTATCTGGCGGACCGTTTTAAAATCTGGGGCGGTCGTTCGGGTCGGGTTGGCCCGTTCGACTGCCCCTACTAAAATAATTATAATTTTTATTTGTTTTGATAACTCCGCTTGCAAACCGATAGCGGCAAAACAAAATATTCCGGGGACCGGGCTTTGCAGTTGAATTAAGATGGGGCGTTTGGAAAACAAATCGGGCGTTGCGAAAAATAGTTTTGGCAAACAATGCATGATGATGACGATGCAATGCACAAATTCAACGCGATTTTCTAGTAGTGGTTTTTGCGGGATGCCACAATTCGACACCACTAACAATGGATCTCGCCCTCGAGATCCGCCTCATGGTACCGGAAGGAAGGTCGGCGTTCTTCGTCTTCACGCTTTGTGTAGATCCTCGCGACACCACTAACGAGGGTCGTTGTTCCTGACCGTCGCGAGAGCACTCCGGAAACAAAAGATCGAAGGTAGAGATATCGCAAGTAAAGCCACCTCTAGCTTCGATGGAAGGAGGGAACCGATGCATTCTCGTCCACTTCAATGTACAAAAGCGAATAGAAAGGGTAGTCGGCATGGGGGCCAATCCATCACGCACCCAAACTATTACTCCGCACAATCAGTGGAAAAGAGTGCAACCATTCTCGGAAACAGACTGAAGATCTCGACAAGCGAGGTTCGGAACAACGGAGTGACGCAGTCTCTGCATCGGATCTGGCGTAGAGGATGTCGTCGCGTCGGAAAACACCGGAAAGCAAAAACAAGGAACAAAGAATGACACCACAGCAGACGGATTCACCGGATAGCATGAAGACCAGATGTAGCAACACCGTTATCGAAGAAGGAAGCGAAACCCTAAAGGTACGACGGAAACCCAACCACGAGAATTCCTGGACTCGAAGAAAGAGACGAGAGCGGATTCAAAACACGTAGAGGTAAGAGTAGAATAGCAGAGGGGTAAGGAGTAAAATCAGACCTAATCAGAACTATCCAACCGATTTTCAAAAATAGTTTTGACACTCTACTTCGGCCGTTAGCTAGGTTATCCTACAGGCTAGACTTGTGGGGTATCGCAACTGCTGGGCTCTGATACCACTCTGTAACACCCTCAGAATCGGACCTATGCAAGTTTGGGCAAAATTCACCAAACCCGCATAGAAACGATTCAAAGGTGCCACCAGCACTTTAAATGCGGTGGAAAAGCGAGTAATAACATCACACAACAGTCCTCGATGGGACCCACGTAGCAGATATATATGGCGACTCAAAGAGTCAAGAATACAGATATAATATACAAAGATCCAAATCACCTTAAAATGGTAGGGCGTCCGACTACGGACAAGAAGCAAATGGGGCTAAGAGCCCCAAGAATAACCAATGGCGTCCATAACCTGCTTGAGCCAAGCGGAAGGGTAACCACGCTAACGGCGTCGATCTCAAAACTGCTTAACAAAGGGTGCCGACAAAGGGCAAAGCAGAAAACAAAGAAAGAGCGTCGATCGAGGCCGATGCAGCGAGGCTAGAATTCGGTCCTCGCCTACATAGGTATGGTGGATCAAGCGGCAAGATGCACTAAACAACCTATAGAGACTCGATACAACCGGCGGTTATCAGAGAGGGGTGAGAATGACCTATTCGGATCCAACCTGAAGCTATCACCAAACAAACCCATCCTGGTGTTTCCCCCTCGAGACCGTCGAGGAAGTCATCCGAGGAACTCACACAGTTGGCAGTTTTACTTATTAGGTTATCGTTGCAGAATTTACTAGTCAGGTATGGCTAATTGTCCTGATAAAGTAAACAGTGGGCACTTTTAGTTAACCATTCCGTGATAGTTGTACCTCTTACTAATCAGATATAAATAGCATGAGATAAACCCATAACCCAGCAGTTGTTGGTACTTTTATTCACCAATTCGTTGAAGTTGCAACAATTACTAGTCGAGATACACTTGTATGAAGCGACAACCAAACAAGCAATGGTGGCGTATTAATTAGCCATTCCATTATAGTAGAGCTGATTACTAGTCATTATAAGTCAAATTTATAGCGAAACTTTAGTTATGCTTGTCTATGATCAAGAAACTGCTCCAAGTCGTCCATATCCGGACACGGCTTTGAGAAAGTTTTACCGGCGGGTGCACCAATAGCAACACACACTCGATCAACCTCGGAAAAACCAAATCAAAACCCAACGAGGCTTTCACGACAAAGCAATCACAAGATTGAGAAATATTTGAGGGCCACCTTAAGTAGAATCCATAGCGGGTAGGCAAGCTCGAGACGGCCTCAAGGTGCATGGACGGTGTGAGCAGTGGGAACCCCAAACGGGGCTTGTCGACACCGCGGAATCGTGCCACTATCCAAAACAGTACAGTGTGCAGTACCTCGCACAATCGTAAATAAAGCAGTAAAACATGGCATAAGTACAGGATAGTAATAAAACCTCAAACTAGTTTGTGGCCCCAAGAAATAAGACTGAATCAAGCTCTGGCTCAGGGGGGTCCCATATACCTCCCGGATGTGGATAGCGCGCAAAATCAAGGAACAGGAATCAAGTACTCGGGGTCTTACGGGACACAAGTGGGCGTTCGGAAACCAAATATTATCTATCACCCACCGATGCCTCTACTTATTCAATTTTAGTTGTTAAACAGAAATTAAAGTGACGATAAGTAAAACTATGATCATCTCCATCAGCGACATGCGGCAATACATCAGCAACTGTGGCATATGACGACACACAACAGCAATATAGCAAGCGACGGCGACGCGCAAGACCAACTAGCTACCAAACAACAGGCAATAGGGTGTGTCCAAGGCAATATATGGCTGCAAGGGATATCAAGGGTACGGAATCTAGAGCATCGCAACACAGATAGCAATAGATCAACAGGGGGAAATAAAGACTCTAAAAGTAAGATAGGTAGAAAGGGGGAGATGCTCGCCTGAAAACATTGTCGAAAGGTTCATCCGAAGATCGGGGCGAAGCTCACATCAACTCAACGGCCTTATCCGCGAAGAAGCAAAACACTAGAAGGAACACCGATGCAATATTTAATAAAACGACAGAAGATCGGCATGATGCATGTATTGATGCATGGCATGGCAAAGATGCGATGCAATTAGGTCATATTAAGCGGAACCGGGGTCCCGACATTTAATTAGATGATGCAAGTTATTTAGCTACCCCGCAGATTAAATGTGGTTTTAACAAGGCAAGATAATATACCGGTTCGCTACACAAGTTTAAATGAGGCCAATATGAGACTAGATTTGCCCGCATATGGCCCCATATTTAATTATTAGGTGAAACGGCATAAGGCCCCCCAAACCACATGATAAGATGCATGCATGAACAATTATTATGCGTCAAGTTGTTATTATGTTATAAAATAGGGTTCGAGGAAAAGGGGTCCACACTTTAGGGTCTCGACGGACTTGGGGTTCCGGGGTTGGTCTCGGGGTCCAGGGTTCGACGAAACGTTCTCGGGCTCCGGGGTCGTTCTCGGATATCGGGGTAGTTCTTGTCGCGTCCGGGATCTTCGGGTCATGTCGACGATCATGGCGTTCGGGAAGATGTACTCGGCGTTCTACGGTTCCACGTCGACGGCCTTGGCTTCCTTGATGGAGAACTTGGGGTGTCCGTGTCGGGGTTCTCGGCTTCCGGGTTCTCGCGTCAGGAGTGAAGTATTGACGTCCTCGAGGAGGTACTTTCCGTACAAGTGTCTTCGGTTCCGTGCCGATGATCCTGTCGTCCGATGGCGGGGTCTCCAGGGTCTTGACGGCTTCGGGTCCGAGAGGGAGATCTTGGCGTCTGGGTCTCCGCGTTCGGGTGAAGCACTTGGCGTTCCGGGAGGAAGAACTTGTCGTTCCACGACGACCTTGGCGGCTTCGGATCCGGGTCTGGGCGTGGCCTTTGGATCGCCGGGAGCGGGCTTCGCGGTCTCGGTCATCAGATCTGTGACGGAGATCTTGGCGTGCCGAGAGTCTCGGTGGGATCGGTCTTCGAGGTACAGGACGAAGATCTTGGCAATCCGAGGGGGTTCGGCTCGCCGAGATCGGTCTTCGAGTGGCCCTTGCTCCACTTATTGTCCGCCGGGAAGGTGCGTTGCGCGGCGTCACGCCATACGACACAAGACGACGTCGACGTTGTCGAGTTGCGGCACCACCATCCACATCGACGACCAACTCCAAAACAACTGGACGCCAAACTGAACACCAACGCTAAAAATGCAGGCTCTGGTCGAGGTTAACTGCAGCACAACACGCAGGCACACAGACGAGGCGAGGTCCTGTGCTCGGGCAGAGGTCCGACGCCGGGGAGAAGACGGGCGGTGCGGTCGCGCCGGGGCGGTGCTCGCGGGGTCGACGGAGGAGCTCGATGGCGGAAGCGGCGGAGGTCGGCTCGCGCGGCGGGCGGCGAAGCTTCGGGGCGCGTCGGCGCCGCAGGAGGGGCTCGGAGGGCGGTGGCGGGCGGCGGCAACGGTCGAGGGGTTGCAGCGAGGCGGCCGGCACGGGGTGAGGAAGGAGCTCCATGGCAGCGGCGCGAAAGCGGCGGCGGCGCTTCATGAGGCGGAGGCTGCGGCGGCTTGCGGCGGTTCTTGGTGCGTGGCGGAGTGCGGGAGGCGAGGGCGAAGCGGCGGCGCTGCCATGAGGCGAGTCATGAGCGAAAGCGCAGGTCGCGGAGAAGCGGCGGGGCGGTGAAGGCTGCTATGAGGCTCATTGGGGGAGCGAGCGTCAGGCGGCTGGCGGAGGCGGAGCAGCGGCGGAGCTCTGGCAGCCAGTGGCGGGTGTGAGCCGAGAAGGGGAGGAGGCGGTTCTTCTTGGCTCAGTGGGGGCTTGGTGGCAGCGGTGGGATGAGGAGGGTGAGCAGGCGCGGGTCTGTGGAGGAGGAAGAAAGAGGAGAAGGGGTCGCGGGGACAGGGGGTCAGGGGTGGGGCCCAGGGTTGGTGGGCGGATCGGGTGTGGGGAGATGGCTGCGGCTGTGTGCGTGTGTGGTGTTGTGTGTGGTGTGTGTGCTTTGGGGGTGGGGCCAGCTTGGGGGGGTTGGTGAGAGAGAGGGAGTGGCTGGAACATGTGGCAGATCCTGGTTGGCTAGGGGGAAGGGTGTGCTGATGTGGCGCTCCAGGATTGGAGGGGGTGAGGTGGCCAGGGAGAGAGGGTAGAGTTTTAGGTAGCTACAGGATTATCTGGCGGACCGTTTTAAAATCTGGGGCGGTCGTTCGGGTCGGGTTGGCCCGTTCGACTGCCCCTACTAAAATAATTATAATTTTTATTTGTTTTGATAACTCCGCTTGCAAACCGATAGCGGCAAAACAAAATATTCCGGGGACCGGGCTTTGCAGTTGAATTAAGATGGGGCGTTTGGAAAACAAATCGGGCGTTGCGAAAAATAGTTTTGGCAAACAATGCATGATGATGACGATGCAATGCACAAATTCAACGCGATTTTCTAGTAGTGGTTTTTGCGGGATGCCACAGGAGAGGGGAGTGAGATGGTGTGAAGAGTTTGAGCGGGGGAGGCCTCTATTTATAGTCTCGACAACAAGACCGAGCGGAATGGGCAGGCGACGGCGGCGACATGGCTACGGGCTGCTAGAGGCATGGCCGGCGGTGGCGATCGATCGGTGGTCTCCTGGCGATGCTCTATGGCTTTAATGCGTGTGTAGGGGCGGTGGCAATCGGTCTGGAACATGCGATGCTCTACGCGGCAGAGGCGGCATTTTCGACGGCGAGCGGTGGCTATGAGGCATGGGGCGGCGAACGAGGATGTCTGGCGGTCTCCTGGGACGGTGGTGATCGCGTATGTACGCGGCGAGGGCGGCGCGTGGTCTGTGGGCGTGTGTCTAGGGTGGCGCTCTGGTGCATGCTCGGCATGGTTGACAGAGGCACGGGCGCGACATTCCTGGGTGCTCTGGTCGATGTCTTCGAGGCAGGGCTGGTCGAGAGGGGGCGGTGAGGCATGGGTGATCTCCCAGACAAGGTTGGCACGGCTAGTTCCTCTCCTAGCTTGCTGTCTACACTGGGATGGCATGGGTGGCTTCGGCTGTTCACCATTGATGACATTGCCAAGCTTACAGTGGGGTAGGGCTTAGTTAAGTTGGCTAGATGATCTACTGAGACTAGTGTAACCAGAGAGGGAACAAGTTAGGCTCAAATCACTGCTCCAAATAGTGTTTGGATTTTATTTGATTTGCATCTGCAAGGTATTTGATGAAATGGCCGCATGAATTCAAGTTTTGAATTTTGAAAAGATTTTTGGTGGGTGTGCTAGGTAGGTGCTGGTGAGTCTGTAGATGCTTGGGTTTTTAAAGTTGAGCTTGTTTCAGTGGTTTTTGAAAAAGTGGGATCTTCCCATATGATATAGATTCAATTTTAAACTGTCCTTTAAACTATGCATTCAAATGTTTTTGGATGATCATAAGGTGGACCTTGATACTTTGTTATGAGTACTATAAAGGGGTGCAAAGATCCAAACAAGTTTCTGTTAAGTTCTGAAAGTTAGAGACAGCCAAAGTAGGCATGGGAGTTAAATTGGTCAAAATGACCATTCCCTTATTTTGTTTGTTTTGATTTATTTGTCTTTGGGAAAAGTGTGGGGATTGTTTAGATGATGTTAATTTCACCTAAGAATCCTTTTACAAGCAAAGAAACACATAAACAGGGCAATTCAAAAGAATTCAAAATGGGATGCATACACACATGCATGCTTTCATATTTTTATTTAGAAAAGTTTTTGTTAACCCTAATTTTGATGCATAGAGTTTGATGATTCTAGTTTAATATTTTTGGGTTGTTACAACGGTGCTGGTCCGCCTAAGGTTGTCCTCCGTCAAGTTCATCTTGTGCAACGTATCCAGGTGCATGATGTTGATGCTGCTTCCACTATCCACCATACAGCTGGTGAACTCGTTGCCGTCAATCAGGGGGTTGATGACCATGGCGTACTGGTTCTCTGTAGGGATGAGGTTTGGGTGATCCTTCCTATCCCAAGTAATTGTAATTTCCGACCAGCACAGGAACTGGGGAACTAGGGGTAGAGTAGCCGTCAGTATCCTCATACAGTGGGAGTGCCAAGGAACGTGTGGAAAACGTCTGCCTTCTTCTCGAAAGGGTTCTTGCCCTTGCCATCGCCCTTGGCGGCGTGCTTGGGGTCAACATCCTCATCCATGTCACTTGAATCCTTGGACTCCTCTTGCTTCTTCTTCCCCTTGCCCTTGCCTCGCGGTCTGGTCTTCCGACTTCGCTTGTAGCCGGACTCCAGGTCCTCCTTGAGATCGTTGACGAACTTGCAATGGAGATTGGTGTGAGTGGCTTTGCCGTTGGCATCGAGGTGTACAAGGCACGGCATATCGTGATACTCTTCATACGTTTGGGGAACGCGGAGCACTGCCGAGGTAGTTTCACTACCTCACTGCTGCCCACGACCAGCCCCCATCCTCGGCCACGCTGTCCGCCATCACCTCGTCCTGCAAATGTCATAGCGACCATGTCGGAGGTTTGCTTTTCTTCTGGCGGGATCTTCCGCTTGGTTTTGTTGTTCCTCCGAGCTTGAGTTGGAACGGACGTTGCCGGCAGGGAGCCGCGAGCATCATCGTCGGCGGCCGCGAACTCACTAGCCAGCTGGATCATCTAGTTGAGATCTAGCCTGTGATTGTCCTGCAGGCGCTTCAACTTATGTCGGAGCAACGTACCTTTATCCAACCCGTCGATGAAGGCGGCCATGGCGGTCTGGGCGTGCACTCCTGCGCAGGAATTCTTCATATGCAGCCAGCGAGAGAGGTAGGTACGAGATGACTCGTCTTTCTCCTGCACGCGTCGCTGTAGATTGCTAACAATATAGGGACGTTTGTATCTACCCTCGAAGTTCTTGGTGAACGCTTCTTGCATGTCCAACCAGTTGCAGATGGACTTCTCTGGCAAGTCATCGATCCATTGTCGGGCCATTCCTGCCAGCATCAGCGGAGGTACTTGACAACGACATTGGGGTTACCCCTGGTGATCTCCATCGTGTTGCCGTAATCCTGCAACCATGTAGCTGGCTTGGCGGTGCCTTCATAGGGCTTGATGGTCTTGTCAATCCAGAAACCCTTGGGGTAAGTTGAGGTCTGTATTACAGGTCCAAAGCAACATGGTCCCAGGTATTGTCCTTTTCGGGCCTCGTGAATCTTGTCCAGGAGTGAACATGCATCGTATGGCTCCGGGCTTCTTTTCTTCTTGCCGTAAGGGGAAGGGTTGCGTGAACGACACGGGCCTCCTCCGCCATGGTGGCTACTAGGGGGCGACGGAGGCGGAGATGGAGGTGGGTTAGCCTTCTTGCTGTTACCCTCCTGCGATGCCTCGCACTTGTCGGACACAGAGGGTCATGGCGCGACCTGCTCTTGTGTCCTTGGTTGCGCTCTACATCATGACGGGTCTGCTCCATGTTGTCACGGATGACGATGTCGCTCTCCCTTGGCGGAGGCATGTCCGTACAACGGTGGGCCTTGGGGTCTTCGCGATGTTGGGGGGACCGGGGCGGTGGAGATGGGCGATGAGGATGAGCCTTACCTCCATGGTCGGAGGATATGGGGATAGCATATTTCCTATTGTGTCCATCCCTCCGTCTTCGTTCTGATGAACCCGTCTGGGACCCGACATCATGAGGAGATCGGTCCCTTGGCGGCTTAGGCATGCTAGACTGAAAAAATGCTGGGTCAGACTCAAGCCTCTGAGAGGTGGCCTTTTCCTGTTGTTTCACCGCCTTGGCCACGAGGTCGTAGACCTGTTCCACAACTGCGGGTTAACTATCCTGCTCCAAAAGGGTCTTGGTGACGGCGAGGTTAAGAAGAAGAGTGGGCATCACCTGCCTGCCTTCGCTGTCAATGTATGGATTTGCTTGTGGAGGCTTCGAGGGATCCCATCCTAGATTTTTCCATACACCAGGATCGTTGATGACGCGAGCCGGAGCTTTCTTAGCCTTCTGCCGCTGGAGTAGAGTCTTGTACTCGGCCTCCATGGCTCTAGCTTTCTCTATTGACTTATGCGTGCTGGCCAAATCTCGATCTAGCTTAGCGCCTTGCTCCTGATGGCCTGCGCTTCCTCCAGCAGCTGCTGGCACTTCTCGTCAAGCTGTACTATGTTCCGAATATGAGCCATAGTCATGGGCTTGATGAGGAGGTTGCCGTACATCACTCTATCAGCTGGAGTAATTTGGGCAGCAGTAGATGTAGATGCCGGAGGCGGCGGGTTTGCGGTGTTGTTGTTACTCAGACCGACGTTGAGTTCCTGCGGCTGCTGCACTGGGTTAGGCGGAGGGGGCATATGACCTTTGCGCGGTCATTATTGTCAGCAACAGGTGGTCCCTTCCCTTTGTCCAGTGCTTTAGGCGGAGCTTGTCCGGGTTTATCTTCCTCCATCACGGTCCCAATGGCGACGAACACATCTCGGGACGTGACTGCCTTGTCAGCCTGCTCATCACGTTGGAAATCCTCCTCCATCTCCTGCATAGCAGAGTCTAGCTGCTCCGGGCTGAAGTCTATCTCCTCCGAGTCAGCGCTGATGTCGGCGTAGAGCGCGTCAAGAACGGAGTCGAAGGGTGTCGGGGCTTCCTCGATGATGGGCGATGACGGTGCGACAGCAGCGATGACGACTAGGGGTGGTGGTGAAGCTACCGTGATGATGATCAGAGGCGGTGGTGAAGCTGCAACGACGACGACCGGAGGCGGTGGTGGCGGTGGCTGAGGCAGAGGGGCGCCGTCTAAGAGCGCAAGCGCTGTCTGGGCTGCCTCCTCAGCATCCGCGTAGTTGTTGACGGTGTTCACCATGCCTTCAAAAGTGAGGCGTCTTGAAGCCTGCTGCCGCCTTAGCATATGTCGGAGAAGTGTTCCTTGGTCCAGTCCTTCCACAAAGTGATACATGGCATCATCATTGGGGTAATGCGCCAGGTCGGCCCGTATACGGAGCCACCTGGCCAGGTAATCGCGGGTTTTTTATCCCTCTCTCTAAAAGCAACGCGCCAGATCGAAGATGGTTACCACGCCGACGAACTTGCATCTCTGCTTTCCAGACGCACGGACGAAGCCGGCGGACTTGCAGTGATCTTCCACCATTATATCCTGCACAGGGGCGGTTTGGGTGGGCCTTGAATTTTTCCGATCTTTGCCAGGAAACTCCAAAGAGAGATCCGACATCAATCCTTCCGCGAACGTATCCTGCCCATAGGCGGTCCGTGCGGGTCTTGTTGCTCCTCCAACTTCCAGGAAACTAGTGCCTGGGTCGGTTTCACCGATGAAGAGGTGGATGTCTCCGATGGGGACGATCAAGCATCGAGTAGGGTTCGTCTTCGCCGGGATCTAGAACTCGTCGGGGGGACGATCAGAATGTTGCCGAAGAAGAGAACACGGCCGATGGCTACAGTTCCACCGATTCCCGCAAAGATCTTGGTCCTCGCCCGTTGTAGAGCCTGAAGCGCCTCTTGCCCCACGGTGGGCGCCAACTGTCGTGGTATTGCCAACGAGTACACCATGGAGGGGTCCTCATAGTGCATGTTTAGAGATGTGGGGTAAGGCGAAAGGTTGGCGGGTACGAGGTAACACAACTTACCCAGGTTCAGATTCCACGACGGTGGCAGAGTCCTATTCCTTCTATAAATCATTATAATGGCAATACGCCGAGTTACAGGGATTGGTTCGCTATGCGTGATATGAGTTGAGTTATGCGTGCCCTAAAGGCTCCCATAGGCCCGACTTATATAGTCGCCATGTCCTAGGGTTACAGGCAAAGTCCTAGCCGGACAGGTTACAGAGTCCTACACGGTGTACAATCAGTCTAACTTGTCTTGCACTCCAAGGCTCCGGGTACATCGGTGACTTCTCTGTAACCTTCCTTTATCCGGCATGGGCCTCCCTTCTAGATCCATCTAACTGGGCCGCCCAGCAGGCCATGGGCCATTCTACCAACTGTGGGCCATCCGGGTTATCCGGATAAGAGACATGCTATGAGGATACCAATATAGCATATCCCCAACACATGACTCGAGCTTGAGCCGAAGCTATAGACAACAAGGTGAAATCGCACCTAGCTTTCATGTGATTTTGAATCTTCTTTGGATGGATTGCTACTTTATTCTGATATGCTATGTATGATGAAGTACAATCCTCAAGAAACCCCTCTGCTGGAACAAGACGACATGAGCAAGCAAGACGATAAAGAAGAAGAAAGGAACAAAGCCCCAAGACCGGCACTATCGACCACGACACTGGTACTATCGGCCCTACTCATCCTCAACGATCCAAGCCTGAAATACCAAGGCGGTACTACCACCACTGCCCGACCTGTACTATCGCTAGTGCAAAACTCGGCGAGTATTATCGGCACTACAGTCGGCCCACTATTCTACATGTCGTGTTTTCTTGCATATACCCTCTGGTATTTAAGCGGCACTAGACCAGTACTACCAATAAGATCGCCTAGCTTGGCCCGTCGGTACTATCTGGTCCCCTAGGCCGGTACTACCGCCTGCTCACGACGACTAAAGCTACTAGAAGAAGTGCCCCCGGTACTATCGCCGGGAAGGCTGGTAGTACCGCCCCTACGCGAGCATGTGTTCCTAAATATTCCTTTGGCCATCATGTAATTTTACCCTTAGTCTACCTTTTTGTATTTGCACTATAGTGGCTCAGATATAGGGTTAGACATACTTTGAATTGAATATATGAACTTTGCTCTCCTCCCAAGTGGGAAACGTAAACCTCTCCTTTTATTATATCTTGGAGTTATGTGAGACCTTTTCTATGACATTGGTTTCTCTTGGTGTGTGATTCTGGTAATGATTGATCTCTCCTCTAGCGATTCTACCAAGGCCTAGTATCTCCTCATGATTCTACCGAGGGCATATCGGTCTCTCACTCCGAGATTCTACCTCGTGATCTCTCTCTTCTATTGAGCTAGTAGATGACAACTGATTGCATTGTGTGTGTTGAGTGGGTTTGGTTTTACTTGTCGTGTTCATCGTTTCCCCTTCAAACCCCCTCGAATCCATGAAGATCGAACCATCCCCTAGAGGTTGGACCTCATCACACAACTTGTGGACGATGTAGCTAGTATTGCTTAATAATTAATTAATATTACAAATTTGATAAAAAAAAGAGCAAATGCAGGTAAATGTCCATACTGGGTGTGGCCCTGGATTTTCAAAAGTTAGCTTAAATATAGCCCATTGATGGGCCCAAGATAGATTAGATGTTGTCCATTAGTCCAATTGGCCCAATATTTAATCTGATCCACGTTAGGTCCTTTACCAAGTGCCAGGTGCAAATAATGCCAGACGTGGTGCGAAAGAAAAGCTCTGACAAACTAATGCCAAAGTGATACAAGTCTACCAGTGGAATACCTAAAAAAAAAGTCTACCATTGGAAAGTGCAAATTTCTGAAGGAAGGCATATCTCTGCGGTCTGCACGCAAAGGCACTGATGCACCAGCGCCAACGGCAGTACGGCCCACGCAATGTTTACGCGAAGGCGAACCCTGTACTCGCGCGGTTGAGCTCGATCGATCGGCACCATTTTCGTTGCCAACGCAGTGTGTCCGCAGCTGCCGCGCGCGACAAAACCTAGCTAGCGAGGTAGCTATAGCACCATCGATCTGGATCTTGGGATCTGACTCTAATCTCTCCAGTTTCCTTTTCTGCTTAACTAAACCACTAGCTTCTCCGAATGAACAGTGTAGCACCGCGGGAATCACGCGGGTTCCATTTGCTTTGCTTTGCTTTGCCCGTTCCGTTCCTATCGGCTCGCCTTGAGCGTCTCCTGCGTGCACCAACGGCTAAAAGCAACATGTAGACAGAGAACCAGACACGGCTTTCTTTCCCCTCGTACCATCATCGCCCCTGAATTTCTGGCGAATCGAAAGCAACTTTTCAAATCAAATCAAGGACTTCCGGAACCTGAAAAATGTCCCCGACTTGTCCGTTCCAATCGTTTGTATACACACGCTATAGATGGATTACGTAAAGACGATGAAAGGAATTCATTCACCAAGAAATAAACAAACTCACCAAACCCTATTAAAATTAAACCTCGTCCCAATCAAAACGGAAAATCGACGATTGGGATGGATCGACGGAGCACGAAACCAAGCTGCTAGCACCGCGCAATACCATGGCTGTGACTTGGGACTTGGGGTGGCCGGCGCCACTTGTCAGCGGATTGAGCCGACTGTTGTGACCGGTTCCCGTTGGAGCCTCCTCTTCCCGTGGGAGTGGGAGTGGGAGACGAGGAAGTCCGGGGTGCGTTCGTAGCCGGAGAAGACCTCCTCCCAGATCTCCGCGAAGGCGCGGAGGATGAGGTGGTGGTGGTGCGGCGCGTTCAGGGACAGGAACCGGTGCAGGAGCTCCCGCAGCTCGTCGCCGCCCACGATCTCCTTCTCCACGATCATCTGCAGCATCGACCGCCGGAAGTCGGCCAGCGGGTCCGCCGACTCCTTCACCACCGCCACGCTCTCCTCGATCCTCCTCGCGCCAGCGCCGCCTCCGCCCTCGCTCGAGGTCCGCCTGTGACGCCTGCCGCCGACGCCGACGTTCTCGGCGGTGGCGTCCTGGAGGGAGCGGACGGTGCGCTCCAGCTCCCCCAGCTGCCGCAGGAGCGCGGCCACGCTGGGCGTGCTCCCCACGCTCGTGTCCGCGTCGTCCGCGGAGGAGGGGGAGAACGAGGAGGAGGGCGCCGCCGCGGTGGAGACCATCGACGCCGACTTGCCGTTCCCCGCCCGCCACGTCCCCTTGGTGGTGTCGGTGGTGGCCGTGGACATGGTAGTTGTTGTGGTGGTAGTGGCAGTCGACGTGTTGGTGGGCGGCGTGGCCATGGGTGACTGCTTGTCGGAGCCGTCTGAGATGGACACGGCCTTGGAGCCGCCGCACCCGCACATGAAGCCGCGGCCCTTCCTCTTGATGCGCAGCCCGCCGCCGGAGCCGCGGCGGCGCAGTATCATCGCCTTCATCGATCGATCGATCGAGAGCCTTCGCCTTCTCCTTCTCCTTCTCCTTCTCGGTTCGGTTGCGAGCGTGCGGTGCGGGCGCGCGGGGCGAGGAGCCTGCGCCGTGTGTGAAGTGCTTGTGGTGTGTACTACTGGAGTGAAGAGAAAACCCATGGTTTATAATGTGGCAGCCGGCCGCCTTGCAAAGTCAAACGGCTATATTAGTTTTTTGCGTGGAAGCAATCTGATGTTGGTGAAACGGTCAGATGAAAACTAAGCACAGACTTATCTGTATTTAAACACGCACCGTACTTGTACTGACTTCTCGCAAATCAAATAAATCGGACAGGTGATCTGTGTAACTTGCTCGTCAATTAATTTGAGACTAGCTGCATCACGTGAAAAATTCGCTACTGTACAAAAACATCACATGAGAAGTATCTTCAGAACAAGATAAAGGTCTTCTAATATGGTATACCACATGAAAAATTCGCTAAAAAAGAATCACATGAAAAGTTCCGATCAGAACAAGATAAAATAAAGGTCTTCTAATTATAGACATTGGTCTGTTTTTAGCAGCCCTCATTTTTCACTGATGTGTTAAAAAACGAAATTCAGCGAATTTGAATGTGCTTCAAATCTTCCCCCCAAAACATGCCCCACACAAGTTGATTTTAGGGATGTTTAGGGCTGCTTGAGTGATTCTAGTGAACTTGTGAAATGTTTCTATGTGAACACCCCAATTGCAAGTCTCTATTGGAGAATATTATGTTCACAAAGTTTAGGGCAAACTAGTATAAAAACACATTTTCACCACGTGAATATTTATCCTTTTTTTTGTAAACGGTGACACACATTTAACTCCCATTGAGCTGATTATATCATGAACCTGCAGCTAACAAGAAATATGTAAAGGCCGGTCAACCAGATGAGATTATCAAAGTTGATCGAGCTGCCTAAGGGTAAGATCAACCTTTTACCCACTAATTGTGACCCTTAGACAATATTTTGACGATTACACGGACTTGTATCCGCTAGGGAGCGGTTCGTAGCCAGGCACACCCACTCGACAAAGTTAAGAGAAAATTATAATTTGACTAAATCTGCTAAAATATGAGAGAATTTAACATAATATGGTATGCCATTAAATGTGGTGTACATAAGATTTTTCAGAAGTAAAACAAGTAACGTTTAACCAAGTATATACAAAATGTACCAACATCTAGATTATCAAATTAATAGCAACAGATTCATTGTGATGTATATTTTTGTATGATATACATTTAGTATTATAGATATATATATATAGTTTTCTCAATAAATTTGGTCAAAGTATACATTATTTGACTTTTGAGCATATGCACTATGTTGTAGCAAATAGGGAGTATAATTTTGTTTGTAGGTGTGCTATATATTAACTGCACGCACATTTCTACCACACCGGCATTAGCAACGCCGCACAAAGTTGACATTTCTTAAAGTTGTATGGCTATGCATCTTAATGCGGAAGTGAGTAAAATATCAGCTTCTGAGGCGATCGACAAGATGTGACAAGGTAGCCGAAAATACTAGCTTAGCTAGCTCTAATTAATGGTTAGCAATAAGAAAGTTACCAAAGGAATGGTCCTACAAATTAACAAATCTTGTTTTAATTCGATCGATGGGCCTACGAACCATGATGTGAGATGCCTTTTGGAAAGAAAGAAAGGAAAGAGAGCTTGGTAGATGTATCACGTCCACGTATAGGATCGATAGCTAGAAGGGGCTAGTTTTTGTCCCATTGCATTAGCTGTTGATACATTTCCATCGCTCTAGGTAGGATGTCATTAGGCCTTTGAAAAGTGACTTTGTTGATTAAAAACCGGTACTGGAGTACTTCATTTAACCAACGCATCTGAATTTTGTGTTTAACGTTGCATGCACAGGTAGATACTCCTGAATTATGCGGCAGATAATGCTGCTACGTTGTTGCCCCCATGGATGCATGCATTTGTTGTTGTTGTCCAATTCACAAAAATGAAAATGACTATGTGGTTCTGACACATATTGCTGCCTTATAGCAATGATTTAGATCATCAAATATTTATATATCACGCAATCTATTTATGGTGAGTTAATTAACCGCCGGTTCCATTTTCACCTCATGTCTATGTAGATATAGAATAGTGGCAGTACCAAATTTGTTTGCGTCAACCGAACTTATATGTGGCGTTTCAATTTAATTTTGAAATGCAGGTTAGGGTATCGTGATCTTATCTAATTGCACATACGACATCACATATCAATGCATGCAAGCACCAAAAGGAACCACACGTAACAAAGGGATACTCCTGGTATTTATTTATGGTTCAACTATGCTTTGTTTATCAGAAGAAATGGTTAAATTGGAGAGAGTGCACATAGTTTACGTCTGGAAATCATGTCGGCCATCTAATCAAGTGCTCCTAACACTCAAGTGGGGATGGACTTGCCAGCGAATTATTAACCAAGAAGCAACCAAAAAGAGCATTATGTGCCGCGATGATTACAAATGTCACCTAAAATGCGGATTAGATCGCATAAACATATGGGTTAGCTTGGCTCTTCTTACACAAACACGGGTGGTAGCACGTCTTCTCTCCCCTCCCCCCCTTGGACGTACTACTACGAGTGGAGTGGGCGCAATAATTCGGTATCCGACACCACCCATGATTTGGCCGTCTTTCCTCGGCATTTGGACGGCACGGCTGCTCCGCTTTTCCCAGCATGGATGGATGCTTTCCTCTCTCTGCCACAGGCTTTCTGCCCTATCGTCTCTCGCGTGTGCGTGTGTGCATGCAGACTGAGACTGTCTCACGCCCTTTTCGATCGTGCTCGAGTAGTAACCTTGGCCGGCCGTGCCCGTGGTCTGATCTCAGTCAAGACTCGAGTCTCATGTTTCAGCCTGCATGCATGCATGATACCGCCGGGGCAGAAGAGATATAATCCGGGTTTGAGTAGGTGGTAGAAGTCATAGAACTGCTTTGTGGGTAGTTGGAGAGCGATTAATTTCTTTTTTTCCCAGGCTTTCTTCCTTGTGAAAATAGGAAAAAAAAACTCCATGCTAGCTGAGTACTTCCGTTGCACACGGTCGATGTTAAATGTTTGCGTTGCACATTGGGCCTAGATTTGTCCAACCAAAGGGAAACGGAAACGAGAATTACCAGCACATTCAGCACGCACAAGTTGGGCAGCTGTGACTTGTCTTGCCCATCGATATCGTTGGGCTTCTTCAGGTGGGCCGTTTTTCTTTTCACCTATCAAATTCCTTTGAGAAAAGCCCAATGAGATAACATTGAGAGAAGAAAACCTTTTTAACCTTATTGGACCGGGCTCAGTATGCACTGGGGGCTGTTGGGGACAACTGCTACGTTCAGGTTCCATGATGCTTTATCGCAACTCCATTTCACTTCTCATGGTTATTTTGATTTCTCCTCGCCAAAAGAGAAAAATTTGATCACCTTTATTTGTTCCAACAAATACTACTCCCTCCAATCCATATTAACTGTTCCGGTTTAGTTTAAATCTAAACTAAAACCACCACAAATATTTTGTATTATAGTACTTTGTTCATAACGGTCCCTACCCTAGGTATCGTCCATTCGTCATACTTGATGAAGTGCTGAAACAGAAATATACTTCTCAGTTTGTCACCATCTTGTCAAGCGAGGAGCCGTGGAGGCATTCTTTACGACCAGTCACTTTGGAGACCTTTTTTTAATAAAAAGAATGTATTAAAATCTCAGAAATACTAAATATAGCAAATATTTGCAAAACTGAAATGTCCTAAAGGTATTACGGGTACACACAACCCTAGAACAAAAAGAAGAAAAAGAATAAGAATAAAGATAAGAAGAAAAAGAACAAGAAGTAAAGAATTACGCTACATTGATCAAAACATTGTAGCAACGGCACAAATCACTACCAAGACAACACCCGGAGTTTAAATTCTCCAAAAAAACATCGCCCCCGAGAAGAAAATAGTGCGCATGCATCGTTGACACACCCCTCTTGAAGACACACGACCAGAAAAGGGGGTGTGCACGACCGAATCCCATCGGATCCTGCAATCTGTAGGCATGAATTTCCCAATAAAGATCTCCGTCATAGCCTTCCCAAACCCGTCACCGGCAGATCAATGAGGCCAAGCATAAGGTAGAACATCGTCTTTGCGCGAGAAGAACCCTAGAATCGCCTGCTTTACTCAATTCGAGCTAGTAGACCCTACACCACCATTCAGCTGCAGAGGATTCAGACCGAAGCCGACTTCACTACATCTAGCACAGAGACCCAAAAGGGCCCGCACCGCCACTCACGAGGGAAGCAACCTGTGTAGCTGATGTCAGTGGCCACCGCGACCCACCGGCCTAGATCACGCCCAGGATGGGCCCGCTATCGCCGCACTCCTTGGTCGCAACGCCTCATGTGTCATTGGCGAGGGCCGTCACCTTGCCTGATCCGCCCTCCGCCAACACCACCACCATCGCGCCTTCTCTTCCACAAACCATCATCTGTCAGGCTGTAAGTGGGAGTGGGATGTCTGCGGCGCCACATATCAGCTTATGCGGACGTGCGCAACAGAGGTGAGGAAATTAGTAGGATTTTGCGGCGGTCCGCATAGTCCGGCATACTCGAATCAGGATGTAAGTAGTGGTGGTTCGCGACCTTTTGTTTCCTCCTGACCGGCGCCGCCGGGTCATCACCACGCGGGTGAGGCCGTTGCTCATCCGCCCTCGTCGGCGCCGCCGGTTCGCGTTCATGCAGGCGAAGCCGCTGCTGATCATCCACTGCCTGCAGAGCCTACCTAGACACAGGCACATGCCGCTGTTGCCGCTCCTTCCGGCCACTCGCCGGAGGCCCACACCGCTGAGGGTTGTGCCTCACGTGCATGGCGGTACTTTAGGCAAATTGTCTCAAAACTATCACCAGCGCCGGGAGGTCAGTTTGCCGTCCCCGCCAGCATTTCCTCCCACCGGCATGCTGCCCAGGCCCCACGCCTTGTTCCTGCGCGCTGCCGGCATGAGGCTGAACAGACGTAGCTGCCGGAGTGGCAGGCGGCGGTGGGAGGGGCGCTCACGCTCTCCTCGCCCTCTTACCCTCTCGTCTCGTCCCTTGACCACCTGAACCTGTATAGTATTTCATTATCTCAGTTCAGATTGGAAATTCAATGACTCCATGGAATCTACATATATAATGTCATTTGCGTTGAAGGCAAAAATAATTCAGTGTGTTAGTTCCAGGCTACTATCGATAGATGCAATATAGGATTAGATCGGAAGATCTGAGAGAGAGAGAGAGAGAGAGAGAGAGAGAGAGAGAGAGAGGTACCACCTGCGCCTGTGCTTGACGAGCATGAACCGGAGGGGATGCTGGAGCTGGTTCCGGTGTCGGTGGCCATGGGAAAGGGGAGTGGGGTGAGCGTGCAGCTAGGGTGGCGGCGGTGGAGCTTTCCGTCGGCGCAGCGCTAGCCTAGATCGGATTGGCTTGTGGGTGGGGCGGCTAGGGCATGGCTAACCTCGTGAGGCGTGCTGCCGGCCCCCCACCTCCTTAATATAGCGCTGGTCGACAGGGGCCCACCAACCAGATGCGGTTCGGTGCCCCCGATCAGGGCGCGGATAGGGTTCCTATCGAGTCGTTGGACTCATGGGGTGGAGATCAATCTAACATTCTCCCCCTTGATATCAATTTTACTTTTAACTTTATACTTTATACTTTACTCGTTTTATCACAGATCGGTACATAGAGCATGTTTCATCGTCTCGGCTCAATTGCCGATAGAATCATACATCCATTACATACTTTTCTATTTTAAAACAAATCATGTTACTTTTGGGCCTCAGCAGTCCAGGAATCACAGACTTTCCATTAAACCCATGCCGGATATGTGTTCCTTGAACACATTGGGTGGTAAGCCTTTCGTTAGCGTATCCGCAAGCATATCCTTTGTCCTTATATGCTCGAGACTTATAGATTGATTCTGGACTTTGTCCTTCACAATATAATACTTTATATCTATCAACTTTGTAGCATTACTCGACTTGTTGTTGTGAGCATAGAATACTGCGGGCTCGTTGTCACAGTACATCTTTAGTGGCCTGCTAATGCAGTCTACCACTTTCAAGTCGGGTAGAAATTTCTTTAACCATAGCGCCTGTTCGATGGCCTCATAACATGCTATAAACTCTGCATACATCGTAGATGATGCAACTATCGACTGTTTGGCGCTTCTCCACGAAATAGCACCTCCTGCGAGAGTAAAGACATATCCTGTCGTGGACTTTATGTCTTCTTTATCTCCCACAAAATCTGCATCTGAATACCCTTTTATCTCTAGGGAATCAGATCTTTTATATGTTAGCATGCGGCCTTTTATGCCTTGCACATAACGCAAAGCTTTCTTTACCATATTCCAGTGCTCTGTGTCTGGATTCTCTTGATATCTATCGAGTACCCCGGTGATAAAAGCTAAGTCAGGGTGAGTGCACACCTGTGCATACTGTAAGCTTCCAACAGCCGAAGCATATGGTACTGACTTCATTTGATCGATCTCATATTGGTTCTTTGGACATTGGAATTTTCCAAAACTATCGCCCTTGACTATGGGAGCAGGTGTTGCATTACTCACATGCATATTGTATTTCTTTAAAATCTTTTCACAATATGCTTTCTGCGACAGTCCTAACACTCCATTCTTTCTATCTCGGTGAATTTCTATGCCCAAAACATAAGAAGCTTCACCAAGGTCTTTCATATCAAAATTTGAAGACAATAACTTCTTTATTTCTAGTAGTAGACTGACATCGATGCTAGCAAGCAAGATGTCATCCACATATAGAATTAGGAAAATATATTTCCCACTTTTAAACTTTGCATAAATGCAGTTGTCCTCTACATTCTCTTTGAATCCAAATCTTTTAATTGTATCATTGAACTTTAAATATCATTGCCTAGAGGCTTGCTTTAACCCATAAATGGATTTCTTTAGGAAGCATCCCATATGTTCCTTTCCCTCCATGAAAAAACCCTTGGGTTGTTTCATGTAAACATTTTCTTCTAAATATCCATTTAGAAGTGCCGTTTTAACATCCATTTGATGCAACTCTAAATCAAAATGTGCAACTAGTGCCATTATGATTCTGAAGGAGTCCTTACATGAGACTAGAGAAAAAGTCTTATTGTAATCTACCCCTTCTCTTTGCGTAAATCCTTTTGCCACAAGTCTAGCTTTGTACTTTTCTACATTCCCATTGGAGTCATACTTTGTTTTGTAGACCCATTTGCATCCTACTGTTTTGGCTCCTTTAGGAATTTCCTCTAAGTCCCAAACATTGTTAGAACTCATCGATTTCATTTCATCTTCCATTGCCTCCACCCACTTGGCTGAGTGAGGGCTTCTCATGGCTTCTTCATATGAGGTAGGATCGCCCTCCATATGAACTGTTTCTGTGTTGTAGACTTTGTAAATTTCTTTGGAAATGGATGGTCTTCGTTCTCTTTTAGACCTTCTGAGTTCATCAGACTCTTGCTCATTTCGTGCCTCGGGTTCTGGCACATTTTCAGTATGTGGCTGTTCTGGCTCCATTTCATGCTCAACAGTGGGTTCAGGTGGCTCCTGATGGACAGGTTCCGAACCTTCTCTCATTGTTGTCACGTGTGGAGTCACAACAGGTGCCGGCACCACAACCTCAGGGGTTGTAGATGGTGGCACAACAGGTAGCGAGAAAAATGGCTCCTGAGTCATCGAATTAGGTGCATGCACCCTCTTCTCCTAAAGATCAATTGTCCGAGCTACCGTGCTCCCCCTCATCAATTCGTCCTCCAAGAAGACTACATGTCTTGTTTCTACAAACTTCGTGTACCTGTCAGGACAGTAGAAACGATAGCCTTTTGATTTATCTGGATAACCAATAAAGTGGCAAGATACTGTTTTGGGGTCTAACTTTGCAATGTTTGGATTGAAAACTTTTTCCTCGGCTGGGCTCCCCCAGACCATCAAGTGGTGCAGAGAGGGAACTCTGCCTGTCCGCAATTCATACGGTGTTTTGGACACCGACTTACTTGGTACTCTGTTGAGAATGTGAATGGCGGTTTTAAGCGCCTCCATCCACAATCCCAATGGGAGGGTGGAATAGCTCATCATGTTACGCACCATATCCATAAGGGTACGGTTACGCCTTTCAGCTGCTCCATTTTGCTGAGGTTCGCCCGGCATAGAATACTGGGTGACTATTCCATTTTCCTGTAGGAACCTTGCAAAATATCCTGGTACTTGACCATATGGAGTATGCCGACCGTAGTACTCCCCCCCCCCCACGGTCAGATCGGACTATTTTAATTCTTTTATCATGCTGATTTTCTACTTCAGCTTTGAAAATTTTAAATTTATCCAATGCTTCAGATCTTTCTTTAATTAGATAAATGTAACCATACCGGGAGTGATCATCCGTGAATGTTATGAATGAATCATAACGATGCACACTTTTCATAGGAAACGGTCCACAAATATCAGTGTGGATGATTTCTAATGTTGCTATACTTTGGTTTGCACCCTTTTTAATTTGCTTTACATACTTTCCTTTGATGCAATCTATGCATTGCTCGATGTCTGAGAACTCTAACGGAGGAAGAATGTCATTTTTAATGAGGCTTTCTATTCTTCCCCTCGAAATATGGCCTAATCTACAGTGCCATAACTTCGATGAGTCAAGAGTTTGCTTTCTTTTCTTTTATTCTTTGTTCGACAAGGGAACTTGTTCGCTCACATCACACACATAAAACACTTTCTCATACAAGGATAATAAATAAAGCTTGTCATGTAGTGAAGCAACACCCACACAAGTATCTTTCAACCAAATGACACATTTGCCATGTCCAAAATAACACTCATACATGTCTTTATCTAGGCATGACACACTTATTAAGTTTCTATGGATGGAAGGAACAAATAAAACATCCTTAAGCAGAAGAGTAAAGCCATCAGCTAGCTCCAGAGGAATGTCGCCACCAGCCTCCACTTCTGCTTGAATTCCATTCGCAACTTCAATGAGTCTTTCTCTTCTTGGAAAAATCCTTGTCGAATGGAATCCCTGTAAAGAGTTGGCAACATAAACAGTTGCACCAGAGTCAATCCACCAAGTAGATTTAGAAAACTTTTCATACAAGGATTCATTTACAAAAGAGACTATGTCTTTACCGTTCTTTGACATTATGGACTTTAGCCATATGGGTAAATCCTTTTTGAAGTGTCCAGGCTTTTTGTAATGGTGGCACTGGTCATTGTCCCCAGGGAGATATTGCTGATACTGATGCTGGTGCTATAGGGGGCCCTTGCCATGTGGCTTGGAAGGGGAGCCACCATGGTTACTGTTGGTGAAGGTCCTCTTCCTGTTGTCCTTCACGTAGTTCAAAGAACCACCATGAATGGACTTAAGCCTTTCTTCCTCTTGAGAACACATCCCTATGGTCTTTTCAATGTCCCACTTTTCAGGGGACATGTTATAGTTGATGACGAAGTTCTCGAACTGTTGGGGAAGAGAGGCCATGACAAGATGCACCAGTAGAGCATGCTTGAGATCGAGGTCCGCATCCATGGGCTTTAACTTAGCCGCCATGTTGGACATTCTCAAGATGTGCTCTCTAATGTCATGTGGCCCTCCCGTATACTTTTATGTCACCAGCTGTTTTAGCAGCTGGGTTGCATGCATCTTTGAAGAGCCAGTAAACTGGCTCTTTATCTTTGCTAGGTACTCACCAACAGAGGCACACTCTTCGATTGAGCCCACTATTGCATTCTCAATCGTATTCTTGACAAAGGCCAATCACTTTTTGTTTGCATTGACCCACTTTTGGTTATCTATCGAGTAGGCCAACTCCAATGGAGCATGGTCTCTATTTCTCTTTTCCCATGCAACACTATCCTCAGTATCACCCCTCACTTGGTCCTCAGGCTTGAATGGATGTTTAGTTTCAACAACCCAGTCCACCTCGGCGCAGACGAAGGCCAGGTCTACCTTTTTCCTCCACTCAGAATAGTTATCTCCTCTAAGCAGGGGAATGTCCTTCAGGCAGCTCATGAGGTTGAGACCTCCTAAAAACCATAACAGATGCGAGACAACAAAAAACAACTGTATGCATTAATCCAACGTTGGTATAAATTAAGCATGCAATTATTTGTTCCATTTAAAATTATATCACCGTTGGGTAAAGATAAAATTAAATGCACCTTTAATACATAATAAAAGGGATCATGATCATGTTTACTCCCTCCGTCCTGGTTTAAATGACACAATTTGCAAATCATGCAATCCTAAAATACTTAGACACAAAAGCATTTAATCTCTATAATTACTCCAATGTGAAAAGAACAAACTGCTTGCATGCACATGTGTGAATAAATGTGAACGCTTTCTTAACTCTTTTTTTCTCATGCATGTTCTACTTCATGCTATTAAATGGACCAATTAGATGACACTTAGGGCCTAGAGAATTGTAAATTGTGTCCTTTAAACCGGGATGGAGGAAATATTAATAACGTTGGTCAATTAATAACATGGAGCATAATCAACTTTAAAACATTTAATACCATCTTTTAAAAACAAAATTCAATACACTTTATTTCATTCTGGCAATTTAAATCAACTATTTTGCAACAGAAACAATTACTACAGCAGTCATAAACTTTAAACTTTATAGAAAAAATTCCGCCTCTCTCATATTCTCTAGTCAAATATTCACTGGAAATATTGAATAGATAAAACTATGTGAAAAAATGCTTAAAAACTAAGCAAAACAATTATAACAACTAATAAAATTGTTCTGTAAAAAATAAAACAATAAACTATTAAAAAACAGTTGTCTGGTTTTGGCCAGTCAATGGCGTCTAACGCTATCTCGTCACGCTGTGTCAGCTGAGGCGCCAGCCTAGCCCGCCAAACACAACCCCCCAGAAGCCCATAGCCAGCCCCCGCGTGCGGCTGCTATCTGACGCGCGCGCGTCTGCGTGCTGCCGCGCAGCAGCGGCTCGGTGCGAGGCCTCGTGGCCCACATGGCCCATCAGCCCTGCATCACCCCCGCGTCCGTAGGCCCGCTAGCACCGATCAATCCACCCATTCCCTCTACCCTAGATCCCACGGCTGCCCGCGCCCCTCGGAGGGATAAAACCAGCCCGCGACGCAGCCCCCCTAAAAACCCTAGCTCATTTGCCCCCTCTGTCCATCCCATGCCCCTTTGCTCCTCTCTCTCTGGCAGCGGCGTGGAGGTTCGGTGAGGCGGCTGCGCCGCCCGGCAGCACCGCCAGCTGCGAGCCCCTCCCTCCCACGCGCTAGCTCTCCCACAAGCCCCCACCCCCTTACTCTCTGCCGCGTCCATGGTTGCCTTCTGGCGGCGGCGCTGGAGCGCCCTTGCCAAGGTTCAAGAAAGCGCAATTATGCGTACGCTTAAGCGTGCTTAAGCGTTGAGCGATGGCAAAACGAGCTTCGCTTAGACGTAAGCGACCCATTAAGCACTGATAAGGACCATTAGCGCAATAAGAACGTAAAAGACTCGTTCTTATGGTCTGCTTCGTGGTACAGAACTGGCCCAGTAGGGCCCATAATGAAACCCTAGTGTTCTAACCCAATTTGAGCCGTTCATCCTTTTAGATCCGAGTCTTCCATCTAGTCTCCTCATCTCTTTCTCTGACCTTCTTTCCTTTGACGTACGCATACATAAGAATAATGGCGGCGCTGCAGGCACTTCCCCTTCTCTACATCCGCCACCTCTTCTTTCCCGCAGCAATCAACACTCTTCTCTACCCCTCCTCTACTTCTCCTATGCTTCTGGATGCAAACCTACTACTAAGCCAGTGAATCTTAGAAAAGCTTAAGCGCGTTTAAGCAACGCTTAAGCGCCCAAAACTCTAAGCGAGATCCCAATGCTCCGCTTACGCTTTCCGCTTTCTTGAACCTTGGCCCTTGCTCTGCAAGCGGCGGCGTCCCCAGCGCGAGGCCGGCGACGAGCCTCCCTTCCTTTTCTAGCTTTCTCCTTCTACCTCCCACCTCCCCCGACCCCGCGAGTAGCAGAGAACAGAGAAGGAGATGGCGGCGGTGCCTCCCCTTGGCTCCTTGCCGACGCGTGCATCCACCCGAGGGTGGGTGCACGGCCGTCAAGTGGCCGAGGTGGGGCAGATCCTTTCCCGGCGATGGCCGGGGCGACTTTTCTTTCAATTTGGGGTTTTTATTTGACTTTTCTTTTTCGGGTGGGGATTTGCATGCGGGATCTGGGAGAAACTAGGGTTAGGATTTAAATCTTTGGGATTTTCTTTGCCCCCGAAGGGGTGTGTTCTTCTTCCGACGCCTCGGCATGCCGATGCGTGTCGAGATAGAGAGGAACGACGCGGCCAGAGGGGCAAGGCGCACTTTAGGGGTTGGATCTAGGGTTTTCCTTTTGCATTTTTCTGTTTCTACCGAAAGAACTAGAGCTAGAGACTGCTCTGATACCATTGTTAGTTCTAGGCTACTATCGGTAGATGCACTATAGGATTAGATCGGAAGATCTGAGAGAGAGAGAGAGAGAGAGAGAGAGAGAGAGAGAGAGAGAGAGAGAGAGAGAGAGAGAGAGAGGTACCACCTGCGCCTGTGCTTGACGAGCATGAACCGGAGGGGATGCTGAAGCTGGTTCCGGCGTCGGTGGCCATGGGAAAAGGGAGTGGGGTGAGCATGCAGCTAGGGTGGCGGCGGTGGAGCTTCCCGTCGGCGCAGCGCTAGCCTAGATCGGATTGGCTTGTGGGTGGGGCGGCTAGAGCACGGCTAACCTCGTAAGGCATGCTGCCGGTCCCCTACCTCCTTAATATAACGCTGGTCGACAGGGGCCCACCAACCAAATGCGGTCGGGCGCTTTCGATCAGGGCACGAATAGGGTTTCCATCGAGTCATTGGACTCGGTGGGGTGGAGATCAGTCTAACACACTGTCCTGCAGACACCTACGCGACACCAGCTCATGTTCTGCTCTCCCATTCTATTTCTCAGCGAGAGAGAACTAAATCCAGTCTGGAACCTGCAAGTAGTTAGCAATTGCTTTTCTTCTCTGATTAACGTGTCTCTTATACGGGTTTGCGGCAGCCGCGAATAGTATGTAGGCTGCATGCGTACACCCACATAAGTTAAGCGGCATATGCGGCAATACGCGGGACGCCCGCAGGTTGACCCACTTACAGCGTGAATCATCTGCACGCGTTCGCCGCCGTGCATTTCTGCCCGATGCACCGTCGCAGCGTGCCTCCTCCTCAGCCCTCTGCCTTTGGCGAGACAGAGGCGCCCGCCGCGGCAACGGCAAGTGGGATCGGCCTATGTCACTTCGGAGACTTGAAGTCTTAGAACCGTTGGATTTATCTTCACAGTGCATTGGTTCACCTCTTTCCACGATTCCGACGGTGGAAAGGATGCACACGTGACAGGCAATCGAGGCTAGGCTCTGGCGTGTGGTACTCCATAAGCAATTATTAGCCCAAAATAAGCAATTATTAGCTAGTTTGTAGGCATCTGATGGAGATAGGTCGAGGTTCATGTCTTGGATAAGTGATGAGGCGCGGGACTTCGCCACAAGCTACACCACGACGGCCCTCAGCCGACATCTAGCGACATATTGCACCGGTGGCCGGTGGGCGGTGGCCGGTGGCCGGTGCCACGCGTGCAACCAGCCAGCCTCCAGCCGCCGGCCACATCCCACGACATCGATTGATCTGTACGTGGAATTGTGGATGCATGCAGAGACGGCAGGAATCTTTGGACTCGCCCTTTCCGCTGGGCCCAAACGGAGCCGACCAAAACAACATGCAAAGCAGCTAGTAGCAACACGATCGCCTAAAAGAGTTGCAAACCAATTATGCTGGCAATGACTCCCTCGGCCTATCGTCCCTATGGCCTATATCCACCGCCCCTTCCCAAATCATCCGACGTAAGTAGAAAATAGCGAAGATAGGGATAGAGACCGGCAAAAAGTTTAAGGGTTATCCAGCAGCGATCAATCTAAGAGCATTTCCACTCGCCTATTCAGGACGCCGTTCGGACGTCGAATTTCGATCCGGACGCCGAAAATCGGCCCAGTCGCGTACCCAGGGATCTGTTTTTGTCCGGATTTCGGTGTGTTTTGGTCCGGCTATCCAGGCTGTACCCAGGATCCCGGGTACGTCCTGGGAACGCCGGACTCAATAAACGGGCGGCTGCTCGGCGAGAGAAGGCGCGCTCCACTCCGCCAATTCCTCTTTTCTTCCCCTTCCCGCCTTTCTTCCCCATTCCCCCATCCCCGCCACTCCGCCGAGCTCCCCGCCCGACATGCCGCCCAAGAGCTTCGTCCAACCCAGATCGACCCTTGGCGAGGGTCCGGCGGAGAAGAAGGCGAGGAATCCGAGAGCGCCGCCGACCAAGCCGGAGGGCATGTCGTCGGCCGAGTGGGAGAAGGAGCAGGCCAGGCAGATCTTGTCGTCCGAGCGGAAGGACAGGAAGGAGAGGGCGAAGCTCCGGCAACAACAAGCGGAGGAGGAGAAGGCGATGGTAAAGCCGACAGCAGAAGAGCAGGCGATGGTGAAGGCGAAGCAGGCGGCGGCGACGCGTTTGGCGTTGATGGCTGCGCCGTAGCCACCACACTGGAGAAGCCAGGCGAGCGTTGGATCACCCTCCGGATTATCGCCGATCTCTCCGTCCGGCTTCCAGGAGAACCAGGCGGCTGCTCGGCAGAGGTACTCCTCGTTGCCCGAGTTCGACGACGGCTTCAACCCCAATGTGATCTTCCCCTGCCCGGCGTTGCGCCCTCCTTCGGCCTTCGGCGTGGACATCAACCTCCCCTACTCCGCCTCTCCGGCGTACGCAAGCCCCGCTCTGCGCCGCGGACCGCTGCCTTTCGGCGGAAGCTCGGCGCCCTTCGGCGAGGCCGACGCGCGCAACCTGTTCGGCGGAATGCCGGGCGCCCTTCCGGCCGGCATGACGGTCGAGGCGTACATGGAGGACCTGATTGCAACAGGCTCGGCGACGAACCACCCCTCCTTCTTCACGGAAGAGCAGACCCGGCCCGACGCCGAGCATGGCATCGAGTCCCAGGACCTCGCCGACACCGACGCCGAGGAGACGCATGTCGAGCAGACGCAGCCAGAGGACGCCGAGGCTGAGGCGAAAGGCAAGAAGGGGAAGAAGAAGTCGGGCACTTCGGTGGACGCTCGGATCAAGTGGACCATGGCCGAGGACACCTGCCTCGCCGAAGCTTGGAAAACGGTGAGCATGGATCCGATCACCGGTGCTAACCAAAATTCCGACAATTATTGGCGGCGCGTGAAGGCAGCATTCGACGAGCGAAGCATGTGCGACCCAAAGTATCGCAAGATCCACATGGAGCAAGGGGAAAAGGCTATTACCAATCATTGAAAGATTATCCAAACTGCCTGTAGCAAGTGGCACAACTGCATGGAAGAGGTCGGCCGCACACAAGCCAGTGGAGAGAACATGGATAACAAGGTACTCGCGGACACTAGCTTTGTCGTGCACTCTCTTCCATTTTGACAAACTTGACACACTTTCATTTTGCAGTTGCGTCGTGCACTTGCTCTGTTTCGAGAGGACATGAAGATGGAGTTCAAGTTCCATCATGTCTTCGAGAAAATCGAGCATTCCGAGAAGTGGCGGGACACTCGCCTGAGTCTCTCCAAGAGCAAGGACGACATCTACAACCCCGAGGCCCCGGCCGCTGCTGCCAGCGAAGGAAGACCTGAGCTCGTCCAGAAGAAGGCGAAGATGCTCAAGGCCGTCGGACCTCCCGCCGAGCGTCTCCAGGCTTCGATCGAGAAATGCCTCGCCGACACGAGGGCGCATGCCGAGAAGAGGGCTGAGAAGAGCGAGGAGCGCTGGAAGAAGTTGATCGAGACACAAGGGGAAAAGGTGGCCCCCATCAAGGCCAACCTCACCGAGAAGAATTACAACTACGCCGTCAAGAAGCGCAACACGGACCTCAAGTTCCTCATGGGCGGCTAGGACACGTCAAATATGAGCTCGCCTGTCAAGGCCTGATACATGGCTCAACGTTAGGCCATCCTGCAGGGCATGATCATGGCGTCCCTTTCCTCTGCATCGAACGTGCCTGCGCCGAACGCCCCCACGTCGAGCTCTGCTTCGACTTCCTCTAACCCGACAAACTTCACCGGCGAGATGGACGACAACGCCGCGTCAGCCACGCCGCAGGATCCCATCCCCATCGACGACTGAGAGTTGTTTCCCCTGTTATGTAATAAAAATCTGTAGCCGAACTTGTGGGCGTATCTGTCGAACACCTTGTGGCCGAGCACTCGCCGGCGGGAATGATAAAGATTCAAATATATTGTTGTTTTGTGTTCGTCTGGGTACTCGGCCTGGATACGCAAGTGAGAAACTGGGCGTACCCAGGCCGAAAACTTACGCCGTCCGGCCTGAAAAAGGTCCGGATTTCGGTTTAAATTCGCCCAACGAGTGAAGATACTCTAACTAGCTCGACCATGAAGTCATACTTTCTATGAATATGGCAAAAACATCCACGGAGACAAAATGTGGCTCTCATAATTGATAGGCAACATGGGGAATTAAATAATCTAAAAACAAAACAACTACTTTTTTCTTCTCAAAATGGATGCCTTAGATTTGTCAAAAGTTAGATGAATCTGTTTACTAAACATTGTTTAGATTTATCCAAATTTGGAAAAACTAAGATGTCTATTTTAAGACGGAGAGAGTAGTATTTCAACACCACATTCATGCACATAGATTCGAAAATGGTTGCTGGAAGGAAACTAAGTAACCAATATATACGGAGAATGAACAGATTTAACCCAAAACTTGGACAAGTAAGCGACTTTTATTACACATTTAGGACAATTATATACTACCTCCGTCCCAAAGCTTAAGGATTATATTTTTTCTAAAATTCGAATTATGTAAAATTTGATCAAGTTTTTAGAAAAAATATTAATATTCCATATCCTTTGATATATTATAAAACATATTTTCACATGGTATCTATATAATATTATAGTTTTTGATAGTTTTTCTAAAATTTTAATGAAACTTTCCGTAGCTTGACTTTTCAAAAAAAAAAAAGTCTTAAGTTTTGGAACAGAGGTAGTACTGATTTTGACATGCATCTAGTACAAGTACTAGGAGTTTTAAGCTACTTTCCTGAACAATGCAACAACAATCTCAACACAGGTGGACGCAACTTTCAGGTGATGTGACGACCCACAAGTATAGGGGATCACAACAGTCTTCGAGTGTAGTATAACCCAATTTATTATTTTGACATAAGGGGAGACAAATAATACTTATAAGCCTTAATAATTGAGTTGTCAATTCAGCTGCACCTGAAAATAGTCTTGCTCACAGTAGTTTATTAGTAGTAAGAGTTTTGTAGTAGAAATAGCAAAGTAACAACAACAGTAAAACAAAGACAATAATAACAATAGTAGCGAACAGTAGGATATGAGTGCGGTAGGCATAGGGATGGATGGACGGACGTTGTATGGACGAGACTACTCATGGAACTTCAAGATCTAGGACAATTGCACATAAATAAGATAAAACATCCAAGTACTAAACAATCATAGGAATGTGTTTCATATATAGTCATACGTGCTCGCAATGAGAACTTGCACAACATCTTTTGTCCTGTCAGCCCGTTGCAGCGGGGCCTCAAGGGAATATACTGGCAATTAAGGTACTCCTTTTAATAGAGTACCGGAGCAAAGTATTAGCACTCCGTGAACACATGTGATCCTCATATCACAACCATCCCCTCTGGCTGTCCCAATTTCTGTCACTTCGGGGCATTTGGTTCTGGACAATGATATGTGACACAACTTGCAGATAAGATCACAAACAATACTATCATCATGAATCAATAACATGTTCAGATCTGAGATCATGGCACTCGGTCCCTAGTGACAAGCATTAAGCATAACAAGTTACAACAAAGTCAAATAGCACTAATAAAGATACTAGGCACCATGTTCTAACAATCTTATTCGATTACATAATAGATGTCATCCAATCCCTACCATCCCCATAGCCTACAGCGAGAGACTCACTCATGGATGAAGGAAACATGGATGGTTGATGGAGAGACGTCGGTGATGATGATGGCGATGATCTCCTCCAAATCCCCGTCCCGACAGGGTGCCAGAACGGATTTTCTAGTTCCGAATCGCGGATTCTGGTGGTGGTGGCGCAGCGGAACTCTTTCTAAAAAAAGTTGGACCCCCCTGAGTTTTTAGGTCAGAAGGCTTTAAGTAGGCGAAGAGGGAGGCCGAGGGGGTGCCAGAGGTGGCCACACCCCCTCCAGGCGCGGCCAGGGGGTGTGGGCCCCTCGTGGCCTTCCTCCGTCTCGTCTTCTGGCTCCGTGAGTCTTCTGGTAAAATAGGATTTTTGGCATATTTTCCGGAATTTTTCATGAAAGTTGATTTTCTGCACAAAAACTAGACACCAAGGAAATTCTGTTGAAAACAACATCAGTCCGTGTTAGTTGTATCCAAATCACACAAATTTAGAGGAGAAACAATAGCAAAAGTGTTCGGGAAAGTAGATACTTTTTGGATGTATCAACTCCCCTCAAGTTTAGCTTATTGCTTGTCCTCAAGCAATTTAGTTGAAAACTGAGTGCGATAAAAGAACTTTCACGAACACATTTGCTCCATATGATGTAAATATTCTCAGCACAAGAGTAGATACTTAGACAATTCATAATAAGGAGTATGCAACAAAGTCTACTTAATAGTCATTGCAAACTATGAATGAAGGGATACAGGTAGGCTATACTAGCGCAAATCTAAAATTTCTACCGCGTAAACCAGGAATACTGTTATCATAGATCACGGGATTACCACTAGACGCGCTATTGCGGAACTTGATGAAGCGCGTCGAGGCAGTGTAGACGTTCTACGTATTCTCCTTGTCCTCGTCCCACGAGCAGCTCCCTTTGCGTGGCTCATCCAAGTGCTACTGCTGCAACACCTCCGAGGTATCCACTCGTACATGATGGAAGCGTCAGACGCTGGATTGCTAGGTCTGCGCGTGTAACACATGCGTGAGGAGTGGAAGCTGGGTGGAATCGTCTAACCCTGGTCAGCTCGCCCTACCCTTTCTTATATAGGCGTCCCTAGTGGGCTTCTACATTAGCAGCCCATTAGTATCCTAAGCCTTGTCTAATTCGGATCTAATCCTCATTAGGCTTCCATCCCCTTAAGTGTGTGACCCTATAGGTTCATATACGTATAGACATGACACAAATACACTTATTCTGTCAATAGTTGGTAGCGGCCTCTAGCAAGACGTGCCAACTCCTAAACATATACAAAGATCATTCGGACGAACCATCACAAGGTTTAGTACATGTCTTTCCCTTTGCCTCACGATATTTGGTCTAGCTCCAAGCTGACCTCCCTTTCTCAATACTGTGATTCAGAATCCCTTTCCTAGGTTAACTCTTAACCATATGTAGCACGGCCATGCATTTCTGGATCTGATCACTCGAGGGGTCCGGAGATATCTCTCTCAAGTAGAGAGGGGAAATCCCATCTTGATTGACCATGTCTTGCAGCATGCTTCAGGACAAACCCGAAATCTACCTTTATAACTACTCAGTTACCGAGCAGCGTCTGATAGCCAAAGTAGGTCGATCCACATCTCAAGTGCATGCGACAATCTCAGGTCTAAGGACAAAACATACACGATGTATAGAGAGAGCTGCAACTAATTGCCAGTCTCAAGTTGGGTCAGTCCAACCCCATGTTTATAACATGTGTCCACATCATTGGTTTGACATCTTCATATCTATGACTTGTGAAACATAGTCATCAACCAATCAATGTGCTAGTCTAATATTCACGTGTGTCCTCACATGAACTCCGACTAGGGACAACTATTAGATAACCATACAAGTATAGAGTTTCACTAACAATTCACATAATTTCCAATCAATACAAGTTGCCTTATATGGATATTCAAGGAACATTACAATAACTCATGGATACATAAGAAATATAATCATCTCTATGATTGCCTCTAGGGCATATTTCCTTCAGTCTCCCACTTGCACTAGAGTCAATCTAGATTGTATCTAATACCTATTGCTCTTGCGTGCGCCTCATGACCAGGCTGCGGGAGTGGCTTTGCAAAAGGATCAACAACATTTGAGTCTATATGTATTTTGCATATCACGACACTACCATCCTCAAAGAACTCTCGAATCTGATGGTAACGCATGCGAATATGTTTATTCTTCTGGTGTTGTCTAGGTTCCTTGGCTTGTGCAATAGAACCATTGTTTTCACAATAAACGTCAATGGGATTAGACGCGCTCTAAACCACACCAAGAGCGATCAGGAAATTCCTAATCCAAACAGCTTCCTTTGCAGCCTCCGAGGCGGCAATATATTCAACTTCTGTTGAAGAGGAGGCCACCGTATCTTGCTTGGAACTTTTCCAACTCACAACACCACCATTCATGACAAACACATAACCAGATTGCGATCTGGAGTCATCTGAGTCGTTAAGGTAACTCGCATCTGTGTAACCCCTTACACTGAGTTTATCCTCACCTCCATAAACTAGGAACACATCCTTAGTACTTTTCAAGTACTTAAGGATGTTCTTTACCGCTGTCCAGTGACCTTCACCTGGATCATCCTGGTATATGCTCGTAACACTTAGATCATAGGAAACATCTGGGCGAGTACATATCATTGCATACATGATGGATCCAATAGCCGAAGCATATGGAACCCTACTCATGCGCTCACGATCATCAGTAGTCGAAGGACACTGAGTCTTGCTGAGTTTTATGCCGTGAGACATGGGCAAGAACCCCTTCTTAGCCTCTTCCATGCTGAACCGTTTCAACACTTTATCAATGTATGTACTCTGGCTTAATCCAATTAGCCTCCTTGATCTATCTCTATAGATCTTGAGAATATATGCCGCTTCTCCCAAGTCCTTCATCAAAAAACTATTTTTCAACGAGGTCTTGACAGACTCGAGCATAGGAATATCATTTCCAATCAGCAATATGCCATCTACATATAAGATTAGAAATAAAAGCGCTCTCCCACTTTCCTTCTTGTAAACACAAGGTTCTTGTTCATTTTTTTATGAAGCCAAACTCCTTTAAAACTTCATCAAATCAAATGTTCCAACTCCGAGATGCTTGCTTCAGCCCATAAATGGACTTTAGAAGTTTGCATACCTTTCCAGCATTGTTTGTATCGACAAAACCTTCGGTGATGTATCATATACACGTCCTCAGTTAGGATTCCATTTAGGAATGCCGTCTTGACATCCATCTGCCATATTTCATAGTCGAAATGTGCAGCAATGGCTAGAATAATCCGTATAGATTTAAGGATCGCTACGGGTGAGAAAGTCTTGTTGTAGTCAACTCCTTGAACTTGTCGAAAACCTTTTGCAACAAGTCAAGATTTATGGATGTGAACATTTCCATCCATATCAATCTTCTTCTTATAGATACATTTGCACTCAATGGCTTTAAAACCATCAGGAAGGTCAACCAAGTTCCAAACTTGATTTTCTCCCATGGACTCTATCTTGGATCTCATGGTGATCAGCCATTTCTCAGAGTCTGGGTCCACCATCGCTTCTGCATAGGTCGCAGGCTCATCGTTGTCTAACAATAATAATTCCCGCATTTCGTGGAGCCTCGCCGACCTTCGTGGTCGTGGTGCTTTCATTGCCACGGGTTCCTCAACTTGTTCTGCTACAATAGCATCACTCGTAGAAGCATCCCCGACTGACTCATCCTGAACTTCTTCAAGTTGAACCGACCTTCCACTCGTTCCCTTTGTGAGAAACTCTTTCTCTAGGAAAACACCGCTATGAGTGACAAACACTTTGCCCTCTTCTCGGTTATAGAAGTAATACCTTAAGGTTTCCCTCGGATATCCCACGAAAATGCACTTATCCGATTTGGGTGTTAGCTTGTCCGACTGAAGTCGCTTGACAAATGCATCACAACCCCAAATATTTAGAAAAGACAAACCGGGATTCTTTCCAGTCCACATCTCATATGGTGTCTTAATTATGGATTTAGATGGTACCCTATTAAGTGTGAAAGCTGCCATTTCTAGAGCGTAACCCCAAAATGATAATGGTAAATCCGACTGGATCATCATCGATCGAACCATGTCCAACAAAGTTTGATTGCACCATTCGAAGACCCCGTTTCTTTGAGGCGTTCCGGGCGGCGTGAGTTGTGGAACAATTCCTCAAATATTAAGATGATTGCTAAATTCGTGACTCAAATATTCACCTCCATGATCAGATTCTCTTGCCTTGATTCTCTACCTCACTCTGAAACTCCTTGAACTTTTCAAAAGTTTCAGACTTGTGCTTCATCAAGTAGACATAACCATATCTACTGAAATCATCAGTGAAAGTAATGAAGTAGTGATATCCTCCTCTGGCTGTCATGCTCATTGGTCCACATACATCATTATGTATGAGCTCCAAAAAGTCTGTCGCTCTCTCGGAAAACCCAAAAAAGGCGACTTGGTCATCTTTCCAAGTAAACAAGCCTGACATGTCTCGTATGATTCAAAATCAAATGAAGTTAGAAGACCATCACCATGGAGCTTCATCATGCTATTTTCACTTATATGCCCCAAACAACAATGCCATAAATAGGTACCAAAGCCTTTTAGCACTAACATTGTAAACAGATGCATCATCAAGATTTAAAATAAATAACCCATTCACAATGCGAGCATCAGCCATAAACATATCATTCTTAGAGATTACACAACCATTGTTCATACTCGCAAATGAATATCCATCCCTCATCAAACATGAAGGTGATAAAATGTTTCGACCCATACATGGAATGTAATAACAATTATTCAAATCCATAATAAATCCTGACAGAAGGTGAAGTTGCATGATGCCGACGGACAATGCACCAACCCTTGCTTTATTTCCGACGCGAAAATCCAGTTCGCCTTTTTGCACTTCTCTAGTCCTTATTAGCCCCTGTATCGAAATGCAAATATGAGCAACCAATCCGATATCAAATATCCAAGAGTTAACATAGAAATCATCGAGAAGAATGTCCACAACATTTACAACAAGCGTACCTGAGTGGGAAGTACTCTTACTTCCACTCTTCTTCAAAGAAGCCTGGTACTTGCTGCAGTTTCTCTTCCAGTGGCCATGTTCATGACAAAAGAAGCACTCAGTGTCATCTGCAGGTCCAGCCTTTTGCTTGGGTGCAGGCTTAGGGGTCGTATCCTTAGCCTTGCCCTTCTTCTTCCAGGAAGTACCCTTTTTCTTGAAGTTAGGCTTGTTCTGCACAACCATCACATGGCTATGCCCTGCACACTTCTTCATGTCACTTTCTGATATTTTTAGCATCCCGCATAACTCATTAAGGCCCTTCTCCACCCCATGCATATGGTAGTTCGAAATGAACTGCCCATAGCTAGATGGAAGATACGCCAAAATGAAATCAGTATCCAACTCTTGGCCTAGTGGAAAACTAAGCTTTTCCAAAGTCTGACTGTAACCAACCATTTTGATCACATGGGGGCCTACAGCTGCTCCCTCTGTCAGCTTGCATTCCACAAAGGACTTGGCAACATTGTACCTCTCAGTCCTTGTCCGATCTTTGAACATGTCCTTAAGCGCGACGATCATATCGTATGCTTCCTGATCCTCAAACTTCTTTTGGAGTTCAGGTTCCATTCATAAAAGCATAAGACAGCTAACCTCAAGAGAATCATCACATGCTCTCTTGTAGGAATTCTTAAGGGCATAAGTTGCATTATCATCAGATTCATCGGGGATTGGTGTATCTAGAACCGTTTCCTTTTTATCAGACCTGAGAACAATTCTCAGGTTACGGACCCAGTACGAATAGTTTGTTCCATTTAGTTTATCTTTGTCAAGAATCGAACGCAAAGAAAAAGGTGATGTAGTGTTCGGTGCCATTGATCTACAATAGAAAACATGCAAAATACTAAGCCATGTAACCATGAAAGAGTAAAACATATTAAACAATTTAATAGCATATACTCCCACTTAAATCAATATCCCTCTATTGATACTAAGTGATTCAAGATCCACAATTAACAAGTCGACTAGGGAGCTTTAGCATCACTTCTAGAAGACAAGATAAATCGGTAAGCAACACTTGCTAATCATATCACATATGACTCTTGTTGTTGGGTGACATCTCTATGTCAAAACTAGGCTCCCAACCTTTATGCCCCAAGGTCCTTAACTGTTAAGATGACCTTGTCAAGATCACCAACCCTTATGCGTGTAGGGGTATCCGATACAAACCCATCCAGCCAAGGAAAACCGCGACACCCTAGTTTCATAATCCCACCAACGATTGTACAGGGCATAGGATGGTGCAAGATTTGGTTGGGAGGGAATGGTTTAACTTAAACTTTGTGAGGGATCGTTCTACTTCTATCATCTAAGCATGTATAGTAGTAAACCGTATAAGAATAGCATTCACATAGATGTGACACAGTATGGCCCATTTTCTCATGGTGATCTCCATCGCCATAGAACCTATCCACCATGATGATCTCCATGTTCCATGTGAGCCATCCTCCAAGTGATGAGTCCTCCAAGAACTAATACAAGATATTACTCCTAATAGCTAGTAATCAAAATTACATAGTATTGGGATCATCACAAGTTGGCACGCAGGCCATTACAATAATTGACAACACATTTGGCTCCAGCCATGTTGCCCTACTCATGACACGCGGGTCATGATAAATTTCATACATGCATCACATACATATATGGGCCATACTGATCACATACATCCTGCAAAAACAAGTTATGCATTGAATCGCATTCTATCGGACCATGCGAAATCACAACACCTAGTTACCTTAACAAAGAGGCTACTATTAAAGGGGGTCTCCCCCTGAGGGATTCGAAGGTTAAGCGCCCCTCGCGGTATCTCTGGGCGTATGGAAAACTGTGAAAAATGAGAGATCGAATCTAAACAATTTTCTTTAAGGATTTTGATCGGAAAATCAAATTTACCATAAACCGACTAATGTTCCAATTCAATCAAACTCCTTTGATCACGGTACATCGATTTTAGATCTAGGTTTCAATTCGATCAATCATATTGATCTTCGCGTGATTCAACATGATTTATGTGTCACTGTCTACCCTGATGGCGGAAACCGATTGGTAGGGATAAGTCGTTCGACGAACTCAGAATCACGATCACGGAAAGCAAGATCATAGATCAATCCTGAACCACCTCCATATAAACGATCACATCATTCATATCAATCTGCATATCACCATATGCAAACATCCCGAACCTATAACTGGACAACATCAGCTCTGATACCACTGAAGGGATACGGGTAGGCTACACTAGCACAAATCAAAAATTTCTACCGTGTAAACCAGGAATACTGTTGTCATAGATCACGGGATTACCACTAGACACGCTGTTGCGGAACTTGATAAAGCGCATCGAGGCAGTGTAGACGTTCTATGTCTCTTCCTTATACTCGTCCCACGAGCATCTCCCTTGCGAGTATCGTCCAAGTGCTAGTGTTGTAGCACCTCCGAGGTATCCACACGTACAGGGTGGAAGCGTTAGACGGCGGACTGCTAGGTCCACGCATGCAACACACACGTGAGGAGTGGCAGTTGGGTGGAATCGTCTAGCCCTGGTCAGCTCGCCCTACCCTCTCTTATATAGGCGTCCCTAGTGGGCTTATACATTAGCAGCCCATTAGTAGCCTAAGCCTGGTATAATTCGGATCTAATCCTCATTAGGCTTCCAGCCCCTTAAGTGTGTGACTCTATAGGTTGATATACGTATAGACATTACACGAATATACTTATTCTGTCAATAGTTGGTAGCGGCCTCTAGCAAGACGTGCCAGCTCCTAAACGCATACAAAGATCATTCGGATGAACAATCACAAGGTTTAGTACATGTCTTTCCCTTTGCGTCACGATATTTGGTCTAGATCCAAGCTTACCTCCCTTTTTTGATACTGTGATTCGGAATCCCTTTCCTAGGTTAACTCTTAACCATATGTAGCACGGCCATGTATTTCTGGATCCGATCACTCGAGGGGCCCAGAGATATCTTTCTCAAGTAGATAGGGGCAAATCTCATCTTAATTAACCACGCCTTGCAGCATGCTTCAGGACAAACCCGAAAGCTACCTTTATAACTACCCAGTTACCGATCAGCGTCTGATAGCACCAAAGTAGGTTGATCCACATCTCAAGTGCATGTGACAATCTTAGGTCTAAGGACAAAACGTACACGATGTATAGAGAGAGATGCAACTAATTGCCAGTCTCAAGTTGGGTCAGTTCAACCCCATGTTCATAACATGTGTCCACATAATTGGTTTGACATCTCCATATCTATGACTTGGGAAACATAGTCATTAACCAATCGATGTGCTAGTCTAATATTCACGTATGTCCTCACATGAACTCCGACTAGGGACAACTATTAGATAACCATACAAGTATAGAGTTTTACAAAAAATTCACATAATTGCCAATCAATACAAGTTGCCTTATATGAATATTCAAGGAACATTACAATAACTCATGGATACATAAGAAATATAATCATCTCTATGATTGCCTCTAGGGCATATTTCCTTCAATGAAGAGATTCCAACCCAATAATAATAAGTAGCATGAAACATAAACATAAGCAACATTACAATTCTCATAAAAAGGTATGATGGAGTGGTATCTCGCTTGCCTTTGATTGTGGCACAAAACATAAATGCCAAGGCACCTCTGAGGTTCAAGTGAAGACTAGAAGTAAAGATATCAAAGATACAAGCATCAAAGTCATGACATAATTAACCAAGTTTTGAGACAAGCACATTACACTAAGAATGAAAACTATGCTCTCAAGAAGGTGCTTATAGAATAAGTGGTGACTCAACAAGGAAGCGAAAAGGTTTTGAAAAGTTTGAAAGGCTTCCAAATCTTGAAAGTATGGTACTCATTAGCTTTGAGATCTCATTGCCCCTATCATAGGCATCTTTAGATGGTTAAGTTTAAAGTGAGGTCCAATATGAGTTATATGCTTGACAGACCATAAACTAGAAATCTCATGTCCCTTAAATACAAGGGCCGCTCCTCATGTTACTCAACTTTAGTTACCAGTAAGTTCTTGTCATAGTAAACACATGCGTATCATAGAGAACCACCAACGGGGTACCCCTTGCACATGATACAGGAGCTATCCCATATCAAAATGACAAGGAAAGCAGACAATGAGCATCTCAACAATCTTCTTATTTACCATGTGAAAATGGTGCTTTTTTCTCTCTTTCCTCTTTTCATATGTCTCTCTATTTTTTTATAATAAGAATTCTTCATAGATTGCTCACTATGGTTATGCTGCAAGTTTTCACCATGATTAGGCATGGCTTAGGATAGCAACCCAGGCGTTTCTCTAACACATATACATAACTCCATGGACTTACAAGCTCCCCTTTTATTTCACACCGACGACATCCGTAAAGAAAAGAGCATGTTATCAACTGGGTATATATTTATAGGTGTTGAAAGCGTTCCCCATGACAACATGGTTATGCTAACTCCCAGCCTATAATTTGCAAGCATATAACTTTCATGGACATTCACAATGGTTCAGGTTTATTAAGTGCAAGAAATAAAGTGTGCCATCAAGTTCGTGAGAGCTTTACCAACTAACTTTATCATAACAAGCAAACATTTTATTTGGAATAAAACAAGGCATAACGAATATGCACGGAATAGCAAATAATGCTAGTAGGTAGATATGGTGGACACTTTTGACAATATTGGTTTTGGGGAGTGGGAAGCATGAGTAGAGATCATACTCAGTGCAAGTGATGGCTAGCAATAGAGAGGAAGCGACAAACGAGAGAGAAATAACTGTCATAATTATGCTTGCAACAAAATAGAACTAATTATGGCATAAAAGTGATACAAGAACTCTGAGTAAAAATAAATCATCGAGGCTTAACTGACTTGTTCAGTCATATGCATGCGTGAGCATGTGCCAAGTCGATTCAAATAAAACATTCAGAGGAGGATACCATAATATCATACCAAGTTATTAATAGAACAATGCAAGCAAAAATTCATATGACATGCTACAAACTATTAGAAAGATGGAGCTAATCATAAGAGAGCAAGAACTACTAAGCATCCAATAAATACATACACCTTACATGAACAGACTAAGCATGCCCACAATGATGAGTATATGTACAAAAATAAAACAATTAGAGTTCATTATCAGCCTCTTGCCACACCTCAAGTTGTCATTAATCTTCATTATTGCCCTTCACTTGTGTGGCTTGAATAATAACATGAAACCAAAAATCCACTGAGGACCGCTGAACCCTGCAACGAACTTCACAAAACCAAAGAAGAACAGCAAATATTTTTGGGTTTTTGATTTTTTAAAAACAAGCGTTCAAAGTAAAAACAAACAAAGCAAAATATTTTTGGATTTTTCTTAAGGCAAATCAAAGCTAAAAAACAAAGAAACAAACTAAAAGAAACAAATAATATATTTTTGGTATTTTTATGTTTTGGGAAAGCAAAAGCAAAAACTAAAAAGAAAGCGAAACATGGATATACAAAGGACCAACAAAACATGATATATAGATGAGTGTGATATCGGTATACCTCCCTCCAAGCTTAGGCTTTTGGCCTAAGTGGTGCTCAATCCCAGCCTGGCGAAGAAGGTTGATGACCGACAAGTATAGGGGGTGTATCGTAGTACTTTCAATAAATAGGAGTGTTGATCCCAACGAGGAGCAGAAGGTGCTGAACAGTGGTATGGAGCAGGAAATCCCTGTGAATACTTAGCAAACGGATTTTTAGTGGTTTTCTGACAAGGCAACAAAACAAGGAGCAAGTAACAAAGGCAACGAACAAACGGAGCAACTGGCCCAATCCTTTCTTAGCAAAGGACAAGTCGGTGGAAATACTTATAAGGACCAAACGTTCTCGAGGACACATGGGAATTTTATCAAGTGCTTTGGCTTCAAATAGCTGAGTGGGTGAACCTGTGCAAATGTACCAACCGTACTTGTACTAATACATACTTGTGATTAAACCCCCTTCAAACATCCGTAACTACAGGAAAGTAATTAAGATATAAATCTTGTAATAAGAAAACCCTCCATGTCACATCCCAAAATTTTCCAAATTTTGTAATGTGAAAAATAAATAAACAAAATAAATAATTGTTGAAAATTAGGGTGAAAAGAAACTTTTTGTTTCTAAATGGAAATATTAAAACCCATCTTGAACAAACTTGAGTAATGTTTGAATCCAGCTAAATCCAAATCAAGTGAAATGCATTCCTCAATGAATGTATCTTGAAATTTAAAACACTTGGAAAAGTTAAAACCAAAACCCTAAAACCCTAATGGAAAAAAAACATTTCCAAGTTATCTCTAAGCCTATGGATTTGATCCATATAAAAATTGGTCAACAAACATTTCAAAATGGTCAAGAATGACAAATGAAAATATTATAAAGCCATATAAATTGGTTTCACTTAATTTGGAGCCATAGAAAAATTTTAAGAATTTAATAAGATAAGGAAATAGAAATTTCCAAAGCTAATAAAGCACCTATCTAAAAATCCACACCAAATGGTGAGAAAATAATCCTAAAGACATTTAAAAGGATCAACAAATATTAAATAAGATTATACAAATTGGAAACACCAAGTTTGGATCTATAAATAAAAAGATATGGATTTTATAAGATAAAGAAAGAAATATTAAATAAGGAATATTTAAAGACCAAATTAAATCTTGGCCTAATCCATAAACAAATGGAATGAATATAATCGATATCCAAATAAAATAGAAGGATAAAGAATTTCCAAATAAAATAAAATGGCATTAACCAAATTCTATTTCTATTTGAATAAAGACAAAATATCTAATGGAAAAGATTAATTAAACCAGGGAAAAATAATTTGAATTTACCCAAGTAGAATAAAAGTTATTTAATTAAATGGAATCAAGGAAATCACCTCAATAAAAATTATGGAATTAAAACCATAATTGATTTCATTGGAATAAAAAACAAATACCCAATTTAAATGATTTATAAATCATATTAAAAATATTCCAAATAATTCAAGGTGAATTATTTGATACCCTAATAAATAAATAAAACCTACTGAATAAGTTTGGTAAAAATATGGTTTTCAAATAAAGTTTTAAAACACATTAAAACCTATTTGAAATAAAGACAAATGACTATTTATAAAATAAATAAAAGACCCCAAAAAGAATAAAAGAATTATTCTAAATTTAACTTCAGAATATATTAATAAACAGTATTTGAAAATACCCAAAGATTGGTGGAAGTTTGAATTCAAATAGTTCTTGGTTTGTTTGAATAAAAATCAAAACAGATAAATAAAAAAGAAATAGGAAAAACAACCTCTACAAAAAAATGAAACAAAGTCAGCCCAGCCAGCAGGCCCAACCCAGCCCAGCAGCGCAACCCATTTCTTTCCCTCCCCCGAACCGTTTTCCACTCAGAAGCTTACCCGCACCGTGGATGACATCTGGACCCCACCTCACCCCTCTCTCTCTCTTGCCAGGACCCACACCGCTCACCTTCTTCCCAAGGCCGGTTCATCCCAACCCTCGCTTTTTGACCGATTTCTCTGCTTGAATCCTCTTCAATGCGCGTATAAATTGCCCAGTGATCACGCCCTGTTAAAACGCCTCCCTCCCCTCTCCATTTTCCCCCAGGTACCACACCCCGAGATCCACTAGGCTGCCACAATTTGAGCTCGCGCCCTCACTGCTCCGACGAACTCACCGACGGATTCCGGCTAGCCATCGTCGCCCCTCGCCCCTCGCCCCCTCAACCACACGAGCGCACTTCCCATCACCCGGCGAACCTCTCTGTAGCCTCCACTCGCCCGCGCGTGCTCCACATCGTCGGCAACGTCAACACCGAGCGCCGTCATGGTCTGCAGCAGCTCCGGCGAACCCCTCCGGTAGTCTCTGACCGCGCCTCCTCTTCTCTTTGATGCTCCGATACTCCCCACTCTTCCGTGCATCTAACAACGCTGTTTGCTTGCTCTCTCGCGCTCAGTAGCGACGCCACCAACGGAAACCGTGCGTGTCCGATGGCACCAAGAACTTCGGCGAGGAATTACTATCGCCCCCATGTTCCCCTTCGCCAATCCCGAGGACTTTGAGCATCAGCATCCCATGAAGAAAACGGTGAGCCTGTCCTACCTCTCCCTCCCTTCCTGGAATAGCCAGAACGCCATCGCCAGAGCCGCGCCGCCGCCGACCACCGTCACAACGCCGCCAGTTCTTGGCAAAGCATTAGGAGTCGTCCGATCTAGATCCAAGTGATGTGATATATTGAATTATCGAAGAGGTATGAGAGCATCTGTGCCGTGAGTTGTTAATTAGATCCAACGGCCCGTATCACTCGATCCACATGAACCGGTACCAGCCTATAGAAACGCGCCACGTGGCCAGACTCTAGTTTTAAAAACTGAATTTGATCTATTGGATTTGTAAACTTGCAAAATTCATAACTTTAAATTCACACGTCCAAATTTTGCAAATTTTATATCAATGGAATCCGAAAGACAAGTACTTTCCAACCATGCACTTTGTTTAGTAAATTGCTTCTGGTAAAATGGTTGTTTTTGCAGAAACTTGTGTAGGCATAAATTGAATATAAAATTCATTCTAAAATTATTTTTTATGATAAAATCTTTGGCAAATGGATTGTTTTGAACCTACTGACCATATAAACCAACTTGTGGATTCAAAAACATATTTTGTAAAGCAAAATAGTAAATCTTTGATTTAGAACATTTCTAGTCAAATAAAAATGTTGTTCGTATGTTGAAAATACTTTTTGGAAAAAAACCTTTGGGAAAAGTTTTGATTTAAACTCTCTGACCCCAAACACCAAGTTTTAGAATTAAAAATGTATTTGGTGAACCCTATAAATATTGTTGCTTTGCTAAAGGCATTTTCAACCACATAAAATATTGATTTGGTTTAAAAATGATTTATAAGTAAAATCTTTTGCAAATGGTTTTGCCACTTTTATAAAATGACCAATAGGTGTTTTAGAATGTTTATAACCTATTAGAAACACTTTTTCCAAATAAAACAACCTTTGGCATGCTTGCATGCATTGCTTTGTTTCTATTATTTTATGTGATGTTTGCTTGAATGGTAGATTGGATCTTTGCTTGCTTAATTGAATTGTAGTAGAATTTGAAGAGTGTGATCATTGCAAGATCAAGGAGTGAACTTATATTCTCTACCAAAAAGGCAAGTGATGCTTCATACTTCTGTCCCATTATTTTCACTATGCATTAGTGATATTTCTAAGTAGGACTTGCATCGAATTTTTGCTAAGTATAAACTATGCCATGGGAAATCCTAGTAGATGAAACCTTAGTAGAAATTTCCTAAGTTAAGATTCCTACTACTACCATGCTTAGCTTAGCTAGTAGAAAACAAGGGTGGAATATATTCATACTATGGAATATTTCTAAGTCAAGGACTTGTGTTTTGTTTAATAAAACAACTAAGTGAATGAATCACCTGGGTGGAATGGAAGGAATGGTTTGTGTTGAGTGGTTACACAAGGCCCATTTCTATGGTTTACCTTGTGTATCTCACTTGTGGATGGCCACCCAGGAACAAAGAGATTTGAGATGTCAAATGTTGAGAAGCTTCAAGTGCGACCACTTGGCATTATGGGCTCTGCACGGATCATATAGGTTGCAATAACTTAGCCAAATGGACAGGTTGTGGTAGGGGATTGATAGGTTGGAGCGTCCATTCTGGTCTAAGGGAAGGCTTCGAAGATCTTGTCTTGGTGAAACCAAGTCTTGTGGGAAAGTGCACCACCTCTGCAGAGTGTAAAATTTAAGTACTTATCCATGTCCCTGGTAAAGGACAATTTGAGCATCAAGACATGGAAGCTATCAAGAATCTCCTCATCCCAATTTCTAAGTTAAAATTTTGTGGTTGAACAAGGGTTGAAGGATCACCAGTTTCTATTGGGAGATGCCTTGGGTGATTTTTGACAAACAAAAACTTAGTGTTTTTCAAAAGATAAGGAAAATCTATTTTGAGAAAAGCAAGCCTAAGATCCACTTAGCTAAATGCATATAGATGATAGACTCTACTATACTACCATAGTATCACTTGCCAATACAATTCAAATGTATTGACCCTTGTGGCTATAACTTATTATGTTGCAGGTTTGTTTGATGTTAGTGAGATGTGTTGATTAGGATTACATGTCTACAACCAACATGATTGCCTGTGGCACTTTGAAGATGAAGGACCCCATGCTATAGTTATTTCTGCTGCATTGTAATGAGATAGTCACATGAGCTATGTAAGGTGTAATGAATTATTTTATTCCTAGTTATAAAGTTTTAATATGACCTTTGTTTCTTGATATTACATCTTAACTGTGGATGCTAGCTATTGATCCAGGGACTAGCATTGTAAACATAGGGATATCTACCTTATTAAAGGTTGGGACCTCTACAGATGGTATCAGAGCACTGTGTTGCCTGTAGGATTTGTAAACCTAGGATTGGACAAAACCCCTTAGAAAAGTAGGAGTTGTATTTGTTCCAAAATTTATTTGCAAACAATCTTGTAAACTCTTTCCTCAACCATTTTGGTTTTGATTCTACATCTTTCCTATTTCAACTTGATGGATAAAGCCTCCACCATGAGCAAAGACTTCAACATGAGCAAAGGACTTCACCAACTCAAATGACTTCATCTTCAACATTATCAAAGATTTCAACCTTATTCTCAACAAGGACTTAACTTGGATATCACTAAGGACTACAAGTGAGACAAGTAATGTTACTCAAGAATTGAAGACTAAGGAAACACAACTTAGAAGGAACCATCATCACCTTTGAAGTTTTGTGACCAAGATGCAAGGAATTCTCCAAGGATACAAGGATCTTGTTCATGAAGAAGCAACCAATAAGGATGGAATGATCTCAAGTGAACCATATAGTTGGACCACCATATTAAGTTTAGATCAAACACACCAACTTATTTGGTGTAGCAAAAATATTTTATTGCCTAAAAATGTGCTTGAAACTTGTTATTTGAGTGGAATGTTTGGTTGTGATTGTTTGCACATTGCTTGTGTGAATTATGATATGTGTGTGATTAGAATTAATTCCTTAGAAATCTTTTGCCTATTCTAATCCCAATCCAACCCAAACAGATGACTACTCCAAGAGACTCCAACATCAAGAATGGTGACAACAACAACAACAACCAAGGGATCAACATGAGAGAACTCATAGTAACCCAAACCCAGTTGAACCAAGTGACAACTCAATTTTGGGCCAACAACAATGAGTTAGACCCAACCATGCAAAAGTTTTTGGAAACCCAAACCCAATTGTTGCAAAGGATGACAAACCAAATGATCAACATGGGAGACAACCTTTCCCAAGGAGTTTGTGACAACAAGGATGTCAAGGATGATATTCTAGAAGGAACCCAAGCTTGCAATGTTTGGGGAGACAAGGATTACACTTCCAAAGAGCATGAAGATCAATGCCCCAATTGTGAAGAGAAACATCCAACTAATCAATTCCCCACATCTCAAGCTACTTGTTTCCTATGTGAAAGAAATAATCATGTCCCTATCCAATTCCCCATCTATTCCATAGTTCAACAAAGGAAACAAGATAGAGTGCATCAATAGTTTGTAAACCCTCATAAAGGAACAACTTCTGCCAAGAAGGATGAAGTCAAAGTCAAAACCATGCATCATAAGGCCAAATCCAAAGTGACCACAAAGTGTTGCTACTCTTGTGAAGAAGAAGGTCATATCTCTAGTAACTGCCCCAAGAAGAGAGAAAGATTTCCCACCTTTGTGGTGAAATATGAAGAGCATGAACTAGAAGAACTCTTAGCTTTGTAGAGACCCAAGAAGAAGAAGAAATGCCCCAACCCTAGCAAGAAGGATATTACCCAAGAGCAATGTTACACTTGCAAAGAGATGGGACACTATGCCAATGAATTCCCAGAAAAGAAGAAGAACCAAGGAAACAAACAAGAGGCAATGATACCAAAGGAAAAGAAAGATATCAGCCAAGTGATGTGTTTCAAATGCAAAGAACTAGGCCATTATGCAAAAAAGTGCCCAGAGAAGATACATCAAGATCCCAAGCAAGCCAAGATGTAATCTAGTTGGAAAATTTTTAAGGGTGGTAGTACCCTAGTTGTTTTGAGCCAACTTGTAACCCCTATCTTTCCCAAATCTCGGGACGAGATTTCTTTTAAGGATGGTAGCTTGTCACATCCCAAAATTTTCCAAATTTTGTAATGTGAAAAATAAATAAACAAAATAAATAATTGTTGAAAATTAGGGTGAAAAGAAACTTTTTGTTTCTAAATGGAAATATTAAAACCCATCTTGAACAAACTTGAGTAATTTTTGAATCGAACTAAATCCAAATCAAGTGAAATGCATTCCTCAATGAATGTATCTTGAAATTTAAAACACTTGGAAAAGTTAAAACCAAAACCCTAAAACCTTAATGGAAGAAGAACATTTCCAAGTTATCTCTAAGCCTATGGATTTGATCCATATAAAAATTGGTCAACAAACATTTCAAAATGGTCAAGAATGACAAATGAAAATATTATAAAACCATATAAATTGGTTTCACTTAATTTGGAGCCATAGACAAAATCTTAAGAATTTAATAAGATAAGGAAATAGAAATTTCCAAAGCTAATAAAGCACCTATCTAAAAATCCACACCAAATGGTGAGAAAATAATCCTAAAGACATTTAAAAGGATCAACAAATATTAAATAAGATTATACAAATTGGAAACACCAAGTTTGGATCTATAAATAAAAAGATATGGATTTTATAAGATAAAGAAAGAAATATTAAATAAGGAATATTTAAAGACCAAATTAAATCTTGGCCTAATCCATAAACAATTGGAATGAATATAATCCAGATCCAAATAAAATAAAAGGATAAAGAATTTCCAACTAAAAAATAATATGGCATTAACTAAATTCTATTTCTATTTGAATAAAGACAAAATCCCTGATGGAAAAGATTAATTAAACCAGGGAAAAATAATTTGAATTTACCCAAGTGGAATAAAATTTATTTAATTAAATGGAATCAAGGAAATCACCTAAATAAAAATTATGGAATTAAAACCATAATTGATTTTATTAGAATAAAAAAACAAATACCCAATTTAAATGATTTATAAATCATATTAAAAATATTCCAAATAATTCAAGGTGAATTATTTGACACCCTAATAAATAAATAAAACCTACTGAATAAGTTTGGTAAAAATATGGTTTTCAAATAAAGTTTTAAAACACATTAAAACCTATTTGAAATAAAGACAAATGACTATTTATAAAATAAATAAAAGGCCCCAAAAAGAATAAAAGAATTATTCTAAATTTGACTTCAGAATATATTAATAAACAGTATTTGAAAATACCCAAAGATTGGTGGAAGTTTGAATTTAAATAGTGCTTGGTTTGTTTGAATAAAAATCAAAACAGATAAATAGAAAAATAAAAAGGAAAAACAACCTGTACAAAAAAATGAAACAAAGTCAACCCAGCTAGCAGGCCCAACCCAGCCCAGTAGCGCAGCCCATTTCTTTCCCTCCCCCGAACCGTTTTCCACTCAGAAGCTTACCCGCACAGTGGATGACATCTGGACCCCACCTCACCCCTCTCTCTCTCTCACTCCCCCCAGACCCCACCTGCCAGCTCACCTTCTTCCCCACCACGACTAGTTCATCCCCAACCCCCGCTGCCGTTTGCTGCACTGATTTCTCTGCTTGAATCCTCTTCAATGCGCGCATAACTCGCCCAGTGATCATGCCCTGTTAAAACGCCTCCCTCCCCTCTCCATTTTCCCCCAGGCACCACACCCCGAGAGCCACCAGGCTACCACAATTTGAGCTCGTGCCCTCACTGCTCCGACGAACTCACCGACGGATTCCGGCTAGCCGCCGTGGCCCCTCGCCCCCTCAACCACACGAGCACACTCCCCATCACCCGGCGAACCTCTCTGTAGCCTTCACTCGCCCGCGCGTCCTCCACATCGTCGGCAACGTCAACACCGAGCGCCGCCACGGTCTGCAGCAGCTCCGGCGAACCCCTCTGGTAGTCTCTGACCGCGCCTCCTCTTCTCTTTGATGATCCGATACTCCCCACTCTTCCGTGCATCTAACAACGCTGTTTTCTTGCTCTCTCTCGCTCAGTAGCGACACCACCAATGGAATCTGTGCGTCTCCAACGGCGCCAAGAACTTCGGCAAGGAATTACCATCGCCCCCGTGCGCCCCTTCTCCAACCCCGAGCACTTTGAGCATAAGCATCCCACGACGAACACGGTGAGCCTGTCCTCCCTCTCCCTCCCTTCCTGGAATAGCTAGAACGCCATCGCCAGAGCCGCGCCGCCGCCGACCACCGTCACAACGCCGCCAGTTCTTGGCAAAGCATTAGGAGCCGTCCGATCTAGATCCAAGTGATGCGATATATTGACTTATCGAAGAGGTATGAGAGCATCTGTGCCGTGAGTTGTTAATTAGATCCAACGGCCCGTATCACTCGATCCACATGAACCGGTACCAGCCTATAGAAACGCGCCACGTGGCCAGACTCTAGTTTTAAAAACTGAATTTGATCTATTGGATTTGTAAACATGAAAAATTCATAACTTCCAATTCACACGTCCAAATTTTGCAAATTTTATATCAATGGAATCAGAAAGACAAGTACTTTCCAACCATGCACTTTGTTTAGTAAATTGCTTCTGGTAAAATGGTTGTTTTTGCAGAAACTTGTTTAGGCATAAATTGAATATAAAATTCATTCTAAAATTATTTTTTATGATAAAATCTTTGGCAAATGGATTGTTTTGAACCTACTGACCATATAAACCAACTTGTGGATACAAAAACATATTTTGTAAAGCAAAATAGTAAATCTTTGATTTAGAACATTTCTAGTCAAATAAAAATGTTGTTCGTATGTTGAAAATACTTTTTGGAAAAAACCTTTGGGAAAAGTTTTGATTTAAACTCTCTGACCCCAAACACCAAGTTTTAGAATTAAAAATGTATTTGGTGAACCCTATAAAGATTGTTGCTTTGCTAAAGGCATTTTCAACCACATAAAATATTGATTTGGTTTAAAAATGATTTATACGTAAAATCTTTTGCAAATGGTTTTGCCACTTTTATAAAATGACCAATAGGTGTTTTAGAATGTTTATAACCTATTAGAAACACTTTTTCCAAATAAAACAACCTTTGGCATGCTTGCATGCATTGCTTTGTTTCTATTATTTTATGTGATGTTTGCTTGAATGGTAGATTGAATCTTTGCTTGCTTAATTGAATTGTAGTAGAATTTGAAGAGTGTGATCATTGCAAGATCAAGGAGTGAACTTATATTATCTACCAAAAAGGCAAGTGATGCTTCATACTTCTGTCCCATTATTTTCACTATGCATTAGTGATATTTCTAAGTAGGACTTGCATCGAATTTTTGCTAAGTATAAACTATGCCATGGGAAATCCTAGTAGATGAAACCTTAGTAGAAATTTCCTAAGTTAAGATTCCTACTACTACCATTCTTAGCTTAGCTAGTAGAAAACAAGGGTGGAATATATTCATACTATGGAATATTTCTAAGTCAAGGACTTGTGTTTTTTTTAATAAAACAACTAAGTGAATGAATCACCTGGGTGGAATGGAAGGAATGGTTTGTGTTGAGTGGTTACACAAGGCCCATTTCTATGGTTTACCTTGTGTATCTCACTTGTGGATGGCCACCCAGGAACAAAGAGATTTGAGATGTCAAATGTTGAGAAGCTTCAAGTGTAGCCACTTGGCATTATGGGCTCTTCCTAGATCATATAGGTTGCAATAACATAGCGAAATGGACAGGTTGTGGTAGGGGATTGATAGGTTGGAGCGCGTCCATTCTGGTCTAAGGGAAGGCTTCTAAAAGATCTTGTCTTGGTGAAATCAAGTCTTGTGGGGAAAGTGCACCACCTCTGCAGAGTGTAAAATTTAAGTACTTATCCATGTCCCTGGTAAAGGACAATTTGAGCATCAAGACATGGAAGCTATCAAGAATCTCCTCATCCCAATTTCTAAGTTAAAATTTTGTGGTTGAACAAGGGTTGAAGGATCACCAGTTTCTATTGGGAGATGCCTTGGGTGATTTTTGACAAACAAAAACTTAGTGTTTTTCAAAAGATAAGGAAAATCTATTTTGAGAAAAGCAAGCCTAAGATCCACTTAGCTAAATGCATATAGATGATAGACTCCACTATACTACCATAGTATCACTTGCCAATACAATTCAAATGTATTGACCCTTGTGGTTGTAACTTATTATGTTGCAGGTTTGTTTGATGTTAGTGAGATGTGCTGATTAGGATTACAAGTCTATAACCAACATGATTGCCTGTGGCACTTTGAAGATGAAGAAACCCATGCTATAGTTATTTCTGCTGCATTGTAATGAGATAGTCACATGAGCTATGTAAGATGTAATGAATTATTTTATTCCTGGTTATAAAGTTGTAATATGACCTTTCTTTCTTGATATTGCTTCTTAACTGTGGATGCTAGCTATTGATCCAGGGACTAGCATTGTAAACACAGGGATCTCTACCTTATTAAAGGTTGGTACCTCTACACTCCAGCATCTTACGAAGCTTGTTGTTCTCCTCTTGAAGTTCATCCACCTTTATCCTCAAAGTACGATATCTTTCACAAAACTCATCAGTGGTTCGAAGGGCTTCCACTGCCTCGGGGCAGTATCTGAAGTCTGGACCAAAGGCTACGATTCCCTGCATGTGACAAGAAAAAGCATCTGTAGTGTTAATTGCTCCTACAAAAGTAGGTTTCCTTCCCCTTGTTCCTGCGGCAGTTTGTTCTTCCAACTCTATCTCCACGGGCTTCTTGCCTTTGTCGTTGGCGGAGGCCATGGCACTCTAAACTTGATAAGATTTCCTGACAGAAACAGATTGAAACATGATGCAAGAACCTCGGGGAACCCGGGGGGTTATATATTATGAAGTTTCAATGCATAAGGAAGATTTTGACATCGAAACAAGGCGGAGACGGAGTTCGAGGGGGGAACACCCCCCTCAGGCGCGGCCAGGCTGGGCCCGCGCCTGGGGTGGGTTTGTCCATCCCGGGCTCCGTTTCCTCCTCGATTTCGTCTCGCAACTTACCTTATGTATTAAAAACATCAAAAATATAAAAATATTGGGGTTTCACAAACCTTCTGTTTTCACCACTTTTACCTATTCAAAGACGAACTCTGCAGATTCCTTTTCTCTTTCTCCTGAAATTTTCCTTCTTACAAAACCCTTGCACAAAATCAATGAAAACATTAGTGTAAGCAAAAACAATAAACCTTTGGTAAACACTTCAATTGAAAACCCATCAAAACAAAAGCTTCTGTAAGAGGCAAATGCAAATGATGGCAGAAATCTGTCAAAACAGACCAGCAGGTAAAGATTGATTTTTTCGAAGACCTTCTGTTGCTCAAATCAAAAAGTGTAGAACTGATGAAAGTTGGGTAACAACTTGGAGAACAAGCACAGAAAAATGCAGCTCCATCTGAAGTACTGAGCTTCCTCACAAATTTTTACAATGAAGCACAAAAATATGTCCTAGGACAGCCACTTTTCACAACTCCTCTACTTCACAAAAGTAGTTGAACTTGACACAAAAAACAAAACAAAAAGGATAAGGAGCGGTTATTACAGAGGTAATAACTTCCAAGACTCGACAAAACTCTTGGGTTCTCTCCCAACAAGTACTTTTCTTTAGTGTCTTTAAGTTAGGCTTGAAACTTCCAAAGATGCTCACAAAGGAGATATATATTTGAAGTGAAAGAGAGCATCAAGAAGCAAATAACCAACACACTTGAGTCTAACCCACTTCCTATGCATGGAGGTATCATGAGAAAATTAATTGTTGAAACAAAAAGCCACCAGCATAGGACGACGAAACAGATGCAACTTCAAAGCTTTCAACATAAAACGGGGAAACTTAACATTATTGAGATGCATAAAACCGTGTTTCCCTCTCTCATAATAACTTTCAGTAGCACTTTGAATAAAGTTGACAATATAACTGTCACTGGAAACAACTTTATCATCCGAATAAGCATACTTATAGTCATCAAAAAGAGGTCCAAGTTCATAAACCGGATCAATAGAAGCAAGTTGTTCCATCCTGAAATCTTTATTAGGAGAGCTATTTTCACAAGGAGCTTTAGCAAATTTGGAAAATTTAAACTCATAAGAATCTCTATCAAACTTAGTTAAAACTTTTTCCTTCTTACAATCAATAATAGCTCCACAAGTGTTCAAGAAAGGTCTACCAAAAATGATAGGACAAGTTTTGCTAGCTGCTGAATTAAGCACTAGAAAATCAGCAGGATACTTAATCTTACCACATAGAACCTCTACATCTCTTATAATGCTAATGGGGAAAATGGTTTCCTTATTAGCAAGGTGAATAACCACATCAATGTCCTCAAGCTCACAAGGACTAATCTCATGCATAATTTCCCTGTAAAGCTCATAAGGAATATCACTAGAACTAGCACCAATATCACATAAACCATAGTAGCAATGATCATCTATTTTAACAGAAAGCATAGGAACACTAGATTTTCTAGCCTTACTAGGATGAGAAATAATATTAGAAGTGTCTTCACAGAAGACAATGTGCTCATCCTCTATATTTCTAGTGATAGTGTCTTTCACAATAGCTACCACAGGTTCATCACTCAAATGCTTACCAGGCTCCACAGTTTTCATTTTACCTTTGTTATTTGCACTAATAATCATAGAATACTCCTTTACCTTAGCCGGGAAAGGTAATTTCTCAACATGAGGTTCAGGCACAATATGATTAGTAGTACAAACTTGAGTACTTCTAACTGGAACATGACTAACAACATCTTTATAAGGAGCATGGTACTTATTCCACTTCTTATTGGGAATTTCTATGTAAGAGGCAAAGGCCTTAAAACATTTTGCAATACTTTGGGAATCAAGACCAAACTCATTGCTAATATCATGGAAGTCATCAGTTCCCATAAAAGATTTAATGCATTCATAATCATAGTTTATACCTGACTTTCTTCCTTTGTCATTCTCCCAAGCTTCAGTGTTTTCTTGAATACGGTCTAGTAGATCCCATTTAGCTTATTCCTTCATACGTGTGAATGATCCAGCACAAGAAGCATCTAGTAAATCTTTATCATGAAGAGAAAGCCTAGCATAAAAGTTATTAAGAATAATATTGTTAGGGAGTTCATGAATAGGAAATTTAAGCATTAGTAACTTCAACCTCCCCCAAGCTTGAGCTATAATCTCTCCATCAAGAGGCCAAAAGTTATATATAAGATTTCTGTCCTTATGAATCTCACTGGGAGGATAAAATTTAGAGTAAAAGAGAGATGCCATCTCCTCCCATTCCATGGATTGTCCATTCTTCAGCAGCTTATACCATTCTTCAACTCTCCCTTTCAAGGATATGGAGAGTAACTTCTTCTTCACATGTTCAGTTGTGATACCTGCACACTTAAAAAACCCGCATAATTCATGGATAAAAAGCAAGTGATCACTGGGATGGACGGTTACATCCCCAAAATAATAATTATCCATAACACGATTAACAATACTTGTAGGTATCTTAAAAGGATCTATCTCAACAGGTGGTGGTTCATCCACTACCCTAGCAGTGGTAGTAGTTTTCCCAAACAGAAAACCAAGTGGGTTATCCATATTGGAAACAAAGTAACAAGCAGTAACAAAAGCAATACTCACAGTAAAAGTTTCCCTTACCAGTTCAACTCTTCAATAACGCGTCACTCCCTAGCAACGGCGCCAGAAAATAGTCTTGATGGCCCACAAGTATAGGGGATGTATCGTAGTACTTTTGATAAATAGGAGTGTCGATCCCAACGAGGAGCAGAAGGTGCTGAACAGTGGTATGGAGCAGGAAATCCCTGTGAATACTTAGCAAACGGATTTTTAGTGGTTTTATGACAAGGCAACAAAACAAGGAGCAAGTAACAAAGGTAACGAACAAACGGAGCAAGTGGCACAATCCTTTCTTAGCAAAGGACAAGCCGGTAGAAATACTTATAAGGACCAAAAGTTCTCAATGACACATGGGAATTCTGTCAAGTGCTTTCGCTTCTAATAGCTAAGTACTCTTCTCTGGTGTTGTAAGTGTTATGTGGGTGAACCTGTGCTAATGTTTCAACCGTACTTGGACTAATACATACTTGTGATTAAACCCCCTGCAAACATCCGTAACTATAGGAAAGTAATTAAGATATAAATCTAACCACAACATTAAACTCTGACATCCTACGATCCCTTGTGCAAAGGTGTCCTAACGGGGGTTCAGGTTTCTGTCACTCCGGCAACCCCACAATCAGTAGCCAAATACACAATGTATCCCCCTAGGCACATAAATGGTGAAGTGTCATGTAGTCGATGTTCACATGACACCACTAGAAGAATAGCACCACAACTTAAATACTAAAACATTGAATAATAACTCATCATAGATTCACTACTAACAACATGAATTCTCCCATGTCCTCAAGAACTAAACGAAATACTCACAAGACACCATATGGATCAAGATCAAAGATGATATGGTAATGGATAACAATCTGAACATAAACAATAATCCAATGGTTCCACTCACAAGCATCAACTACAATAGTAATCAACACCGGGAAATTTTACCCTAATGAACTAAAGCAATATCCAATACAATTGTTACAATGGGACGGAGTGGTGATGATGGTGCTGGTGGAGATGATGGTGTGGATGATGATGATGATCCTGATGAAGCCTAGCTTGATGATGGTGTTGATGGCGACGGTCTCCCCTCCCCGGGAAGGAATTCTCCCGGCAGAAATCTGTCTGCCGGAGAGATCTTTCTCTCTCGGTGTTTTCCGCTCTCCAGAGGCGGCGGAAATCTATCTATGGTCTCCCCTGAGGCTTAGGGTTCCGTAGGGAATATATAGGCAAAGGGGCAGAGTCGGAGGCCGGGCAGGTGGGCCACACCTGCCCTAGGCGCGGGATCAGGTGGGCCCGCGCCTAGGGGGGTGTGGGCCCCCTGAGGCCCTTCTTCGTCCCTCCTTCTGGCTCCCTCATTCTTTTGGAGAAATAATATGTTTCCATATTTTTCTGGTCTTTGCGAAATTTCACCGATACGCCTTCTTTTCCATCAGAAACCAGACTCCGGCAGTCCATCCTCCAAGAATCATCCAACAGGCATAAACAGATGAAAAATCCATAAGTAATACCTCATAATAAGACAAATATCAATGAATAGAGGTAAATTATGATATAGAATGGTGATGCAAATTGGGCGTATCAAAGGTGCGCTTCCATAATGTGACGAAGAGGCCCCTTCGTCCTGGTACGTGCTCGAGGACGCCCATGTGTAGTGCACAAAGTGGTCATAAGAGGGCGCATCCCCCTGGTAGTGTCCGTGGAAACCACGAATGCGCAACTACTCGTCCATATCCTCCTTGGAGCGTGACCAAGGTCCCCTGCAATACTGAACAAAGTGGTTTGTGGCAAAGGAATTTCCCTCTCTTCCCCATCAGTAAACATCATCCTGTAAAGCAAACTCTCAAGGGTAGAGCTAGCAGTAACAAAGTGATGCGCTTTCATGGCAGCAAGATCAAGCCTCTAAGGAGCCAAAATTGTATCATTTGGATCAACAGAAAGTTCTAAGGCAGAAACTACACGTGCATCAATAATACCCCCATAAATGGGTCCTCTAGCAGCTAGGCGACGAGCAATGAGAGAACCAAGATTGTACCTGGCTTCATTGTTGAGTGCATCAGCTAGAAAGGCCAAATGATAGTTGGAAATATTGCTAGTGTTCTCCCTACCAAGAATTCTAGTGGAAAGATAATAAGCAAAATATCTGATAGCTGGGAGTTGAATATTTCTTATCTTCTCGCATTGGGCTATGTGGTCATCATCATTAGATACCCCGCGGTAGAGCTCCAACAAATCAGTGGGTCGAGCTTAAATCTTCTTCACCGTCCCAGCCATGCCAATACCTAAAATGTCGCAAAATTTCTTCAATGTCATGGTGATAGGCCTATCATATATTTTGAATGACACATCTGTCCTGAAAGGGTTGTTATTGAAAGAGAAACTCTCCACAAAAATTTTGGTGAGCATAGCATATTGCTCACTCTCATCCTGCATATAATCAGTTAGTCCAACCTTTCGAACCAGAGTTAGTAAATCATTGAGAATCCCTGCAACTTGCAAAAAGGTAAAATAAGGGAAGGTAGAAGGGTGTGCATCCCCCTCATCTCCCTCGTTGCCAAAGCACGGCGTAATAAGATCCTCATTGTATGATGGCCTAGCTTAGGAGGATGATCTCGAAGGCCTTGTCCTCCTAGGTGCATCACTCTCAAACACTTCTCCAAAGGTGTGGTTGTCCATGACCCTTTTTCTAAAAAACAAGCATGCAAGCTCAAGCAACCTGTCACCTACACTATCAAAATACTCAAGATACAATCTACCAATCAAAAATCTAATTGGACAAGCGGAAGAGGCACATACCAGAGAGCAATCCCTCCAAAAGTCAGCAGCAAATATGGGCTGAGCAAGGAGATCGAAAATGGGGAGCAAGAACAGCAGGAAATCGATCTTGAGAAATTTTTCCAGTATTTTTTGGGAGAGATGAAGAAGTGGCTGGAAGGAGACAACTTGGAGGGCCATAGGTGGGCGCCACCCAGGCCAGGCGCTCCCCGGGGCTGGCCGCGCCACCAGGGGTGTGCTGGCCTGGTGAGTCCCCCTAGTCCAATCCAGGAGTCCCTCTGCCCCTTTTTTCGAGGAAAATTTAATATGAATTTTCTGGAATTTTTCGGGAAACTTTATTTTTGGCCAATTTTCAGGTTATGAAAATTGATTTTCTCGCAGAAAAAGATTTTTGAAAGACACAAAAAAGCAAATCAAAACCAAAACTACAGAAGTTCTAAGACACTTCAAAAAGCAAACAACTAGCAAAACTAACACAAACAACACAAAGAGCAAAAAATTGGAAAGGAGAAAAATAAAAGTAAACAAGTATAACCATTGTGAAAGCATTGTTTTGTTCATAAAAATACCTTTGTTAACAAGGTTGATCAAGTCTTGTTATCAAAGCAATATTATATGAAACAAAACTTTGCATTTCACAAAATGATTATGTTACCTCAATCTTGATAGCAATAGTCCCAATCATAAAAGTTTCAAAACTTTCTTGTGGAATGGGACAATATATTTCTCCAACTTTGATGCTCTCAATATTTTCAATTAAATTCAGGCCATAGCTCTTATCAATCTTCTTGGGGAAATAGACAATATGCTCTTTGTCATTAATATTAAAAGTTACTTTTCCTTGATTACAATTGATGACAGCACCTGCAGTATTAAGAAAAGGTCTCCCAAGAATAATAGACATATTATCATCTTCAGGCATCTCAAGCACAACAAAATTAGTTAAAACCAAGCAATTATGAGCCACTTGAACAGGAACATCCTCACATATACCAACATGAATAGTAGTAGACTTATCAGCCATTTGCAAAGATATGTTAGTTGGTATCAATTTTTCTAGCTGGAGTCTTTTGTAGAGAGAAAAATGCATAACACTAACTCCAGCTCCCAAGTCACACAAATCAGTTCTAACATAATTATTTTTAATAGAGCAAGGAATAATTGGAATACCTGGATCACCAAGTTTCTTTGGAACCTTACCATTGAAGGATTAATTAGCAAGCAAAGTAAAAAAATCCTCATTAGGAATCTTCCTTTTATTAGAGACAATATCATTCATATACTTTGAATAAGAGGCAACTTAATAGCATCAGTCAAAGGAATTTGCAAAAATAAAGGTTTTATCCACTCACAAATTTTTTTATAGTGTTCTTCCTCCTTCGACTTGTGTTTCTTATTAGGAAAAGGCATTGGTTTTTGCACCCAAGGTTCTCTTTCTCTACCATTTTATTAGCAATAAAATCTTCCTTAGTGTACCTAGTGTTCTTAGTGTGCTTCTCAGGTTCTTCTTCAATTTCTTCCTTATCAGGAGCATCAGTTTTATCATTACCACTTTCAATTTCAGCATGAGAGACAGATATACTATTAGGATCTATAGCAGGTTCAGAAGGTTCCTCAACTATTTTATGTTTCTTTTTCTTTCTCTTAGAAGGACTACCACTATTTTCAACTTGTTGAGAATCTTGCTCAATTCTTTTAGGATGACCTTCGGGATATAAAATATCTTAAGTGGCTGCACCACTCCTAGTTCTAATTCCATAAGCATGTTTATCTCCAGAAGCATTAACTAGCATACCTTTTTATACCTTAGCAAGTTGATCAATTTGGGTTTGGACCATTTGGAAGTGTTTAACAAGCATTTTAACATCATTAGCAGTTCTTTCCACGATATCTTTCAACTCATTAATAGCTCTAGAGTTTTCCAATAAATGATTTTGAACTTGTTTATTAAAATTACCTTGTTTTACAATAAAAATGTCAAGTTCCTCTAAGCATTGATCGGGAGGATTACCATAGGGAATATCACCTTCATCAAAGTGTTGGAGAGAGTGTACCTCAATAATAGATGAGTGGGAAATTGGCTTACATAATTCTTCTATATGAGGCAAATTCTTCACATCTTCAGATCTAATACCTTTCTCCTTAGACATTTCTTAGCTTCCTTCATCACTTCATCATTTAATGCAATCACTCCCCTCTTCCTTGGTGTTGGTGTTGGAGTTGGTTCAGGCACAATTGGTTCAGGTGTAGTAGGCTCAGGTGTAATTGGCTCAGTTAAAGTTCAATCATCATAATTCTTGCTTATTTTATCCATTAATTCTTCAGCTTCTACAGGAGTTCTTTTCCTAAAAACACAATTAGCAAAACTATCTAGGTATGTCCTAGATTCGTCAGTTAGTCCATTATAATAGATATCAAGAAGCTCATTTTTAGGCAATGGACATCCAGGATGTGCATGAATCATGGAACAGAACCTTGTCCATGACTCAAGCAAATTCTCTTCTTCGCCCTGTTTAAAATCAAAAAGTTTTTGCAAAGCAGCATGTCTAGCACTAGGAGGAAAATATTTCTGAGTAGCAATCAAGCAATCAGGGATATCAATGGATCCAGGAGGTAAACTATTAAACCAAGCTTTAGCTTCTCCTTTTAGTGAAAAAGGGAAGATCTTTGCAACAAAGTACTTGCGCATCTTAACATCATCAGAGAATAAGGCACTCATAGTGGAAAGCTCATTCATATGTGCTACATCTTTTTGATATGTCGTAAACGTATCTATAAGTTTTGATGTTACATGCTTGTTTAGTATCTACTTTGCTTTGCTTTGTCTACACTTTGAGGTATTTTTATATGTTTTCTGGTACTAACCTATTAACAAGATGCCACAGTGCCAGTTGCATGTTTTCTTCTGTTTTTGGTTCCAGAAAAGGCAGAAAATAAATATTCTCGGAATTGGACGGGACAAAATCCAAAGTCAATATTTTACCGTGGCGAACATGGAGCCAGAAAACAAGACAGAGAGGATCCACCAGGGGGCCACACCCCTTGGCCGCACGACCAATCCTGGCTCGCGCCTGGGGGGGTGCATCCGACTTGGGTGCCCCCTGTCTCGCATCTTCGCCTATAAGAAGCCCCCGATACCAAAACCCTAAGTACCCGATCAATCGTCCACAAAACAATCTGTAGCCGCCGCCACCATCGTCCCTAGATCGGGGGGATCTGAAGATTTTCCCGGCACCCTGCCGGAGGGGAGATCATCTCGGAGGACTTCTTCATCATCATGCCAGCCTCCGGTATGAAGCGTGAGTAGTTCCACCTTGGACTACGAGTCCATGTAGTAGCTAGATGGTTGTATCTCCTCCTTTGTGCTTCTATGTTTAGATCTTGTGAGATCCGTTGATGATCAAGATCATCTATTTGTAATCATGCATGTTGTGTTTGCGGGGATCCAATAGAGATTACTATGTCATATTGGTTAATGGTTTTGTCTTATTGACTCTATCATGTCTGTGTTGTTTGTGATCTTGCATGCTCTCCGTTTCTAGTAGCTATCTTGGCCAAGTAAATGCTAGTGACTCCAAGAGGGAGTATTTATGCTCGATAGTGGGTTCATGCCTCTATTTAATCTAAGGGAAGTGATAGAAATCCCTAAGGTTGTAGATGTGCTATTTCTACTAGGGGGAAAACAACGGTCTCTTGTTCATTGAACAAGTGGATTATTTACCTTACACACTTTGCTTAAAGCAGTAATCCGTTGCTTGCAGCTTAATACTGGAGAGGGTTCGGATGATAACCTGAAGGTGGATTACTAGTCATAGATGCAGTTGGATGGCGGTCTATGTATCTGGTTGTATTGCCCAATCGAATCTCATAGGATCATGAATGTCTAGTATTGCATTGTTATGCCTTGCCCAGTCATGTCAATTGCCCTGCTGTAATTTGTTTACCTGGCATGCCATGTTTGTTTATCTTAAGGAGAAAACCTCTAGTGAAATATGGACCCCGGTCCAATCTTTACCATTGATACATCTTCCACTGTTACTGTTTACTTTCTGCAAACCACCATTACCTTCCACACCATACAGTTAATCCTTTGTTTTTAGCAAACCGGTGATATTGACAACCTCACTGTTCGTTGGGGAAAATTCTTGAGTTTGTGTTGTGCAGGTTTCTAAGTTGCTAGCAACACCTTTGAGCCGTTTCCTTCTTCCTACTGGTTCAATAACCTTGGTTTCTTTCTGAGGGAAAACTTGCTGTTGAGCTCATCATACCTTCCTCTTGGGGTATCCCAACGAAGCTCTATATTGAACTGAGCCAGCATCAAGGTTTTCTGGCGCCGTTGCCGGGGAATCTAAGGACGGCTTCACAAGGGGAGTCTTTCACAATCTTTCTCTTTACTTTGTTTTTGTTTTGCTTAGTTTCTTTTGCTTGGTTTTGTTTGCCTCTTTTTATCAAAAAATCCAAAAAATTTAGTTTAGTTTGGTTTGCTTTCTTCTATCAAAAACACAAAAATATTAGTTCCTACTCTAGTTGTCACCTTGCTCTAGCTCACCATGTTGATCCCCAAGTTCACCCTAAAAGACCTTTCAATAGGTAGTGGCCATATAATTGGGAAATAAAATATTGAAGAATTTTTTAATCATGTTAGCAAACATGAGGATATTAAGGATAGATCTTTAGCAGAACTTGCTCCTAATTATGAAATTGCTGCAGCTTCTTTAGTTCACATGTTGGAGGCTAGGTTTGTTAACCTTAACCCCATGATGCAAATTTTGTTTCTTAAACAAAAAGAAGAAGAGGATGCTAAAAAGAGAGATTTTATCCTAGAAACTTTGCTAAAAGACTTCAATGGTGTTGCTAAGGAAGTCAAAAAGGTCTTTGAACATTTTAATATGCTAGGCTCATATGTAAATGTTATGGGTACTTTAGATAAAACCAAACCCAAATAGGAAATTAAGATACTCATATCTTTTAAACTTGTAGGAATGCATGAAGCCTTAGAAAATAATTTTGATTGTCTTGTTCCTGAAAACCCATTTGATGAAAGTAGTGAACCTAAGAGAGATAAGAAAGGATCATGTAAAACTCATTTGGATGAGATACCTTTCCTAGTTGAAGAGATTTCGAGTATTGATCGTAATGCTTCTTCATTTAAAAATACTTGATTCTTGAGCAACAGAAGGTCTTCAAAAAAATCGATTTTTACCTGCTAGTCTGTTTTGACAGATTTCTACCATCTCCATAGCCTACATCGGGGGATTACTCACTCATGGATGGAGGAAACACGGATGATTGATGGAGAGGCATCGGTGATGATGATGGCGATGATCTCCTCCAAATCCCCGTTCCAGCATGGTGCCAGAACGGAGTTTCTGGTTTCGAATCGTGGATTCTGGTGGTGGCGGCGCAACGAAACTTTTTCTGGAAAACGTCGTACCCCCTGAGTTTTTAGGTCAGAAGACTTTAAGTAGGCGAAGAGGGAGGCCGAGGGGGTGCCAGAGGTGGCCACACCCCCTCCAGGCGTGTCCAGGGGGTGTGGGCTCCTCATGGCCTTCCTTCGTCTCGTTTTCTGGCTCCGTGAGTGTTCTCGTAAAATAGGATTTTTGGCATATTTTTCAGGATTTTTTCTGAAAGTTAATTTTCTGCATAAAAACTAGACACCAAGGCAATTCTGCCGAAAACAACGTCAGTCCGTGTTAGTTGTATCCAAATCACACAAGTTTAGAGGAAAAATAATAGTAAAAATGTTCGGAAAAATAGGTACGTTTTAGACGTATCATGATGAAACCCCCAAATTGAGCTAGAAGCCACGGGCTGCCCTCACCCAGATATTTTCCCACTATAACTAAATATGGGATACGAAAAATTCTTTTCTGGTTAACACCTGAAGCTCTCACATAAAAAGAACTCAAAATATTGGATAACGACAAGGTTTGGGGATCTTGGACTCTAGATTGGAACAATTTCATCAAAGATAGTGGAACTCCGCTTGGAGGAGACATGATGGTGAATCTGAACTTCACAACCGTGAGAAGATACTCCCTTTGCTTAATTGCAAGCTACATTGTTGAACTTTTCTCTCCTTCATTTTATATCTTGGTTTTATCTTATTTTTTAGTGGAGTATATGTTTGATGAAAGGGAGATCCACAAGATCAAGTTTCGAGGTTGTTTCTAATATACTTTTTGATGGCTTGAGTTGTGATGTTGAGTTGTTCTAGAGGTCAGATGCACTCGAGGTATTAATATACTATTCTTTATCGAAAAAAGAAGCTGAAATGTTGTAGTCTGCGATATCAAATCGTTAGATTGTGTTGTTTGTGCACAACCTATGTACTCTTAGTTTTGTCCAAAATTTGAATTTGAAATTTTTTATACTATGCCATCTCAGATGTTTATATTAAGGCAGTGTCAAATTTACACGTGTTAAAATATTTACACTTGGATTGAAAATGATAAAAAGATAAAGACATGATGAAAAACAAAAATGGACAAAGTTGACATTTGTGCGGAACTACAAATCAGACATTTGTTTCCAAAATTTGTCTCGGAGTTCGCCGGAGATGCTCTGAGGAGGAAAAGAGGCCACCTAGAGGAAGGAAGAGAACAACTATTTGGCCTTCACCGGCTTTCACTTTCCCCGCCAATTCCCTCCCCCGTGCTGTTTACGTGACGCTGGCGCTCCCCGTCGCTCCAACCTTTATTTACACCTTCCTTCTCCTTCTAGCTAGGCATGTCAGCCGCCCCTCCACCGTTGCCTTTCCAGCCATCATTCTATTCCCGCACACCTCCTCAACCCCACCATTATATATTCCCTGCTTCTATCCGTCGATCTATTTCACCGGCCGTATCCTGCCTTCGTCTCTTCACTGCGCAGCCGCCGTCGATCAGATCAGCTGGTGCTCAGCTCGCGCATGGGTGACATGTCGAAGGTTCGTGCTAGGAATCTGTTCTGGTTTCTTTACGCGTACGTACATCACGGTACTTCGAGTGTAAAGCTGGTCGCCTTTTCAGGGTCTTGATCTAGTTTAGGATCTTGCTTTAGAATCCAAGAACAATTCTACTGTATTTTTCTTCACTCCCTCTATACTCTGCTTTTTCCCTCTTTACTCGCATATCCTAACCTGCTCGAGCTTCAATTTTGGTGGTACAGAAAATTGTGGTGAAGTTGGAGCTGCACGACAAGAAGGACAAGCAGAAGGCCATGAAGGCCGTTTCGGTGCTCGTCGGTACGAACAACAGAAGCTCATTTTTATCTGCTTGATTTCTCTCTCTGTATGCTCGTACATAGAAGATGAGAAGATAAATAAACTAGAAGGAAGCGTTGCTTTGCTCTGTTTCGCGTGCAGGCATCGACGAGCTGTCCGTCGACATGGCGACCCGCAAGATGACGGTGATCGGCATGGTGGACCCGGTGGTCGTGGTGAGCAAGCTGCGCAAGATGTGGGCGGCGTCCATCGACTCCGTCGGCCCGGCCAAGGAGCCGGAGAAGAAGAAAGAGGAGGACGGCAAGAATAAGGACGGCGCCGACGCGAAGAAGGAAGGCGACGGAGCCAAGAAGGAAGGCGAGGGGGACAAGGAGGGCGACGGCAAGGACAAGGCCAAGAAGGACGACGACGAGAAGAAGCCGCCGCAGCCGACGGAGCAGCAGCTCTTTGCCGAGCTCATGAACCAGTGGCAGTACAGATCAGCTTATGCTTATCACAACCCGTACATGAACAACCACTACGTCGTGCAGAGCATGGAGGAGAACCCCAACTCCTGCGCCATCTGCTAAGCAAGCAACAAATAGCTGCATGTGGTAATTATGCAGAGTACGTACGAAGCCGAAGACGCTGCTTGGCCTTGTGGCGTGTGCGCCATGTCTGTACATAGTACAGCATCCATGTTGAACCTATTTGCAGTGCTATATATGTGCGTACAGTTATTATGTAATGACTGCAATTTTGGTTTTGTCAATATGCATTAAGAATATATGGAGCATGCATGTGTGTAAATCCACCGATTTGCTGTTTGTGGCATCAAACTGCAAAATGGGTTAGAATTGCGTTCACAGTTAACACCCTACCAGTGTATGAATTGGACTGTTAGTTTAGCCAAGCTACTCATGTTTTGTCTTAAAAGTGGATTTTTTTTTTAAAAAAGGAGCATATATTAATATCAGACCATATCAATTACACCCGGCCTCTGCAACAACGCATTGCCCTATCAGCCACACGGATACACACAACCAAAAAAAAGAAAGAGAAATTACAAAAAAAAAAAGTTCCGCTACAGTGACTCATTTATTGAAACAACAGTACTACCACCACCAAGACAGCGTCAGAAGTCCAGCTTCTCCAAAAACGACGCCTCCAAGAAAGGAACAATGCACAAACACCGTCATCGCCCGATCAAAGATCTAGATTTTCGCCCTGAAGAAAGTCCGCGTGCTCAAAACAATACCTTGAACAAGGCCATTGCCAGAGACAACCAATTAAGGCTAGACCCTGGGTTTTCACCCTGAGAGGTAGGACCATAAACCTCTCATGTGCAGTCGCCCCACTTGATGCCACTGCTCCAATTCACAAGTCACTTAGCCAATTCCTCATCACCACCCCCACTCGAACCACCATTGTCTGTCCTCAGATCTCGGTCTCCATAACTTTCTCCGTCAGCACCATGGAACGAGAACATGCTTCATGATAATAACAGCCAACAAAGCTTCGAAGCACACCTCTAAAACCAAACGGTCAGGATAACACGTGTGTGCGTACGACCGAATTCAATCCTTCCAGCAAACTCACCTCATGATAGCACTTATGGAGTTCGCCGGCGGAGCTTTCCGGAACACGACACGGAAACCAAATCAATGAAGACCAACATCCGACAGATCATCGTCTTGGCTTAAGAGGGATCCAAGACCACCTCCTTTATTGAAACCGAGCCAGCAACCCCCACGCCATCCGTCGGAAACTAGCAGGATCCGCCGCAAGACGACAAGACCACCCGGCCGACCATTCCGACGGAGGAAGCCACCACCACCATGTCGGGGGCAGATGCCCCAAGCGCCCTAGTGTCACGGACAAGGCCCGGGTCGCCTGGGCGCCGGCGTCGAGGCTAACGGACGGGACAGATCACGGCTAGGCCCAGATCCCCGCCACCGTCTGCCGCCATCTGGGTCGAGGATCACCATCCGCCGCTCGCCGCAACAACGCCGCCAAACCAGCCGGGACGAACGCCGCTGCCTTCCCGCCAGATCGGGATCAGGGACGCCGCCACCGCCGTCACGCCCCCAGGTCTTTGTCTGGAGACGATCTGGGCGGCTGCGGTGGGGAGGAGAGACCACAAGAGGGAGGGCTCGGCGGGGAGGAGAGGCCGCCCGGCGCGGCGCGGCGCCGCCACGTGGGTGCGGGAGGAGGAGGGGTCACGTACCTAAGCCATCATCTGCTGGTAATTAAAAGTGGATATACTCTATCATCTCCTCCTCGAAACAGGCATACGCCCAGCTATATAAATATAGCAACCAGTTGAGACCGCTGCTGGGCCAGGCAGCACAACGCCCAAGAGAAAACAAAAAGAAATCACAAAAGAAAAAGAAAAGAAAGCAAAGCTGATAACAGTGGCTTGACAAAAACGAAGACGACCAGCAACCGTTGCGCCCTCCAACTAAGTACCACCGCACGCCTAGCCCTACGAAGCGCCACACACCAAGCAACACCTCCAAGAAGGAAAGCGACGATGACGACGCTGCTGCCCGGACAGGTCCTAGGGTTTCCCCCGGTGCGCACCGGGAGGTGGGGAAGAGGTACACCCGATGCCCTTCAAGGAGGACGGTGGCGTTGCCACCGCGTCGGTGTCAAGAAGACAAGGATTTCTCCCGACCCCTCAGAAAAAACACACTCCCGGACGCAATCGTAGTGCTCCACCAAGCTCGTCGCCCACCAGCGCACGCCACCACGGTCTTGTAGTCGCCACCGCCGTCGCACCGAGACCCGCGAAGCAAGGCCGGTAGGGCATAAAAGAGCATGCTTCGGCAGGGTTGCCAGAACAACAATACGCGGGAGGGAACTACCTCCACCACCAGAAGATGGTAGCCGACCGGATACAGCCGCAGGGCAAACCAGGCCCAACTGGCATGGCCGAGCCCCCGAGAGCCCGTGAAGCCCCACAGCCGCACTGCAGCAAGGGGACCGTCGTCCACGCCAACCCCACACTAGCCCTCCACCCGGCCCACCGGGGAACAAGCCACCGTCGAACTCGCCAAATGGCATCACCATCACCACCGCGCTCACTGGGACATCCGACCACCATCGGTCCGAGAAGCACCATCTAGGCCCGCAAGGGCTCGGAGAAAACGGCGTGGACACCGCCGCATGCGCCCACGAGACCCCACGAGCACGGAAAAAGGAGACCCTAGACCCGGACCGGCCCAGCTCGAAACCCGGCCGCAGCCGGATGAGGTGCCTATGCTAGACCAAGGGCTCGCTGGCCCAGATCAGGCCCTGCCCAGATCGGGCTGGCAAAACTAGGAGCACCAGCACCTCCGTCTCCCTCCATCCATGCCGGAGCCTCCGCCACGCAGCCACCGGGGCTCTTGCCGCACTCGCCGAAGAGCGAGGGCTCGGCCGAGCCCGCACGCCCAGATCGGGTCCCACTGGCCCAGATCGGGCCTGCGAGCTCCCAGAGCACCTCCGTCCTCCCCGACGCCCTTGGAGCCGCCGCCAACCACCCCACGCCCTTGGAGCCGCCGCCCACGCCACCCCACGTCCTGCAGAGCCCGCGAGGCCGCCATGGGCGTCGCCGTGAGAGGGTTCACGCAACTGCCGCCGGCCCCGCCCGGCTTTGCCCGGCGCCGACGGCGGGGAAGAGGAGAAGGAGGTTGGGGAGAGGGACGGCGCCGCCCGTCGCCATGGGCAAGACGAGACGAGCGGTTCAGGAGCGTCTCGGGAGACGCAGTTTTCATTTATCCTCGGATATACTCTATCATCTTAAAATGCCATATAAACGGCAACCAAGACATAAAGAGTTCTAACTGATCTCTCCATCTATGACACGAGAGAATGTGTTTTGGTAATCAAGACAAAGAAACAAAAACAAAGATATGTTTAAAGAAAACACTAGGAACAAATTGCCAAGCCGACATAATTGACAGATCTCACACGTGGATAAGCATAGCCACCATTCTAAATTTAATGTTTCGCTCAAGCTGCAACTTGGTCGAAAACAACGTCAGTTACATAACCTTTCGTCCACGACTGTTCCAGTATCAGCAAAAAAGAAGGATAGATGCAGCAGAGCTAACCACGCCCAAGCAGCATTGGACCACCATCAGTGACCTAACTAATGCTGCATTTAGCACACTTGCTTGGAGCCAAATTCACATTGGTCACTCACACTGTCAAACACTCGCCTCCATTTGCAATGACCTTACTTAAATTTATCGACCATAACCATAGTTTAAACGGCAAGAACCAGGGGCATCCGGCAAGAAGCCAAAGCCAGACCCAACTGCTTCTTTCCACAGGAAGCGACACAGATCCATGAGATCACCTGTTCTCGAAAATTTAGGTCAGATACAGCTGCTTTTTTTTTTCAGAATGGATTCATCTGATTCAGAACTCTGACGTTTTTAGCACGCAACTTGGGAACACCAGAGTGTTATCATTTGCCAGGTGAAATTTTCTTCGGATAATTAACATCCGCGGAATAGAGTGCAGGCCATCAGGAATGTTTTGACCAAGAGCCGTTTGTCTTCTTGCCCGGAAGTTTTGTGCGTCGGTGAGTCAGATGACCACGACGTTTCAAGCCTGTATGCTCTGAATACTACAGCCCAATGCACACCTAAATGCTGATCAGCGAGATTATCCGAAGGAAATTCAGGAAGAGCACGCGCAAAAATGCGACTGTTGCTGTCTAGATCCTAGGACTAACAATGCCAAGGTTTCCGAATCCGAACTCTAGCAAACCTACCCGTAAATGATTAGTGCGCACGACCACTGGGATGCCACTGAGATATATCATGTCTTCCGTGTTGGGATGTCTCCAACTCAGGATCTGTTTCACTGAACAATCCTGTCTGTCTCCAACAGTATGCTGCTACACAGTCTATATATAGAGTTCTTGGATATAAAATCTTAACGTTTCCCTGCGGATTTCACTAGGAACTTCCGCAGTGCCAGTTTAGAGCATCTCCACTAACATTCCCAGCATGTCGATCCGGACGCCTAATTAGATCCGGACGCCGAAATTTGTTCTAGTCACGTTTCTAGGAACCTCTTTTTTTCTGGATTTGGGCGAAGTTTGGTCGAACTTCCCAGACCGTTCCCAGAATTCCGGGAACGCACTGAAAACGCCGGACGAAGCGAATTCGACGAGTGGACCTGTCCAGTCAGCATATATTCGTCCATATTCATCCAAAATTTGCCCAAAATTCGCCCATATTCGTCCATATTCGCCCAAAGTTCGCTCATATTCGTCCATATTCGCCCAAAGTTTGTCCATATCGACCATATTCGCATAAAGTTCGCCCAAAAACGGCCTATATTCGTCCATATTCGCCTAAAGTTCGCCCATAGTCCAAAGTTCGTCCATATCGACCATATTCGTCCATATCGAGCATATTTATCTAAAGTTCGCCCATATTCGTCCATATTCGCCCAAAGAATGTCCATATCAATCATATTCGTCCAAAATTCACCCAAAACCGCCTATATTCGTCCAAAGTTCGTCCATATAGACCATATTCGCCAAAGTTCGCCCAAAACCGTCTATACGCCTAAAACTGCCTATTCGCCAAAGTTTGCCGAAATTTGTTAAATTTTAGCCAACGCGAAAACTCGCTAGGAACGTGAATGGAAAACTCGGCGTTTTCAGGCCAAAAACTAGTTTCATCCGAATCAAAATACGTCTAGATTTCGGCCTAAAAACACCCAACGAGTGGGGATGATCTTAGTTCCCTTCCATGTGTGACTGATGTCTGTTTCCAACAGTGTGTTCAGTGACCGGTGCTGCTACACAGTCTATATATAGAGTTCATGAGGTTTATTCTCGGTTAAAATCTTGACGTTTCCATGCGTATTTCACTAGGAATTTCCGTAGTGCCTGAACTGCATCGTGCTGTTGTGTTTTTTATTAGAGAGTCAGTTTTTTTTTTCCTTTTGAGAATCGGGAGTCAGGTTCAACTTGGCGTTATGGGCTGTAGACAAACTGTTCCATAGATGAATCCGTGATTTCGGCCCGTAGCACGGCCCAGCTCCTTATAACAATATCTGTTCACTGACGTAGTGACGTACACTATGTTTGTTTGCTGGAAAAGGTATAATTTTGGCCCACAAATGTCAAGGATTGGAGCGAAATCCCCCAAAACATTTATTTGACACTACCTCCATTCCAAAATATATAATATTTTGGTAGACTAAAATAGCATATCAAAACGACTTATATTATGAAACAAAAATAATATGATTTTAATCATAAAATATTGAAAACCACGCAAATTTCCCTCTAACCTTTTTGTTTGCGTGTGTGCCACATTTGAGGCTGTTTTTGACTTTTGTTCGCCATGTTGGACGTTACTTGATGTTGGCTCGACGCCATCCTGACAGGAGAGCCCCCCCCCCCCCCCCCCGCCTCCTCCTCATTTGTTCTGATAGAACTCTAGTTCTCCTTGTCGCTGCACTCTGTTCTCGTCGCCGCATCTCGCTCGTCCCACTACAGCTCCCTTCGCCGACCATGACATCCTCTACTAGTTCATCATATTATGACGACTCCTCTTCTCACGCTTAGCCGTCGGTGCATTCCCCAACCTTGTATTGCGAGGGTGCTTTGCAGTATCTCCCTGCGAAGGAATACAACTGTGCAATAAGGTGCCTCGTTGGATTTCATGGATCAAGAAGAATCCTGGAAGAAGGTCTACACTTGCGGATTGCGCCGGGCGAGTGTTCTTCTATGTTTTTTTTGCTCCATTTGCTCTGTCTTTGACCGAAATTTGGTTTGAATTTGATTATTGTTTTGAATAGGTTGTGGACTGTTGTATTTATAGCTGGCGAGACAATCCCAACAGTTGTCAAGTGTCGTGGTGGTGGCACGGCAGATGCCATGGGTAGGCTAAAGTATGGGGCCAATGGATGCTAGTGGGATCTGGGAAGGGAAGATGCAACCGTGTCTACACTCAAGCTGCTAAAGTTATGATCTTTATTTCTCTCTTGATGGGTTACAAATGCTCCTCGAGCTGTATACAGGGGGACAAGATGAATCTCCCCGGCCTAACGGTGCTCAAAGAGTCGATGCATTCCTCAGGGTCCAAGCCTCCCCTTATAAAGGAGTGCCTTGGGTGCCTTTAGGGCTGACGAGGCAAGCATATTCGTGGAATATGCTTGTCCCAAAATAGTAGTTCGGCGGCCTCCTTTCCCTGTCGCCCTTCTAATGACGGCAAGGCTCCAGTGGCCCCCTCCTGCGTGCCTCGGGCTCCAGGACTGTCACCTCCGTGACCTCTTTCTGCCCCTCTGACGATGTGCATTCTTGTCTCTTGTGCTTGGCTTCGCTCTGATTCCTTCTAGCCTGCAGCTATAGTTTGACCTTGGGCTTCTCCTTCTCCTGCAAGCTTCGTATCACTCGGCCTTACCTTACCTTGTGTAACTCGGCTCGTTCTTCACTTGCATCAAGATCACTTGGGCTAACCCGGCCGACCCTCTTAGTAACTCGGCCGGGTAACTACTTGATACATATACATGGGCTTCTCGCCTCCGTACATCGGCCGACGTATTCATGATTCGGCCGACTTGGACCGTAACTCGGAAACTAGACGGGGATTGTACCTCTGTCTTTCCCTGTCTCTGACCTACCCGAGGTCAACCCCCCCGACATTAGTCCCCGAAGCTGGTGTGGCCGGGTCATACCAGCTTCATTATATTCTTCAGTTTTGTTTCCGAGTTATACCTTCATCCGAGGTTTCCTCATTCCTTCCCTCGTACGCCATGTCCTACGTGTCATCCCATCATTGTTCTTCTAGTTTTTAGGTCCCTCTACGATTTCATCGACAAGCTGACTAACTTTGTACTGTACCGCCGCCAGGACGCCTCGGGTGCCGTTCCCCTTGGGGATCGTAACGCTCTTTCTTCGTGTGTGGCCGTTGGTGTGGCTCCGCTCACCGTTTAGTGATCCGGCGACCACCGAGATCTACACGGACAACCGCCACACCCACGATCCCACTTCCCTGTTCAAGGCTCGATTATAAAGAGGGGGACTGCGTTTGGGGATTCACTTTTCCCTTACCGCCGCCTCCGTCCTCCTTCCTCTCTCGCCGCGTCCTCTTGCAGTTCCGCCTTGCTGCCCGAGCCTCGCCGGTGAAGATTCCGCCGCGCCTGCTTCGCTGCGGCGCTCTGCTTGGCTCGTCGCGGTGAGTCCTCTCCGGTCGCCTTTGCCTGATCTTTCCCTAGATTCATCTGCTCCGATTCCGTGCTCGTGCGGTTTCCTCTCTGTTTTCGCCATTGTTCTCGTGCAAAGTCCGACGGGCCTTGCAGCTCTAAACTCCCTCCGCCGCCATCTTTCCTCCGGCGTTTCCGCACATATGTCTAGTTCGTTTAGCGGCTTCTGGTTGAGGACGACGACGGCTCGCCCGGGCGGCGGCTCGTGGCAGGGTTCTTCATCACACGCCGTGAGATTGAATGGCTCATCCGGACTCGAAGAATTCCGCCGAGGTTTCTTGCCGTTTACCGGCGAATCCTCTCCGGATATCGAGAGGGCGAGTATGTGGTTTTCATGTCGCACTTCGCGGCCGGTCTCCCTCTTAGTGATTTCGCTAGAGAATTCCTCGATTACTTGACCTTGACCGCATCATCTTCTGCGAACGCCATAGCTTCTCTTTACGCTTTCATCTCCGCCGAGGGATACTTGACTGTGGCCGTCGGTGCATGTCCGGTAAGTTCTTCGGATCCGCTCTCGACAAATCTCGACAAATCTACGCACCCTTCCGAGAAGTTGCTCACCCAATGTGGGCGGCGTATCACACCTCGGAGGAAATCCGTGTTCCCTCGTGTCACTGGATTGGAGTCGTGCAAGAAGTGGCACAAATCATTCTTCTACGTCAAGAACAGAGGGGCGGAGGACAAGATTCGGCTCCCTCCATTCTCAATTGGCCCACCTTCTAAAGTGAACTGGCTCTATAATCCGAGGAAAACTCATGCCTTGGCCGAGGCCTTCGAGATTTGGCTTAAAGAGATGATCCGGGCGGGTTATCTGGCGAAGACCGATGGCAACTTTCATTAGTAGCGGATCGCCTTCGAGCGGACCCACAAGCTGTGCTACATGAGTGGTCCCCTTGACCCTAATCGAGTCTCGACCGTGGAGCTGGATAACTACCTTATTTATAAGCGCGTCCGAGCTATCTTTAAGACTGAGATGCCTGAGGATTGGGCTTGGGGATTAAAACCATTCACCCGCGATCATCCGCCTCCCGAGGTGAGCTTAATCAACATCGCTCTGCTATTCCACTGTTTTTTGAAACTGGTTTATCTAATTCTCTTTCTCCTCGTCTTGCAGAGGTTCGCAGAGCAGAAAAACGAGGACGCCGAAGTTCTGCTGCTCCCTTGGACAGAGTACCCGGATCTTGGTGAGCGGACTGAGGAGTTCGTCCCAAATCGGATCCTGCCCGGCTCGAGCTCGCGGCAAGACTTCACAGACGAGGAGGAAGGTGATTGACGAGGTCCAAATTCTTGAGGTAGTTGCCGCCATGCCTATTTCTTATGCATTTCGGTTCTACTTTCCCAGCTAATCCGCCGGTCAGTTCACGACGCCGAGCCTATTGCTTCCCGACCTCCGTTACCTCGGGAAGCGGGGCTCTGCTAGTGCCTCGGGCGGTTCCTAAGAACGAATGAAGAAATCCGCTCGAACCCTCCCAGCGCAAGACTATGCAGGGGTCACGGTAAGCTCCTTTTGCTTATATTTCTTGTTTCTCTTTCTGCTTCTCATCTTGTGAATCTTCTTTCTTATTTTTGCAGTGCTCCTCTTTCTGTTAAACCCGGCGGTCCTAGTATGACTAGCCGCCCGATTCGGCCGCCATCTCCTCCTCCCGCTGATGATACCAGGATTCCTAGTCCTATTCGTCCTGCTTCTCCTCCAGCTCCGAATACGTCGCCTGTTCGTCGCGATGTCCCTGAGAGCCCTTCCATTGACCTGGATTCGAACCGGCCTTCCGAAGTTTTCGTCGAACCCGCCGCCCCTTCTATGGGCCTCGGCGCTGCTACTGAGCCTCTATCTACTCCGACAGATTCTACGGCCATTCCGACCTCGGCCGAAAAGGTCGTTATCTCGGCGCCCTCTGCGACCTTAATCTCCGCTGCTCCTAAGGACGCTGTCCCCACTTCCGAGGCGTCACTTCCTGCTGATGCCTCTTCTAAGGCAAAAAAAGCTATTGCCGTCAAGACTTCTTCTTCTCAGAAAGGTCTTGCCGGCTCTTCTCAGCCGAGTATTGCTGACGTGCTGCGTAAGGGAGCTGCGCCTACCAAAGTCCCCGTTACCTCGGCCGCCGGCACCCAGCTTGATCTTCATAAGAGCCCTGTGACTGTCGTGGTCGAACAGCCTGCCTGGGGTAAAGTTTTAACTCGGACAGCTAGTGGGAACAGCCTTGGAGCGCTGATTGAGTACGCCAATAATTGGAACTGTCACGATTTTGAGGGTAATCCTATGAACCAGCCCTTTCGACTTTCGACATCGTGGCCGTTTGACCATCTCGCCAAGTTCATCGTTGATACCAACAAGATGAATGAGGTAATTATTGTTTCTCCGAGTCTTAAATTATTCCTCGGATGTTACCATATGCTCTAGTCCCGAAACTTGCAAGGAAATAACTTGTTGTATACTTGGAAGTTTGACTTAAATTATTTCTAAGGTTCGTTAATCCGCAATCTAGATCCGAGCTTAGTTGTGTGTGATTCGGACTTGGTTTAGCTTTGAATATCCAGCCACCTAGATCCGAGTTAAGTCACGCTTGACTCGGATCTGGTTTAGCTTTGAATATCCGACCACCTAGATCCGAGTTAAGTCACGCTTGACTCGAGATCCGGTTTAGCTTTGAATATCCAGCCACCTAGAGCCGAATTAAGCTTTGCTTGATTCGGATCTAATTTAGCTTTGAATATCCAGCCACCTAGATCCGAGTTAAGTCACGCTGACTCGGACCGTTTAGCTTTGAATATCCGACCACCTAGATCCGAGTTAAGTCCGCTTGACTCGGATGCGGTTTAGCTTTGAATATCCAGCCACCTAGAGCGAATTAAGCTTTGCTTGATTCGGATCTAATTAACTTTGAATATTGACCACCTAGATCCGAGTTAAGTCACGCTTGACTCGGATGCGGTTTAGCTTTGAATATCCAGCAACCTAGAGCCGAATTAAGCTTTGCTTGATTCGGATCTAATTTAGCTTTGAATATCCAGCCACCTAGATCCGAGTTAAGTCCTGCTTGACTCGGATCTGGTTTAGCTTTGAATATCCAGCCACCTAGAGCCGAATTAAGCTTTGCTTGATTCAGATCTAATTTAGCTTTGAATATCCAGCCACCTAGATCTGAGTTAAGTCCTGCTTGACTCGGATCTGGTTTAGCTTTTACTCGTTGATTTATCATTTTGCCTCATTACTCAGGTTGCACATGACCGGCGGACTGCCGAGTTCCAGAGGTTGCTTTTTTCGCACCGCAAGCTGGAAGAGAAGTACGAGAAAGTTTTTCCCGTGGCGAAGAAGGCTGGTATGTCGATAGTTCTTTTTCCTTATTCCCAACGTTCTCATGCATTCGTACATGGAATGCCGGCTTACTTCTTGTTGAATAGGTAACATTAATAACCTCAATATTCGCCTTGAAAAGAAGATCAAGAACCTGGAAGGTTAGTTTCCTTTCTATTTTACTCCTTCCCCCTTTTAATATATATGCTAAGGTTCCTTATTGCGTTTGGCCGTGGTAAAGCCGAGTTGCAAGACTTTGCAGTGTCACATCAAGATTTCATGCCCATGCCTGACGTGATGCTGCATTTTTTAGAACAAAACGCAGTTCATTCGGCGCAACTACAAGAAAAAGATGATGAGATAGCTCGCCTGCGATCCGAGGTGGATACCCTCAAGCTCTCTCAGAAATCCGAACTAGAAAAGGTCGACCAAGAATTTTCCGAGGAAAAGAATCGGCTGACTTTGGATCTGAAGAAGAACAAAGAACTCCTTGAAGCTGCCGAACTTAAAACCCGGGGTTTGAGCGAGGAAATTGCTCGTTTTGAGAAGAGTAAGGTTGATTGGGACAAAGACCTTCAGATAATGATGAGCTACATTCATCGTAAGCTACTTGGCATGGCCGAATTATATTTTTCTTTTTTTTGTCTCTGCTACCCTTTGACACGTTCATGCTTTGCGCAGATCACTTCCCCGAGGCCAAGCCCGTGAGTTCTAAAGCGGTTCTTGCATTTCGCTGTATCGAGGTGAACTCACATCGCTGATTGAGAATAGTCAATGGAGGATTACCTGGTTGCCGTTGGTGCCGCAGTTGGTCCGATGAAAATTATGGGTCGGGACTTGGTGCAGGCCGCTATCCGAGCTTACCATGTACTCTGGCCGAATACCTCGGGGACTCCTGATATCAACGAAGTCAAGTTATTGGTGACAAGGCTAATGGCATCTGAGAGGCAGTTGAGTCTTTGGAGAGAATCTGTTGGGCGTGCTGGTGCCGACATGGCCCTTACTGTTATCATGTCATGGTATGAAGACATCTCTCTTGACATCCTGAGAAATTTGCGCACTGGCTCCCGCTGGGTTGAAGATCCCACTTTTGTTGCTCTTCGGCAAGCTCGGGCGTTCCAACTCGTCGAGTACGCCGACGTACACACTTGGAATGAAGGGCTGAGTTTTCTCCCAGACCCGGATCAGGAGGTTGTGGCTGAGGGTGCCTCGGATGATAATTCAGGTGGCGGGGAAGGTGAAAATGATTCGCTGCATCGATAGCTCAGCTCAAGCTCAAGCGACAGCGGCGATCGCGATCCTCTTCCAAAGGTACGGGCATTCTACCGCAGACCGATGCTCTGAGCAACCTCGTTCGCCCGAAGTTGCACTGGTCGGCGGGGCGAGGCCACCTCGATCAGTTCCTCCTACCTCGGAGTGCCCTTTGAGCAAGTAGCTGCCTCCCCAACGAACAACGCCTAATTTATTTCCGATCCACGGCATGCGTATGATGTAAGCGAAATGAAATATTTGTCAACTCTTTGTATGATTCAAATTTCTTTTGCCATGTACTGTTGTGACATTTGGTTAAGTGGATGTTCGTCCGAATTCTTGCTTTGCTGGCCCTTAATTTCCTGACCTTTTAGGGCTTATCTTTGCCTCTATTTTTTATGGTTTTATCCAGGCGTGAGCTCTGAATATCATATGATATTGATCTGTTCTGAACATAAGTTAACTACTTTGTTGTGGAAGTATATAGCGATCATTGTTTATTGTACGAAACTTCCATATGTAAATCAAACTTCAGAGGTAGTATAAGACTGATATGAGTGCGTTTAGCATAAGTTTGAGGTAGCATATGGTAGTCCCCGAGTCGTTGCTTTAGATGCCGAGGTTTAGATATTAATATGAAATTGATATATCATATGCCAGTCCCCGAGTCACTGCTCTGGGCACCGAGTTTCATATTCGTAACGTGAAATAAATATAACATATGGCAGTCCCCGAGTTACTCCTCCGAGCGCCGAGGTTCAAGTACACAACGCGAAATAGATACAACATATGGGTCCCAGTCCTTTCTGGGCGCCAAGGTTCGTGCACATCTTGAAATAAATATAACATATGGCAGTCCCGAGTCATTGCTCGGGTGCGAGATTCAAACACACAACACGAAATAAATATAACATATGGCGTCCCGAGTAAGCGCCTGGGTGCCGAGGTTCAAATACATAAGGCAAATAAATATAACATATGGCGGTCCCAGTCACTTTGCTGGGCCGAGGTTCAAATACATCATTGGATTTTGACTTTGAGATATAATGCTACGAGTAAAATGGCCGAAGTAAAGCCACATTCCAAGGACGCGTTTCTTCGCCCTTTTATGCCTTGTTCCTCCGGGGCGGCGTCGATGAGATAATATGCATCGTTGTGCAATGCTTTGCTCACAATAAACGGTCCTTCCCATGGGGGTGACAACTTGTGCATGCCGGCCGTGCGTTGCACGAGTCGGAGGACCAAATCTCCTTCTTTGAATACTCTTGGATTTACTTTCTTGCGTGATACCCGCAAGTTACTGTTGATAAATAGCCGATCGTGATAATGTCAACTCTCGGCTTCTTCCAGCGGTCTCGGCATCTTCCGAGCTATCTCATTTGTCTACGAGGTTGTGTCTTGAGCAACTCTTGGCGAGTCATATATTATGTCGGTGGAAGTACGGCCTCGCCCGTGAACCGGAAAGAATGGAGTGTAGCTGTTGATCTATTCGGAGTAGTCCGGAGGCTCCATAGTACGGTGGGATTTCTTGATCCAACATCTGCCGACCTTTGCAAAGGTTCCGAGTCGCGGTTTTATTCTGTGACACCGATCCATTAGACCTTTTCACTTGTCCATTGGATGCTGGGTGAGCCACAGAGGCAATATCTAGTCTTATGTGCTTCTCTCGGCAAAATCTAGCGAAAACTCCTTCTGCAAAGTTTGTGCCATTATCCGTAATAATATTGTGCGGGTACCCGTACCTCAAGATGATATCCTTGAGAAATTTCACTGCTGTGTGCCCATCACACTTTTTAATTGGTTTTACTTCAATCCATTTTGTGAATTTGTCTACCATAACCAATATGTGGGTCATTCCTCCTCGCGTCGGCTTGAATGGTCCCACCATATCTAAACCCATCTGAGAATGGCCAAGTGATGGGTATTGTTTTTAACTCGTGACGGGCATATGTATTCAGTTGCGTACCTCTGACACCCATTGCATTTCTTAACTAATTCTTTTGCTTCTTTTAATGCCGTTGGCCAGTAGAATCCATGCCTAAATGCCTTGGCTACTAAAGCGCGAGATGAGGCATGGTGCCCACATTCTCCTTGGTGTATGTCTAGAAGGATTTCCTGACCTTCTGTGGAACTCACGCACTTCTGCAATACGTTTGTGACGCTTCTCTTATACAACTCATTGTTTATGATTGTATAGGCTTTTGCTCTTCTTACGGTTTGTCTAGCTAATACCTCATTACTCGGCAACATCGCGTCTTTTAGGTAAGAAAATATGGGTTGCGCCCATATCGGTGTTACTTTTTCTGATGTGATCTCACTGTCTATCTCCATGTTCTCTCGACGTATATACCTCGGCTCTCCATGATTGTGCTTACCTCGGTCCCCCTCTTTAGGGTTCCGAGTCATTCTGCAGATCTACCTCCATTGGCGTGTGATCTTCTGCGGTTCTTTGGGATAAAGATAGATCCGGATTCTGGTGATGGGACTATTGATGGTTTCCTGAGGTGCTCCAGGGCAATACCTGGAGGAATTTACTGTCGGGTTGATCCTAATTTTGACAATGTGTCGGCAGCGTCATTTTCTGCTCGAGGTATGTGGTGGAACTCACATCCTTCAAAGTATCCACTGATTTTTTGCACATGGAATCTGTATAAAGCCATATTAGCATCTAACGCGTCCCAACTGCCTGATACTTGCTGCACTACTAGATCCGAGTCACCATAGCATAGGATTCGGCGTATACCAATTTCTTTTGCTACTTTCAATCCATGGACTAGCGCTTCATATTCAGCTACATTGTTGGACGCAGCAAAATGTATTTGCAGTACATATTTCAATTGGTCTTTTTTAGGCGAGGTTAGCACTATTCCTGCTCCCAAACCATTCCTTAGTTTGGAACCATCGAAATGCATTGTCGATAATTTGGATGCGAAATGGTGGCTCATCTTGCACCTCGGCCCGATCTACGAGAAAGTCGGCGATAGCACGAGATTTGATTGCATCTCTTCTATCAAACCGTGGAGCATACGGTGATAACTCGATCGCCCATTTCGCTATTCGCCACTTGCGTCTTTGTTGCTCAATATGTCGGCTATGGGTGCCTCACAGTTACTTTGATGGGTGCTCTTCAAAGTAATGCTTAAGCTTTTGCCGACATATATACTCCATAAGCCATCTTCTGATAGTGCGGGTAATTCTGCTTTGAAGTGGATAATACTTCACTTAGATAATAGACCGGCCTCTGAATCGACTTACCATCTTCAAGTCGTTCCACTACGACTACAGTACTAACTACTCGATTGGTAGCCGCTACATAGAGTAGCATAGGTTCTTTCGATAATGGAGAAGCTAAAATGGGTGCCGTAACTAGCATCTTTTTCAACTCACGAAATGCAAGGTCCGCCTGCGGAGTCCAACTGAATTTGTCCGACTTTCTCATCAGCTGATAAAGCGGCAGTGCCTTCTCTCCTAGCCGACATACAAATCGACTAAGCGAGGCCAAGCAGCCCGTGAATTTTTGTACATCATTCAAACATTTTGGCAATTCCATTCTTTCTACTGCTCTTATCTTTGTTGGATTAGCCTCGATACCTCGGCTGGACACAAGGAAACCGAGTAGTTTTCCTGTCGGCACGCCAAATGTGCATTTTTCGATTAAGCTTCATTCGAACCTTCTCGGTTCGCAAAGTTTGCCTTATATCTTCTAGCAAAGTTTTGCTCTCTTTAGTTTTGATGACCACGTCATCCACATACACTTGTACATTTTTCCCTATCTGATCATGCAGGCATTTTTGCATGCATCTTTGATATGTTGCTCCTGCATTTCGCAGGCCAAATGGCATTGTGCGATAACAATAAGCCCCGTACGGGGTGATAAATGCGGTCTTTATTTGATCGGGCGGATTTAACGGTATCGTGGAAACCAGAATACGCGTCTACAAACGATAACAGCTCACAACCAGCGGTCGAGTCAATGACTTGGTCTATTCTAGGCAACGGAAAAGGATCTTTCGGACATGCCTTGTTCAGGTTGGTGTAGTCGATACACATTCGCCATACAAAGGCTACATTGGGGTCATCTTTCTTCTTTTCTACTAGCACCGGATTTGATAACCAATCCGGATATAGCACCTCCATGATGAACCCGGCTGCGAGGAGCCGAGCTATTTCATCCCCTATTACTTTTCTCCTGTCTTCGGCGAAGCGGCGGAGAGGTTGCTTCACCGGCCTTGCTCCTTGCGGCGTTTAAAGTGCTCATTAACTCCCTCGACACCTTGCGGATCTTGAGTTGACCATGCAAATATGTCCCGATTCTCACGGAGGAAGTTGGTGAGCTCGCCTTCCTATTTAGCGTCAAGGCCTGCACCAATAGTAACAAGCTCACGGGAATTGCTCATCAATCTGAAACTTCTTCGTCTCTTTAGTCGGCTGAAAAGAGACACTGCCATGAGGGTTGGCCAGTGCCGGCATGTTCAGTTGTGCCGACTAAGCGAGGGCTGCTACCACTTGAATCCTTTTCTTTTCTCTTGCTATAACCAATGACTCGGCCAAATTTGACCCGGCTGAAGCACACTCCATTGACTTCTTGTAATCCCTCAATGTTATCACCCCGTGGTCCGGTAACTTCATCTTTAGATAACTTATATGACAAATGCTCATGAATTTGGCCATGGCCGTCCGAGTAGAGCATGATAACAACTTTCCGGATCCACCACTTCAAATTCTAAATTTTCGCTCTGCAGTTATCTCTTATGCGAATAACACGTCCACTCGGACTTTACCGATGGGCTCACATGAAAGCCCTGGCACTATCCCATGGAAAGTTGTCCTCGTGGACTGCAGCATATTCTGCGATATTCTGAGTTTATGCATGGTATCTTTGTACATGATGTTGATACTGCTCCCATTGTCAATAAGTACTTTTGAAAATTTCACATTGATGCTTGGTCCAACAAATGTCGGATCCAACACAAGTGCATATGATCCTGGACTCGGCATTATTCTGGGGTGGTCTTTCATGCTCCAGGTCACCTCCTGATCAGACCATGGCTGGTATCTTGGTACTGCCGGCATAACTGCATTCACTTCCATATGCCGGCGCTGCACACTTTGCTTGTCCTGTTGTTCCGTTGTGAACACACAATAAGACTGGTGATGTTCCCTGTAATCATTACGTCCGGTATTTTCCGGATTCATCCTTCCGTCCTGGACCTGGTTTATTACTTGATGCACTGCATCTCTCCGATCCGAGTTATCGTACCTAGGGGGAGGGGGAGGTAGCATCAGTTGATGTGTATTTGCTCCAGTTAATTGCGGCTGATGCTGCTGTTGCACTTGATGGGGAGCCTGAACTCCTGCTGGGTTCCCCATCGCATTTTTCATCCAGGCACATTGGCGGGTCGTATGATTGGCTGGTCTGGATGGGTTTGATGTGTGAAATTTGCACGGCTGATCTAACATGGATTCGAACATGTATTTCGGCCTCTCCTGCCATTGCTTCTTTTTCTCTGAGGTCCATTGCCTTTTTCCCTCATTTCTTGATGTCCACTGTTGAGGTCCATTCTCCTGTCGTTGAGTTGCTCCGTGACTCGGCTGATCTTGTGCTACTGCCGCCACCTGGGCCGAATTATATCTATAATCCGGCCTCTCCTCTCTTCTTCTTCCTCTGAAATCACGCCTGGACGACCCGGCCAATTCTCTCGCATAATGGTCCTGTTGCTCATGATGATCTGCCGACATTAATTCCGGTTGGGTTGGGTCGCCCAATGCATAGGAGTCTGCTATTCTGATAGTTTCTGCCAGTGTGGTTGGCATATATATTTGCAGGCGCTGCCACAACACGCTGGCGTAACGGCAGCCTTGCGCGAACCAAGCGATTGCTTGTGATTCGATAATTCCCTCACATGAGTTTCTCAGGTTGCACCATCGAGTTAAAAACTCTCTATCTGTTTCATTCGGCCTCTGCTTGCACATGGCTAACTGTTGTGGCCTATTTGGCCTCTTATGCGTCTTTGGTAAAGTTGGCGAACATTTCCTCGAAATCCAACCAACAGTTGATACTGCCGGCTGGTAGATTATTCAACCATACCCTGGCTGGTCCTTCCAACATCTGTGGGACATACCGCACTGCCCATCTTAAGTTGCCACCCGCTATCTTCACAGCAGTGGCATAATCAATCAACCAGTCTTGTGGCTTGGTACTTCCGTTGTATGTTTTTGTGCCTCTTGCTAACTGAAAATTCGGCACTGGTGGTTCGCCCATGATCCGTGGTCCAAAACATGCCGGGCCTGGTGGACCTTGTTCTTCCAACAGTTCGGATCGGTATAGCCGATCCAACTTTACTCTCGCATCACTCGCTGGCAAATCCCTGTACAGGATTCTGTCATGCATCCCATAGCGATTGTTTCCACCCTGGATTACGTATTCCATCTTGGAATAACCATCATTGTACCTCTCATTCATCTGATTGTGGCGAGTTGGCCTTACTTCTCTTTCCTGCCGAGGTTCTTGTCTTGGTTGCGGGTTGGGCGGCATCTCTCTCCTTACTTCGGCCGGGGTTTGGTTTTCATGATTGCCTCTCGCGGGTTCTCTCCTGCCGAGATCCCCATTGCCTCGGCCCCCGCCGTCTTTTTCCACATGGCCGTGGTTTCTCTCCCCACTGTTACCTCGGCTTGCATTGCCTCTGTTCTCATTTGCCTTTCCAGCCACTGCCGGGTCATATGGAACAATTTGCTTGTTCCTCTTCCCTGAGGTTACTGCTTTGTCTCTTCGAGCGTTGTTTCCGGTGAAGATCTTTTGCCATGCGGATAAGGCGGTGCGCCGAATGAACCATCCGTGAAGCCCTGGTCTTGCAGGTTAGTTGAGTATTTCCTCATTTTCTTTGGTTCGCGATGCGCTCATTCACTCTTTCTTGTTGTTTACCCGACCTTCCCGGTCAACCCTCTAACTCCAATGCTGCGGCATTTGCCGCTCTCGTGTTCTTCGCCGGAGTCAGTACCTCGGCAAACCCAAATCACCTGATTCTACTCTGTGAGCTTCATGCTCTTTGTTAATGTCATCCATGAGGTTCTTCCCTCTTAATCTTAGTTCGTCCACCCGCTCGGGTGCGATATCAAGCTTATTAGCTTTTGCATACTCTCTCAGGGTCCTGTTCAAGGATTCCCGCAAGGCTGATACTTTTTTGGCCTCTACCAGCACCTTTTGCCTGGTTTCTTCTAACTCTGCCTGAGCATTTGCCGGATCAAGTATCGGCGCTACAAGTGTGGTTAAGTTTTCTATTGTCGCTTGAAGAATGTTCTCTGGCCTTTCCAGAGGTGGCCCTCTTACTCGTGGTGCTTTTGGGGTGGTGTCATGTAGCTCGGTCGGGCTTGTCACTGGCGGAATTACCTCAGTGGTTTGCGGCGTAGTGCGCAGTGCGCCTTGTGCGCCTGCGGCGGGTTCTCTGCTTGACCTGGCTACTGCTGTTCCAACTTGAGCTCCTGCTGCGACCATCACCTCGACGCTGCCTGCAGGATGCTTTCTTGATGGACGGCTTGGTGCGCTTCGAGGTGGCTCCCCTGCAATAACAACCTGGTGAGGATAAATGCCGGTGATGTCGACGCCGACGTAGACCCTGTGCTCGCCCAGGCTGATGAAGACCCCATTGCGTGGGGAGTTTTCCCTGAAGCTTCTGCATTGTCAGCGACATAGTCGCAGAGACCAAATCTGGACCAAGCCGTAAACAACGCTCGCCGGTGTTGATGAAGTTTCCGTCCGGATCACAACTCAGCTTAGCACCGCTGGCCCCACGATGGCGCCAACTGTCGTGGTGGTGGCACGGCAGATGCCATGGGTAGGCTAAAGTATGGGGCCAATGGATGCTAGTGGGATCTGGAAGGAAGATGCAACCGTGTCTACACTCAAGCTGCTAAAGTTATGATCTTTATTTCTCTCTTGATGGGTTACAAATGCTCCTCGAGCTGTATACAGGGGGACAAGATGAATCTCCCCGGCCTAACGGTGCTCAAAGAGTCGATGCCTTCCTCAGGGTCCAAGCCTCCCCTTATAAAGGAGTGCCTTGGGTGCCCTTAGGGCTGACGAGGCAAGCATATTCGTGGAATATGCTTGTCCCAAAATAGTAGTTCGGCGGCCTCCTTTCCCTGTCGCCCTTCTAATGACGGCAAGGCTCCAGTGGCCCCCTCCTGCGTGCCTCGGGCTCCAGGACTGTCACCTCCGTGACCTCTTTCTGCCCCTCTGACGCTGTGCATTCTTGTCTCTTGTGCTTGGATCCGCTCTGATTCCTTCTAGCCTGCAGCTATAGTTTGACCTTGGGCTTCTCCTTCTCCTGCAAGCTTCGTATCACTCGGCCTTACCTTACCTTGTGTAACTCGGCTCGTTCTTCACCTGCATCAAGATCACTTGGGCTAACCCGGCCGACCCTCTTAGTAACTCGGCCGGGTAACTACTTGATACATATACATGGGCTTCTCGCCTCCGTACATCGGCCGACGTATTCATGATTCGGCCGACTTGGACCGTAACTCGGAAACTAGACGGGGATTGTACCTCTGTCTTTCCCCGTCTCTGACCTACCCGAGGTCAACCCCCCGACATCAAGCTTCATGTACTAACCAACACAACCAAACGTCCGAACTGATGGAAAGGGTAAGTGCAATCCACTTATACACTTCAACACCCCTCTCACGTGTGATGGAGAGAAGTCAGCACGTGCAACCGGAAGAGAGCGACGGCGCGCGAAACTCACGTATGACTCAAAAGGCCTATACGTGGACACAGAGGGGTCTACAGCAATTTTAGGATAAATTGCGAAAGCCAGGAATCAAACTCGAGACCTTAGGCTCTGATACCATGTCAAGCTTCATGCACTAGACAACACAACCAAACGTCCGAACTGATGAAAAGGGCTAGTGCAATCCACTTATACACTTCTTCAACAACAGTGACTATCAGACTCATGTGATTTGTGATATGGGAGTTGAAGTGTGGTGGCTGAAGTCTAAAAAACTCCAGTTAACGAAAAATCTGCACATGCATACTGAAGCAAAGAAGATCAACGTTGCAGAATGTCTTGGGTACAGACTTAATATGCAGTATGTGAAAAAATATCAGGCTTTGCACATTGCAGAACTCAATGAGATGATGAGAATGATGAAAATGAAGGATGAGATGGAAAAGAGGAAGATTTGGCTAGTTGCTATAGCTTTCTATTTAGTGATTGTTGTTGTACCCTTGACCGTAAAATGACTAATCTTTTGTAGTGTTAGTGCATTGTAGGCAAATGATGTTGCTTTAGTGTTAGCGTAATGTAGGCAAAGATGTTGCCTTTGTAAACAATTTGCAAGGAAATATTCAGTTAAATGAGCAATTTGCAATAGCTGTTTGACACAATGCATGTGATGAAATGAATGACATAAGCTTTGTGCCTGTAGTATTCCATTTGTATGAATATCATAACCATGCTAGCACCGTACTACACATTACAACATGTAGCAGTGCAATGTCTACATAAAAAAAAGCTATTGTAATTTTCAATCTACATACATTTTCTTTAGAACTAGATGACTTTTGCAGGTCTACAAGCAACAATACTGAACATGGAGTTCTAAGGTGGAACAAAGGCAGAGTTTTGGGGGATTTGTGATTAAAACTTGGTGAATCTGTCCTGATGTGCCACACCTGTAGGTCCTGGTGAAGCAAGAGGATGATGAAGTAGGTTCACAATTTTTCTTTTTTTCCAGTTGGTTTGTCGGAGGATTTGCAGCTGGTTGTGAACTTGGCTGGTGATACGGTGTATGACCTTGAAATCGACGCCGCTAGAATTTAGCCAAATCTTTCACGGCACAAATAATCAAACAGCAGAATAAATTCTCCCTCTTGTAATCTCACTCGGGAACAAATATCAGCAGGACAGATTTCCACCAAACCCGACTTAGGCCGACTTCTTTTCAGCTTGTAGAATAGATTTTGGGTCCAGAATCGCACAAGCTCAGAAGAATAGATCCGATTCGGACCAGCTTTTTTTCACCGGGAATCTCATTTTGCACGCGGGCTTAGAATCAACCTCCGACCTGCTTCTGGGATAGATTCCCGAGCTTCTTCTCTTAGACCGAATCGGTATCTAGAGGTACCCTTCCTATTGCCTGTATTTACGGAACAATGCCACCGCAGAGAAATTCAGCAACAAAAAGCGAGCGCTGCGCTGCGCGCGGTTGCGCGTCACCGCTGCGGCCTCGACATGGTGGCCTCCGTATATTGTCCTCCCAGCCAAGTATTCTGCTAGTAACTGCTAATGGTCTGCATGCACGTTGCATGCTAATTACATTTTGAGTATTTTTTTTGGCAGGGATTACATTTTAAGTATATGCTAATTATGTTTTCAAAGTTACGGTTACAGTTAGTCATATTTCGGAAATTATCCACACCCTCCTCATGTGTACCTATAAAATTTAGACCACGTGTAAATTTTAGGGATCGTTGCAGACATTTCACAACTCAACGTATCTGGAATCCCAAATTCCACAAGCCAAAAAGAATGGAATGAACCAGATTCTCTAAACTTCTCCCCACCGCAGCTTTTTCCCACAATCTTCTAAAAGCTAGCTTGTCTGGAATCATAAGCTATACGTTAGATGCAAATCAGACTAAATAACATATGCAAACCTTGTACTCCCTCTGTTTTAAAATATAAGATGTTTTAGCTTTGTGAAAAAAATGCATCTAGACTTTTTTTAGTACGTAGGTTCATTTATGTCTGGAGTGAATCTATACACTAAAATAAGTCTAGATACATTTTCTTCAGACCTAAAACATCTTATATTTTGAAACGGAGGGAGTAGCAAACAGGAATCACATGGACTTTCTTTAATTTCCCCTTTTCTCTCTCTCTCCAGGTGTTGTAATTTTGACGGGTACTTCCGTTTTTGGTGTGTTGACCCGACCAATACCCCCTTGTTGCGCATAATGTCAATTGCCAAAATAACGAAGAAAAAAAAGACCGCTCCTGTCTCGCCCCCGACGCGGGCGAGCAGGAGCTCCCATCGCCGCCGCCTCCCTCCCTCCTGCTCCTCTCCGCCGCCGCTTGGCGTGAGCCACGGGCGGCCGGATGGCGGCAGCGGCCCCGCTCTACCCTCGTCTTTGAGGGCGTCTCCTCGAGCGGTCTTGCTCGGCGGCTTAAGCGCTGTTCGCCGAGGAGGCGACCACACGGCGTGTTGTATTCAGCGGGCAGCGTTGGGAGCAATGGGCGTTGGCGGGCGGCGCAGCCTGGTGGGTGGCAGCCGCCTCGATCTGCGCGGCCCCACGAGGCCCATCTGGGCGGCGGGCCGTCTGGTGACGATGTAGCTTCACGGATGGCGGCGGCGGTAGCACGATGATAGGGACGGTGGCGGCAATGGCTTGTTGCGGCGTGGCGGCGACTTCTGGGCCCAATCGGCTTGGACCCTATTAGGACTGGTATGCTCTTGCGGGATTTACGGATTCTCGGACCTGGCCAGACCTAACTCGGACTGGTGTGTCCTGCTGCCGCGTCTGTTCGACTACCGCCAAAGGCGGTGGAGGTAGTTCCCTCCGGCACGGTCGTAGTGTTGTCGGCCCTGATTCTGGCTACCATTCACCTCCGTCCGGCCACATGTTGATAGCTTCGGTGAGATGATGATGACGGCGGCTTTGGGACCGTAGTGGCGCATGCTTGTGGGCGGCGAGTTTGGTGGCAGAGGCTTCGACCTCGCAGGGCTCCAGAGCTATAGATTGTCCGAGGTAGTGGATAGGGTTTTTCGGGAGAAATCCTTGTCGGCTCGTTCGACACCGACGTGATGCCGCCTGCGGGTGGCACCATTCCTTCTGAGGCGTCGTGGCTACCCTTCCTCCACTATCTCCGTGGTACCGGGGAAACCCTAGGACCAGTCCGGCAGGCGGCCAGCAGTAGCTTCCTTCTTAAAGGTGTTGCTTGGTCTTTGATGATCTTGTGCTAGGGCGTGGTGGAACATCTTCGAGGCGCGGTGTCGGGTCTCCTTCGCTTAGTCGATTCGCCTTTGTCTCTCTTGTTTCTTTTCTTTTCCTTTGGGCTTGTGTTTGCTGCTGCCCCAACATTCTGTTCGTTTTGAGACTCGTTGTATTATGTGGTTGCTATATTAATATAGCGGGGCAAAAGCCTATTTCAAGAAGTTGACTGCCAAACCATATCTCTGCTTCCTTGCACGCAACATTCACACGCCGGATCACGTGCACAGTCTCCAGACTCGATCCAAATCCATAAAAATCTCCCCAAATCCTGCTGCAATCACACACCCACAAGCCTCCCACAAATATAGCAACTACCGATCTATCTCCCGCGATGAAGTTCACCATCTCCTCTTTCAGCCGGCGACCAAGTGACGCCTACTTCCGGCTGCACCGCCACCTAAATTCAGGAATAATCGGACGCCGGGCTGGAGCTTTACACTGACGCTGACGCATAGTCAGTGTTAGTCCCACGTGGAGTACGTACGGCTGCGGGATATAGAAGGCCGCACCGCACGGCACGGGGCTCTTGGGTTTCCGGGACCTGCTCACCTACACGATCTGCCCGTCTCTGCTTTCCTCCCGGCTCCGCTCACCTACACGACAGCAGATCATGCGACGGAGAGGGCTCACGTTGTCGTACTCTGCCCTCGATTCCATTCAGGTTACTTTACGTGTAAATTCGTAATGTGCTTTGGGAGCTACCTCAATCTGCCCACAATTCACTTCTTCACTGGTGATGATGTACCATACTCGTTGACTAGTTCAGCGCGGAGCAGGTAAATAGTGTACGATTTCAGACCGCGTACTGAATACTAGATGGGCGTTGCGTTGACTAGTTCTAAGAAGAACGTGCTCGGTCCGTTACGAGGAGTCGCCGCCGTGGCGTGCGAGTGTCTGTGGTCCTCCTCTCCAAGCTACAGTAGTACATATGAAACCCTGAAGCCTGAACGATCGTGGTAGAACGATGCAAATGTTTGCTTTAACTGAGCTTATATTATGTACTCCTCCTCCTATGATTCGATAGAAGCGCGTGTAGATTCGAGTAGTACATAGGAGGAGCGTCCTTAATTATTTCACTGCAGTTTCTGCAGTGAAACAAAAAAGAAACTGCGTTTGGGACTTGGCAGCACCGAGCAATGCTTAGGGAATCTCTTGTTCCCAAGGAAGGAGGCATACGCGAATCAGGGAATGTTCTTTTGCGCCTTGTGACTATCAATCCATCGCTCGGAGAGTACGTAAACGAGTCTAGTGGCGATGCAAACAATGGCTGATGAGTTTTTCCTTTTTTTTATGTGTGAATGTGCTTTCGCCATCACCCTCACGGCTGGCCTCTTTTGCATACAGTGGAAACGAAAACAATGCTAGAATTAAGTACGGCTTGTCACCTTAAACACAGCGAGCAGCATATACTGTACTATACTGTGTACTGTACACATATGTGGCGTGTCTGTATGGTCCATGCCTTGAACAAGTACTGGGCAAGTTTTCTTGGGCTGGTCGATCGGTCGAATTTGAGAGCCCAACCGGCGCGGTACCAGTTGGCCGGTGTCAGCGGTGTTAGCCCAGATGGGTTCAACCACCACCAACCCCTGCGCTTTAATGCGCCCATCAATTCACTCCTCACGCGCCTCGCGGCTCAGCTGCCTCTTCTACCAGTAGCGCTTTTACCACCACCACCACGCTCTGCCCATTGCTGATTTCTCCCAGTGGCAGCTGCTACACTGACGGTGGCAGCCAAGACGAAGACCAGGCAGAGAGATTATACTCCTACGTACGGATGGCCGCGGCGCGGTCGGCATTGGCGTCTGCCGGCCGTGCGGCCAACGAGGCCGTCAGCTTCGTGGTGTTCATGCTGCTGGACGCGCTGGAGGTGCTGCTCTGCGGCGTCTACAAGGTGGCCGACTACGTGGCCGAGGGCGCCTGGCGGCCATGCTACTGCTCCTCCTCGGCCGACGCTGCGGCGCCCGGGGGCAAGATCGTCGTGTCCGAGCGCGGAGGGTCCAAGGTGGTCAGCATGCTGTCCTCCACCAAGCTGCACCTCGAGGACATCTCCGACACGCTCTACACGCGCCCCTCCGTGCTCGCAAGCGCCGCCGCCTCCGCTTCGCCGCCCTCCTCCTCCTACCCCCGGCCGTGCGGCAACGTGAGGGCGTCCACGGTCACCACCGCGCACTCCGCCATCGTGCAGATCCTAAGGGGCAAGGCCGGCATCCGCGACGATGCCGAGCACAAGCCGTACCCCTCGCCGCGCTGGTCCGACTGCCACTGCGCCAACTGCAACCCTGCCGACGCCGACAGCCTCTTCGTCCACGTCGACGGCCCTCAAGGTACGTACATCCATCCTTCCGGCATTATATATTAACACGGAAGCGAGATTATTCGCTTGTTGTCTCACCGCATACATTTGCTCCTGGACTGGACCTCGCTCGCTCGACTATTAAAGACGGCGGCGCGACGGAGGAGGACGTGCTGTTCATCCACGGGTTCATCTCCTCGTCGGGGTTCTGGACGGAGACGGTGCTGCCGCACGTGAGCCGGGAGGCGCGGGCGCGGCGGCGGCTGTTCGCCGTGGACCTCCTCGGGTTCGGCCGCAGCCCCAAGCCGGCCGACTCGCTCTACACGCTCCGGGAGCACGTGGAGATGATCGAGCGCTCCGTCATCGACAGGTACAAGGTCGGGCCCTTCCACATCGTCGCGCACTCGCTCGGCTCCATCCTCGCGCTCGCCCTCGCAGTCAAGTACCCCGCCGCCGTCAAGTCCATCACCCTCGTCGCGCCGGTACGTACCGTCGCCGCCATGCGTGGCTTTCATCATCCAAGTAAAAAACGTTTCGGCATGCGTCGCGTCGCTGTAACAACAAACCTCGATTTTGGCCGGCAGCCATACTTCCCGGTGCCCAAGGGAGAGACGGGGACGCAGCACGTGCTGCGTGCGGTGGCGCCGCGGCGGGTGTGGCCGGCGATAGCGTTCGGCGCGTCGGTGGCGTGCTGGTACGAGCACCTCGGACGCACCGTCAGCATCGTGCTCTGCAAGCACCACCGCCTCTGGGAGCTCGCCTTCCGCGTATTCACCCTCTACAGGTAAAAAAGAAAAAACAAACATTTTCTTGACAGCATCTTGACTCTTGCTTGCCCAAGGTCGCTCAACAACATTTCTTCTTCCGATCCAATTGGGATTGGGTTGTCGCGTTGACCAATGGAATTTAAGCAAAGCTCATGGAGGAGCTCGTCATCAATAGGAGCTCCCGATTCGACCCCGAAGAGCAGAGGTAGGAGTAGGAGCATTTAAGGACGCCGGTCGGGTCCGCCAGCCCGGCTGCATCGTCGCTGCATGCCGATGCGATGCGATGTGGCGATGGGATGAGTTAATACGCCAAACATGAACTTAGTTTGACCCCGGTCAATCATCTGTTTATGGTACTACTACTTGTTGTGGAGACATGCGACCATCTACTATACTACAGTTTCACTGCTGATTGCGCATTGATGGACCACCTGCTGTCCCGGACCGATTTGCTCCTCAGCTTAACCCAATCCCCTAGTTAATCAATAACTCAGGCCTTGTTTGGTAGTATACTAGTATTGTTTTAGTGAGGATTAGAGTGGATAATTCTAGGCCTTGTTTGGTACTAGAGTATTTGTAGAGATTAGGGAGGATAATCCGTATCAAACAAATCCCCACTTACTTATGTTTAGTTCTAGAGTATCGGACTGATTCAATCCTAACTAACCCTACTTTTTTCCAAATTCTAGTGTATTTTTTCTATATACAATACACTACGTCTACCCAGTTGATTGGTGGGGATTAGGGTTTTATGGGTATTAGAAAGGTTTGGGTGTAGGTGAAGGTTTCACCCAATCCCCTGGAGATTACCTCTCTAATCCTCACTAAAACTCTAGTACTAAACAAGGCCTTAAGAGGATTGGATGAAACTCCCACCTACACCCAAACCTCTTTAAACCCTATAAAATTCTATTCCCCACCAATCCACTAGGTAGGGGTATTGTATTGGATATGGGAAAAAATACACTAAAACTTGGGAAAAAGTGGGGATTGAATCAGTCCAATATTCTAGAACCAAAATACTATTTAAAATAAGTGGGGATTATCCCCTCTAATTCCCACAAATACTCTAGTACCAAACAAGTCCTCAAGGGTTTTGCTATGCCTCGATCAACTGAGATTTTCTCAGATCTCAAACATTTCATAAAAGTGAAACATGTATAGTTTAGTTTAGTGAAAAATGCAACTTCATCTAATTAAGCATTTTCACCGAATTACACTTTTTGGAATTGATTGAGATTTTTTCTTCTTCTATGGGTAGATACCTAGATGGACCCTACCTCAATCAAGGTAGGACCTAGGAAGGGCTGAGAGAATAAAGCGACCTTTATTGAAAAATGAAGAGCTGAGACTTCTGAAGAACAAAGTCTATTTTTCATCCCTACATTTTTTTACTTGGCTAATATTACTCCCAAAACGTTACTTGGCTCACTAACTCCACCCACACACCACTAAACTATCAGTAATGCTCCATTAACCCCCTTAATATGGGATTTTGAACCGGGTGAGGGGGTAGATGGACCATTATTCATAGTTTAGGGGGTTTAGTGAGGCAAGTAAAGTTTAGGGGGAACTATGAGCAAACTGAAAAGTTTGGGGGGTCCTCTCAAAAAAAAGTTTGAGGGGCAGACTTTGTTCATTCCTAAATTGCAAGAATATCTTTATTTTTATAAGAAAAATTCTTAAATTGTTTGAAAAGTGAGTCAAGTAAAGTTTAGGGGCAAACAACGAGCCAAATGAAAAGTTTAGGTGAGAAAAACAAACTTTGTTCATTTCTGAATTACAAGAATATCTTTATTTTTTATAAGAATTTTTTAAAAATTGTTTGAAAAGTGAGTCAAGTAAAGTTTACGGGGATACTATGAACCAAGTGAAAAGTTTAGGGGAAAGACAAACTTTGTTCATTTCTTACTTGTAAGAATATATTTAATTTTTATAAGAAAATTTCTTAAATTGTTTTAATTTGCTAACAAGGTGCCCCCACTCATGTTTGTTGTCGTCACTAAAACTTGAGTCTGGGTCTGCACCTGACCTCAATATGCATCGGCTCATAAATAACAAGATAACCAACCTTAGCGGATCACCCCTCTCCCCCTTCCATTTAAGAAAGTATAAGCATATTAACCATTTGACTATATTTCTTAAGTAAAACGGATTATCCTCCTTCCATCCCGATTCATCAATTCTTAACGTCATCTCTTATTGTAGTTCTATATTTAGGAACAACCATCACAATGCATTGCATATTAGATATACTTGGTATTTTGTATATAGTATAGACCTCACTTTTATTAAGATTGACCAAGTCTAATTGTATGATAATACGATAATACAAGATTTAATGATCCATGTATATCAGACTGTGAAGAGACTGTGTCTAAGATAAATGACGATTTCATTCTATCTCCCTATTAATTTATGTTCCACATAAAAAATGTGATATATCACTCTAAGAAATGAGGTGTTCTTCGGTCGGTCTTGAGGAGTATTTCACATGAATCTTGAAAGACATTAGTGGTCTTCAGGAGTATTTCCAGTCTACTAAAGTGGCAAATTTCTGATTCCAAAATTGCAAAAAGATACATGTGTGTATTTTTAACTAAAAAGCGTCCAACTTGTAGAGAATGAGAAAAGCCCAAAATAGCAGTGGTTTATCTCATCGACAAGGTTGATCAGTCGGTCCCTCTCCGTTAGCTTTTACATGCTTAGAACATACTCTAGATTGTTTCAGTTAAAAGAAATACTCCTAGGTTGTTTTAGGATTCCAAATTTTTGGCAACTATGATATCATCGCACTCCAACGTACGTGCTGCAGAGTGAGGACATACCTGATGGACGGCTTCTTCTGCCACACCCACATCGCGTCATGGCACACCCTCCACAACATCATCTGCGGCAGCGCCGGCAAGATCGAGCAGTGCCTGGAGGTGGTCCGGGACCAGCTCAGCTGCGGCGTCACCATCTACCACGGCAGCGACGACGAGCTCCTCCCCGTGGGCTGCAGCTACGCGGTGCAGTCCAAGATCCCGCGCGCCGACGTCAAGGTGATCGACGGCGAGGACCACGTCACGATCGTCGTCCGGCGCCAGAAGGAGCTCGCCAGGGAGCTAGAGGAGATCTGGGACACGAAACGGACGTGACCTGGGTGGGAGCAATATATACACAGGGTAAAGAACGGATGGTTTTGAATGGGGCACCTCTGATTATTTGACAGAAGGCCGTGTCTTCGAAGACGAAAGACATGGCTGCTGGTTTTCGCAACGAAAGGAACAACAAATTTCTGAATGCGGCAGGAGGCGCACGGGGCAAGCAAGATCTTGACTCTTGAGAGAGATGTGAAGAAGATTACCCTTGATTTTTAAATTTTACCTCTCTTTTTTTCCTTCTCAAGTTTTCATATTGAAGGCTGGGAAAAACATTCTTGCCTGTTCTGTGTATAATTGTGATTATTAGAGATGAAGTCGTTCCGGTTGTGATCCTTTAGAGTTTAGACAGAGAGCATGAGCATGACATGGTCAATTTGTCAAATCCGTACCTCAGCGCCCCTCTGTTCTTTCTTGGCCAATTCCTTGTCTGTAAAAATGCACTGTGAGAGTAGTACTCCCTCCGTCCCAAATAGATGTCCCAGGTTTATTCAAATTTGGATGAATCTATATACTAAATTTTGATAAATCTAGATTCATCCAAATTTTGATAAATCTTTGACATCTATTTTGGGACTGAGGGAGTAGTAAAAAACAGTGAAATCATTTCACTGCACACGTGCACTCGCCGCGACTGCAAGTGGCCGAGCTCCAGTGTGGACGTGGAGGTGGTCTAAGTGATGGGAAGGGAGTAACTGGCTCTCTCCTTCGCCGGAGCTCGCCGCCGCTATCCATGGTCAAGGTAACCACTCCGCGCGGCGGTTCTGGACGATCCGCGGCTTCAACCTCCAGGCTTCTATGCCAATGCGGAGGCCCCCTTGCATCTCCGTCATGGCGCTCTCGGTCACGCCTCCGCCAAGTGATTCCGTCCCCGGCGTGGGTGCTGGCTGCCATGGCGATAGCATCATTGTCCCCGGTGGAGAAGGCCTCGATTGTTATCTCCTTTTTTCTTCTAAGGTCCTTTTTGTAAATGACCAGGGCATGTGTGTTTCTCTGCTTATTTTTGAGGCCCTGTGTGTAATTCTGCCCATCGATTAATGCAACACCGGACCCTTCTGGGTCCTTCCCTTGCTTAAAAAAAAGAGCTCCAGTGTGGACTCCACGGAGGAGATAAAATTCTACTGCACCTACAGAGATTTGAAAGCAAGGCCACGAGATCACATACACTGCTCTGCAGTCACTGATCACATAATGGCGCGTTCTTGAATGGGCCCGTACGTGCTCACGGCATAAAACCATTCCCTGTCCTTCTACATTGGCACCTACCGTTGAACTGTTCGATCGATTCTCCATGGCAATAAAGGTTGCACTGTACACAGCTAGATGAACTTTGCACTTGACTAAGGAACAGAACGAATCCTTAACAGCTGCCCTATAACTACTTACCAGTCGTCCCTTGTGTTTATGTACTGTTTCTCCTCATGTGACCTACCAGGCATGCTCGTCCCGCCTCTGTCCCCTAGTACCGGATGGATCTGGGCCAGGTGGGCGCCCTTCCCCGTCCGGTTCGTTCGAAACGTCCTGGTGGTGTTTGCCGCTCAGTGGGCAAGAGATCATGGATGCCTGGGCGGCGGCCCTAGAAGGAGGATTGCGTAGATGGCTCTCCGGTGAGCGACGTGACGGTGGTGATGGTCTTTCTCTTCGGTCATGAGGGTGGTGGGGAGGGAGCGGGGGGGGGGGGGGTCCTTGTGTTGGCGGTGCTTCGGTAAAGGCGGCTCCTAGATCACGTGTGGACGCTTGGCTTGGTGACAACAGGTGGTCTGAGGTACCAGGTTGTAGTCTCGAAGGTTTTACTAGACGAAATCGCAGTGCTCTGGTGCCAGCGGCGGCGAAGTCTTCGGATGTCCTAACCCTCTTGGTGGTGCCATTGTGGTTATCTTCCCTGCATCGGGACTTCAAGTGAAAACTCTACACCTCCTCGGTCTCGACAATAGCGGTGTGTTGTGTTTTCACTCTCTTGGGGCCATCGTCATGGAGCTCTGGTACCTTCTAGTTTCATTTTGTTGTTATCAATAGGAAAATTCGGATCCTGTCTCGAGGCACTTCAGGTGTTGGGATCGGGCGTCCTCGGTGGTCTCATATCTTATACACGTGACTTAGTTATCACCACTCTTTGTTCGCGTTGTCTGTTGGTAGGATCAACGCTCCATGACCCGGAGCGAGAGGGAAAGCGGCCTTCTCCAATGACAAGTTGGTGGATGTGGTGTTGCAATGTCTGGTGGTTTCACAAGGAGGCGTGGTGGCACCTCTAATTAGTTGCCTCGGCTGTTTCTTTAGGGTGTGACTACTCATGTATTTTCTTTTTATCATTGACATGCTTTGTCAGAGGTTTCCCGCAATCGACCGTGTGACTTTATTTGGACCGAGCTTCAGTGACTTGGTGTTATCAAGTCTCGCTGTGACTTGGTGCATCATCAACCATCCATCTCTAATCCAACGTACAAAATTGACTCTGATTTTGAACTAAATAATTTATTTACTCGATTTTTTTTGAAAAAATTCTAGTAAAGTGTAACTATCTCGTTTTGAAACCTCTGAATGTTTCATGCCATTTGGATAAATAGTTTATGACTAAATAACCTTTTATATTTTCGAACACCAGTTTAAACTAAATGCCTATTTAATCACAAACCTTTGGTCCAAATGGAATGAAACTTCAGCAGAATACAAATCGAAACATGCATGATTTACTAGAATTATTTCAAAAAAATCCGAGTAGTTTTAATTATTTAGTTTAAAATCAAGTCAATCCGGTACGTTGGATTAGAGATGGATGGTTGATGGTGCACCAAGTCACAGCGAGACTTGATAACACCAAGTCACTGAAGCTCGGTTCACTTTATTTATAAACGGCACAAAAGCCTTTTTTTCGAGATTTTAGTATCACTTAGTTTTTGTGGTTTATTTTAGACTTATGGACTACTTATCTTAAGCTGTCAAGTAACCTGCCACTTGAAACAACAACTACTAGCTTAAATGTCTGTTTTTAAAACCCAGCTTAGGTGTTGTGACTGTGCATACATAGGTGTTCTCCTTCACCATGTAAAAAAAAAGTTGAAATGAAAGATGAAAAAATTAATAATGTGGACCTGATGAAACCTGCTCATGCAATTCAAGTACTCTCCCAGTTCCTACCCACCCCCGCAAGTAACACGCAGGAAAGTGAGCAGCTAGCAAACTAAATTTGGACCCCCAACGGAAAGCCAGCTGCCACCGTGGGGGTATGGATATGGATGTCCATTGCGTCCTGCCCGTTTACATTGACCATCAACGGAGGGACTTGGTGCGCGGCAGCAGCACGAGCACCGGGACCCTGACATCGTCGGCATGGCATTTACAATACCCGTGCCTGATCAATGCAAGTAACAATGTACTGTTTGCCTCGGCTTCATGCGTGGAAAGGGAAATGGAAAACAAGTCGCTTCTGGTTAATTAGATGCTACCGGTGATTTACATGGCCACAGGTTAGCAGCGGGAGACCGGTGCGCAGCAGTAGCACATGGACTATTGACCATGGTTTTAGTCCAAGAGCTAGGGTCGCATGGCCCAGGCCCTAAACCCTGGAGAGCAAAAAAAAAAAAAAAAAGGGGAGCTGATTGCATGCCAGGCCTTCCTGGGCGGTTGTGCCCCACGCTCGATCAAAGCATGCTCCAGCCAGGCCTGCTAGAAGCCAGACCCGGCGGAACGCAAAGGGATCCTGCGGCTAGACGCGTGGGGATTTTAGAAATGAGCGATTTTATTATTATGAATATTTACACCTCGCTTCTACATAATTAAGATGCACACAGTCCCATAAATCATATAATTAGAGATTAAAAAAGTAGACTAAAATTATAAATATTATAATCATAATAATCGTCCTCAATCTAAGACAAATTAATCCTCAAATCACATGGTCATCTATGTCGGGAGAAATATCTTTTGCCGTGCCCTCCGACCGCGTACACCCTCCACAAATAAGTCGCGAAACTCCATGCGTTGGAGAGTAGTCCATGATTGAAGGATAGCCATGGACCGATAAATAACCTGCAGAGAAGAAGACACAATGTTATTAAAAATCTCGTCATTTCTATAAAGTCATAGCGACCATATAATGGCAAGCGCTCTCACCCTAAACAAAGTCATGTATTTATCAACGATTCCATGCAACCAATTACCAAAAATATTGGTCACTGAACATGGAGGAGATAAACCAGAAGCTATTTGGATGAATAACCATATAGAACGAGCAAATTTACAATGGAAGAATAAATGACGAAGTGTCTTATCGTGATAACAAAAAACGCATTGTGTACTTTCATGCCAACTCCTCTTTACAAGATTATATTTTGTTAAAATTACACCTTTACGTAGATACCATGTGAATATCTTTGTCTTAAGGGGGATAGAACGGGAGACGATGCGTCCCTTCGGTGTGACACGCGCCATAAATCCCCTCACCATCCATGCAAGTGAAAGAAAAGGGTAAGAGGGACAGAGTCGATGACATCAAGAAGTCATTGAAAGTAATTGTGAATGCAAAAAAGGAGATGGCCGAGGAGAGGAAGCTTTCGAGGAACAAGGAAATAGAGAAGCGGACGAATACCAAGGATAGACGGCTGGCTTCGAGGAGAGATTGGCGGCAACCGGGGAGAGGAAGGTGGTGATGAAGGAGAAGATGGTGGCCATGGAAGAAACTCCCCTCTTATTGAGCATGAGAAAAATCTCTTCCTCATAGACACAAGCACTCTTCATGAGAAGCAAAAGAAATACATCAACCTTTGTCGTGATCAAGTATTGGCTCAAGAAGAATGATGAAAGGATGGAGACATGGGGACATGTGAAGTGCTCAAGAAGCATGGAGACATGGGAAGTGCTAACATGGGAGCTAGGCATGGGCGGGTGGCATGGGAGCTATAATTGGGTGGCATGAGAGCTACTATAGGAAACATGGATGGCATGGGAGCTACAATGGGTGAATCCATGGCTTCCATGGTAGCTTCCACGAGTGGTAGTTTTGGAGTTCCGATGGTTGATGGCATGGGATCCTAAAATATTCCCAACATTGCCGACGTTTCTAATGAAGATGAAGCACAAAATGGAGATGAAAATGGAGAAGATGAGGCATAGGTGCCGTTTGCATTGTTGTTATGATTGTGATGTGGTTGTGTGAACTTTCATTTTGTTTGTGAACTTGTTTGCGTCAAACTATGCTAGGCTTTTGAACTGTCATGCATTTGAACTTTGCTATAATGATGAAGCTATGATCTTGAATTTATGTGTGTGTGGTGATTTTTGTAAAAATATATAGATTCATATGTTCATCACTTCTACTCCCTCAGTCCGCAAATAAGTGTACTTCTAGTTTTTAGCTAAGTCAAACTTTATAAAATTTGACCAACTTTATAGATGAATATAGCAACATATATTATATCAAAATCACATATTATGAAACTAAATTTAAAAAATGTCTATTAGTACCAATTTAGAGTCATAAATTGTGATGACCCAGCATACCACTGCATGATGTAGTACACTATAGTCGTTGACATAACACCAATGGAACACCGTTCCATTCGTATTATATCCCTCAGAGTGGTATAACAGAAATATTGAGGGTCCAAGACATTACTTTAGATTACATAGAACATATTACAAAAGATCCAGAGAACTTCCTCGAACAGTGGAGGAATATTATACAGAAGGAACCAGAAAGATCCACTCGGAGTTTACTTTAGGAGTACTACTATTAGTATATATATAAGGCTTCAAAGTGCTAATATAGTATTGTTCTACAGAAGTAGGTTCTAGATTCTAGGAGTTTTATTTATACTCTACGCTTCAGCTTGACTTCCATAACTTCCGATAAGGTCTTCGACTCGGATGATCTCCATCAGATATCTTTAACTCTTCAAGTAACTTATTTCCTGGGAACGCCATTGGTTTCTCCGAGATCTAGCAAGGGTTAAGAAGATACGATTGAGTACGAGTGTACTCAGCAAGTTCACTAAAGAGAAGTGTTTGATGCACTATCTATAGCCACAGACCATAGGTCATAGGCAATGCAAGTTTTTGAAAACATTTCTTCAAAGGTTGCTTTTATTCTGAAAAACTATGTCCGTCAGCCTTCACAGGTTTACCAGAACTTTCATGGAGTTCCTTTTCTACCGCATTCGTAGCTCCTTCTCGAAACAGGGAGTAACAAGTTATAGTTCTTACACTCTGCAGAGGTGCATTGCTTTACCCATGAGAGATCTTAGCTTTCTTGCACATACGAGTTATAGGCTCGTTCACACTTCCTTGGTATGAGCCCCAGACTAAGATCCAAGCCAATCACTGTCCTTCTCCGCGACCCCGCATACCCTACGGGTTGCACATAAGGCCTAGGATAAAACTTGTTTCCAATAGCAGCCCAAGGTGTACAACCCTCATAGATACCAGAAGCCATGTGACGTTGAGGGATCCCACCCATATTCTGCCAACCCTCTATAAGTGGAGTTACAACAACGGCCCGATCATCCGTTGGCATGCGAAAGGGAGCCGATCCAGCTAACTTCTCTGTCCCATTCCAAATCTCATGGTTAACGTGTATTATACAGCGCAAGAATCACTGGCGACATTGGTTGTTAAGTCCTAGATATTATGTTCCTTTACCACCAGAACTTTCATAATAGGTTATTACCTCTTGGAGAATAACCCATATTCATATTATTGTGATAATAATGTTTTCTGACCTTTTCGCAATGCAGGTGATGACACAAACAGTTGCAAATATTTGATAGAAAATAACCAAAGGGCATGAGAAAGTGTGAACTTGCCTTAAGTGATTGCAAGATTATGCACTCACGGTCTTCGAGACAATAGAAGATCCAATATCTGAAAACAACAGCATTGGTCTGGTAAGGACTAATGTTTAAAGAAGAAAGATGCCATTATGGATAAATAATGCTATGCAATTTTATAATTCCCAAAGTGAAATCCTCAGCATTATAAATGAGTTGATCTTAGGTATCTTCTTGAAGATTGTGTTTATCTTTAAGTTTATTTTATAAGCAATTACCTCTATAAGGAACTTAAATCTTGACATACAAGATATGAAAATAGGATATCATTATAATCTAAGATTGAGGTTGATTGCCAACTGATGATTGTGATAAAATTCCATGGATTAGGTCGTTTAAGAGTTAAAGGACTTACTTTAGAGTTGTTGTTTGAAATTGCAAAAAGAATTATATTTGAAGAAACTAGTGTTTAGTGAAGGTTAATCAGTCTTGAGGGTTATTAGGTTTTACATTAGGTTTTTTGATGGTTACGAATGATGTTGAGTTATCATATTTTAATTGATGGTATAAGTGACCAAATTTAACTATAAAAACATAAATAAACTTCAAATGAGATGTTTATGATTGTTTAGACCAAAGTTAACTATAAAAAATAGAAGTGAATCTTAATATGTAGTGAGTTTTAGAACATCATCTAGTTTTAGGGTTTTGACAAATATGATTATGGATGATTCCTTTTAATTTAAGTGAAAGATGAGTTTAATAACATGCAACTTATTAATGGGAGCATAATTAGATGATCTTATAAATTTGTTAGGGTTTATAGTCATTTTAAGTGTGGTTAAGAGATGAAGATTATTCACCATCTTATACATGAGTGATATATAATATTTATTTAAAAGGAGTTTTATTTGAATTTAAGATTTAATAAGAGTATTTAAAAGTTAATAGTTATACTTAAGTTTTATTATGAATTATGATTATGGATTTAGACTTAATAATTTAAACTTAAAGGATTTAGTGTTTTATTAAGAAATGTGATTATTTCTTTCTTAGTAAATAAATTTAAAGAATTAACAAAGTGGTTATTTCATTTTAGTAAAATAAGTAATTGAATTTTATTATCTAATGTTATTAAAATATTTTTGAATAATATACATAGTATTTTTTTTAGTAAAATATACTTATTTAAGATCTTAAAGATGAATTGTATTTATTTTTAAGTATTATCTTTATTTTTATAAAATTATTCAAAGAATTAAGTGTCTTTAAATATTTTCTTTATGTTTTATTTGTAAAATTCTAAGTTAGTATTTTTATAAAATAGTAGATTTATTTTTATACATAAAAATGATTTTTTATTAATTTTTAGGAAATTTTCTTATATTGTTATAATTTATTGAGAACTTTAGTGCCTTTAATAATTAGTGGTATTTATTTAGTTTAATCAAGTGGTTTTATATTTTACTTGGATAGATATCATTTTTATGTATCAATTGTATTTTTAGGATTTTACTACATTTTTCTAGGGCTTGAATATTATTAAGGGTATTGTGGTAATTTAATATTGTACAATTAATGTATATTACCTTTTTATTGAACCTGGTGTATAAGACAATCTGGATCTTAGGCCGACTCGGCCCACCTAGGCCCATCTAGCTGGGCTATTCCCAGCCCAACCCTATCTCTCTCACACTTCTCACTCACGCACACCCGTACGACCTCACCCCTCTTGCTACCTACCCTCGCCTCACCGCCGGCAGAGCCGCCGCCCGCCTTCGGCCCTTGTGCGCCGCTGCCTGACGCAGATGACGCGTCACCTTCTCCTCCATCTATTGAGCAACTCGATTAGAGAATCGAGCTCCCACGTGGCCGCGCCCAACCTCTACATGTGCTAGGTTTGCGGGGCTGCTATCGCCGTTGCGCGCCGGCGTTACTCCAGCCGCCCTTTGGTGCTAGTGATGATGTGTTGGGTCTGGACGTGCCCGTGCTGCCGTGGCTTGGCGCAGGTGGTGGTGTGGCACCCTCGGTGGTCACTGTGTTGCTGTGTCGTGGCCATCGCCTCTGATCCCCTGCAACATCGTGTTCTGCTTCCTCTTCTTGCTGGGCGAGGACATCCAGGTAAGTATCCTCTTCTCCTCTAATTCCGGTCTTCCTCCTTTCTTCCTCGTAGCTAGCTCTGATTAGAGTTTCCTACTCCTATTAGTATTTCGATGATTCATAATGGTGTTCCTAAGGAATGGTTTTCTTTAGCCTGTGAACCCTAGCTTGATTCAGTGCTAGTGATGTTAGTGGTATATGTTGCTAAATGGTATTCAATCACGTGAGCCCATACTGTATTATGATGAATTGATGCTTGAATAATGTAATACTAAATTTCTACAACTGTCAAACATGACAATGATTGATTGAATGCTTTGATTCTTGTGTGATGTTGGTACTATGAAATCACTTGCAGGTGTTTCCTAGACCTGTACCCCTGATGTTGGCTATGTCTAGTTAAATAACAGGCTCTGTTGTCTAAATAAGTGCTATTGTGGTGTATCTATTTGCATGGTGATATATATGATATCATGAATTCCTTGTCCCAAATACTTAAGTTATGATAGTGGAATTATAAATGACTCCTAGAGTGTTTCCTAGGAATGTTCACAAATACTGTTCTATTGCAATCCTAGAATTCTTGGACTAGCTAAATTGGTATTGTACCCAGCCAAGCTTTGCTCTTATGTGATCATGGAAAACATACTAGAATGATTCCTAGAAATATTTCCTAGGAAAATGACTTGTTCTATGTCGAATCTGATAGTGTAATAATGTACAACTTTGATTCCTAGAGATCCTACTAGGAAAATGATAAGATTGTTTGGGTAGTATTTGTAAGTGTAAATGAGTGGCCAATATGAGTACACTGTATATATGACCGCAACCATTTTAAATGATTTCTAAATATTTTTAGGAAAATGATTTGTGGATTTAATAAAATGGACTTGAGCTTGTACTCAAGAAACTCTGATTCTGCTAGGTACCTAGGTGCTACCCTCTAGGAATTTGCCTTGTAGCCTAGCAGCTGTGGTATATGTTTGTTTAGTAAAAACTAGATAATAGGCTAATGATGATTTTATCATGCAAGGCATGATCTTGGACAAATATGAATTAGAAGATTTAAAGTAGATTTCTTTATCTACTTAATTGCTTGATAACTAGATAAATGATTCCTAGATCAGATGATCTGGGAAAATGATTTGAAGAATTCCCTAAGGTTTATAGATACCCTAGTGTTGTGCGTGGCATGTTACACATCTGATATGTTGTAGCTTTTCTTAATAAGCTTCTACTTGTGCCATTTTAAAATTAGTGGCTTCTACTTTTTGGAATATGCCACTGTGGTGCCTCATTAGAGTGTGCACTTCCAAAAAATCTTTTCTTTAATATTGTTTGGCAGTGCACTTCCTAGAGACCCTAAACCCTAAACCCATGACGGTATGATCCGCTGCTTTTGCCCTGCCAATGATGCAAAAGACTGAGGCCTCTTTATTATTAAGAACAAATACTACTTTGTGGCTTTTATTCTCTATGATGAGCTTTGCATAGCATCTCTATGCAAGACTGAGAGAAATATTCTTCATTACTACTTATATTGTTATATAAACAAATAAAAGTAGATAAGATGCTTGAATCTTAGTGTTGCAACCTACTTTGGAAAGGTAGTCGTTGTGCTACTATAGATGATGATTTCTTGGTGTGGTTGGCTCACACGAATGGATTTAATCTGATGCTATTGATCTGGTTCAACTGCTACTTCATGTTCCTGACCTTCTCCTCCTAGCTGCTGTACTTCACTTGTCCTTGATCTACTCCTAAAGTTCCTCAAACTGATCCTGATGATTGGGAAGATTTTTGGTATTGTATTCTTGGTGTTCTTGGAAGAACAGGTAAAAGAACAATGGCTTCTTGGTGGTGCTATGGAGAGTCCGAGGAATGGATATTGTGTGGGCATGTACTTGTTAGCTACAGTTTCTTCCTTCTTATCTGGTTTCCTGGGTTGCTATGTGATACTCCCAATTTGCATCACCATTCTATATCATAATTTACCTCTATTCATTGATATTTGTCTTATTATGAGGTATTACTTATGGCTTTTCATCTGTTTATGCATGTTGGATGATTCTTGGAGGATGGACTGCCCGAGTATGGATTCTGATGGAAAAGAAGGCGTTTCGGTGCAATTTCGCGAAGATCAGAAAAATACCAGAAAAATATGGAAACATATTATTTTACCAGAAGACGAAGGAAGCCAGAAGGAGGAGCGAAGAGGGGCCATAGGGGTCCACACCCCCTAGGCGCGGGCCCACCTGACCCCGCGCCTAGGGTAGGTGTGGCCCCCCTGCCTGGCCTCCAACTCCGCCCCTTCGCCTATACCTTCCCTACGGAACCCTAAGCCTCGGGGAGCAACCACAGATAGATTTCCTCCGCCTCTGGGGGCGGAAAACACCAAGAGAGAAAGATTTCTTCGGCAGACAGATTTATGCCGGGGGATTTCCTTCCCGGAGAGGGGAGACCGTCGCCATCAACACCATCATCAAGCTAGGCTTCATCAGGATCATCATCATCGTCATCCACACCATCATCTCCACCAGCACCATCATCACCACTCCGTCCCGCTGTAACAATTGTGTTGGATATTGCTTTAGTTCTAGGGGAAACTTTCCCGGTGTTGATTACTATTGTAGTTGATGCTTGTGAGTGGAACCATTGGATTATTGTTTATGTTCAGATTGTTATCCATTATCATATCATCTTTGATCTTGATCTTGATCCATATGATGTCTCGTGAGTAGTTCGTTTAGTTCTTGAGGACATGGGAGACATCATGTTGTTAGTAGTGAATCTGTGATGAGTTATTATTCAATGGTTTAGTATTTAAGTTGTGGTGTTATTATTCTAGTGGTGTCATGTGAACGTCGACTACATGACATTTCACCATTTATGGGCCTAGGGGGATGCATCGTGTATTTGGCTACTAATTGTGGGGTTACCGGAGTGACATAAACCTAAACCCCCGTTAGGAAACCTGTGCACAAGGGAGCGTAGGATCTCAGAGTTTAAGGCTGTGGTTAGATTTATATCTTAATTACTTTCCTATAGTTACGGATGTTTGCAGGAGGTTTAATCATAAGTATGTATTAGTCCAAGTAAGGTCGGTAGGTTAGCATATGTTCACCCACACAACACTTACAACACTAGAGAAGAGTACTCAGCTATTTGAAGCGAAAACACTTGATAGAATTCCCATGTGTCCTCGAGAACCTTTGGTCCTTATAAGTATTTCCACCGGCTTGTCCTTTGCTAAGAAAGGATTGGGCCACTTGCTCCGTTTGTTTGTTACCTTTGTTAGTTTCTCTTTGTTTTGTTGCCTTGTCAGAAAACCACTAAAAATCTGTTTGCTAAGTATTCATAGGGATTTCCTGCTCCATACCACTGTTCAGCACCTTCTGCTCCTCGTTGGGATCGACACTCCTATTTATCGAAAGTACTACGATACACCCCCTATACTTGTGGGTCATCAAGACTATTTTCTGGCGCCATTGTCGGGGAGTGAAGCGCTATTGAAGAGTGGGCGTAAGGAAACTTTTCGTGAGTATTGCTTTTGTTACTGCTTGTTACTTTGTTTCCAATATGGATAACCCACTTGGTTTTCTGTTTGGGAAAACTACTACCACTGCTAGGGTAGTAGATGAACCACCACCTGTTGAGATAGATCCTTTTAAGATACCTACAAGTATTGTTAATCGTGTTATGGATAATTATTATTTTGGGGATGGAACTGTCCATCCTGGCGATCACTTGCTTTTTATCCATGAATTATGCAAGTTGTTTAAGTGTGCAGGTATCACAACTGAATAGGTGAAGAAGAAGTTACTCTCCATATCCTTTAAAGGGAGAGCTGAAGAATGGTATAAGCTGCTGAAGAATGGACAATCCATGGAATGGGAGGAGATGGCATCTCTCTTTTACTCTAAATTTTATCCTCCCAGTGAAATTCATAAGGATAGAAATCTTATATATAACTTTTGGCCTCTTGATGGAGAGAGTACAGCTCAAGCTTGGGGGAGATTGAAGTTACTAATGCTTAAATGTCCTATTCATGAACTCCCTAACAATATTATTCTCAATAACTTTTATGCTAGGCTTTCTCTTCATGATAAATATTTACTAGATGCTTCATGTGCTGGATCATTCACACGTATGAAGGAAGAAGCTAAATGGGATCTCTTAGACCGTATCCAAGATAACACTGAAGCTTGGGAGAATGACAAAGGAAGAAAGTCAGGTATAAACTATGATTATGAATGCATTAAATCTTTTATGGGAACTAATAACTTCCGTGATATTAGCAATGAGTTTGGTCTTGATCCTCAAGTTCTTGCGGATTTTTTAATGCTTTTGCCTCTTATATTGAGATTCACAAGAAAGAGTGGGACAAGTACTATGCTCCATATAAAGACATTGTTACCCATGTTCCTTCCAGTGTAGAGGTTTGTACTGTTGATCCTATTTTGCCTGAACCTTATGTTGAGAAGATCCCTTTTCCCTCCAAGGTAAAGGAACATTCTATTATAGCTAATGTGGTCAGCAAAAGCACAAAGAAAACTGTAGGGTCCGATGAGCTTATTGATATTGAGCCTATGGTAGCTATTGTGAAAGATCTTGTCACTAGAAATATAGAGAATGAGCACATTGTATTATGTGAAGATGCTACTAATATTGTTTCTCATCCTAAGAAAGTTAGAAAAGCTAGTGTCCCTGTTCTTTCTGTTCGAATTGGTAATCACAACTACTATGGTTTATGTGATATTGGTTCTAGTTCTAGTGCTATTCCTTATGAGCTTTACAGGGAAATTATGCATGAGATTTGTCACATCCCAAGATTTTCCAAATCTTGTAATGTGAAAATAAATGAATAAAATAAAACTTTGATTGATTTTCAGAACCAGAAGAAACTTTTAAATCCAATTGGAAACCTTCAAACCCATTTGAAATAAATCCTAAAGGGATTTACAAAGATAAACATTTAATAGAGAAAAATAGGAAATAATTAAAACAACTATTTTAGATCTTTTAAATAAAAGGATTTGGTTTCAAAGAAATAGAAGTTTTATAAATAAAGATTATTTTATAAAGCCAAATTAAACCTTGACCAAACTTTGGAATTAAAACATTTTGTTTTGAATAAAAATAACAAAGGTTTATTTAAAATAAAATAATAAGGATTTAATATCCAATTTTATTTAAATAAAAGGTTTTACCATTTTAACTGAAACATCAAAACTTATTAAATTATTTTAAATAAGTTTTCCAAATATTTTATATTCTCAAATAAAACTTACTGAATGGTTTTGGTACTATTTTAGTTTTAAAAATAAATATTCTAATAAAACAAATCTTATTTGAAGTAAATGAATAAGGCCCATTTTATTTAATTGTTAATGGACCTAAAATAAAATGTTATTTTGTTTTAAACAAGTTTCCAAGTATTCAATATTTTCAAATAAAACCTACTGATTTGGTTTTGAAAATATTTGGATTTCAAATGAAGATTTTATTAAATAAATCAAACCATATTTGATTAAATAACTATGGTCTATTTTATTTAATTATTAAATAGATCCTAAAATGAATAAAAATATTATTTTATTTTGAGATTTGGTTTATGTTGATAAACAGAACCAAAATCTCATTACAATTGTTGAATTGTTTGAATTATTTGAATGCTTGAATAGTTGGATGAAATTCAAATCAGAAAATAGAAAATAGAAAAAGATAAAACAAAGCAAACAGAAAAAAATAAGAGTAAAACGACCAGCCCAGCTAAAAGCCCACCCCAGCCCAGTCCAGCCCATCTGCCCTCTCCCCCCGAATCGTTTTTCTTCACCACAGAAGAAACCCACACCCTCACTGACTCGTGGACCCGCGTTTCCTTTCCTTTCTTTCACTGCCAAGCGGACCCACCCTTCTCTGTTCATCGTCTTCAACGAGACCCCGTCGCCCGGCCGTTTGCAGTGAGTTACACCGGTGGTGAATGCGCGTTGAAGGAAGCTTTGATTCCTCCAGAGACCACGCTCCCTTAAACGTCTGCCCCTCCTCTCTACTTTCCCTCTGACCCCTCCCTCAAGCACGCCCCCAGGCCGAGGAATTTTGCCCTGCACTCTCTCCACTCCGACGAGCTTTTTTCCCAAAATCCGGCCAGCACACACCACCCCGAGCCTCCCTGAGCACGCTGACAACTTCCCCACAACCAGACGCATCTCGCAGCACCCTCCTCTCAACCACGGGCGCCCCATAGCGTCGGCTACATCAAGCTTTCGAACACCGCCGCGTCTGCCACCTCTCCGACGCCACGCAGGTTGTACAGGCCCTCTCCCCTCATTCACACATCGTCATCCCTCGACCATACGCATCTAACCGTGCTTTGTTTGCCTCGCGTGATCGCAATGTCGCCGACCATCGACAGAGCCGTCGGCGTTTTCTACTCACTCGGCGAGCAATCGCGGTACCCCTAGCGCCTCGACGGACAAGTACTCGTTGAGCATCAACAAGCATCAACGAATCCGGTGAGCACCTTTTCCTCCTCCCTCGCTTCCTACTTCACCGGGCGCCGCCATCGTGCGTCGCTCACTTCGCCCGCCAGCGGCCGTCTAAGGTCAAGCACTTACGGTAGTCGATCCCGATCTGATGGATAGGATAGAATAACTTAAACGCGAAGGGGTATGCGTTCTGGATCACACGATCTGATTAGATCCTACGGTCTGCACCGTGCTCCACCCCGAACCGGTACCGTCCAACCAGAGTGTGCCGCGTGTCACCTATTCTGTTTAAAAACAGATTTGAAAACAGAATTATTTGCAAACTTCAAACCCCTGTAACTTCCAAACCACACGTCCAAAAATTACAAATTTTATATCGTTGAAATAAGGAGAACAAGACCTAGCCAACCAAGCCCTTAGTTTAGCAAATAGTATCTGTTAGCTTGTTTGAATTTGCAGAAAAATTTGTATGCTTGTTTAGAGTAGAAAAATTGTTTAAAAATTATTTTTGGATTAAAACCTTTGCAAATTGGATTGTTGTGATCTTACTGACCCTAGGAACAAACCCATAGTTTGGAAAATGGATTTGGTAAAGTTTAGGATGGAAAACTTGATTTAGTCATTTCTAGCCAAAAGAAAATAAAGATTTTGGTTATGAAAATGTTTTTATAAAGAAAACTTTGGGAAAATGGTTTAGACCAAACCTACTGACCCAAAACACCAAGTTTTGCAATAGCAACCCATTTGGTGAAAAACATAAAGTTTTACTTTGATAAAAATAATTTTCACCACATAAAATGATGAAAGGATTTGAAAATGGTTTAGGGATAAAACCCATTTGCAAATGACTTTGCCACTTTGGTAAATGAACAATTTTATCTTACAGAGTTTATAAACCCAATAGAGACCCTCTTTGCAAAATAAAACTATCTTGTGCATGCTCTCATGCATGAATTGGTTTCCATTGTCTTGTGTGTGTGAATTTGTTTGAGTGATTATTGGTTTGGAATGTAAAATTGAATTGGTGTTTGCTTGATTGACTTGTAGTGAAGTGTGAGACTAGCAAGATCAAGGAGTGAACTACCATTCCCTTCCAAAAAGGCAAGTGATGCTTCATACTTTTTGTCCCATTACTTTCTCTATGCATTAGTGATTTTGCTAAGTAAAACTTGCATGGATTTTGCTAAGTATAAACCTTGCTATAAGAAAACCTAGTAGATGAATCCTTAGTAGGATTTTCCTAAGTTAAAGATTCCTACTACTATCAAGCTTAGCCTAGCTAATAGAAAACATGGGTGGAATATATATTCACACTATGGAAAAAAATCTCTAAGTCCGAGGACTTATGTTTTTGTTTAATAAAACAACTAAGTTAATGAATCCCCTGGGTGGAATGGGCTTGCTTGGTGGTTTTTGGTTGAGTGGTTACACAAGGCCAGGGGACTGGTGAACCTTGTGTATCTCACTTATGGTATGCCACCCAGGAACAAAGAGATTTGAGATGTCAAATGTCGAGAAGCTTCAAGTGCAACCACTTGGCAATATGGGCTCTGCCATGATCATATAGGTTGCAAGAACTTAGCCATATGGACAGTGGGTGGTAGTGTTTGATAGGTTGGAGTGCGTCCATTTTGGTCTAAGGGAAGGCTTCTGAAAGATCTTGTCTTGGGAAACCAAGTCTTGTGGGGAAAGTGCACCACCTCTGCAGAGTGTAAAATCTAAGTACTTAGCCATGTCCACAGTAAAGGACAATTTGAGCATCAAGACATGGAAGCAATCAAGAATCTCATCATTCAAATTTCTAAAGTTAAAACTTGTGGATTGAACAAGGGTTGTTGAAATCTTCAATCTTTGATTGGGAGATGCCTTGTAAAGGATCTTCAATCTTTGATTGAGAAAAATGATTTTGTCAAAACAAAAACTTAGTATTTTCAAATGTTAAGGAAAAATCTATTTTGAGCAATGCAAGCCTCAACTCCACTCAGCCAAATGCATATAGTTGATAGACTCCACAATACTACCATAGTATCACTTGCCAATACAATTCAAATGTATTGACCCTTTGTGGCTGTAACTTGTATGTTGCAGGTTTGATTGATTTTAGTGAAGATTGATTGATTAGGATTACAAGTCTACAACCAACATCTGCCTGTGGCACTTTGAAGATGAAGGACCCCATGCTTATAGTTATTCCGCTGCAATGTAATGTAATAGACATATGAGCTATGTAAGATGTAATAAAACTATGTTATTCCTGGATATAAAGTTATATTATGACCTTTGTTTCTTGATATTACATCTTAACTGTGGATGCTAGCTATTGATCCAGGGACTAGCATTGTAAACACAGGAGGCTCTATCTTATCTTAAGATTGGGACCTCTACAAGATTGGTCCTTGTGAGCTTGAGGACATTGATGTGGTTATTCATCTTGACAATAGAGAGCAATTTTGCCCCATTGGCATTGTAAGAGATGTGGAGGTCCTTTGCTATAAGATTAAATATCCTGCTGATTTTCTAGTACTTGGTAAGGAAGCTAGTAAAACCTAAACTATTATATTTGGTAGACCCTTCCTAAATACTTGTGGGGCTATCATAGACTGTAGGAAGGAAAAAGTTTTGACTAAGTTTGCTGGAGAGTCTTATGAGTTTAATTTTTCCAAATTTGCCAAAACTCCTTATGAAAATGAACTGCCTGATGAGAATTTTAGGGTTGACCAACTTTCTGCTATTTCTCTTGCTCCTGACAATGCCTTGCAGCAGTTTATGGAAGATCATGAAAGCGATGTCTTCATGAAGGAAAGAAATGAGATTGACAAGGTTTTCCTTCGTTAGCCGGAATAGCTTAAGCATAATCTACCTATGGAAGATTTGGGTACCACACTACCACCTAAAGGGGACCCTGTTTTCGAATTAAAACCTTTACCTGATAATCTTAAATATGCTTATCTTGATGATAAGAAAGTATATCATGTTATTATTAGTTCTAAACTTTCAGGAAAGGAAGAAGAGAGGTTATTGGAGATATTGAACAAACACCGAGGAGCTATGGGCTATACTCTTCATGATTTAAATGGGATTTATCCTACTATATGTCAGCATGCTATTAATATAGAGCCTGATGCAAAACCAGTTGTTGAGCACCAACGCCGTCTAAATCCTAAGATGAAGGAAGTGGTAAGAAATGAGGTATTAAAACTCCTAGATGCGGGTATTATTTATCCTATTGCTGATAGTAAATGGGTTAGCCCTGTTCATTGTGTTCCCAAGAAAGGGGGAATAACTGTTGTGCCTAATGAGGATAATGAGCTTATACCCCAAAGAGTAGTGGTTGAGTATAGAATGTGCATTTATTTTATAAAGATTAATAAAGTTACTAAGAAAGATCATTATCCTTTGCCCTTTATTTATCAAATGCTTGAGAGGTTGTCCAAAAAGTCTCACTTTTGCTTTCTTGATGGTTATTCTAGGTTTTCTCAAATCGCTGTGAAAGCACAGGACCAAGAGAAAACTACTTTCACTTGTCCTTATGGCACTTATGCTTATAGGTGTATGCCTTTTGGTTTATGCAATGCTCCTGCTACCTTTCAGAGATGTATGTCTGCTATCTTTCATGGTTTTTGTGAAGAGATTGTGGAGGTTTTCATGGACAATTTTTCCGTCTATGGAACTTATTTTGATAACTGTTTGCACAACCTTGATAAAGTTTTGAAGAGATGTGAAGAAACCAACCTTGTTCTTAATTGGGAGAAATGCCATTTCATGGTTAATGAAGGGATTGTTCTTGGACACAAGATCTCTGAAAGAGGCATTGAAGTTGACAGAGCCAAAATTGAAGCAATTGAGAAGATGCCTTGTCCTAGATATATCAAAGGTATTCATAGTATCCTTGGTCATGTTGGTTTCTATAGGAGGTTTATTAAAGATTTCTCCAAAATTTCAAAGCCCCTTACTAATCTTCTTCAAAAAGATGTACCTTTTGTTTTTTATGATGATTGTAAGGAAGCTTTTGAAACTCTGAAGAAGGCTTTGACAACTGCTCCTATTGTCCAACCACCTGATTGGAGTTTACCTTTTGAAATTATGTGTGATGCTAGTGACTTTGCTGTGGGTGCTGTCCTTGGACAATGTGTTGACAAGAAGCTGAATGTTATTCACTATGATAGCAAGACTCTGGATGCAGCTCAAAAGAATTATGCTACCACTGAAAAGGAGTTCTTAGCTGTAATGTTTGCTTGTGATAAGTTTAGACCTTATATTGTTGATTCTAAAGTTACTATTCATACTGATCATGTTGCTATTAAGTACCTTATGACAAAGAAGGATGCTAAGCCTAGGCTTATTAGGTGGGTGTTGCTTTTGCAAGAGTTTGATTTGCATATTGTGGATAGGAAAGGTGCTGATAATCCTGTTGCTGATAATTTATCTCGTTTGGAAAACATTTCTTTTGACCCATTGCCTGTTAATGATAGTTTTCCAAATGAGCAGTTAGCTTCAATAAGAGTAAGTCTGCATGAGAGTCCTTGGTATGCTGATTATGCTAACTTTATTGTTTCCAAGTATTTGCCTCCAACCTTTACAACTCAACAAAGAAGGAAATTCTTTTATGATCTGAGGCATTACTTTTGGGATGACCCACACTTATATAAAGGAGTAGGTGTCATTATGCGAAGATGTGTTCTAGAATTTGGACAACAAGAGGTATTGAGAAAATGTCATGGCAGTGCTTATGGAGGACATCATGCTGGAGATAGGACTGCACAAAAGGTTTTACAATCTGGATTTTATTGTCCTACCCTTTTTAAAGATGCAAGGAAGTTTGTCTTATCATGTGACGAATGCCAAAGAGTAGGTAACATTTCTAGACACAATGAAATGCCTATGAATTATTCTCTTGTTATTGAACCTTTTGATTGTTGGTGATTTGACTTTATGGGGCCTTTTACTCCTTCAAAACAGTATACTCATATTCTTGTTGCTGTTGACTATGTTACAAAGTGGGTAGAAGCCATACCTACAAACAGTGCTAACGGTAAGACCTCTTTGAAAATGCTTACAGATGTCATTTTTCCTAGGTTCGGTGTGCCTAGATATCTCATGACTGATGGAGGCTCTCATTTTATTCATGGGGGATTTAGGAAAACTCTCGCTAAGTATGATGTAAACCATAGAATTGCTTCAGATTATCACCCCCAAACTAGTTGTCAAGTAGAACTTTCTAATAGGGAGATTAAATCTATCTTGCAAAAGATTGTCAATACATCTAGAAAAAATTGGGCTAAAAAGTTGAATGACGCTTTGTGGGCTTATAGAACTGCTTATAAAAATCCTATGGGGATGTCTCCTTACAAAATGGTCTATGGGAAAGCTTGTCACTTGCCTTTGGAATTAGAACACAAAGCTTATTGGGCAGTGAAAGAGTTGAATAGAGATTTTAGACTTGCTGGTGAGAAAAGACTGCTCGACTTAAGTAATCTAGATGAGTGGAGAGGTGAAGCTTATGAAAATGCTAGGCTCTTTAAGGAAAAAGTAAAAATATGGCATGATAGGAGAATTCTCAAAAGAGAGTTCCATGTTGGTGAGAAAGTTCTTTTGTATAGGTCTCATCTCAGATTTTTTGCAGGGAAACTACTCTCGAAATGGGAAGGACCTTTTGTTACCAAGGAAGTATACCGTTCAGGTGCCATCAAAATATCTTCTTTGAAGGATGACACAACACAGGTGGTGAATGGTCAAAGACTAAAACACTATATTTCTCGAGATTCATATAATGAAGATGTAGACACAATTCAACTTGTGACTCTGGAAGAATTTATTAGAAGCCAAACATCAGATTCTGCAGAGTTCGACTTTGAATAGGTAAAGGTGGTGAAAACAGAAGGTTCATGAAACTCCAATCTTTTTACATTTTTGACGTTTTTAGCACATAAGGAAAGTTACGAAACAGAACAGAGGAGGAACCAGAGGCCGGGGTGGCCAAACCTACCCCAGGCGCGGGCCCTAGCTAGTCGCGCCTGGAGGGGGTTTGACTCCCCCGAGCCCCGGCTCCGCCTCGTTTCCATATCAGAACCTTCCTTATACCTAGAAACTTCATAATATATAGCCCCCCGGGTCCCCGAGGTTCTTCCATCGTGTTCTCGTCGTGTTTTCATTTCGATCTGTTTCTGTTAGGAAAATTCTCAGATTTGGAGCCTCAATGTCTTCCTCTGGATCCCCCACGGAGGATTCCTCTGCGGACGTCCTCAACCCGTACATGTATGAGTTGAGGATTCATCCCAAAGAGTTGATCCTCAAAGAGGAGAAGGTACAGATGAAATAAGTTCAAGGCCCTAAAGGAGAAGGCAGTCTAGAAGACAGGATGGAAGCATTGGAACAGGAAATTTTCAGGTACAAGAAGATGGCAGAATGCAAAGTGGATGTTATTCACAAGATAAGTTCAGAACTCATCACCAAGCACGAGGGAGAAGTTGCTGAGCTCCGAGAACAGATCTTCTCACTCTGTCAGATCACTAATCAATTGCAAGCATAGCTCTATGACATACATAATCAAAACTGTGAGTATGAGGCTAGATTTGATCACATAAGATCTGCTGCTAGTTTCTGGATTGCAGAGACAAGGACATCCTTTCTGGATGGGGAACCATTGCCTTTGGAGTTTTATGATGACAATAGAACACCACCACCACCATCGAGGGAGTAATTTGTTGTCAGGTTTGGCATCCCTTGGCTTGTTCCGAGCTTGGGGGAGTGCCGCGGTATCACCACTGTTATCTTTTACCTTTTTAGTGGATTCATATCTGTGGTAGAGAGGTTATCTTATAGTTTGGTTTGCATGTGTAAGTATCTCTCCTTTAGTTGATTATCTATGTATCCCTTGGTGTGAGTGCCTTTATTGGAATATTAATGAGAAGTCTCATCTTTTACCTTTTGCACTTCTTATTTTAGTTTGCAATCTGTATTATATGATGGATCTTGTTGATCAGTATTGGCACCACTTTGGGAGCATCAAGTGGATCTAAATTGGTTTTGGCAAACCGAGTTCTGGTCAGTAGCAATAGTTTTTCAAGTTTGAAAGAAGAAGAGAAAAAAAGCTTACAGGTATTTTGTATCATTTGTTTTCTTTATTGTTGGCTCATAAGCTTAGTATTCTTTATTTAAGATCTTTTGTGTCTTCAAGGAAGATTGCATGTTTGTCTTTGTTACTTATATCTTTGCTTGTTTCTTTCAATTCTCTTGCTTGCTACCCAGCCTTGCTAGCCAAAAACCTGTTTTGAGAAGGCATACTTCTCATGTTTCCAAAACCCTTTGAACCAAACCTATGCCATTTGTGTCCACCATATCTACCTAGTAGTATTTTTGATATTCCAAGCAAATTATCAAGGTTCATATACCTTTCAAATTTAAAAGTATTTTTTTATGTGAAAACTAGTTAGTAAAGATCTCACGCACTTGATGGCACACTTTATTTATTTGCCCCTAATAGACTTGAATCATTGTGCCATCGAAGTTGTATATGCTTGCATCTATACATTGGAATTAGCAGAACCGTGTTGTCACGGGGAACGTTTTCAACATTGCACTTGTACTCTGTACACAGTTGATATCGTGCTCTTTTGTATATGGATGTCAACGGTGTGAAATAAAGAGGGAACTTGTAAGTCCATGGAGTTTGTATCCTGTGTTAGAGAAACGCCTGTGCCGCTAGCCTAAGCCATGCCTAATCATGGTGGAAACTTGCAGCATCACCATAGTGAGCCATCTATGAAGCATACTCCATAAAAAGCTATGCACATAGTAAATAAAAAGATCGCTGAGATGCTCATTGTCTGCTTGCCTTGTCATTTTGGTTATGGGAAAGCTCTTGTACCATGTGCAAGGGGTATCCCGTTGGCGGTTCTCAATGATATGCAAATACTTACAATGACAAGAACTTACGTGTGACCAAAGTTGAGTAGCATGAGGAGTGGCCCTCATATTCAAGGGACATGAGATTGCCAACTTATATTTCGTTAAGCATATACTCCATCTTTTTGCACTTTAAACTTTATCAACTCAAGATGCCTATGATAGGGGCAATGAGGGCTCAAATCTAGTAAGTACCATAATCTTTTGGAAGCTCTTTATGACTTATAATCCTTGCTTCCCTCTATAAAGGGACCTTTCTCCCACTTCCAAGTTGAGTCAGTAAACCTACTTCCTCTCTATCTCCAGCAAGCATTTGAGTTGTTGTGTTTCAAGCATTCATATGGTGATTTATTCAATCATGTTCTTTATCTTCCTTGTTTGTACAATGCTTTTATCTATCGAGTATTACTTTGAAAGCCTTCACTTGTGAAAAACCTTTTGAGCAAAGAGTGCTCCTGTTTTGAAACTTCTACAAAAAGCTTTTGTGAAACTGTTTGCCAGGTGTTCTCTGACCAAGAACAAGTTCGCCAATTCCAATTATGATTTATCTTTATGCATCTCTATTCTGACTGTTGTACTTGGTTGCAAGCTACGTTATATAATTGTGAGTTGCTTTCTTCTATGAGTTGTGCAATGGTAAGTCTGATGCTTCTTGTTCATATTCTTTTATCTACACTTCACTCCATAAACCTGTGGACATGTTTACTGAGATCAGTTTTCGCTTGGGGACAAGCGAAGTCTAAGCTTGGGGGAGTTGATACGCCCAATTTGCATCACCATTCTATATCATAATTTACCTCTATTCATTGATATTTGTCTTATTATGAGGTATTACTTATGGATTTTCATCTGTTTATGCATGTTGGATGATTCTTGGAGGATGGACCGCCGGAGTCTGGATTCTGATGGAAAGAAGGCGTTTCGGTGCAATTTCGCGAAGATCGGAAAAATACCAGAAAAATATGGAAACATATTATTTTACCAAAAGACGAAGGAAGCCAGAAGGAGGAGCGAAGAGGGGCCACAGGGGACCCACACCCCTAGGCGCGGGCCCACCTCACCCCGCGCCTAGGGCAGGTGTGGCCCACCTGCCTGGCCTCCAACTCCGCTACTTCACCTATATCTTCCCTACGGAACCCTAAGCCTCGGGGAGCAACCACAGATAGATTTCCACTGCCTTTAGGGGCGAAAAACACCGAGAGAGAAAGATCTCTCCGGCAGACAGATTTCTGCCGGGGGATTTCCTTCCCGGAGAGGGGAGACCGTCGCCATCAACACCATCATCAAGCTAGGCTTCATCAGGATCATCATCATCGTCATCCACACCATCATCTCCACCAGCACCATCATCACCACTCCGTCCCGCTGTAGCAATTGTGTTGGATATTGCTTTAGTTCTAGGGGAAAGTTTCCCGGTGTTGATTACTATTGTAGTTGATGCTTGTGAGTGGAACCATTGGATTATTGTTTATGTTCAGATTGTTATCCATTATCATATCATATTTGATCTTGATGCATATGATGTATCGTGAGTAGTTCGTTTAGTTCTTGAGGACATGGGAGAAGTCATGTTGTTAGTAGTGAATCTATGATGAGTTATTATTCAATGGTTTAGCATTTAAGTTGTGGTGCTATTCTTCTAGTTGTGTCATGTGAACGTCGACTAAATGACACTTCACCATTTATGGGCCTAGGGGGATGCATTGTGTATTTGGCTACTAATTGTGGGGTTGACGGAGTGACAGAAACCTGAACTCCCGTTAGGACACCTTTGCACAATGGAGCGTAGGATCTCAGAGTTTAAGGCTGTGGTTATATTTATATCTTAATTACTTTCCTGTAGTTACGGATGTTTGCAGGGGGTTTAAACACAAGTATGTATTAGTACAAGTAAGGTTGGTATGTTAGCACATGTTCACCCACACAACACTTACAACACCAGAGAAGAGTACTAAGCTATTTGAAGCGAAAGCACTTGACAGAATTCCTATATGTCCTCGAGAACGTTTGGTCCTTATAAGTATTTCCACTGGCTTGTCATTTGCTAAGAAAGGATTGGGACACTTGCTATGATTTTTTTGTTACCTTTGTTACTTGCTCTTTGTTTTGTTGCCTTGTTAGAAAATCACTAAAAATCTGTTTTCTAAGTATTCACAGGGATTTCCTGCTCCATACCACTGTTTAGCACCTTCTGCTCCTCGTTGGGATCGACACTCCTATTTATCGAAAGTACTACGATACACCACCTATACTTTTGGGTCATCACTGTGGTGATGATAGCAGACAACTGCATGTGGTGATGGTGCTGCTTGTGAGTGTGCCTGGTATGGTGCATGTTCCCACTCATGTAGCCTTTAAGCTTTGGATGGGTTCAAGTAAAAGTGTGATATTTCCCTCATGTGTTTTACCCTTTTCCTTTTACTGTTCTGGTGAAACTTGCCCCAATATTACTGTCAATGATGTTGGACTGAGACAATCTTGATAAGAATAGATACCACTTATTTGGTGAAACTTGCCCCTTCTAAAATTCAGCTCAATGATGAATTAGACATAGCATTTCTGTGTCAAATCTGAGAGCAAAACTCTAACCAACTAACATTATTTTATTTTATTTTATTTTTGTTCTGTTTTATTTTTCTTTTTGTTGTGTTTGTAGGAAATGAAAAGAAGCAGAATCAGAAGAAAAGAAGATGAAAGAATATAGATAGGGAATAAGTTAGGTTTTCTTTTTATTAGTATGAAACTTTATATTATTGATAGTAGAACTTTGTAAAATACCTTGTAACATGGTACCGTATTCATAAAGTTAATACTTTCTCTTTTATTGGTCAATTGTAAAAACAATGTAGTTTGTTATATTATAATAAAGTTAAATTTCCTTATTTTTGTAATTTGATTCAAGTAAATATTTATATCTTATATATAGATATGAATTCATTTACTATTTATTATAAAGTATATCTTGTTTATTCGTAATTGAATATCAATTATGGAATGCTATAATTATCCATACATAATTTATTTTTTGTTTTAAATCCAATAAGTTATTAAATATTTCAAATTTCCATTTGTAAATTTTATAAATTCATTGGAATTCATATTTGAAATTCAAATACATGTTTGAACAACTTCCCCCCAAACAAAGAATTCTACAAAGGTCATGTCAAAATCTATCGCACTTGCTCTGAAGTTTCCATCAGTACAAGAGAGATCTCGATCCCTCTATAGCTCTTTTAGTTTTGTGCAAAAATTTCCTGGATTTTCTTATGCATGAATGTAATGCACACACACATGTGTTCTCTCTATTTCCAGGTGCTAATCCTGGGATATTACATAAATATTGCTACATTTTCCTATAAAGTTAATCAAACTTTACTAACTTTGACTTAGGATATGGCTAGAAGTACACTTATTTGTGGACGGAGGGAGTATGTGATCTTGAGAAGTGGTATATTTATACGTGTGGTGCCCTATTTAATGACATCTATAAAAGCTACAGCTGGATGCTTTCCCTATTTTAGGACATCTAGAGAAGTTGCAGTCAACTTTGTGCCAAAAAACTGTTAATTTGATGCCAAAAAACAAAAAGATATGTTCTATTACTAGACATCTGTTGAAGATGTGCTTATTGTGATAGAATATATGTATAAAACAGACATGAGCTCCCACAACATTTCTTCAGTTATTATTATTCGCGACAGACAATCTCAACTCTGTTCTCTGCTCTGATTTTTACTCTCAACTTCCAACCGGCACTCACCATCTTCTCTTGCAAAGAAAAATGTCAACTTAAAAGGAAACGAGTATGCACACTTAACCATCAACGAAGAATGCAACAACAAGTTAAACAACCAGAAACGTTGACCGCACATTCTGTGGAGAGTTCAAGGGGGTTGATGTAATTATAACCTAAATCCTATAATACTAAACAATAATTTCACCAGAGAAAATCCATAAACTGAAACTTATCATCAAACTTTATTAGCTATAGTCCATGAACCAGAATGTGCAGCACTTCATTCAGTTCAAAAAATGTGATTACTCAACATTTGATGTTTCACAATGTTGCTTCTTTTCTTGATACTACAAAACATGTCCTCTATGAGGATCACCATATCATTCCTCAAATCCATGACAAACAGGCCCTTGAAGCCATGGAGAAGGTCATGCATACCCATTTAGATGCGGCAGGTACAACTGATGCAACCTAGCTCAAATATTTCCTTGCTCCAAGATCCTTATTCAACCCAAGGCAAGTGACATGGAGATTTTCAAGTATCAATCACCTTCCCTTTCTCCTATCCTTTTCTCTATCCCTGCTCCTATCATATTGACCGCCCCTCCCTCCACCTACATTTTTTTCGAGTACCCTATTTCTCCCAACATCACTGCCATGCAATCTTTCTTTGTTGTGATTGTGCTCTCGATATCTATCTAGTGACGACTTCCGTGAAGGACTATTGTAACATCCCAAAAATACTAAACTTGGATCATCAAACTCTAATCTTCAAAATTAGGGTTAACAAAAACTTTTCTAAATAAAAATATGAAAGCATGCATGTGTGTATGCATTCCAATTTGGATTCTTTTGAATTGCCTTGTTTATGTGTTTCTTTGCTTGTAAAAGGATTCTTAGGTGAAATAAACATCATCTAAACAATCCCCACACTTTTCCCAAAGACAAATAAATCAAAACAAACAAAATAAGGGAATGGTCATTTTGGCCAATTTAACTCCCATGCCTAATTTGGCTGTCTCTAACTTTCAAAACTTAACAGAAACTTGTTTGGACTTTGCACCCCTTGATAGTACTCATAACAAATTACCAAGGCCCACTTTGTGATCATCCAAAAACATTTGAATGCATAGTTTAAAGGATAGTTCAAAATTGAATCTATATCATATGGGAAGATCCCACTTTTTCAAAAACCACTCAAACAAGCTCAACTTTCAAAACCCAAACATCCATAGACTCACCAGCACATGCCTAGCACACCCACCAAAAATCTTTTCAAAATTCAAAACTTGAGTTCTTGCGGCCATTTCATCAAACACTTGGAGGCAACAAATCAATCTGGCCAAACTTCACTGTTTTGAGCAGTAATTTGGCTAAGCAATGTTCACCATTGATCACCCTTGTCTCCCTCAGTGCCAACCAGTGCTTGGACAAACCCTAGCCCCTACCCTTTGCCCCATGCCATGCCCACCCGAGCACCCCCTTGCCACCCGACCATGGCTAGCTAGCCAGAGCAAGCACCAAGCCTAAACAGCATGTCTAGGACACAGCCCACCGTCCACCGCCACTTGTCCCGGCCGAACCACCGCCAGCCACCTTTGGACCACACGCCCAAGCCATGCCAAGCGCCCCTCAGCGCCACGCACACGCCCGCGCCCCGCCTCGCCGTGTGCATACGCGATCACCACCGTCCCAGGAGACCGCTAGACATCCCCGTTCGCCGCCCCATGCCTCACAGCCACCGCTCGCCGTCGAAGACGCCGCCTCTGCCGCGCAGAGCATCGCATGTTCCAGACCGTTTGCCACCGCCCCTACACACGCATTAAAGCCATAGAGCATCGCCAGGAGACCACCGATCGATCGCCACCGCCGGCCATGCCTCTAGCAGCCCGTAGCCATGTCGCCACCGTCACCTGCCCATCCCGTTCGGTCCCGTCGTCGAGACTATAAATAGAGGCCTCCCCTGCTCAAACTCTTCACACCATCTCACTCCCCTCTCCTCACTGATCGTTCCACCTCGTTCCTGGGGCAAGGCGAGCAGCGCATCGCCGGAATTGCGCCGGAGCAGGCCGCCTCTAGAGAAGAAGGGCGCCGTCGATTTCGTCCACCCCAGGAGAAGCTGCCGGTACCAGGAGGTTCGCCGTCGTCGACTTCTTCGTTCGCCCGCATCGCCGACCCTCGCCTGAGGCCCGGTGAGCCTCCCACGACCCCCACTGAGTCGCTAGGGTTCGAGCTCGCCGGTGACTAGTTCATCGTCGACGACGACCCTCAGCCGTTGATCTTACTTCTAATCCAACGCACCACGTTTCCCCGTAACGCTTCGCTCCCCCTGTCGGTGGCGTGGGGAAACTTAACCCGCGTAAGCGCTTAGCGGCCGCCCGATGATCGTTTCCCGCGCAGCCCACTCGTTTGAATTTGGATTTTTCCATTTTCATTCAAACATAGTTCTGTACCTAGTTTCAAAAATCAATCCAGCTCGATTCAGTGAACCAAATTGAGTGAAACCAAATTTGGTAGAAAGGTCTTGAAATGCTGAATCCAAGCCTGTTGGATTTAAATCATTTGGATCTGTAGATCACCCTTAGTAAAAATAACAAGGCAGAAGCTTTTCCGCATTCAAATATTTTTCAAATTTAAACCATAATAGCTTTTGAGTTGATTCCAACTCTCAAAAATCACATTTAACCATACCTTTCAGAATATTTAAAAATACATGGGTTTACTTACAGAAATAATGTTCAAGTAATAAAAGAATGCCACATAGGCATTTCTAGTCACTTATTTTTTTATTTAAAATAAAAAGGTTAAACCTTATTAAATTGTGACACCCCTTTAAATCACATTCCCATGGACTAAAATATGTGGTGATGACATGTGTCAACATGATCCCATGTTTGGTTTGGAGAATATTAAATCTTAAGTAGTTTTTCAATGAGTAGAAATTACTTTTCTAAAACTAAAATCATTAAGTCAAATGATCTATTCTTGTAATGTTAGTGATGATGCTAGATCATCTATAGAACCCCTTTGTGTGATGATTGCAAGTAGTTAAGTATTGTTTGGTGATTGTGTACCTCGTATTTATTCATAGACGCTAGTACCGACCAAGGATACGAGGAGGAAGGAGGATACTACGAGGAAGAAGCCGAGGAGAACTTCAACCACTGCTCTGCACAAGGCAAGCTAACACTTGCAATTATGAAAGATAGATGACCTATGCAATGCACTAAGCATGCTTGGTTAGATATATTTGATGATACCCCCTCCTAGTTTTATTTGCAAGCTTTCTACTTTATTTCTTTATCAAGGCTTTTACCTAGAGTTTACTGAAGTAACTTGTAGATTCTAGAAAGATACTTGAAGGGTGCATAAAGAGCATAAAATTTGGCCTAAGCTAGAAAACCTTGATATCATCCTAAGACATGAGGTGGTACTTAGTTGAAACTCCACTTGTTTATCACCCCTCATTAGTACTCACCCCACTTGTAGATGCTAGTGCTAAGCATAAAACTACACAACTGTAGATGGGAATACTTGGTGAAAATGGTTATGAAAACCTTAGAATGATGGATCATTCTACTGGGATGTTTTGACATGTGTTTCCAAACACCAGATGATTTTGGTGATGAAAATGTTGAGGCATGAGCCTTAGCCCTTTATAAAACTGATGGTTGTCTGGATGCGATACCATTTCAATTTTACCGTACAACCACAATACCCGAAGATTGGGTAGGGCTTGACTGGAAACTTATATACCTTAGTATTGGTTCCCTCAAGGCCAAGGTCTAAGCTGAGGCTACCTTTTGAAGATTGTCCACCTGTGCAGTACCCAAGATGACAGTTGGTCATGGTTGGGAGGCCAAACTCACAGGAGAGGTGCTCATACTAGGGCGTGTAATTGAAAGGTTAGGATTGATTATCCGCATACTGAGTATGGTGAATTCAGGATTTGTTCCTGACGGATGTATCGAATGTTGTGGTGAAAGTGTACAATCTCTGCAGAGTGTCAAACTATTCGAATAGCTGTCATGTTATGGACAGTTGGAGTGGCCATACTGTTCCCCCGTCAGACTTTTCAAAATGACTTGTGAAATGATTTGAGACTTTGACTTGACCACAACAGGGTTGTGATCTGAATTACAAGTTCCCACTTAGGTGCTATAAAACTTTCAACTAGCATTCGTTGCTTCTAAACTTAGTAGAGATAAATATGGCTTTTTGCAAAACAACCTTAGAGCTCAGTATCCTACTAAGAAAACCCCCTTCACTTGTTGGTATTAGTTTGCGAGTACTTAAAGAGTACTCATGGCTTTGTCCCTGGCTATTCCCATGTCCAGACTATGAAGAGGAATACCAGGATGATGGACCCCAGGAAGGTTACGACAACTAGGATCATCTCCCATCGTCAGTATTGCCTGTGACCCCGAAGATGGAGCTTCGCCTATGCTACCGTTATTATTACGTATTTCTGCTGCTTGAGTTGTATTAAGAACTGGATCATGAGATCCTTATTTGTGTAAGACCTTATGTATGGTGTGTAATGAATGATGTACCGTGGTATCCAATTCTGTTATGTCTCGCAAAAATGGTAATCCTGGGATTGCGTTGTATGGAATAACAGGCATCTGAGATTAAAAATCCGGGTGTTGACAAGTTGGTATCATAGCCATCCTGACCATAGGAGACCCTAGTTAGACTAGACGTTTGAATCAAAAACTTAGTTTCAAAACCAAAGAAAGCAAATATTTACAAAAACTTATTCCCATTCTTATCACTTTGATTCTTTCATGAAAATTCATGTCCCTCAAAAACTCTTGCAAAATACATAAAACTTGACACACTTGATCACTCTAATAACTTACTCATCCTATATTCTTATAGATGGACGTGAAGTATAGCAAGTTTTATCAGTTGGGGAATGGAGGAGACCTTATCTTTGAGAGGGATTTGGACCAGCTTTCAGAACTTCTGGAGCGTCCGCACCCTGAGTTCTTCGGAGCTCAGCTCAATGATCAAGGAGGAGAATATCTGCAGTGGCTAATTGTTGCAAGTCTCCGAGGAAAGATTGAACCTCCCACTGCTGAGGGAATTCAGTTTACCTTAAGAGAGAACAACTGGCTCGATGGACTTGCCAGGGCCATGCAGGAAGCTCTTGCCCGTCTGTGTGGGCAGAGTATCAACCAGATCAAAGGAACCCGCTTTGAGTTTTGCCCAAGGCGTGATGCTAATGGAAAACCACTGGAAGCCCCATACCACCCTGAGTGGAAGACCTAATTGGACCACCTTAGCTTCATGATGTACGATCGTTAGCAAGAATTGGACAATTGCCGTGACTACTCCAACCACAAGTCCGCCATCATCAAGACGAAGGATCAAACCATCGCCATGCTAGCAAAGGATCGCAAGTCTCGCCGCCGTCAGCTCGACAAGAAGGAGCGCATCATTGCCCGTCTTCGCCACCGTATCTTAGCTTTGGAGGAGACCATCCACGAGAGAGACATGTAATTGGAGGAAAGGGAGAATGCCGGAGAGGATCTTCGTGGAGACCCCTACTCCTATCTCAGCGATGATGATGATTTTCTGGAGGATCGGGCTATGGACTTCTTCACTGATGAGGATGATTTCGCCTTCATCAATGACGACGATGATGATGAGGATGACGACTACATTGACTCCGAGGAGTAGTAGCACTTGAGCACTAGCGTAGTGAGTAGTATTCGGTCCCACTGTATCGTAGTTTCTAGAATGGTTCCTAAAACATCTGTTATGTCTCGCCAAAATGGTAATCCTGGGATTGCGATGTATGACATAACAAACATCTGGGATTAAAAATCTGAATGTTGACAGTCTTCCTCCCTCTTAACATACCGAAACCACTTAAATCAAATACGAGCAAAATGTACATGCAAATGAAAAATGGAAGTGTCTGAGAAGAGGTTTATAAAGGGACTCAAACGACTGACCTTCTTCCTCGCCTCTTCATTCTCTTTATGACGGTTGAATGGAACCTTCTTTGAACTCATCTGGAGTTCTGCACATTAGCTAACAATCATCACTGGAGCATCGGAATACAATACTTCAAACCTACACGAACATTGAAGGAAAACACACACTATATAAATGAAGACAAAATTCACTAGTTACGCTTGATGATAAGAGCGACGGTTCCCAGATCCCCGCAAGCCCCAGGTAGACACGATCTCGTAATCTCATACTTACGTACATCAAAAAGCGCATACAGAAGGAACAAGCCACAAAGTCGAGAAGAACCGTGCGCAAGTGGCCTAAACCCTAACTCATTTGAACTCCAAAACTACTAGGAAAAACTAGCTGCTTACAACAAATTGGAGCAAATACACATACATCTGGATAAATTTATGCATCTCGGAGGGAAATGGGGGCATGGTGGTTGCTCGTGGCAATGAAAATGCTGCTAGAAAAATCAAGGTGAAATAATTTAGGGCTTTTGTACCAGCTGAAGGAATCGGCTTGGATGAAAATCCTGCTTAGTCCTCTCCATGCTTAGGCCAGTGGACGTGGCGCCCCTTTTCTGGAACTAAGCTCGGGTGCTTTTCTATAGCCGCTGGCGAATAGCGAGGTCAGGTGGTTCTCGCATCAGAAGGAGAGGGGAAGGAGGTCTTCTTTTTTTGAGTTAATGAGGAGATGGGGCTGTGACCTTGGAACTGGAACTCTAGAAGGAAGGACGTCACAACTCACAAGTAAAGTTCACCTGCACCGTCCGATCAATATCCACTTACAGACCAACCAGATCAAGCACATGCCACTATGCAGCGTTGCACGGAGCGACAGCGGGTAGGAGCAATATGATATCGCCAATTACGGAAAAGTTTCCTAGAAAAAAATGGTATTTATTTTAATCCAAATAAATTGACTTAAATTAGATGCGCACGCATCTAGTCTAGATATTTAACTAAATACATACAAATTTAATAGAGTTGAGTCAATCAATATGGATTGGAGGGAGTAGTACTATCTCTAAATTAATTATAGCATGTTCATGAACAATTAATTTGAATCAGAAAGAGTAATATATCTACTCTATTTTAAAATGCATCACCTGTTAGATGTGAGAAAATCACATGCATACGACACTACATGCATGGGACAACCAGGTGCTGAGAAAGCCGAAGCGCCGACTGCGCAAGGCATAACATGAATTAGAAAAGGCTATCATTGGGCCGATAACCGATGAAAATGAAGAAAAGGAAAAAGAAATAGTGAATGTGATTGAACTGCTGTTACAACAGGATGAAATCTATTGGGCTCAAAGATCACGTGCAAATTGGCTTCAACATGGAGATCGAAATATCGCCTTTTTCACAACTATGCGTTGTCCCATCGAAAGAAGAATAGTTTCAAAAAACTGAAATACGAAAATGATCTATAGGTTGAAGGCAACGAGTCTCTAAAACCTCTTATTCAAAGTTATTTTACTAACCTGATTACCTCGGAGGTTCAAGAGACAGACCTGGATGTTTTAGAGAAGATTCAGTCTCGGATGGATAATACGATGAATGAAAAATTACTAGAGCCTTTTGATGTTGACGATGTCAAAAAGACAGCTTTTAGTATTAGAGATCTCAAGGCCCTTGGCCCTGATGGACTACATGCCGTCTTCTACAAAAAATTCTAGGATGTTTGTGGTAATCAAATTACTCAGGAGGTCCTACAGGCGCTGAATTCTGGAGTTATTCCGGAGGGGTGGAATGATACCACGGTTGTTCTTATTCCAAAGGTTGAGGATCCCGGATCTATTACATAGTTTCTTCCTATCAGTTTATGTAATGTCATTTACAAAATTATCTCGAAGATGTTGGCTCATAGGCTAAAATCAATTCTTCCAGAGGTTATTTCCCCAATGCAAAGTGGGTTTGTCCTTGGAAGACTAATCACAGATAATATTCTGGTGGCTTATGAGTGTGTTCATACTATAAAAAATAAGAGGTCTGGAACCAATGGCCTTTGTGTGGTTAAGCTTGACATGCATAAAGCTTATGATCGCGTGGAGTGGGTTTTCTTAGAGAATAAGATGCGGAAGATGGGTTTTGCGGAGAGATGGATTGGTCTTATGATGGCTTGTGTAAGGTCGGTTAGATATCAAGTGATATTCAATTCAGAAGAAACTGATAGGTTTGTTCCTACAAGAGGTCTCAGACAGGGAGACCCGTTATCTCCTTATTTGTTCCTTTTATGTGCAGAAGGTTTTTCTAGTATATTATTGCATGAAGAAGTTGGTGGCATCGATGGGGTTAGGGTCTGTAGAAATGCACCATCAATCTCACATTTACTCTTTGCTAATGATTCCCTTATTCTTATGAAAGCTGATATGAACAATGCAGCTTCCTTGCAATAAGTTCTAGATACCTATTGTGCAAACTCTAGACAGATGGTGAGTTTATTGAAATCAAATATTTTCTTTTCCCCTAATAATAATGCTCTAATGAGAGGGGAGATATGTGAATCACTACATACTGATACCGAAGCTCTTTCGGATAAATACTTGGTCTGCCAGCACTAGTGGGGGCAGATAGAAGTGAATATTTTCTACACTTTGTTGAAAGGATTATACAAAGAATTAATGGCTGGAAGGAGAAACTATTATCTATTGGTGGTAAAGAAATCTTACTGAAAGCAGTGGCACAAGCTATTTTAGTGTATGCAATGTCGGTGTTTCTTATACCAAAAGGAGTATGCAAACGTATGATGGATGCCATTGCTCAGTTCTGGTGGGGTGATGATGATAACAGTAAACACATGCACTGGCTCGTTTGGTGGAAACTTTGCTACCCCAAAAAGGAGGGAGGTATTGGATTTCGTGATCTTAATTCTTTCAATCTTGCCATGCTTGCTAAACAGGCGTGAAGACTTATCATAGATCCAGAATCTCTATGTGCTCGTGTTCTTAGAGCTAAGTACTACCCGGATGGTGATATTTTGAAGGCTGGACCGAAATAAGGATGCTCTTACACTTGATAGAGTATTCTAACTAGTCTAAATACTTTCAAGAGGGGTTATATTTGGAGAGTAGGCAATGGAGAGAAAAATAATATTTGGACGGATCCTTGGATCCCATCAAGCCCGGATAGGAAATTTACTTCGCAAAGGGGAGCTACGATCTACACTAAAGTAAGCGATTTGATAAGTCCGCTGACAGGGAACTGGGATGAGAAATTGCTTGAGGAGTTATTCAACAGTGTATATAAGGGGTGGATCCTTCAAATCCCATTAAATAACCAGGGTTTTGATGAATTTATTGCTTGGAGCATGACAAGCCATGGAAGATATACTATTCGTTCAAGGTATTATATTCAATGGAAACATCAATTTGGAGCTAGATCAAACCAACTAGCACTACCAGGTACTTAGCGATTAACCCGTTATGGAAAACTCTATGGCAATTACAACTATCAAGTAAAGTGAAAATATTCATCTGGAGAGCTTTACATGGCATTCTTCCTCTGAAGTGTATCCTAGCCAACCGACATATTGGAACAAGCGGGGCTTGCCCTATTTGTAATCAAGGAGCAGAGGACATACGTCATCTTTTATTTGAATGCCAAGCAGCAAGAGATATGTGGCAGGTGTTGGGACTGAATAATTTTATCAGTGATGTTACCCAATTGGACAGCTCGGGTTCTGTTATCCTTGAGTGAATTATCAGACGTGAGGACATTACAATGCTAGGGTTCCAAGTTATCAATCAAAAGGAATTAGTCCTGACTACATGCTGGTACTTGTGGTGGACTCGCCGACGACTTACTCATGATGAAAGTATCCCTCCATTGTCCAAACGCAAGTTCTCTATATTGGCTATGGTAGTAAATGCAAAGAAGGCATATGGTAAACAAACATAGAGGACTGATTCAAGATGGACCAGGCTAGAACCGAGGCAACTTAAACTAAATGTTGATGCATCTTTCTATAATGATTTCAAAACAGGCTCAGTTGGTGCTATCCTTCGGGACTATATGGGGAATTTGGTGGCGGCTTCTGTCAAATATTATACAAACGTTGCATCGTCCACTATGGCGGAAGATTATGCTATGAGGGAGGGATTGGCATTGGCAAGAGACTTGGAATGCAATAGGATCATAGCAGAATCAGACTCAACAGATGTTATAGAAGCTTGCAAAGGGGGAAGTACATGGTGGAATGAACTTTCAGCTATATATGCAGATTGCACATATATTGGTGTCTTGATTGGAAGCGTTTCTTTCAGCCATATCACGAGGGAGGCCAATAAAGTGGCTCATGAATTAGCAAAATATAGTTATTCTAATAGAGTCCCTTGTAATTGGGTCGGTGACCCTCCTAGCTTTATCCTTGATAGGATTGTCAACGATGTAACTATACTATGATCGGAGCAGCAAGTTTTAGACGCACTCTTTTCCTTACCAGGATGCCTAAGGGGGTTGGAAGATTTTTAATAAGGAGGCTTGCTATTATCGTTTACTTAAAAAAAGATGTGAGAAAATCACAATTGAGACCCTCAATACTTGAAAATTGAGAACGATTTCTCTTGTTTTGTTGTACGCTTTGGTTTATGAGTTGGATTTGGATCCTGTTTTTTAAGTTTAGACTATCAGTGGTGACTTAATTAATTTAAAGCTGAGTTCTGCTCGAGCCTACCATCTAAAAAAACTTCGGAACGACTTCATCCAACAAATAACAACCGGATCAAATACTTCAATAACCTGTGAGGGTATCCAAATCTTCAAACACTCACCCTAAATGAGCTAAATTTGCGTCACAAGTATAGTAATATGCTACATTGTCGTGCTTGAGGTTCTCTTGAAGAATGATAGTATTAGAAGGGATTTTCTTTGGGCGGCTTGTGTGAAGGTCACCAAAGGAAAATGCAAAGTTAATTGGGAGCAAGTATGCAAACCAAAAAGTATGGTTAACTAGGAATCCTCAACCTCATAAAGTTTGCTTCGGCCTTGCGGTTAAGACAACTTTGGAATGAATGGGCGCTAGATCCCAAGCCTTGGGCGGGTCTGGAAATCCTTACAATAATAACGATGACCATGAGCTATTTGAAGCATCCACTGTGATCACCATTTGAAATGGGGTGAAGAAATTTTTTTTGGACTCAGCTTGGCTTGAAGGAATGCGGTCAAGAGACATTGTGCCAAAAGTTTTTGAAATCGCAAGAAAAAAGAAGTGCACGGTGAGGAAAGCTCTTGAGAACGATTTTTGGATATCCCTTTTGAACACCCAAGAGGGCCTTTTCGTGGATAACATTACACAATTCTATAAGTTATTGGAACTGCTTCATCTTGTCCATCCCAATCACAACATTTCGGACTCGATTACATGGAAATTTGGCAATAATGGGAACTACTCGGCTTCTTTGGCATAAGTGATGCAATTTTGGGGGCACACCTTCTCTGCCATGACTTCTATGGTTTGTAATCCATGGTCGCCTCCCAAGTAAAAGATTTTATCTGTGTTGGTCCTCCAAAACCGAGTTTGGATAGTGGGTAGGCTTCATAAACGAGGATGGACAAATTGTGACAACTGCAAGCTTCGTAACCAAGTTCAAGAATTGACCGCCCATCTACTATTCCATTGTTGGTTCTCTCGACGCATTTGGGCAAGTCTAAAAGATTGGCTTGGTCACATTGGCATACAACCGTAAGATTGGTTGACTATCCACTTTGTCAAGGATTGGTGGAATGAAGTGAGACAACAAAAGGAGCAAGCGCAAAGGTGTGGTAAGAAAGGTTAGGTTATTTTCGCTTTCATGACCCTTAATCAACCGATATCAGGGGTTCACTAGTTCTACTAACTAATGGTCCAAGTGACTATTCTTGCACCTTTGTGTGTAGAAATTAAGCCCTTAATTTCTCTTTGAAATTGTTTCCACAAGTCGAGTAGAGGCGACAATGGCTTCCAAGGTACCACGTGACCTTAAGGTGCACGATGAACAAACACTCTTGCTGGTAACCTAAATTGTGTCGTCTCTAACACATGCTAGAATGTAGAGCTATTTTCAGTTTTGACTAGTCCTCACATATGGTTACCTCATGTCTAAATATGAATGAAACTGGGCCCGAACCTCCTTATTTTTTAAATTATGCCAGCCGACTGTTGCATCCAATTGTAATGCCATCTAGAATCACCTAAACCTTTAAGCTAATCAAGGAATGTATATTCAATACTAAGTTTATTATGTCATCAACACCTCACTCAACCGCGAAATAAAAAAATCTCACTCATCCGCCTGTCGCCCGTGAGGCGGCTCCAACATAGTGCAACGATGCGCTTGTTATATAGAGTTGTCCATATCACAATCAACCATTGAGTGCATGACTTTGTTGAAGGCTTTGGATCTTGATAAAATCACTAGTGGTTTTTGGAACCTAGGGTATCATGTTCTCAAATCTCAGTCATAGACCAGTTGATGATTCTGGCGAACAAAAATCATAGAATCTGCGTCACACTAGAACACACATATAAAACTAATCCAAAAACTTAAAATGAGCGTAAGCCAGTACCGAACCATTTTTGTTTTGTCATTTGTCAAGAAGTAATTTACGAAAATTTATATAGGTAAGTTTTACCTCAATATATATGCACGTGATTTTTTTCAAGAATTTCTTTTTGCCAAGATAGGTTTGTGATGCTATGACTATTATTTTTGCTTGCACGGATCTCTAAAAGAGGATTGGACTGCCTGTCGAGATTTTGAGTTGAAGCATTCAGATAGTATTGATTTTCCATAAAACCTCCGCATCATTGAAGTATCCCTGCGCGCATGGGCTCCACACGGTTTTGCAAAGTCGCTTTCCATCTTTCCGTGGCGATCGGGCATCCTGCTTGATTCGCGGCCCTTTTCGAGCTTCTGACCCGTGCAGGTGGCGAGCACGCCCCTCGCGCGAATTGAAGTAAGTGTTCCCTGCAAATCTGGTTAACACTGTGCTACGCACCAGTCAGTTTGATGGTAAACTGGCAAGTGATTGACCCGAATCAGTACCGTGGCCACCCAGCTGCATTTTTCAGACAAGATAGATAGCCCCATGACCCCATAAATGTCAGTAGCCGACTATTCAGCATCACTGTGAGGACATCGACATGCATGTGTTAGCCGTACACATGGGTACACATTTTAGACATTCTTCTTCTAATAGTAATCCAATCCGACCTATGGGTAAAAAACTTGGCCCGGCGGGAAGCCCGAAGATGATACTGCCGCCGCTGCCGGCTGCTGCCGCCGCGGAATCCCACGACGAAATGATGGGTGAGCACCACCTGGCCGAAAAGGAGAAGCCCCCCTCCTCCGATGCGACGATTATAATAGGCCCTGCCTCGAAACCGCGTGGGCACGGGTACTCCGCGCGAAACAAACTCCGCCGAGACATACGAGCGCATCATCATCATCCCCACACCACCACCACCTCCTTGATCGATCCCGAATACACGAGACGAGGCGAGACGAGACTCGAGAGCGCGCGCGCCACCACCACCTAGCTAAGCCAGCCAGAGGCATGGGCACCACGAACGAGATGATGCACCGTCACGTCCAGGCGGCCGTGCCACTGCCCAACTCGCACTTCGCCGCCGCGGCAGGTGGCGGCGGCAGGGGCACCATGGCGCCGGCGCAGCAGCACGGGGGCAGGCAGCGGGCGGGGCTGCCGCCGACGCCGCCCTCCGGGGTCGGGTCCCACCCCCTCCACGTGGTGGCCGACGCGTGCATGCAGCAGGACGACCCGGCGCGCGGCGGCCGCAGCAATAAGGCGCACCGCCGGTCCCGCAGCGACGTGCCGTTCGGGTACTTCCCGCCGCCGTCGCCCAAGACGGAGTCCGGCTGGGGCCTCCCCTGCGCCACCGTCGCCGCCGCTGGGGGTGGAGGCGGCGGGGACGACCTGTTCAACGCGTTCATGAGCATGGAGGCCGGCATGGACGGGATGAACAGCTCCGACGGGGACAGCCGCGGGAGCAGCATGCCGGCGGCGGGGAACGGCGCCGACAGCAGCGAGAACGAGTCCGAGGACTACGGCAGCGAGGGCCAGGCCTTCATCTGGGGCGACGCCGGCGGCAGGAAGAGGAGCGCCGCCGGGGAGCCGGAGGCTCGGCACGCCAGGAGCCTGTCCATGGACAGCCTCATGGGGAAGCTCAGCTTCTCGGCCAACGGGGAGCAGAGCAAGTTCAGCCTCGAGTTCGGCAGCGGCGAGTTCACCCCGGCCGAGATGAAGCGGATCATGGCCGACGAGAAGCTCGCGGAGATGGCCCTCGCCGACCCGAAGCGCGTCAAGAGGTAAGCACTCACAATGCGCATCAATCATTCAATGTACTGATGAGTAGACTACCGGTCGGCGCCCCTGAACTGACATGCCTGTTATTTCCGCAGGGTGCTCGCCAACAGGCAATCGGCGGCGAGGTCCAAGGAGCGGCGCATGCGGTACATCGCGGAGCTGGAGCACAAGGTGCAGATCCTGCAGACGGAGGCCACCACTCTCTCCGCGCAGCTGACCCATCTACAGGTACACCCACCATCCATCCATCTATCTATCGCGTGCACTGTGCAGCACAATGTTCCTATCTATCTATCTATCTATCTATCTATCTATCTATCTATCTATCTATCTATCTATCTAGTGGTTTATTGGACGATTAATTCATTAGTTCGTCCGTGCTAAAAAAAATTCTCTCCTTGTGGCAGCGCGATTCCTCGGGGCTGGCCACGCACAACAACGAGCTCAAGTTCAGGCTGCAGGCCATGGAGCAGCAGGCGCAGCTGCGCGACGGTGAGCAAATTCATGACTCGTAGATTTTGTTGATATCTGATTACTACAACTGTTTTGTCGGTCGTCGTTGCATCTGGCAGTTAGTGGTTAACATGTACGTAGTTCGACACTGGTACGCTCGATCTGTTAGTTGCCGGCATGTATAGCCGGACGAGATTTATAATGCGTTTGTTTGTTGGAATAACCGGACTAGGAGGCGACTTCGTCAGACGCCGGCTTCGTCACCATCCATTTCTTGGGGTCTTCTATCCCTACAAACTCATTCACTTTTTTTAATACAAAACACGATCCATTGCCTAGTTCACGTCGCAATGTTGACGGGCACTAACCCTGTCACAAGAGGCCGGCAAATATTAAGATAACACTAGTGGTGCAATCATCTTCTTACAGAATCCCACTCGTACTGCATTACGTACGCTACGGATTCTTAATTTGATTTCTTAATTGAAACATTCCACATTTGTCCAAGCACATCTGCCTCCTACCAGTACTACATCCAGTTTACCCCTGACCGCCATTTGTGTTTCCTCTTCTCTGCGAGCAGCACTGAACGAGGCGCTGACAGGGGAAGTCCAGCGCCTGAAGCACTCGGCGACGTCGTCGGAGCACGGCGACGCGGGCTCGTCCACCAGCCTGGCCCAGCAGATGCAGCTCCGCTGCCAGAACCAGATGCTCGAGCTGCACAAGCAGCAGCAGCAGATACCGTTCTACCAGCTGGAGCAGCCGGAGCAGAACGGCGCGGCGGCGAGGACTCACGAGACCAAATGACGATGGTCTCGGGAGTCGGGAGGGAGAAGAAGATGATACGGAACTTATAGTCGGACCTTTAGATGATCTGATGAATGGTTTACGTTTCCTAACACATTTGTTTGGTCTCGTCTGTAGTTGCTTGTGGCTGCCCGGGGAAATAATCCGGCGGTAATTTTTTTCTTTCTCGCTGAATGTTCTTTCCTTCCTTTTTCCGAACACACATTGTGGCTGGAGTTAAAATGTCGGAACTAAATTCTACTCCCTCCGACCCATATTAATTGATTCAACTTTATCTAGATACGGATACATCTAGACTAGATACTTAACTAGATACATATGAATCTTGACAAATTTGAGTTAACTAATATTGGTCGGAGGAAGTAGTATCAAGCTCTGTTGTGTAGTGTAATGTAGTAGCTGGGAGGTGTCCCACTCCTCTCAGATTATTTTGTTTGTAAGATTATTTGTTGAAAATTGATAAATTAATACTCTGCTGAAATTTGGTACGGCATGGTGCAGCCTTTGTGCACATACACGCGAGCATTTTTTTTTTTTGAAACAAGACAGACGAGCAGCTGAGATTACTTTTTCTAGTAAAAGAAACTCACAAAACTATTTAACAGAACTTGTCTTTTAGGAACTTGATTGACCCGCAGCGCAGAAGGTAGAGTAGCACTTGCAAAATAAAATAAAATTTAAAAAAAACGCTAGATGGAGGGCTCGAACCTCCGACCTTATGGTTAACAGCCATACGCTCTAGCCAACTGAGCTATTCCAGCAATTACGGACAATTTTCGATTAAGGATTTATTCATTAGCTGTTTCTTTAGTCGGTAAATCAAAAACGGAAATACACGAGACACGGTGATGGTGGGGCTAGGCCACACGGCAGCACCGTCACCGCGTATTCCTCTCCGGCTTCAGGCGGGCCCTAGTGTGGCTAGCGCTGGAGCTTTGATTTTACTGTCACGCGATCTACGATCCCACCCCTTCATGCCAAAATTCGTTAGCCTAGATTTTGTTTTAGCAAATTAGTCTATATCTATACTACTCTATTCTTATAAAAGAGTCGACATTTTATTTGCCAGAGGCACACAACTCAATGTACACATGTTTATTTGTACCATCTGATTACGTGAGGCAAGAAGATCTAAGCATCCTGATCAACTTGATCACCTGACCAGTGTGCAGTTAGCAATTAGGTTTTGCGCACGACACTCCTCCAAGAATTGACAATCCATCTCTTTGCTCCACAAGATATCAAAAACATTAAAAAAAAGAGATTGTAGAATATGAGAGGTTTGATGGCCCTCTTGCCACTTGTCCTAGCCCGAGGTCCCGTTCATGGCGGGTGCTCGATCTCCTTCCATGGCGGGTCTGGAAGGTCGGGGTCATCGCACCGCGTACCTGCTCTTAGCCTTCTAGTTCCTCCTCCCTCGAAAAATCCGCCTGGCAGTGTCTTGTTCTCCTCGTCGCCGAGTCTTTGAAGACTCAGATCCGCGGTGGCGAGGCGTCTCACGCTGGCGGTGGTAGCAGATGGAGGAGAGGATGAGTCGAGTTGCGGCTCGGCTATCTCTAGCATGGCGTCAGGGTCAGGAAGTGAAGGAAGCGCGGGTCCTGCGCGGGTGCCATCAGTGTCTGCAACTTGGGGTGCCAGGGCTCCTCGCTCGGGAAGTCAAGGTCCTCTTTCTCGCCTCCCTCGAGCTCGCGCCACCTCTGCATTGGCTCGATCAACATCGATTTTCGGGATTCAGGTAGAGGTTCCCCAGATTCCACCCCCACTTCGTGGTGTTCTAACTCTACCAGCGCAGTCGCAACGAGCATGTATGCTGGGGTTGAGGTATGAGAGTGTGAGCGGGATTCTAAGGCGTGCGTGCAAGGTTTCGACAGAAGATTGGAGCCCTCAGGTAGAAGTTATTTTCCGCGGTGTGGGGCAGAAGGCTGCTCACAGTTGCTCTGCATCTGTTCTTCAGGAGAGACAGCATCTGAGTGCTCCTAGGGCTGTAGAAATGATAGGCTTATCGTGTCGGAAGAAGATGGCTATGGATGTGATCCTAATGCTCTATCATTCCAGAACTCTGACAGAGGAACTAGAGATGTGGTTGAGCTTACTGGGGACAATTTTAGAAATGTCATAGTGCTGGAAAGTTCAGGTGGCTTCAGAGTACAGTTGGAGCGGGAGCTAAATTTTCAGAAGCATGGTAGGGTAGGTAGAAGATGCTGGTTGTGGAGGGGTCTAGGTTCTAGTGGTGGGTGTGAGCGTGGTGGTTTGGTCTATGGTGACAGGGAGGTGGAGGTCTTTTCCCATCGGCTTTAGCATATTCATTGACATCCCAACCACCCATCCCATCCCAGTGCATAAAAAAGGAGCATGTCCACCCTTTTAGGGTTTGCTCTCTCCTCCCAAAACTCGCAGTAGATGAGCTTGTTGGCTTGAGGGTTTTGGGGGTTGAGGAAGACACTCCTGTGAATCTGGTGCAACCTATGGAGAAGGAGGCTATGGATGATGGTGGTATGAAGCAAGGGAGAGGGATAGGACCTAAAACCTTGTAGCAGTAGATGCAACAACACCAGATGCAACAACAGATGCAGGGATTTGGTTTGGTTAGAGGCCTCATCCCCCTTATGGTTTTCATCCCCTCCTCCATATGGTTTCATACCTGGGAGCATCCATCATCCTTGGGGTTTTCTAGGCCCTTTCCCTCCTTATCCTCCTAATCAATAGTAGGTATGCAGTCTAATCGATGGGTTTCTCCCCAACAGGGCATCTATCAACAATAGCAGCAACAATCTCAGAGTAGTGGTGATCATCAAAAGGGAAAGTTTAGGGGAAGACAAAGAAGAAGATTGTTGGTCCTTAGAAAGAGGTGGGATCTTCTGGTCCTGACCTTACTGCCCAGATGAACTACACCAGCTCTATTTGAATGTGTTGTGGTGAGCCAGGTCATCATCAGGTTGTGTGTGAGAAGCAACAAGCGTGTTTAATATGCAAAGCTCCAAGCCATAAGGTTGATGATTGCCCAGTTAAGAAGAGACCCCATCAAATTGCCAGATATGTGGGGAGTGTTGCCACTGGTCTTGGTTTCTACCATATTGAGACACCAGAGGTTGTCATGAACCCATTTTCCTGTACAAAAAACTGTGGTCTGGTTGTTGTTGAGGGGGTGAAATTTCTAGTGAGGAGCTAGTTGGTGAATTTTCCAAGATCTACAAGACAAACTGGCCTTGGCAGATTAGAGAATTAGGCTATCCAGGCATCTACCTAGTGAAGTTCCCACCCCACATTTAGGTGAAGCAGGTTATTGTTTATCCCAGGTTTGGTCTATCAAGAGAGGGGTCTGGGTAAAGGTTGAGGCCTGGAGTGAATACCCAGAGCCTATGGAGTTTCTACAGGACACCTGGGTTAGACTAACTAGGCTGTAATCTAAGTGGTGTGAATGGAATGTCCTAGACCAAGCTATCTCTATCTGTGGAATCTTGCAGGAAGTTGAATGGTTAAGTATCTTCAATGATAATTATAAGGAAGTTAGACTGAATATTAAGTGTAGGGTTCCCCTCAAGATTCCTAGTAGTAGATTGTTCCACTTTCAAGGAGGCCTGTTCCAATTAGGATTTACATCTGAGATCACTGTAGATGAAGATGAAGCTGATGATCTTCTTGGCGATGACATGGATCAGGGTAGAAAGCATGATTGAAACTCAAACCAGGGTGTCATGGACACTAATAAAGCTACTGGTAATCCTGATAAAGATAGTAATGGAAACCAGAATACTAGTACTCAGGGTCAGAATGCTAGGTTTAGAACTAGGATGGCTACTGGTGGAAAATCTGTTCAAAAGGAGCTGATAGCCATTGCCAGTGAGATGCTTCAGATGTTGGAAGATAGAGGTCTGGTGGACAGCTCTAGTGATTTTGTGTTGGACAAATTCCCCTTGTCTATTAAATATAAAGATCAAACCTCTACTTTCTGGCTGGAAGAACAAGCCTCCTTCCAGGCTAAGAAAGTGGCAGAAGATGGTGTTGGGCTTAACCTCCCTGAGTGCATTTTACTCACCACACAGGAGTTTGTTTCTCAGGAACTGCAAACTAGTGCTAGGAAAGGGAAGAAACAAACGTGGGGGCCCATCCAACCTACAAGGCAAAGTTACATAATTGATAGGTATCAGAATGTTTTGGATAAAGCTATGGAAAGGAAGAAGTTGGCGAACTTGAAGGGAATATGCCCCGAGAGGCAATAATAAAGTTGTTATTATGTATATTCCAAGTATATGATAGATGTTTATTTTCCATGCTATAATTGTATTAATACGGAAAAATTAATACATGTGTGTTTAATAAACAAATGGAAATTTCCTAGCTTTGCCTCTCTTATAAACTAGCTCGTTGATTAACAAGCTGATCAAGGTTTCCTGATCATGGACATTGGATGTTGTTAATAATGAGGTCACAACATTATTGGAATGGTGTGATGAATATTCATCCGAATAATAATATTACGATCAAAGTCATTGTGTTTATATTTCTATAACATCATACGAAGTAATATTACGATCAAAGTCATTGTGTTTATATTTCTATAACATCACACGAATTAATCCTAATCCTTAGACCATGAGATCATGTCAATCACTAACACTAGAAGAGTATCTTGATATCACCAAACGTCACACCGTAACAGGGTGACTATCAAGATGGGTTCAGTGCTACAAAAGTGTTATGTAGAGGCTCATGGATCAAGAGTGGAATTTTTCCATCCCGATGACGAAGATATATACTCTGGGCCCTCTCGGTGATATCACATTAGTTAGCTTGCAAGCAAGTGATGTGATCACTAGAATGTTATATCACGGGAACAAGAAAAGAGTAGATGTCGGTAAAGAGATCAAACTAGGTATGGAGATACCAATGATTGAATCTCGGACATGTAATATATCACGAGACAAAGGGATTAAGTTACTAGCATAAAAGGTTCTCACAATCACAAGAAATCATCGTTGAATGTGTGAGAGTCAGTATGGATCTCCAGGTCCCGCTTCTGATTATTGATATGAGAGGGGTCTCGATCATGTCCGCATTATTCGTGAACCATAGGGTGACACACTTAAGATACACCAACACCATTTGGAACAAATAGTTTCTAGATAAAAATATCTACAAAGCGCAGGAATTTATTTCACTAGACACCGGAAATGTTTTGGGTGAAATTGCTGAAATTGTTTTTACATGTGAAATAGAATAATAGCAAGGAGTTTTATGTGAAGGTTTGTTAATTAATGTAATTAACAAAATTCTGAATAAATAAATAAAAGGAGTTTTATTTAAAAAGAGATTGCATTAAATTTGGTGGAAATTTAATGGGATTTTTAGTGGGATTTTGAGTGGAGAAATGAAGGGTCATTTTGTGAGTGGAAGCTCCACCCACATGAATGGAGGGAGGGCAAGGGGGAATCCCACATGCGTCGTCCACCCCCTTGGGGTTCCCCCTCCTCCTATAAAAGGACCCCTCTCTCTCACACTCACACCTCCTCGTGAAGGATCTCTCTCCCCCTCTAGTTTATCCCCCATGGTCTCGGACTAGCGAGATACATGTACCCGGTGGATCTTTGGTTGGAAAGAGTTGTTGCTTCCGCTGCATCGCTGGAGCGAGGAGGCAGAGGTTGCTCGGTGGATTGGACGTGTGTGCGAGCACGGATGCGCTGCTAATTTGTGGCGCTGGACTTCTTCTCGATCTTGAGATCGGCAAGCGTTCGTCTACATCATCCACGAGTGCAACCTCGTTAAACTTTGTCAGTCTACAAGGGTATGTTCTTTATGGATGTATATCCACATGTTGCTTGCATCTAGTAGATAGATCTTGGTACATAGTTGTTCCCATCGTAGGAATATTTTTGTTTTCTATTCTGTGAACTTTATAGTGGTATCAGAGCCGGATCTATGCATAGATGCTTTACATGGGTATTACACATATGAGTATGTGGGCGATGATGATCATGTTATTTCTTCTTGTTTGTACTTTGGGTATTGGTGGCATAGTAGGATGAAGCGGCCCGGACAAACATTACATGTCCTCGCACATGAAACCTGTTACAGGCTTGAAATGCAACTAGTTTTGCATAAGTTGCTACCGGGTGTCTGTCTCTCCTACTATAGTCAATATCTAATTTACAACGAGTTGTTAATAATTTGGTTATCCTCGTTGTGGTTCCATGTTCGTAGGTAAAAACGTTCTATCTTCGAAATCCCTAAGCCACGTAACTTATAATAGATAAATTAGAAGCGTCTAATTTATATTGTTGCTAGGCTAGTGTCATGATATGGTAATGTTGTAAGTAGATGTATAGTTGATACTATTACAACACACCTAACGTGTAAGTTTCATAGACCTTGACCTTACACACAAAGGAATGATAAAGATCATTCCACGATGCACATGATAGTGATCAAGTGCAAGAACCATATCATTTCACTTTTCACATATGATGTTTGTTGCATCTTATATTGCTTGTTTGGCATTTTATTAGCATAATAAGATGATCCCTCATTTATATATCAAGATAAAAATGTGTTCTACCTTAAGTATGCAGCGATTATGTTTCGCCGCTTCAAGACATCACATGATGATCGGGTGTTCTTGAATCCACGATCATATTTCGGGTATAAGACAGTTTTACACACGCTAAATACTAAGGTTCTTACTTGGCGAGCCTAGCATGTACAAACATAGCCTCGGAACACGAACCGAAATGTTAAGCATGAGTCATATGTTGATATGATGCCCATATAGATGCCTTTGAAGCTACACCGACTCACGTGATGACCGGACTTGGTGTAGTGGATTTGGTTCATGTAATCACCAAAAAGACACGAGGGATGTCGTTTTTGAGTGGGAGTTCATTCATAATTTGGATTAGTTGAACTCGATCTATCATAAAATTAGTCTAAACTTTACAAATTCTGTTGTAGATGGCACCACCTGCTTTGAATTTCAATGTGTTCATGGAGAAAGAGAAACTTGCGATGAATGGTAGCAACTTTACCAACTGGTTCATGAATTTGAGGATTCTCCTCTCTGCTGCACAAAAGCAATATGTGCTAGAAGCACCGCTAGGCCCCCCAACACTTCATAATGCCCCTGACGAGGAAAAGAACGTCTATCAGACTCGTCAGGAGGACCACAATTTAGTTCATTGCGGCATATTGTATGGGCTAGAGACATAACTTCGAAAGTGTTTCAAAAACGACAATGCCTTTGATACAATGGGTGAGTTAAAAATGATTTTTGATACCCATGCTGCTGTAGAGAGTTATAATGCTTCTGAAATGTTCTTTAGCTGCATGATGGAAGAGAACATCTCCGTTCGTGAGCACATACTCAAAATGTCTAGGGTATGCCGATAAGCTTGTGTCCTTGGGAATATCGATTCCCATTGACTTAGTTATACATCGTGTTCTCCAATCTCTGCCACCTAGAGCTTCGTGATGAACTATAACATGTAGGGCATGAAGAAGTCTCTCCCCGAGCTTCTGTCAATGTTTAAGACTGCAGAGGTGGAGATCAAGAAAGAACATCAAGTGTTTATGATCAATAAGACCATCGGTTTCAAGAAAGACAAGAAGGGTAAAAAGAAGGGCGGAAAAACTCTTGCCGCGCCTGAAAAGAAATCCCGAGATGGCCCTATGTCTGATACCGAGTGCTATTATTGTAAGGGGATTGGACAATGGAAGCGCAACTGCCCCAAGTTTTTGGCGGACAAGAAGGCCGGAAAGGAAAACAAAGGTATATATGATATACATGTTATTGATGTGTACTTGACTAGTACTCGCAGTAGCACCTGGGTATTTGATATCGGATCGGTTGCTAATATTTGTAACTCGAATCAAGGGCTGCAGAACAAGCGACCGCTAGCAAGGGGTGAGGTCAAGATGCGTGTAAACAATGGATCAAGTGTTGATGTGATTGCCGTCGGAACGCTGCCTCTCCACTTACCGCCGGGATTAGTTATAAACCTAAATAATTGTTATTTGGTTCGTGCACTGAGCATGAACATTGTATCCGAATCGTGTTTGATGCGAAGTGGTTATTCGTTTAAATATGAAAACAATGATTGTTCAATTTATATGAATGATATCTTTTATGGTCATGCACCTATGATGAATGGTTTATTTCTGTTGGATCTCGATAATAGTGTTACACATATTCATAATGTTGATGCTAAAAGGATTAAACTTGATGATGATATATCCGCATATACGTGGCACTGCTGTCTAGGTCATATTGGCATTAAACGCATGAAGAAACTCCATTCAAATGGACATTTGGAATCACTTGATTTCGAATCATTTGATACATGTGAGCCATGCCTTATGGACAAGATGACTAGAACACCATTTTTCGGTTCAATGGAACGGGCGACAAATTTATTGGACATCATACATTCTGATGTATGTGGTCCAATGAGTGTGTCAACGCGAGGTGGATATCATTATTTTGTTACTTTCACGGATGATTTGAGTAGATACGGTTATATCTACTTTATGAAACACAAGTCTGAAACCTTTAAAAAGTTCAAGGAATTTTAGAATAAAGTGGAAAATCCCGTAATAGAAAGATCAAATTTGTACGGTCTGGTCGTGGAGGTGAGTATCTAAGTTACGAGTTTAGCACACATATGAAAGAGTGTGGAATAGTTTCACAACTCACACCTGTCGGAACACCACAGCGAAATGGTGTGTAGAAATGTCGTAATCGTACTTTACTAGCTATGGTTTGATCTATGATGTCTCTGACTGACTTGCCACTGTCATTTTGGGGTTATGCACTATAAACCGCTGCATTCACTTTAAATCGGGCACCATCTAAATCCGTTGAAAAGACAACGTATGAATTGTGGTTTGGAAACAAACCTAAGCTGCCATTTCTTAAAGTTTGGGGATGCGATGTTTATGTGAAGAAAATTCAGCCTGATAAACTCAAACCCAAAGAGGAAAAATGCATCTTCATAGGATACCCTAAGGAAACTATTGGGTATTCCTTCTATCACAGATCTGAAGGCAAGGTTTTTGTTGCCAAGAATGGATCCTTTCTAGAGAAATAGTTTCTCATGAAAGGTGTGTGTGTGATCGGAAGGTAGAACTCGAAGAGGTTATTGAACCTTCTCTTCATAATATGGCGAGTAGCACAACACCAGAAGCTGTTCCGGAGTTGAGTTCACCGAATGAAGAGGGAACTAATGATAATGATCATGAAACTCCAAAAGAGAATACTACCGAACCTCGTAGGTCAAGCAGGACGTGTGTGACGGCTGTCTATGCACAGCCTGTTGGGAACCCCAAGAGCAAGGTGTGAAGCAGCAAGCAACAAGTTTTCCCTCAGCTGAGACCGAGGTTATCGAACCAGAAGGAGGAAGGAAACGTCACATAGGTGTTGCAAGCAACACGGAGACCTGCACAACATAAACTCAAGACTTTTCCCCAATGAACAGTGAAGTTGTCAAGCTCACCGGTTTGCTGTAACAAAGAATTAAACATATGGTGTGGAAGGTAATGGTTTGCAGCAAGTAAACAAGTAACAGTGGAAGATGTATCAATGGTAAAGATTGGACCGGGGTCAGTTCACTAGAGGTGCTCTCCTTAGATAAACAACATGGCATGAAGGGTAAACAAATTACAGTGGGGCAATTTACAGGAACTAATCAAGGCATAGCAATGCAATTACTAGTCATAAAGATCCTATGAGATTCGATTGGGCAATACAACAAGATACATATACCACCATCCAACTGCATCTATGACTAGAAGTCCACCTTCAGGTTATCATCCGAACTCCCTCCAGTATTAATTTGTAAGCAACAGACAACTGCTTTAGGAAAAGTGTGTAAGGTAAACAGTCCACATGTTCCATGAACAAGAGACTGTTGTTTTCTCCCTAGTAGCAACAACACATCTACAACTGAAGATATTATTGTCACTTCCCTTGGAAACTAGAGGCATGAACCCACTATCGAGCATAAATACCCCCTCTTGGAGTCACTAGCAACTACTTGGCCAAGATAGCTACTAACAAAAGAGAGCATGCAAGATCACAAACAACACAGACATGATAGAATCATAAAGACAAAACCATTAATCAAACCAACATAATAATCTCAATATCCATCGGATCCCCGCAAACACAACATGCATGATTACAAATAGATTAGTTCTTGATCATGAACGGAGCTCACAAGATCTATACATGAAAGCACAAAGGAGGAGATACAACCATCTAGCTACTACATGGTGCTTCTTAGGCGGGAGACCGAGGCGGCGCCGGGCTGGCAAACCAGCCAGCTGTGGCCGGGCCCACCGCTCGGGTGGGTCCGCCTCGGCCGCCTCCTCGGTCTCCCCCTTTGCCTATAAGAAGCCCCTGGTGCAGAAACCCTAAGCACCCGATCAAATATCCACGAAACCGTCTGTAGCCACCGCCACCATCGTCCCTAGATCAGGGGGGATCTGAAGTTCTTCCCGGCACCCTGCCGGAGGGGAGATCATCCCGAACGCCTTCTCTCCGATATGATGCATGAGTATTTCCACCTTGGACTATGGGTCCATGTAGTAGCTAGATGGTTGTATCTCCTCCTTTGTGCTTTCATGGCCCCCCTGGCTGGCCCCTCCGGCTCTCCTCTAGACTTATTGTTCCCCACGGAAAGTAATTGACTTTGATGTTTGTCCCGTACAATTCCGGGAATATTTCTTTACTAACTTTTATGAAATAAAAAACAACAGAAAACAGGAATCTGGCACTATTGCAACTTGTTAATAGGTTAGTACCAGAAAACATGTAAAAAGCACCTCGAAGTGTAGACAAGCAAATCAAAGTACATACAAAACAATCATGGAGCATCAAAAATTATAGATACGTTTCCAACGTATCAACATCCCCAAGCTTAACTCCTGCTCGTCCTCGAGTAGGTAAGTGATAAAAGAATAATTTTTTAGGTGACATGCACCCTCACAATAAAGATCCAACCATTTGCAAGCATTGAAAGCTGGGATCAAAGAACTCTAAACATGTGCATGAAAGATGGAGTTATCACAGTAGGACATAGTAACTATCCATGCAACATGACAAGCTACAAACAAAGATCATGAATAACAGGCATTGAAAAACGTTTGTTTCACATACAGAAAACATAGCATAGTGGCAACCAGCTTGTCCCTCATAGAGTAGAAAATAGATGTATAGGACACATGCAAAGTTCACAAGGGTGACTAGAAACAAGTAATAACACACTATGCATCAATTAATAAGCTTTGGAACACTGCACACAGAATGACAACTATGCTCTCTTAATGGTGCCTAAAGGTAGAAGGTGGAGACTCAATAGTGGTGGAAGAAATACCTTTTTGTAAAGGAAGCAGTGATTACAAGTTTAAAAAAGAGCTTCCAAAAATTATGGTACTTGTTAGCTTTCATCCCTCATTGCCCCTATCATAAGCATCTTGAAGTGGTTAAGGTTAAAGTGGCAAAGATGGAGTATATGCTTGACGAAATATAAGTTGGCAATCTCATGTCCCTTGAATACGAGGGCCACAACTCATGCAAACTTAACTTTGGGTCCAGGTAAGTTCTTGTCACTGTAAGTATTTGCATATCATTGAGAACCGCCAACGGGGTACCCCTTGCACATGGTACAGGAGCTTTCCCATAACCAAAATGACAAGGCAAGCAAACAATGAGCATCTCAGCAATCTTCTTATTTACCATGGAAATATGGTGCTTTTTCTCTCTTTCCTCTTTTCTCAATGTGTCCCTCTTTTTTTATAAGAAGAATGCTTCATAGATGTCACTATGGTGATGCTGCAAGTTTCCACCATGATTAGGCATGATTTAGGCTAGCGGCCCAGGCGTTTCTCTAACATAGGATACAAACTCCATGGACTTACAAGTTCCCTCTTTATTTCACACCGGTGACATCCATAGACAAAAGAACATGATATCAACTGAGTACAAAGTACAAGTGCAATGTTGAAAACGTTCCCCATGACAGCACGGTTCTGCCAATTCCAACTTATAAGTGCAAGCAAATACAACAAAGTTGTCACAATGGTTCAAGTTTATTAGGGGCAAAGAATATAAAGTGTGCCATCAAGTTCGTGAGGGCTTTAATCACTAAGTTTTCACATAACAAAATACTTTTTAATTGGAAGATAGTTGAAAACAAGAATATACTTGGAATGGTGTAACACACCATGCATAGGATTTTATAATGGACACTTTGGAAAAACTTGGTTTGTTGGGAGTTGGAGGCATGAGTCGAACTTACTCATATAAGTGGAGGCTAGCAAAAGACTGGAAGCAACCAACTAAGAGAGCATTATGGCCATAATCATGCAGTGCAACAAAGCATACTAATCAAAGCAAAGAGTGGTACTACAAGTCAAGGACTAAATGATCATAGAGGCTAATGCTGACTTGTCATATTCATAACATGGTGTGAGCATGTGCCAAGTCAACCCAAGCAAAGCATCAAAGGAGAATACCACAATACTATGCTTTTGCATGCTAAAACAACGCATTATTTCTTCAAGGCACACTAAGCAATCCCAATTGTTTGGAACAAGACATGGTACATCAATAATCACTAAGAATAATGTCAAAACAACACCTATCATGTCATGCTAAATTCTAAGTCACAGTCAATGCAAGCTCCTCTTGCACTTCTAGCAAGAACTTACTACTCCTTTCCAAACACCAAGCAAACTTATTTGCAAAACAACACAGCGATAATGCGGGTCGAAACTACTCAAGAAAACTAAAAAAACTAAGCAAAGCAAACAAAAACTAAGACGCTCCAAGAACAACACAACTGTGCGTGAAACAAGAAAAACGAAGTGTCTAGACAGACCTGGGCTTTTTATTGATGAAGAAGGGGATGCCTTGGGCATCCCCAAGCTTTTACGCTTGTACCTCTTGGATATTTATTGGGGTGACACCATGGTGGAATCCCCAAGCTTGAGCTTTTTTCCATTCTTCATCTCATTGCATCATTCTCTCTTTACACCTGAAATTTTTCCTTCACACAATCTTCATTAGCAACATTTGCTTATTCAAAAGATATTATACCTCTGGCAAAGCTTTATAACAACAAGGCTTTTCACTAAAAACACAAGCTACTGTAGTAACTCCTTCAAAAATCTCAATTCACCTAAAGAGAACTCAAAAAGGAATCAATAAGAAGCAAATGCAAATAATGGCAGAAATCTGTCAAAACAGACAACAGGTAGAAACCGATTTTTTCGAACATCTTCTGTTGCTCAAATCAAAAAGTATTGATCTAACAAAAGTTAGCTAACATACTGGGGGATTTATTCGTAAATATTCAGCTCAATCTGAGTTACAGAGACTCCTCACGAATTTTGTTGGTGGAGGACAGAAATCTGTTTCGGGACAGCAACTCCCCAAATCTTACTTCCCTCTCATTAGAGGTCATTCTTGGCACAAAAAGCAAACAAAAGGATAAGTAGAGGTCATTTTTGAAGTAATAACTTCCAAGAATCAAGGAAACTCTTGGGTTATCTCCCAACAAGTACTTTTCTTTAACGCCTTTAAGTTAGGCACAAGAAGCAAGAAGAAATCAAGTATTTTCAAATGAAGAAGCATTAACATTCATACTTGCAAAATCTTCAACTATGAAAGGTATCTTATACAAATGGGTTTTTGAGGATCCTTTCTAATCTCTCTTTGGTCTACTACCTTCATCAAAAAGATTTTCAGGGGCAATACAATCAAAATTATTTTCAAAGGCTTCATGCATTCCAACAAGCTTAAAGGGTATGTGTATATTGAATTCCTCTCTAGGCTTAGTTTTATCAGAAATACCCACAACATCTACACTTGAACCTAGCATATTGAAACGTTCAAAAACCTTTTTGGCCTCCCTAGCAACATCATGAAATTATTTTGATAAAGTTTCAAGGATGAATTCTCTCTTTTCATCATTCTTTTCTTCTTTTAGTTTTAGGAACAAGAATTGTATGAAGGGGTTAAGGCTAACAAACCTAGCCTCCAACATATGAACTAAAGAAGCTGCAGCAATCTCATAATTAGGAGCAAGCTCTGCTATAGATTTATCCTCAATATCCTCATGCTTGCTAGCGTAATTAAAGAATTCTTCAATATTATCTTTCCCAATTATGGAGCCACTACCTATTGCAAGATCTTTCAGAGAGAACTTGGGGAGCAACATGGTGAGCTAGAGCAAAGTGGCAACTAGAGTAGGAACTATTTTTTTTGTGTTTTTGAATAAAGAAAGCAAACCAAACTAGACTAATTTTTTTGGGTTTTTTGGAAAGTGGCAAACAAAACCAAGCAAAAGAAACAAAGCAAACTAAAAACAAAGTAAAGAGAAAGGAAGTGAAGGACTCCCCTTGTGAAGACGTCCTTAGCCTCCCCGGCAACGGCACAAGAAAAGCTTGAAGGCTGTCTAGGCACAGCCTGTTGGGAACCCCAAGAGCAAGGTGTGAAGCAGCAAGAAACAAGTTTTCCCTTAGTTGAGACCGAGGTTATCGAACCAAAAGGAGGAAGGAAACATCACAGAGGTGTTGCAAGCAACACAGATACCTGCACAACACAAACTCAAGACTTTTCCCCAATGAATAGTGTGGTTGTCAAGCTCACTGGTTTGCTGTAACAAAGGATTAAATGTATGGTGTGGAAGGTAATGGTTTGCAGCAAGTAAACAAGTAACAGTGGAAGATGTATCAATGGTAAATATTGGACCGGGGTCCATAGTTCACTAGAGGTTCTCTCCTTAGATAAACAACATGGCATGAAGGGTAAACAAATTATAGCGGGGCAATTGACCGGAACTGAGCAAGGCATAACAATGCAATTACTAGTTAGAAAGATCCTATGAGATTCGATTGGGAAATACAACAAGATACATAGACCGCCATCCAACTTTATCTATGACTAGAAGTCCACCTTCAGGTTGTCATCCGAACCCCCTCCAGTATTAAGTTGCAAGCAACAGACAACTGCTTTAAGCAAAGTGTGTAAGGTAAACAGTCCACATGTTCCTTGAACAAGATACCGTTGTTTTCTCCCTAGTAGCAACAACACATCTACAACCGAAGAGATTATTGTCACTTCTCTTGGAAACTAGAGGCATGAACTCACTATCGAGCATAAATACCCCCTCTTGGAGTCACTAGCAACTACTTGGCCAAGATAGCTACTAACAACGGAGAGCATGCAAGATCACAAACAACACAGACATGATAGAATCATAAAGACAAAACCATTAATCAAACCAACATAATAATCTCAATATCCATCGGATCCCCGCAAACACAACATGCATGATTACAAATAGATTAGATCTTGATCATGAACGGATCTCACAAGATCTATACATGAAAGCACAAAGGATGAGATACAACCATCTAGCTACTACATGGACCCATAGTACAAGGTGGAACTACTCACGCATCATACCGGAGAGAAGGTCTTTGGGATGATCTCCCCTCCAGCAGGGTGCCAGGAAGAACTTCAGATCCCCTTGATCTAGGGACGATGGTGGCTGCGGCTGCAGACGGTTTCGTGGATATTTGATTGGGTGCTTAGGGTTTCTGCATCGGGGGCTTCTTATAGGCGAAGGGAAAGACCGAGAAGGCGGCCAGGGTTGGCAAAACCTAACCAGGTGCGGATCTAGGTCCATCCGCGCCTGGGGTGGGTCTGCCCCCCTGGCTGACCCCTCCGGCTCTCCTATGGACTTCTTGTTCCCCACGGAAAGTAATTGACTTTGACGTTTGTCCCGTCCAATTCCGAGAATATTTCTTTACTAACTTTTCTGAAACCAAAAACAACAGAAAATAGGCATCTGGCACTGTTGCAACTTGTTAATAGGCTAGTACTAGAAAACATGTAAAAAACACCTCAAAGTGTAGACAAGAAAATCAAAGTAGATACAAAACAAGCATGGAGCATCAAAAATTATAGATAAGTTTCCAACGTATTAGTGTGCAGCTCCTGAACTGTACAGAAATCCTATTATGAATTTCATGGTTGATGAAATAGATGACCCTGCGACGTATGAAGAAGCGATGATGAGCCCAGATTCCAACAAATTGCTAGAAGCCATGAAATCCGAAATGTAATCCATGTACGAAAACCAGGTTTGGACCTTGGTGGACTTACCTCACGACCAAAAGGCCTTGGAGAATAAACGGATTTTCAAAAGAAAAACTGATGCTGATGGTAACGTAACCGTCTATAAATCTCGACTTGTCGCAAGGGGTTTTCGACAAATTCAAGGAGTTGACTACGATGAGATATTCTCTCCCGTAGCGATGCTAAAATCAGTTAGGATTATGTTAGCAATTGCTGCATATTTCGACTATGAGATATGGCAGATGGATGTCAAAAGTGCGTTCCTCAATGGAAACATTGAAGAAGAGTTGTATATCATACAACCAAAGGGTTTTGTTAATCCTAAGGATGTTGACAAGGTATGCAAGCTTCGGATATCCATCTATGTACTGAAGCAAGCATTCCGGAGTTGGAATCTCCGCTTTGATGAGGTGATCAAAGAGTTTAGATTTGTCCAAACTTATGGCGAGGTTTGTATTTACAAGAAAGTGAGTGGGAGCAATGTGGCATTTCTGATATTATATGTGGATGGCATATTATTGATCGGAAATGATGTAGATCTTTTAAATAGTGTTAAAATTTATCTAAACAACAAATTTTGAATGAAGGACCTAGGTGAAGCGTCATACATATTAGGCATAAATATCTATAGAGATAGATCAAGGCGCCTAATAGGGATATCACAAAGTACATACCTTGAAAAGATTTTAAAGAAGTTTAAAATGGACGAAAGTAAGAAGGGGTTCTTACCTATGTTGCAAGGCAAGACATTGTGTAAGACTCAATGTACGGCTACGACGGAAGAAAGAGAGATAATGGAAAAGGTCCCCTATGCTTCAGCCATAGGCTCTTTAATGTACGCCATGCTATGTACAAGACCGGATGTGGCACATGCTATTAGTTTGACTAGTAGATACCAATCTAATCCAGGATCAGAACACTGGATAGCGGTCAAGAATACCCTTAAGTAACTAAGGAAATGTTTCTCGTGTATGAAGGTGAAGAAGAGCTCGTCGTTAAGTGTTATGTCGACGCTAGCTTCGACACTGATCCGGATGACTCTAAGTCTCAATATGGATATGTATTTCTCATGAATGGAGGAGAAGTTAGTTGGAGGAGTTCCAAACAACCTGTGGTGGCGGGATCAATAACGGAGGCGAAATATGTTGCCGCTTTAGAAGGGGCTTAGGAAGCAGTTTGGATGAAGGAGTTCATAACCAAACTAGGTGTGGTTCCTAGCACATTGGACCCAATGGTGATCTATTGTGACAACAATGGATCCATAGCCAATGCCAAAGAACCAAGGTGTCACAAGAATTCCAAGCATATTAAGCACCGGTTTCACTCCATCCGCAAACATGTCAAGGATGGAGATATAAAGATTTGTAAAGTACACACGGATCTCAATGTAGCAGATCCGTTGACTAAAACTCTCCCTAGAGCAAAACATGATCAACACCAGAACTCCATGGATGTTAGATTTATCACTATGTAACTAGATTATTGTCTCTAGTGCAAGTGGGAGACTAGAGGGAATATGCCCTGAGAGGCAATAATAAAGTTGTTATTATGTATATTCCAAGTATGTTATAGATGTTTATTTTGCATTATATAATTGTATTAATACGGAAACGTTAATACATGTGTGTTTAATAAACAAATGGATAGTTCCTAGTTATGCCTCTCTTATAAACTAGCTCGTTGATTAACAAGATGATCAAGGTTTCCTGATCATGGACATTTGATGTTGTTAATAACAAGGTCACAACATTATTGGAATGGTGTGATGAACATTCATCCGAATTATAGCATCAAGACCAAAGTCATTGTGTTTATATTGCTATAACATCATACGAAGTAATCCTAATCCTTAGACCATGAGATCATGTCAATCACTAACACTAGAAGAGTATCTTGATAACATCAAACGTCACAACGTAACAAGGTGACTATAAAGATGGGTTCAGTGCTACGAAAGTGTTATGTATAGGATCATGGATCATGATTGTTATTTGTCCATCCCGATTACAGAGATATATACTCTAGGCCCTCTCGGTGATATCACATTAGTTAGCTTGCATGCAAGTGATGTGATCACTAGAAAGTTATATCACGAGAACAAGAAAAGAGTACATGTCACTTACGAGATCAAACTAGGTATGGAGATACCGATGATCGAATCTCGGACATGTAATATATCGCGAGACAAAGGGATTAGTTACTAGCATAAAATGTTCTCACGATCACAAGAAGTCATTGTTGAATGTGTGGGAGTCAGTATGGATCTCCAGGTCCCGCTTCTGATTATTGATCTGAGAGGGGTCTCGATCATGTCCGCATTATTCGTGAACCGTAGGGTGATACACTTAAGATACATCGACACCATTTGGAACAAATAGTTTCTAGACGAAAAGATTTACAAAGCGCAGGAATTTATTTCACTAGACACCGGAATTGTTTCGGGTGAAATTACTGAAATTGTTTATGCATGTGAAATAGAATACTAGCAAGGGGTTTTATGTGAATGTTTGTTAATGTAATTAACAAAATTCTGAATAAATAAATAAAAGGAGTTTTATTTAAAGAGAGATTGCATTAAATTTGGTGGAAATTTAATGGGATTTTTTAGTGGGATTTTGAGTGGAGAAACGAAGGATCATTTTGTGAGTGGAAGCTCCACCCACATGAATGGAGGGAGGGCAAGAGGGCAGCCCCCATGCACCGTCCACCCCCTTGGGGTGCCCCCCTCAATTTAAAGGACCCCGTCTCTCTCACACTCACACCTCCTCATGAAGGATCTCTCTCACCCTCTAGTTTATACCCCATGGTCTCGGACTAGGGAGATACATGTTTCCGGTGGCTTTTCGTTTGGAAAGAGTTGTTGCTTCTGCTGCATCACTGGAGCGAGGAGGCGAAGGTTGCTCGGTGGCTTGGACGTGTGTGCGAGCACAGATGCACTGCTGGACTTCTTCTCGATCTTGAGATCGGCAAGCGTTCGTCTACATCATCCATGAGTACAACCTCGTTAAACTTTGTCGGTCTACAAGGGTATGTTCTCTATGGATGCATATCCACCCGTTGCTTGTATCTAGTAGATAGATCTTGGTACATAGTTGTTCCTATCGTAGGAATTTTTTTGTTTTCTTTGCTGCAAACCCTATAGAACCTAGAGAAACCTAAGATGAAAGGTATAATGAATTCAAATCCTTTCCATGGTTTACCTTTTGATGAATTAGAACACATGGCTTTAGATGTAGGGGTTGAGTTTAAGGAAGATTTGGTAGATGTTCCTATTTCTTCTGGAAGTATCTTAGTCTTAGACCTAGTTTCATCACATAATGATGATGAAATTGAGGATCTAGCTAAAGGTTTTGTAGAAGTAGTGAACAAATCTCGGGACAAGCACCCTAGGAAGAAATTTCAATGATATGCACTTTTTGGAATAGTAGGAATATTTCAACTCCTAGTAGGAAAAAGTACATAGAGGATAACATTATTCCTTTGAATGCTGATTATATATGTTTCCATGAAACAAAAAAATAACAGTTCAGTAATTCTTTCTTGAAAACTTGTTATGGAATATGAATTATGTTTGGAATTACTTACTTTCTATAGGTAGTGAAGGTGGTATCCTTGTAGGTGTTAATTGTGATTTGTTTGAGATCACTACCTGGGATATTAGGAAGTTTTCAGTAAGTGGTTTCCTTAGGAATAAAGTCTCAGGTGTTATTTTTAGAATTTCTACTATTTATGGTTCAGTTTATGAAGATAATAAGCAAGATTTTATCTCTAAGCTTCATGAGATTTTTATTATTTGAGATGGTCCTGCTATGATCAGTGGTTACTTCAATTTAATTAGGTCCTCTAGTGATAAGAGTAATGGTAATGTAGATTTTAGGTGGATGGACAAATTTAATGAGTGGATTGAGTTTTGGGCCCTTATGGAAATAGGTCTAGATGGTAGAGCTTACACCTGGCGTAACAACCATGAGAATCTTATTATGAGTAAGATAAATAGGATTTTTTGCTCTACTAATTTTGAGAGAATTTTTCCCTTGTCTAGTGCTAGATCTTTGACTAGGATTGGGAGTTATCATACCCCATTATCTGGGAGTCGGGTGAAACCCATATTCCTAGGAAAAAAAATTTAAGTATAAAAAATGGTGGCTTTCTAGACCATATTTCAAAACCGTAGTCCAAAAAGCTTGGGACATTCAAGTTAATAGTCTGGATATGGTAGATATCTGGCATGCCAGCAAGATATTTTAGAAAATTATGTAAAGGGTGGAATGCTAACTTAGAGGCTCCCCTTAGGAAAGATAAGAAATATTTGATGAAAGAATATGATATTCTTGATACTAAATATAAGACTTCTACCCTTAGTGTTGAAGAAAAAGATAGATTTGAATTTATTCTCAAGGACCTAAATGACTTTTGGGTTATGGAAGAGATTAAAGCTAGGAAAAGATATAGGGAGAGATATCTTATAAGGTGATAGGAATATAACATAATTTCATGTTGTGACTAACCAGAGGAGGAGTAATAAAAGTATTTTAGTCCTTGATGGTCCAGAAGGTCATGTTATTGAAACCAAAGATATGTTAAAGGTAGCTGTAGATTTTTATAAAGATGTTTTTAGTTTTGAAGCTAGACCTGATATTAATCTTAGGCAAGATTTTTTCTGTAATGAGGAAAAAGTTAGTGTTGAAGAAAATATTATTCTAGGACAAGCTTTCCCTGAAGAAGAAACCAAAACTGCTCCGTTTGATTCTTATTCAGATGGAGCTCTTGGCCCTGATAGTATTTCCTTCATGTTTTACCAGTAGTTCTGGGACATTATCAAACGGGACCTGTAAGCCATGTTTGATGCTTGGTCCCAAGACAAAGTAGATATATACAGATTAAAGTTTTCTATGATCACTCTGATTCCTAAAGAGAATGATGCTAGATCTATGAAGAAGTTTAGACCAATTAGTTTACTTAATTATTTTTTAAAAATATTTACTAAGGTGTTGACTAATAGGTATGGTAGGGTTATTAGGAGATTGATTTCTTGTTTTCAGTCTGCCTTCATAAAAGGTAGATTTATTTTGGAAAGTATGGTTACTGCTCATGATATTATTCATGAGGTTCATAGAAATAAAGATAGAGGCTTGGTTCTTAAGATGGATTATGAAAAAGCCTATGACAAAGTTAATCTATATTTTCTCTATGAGATGCTGGTTTGCAAGGGTTCAATCCTACCTTCATTAGAATGATTAAGAAAATTACTAAAGGAGGGTTCTGTTGGAGTTAAGATTAAATATGAAGAGGGTAACTTGCAAGGGGGTCCTATTTCTCCCCTCCTTTTCAATTCAGTTGTAGATGTGTTCTCTAGGATGTTGATTAAGGGTTCCCAACAGAAACTGATTAGGGGTTTGTGTCCAAAATTTGTTCCAGGTGGGGTGATCAGCTTGCAATATGCTGACGACACTCTTTTTTTTGGAAAATGATACTAGGATTTCTAGAAATTTAAAGTGAATTCTTACTTGCTTTGAACAGATTTCTAGTATGAGAATCAATTTTCATAAAAGTGAGTTGCTTACTATAAATCTTAGTGAGGAGGAGTTAAATCCCTTCTTAGATATTTTTCAATGTGTAGTTGGAGATTTCCCTGTAAAATACTTAGGGATTCCCATCCATTTTGATAGGCTTAGTAGGGAGGATCTGCAGCCCTTGTTTGAGAACCTCCTTGCTAGAATTTCTAGATGGAGAGGTAGATTACTCTCCTATGTTGATAAAATGACTCTTATTTAGTCTATTTTAGCTAGTATTCCTGTTTATCTTCTTTCTTTAAATTCCCTAAGTGGGCCCTAAAGCTACTTAACTCTCATATGGCCAATTTCATGTGGAATGATGAGGAGACAAACCACAAATTACACTTAGCTAATTGGCCTTCTGTTTGCATGAAAAAAGAGTTTGATGGTTTGGGTACTCTAAATATCTAAGACATGAACATATGTCTGATTGGTTCCTGGATCAAGAGATATATTCAGGGGGAGGGTTCCTTGTGGAGAAAATTTATAAATGCTAAGTATGAAACTAGGAACCCCAATATTCTTTCCTGCCATGATATTCATCCTTCCACTTTTTGGAAAGGGGTGATGTGGGCATCTAAGGCAGTTAAGATAGGGTATAGCTGGAAGGTAGGGAATTGTAGACTAATTAAGTTTTGGGAGCATATCTGGTTTGGTAACTCCCCTTTAGATGTCTAGTTTTGGGATATCTATTTTATCTCCTACTAGCATACTCAAACCATGGCTGAGCTCTGGGATGGGGATCATATTAGAGGGACCTTTAGGAGAACCTTTTCTGAAAGTATAATGGTCCAGTGGCAAGAGTTATTGGTTATTGCTAGAAGTATTTCCTTTAGTGATTAGGATGATCAAGTCATCTGGCAACATGAATCGAATGGGGTTTATTCTTCTAGTTCCATGTATTCTATTATTAATTTTAGGGGCGGTGAACAAATTTTGTTTCCTGCTGTGTGGAAACTGAAAATTCCACCTTGGGTTCAGGTTTTTCTGTGCCTTTTTCCCAGAACACAATTATGACTAGAGATAATCTTAGGGCTAGAGGCATTCCAAAACCTTTAAAATATGAATTATGTAAGGATTTTGAATCTTTACATCATATGATGTTTGAATGTATTATTTCTAAACTTCTTTGGTCAGAAGTCTTTAAAGTGTTTAATATTTAGATTTATGAATTTGAATCAGTAGCTATTAGATGGTTATGTAACAAAAAATTCTTGCACCTTCATGTAGTTTCTTCAGCTGTCCTGTAGGGATTGTGGAATTCTAGAAATAGTTTGGTATTTAATAGAACTACCTGGATTAATATGAAACCGGTTTGGCATATGGTGCTATCCTATCTAAGAAACTGGAAGGTTCCGTTCAAAGAACTAGATGGAGGGGGAACTGCCCGCTTCATGGACCGCCTACTGCAAAAGCTCAAAAGACCACTGAGGGTTGCCTGCATGCTGACCTAGTCGGACTTTGGCTGGGTTTCCTCTTGGAAGACCACAACTGTGAGCAAGGTCCATGATGGGAGGGTGTCACTAGAGTACCTACAAAACCATCGAAGTGAAGATGATTCCATCCATGTGCTAACTTGAAGCGCTGGTCCTTGCATGTTGTACTTCTTTGCTCCCCCGGTAGTATAGTGGTGCTCTTTTTAGTTTGTATGGCTTTTGAGTTGTCGTGTTTAGATCATGGAACTGTAATGGCTTTAGTTTTTACTCCCTCCTTCCCAAAATATAAGGCGCCTAAGGACTAGTTAAAAGTCAAAGATTACTAACTTTGACCAAATATTTAGGAAAAATATGTACATCTACATTATGGAACAGACACATTAAGAAAATATACTTGATGATAAATCTATCGATATTGATTTGGTATTAAAAATATTTATATTTTTATGTATAATCTTGGTCAAACTTATAAAACGTTGACTTTTTACTAAACCTTAGGCGCCTTATATTTTGGGATGGAGGGAGTATTTCTGCTTTTATACTAGTTTCCTAGCTACTTTGGTTTGTGAACCTAGCTACTTTGGTTTGTGAACCTGGTGTTTTTTTTTGCAATGAAAGGGAAAAGGGGAGTAAAATCCCTTTTGATCTAAAAAAACTCCACCAAAAATTCTTCTTCCAATTCGTGTTCTGGAAAGCATATTCCATCACAACACAGATTTTGCATGCCCGCGTCCTGCCCCCTATCCTGCGTCCCTCCTCCCTCCCTTGGACATATGGCGAGTCGGCGACCACCACGAACTCCTGCTCTCCATCCAATGCACACTCCTTCCAACAGTATCCTCTCATGCCCATACTTTGTACGAGGCCCTATGGTGGCCCAGCAACTATCGACCGCCGCCAGGACTAGATCCGCCTTCAAATCTTGCCCCTATCCCGTCGCAAGCACCGGATCCGTCGGATCAACCCCCATTCTCCGCCTCCCTCTATGCCCAGCCACACCTCCTCCTGTTCGTGCACGTTGTCCTATGTATCATCGTCGGGTACATAGATTGCAGCCGGGAGGCCCGCACGGAAGCGGCGGCGCAACAATATGATGTTCGAAAGGGGATTTCAGATCAGTCGATGTTCAGATCAATCTAAATACTTCGTGAATCTAGTGCATATTTAATCTTATAGTATTTGCACTAGAGGTACAAAAGGTTGTCACGTGGGAGCAAACTCATACAAAATGTTTCAAAACTTTAACCCACCATACAAAACATTGTCTACCAGGAACTATTTGGTCCAAAGTTGTTTGAAACCGGTGAGTTGGCAGCCACGTAGGGTTTTTGATTTTGCTAAAACCCCTTCAGAAAGATACAACTATATTTTCGGTCTAGAAAGCACGAAATACTGATCTAGGCTTAGTACTTGCAAATATTTACAGTGTTGCCACCTAGGCGGCGGTCAGGTCAATATATCTTGACGGTTGCATCGATCCTGGCAGAAAAGGTGCTACCTTCCTTCTCGACGTTGTTGGAGATATGCCCTTGAGGCAATAATAAATATAGTTATTATTATATCTTTGTGTTTATGATAAATGTTTACATTCATGCTATAATAGTATTAACAAGGAAACATTGATACTTGTGTGATTTGTAAACTTAATTTGAAGTCCCTAGTATAGCCTCTATACATCACTAGCTTGTTGGTTGATAAATGATTGTGGTTTCCCTATCATGAACATTGAGATGTTATCAACAACAAGATCATATCGTTAGGAGAATGATATGATGGACATACTCCTATAGATAAGCGTAGCATAAAGATCAAGTCATTTTAATAGTTCAATTGCTATATGCTTTCTGATACATAGTAACCTAATTCCTTCGACCATGAGATCATGCATATCACCTTTACCGGATGGATGCTTTGATGACATCAAACACCACAATCAGAATCGGGTGGCTATAAAGGTGGCATTGAGTGTTCGGAAAGTATTGGTTGAAACACATGGATCAAGAGTGGGATTTGTCCATCCATATGACGGATAGATATACTCTGGGCCCTCTGGTGGAATGTCATCCAATTAGCTTGCAAGCATGTGACCGCTCACAAGGGATCACATATCACGAGAAAATAGTACTTATCGGTAACGAGGTTGAACTAGGTATGCGAGATACCGCGATCATAACCTCGGATAAGTAAACTATCGTGAGACAAAGGGAAATTGGTATCGTATGTAAGTGGTTCATTCGATCGCAAAGTAATCATAGAAATATGTGGGAGCCATATGAATTTCCGATTCCTCTATTGGTTATTGTTCGGAGAAGTGTCTCGATCATGTCCGCATAATTCACGAACCGTAGGGAGACACATAAGGATTCGACGTTGTTTGAGTAGTTATGGAATGAATGAGAAAGAGACCGAACGTTGTTCGAGTCTCGATGGGATCCGGATATCACGAGGTGATCCGAATGGTCCGGAGAATAAGATTCATATAAGGAAAGTCCCGTTTGAGTTGGGGAATGATTAGGTGTTTTCATCGGAATGTTCTAGAAGGTTCGAATGTCCCAAGACCGGAGGAAGGGTACATGAATGTGTTGTATCAAGTTGGTATGATTGCATCATGTACTAAGTGTCCTCGCTGTTCCAAATAAAGGATTAAATTGAATCCTAGTTTGAAAAGTCAAATAGCTAAATTGAAAAGTCAAATAGCTAAAATTGGAAAGTGGAAAAGAGGAGGAGGGGGGAATCCGAGTTGGGGAGGAGTTCCCTCCTCCAACCGGCGGCAACCCTCCAAGCCGAGTTGGGGAGTGACTCCTCTCCCTCCCCTTGGCCGCCGGCCCCCCTCCACCTATATAAGGAGGGGCAGGGACCCCTCCTAGTACACACAAGTCCCTCACCTCAAACCCTAGAAGCTGCAGCCCACCATAGCCGCCGCCGCCCCCCTAGGGTTTTGCCCTAGCTGCCGACTTGGGTGTCCCGGAACCCTAGCCGCCGGCTCTAGCACCTCCTCCTTGGTGTGTCTAAAATCTAGATCGCCGAGGAGCTCTATCATACTCCACCATACTCGCTCCGGCTTAAGGCGAATCCCTGCGAGATCTTCCCTATACTTCCGGTACCACGCCGTTGTGCTGCCGGAATCGCGAGGAGAGTGCTACAACCTCCGCTGCCTGCTGGAACAAGGGAGAGGAAGGTCTTCGTCGAGTACCGAACGTGTGACCGACTGCGGGAGCACCGCTTGCTGCAGCCGGAAGGATCGTCTACGCGATCTTGAGATCGGGAAGAGTACGACTACATCACCCACGAGAATCCGCTCTCGTTAAACACTTTGGAATCTTTGAGGGTAAGTTATTCCATCAACTCGTTGCTACAATTTAGTAGATAGATCTTGGCTTGTTTGTTTGTATGCAATAGAATTTTTTTGTTTTCCATGCCACGAAACCCTACAGACGTTGCACCTCATCGACGCGCTCCTGATCGACCTCGGCGGCGGCCATGGCGGATGATCCGATCCTCCGTCGGCACAACATTGAGCCGCCAGATTACGGTAGACCTGTCCCTGCTTATCTCCCTGCTTATCCCTGCTTATTCTCCCTGCTTACGGCGGCCATGGTGGATGATCTGATCTAGTTCTCCCTGCTTATCTCCTATATCATCGTTGATCACATGGATTAGGGCTACAATCTCATAATCGGTTAGAACATGGTGGACAAGATATCTCAGTAGTTATTGCTCCATCTAGGTAGTGGTCGATCGGGTAGGGATAATAGTGGACTAGATGAAGATCTGTTCAATGATAATGGTGGACAAGATCTATTTAGGATTAGGTAGGGATAAAGGTGTACTAGTTAGTGCTCTATAAGGAGTACTCGATGAGGTAGTGCTAATGGCGGAGAAGATCTGTTGATCGGGTTAATATGCTATTTGATGTAGGAGTACTAATCATTGGTATAGTAGATAACTGAATTTGGTAACTCAATTTTCAGCATTGTAGATTCAGAAAATGTGTTCATGTTTCCTGCATTTTTTCAGTTTTGAATTTTACTGAGTACTTGATTTTTCTAATTGAATTATGTGAATTTGGTGCAGCCAATTGTGAAGACAAGTTTACTGTAGCAATAGAGCACAATGGATTTTTTACTGGTTTACATGATGAGCCTCTAGAGTACTGTTATGGTACTATTGATTTTTTGACAACTACAAGTGTGATACATGGTCCTTATTGTGGATTGAGGATTTCCTTAATCAGATGGGAATTGTGGTTGGTGAAAGGTTGAGTGTTTACTTGTCGTGGTGGTGGCATGGCAGATGCCATGGGTAGGCTTAAGTTGGGGGCCGAATGGGTGCTTGTGGTCACCGGGGAGGGAGTGCACGGTCGAGCCATGCACGGAGAACAAGAAAAACTCTCCAGACTTGGCAATTCGATTGATTCCCCAAAGATTACAAGTGCTCCTTGAGCTGTTTAGGCTAGAGTTCACCGCACTAGTTCCCTACTTGGTCCAACCTCTTTCTACTACTGCTATGCCCTCCCTTATATAGGCAGTGCTAGCTAGCTAATACCCCTTTGGGTTCTAGGGTTTACTGTTTGGATCTTGGTCCCTACAATGTGGGCCGGGTCATGGGCTTGCCCTACACCCAGAGGCCCGGTCCATAAAGCTTGACAGCTAACGGTCTTCTGGTACGCTACTTCTTGTTCTTTTTGGTGTCACGCTGTTACTTTGTACGTCAGCGCATGCTTTGGGCATCACCCGGCTCCTTTTGTGTCACCTGGCGTCGCCCTTATCTTTTGACCATGCTTTACCATGGTCCCTCCTGAACCTTACTCGAAAAGGTGCCACGTGTCCTCCTTGACTCGGCCCTTCCTCGCTTGACTCGGCTCGTTGGTTCCTGCAAGGGTTACAACTTTGTCCTATGCGGGCCGACATAGTTTGTATGTTGGCTTTCATGCTTATCTTACCCGGCCGTTCTTACCTGGCCTGGTTCTTTCTTTACTCGGAGCCAACCCAGCTGCGCTATGTTTCCCCTCTCGTGACCCTACCGGGGGTTATCCAGGTTCCTATAGTCCCCGAAGCTGGTGAGGTCTAGCAGTTCAAGCTGTTAGGCGTCTCCAGGTTCCTTTTATGTGAATGGAACTTAGTTTTTGTCTTTATCTGTCGCAACTTCGCACCTTGCCGGGTTAGTCTGACAATTTCGGGTCAACTCTTTGACTTCTTGGCTCATTCTTGCCTCGAGCCGAGTTACTTTGGCCAATTCCGAGTCATTTTCAGCGCGCTTCAGTCACCGACAGCTGGTAATCATGATTACTTGCCTCAATTTTTGTTCCAAGCTCTGGCGGCACAGTGACGGCTGCACAGTTATTCCCTGTCACTGTGGCAGTCCCATCGACCTGCGCCTCTTGTCCTTCTAGTCGTGTCGTGGCACAGGATTTTTCGTGTACCCTTGGCTACGTGGCGCTTGCTGACTGGCTCCCGGCCTGGTACACGGCCACATGCTGGGCGCACGGCATAGATAGATCCCACGACCGGGGTTTTTACTGCCCTTAAGTAGGGATTGGGGGTTTCCACTTCCCCCACGCCCGTTCAGTTTTCCCTTTGCCTTTCTTCTTCCTCGCGCCCGCAAAATCGAATTGCCCCCTTTGCGGTTCCTTCTTCCTCTTGTTCTTGCGTTGCGATTGCCCCTGTGTTCTTTCCATTCCAGCACGGGTCCACGCTGCTCCAAGCCTCTTCCTACCGTGGAGGAGACGGACTCTGCTAATCTCATGGACGCTCGCGACGACGTTGATGGTGCTGAGGAGCAGGAGATTCCCGCCGGCGAGCGCGGCGGCTGGGAAGGCTCGGAGGTCTCCATCGAGGAGGTGGAGTGGCTCCGCTCCACCAGACGCATTCCGCTGCAGGTGGATTGCCGTCTCCCTTCCAGTGAGATCTCTCCTAAGCCCGAAGCTGGCGAGCAGGTGGTTTTCCTTTCCCATTTTGAACGCGGTTTTGCTCTTCCTGTGAGCACCTTCTTCTCGTCGTTTCTTTCTACCTTCCATCTGCAGACCCACCATCTTCCTGCCAATGCGATTGGCTCTCTTTATTGTTTCATCTCCACTTGCGAGGCCTACCTTGGAATTTGGCCTACAGTTCCTTTGTGGGCCAAATATTTTGGCTTTAAGGTTCAGGTTGTTCCCCATCCCGGTGCTCCTCCATCCGAGAAGAGGCCGACCCGGTGCGGTGCTGCTAGCATCACGCCCAGGAGAGATTCTATCTTTCCTCGGGTTACTGGTATTGACTCCTGCAAGAAGTGGCATAGAACCTTTTTCGATGTCAAAAACAGCAGGTCCACTGATAACATCCGGCTTCCCCTTTCTCGGATGAGGTCCCTAACAAGAAGCACTGGCAGCTTGACCCGCGCGACCAAGACGCTGCGGTAAACAAGGCTAACGCAATCTTGGAAAGGTTGCTGTCACCGGATGAAAACTTTCATCTCGCCGACTCTGACCTCATGTGCACCTTCGTCTCACGCCGGGTTAGCCCCATCTAAGCGACGAGCCACAAGATGTGCTTCATGAGTGGCTCTCACGATCCCACTCGGCACTCCACTAAGGAGCTCACCCATGACTCCATTGCCTGCCGAGTAAGCTCAACCTTTAAATTGAACTTGGCGGATGATTGGGCTTGGAGTTGCCCACCGTTTAGCCGGGTCAGGCCTGTCCCCTGGGTAAGTTTTCTGAATTACTTTCTCGCCGAGTAGGCTTTAGCTCTTTTGCCACTCTTAGTTTAGTTTTAAGTTTCTCACTCTGTTTGTCCTCCGTAGAATCTCCTTCACCAGGTTAATGATAGTACTGTCCCTCCTGCTGGTTATCATGGGGACCGCTCCGACTCAGATGAGGTTGAGTATGACCTGGAGTTCTTCATGCCCATCCCGCACACTGCGACTGCTTCAGCTTCGGGTAAGAGTCAATCTCGCAATCCCTTTACAAGATTGGTCTGACGATGATGAGGATGATGATTGTACGCTTTTGGAGGTATATGCCTTGTGACCTTAATATCTTTGCTTATCCGAGTAATCCTGATATTTACTTATGCAGCTGGCCAGGTACATGACACTCCTCCTATCGCCGTGGGCGGAGTCGGCAAGATTCCTGTCGCTAAACCGAAGCGACGCGGAGCCTCCTCCGGCACTCAGCCGGACAAGAAGAACAAGCCCACTCCGGTAGCTCCTGCTGCCTCTGCTACTGCCAGCCTGGCTGGGACTCGCCAAGCTGCTCGGCGCCGAGTTACACGCCGAGTCATCCGTGACCTGGTTGTCACCGGGTAAGCTTTTTGTACTCTGCTTGCTCCCTTCCTTTCTTTTTCATCACTAATGTTCTCTTATATATTTCTCGTTGTTTTCAGCACCGCACCTTTGTCGGCAAGCCAGGCTGCGTCTAGCATTTCCTCGCCGCTAAGGCCTACGCCTCCTCCAACTGACTCGGCGGCGCCGAGCCCCGTCCGGGTCGAAGCTCCCACTGTTGAGGCTCATGCCTCTCAGTGTCAGTCAGACCTGGTGGGTCATACGGCTAGCGCCCCTGGCGCTGGCCAGGAGAAACTTCCTGATCTTGGTGCCCGTGACTCTGGTGCCGAGAAAGCTTCTGCCACCAGTTCCTCCGGCATCAGCCCTCAAGCTGATGTGAATGAACAACTTCCTAATCTTAGAGCCAGCAAAACTGCTGAGCCCAGTCAGGCGGCTCCACGTTCTTCTACAAATCCTTCTGCTCGCTCTCCAATTCTGTCAAAGGGCTAGACCCAGCCCAAGGCTTCTGGCTCTACTCGCCCCTCATCTGGCAAATCCACCTCTTCCAAGCAAACATCGCTACTATGCGCTCCGGGTTCTGCTCCTCAGATCCGGCCTCCGACTTCGGCGACAATGATCGCTTCAACGGGTAAGAGGGACGAATCCGCGGCTGCCGGGTCAGGTGATGGCTCCAGGGCTATTACCCTCCATACTTCTACTGCTGCGACCCGTGCCACTGTGGGAATCGCCCTGAAAACGGGTCAAGTTCTCACTCGGACGCTCAATCGCAAGAGCCTTGGTTCGGCTGAGCCTTACGCCGTGGCATGGAATACATCAGGTGAGCAGGAGGTCAGCACTCGTGCCGGCAAGAAGCTGAAGCTGGGCCCCAAGGCCGTCTCCGACATGACCCAACAGGCCATTGCTCTGATGGCCCACGCCGACGAAGTAAACGGGGTAAAGTAACTTCTTACTCTTTTGTACTGTTGAGTATTTCCTCTACATATCACCTAGTCCTCGAGGTTACGACTGATTAAGGCACTTACTCGGCCGTAAGCTCTCACCAATCACTTTAATCTTTGAATCCCAAGCTTGCATGTTAGAGCTTCGATCCCTAGCCCTCGAGGTTACTGTTTAGTAAGGAACTTACTGTCAACACCCGGATTTTTCAATCCTAGATGCCTGTTATGCCATACATCGCAATCCCAGGATTACCATTTTTGCGAGACATAACAGAATTGGATACCATAGTACTTCATCCATTACAAACGATACATAAGTTCTTACACAAATAGGGATCTCATGATCCAGTTCTTAATACAACATCAAGCAGCAGAATACATAATAATAACGTAGCGGTGGCGAAGCTCCATCTTCGGGTCACAGGCAATCGACGATGGGAGATGATCCTAGTTGTCGTAACCTTCCGGGTCCATCTTCTAGGTACTCCTCTTCATAGTCCGCCATGGGAATAGCCAGGACAAAGCCATGAGTGCACTTTAAGTACTAAAACTAATACTAATGGTAAGGGTTTTTGGATAATAGGACACTAGGCTCTAGGGTTGTTTTGCAAAAGCCAGGTTTATCTCTACTAAGTTCCAAAGCTAGTCACAATTTTATAACTCCTAAGTGGGATCTTGTAATTCAGGTCACAACTCTGTTGTGGTTAAGTCAAAGTCTCAATTCATTTCACAAGTCATTTTGAAAAGTCGGACGGGGAAAGATGGCCACTAATCGTCCATAATCATGACGCGGCTATTCGAATAGTTTGACACTCTGCAGAGATTGTACACTTTCACCAAAACATTCGATACATCCGTCAGGAACAAATCCTGAATTCACCATACTCAGTATGCGGATAATAAATCCTAACCTTTCAATTACACGCCCTAGTATAAGCACCTCTCCTGTGAGTTTGGCCTCCCAACCATGACCAGCTGTCATCTTGGGTACTGCACAGGTAGACAATCTTCACAAGGTAGCCTCATCTCAGACCTTGGCCGGGAGGGAACTAATACTAAGGTATATAAGTTTCCAGTCAAGTCCTACCCAATATCCGGGTATTGTGGTTGTACGCGAAAATTGGAATGGTATCGCATCCAGACAACCATCAGTTTTACACAGGGCTAAGGCTCATGCCTCAACATTTTCATCACCAAAATCATCAAGTGTTTAGAAACACATGTCCAAAACATTTCAATAGAATGATCCATCATTCCAAGGTTTTCATAACCATTTTTCCACCAAGTATTCCCATCTAAAAGTTGATCAAGTTTTATGCTTAGCACTAGCATCTACAGGTGGGGGGTAGTACTAATGAGGGGTGGTAACTAGTGGAGTTTCACTAAGTCCAACCTTATATCTTAGGCTGATATCAAGGTTTCTAGCTTAGGCCAAATTTTATGCTCTTTATGCAACCTTCAGCACAACTGTCTAGTATCTACCAATCTCTTAGGTAGACTCTAAGTAAGCTTTGATAAAGAAATAAAGTAAGAAGCTTGCAACTAAAACTAGGATTTGTTTTATCAAGTGGGTATGATCACATATGCTTATGGCATATAGTAGTCATATCACAAGTATGGGTTTGTGGCATCAGTAGGGTATCTGGCAAGGGTTAGCTTGCATCAATATCAGTATAAGATTGCATAGGTATAGTATCTTGCAAGTGTTAGCTTGCCTTGTGCAGAGCAGTGGTTGAAGTTCTCCTCGGCTTCCTCTTCGTAGTATCCTCCTTCCTCCTCGTATCCTTGGTCGGTACTAGCGTCTATGAATAAATACGAGGTACACAATCACCAAACAATACTTAACTACTTGCAATCATCACAAACAAGTATCCTATAGATGATCTAGCATCATCTCTAACATTACCAGGTTAAGGCTTGGTTTAAATCTTTTTATTTTTAGAAAAGTAATTTCTACTCATTGAAAATCTACTTAAGGTTTAATATTCTCCAAACCAAATATGGGATCATGTTGACACATGTCATCACCACATATTGTAGTCCATGGGAATGTGATTTAAAGTGGTGTCACAATTTAATAAGGTTTTACCCTTTTATTTTAATTAATTAAAGTGGCTAGAAATGCTTATGTAGCATTCTTTTATTACTTGAACATTATTTCTGCAATTAAACCTATATATTTTTATATATTCTGAAAGGTATGGTTAAATGTGATTTTTGAGAGTTGGAAACAACTCAAAAGATTTTATGGTTTAAATTTGAAAAATGTTTTAATGCAGAAAAGCTTCTGCCTTGTTATTTTTACTAGGGGTGATCTAGGGATCCAAATGACTTGAATCCAACGGGCTTGGATTAAGCATTCACAGACCTTTCCAACAAAATTGGTTTCATTCAAATTGGTGCACTGAATCGATCTGGGTTGATTTTTAAAGTTGAGTGCTGAAGTGTGTTTGAAATGAAATAGAAAAAGTTTAATTTGAATAACTGGGCTTGCGCGGGAAAAGTTACTGGGCCGGCCTGCTAAGCGCAGTGCTCCCGCGAGCTAATTAAGTGGGTGTCCCCACTCGTCAGTGACACGGGGCTGGGCGAAGCGGTATGGGGCAACGTGGATCGTTCGATCTAGTTCTAATCCAACGACTGGGGGTCATCGTCGACGTGAGACAACTCCAGCGAGAACGAAACCTAGCGCGGCTAGTGAGGGGTGCTGGGGGCTCACCGGGGTAAGGGCGAGGGTCAGCGAGGCGGGCGAACGACGAAGTCGACGACGGCGAACCTCCTGGTACCGGTGGCTTCTCCTGGGGCGGCTCCAATCGCTGGCTCCCTTCTTCTCCAGAGGCAGCGGGCTCCGGTGAAATTCCGGCGAGGTGGTGCTCGCCTTGCTCTGAGGACGGTGTGGCATGGTCAGTGAGGAGAGTGGAGTGAGATGGTGCGAAGAAATCGTGCGGGGGTGGCCTCTATTTATAGTCGAGCGAGGGGACAGTCGAGGCGCACGGTGAGCTCGTCGGGGGCGACGTTACAGGCGGCTAATGGCATGGGAAAGGGTAGGGGACGGTGCTGTGTCTCCTGGCGGTGCTCAACGACATGGTCGCGAGGCATGGGGCGGTGTGGTTTGATGCAGGCGGCGGTGCTCTGCAGAGGCGGTGCCTTCGACGGCGGGCGGTGGTTGTATGGTACGGGGTGGCAAACGGGGATGTCTGGCGGTCTCCTGGGTCGGTGGTGATCGTGTGTGCACGCGGTGAGGGCGGAGCGCGGTCTGTGGACGCTGGTCGAGGGTGGCGCTCTGGTTCACGCTCGGCATGGTCTGGGCGCGGCTTGTGCGCGTGGTCCAGGGCATGGCAACTCTCGCGACTGGGACAGTGAGTGGCGGTGGACGGTGGGCTGCCTCCCAGACATGCTGGCTAGGCTTGCTGCTGCTCCTAGCTTGCTGTCGACTATGGGGTGGCAAGGTTGGCTTCGGCTGTTCACCATTGATGACAATGGCAAGGTTGAGCTTGTTTGAGTGGTTTTTGAAAAAGTGGGATCTTCTCATATGATAAAGATTCAATTTTGAAATATCATTTAAACTATGCATTTGAAAGTGTCTGGATGATCACAAAGTGGGCCTTGATACCTTGTTATGAGTACATTCAAGGGGTGCAAAGATCCAGAAAAGTTTCTGTTAGGTTTTGAAAGTTTGAGACAGCCAAAGTAGGCATGGGAGTTAAATTGGTCAAAATGACCATTCACTTCATATATGTGTTTTGATTTACTTGTCTTTAGGAAAAGTGTGGGAAACGTTTTAGATGATGTTTATTTCATCTAAGAAACATTTTACAAGCAATGAAACAAACAAACAAGGTGGGTTTTAAAGAATTCAAAAATCCATGCATACATATATGCATGCATTCATGATTTCATTTAGAAAAGTTTTTGTTAACCCTAATTTTGATGATTAGAATTGATGATCTAAGTTTGGTATTTTTGGGATGTTACAAACCTTCCCCCCTTAAAAAAAATCTCGTTCCGAGATTTGAAAAGGACGAAAAGATTACCTAGGATTTGAAGAGATCTGGAAACCCCGTCTGATGTGATCTTCAAGGCCCCGTGTAGCTTCCTCTTCGGTGTGGTTGCTCCACTGAATCTTGAGAAACTTGATGCTTCAGGTTCGGGTAGTTCGAAAGGCTTCTTCCAATATACGGATGGGTACTTCGGGATAGGTTAGGTCATCGTTGATCTCTATGGTCCGATGATCGATATTCTTGAACACTTCGGTCTTCTCGGGGACTTTGAGACACTTGCGAAGTAACGAGATATGGAACACATTGTGCACAGCTGACATCTCCTCTGGTAGTTCCAATTGATACGATACTTCTCCTCGACGGTTCAGAATTTTGAAAGGTCCGTTATATCTGGGGGCTAACTTTCCCTTGAGTTGGAAACGCTGCATTCCCTTCAATGGCGACACTTTCAGATAAACAAAACCTCCTATGTTGAAGGCGAGGTGTCTACGTCTCTTGTCGGCGTAACTCTTCTGTCGAGATTGGCGGTCTTGAGGTGCTCACGAATCTTGTGAACCTTCTCTTCTGCTTCTCGTAGGATGTCGGGTCCGAAAATCTGACTCTCTCCTACTTCCGACCAGTTCAAAGGGGTGCTACACCTTCTTCCGTACATAAATTCAAATGGGGCCATTTGCAAACTGGCTTGGTAACTGTTGTTGTATGAAAATTCTGCAAACGGCAGACAGTCTTCCCACTTGGATCCATATTCTAGCACACATGCTCTAAGCATATCTTCGAGTACTTGATTTACTCGCTCCGTTTGTCCATCGGTCTGAGGGTGATACGCAGATCGAAATCTAGGCGGGTTCCTAAACCTTCTTGGACTTTCTTCCAGAATCTCGAGGTAAACTGAGTTCCTCGATCTGATACTATGTTCTTGGGGACTCCATGCAAACTAACGATTCTAGCGATGTACAATTCTGCTAGTTTTGAACTCTGATAGGTGGTTTTGACGGGCAAGAAATGGGCGACTTTGGAAAATCTATCCACTATGACCCAGATAGAGTCATTTCCCCTACTAGAAGTAGGTAGTCCAGTGATAAAGTCCATTCCTACAGAATCCCATTTCCATCCCGGAATTTGCAAAGGTTGCAACAATCCAGCGGGTCTTTGATGTCCGGCCTTGACTCGCTGACATATATCACACTTGGCGATATAGCTTCCGATTTCTCTCTTCATCTTATGCCACCAAAATTGCTCTTTCAAATCTTGATACATCTTAGTTCCTCCGGGATGGATAGAATAAAGAGTATCATGAGCCTCCTTCAAGATAACTTCTTTTAACTCAGAATCTGATGGTACACAAAGGCGTCCTTTGTACCACAAAACTCCTTCTTCGTCCTCGGTGAATCCGGGTACTTTTCCTGTACCGATACGATGCTTGATTCCGTCGATACTGGCATTTACTTTTTGCGCCTCTTTAATCTGACTGATCAAAGTGGGCTGAAGTTCTATGCTAGCCAAAAATCCTTCACTTACTAATTCCATTCGAAAATCTTCCATCTCCTTGTGCAAACTTGGTTGATCCTTCAAAATCATGGAGTTCATGCGGCACGGTAATCTGCTAAGGGCATCGGCTACCACGTTGCCTTTACCAGGGTGATAGTGAATGTCCAGGTCGTAATCTTTGATTAGCTCAATCCATATTCTCTGCCTCATATTCAACTCCTTCTGAGTGAATATATACTTTAGGCTCTTGTGATCCGAATAAATCTCACAACGGTTTCCCATCAGGTAATGTCTCCATGTCTTCAGGGCTAGAACTACTGCTGCGAGTTCGAGGTCATGGGTTGGGTAATTTTGTTCATGTGCTTCAATTGTCGCGATAGATAAGATATAACTTTGCCTTCTTGCATTAGCACACATCCGAGACCAATCTTGGATGCGTCACAATACACATCGAAGGGCTTCGTGATATCCGGCATGATTAAGATTGGGGCTGATATCAATCTCCTCTTGAGTTCTTGAAAACTCGCTTCACACTTGTCTGTCCATTCAAACTTCTTGTCCTTCTTCAGCAATTGTGTCATGGGTCTGGCAATACTAGAGAATCCTTCTACAAATTTGCGGTAATATCCCGCCAATCCGAGAAAAGCACGAACTTGGGTTTGAGTGGTTGGGGCTTGCCAATCTTCTACATCTTTCACTTTGGCAGGGTCAACGGCAATTCCTACCGATACAATGTGACCGAGGAATCCTACCTCCTGTAACCGAATTCACATTTGCTAAACTTTGCATACAAATGATGCTCTCTAAGGGTTCCAAGAATGGTCCTTAGGTGTAGCTCATGTTCTTCTTCTGATTTGGAATAAATCAGAATGTCATCGATGAAAACAACGACAAACTTATCCAGGAAGTCCATAAAAATCTTATTCATGAGGTTCATGAAATAAGCGGGGGCATTGGTTAATCCAAAAGACATGATCAGTATACTGCATAATCCATATCTGGTGGTAAAGGCAGTCTTTGGAATATCCTCTGCACGAATTTTGAGTTGATGATAGCCAGTTCTAAGATCAATCTTAGAAAACACCTGGGCACCGGTCAACTGATCAAACAAATATTCTATCTTGGGCAAGGTGTACTTGTTCTTGATGGTGACATCATTCAACTTTTGATAATCCGTACACAAACGGTTACCTCCATCTTTCTTGTCCACAAACAAGACAGGTGATCTCCATGGGGACGCACTTGGTTGAATTAATCCGATTTCTAGCATGGAATCCAGTTGCTTCTTGCCTCGCTTAGTTCGACGGGTTCATACTATAGGGTCTCCGGCTATGGGTCCTGCCGGGATTAGTTCGATGATAAACTCGATATCCATGCAGGGGCATACCGGGCAAAACATCTGGAAATACATCGGGGTATTCGCAGACTATGCAGACTTGGTCAATGGTAGGTTGGGCTATACTCTTATTACACTTGAATTGGCGAGGTAAGGTTTCAGATATATGCTCGACTGATATTCCGCAGATCGGTCATGGTGATGGCTTTCTTGGCACAGTCAATCAATCCTTTATGTTTGGACATCCAATCCATTCCTAGTACTACTTCCAAACCTTTAGTTCCGAGTACTATTAGGTTAGCATAAAAATCTATGCCACGGATTTGGACAGGGACGGCCTTGCAAATTTGCCTAGCCTTGGTGGTTGATCCGGGAATTTGTACAATCATCACATGCTTCAATTTGGTTGGTTGAATTTTACTAGTGCAGGCAAATTCTTCGGTGACAAATGAATGCGATGCACCAGAGTCAAACAACACTCTTGCAAGTAATCTTGAATTAACAGAAACATACCCAAAGACGACGTCTGCGCTTCCCGAGCTTCTTCAAAGATGCATGAGAAAAGACGGCCATTGCGGTTGAGTGAATTCTAGGGCAAATCTTCTCCTTGATGGACACGACGCTGCATTTGGGACATTGGCTGGGGCTGTAGCATTTTCTTGTTGGGGAACTCGTTGAAATAGTGGCCTTTATTTCCACAGTCATAACAGTCACTTGTGACTTGTCCTTGGTCATACAGCACATCATTGCTTCCATCCTCAAGCGGTGTTGGTGTTGGCGGTAGCATTGTTGGTGTTGAATTTGGGTGGGCACGGTGAAATTGCTAGAGTTCTTGGGGTTGTTGTGATTTCCTCCGGGTCTAGGGTTTTCACGGTTGGGGTAGGTTGGACGGTCATAGGGGGTCCGTTGGTTCTGGGGCAAATCGGAGATGGGTTAGCGATACTTTGGGGTCCGATGGGTTCTGGTTGATGCATCATGCGACGCCATGGTTCTCATTGACTGGTTGATCTTTCCTTCCATCCGATAGCAGAGTCGACAAGGGCTTCAATATCAACAAAGGGATATTGATTAACACCGTCGCATCTCGTCATGCGCACCATTCAGAATCTTTCTTTCTTCTTAGCTTCATTGTCTATCTCGTCCGGCATACCTAGCTAATGACAAAAATTTGTCACGGTATTCCACTATCATCCTTCCTTGCTTCAACTCTCGAACTCGTCGCTCATTCTCTTGATCAAACCCGTGGCACATGGGTTCTGCTGAACTTGACCTTGAATTCCTCCTGGTCATCATCCGCCTCCGGTCATTGCATCTAACACTGCTCCACCATGCCCCGCATCTCCGGCTAGATAATGGGTGGCGAACAGGACTTTCTCGTTGGCTTCCACTCCGGCGACTTCTAGGTTGTTTTCCATGGTTTGCAGCCAATCATCAGCATCTAGGGGTTCTTATGACTTGGTGAAAACGGGTGGGTTGGTATTCTGGAAATTCTTGAGCTTAGATCCATGGTTGTCCTGATTTCCGTGGCCTTGGTTGTTGTGGGCTAGCTGGTCTATCTGTTGCAGAGTGGCTAGGTTGGCTTGACATTCCGCTCTTTCAGCTTCGCGGTCAGAAGTCAACATTTGCAGGATCTGCAACATCGGGTCCGGGGCTGAACCACTTCCTCCACGTGGCATCTGAAGATTGATATAGATCATGAGAAAAGAGGGAAATTTCTAAGGTTTTGGGTTTTTGAAAAGTTTTTAGAGTTTGACTCAGGTTTTTTCTAGCAACTTGCAACAAGGAAAAACAGATGGTTTTAAGAACCATTCTGGAAACTACGATACAGTGGGACCGACTACTACTCACTACGCTAGTGCTCAGTGATACTACTCCTCGGAATCTGTGGCTTCATCATCTTCAGCATCATCGATGAAGGAGAAATCATCCTCATCGGTGAAGAAGTCCATGGCCTGATCTTCCAGAAAATCATCGTCATCGCTGAGATAGGAGTAAGGGTCTCCACGAAGATCCTCTCCGGAATTCTCCCTTTCCTCTAACTGCATGTCTCTCTCGTGGATGGTCTCCTCCAGAGATGAGATGCGGTGACGAAGACGGGCAATAATGCGCTCCTTCTTGTCGAGCTGACGGCGGCGAGACTTGCGATCCTTTGCTAGCATGGCGATGGTCTGGTCCTTCGTCTTGATGATGGAAGACTTGTGGTTGCAATAGTCACGGCAGTTGTCCAATTCCTGCTGACGATCATACATCATGAAGCTAAGGTGATCTAATTGAGTCTTCAGCTCGGGGTGGTATGGGGCTTCCAATGGTTGTCCATTTGCATCACGCCTTGGGCAAAACTCAAAGCGAGTACCCTTGATCTGATTGATGCTCTGCCCACACACACTACTAGGAAACATGCCGTTAGTGGCGCACCAGAAATGCCCATCCGTGGCGCACTAGCAGTGCGCCACTGCTATCTCTCGGCCGTGGCGCCTTGCCTAGTGCGCCCGGTTGTGTAGAGATAGGCGTGGCGCACCTAGTGCGCCACGAAGTTTGGCATGGTGCGCTACTGAACCACAGAACCGTGGCGCTACCTAGTGCGCCACTAAACTTCCATAGTGCGCTTTAGGTGTAGTGCGCCACAGAAGGTAGACCATGTGCGCCACAGATGTATTTTTTGTTTTTTTTTTTAATTTCCGAGCAAGATTATATGCAATACATATTATATACAATATTACAACAGATATACACACACAGATACAAGATATACAATTATATATATAAATACTCAATATGAAAAAAAAGATTGAAACAAATACATATAGATAAGACTCATACATGAATACATAGTCTAAGTTACATTGTTTCGATCATGTTACAAAGTAGTAGTTGGTGACATGCTAATACATGTGTCGATCGAACAATTTAGAGCTCGGAAGCTCGCCTAGACATCTAAACTAGCTAGCTAGACACAAACAGGGGATAAATAACCAAAGAAGATAAGCATGATCACCGCCGCGACGAAGGTGTAGGTCTTCATCCGGTTCCTTGTCCTAACTCCCGCTAGATAGCGCGTGTATCTAGCTTCCGCCTCCGCCATAGTGTTGTACCCTTTGTAGCTATTGCCGCTGAAACGGTGCACCTGTCTCCGGCAGTCTTCCCAATCATCGTAGACTCCGGGAACCCGTCCCTTGTACACGACGTACCACGTCATCTATAAGTTGACAATAATAGTTAACCGACTATTGAAAAAAACATATATAATTAAAGTCGCATATGAAGATACACTTATAGAAAGTACTCCTAAATCAAAAAGACCAAACTCAGAAAGCATGCCTCATATATAACTAGGTTGTTCGACACAGGAATATTCTACGATGGAACTGTTCGCCAAGTAGGATGCACAACACCTGGACCTGTGCATAGCATAAGGCGAACAATCCCATCGCAGCACATTCACATATAGTGTGCCACGACATTTCAATCATCGGCATTATTCTCGAAAAAGACCAAAGTAACTCAAAAGCATGCCTCATATATATACATAGGTCGTTGGACACAGAATATGCTACGATGGAACCGCACGCCAAGTAGGATGCACAACACTGGACTTGTGCATAGCACAAGGCGAATCCCATCGTAGCACATTCACATATATAGTGTGCTACGACATTTCAATCATCGGCATTATTCTCGAAAAAGACCAAAGTAGCTCGAAAAGAATGCCTCATATATAACTAGCTAGGTCGTTGGACACAGAATATGCTATGACGAACAGTTAGCCAAGTAGGATGACAATTCACGGACTTGTGCATATCACAAGGCTAACTATCCCGTCATAGCACATTCACATATATTGTTCCACGACATTTCAATCATCAAGATATTCTCGAAAAAGACAAAAATAACTCGAAAAGAATGCCTCATATATATACAGGTTGTTGGACAGAATATGCTACGATGGAACGGTGAGCCAAGTAGGATGCACAAGACCGGACTTGTGCATATCACAAGGCTCACAGTCCCATCGTAGCACATTCACATATATAGTGTGCCACGACTTTCAATCATCGGCATTATTCTCGAAAAAAGATTAAAGAAAAAAAGAAGGACCAAATTGAGCAAAGGACCAAAGAGTAAGCAAAAAAACCAAGCATTGATTGATATATAATAATAATAAGCAAAATAAGTTCACTTGTCGTCCACACACACACACAAAGGTCATCTATAGTTTGTAACTACAACTAGGCCAACATCAAGCCTTCTGGCTCGGCTTAGGGAACGGGAGGACGCCTTGTCTCGTCATGAACTTCCTATAGTCACCCTGCATCTCTAGGCGATCTTCTATGTCACGGTTATTCGGGATATTTCCTCCAGAAGATCCCCAAGTCATGACATCACGAAGATGATTGCCCCAAGCTGCCGGATGCGATACATCTCTTGTCTAATATCCGAATCATTGATCTTGGCCTTTGCTTTGGCCTTGTTTGAGATGATCCGGCGTAGAATTCTGGTCAAGTAGGAACGCCCTCATGTGATGGAGTGCGTAGGCCTTCTTCTCGTTTTTCCGCTTCACGCAGGGGAACTCCGTTACGTGGTTGAAGACGTGCCTGCCGAACTTGACCTTATTACGCACGAAGCTGGTGCCTTCCGTCGAGGCAAAGCCAGTGAGAGCATCATCCAGAACTTACTTGATCTTGTCGTAGTTTTTCTTCTTTTCTAGACTCCCCGAGTCGAAATACGTGGCGTGGGAATCCTTCGGCGATAAGGAGATGAGCGTGCAGTGTTCATCTCTGCGCAAAATATTCAAATGGAATGTGTTGGAAAAAGAATGATGATGATCTAATAAAGCCAATCGACGGTGGCGAGTGGATAACGACTTACTCGGGAAAGTAAGGCACGAGAATGTATTCCTTTGTCTTGTTCGCCACGAGGATTCTTTTTAGGTACGAGGCCACAATATGTCGTTCGGCGGGGGAACCCAAGCAGCCGTCACGCATGTAGTAGGGGTCCACTATAGCGATGCCCGGTGTGTTCTCTCTAATGATCTGCATGGCCAGGCTGAGAGAAAAGAGACGGACCATGGTATAGTGCAGCGGGTATAGGTGGAACATATTGAAGATGTCCTCGAACCGCAGGAAGAACAGATCCATGCAAGGCGGTGTCGACGAAGCCCAAGCCTGGTGGCACCTTAACCACGAATACCGGGTGCGAGGGATCTTTCTCCGATAGAAGGCGTCTCTCTATCATCAGCACGCCGTCATGCACACTCTGCAGTTCCGAACTGGCGAGCTTCCGCAAATTCTTATGTAGCATGGGCTCACCCGCCACATGAATCCTCCACATAATACCCTCGGGTCTTGGTGGCCCGTCCCGAAACCTGATCGGATTCGCAGTTGTTGACGCCACCGGCTGGCTCGAGCTGCTAGATTTTCTTTTCCTGCCCTTTTTTCCTTTTGGAGAGCGGGCAGGCACATAATTCGAGCACCGGCCCTATGTAGTGTGTCGGGCTTAGAATAAAGGGCGGTTGGTTGTATCGGTGGCTCAGTAAAGGCGCAAGCCGGAGGCGTCTCACGAACCAAGCAGACGCTTGGTGATAGTGGCTTTCTCTGTGGGGCCACCAGCTAGGTCTTCTTCGTTGCCAAACGAGTCTGAAGAAGTGATCATTCCGGTCTTCGTCGTCCTCGGCGGATCCTGCCATGTGCATATCATCAACATGATCATCCGACCCACCGCGTGGAGGTGACGAGGGCGGTGAGAACCTTGCCACCGCTTGTCGCTGGCACGACAGGCGGTGCTGTTGTCTGTGGCGTGATGGCCCCCGCCGTCCCCAAACGGATCATGCTCTTTGGCCATAGCAAGAATAAGCCGAAGCAACTTCTGAGGACAGACGGATCTTCTTCATCCGCTCCTGGGGGTTGAATGGGAGGTTCCAGGTCGTCGCAGCCCCTTAGCACCCGACTAATTTTAACCATGTGCACGCTATCTGGCATCGGATTTGAGTGGAACATGCGCTGCAAGGGTTGAACGATGGTACCCTTGGCAACATCCCTCAGCTCGTTGTTCACGTAGCATAAGAGAGTGCAAGGAACATCCGTCTGCGGAAAACATGTACGGCGTCGTCAGAGCGAGATGCCATAAGAGTAATATATAGATGGCATGAAAGACGGTAATTAAAGCAATTTGTTTACCGTGATGGCGTCGAGATCGGCTAATGTCGACGCACCGCATACGGCGACGGGCGTGCAAGAGACGGAAGGGCTGCTTGATGACGGTGCGGCCGCGGTGTATTCTCCCTACCGACGGGTGCTTGGAGCTCGGTGCCGCGTGGCGATGGCGGGGGCACCAACATGTACTCGGCGCCGCGGTGATGGCAGGAGTCACCAACACTTGCGGCGCCCAGCGGTGCTGAGTCACGAACACGTAGTTCGCCTGATTCGTCGGCGCCGCGTTGTTCGAGTGGCTGCTGACCATGCTTCGAATCGGGCACGGCCCTACTCGACCACCCGCACTCCAGTTCGCTATTGACTCCACCAAGGTAGGCAGGAAGGACGTGAGGGTGATTGCCAGGTTGTCTTGGACGATCTGCGGGATCCGCGCCACTTGTGCCTTAAGTTCTTGAACCTATCGGTTTTCCTCCTCGCTCCTTCCCGACGGCGCTACATGCGTCCTCGGCGGTGGACCAAAATGATCCAACCAATTCTTACCCCCGGCGGCAGACGGCCGACGACGGCTTCTTCGTAACCGGCTCTATTTTCTTGGCCCGGTTCATCGCCCTGTTAAAAGGGTTATCCCACGATGTGGCCGCCGTCGACCCCTGGGATGAGGAACCCTAGGATCCATGACTAGCAACAATTTCCTCCTCCTGCAGAAGAAGTAACAGTGAATCATTTAGATCATCGATTAGATTGCAATCGTGTTGATCCGCGGTAATTAGATTATACTTACCACAATTTCCTCGAATTCCTTCACCGCAGGATCCATGGTGAGTTGTTTGGTTTTTGGGTCCACATGGTAACGGGCCCTGATGAAGTTTCGAACCTGCCCGGGTTCGAATTTGTGTTCTGATACTTAGCGGGGAACTTGTATCTTACGTGCAGCTTCTCGAAGAGGAGTGTGCGCAAGTGGCCATTATCTTTATGCCGGAGATTCTCGGTGTTGATCGAGATGGTTGTCCGGGTGATCGCCGCCACTTTCCCACCGTACCCTTTGCCGACAAGGGCGAGATCCAAAGGAACCCCTGATGGGCTCACTTCGGTAATTTCCTCCCCGGATCAGGCCGACGCGTTCGGTCCTTCGGCTTCTTCTTCTTCTTCTTAGGAGGGTTGCTACCACTCCCTGTGCCCTCGCCGCCATCAGTGGTTTCATCGTCCGCCGTTCCTTCGGCTTCTTCCTGCGCGTCTTCCATCTCATCATCCTCGCTCTCCTGGGGATGGTATTCTTCATCGTCTTCTAGACGCTGGGCCGCCTCCCAGAATGTCAATTGTTTATTCGGAGGTCTGAGTTCTCCTTCAGCGTTGATGCGCTTAGAACATCTAGCCTCGTCGTTGTCACACATCTTTGCACTAATAAAAAACAAATAATTGGTTAAATGCACGGAAAAATCCGGCATGACCTTTGCTAATTTTCTTAAACTAGGAGTACCCGATTTCTGCCAAAACGGAAGTTAATCAACATTCCGGCAAAAATCGGGACTCATTTCATACAAGAACCTGCATATATATGGCCAAAGATAGCTAGCACACAATAAATGGTACACACAGTTTGCACAAATAGTACACATGGTTTGAACAAAGATGAAATACCAAGAAGTGCAGTAGCTTATCACAAGATCTTGTCTTGTTTCATTTTCAGCAAATAAGTAAATAAGCATTTCACAAGACATTACGGCTAGCTCTTTTGTTTCAGTTTCAGCTAGCATTTCATCACCAGAGCACTTCATCACTAAAGCAAATAAGCAAGCAACACATACGCTAAAGATGGTCCAGCACTAAAACTACTAGCTAATCCAGAGCACATGCATGGGCCATTACTGTGAGAGTCAGCAGTTACTCTCGCAGCTGTAGTATGAGGCTCTGGGTATGATTTGCTTGGCCCAGACCACAAAATGATGATGACAAAAACAATATACCGACACTTATTATGGATCGGAGGAGTACATTTTTGGTTCATGGATGACAACCAAACATTTTGGGCCGTGGATCACAACCTGGTGACAATGGCTCATGCTTTACTCACAGGAAGTGCATACATATAAAGATCTACAAGAGCAAAGTTTTCCAAATTAGCATTTATTGATTTCAACAGCACTGCAAAAGCTTCACAAACACAGGTAACCACAAGAATGATCACTGAACAATCTATTAACAATCCAGATTTGTGAAGCCGAGAGCAGCACCTTAAACAAGCAAGTAATACTTGCAAGTACAGATTAAATTAGTGATCACTGAACAACCCGCTGCTATCCATGATACGCTCACTAATGGCAATGAAACTGGCAGGCTACAGGATCAACCAAGTACACTACTCTAGCTATCTAGTTGTAGCATAAAGCCTGAGACAAATATGGTCCACCAAATCCCAAGCTTACTTACTGAATGTGTAAACTGAAAAATGCTCTCAGCAGTTATTTGTTTCTTTTCAGTACAAGGTCACACTCAACTCAACTGGACTTGTGTTCTTCCTTACCTGCAGCAACCCACATCCTCACTACCGCGACTCCACAGAACAGACCAAACTATCATTGCTACATCTACTACAGGCCAGCAAATCCAAGCTCAGTTACTGGTTAAACGAATGTGCTCATCCGCTACCGAACAAAGACCTCTGCTGGACTTGGATTCCTGCACCACTCACATCCTCACCACTGCATGCGACTCCACACAAAACCCTAGTCTATGTCAAAGACAAGGAGAAAAATAGCACTAATCGTCTCTTTCATGACCTCGCCTCTGTACTACAACAAAGCTACTGTGCAATTGACTGCATATATGTCTGCAGATTATATGTCACCGTCAGCAGCTTACTGTCGACAAACGAGACAAACTTCATGATGTTCTAACTTCACTTGAAGCACCCATCCAACACAAAACCACAAGGCTTAATATCCAAGCAAGGAATTCACAGCTACTGCTTTCACAAGTACCTTTGTTCATCTGACTTGTGATTAGCATAAGTGCCAAGAAACTGAAACTTACTAAAGAGTCAGACAATAAAGCTTCTAACAGTAAAATGTAATCTTGATGCAATCATAAGTGATGATAGATCTTCCTATAGTTTGCTGCATTAACTGATAATTCATACAACACATGTCATGGATTTGTCACGGGTATAGATCATGGACATTTCTGAACCACCACCTAGCAAATGTCGTGGATTTGTCACTGACATTTCTGAACCACCACCTAGCAAACTGATAATTATATGTCTGAATCCCCTAAGTGAATGGATGCAACGAGAGAGGAGAGGGGGGGAGGGTGATGCTCACCTCCGAGACAAGGACGACGACGAGCACACGGACGATGAGGGCCTTCTCCTTCATGGATCGCTGGCGATGCGACCTCCTCCTCCACGGAACGAGCGCGACCCCCTCCTCCTGGCGTGGCGACTGCGACCTCCTCCTCCTGGGATGCGGTGGCGGCGGTGGCACGGGCCTGCTCCGGCCTCCTGGGATGCGACCTCCTCCTCCTGGGATGCGGTGGCACGGGCCTGCTCCTCCTCCTGACCTCCGGCGGCGGCGTTGCTCGCTGCTCCTCCTCCTGATCTCCGGCGGCGGCGGCGTGGCTCGCTGCGACGATGGGGATCGATCTGTGTCTGAGAGGAGATGGGGATCGAGGGCGAAGGTTGACTAGTCCTACGCACTTAGGCGTAGCGCACCCTGGCCAAGTGCGCTACGGATAACCGTAGCGCACTTGCCCAGGGTGCGCTACGCCTAAGTGCGTAGGACTAGTCTGATAAGAGGGCTACCACCCCCATTCTTATCACTAGCACTGCCTTATCACAATGGCTCCGCCCGTTGCTCTATTCTAAACCTATGAGCACCCAGGTTCGAATCCTGGTGCCCACCTTTTTTATTTTTATTTTTAAAATATTTTTAAATGTCCCAAAAAATGCCCAAAAGTGGTGATATATGCCATAAATTTTTTGTTTTGTTTTTAAAATACTTTTAAATATTCCAAAAATGCCCAAAGGTGATAATATATGTCATAAAAGTGGTACCAATATGATTCAAATATGTCATAATAATTTGTCCATTAATATTACAATCTTTTTCGACCACGCGTTTTACAATATTTTTTGAGCTAGCATTTTACAATCTTTTTTCCCTTCTTTGTCGCGGTTGAATAATTTAGCCCCGACACTTTAATGTTTCTTCTTTCGAACGGGCTACCTTTTTTGGGTAGGGTTGTCCTTTTTCTTCTTGTGATGTATGTTGCTGCATCGTAGTCGTCATCTTCAATCTTTGGATCGCCCGTCTTGGTCAAGTCTTGCTCGTTGGCGACTCCATCCATTCCGATGATGTTTCTTTTCCTCTCCTCACGACAACACGACTAGGCTTTGTCGGGTTGGTAATGAAAACATTGGTCCACTTTGGTAGCCGTACCCACGGTTCATTTTTGCGCCACGTTTGCACGGCCTTGGATTTGGCTGCCGGGTATAACCATGGTTGTGAAATACCGGTCTTCTCTTTCGGCTCTTTGCCCATCCGATACGGAACATCGGCACCTTTTCTCCACGAGTCGAGCTCCGGATCTCCTCGATTCTTCCGTAGAATCTTTCCTTCACGTTGTCATCGGTGTAGAATTCCGACGTTACGCCTGAGTTCTGATAATCACACTTGTTGTCCTTTTCCTCCGTGTAGAATGTGTAGCCGTTGATATCATACGCCTGATAGGTCATATTCACCTTGTCGCAGGGACATGCGAGCGCGGGGGATTATCAAGGATGCGTCTGCCTAAACCAACGCGTGAAATCTGAGTTGTGCTCTTTGATTATTTCTCCATGCGTCCTCTGTATGCCCTGGTCACTGTACTTCTTCTCGATTAACCTTTTGTGCTTCTGTACCCAAGGATCGACCAGTTCTAAATGTTGTAGCGCGACGAGGTTTGCTCGATCAAATTCTGCGCGTCGAAAATCGAAGTTTGCATGCATGTCGGCGACCCTCGGTGACCAGATCCGTCGAGCTTGCCAAGGTGTCATTGACGGAAGACCGGCGTGGTTCTCGATGTCTAGATAATTCGATGCGTAAAGAGATGCACTCTTGACGAAAGCCCTTGGCTATGCTTCCATCTGGACGGGACCTGCTAACGTATCCTTTGATGTGTCCGTTCATCCTTTCGAACGCCATCATGCTGCGGAGGAACATCGGCCCGAGTTGTACGATGTCCTCCACGACATGGACCAGCAGATGCACCATAATGTCGAAGAATGCGGGTGGGAAGTAGACCTCAAGCTCACATAGTATCACCACGATCTCCTCCTATAGCCTTCCGAGCTGATTCAAGCCAATCGACTTCCTAGAGATGACGTCGAAAAACTTGCATAGGCCAAATAACGTTTCACGGACGTGCTCGTCCATTATCCCTCTTAGTGCGACCGGAAGTACCTGCGTCATTAGCACGGCATCGTGAGACTTCATCCCTGAACCTCTGCCGCCTCGTCTAGGTATCTGCTTATCTTGCCGCGTGGCCGTAAGGAAATTTGACTCCTAGAAGGCACTTGAAAACTGTTTGATCTCATCACGGCTTAGAGTGAAGCAAGAAGGAGGGCAGTAATATTCGTTCTTCTTGAATTTTTTACCCTTCCGACGACCTTGTGTCGTCTCCGACTCATGATCATCGTCATCTTCCTGATCATTAGGAGTAGTGCGCCCTCCGTGAAGCTCCTTCCGGATACCCAAGCATATCAGGTCGTGCCTTGCTTTGGACCATCTTCGTCCTATCGGCATGTTGATTATGGTGGCGACGGACTCTACACGTTTTCGTGATATGCATGATGTCGAGGCTATGAGGCGTCGGAGAAACTTCGATATGGCAACTCGAAAACAAACCTTGTTTTCCATACCTTCATCACGGCTTGTCTTGTTGCTGCCTCTTCGCTTCTTTCCGGCTTAGGACAATCTTTCCAGTTTTTCAACTCTTCCACTTCTTCTGCTCCTCGCTCGGGATTCCTCGGGTCTCTGATTTGCCATCGAACAGGTCTCCACGTTTTCTCCATGGATCATTCTTGCCGAGCCACCTCCGGTGCGCCATGAACACGGTTTTCGATGACCCTGGATCTTTCTCTAGTTGGAGATAGCTTGTGTTATCCATGCACCTAACGCATGCGCAGAATCCTTGGATAACCTGCCCCGAGATATACCCGCAACCTGGATAGTCTTGCATCGTAGTGATCAACGCAGCTCTCATAGTGAAATAATCTTGTGCGACGGCGTCGTAAGTATTGGCTCCAGATTCCCATAATGTGGCTAGATCCTCTTTCAACAGCCTGAGATACAGATTGATGTCGGTACCAGGTTGTTTCGGCCCTTGAATTAGCATACTCATTTGTATGTACTTCTTCTTCATGCACAACCATGGAGGGAGGTTGTACATTCATACAAACACGGGCCGCTGTGCGTGCTGCTCTGGCTAACGAACGGATTGAGTCCATCGGTGCTCGCACCAAGCCTGATGTTCCTCGAATCTCCACCGAATTCTGGGAATTCGAGGTCCAATGCTTTCCACTGGCTAGCATCTGAAGGGTGCGTCAGCAGCTCATCCTTTTCGGGGTCATCATCATCTCCTGGATTCTTCCTTTCCGCATGCCATCGCATGAGCTTCGCTTCCTTAGGGTCCGCGAAATAGCGCTGCAGACGAGGAGTGATAGGAAAGTACCATACCACTTTTCGAGGTGCTTTCTTCCCTTTCTTGTATCGACTCACGCCGCACACCGGACATGTGGTTTTCTCCGCGTCCTCGCCCCGATAAATGATGCAATCGTTGATGCATACGTGATATCTAACGCGGTAGATCGAGAGGATGACGATTTTCTTGGCATCCTCGATACTAGTTGGACATGTGTTCCCCTCGCGCGATCATGCCGGAATGCCATCATATCGTCGAAGCTTGCGTTGCTCATTTTGTGCTTTGCCTTCATCTCCATAGCCTTGAGCGTTACATTCAACCGGGTATCATCGGGCCTGCATCCTTCATACAATGGAGTAACCGCGTCTTTCTCAAGTTGTGCAAGCTTGGCTTTCTCTATAGCGGCAGCCCTGGCGTTACTCGTCTGCTTGAGAAGCAGCTCTTGCACATAAGGGTCCCGCACCCGGCGGACGTTGTTCCATCGTCTGCGCTCCTCCGCATCTAGATCATCATCATCCTGCCTTCCGCACCTTCACCATCTCCGGAGAATCTTCATCATCTCGCCCGTTCTCGCCGTGATGATGATCATCATGTTGGCCACCTTCTTCACCGTCTCCATCATCTACGCCATCGCTTATCCAACGAGTGTATCCATCTATGAAACCATGGCGGAGCAGGTGCGCCTGCAGATTCCCGGAATCTGGGTCGATCACCCAGTTGAGTTTGCATCTTCTGCACGGACATCTTATATCTGTCTTGTTATTTCGTATCATGTCGGCCGTCGCACATTTCAAAAATCTAGCCACAATTCCTTCGCTCATTATGCGGACCATTTTTGCCTGCACGATGTACACGGCACAATTTTGAAGTCTATTAGAACCACATAATGAATGCATGCATGCAATGGTCGATAGAAAATTTCGGCATGACCTATCCTAAAATTATGACCTTTGCGAAATGCCAAAGTCTTGCCAAAATGGAAATGAATCAACATTTTGGCAAAACAAATGGCAACTTGTTCACATACAAACACAAGAGAGAGAGAGACCGATCCATACACACATGAACATATCATTATCCTCTCCATACACACATGCATGAGCATCATCGATACTCTCCATACACACACACATATGACCATCCTCTCCACATACACACATCATGAGCATCGATCATCTACATACATATGAGCACATCATCCATATACACATGAACACATCCTTACATGGACAACTTACCGAGATGAGAGACCGATCGCGAGAAAATATGGAAAGGAGAGGTGCGCGCGTCGACCGGAGAAGGAGATGAGAGACCGGAGACCTCCTCTATTACTTATGTAACATCCAAAGCAAGTTTTACATGCTAAAAATGGTGAATGGGTGGACAAATTGAGGTGGGAAGGAGAAGATCCCGACTAGATCTAAGGAGGAAGAAGAAGGGGAAAGTGAAGTGTGGGGTGGTGGATGTGTGGGCACACATGTGCACATAAAGTGCTGTCCTAAAAAAATCGACACATCCGTGGCGCACACGGCCCTAGTGTGCCACAGGGAGTACAAACATCTGTGGCGCACCATGCCATGTGCGCCACGGATGATCCTACTCCCTGTGGCGCACTTGGCCGAGTGCGCCACAGAAGTTTGTGGCCGTTTCACAGCAGAGGGGGGCGTGCGCTTAGGCGTAGCGCACCCCCCCATGTGCGCCACAGATGAGACTAACAACCGTGGCGCACATGACCGTAGTGCGCTACAGATGTTTGGCGTGCGGCCAACAGGCCCCTGGCCCACACACATCTGTGGCGCACTATAGTCATGTGCGCCACGGTTGTTCTAGTTACTAGTAGGGCACTGCCCACTGGTGAGCCACGCCTGTTTTAGCCGTGGGGCACTTCAACCATGTGAGCCACGGATGTGCTGATTACCTATAGCCGTTTTCCTAGTAGTGATAGACGGGAAAGAGCTTCCTGCATTGCTCTGGCAAGTCCATCGAGCCAGTTGTTTTCCCTCAAGGTAAACTGAATTCCCTCCGCAGTGGGAGGTTCAATCTTTCCTCGGAGACTTGCAACAATTAGCCACTGCAGATCCTCTCCTCCTTGATCATTGAGATGAGCTCCGAAGAACTCGGGATGCGGACGCTCCAGAAGTTCCGAAAGCTGATCCAGATCCCTCTCAAAGATAAGGTCTCCTCCATTCCCAAGTTGTTAAAACTTGCTGTACTTCACGTCCATCTATAAAAATAGAGGATGAGTAGATTAGCAGAGTGATCAAGTGTGTCAAAATTTTATCTATTTTGCAAGAGTTTTTGAGGAACATGAAGTTTTATGAAAGAATTAAAGAGGTAAGAGTGAGAATAAGTTTTCGTAAATATTTTTGTTCTTTGGTTTTGAAACTAAGTTTTTGGTTCAACGTCCAATCTAACTAGGGTCTCCTATGGTCAGGATGGCTCTGATACCAACTTGTCAACACCCGTATTTTTCAATCCTAGATGCCTGTTATGCCATACATCGCAATCCCAGGATTACCATTTTTGCGAGACATAACAGAATTGGATACCATAATACTTCATCCATTACAAACGATACATAAGTTCTTACACAAATAGGGATCTCATGATCCAGTTCTTAATACAACATCAAGCAGCGGAATACTTAATAATAACGGTAGCGTAGGCGAAGCTCCATCTTCGGGGTCACAGGCAATGCTGACGATGGGAGATGATCCTAGTTGTCGTAACCTTCCTGGGGTCCATCTTCCAGGTACTCCTCTTCATAGTGTGGCCATGGGAATAGCCAGGGACAAAGCCATGAGTACTCTTTAAGTACTCGCAAACTAATACTAACAGGTAAGGGGTTTTTGGATAATAGGACACTAGGCTCTAGGGTTGTTTTGCAAAAGCCAGGTTTATCTCTACTAAGTTCCAAAGCTAGTCACAATTTTATAACTCCTAAGTGGGATCTTGTAATTCAGGTCACAACTCTGTTGTGGTCAAGTCAAAGTCTCAATTCATTTCACAAGTCATTTTGAAAAGTCTGACGGGGGAACAGTATGGCCACTTTAACTGTCCATAACCGCGGACGCGGATATTCGAATAGTTTGACACTCTGCAGAGATTGTACACTTTCACCACAACATTCGATACATCCGCCAGGAACAAATCTTGAATTCACCATACTCACTATGCAGATAATCAATCCTAACCTTTCAATTACACGCCCTAGTATAAGCACCTCTCCTGTGAGTTTGGCCTCCCAACCATGACCAGCTGTCATCTTGGGTACTGCAGAGGTGGACAATCTTCACAAGGTAGCCTCAGCTCAGACCTTGGCCGGGAGGGAACTAATACTAAGGTATATAAGTTTCCAGTCAAGCCCTTCCCAATATTCGGGTATTGTGGTTGTACGCTAAAATTGGAATGGTATCGCATCCAGACAACCATCAGTTTTACACAGGGCTAAGGCTCATGGCTCAACATTTTCATCACCAAAATCATCAAGTGTTTGGAAACACATGTCCAAAACATTTCAATAGAATGATCCATCATTCCAAGGTTTTCATAACCATTTTTCCACCAAGTATTCCCATTAAAAGTTGATCAAGTTTTATGCTTAGCACTAGCATCTACAGGTGGGGGGTAGTACTAATGAGGGGTGGTAACTAGTGGAGTTTCACTAAGTCCAACCTTATATCTTAGGCTGATATCAAGGTTTCTATCTTAGGACAAATTTTATGCTCTTGATGCAACCTTCAGCACAACTGTCTAGTATCTACCAAACTCTTAGGTAGACTCTAAGTAAGCTTTGATAAAGAAATAAAGTAAGAAGCTTTCAACTAAAACTAGGATTTGGTTTATCAAGTGGGTATGATCACATATGCTTAAGGCATATAGTAGTCATATCACAAGTATGAGTTTGTGGCATCAGTAGGGTATCTAGCAAGGGTTAGCTTGCATCAATATCAGTATAAGCTTGCATAGGTATAGTATCTTGCAAGTGTTAGCTTGCCTTGTGCAGAGCAGTGGTTGAAGTTCTCCTCGGCTTCCTCTTCGTAGTATCCTCCTTCCTCCTCGTATCCTTGGTCGGTACTAGCGTCTATGAATAAATACGAGGTACACAATCACCAAACAATACTTAACTACTTGCAATCATCACACACAAGGGTCCTATAGATGATCTAGCATCATCTCTAACATTACCAGGTTAAGGCTTGGTTTAAATCTTTTTATTTTTAGAAAAGTAATTTCTACTCATTGAAAATCTACTTAATGTTTAATATTCTCTAAACCAAATATGGGATCATGTTGACACATGTCATCACCACATATTTTAGTCCATGGGAATGTGATTTAAAGTGGTGTCACAATTTAATAAGGTTTTACCCTTTTATTTTAATTAATTAAAGTGGCTAGAAATGCTTATGTAGCATTCTTTTATTACTTGAACATTATTTCTGCAATTAAACCTATATATTTTTATATATTCTGAAAGGTATGGTTAAATGTGATTTTTGAGAGTTGGAAACAACTCAAAAGCTTTTATGGTTTAAATTTGAAAAATGTTTGAATGCAGAAAAGCTTCTGCCTTGTTATTTTTACTAGGGGTGATCTAGGGATCCAAATGACTTGAATCCAACTGGCTTGGATTAAGCATTCACAGACCTTTCCAACAAAATTGGTTTCATTCAAATTGGTGCACTGAATCGATCTGGGTTGATTTTTAAAGTTGAGTGCTGAAGTGTGTTTGAAATGAAATAGAAAAAGTTTAATTTGAATAACTGGGCTTGCGCGGGAAAAGTTACTGGGCCGGCCTACTAAGCGCAGTGCTCCCGCGGGCTGCTTAAGTGGGTGTCCCCACTCTTCAGTGACACGGGGCTGGGCGAAGCGGTATGGGGCAACGTGGATCGTTCGATCTAGTTCTAATCCAACGGCTGGGGGTCATCGTCGACGCGAGACAACTCCAGCGAGAACGAAACCTAGCGCGGCTAGTGAGGGGTGCTGGGGGCTCACCGGGGTAAGGGCGAGGGTCAGCGAGGCGGGCGAACGATGAAGTCGACGACGGCGAACCTCCTGGTACCGGTGGCTTCTCCTAGGGCGGCTCCAATCGCTGGCTCCCTTCTTCTCCAGAGGCAGCGGGCTCCGATGAAATTCCGGCGAGGTGGTGCTCGCCTTGCTCTGAGGACGGTGTGGCATGGTCAGTGAGGAGAGGGGAGTGAGATGGTGCGAAGAAATCGTGCGGGGGTGGCCTCTATTTATAGTCGAGCGAGGGGACCGTCGAGGCGCACGGTGAGCTCGTCGGGGGCGACGTTACAGGCGGCTAATGGCATGGGCAAGGGTAGGGGACGGTGCTGTGTCTCCTGGCGGTGCTCAATGACATGGTCGCGAGGCATGGGGCGGTGTGGTTTGGTCTGGAACGGCCGGTGCTCTGCGCGGCAGAGGCGGTGCCTTCGACGGCGGGCGGTGGTTGTATGGTACGGGGTGGCAAACGGGGATGTCTGGCGGTCTCCTGGGTCGGTGGTGATCGTGTGTGCACGCGGTGAGGGCGGCGCGCGGTCTGTGGACGCTGGTCGAGGGTGGCGCTCTGGTTCACGCTCGGCATGGTCTGGGCGCGGCTTGTGCGCGTGGTCCAGGACATGGCAACGCGATGGCCCAGGATGATGAGTGGCGGTGGGTTGCCTCCGACATCTTGGCTAGGCTTCTTCGCTCCTAGCTTCTTGTCGACTATGGGGTGGCAAGGTTGGCTTCGGCTGTTCACCATTGATGACAATGGCAAGGTTGAGCTTGTTTGAGTGGTTTTTGAAAAAGTGGGATCTTCTCATATGATAAAGATTCAATTTTGAAATATCATTTAAACTATGCATTTGAAAGTTTCTGGATGATCACAAAGTGGGCCTTGATACCTTGTTATGAGTACATTCAAGGGGTGCAAAGATCCAGAAAAGTTTCTGTTAGGTTTTGAAAGTTTGAGATAGCCAAAGTAGGCATGGGAGTTAAATTGGTCAAAATGACCATTCACTTCATATATGTGTTTTGATTTACTTGTCTTTAGGAAAAGTGTGGGAAACGTTTTAGATGATGTTTATTTCATCTAAGAAACATTTTACAAGCAATGAAACAAACAAACAAGGTGGGTTTTAAAGAATTCAAAAATCCATGCATACATATATGCATGCATTCATGATTTCATTTAGAAAAGTTTTTGTTAACCCTAATTTTGATGATTAGAATTGATGATCTAAGTTTGGTATTTTTGGGATGTTACAAACCTTCCCCCCTTAAACAAAATCTCGTTCCGAGATTTGAAAAGGACAAAAAGATTACCTAGGATTTGAAGAGATCTGGAAACCCCGTCCTGATGTGATCTTCGCGCTCCCAGGTAGCTTCCTCTTCGGTGTGGTTGCTCCACTGAATCTTGAGAAACTTGATGCTTCAGGTTCGGGTAGTTCGAAAGGCTTCTTCCAATATACGGATGGGTACTTCGGGATAGGTTAGGTCATCGTTGATCTCTATGGTCCGATGATCGATATTCTTGAACACTTCGGTCTTCTCGGGGACTTCGAGACACTTGCGAAGTAACGAGATATGGAACACATTGTGCACAGCTGACATATCCTCTGGTAGTTCCAATTGATACGATACTTCTCCTCGACGGTTCAGAATTTTGAAAGGTCCGATATATCCGGGGGCTAACTTTCCCTTGAGTTGGAAACGCTGCATTCCCTTCAATGGCGACACTTTCAGATAAACAAAACCTCCTATGTTGAAGGCGAGGTGTCTACATCTCTTGTCGGCGTAACTCTTCTGTCGGGATTGGGCGGTCTTGAGGTGCTCATGAATCTTGTGAACCTTCTCTTCTGCTTCTCGTAGGATGTCGGGTCCGAAAATCTGACTCTCTCCTACTTCCGACCAGTTCAAAGGAGTGCTACACCTTCTTCCGTACATAAATTCAAATGGGGCCATTTGCAAACTGGCTTGGTAACTGTTGTTGTATGAAAATTCTGCAAACGGCAGACAGTCTTCCCACTTGGATCCATATTCTAGCACACATGCTCTAAGCATATCTTCGAGTACTTGATTTACTCGCTCCGTTTGTCCATCGGTCTGAGGGTGATACGCGGTACTGAAATCTAGGCGGGTTCCTAAACCTTCTTGGACTTTCTTCCAGAATCTCGAGGTAAACTGAGTTCCTCGATCCGATACTAGGTTCTTGGGGACTCCATGCAAACTAACGATTCTAGCGATGTACAATTCTGCTAGTTTCGAACTCTGATAGGTGGTTTTGACGGGCAAGAAATGGGCGACTTTGGAAAATCTATCCACTATGACCCAGATAGAGTCATTTCCCCTACTAGAAGTAGGTAGTCCAGTGATAAAGTCCATTCCTACAGAATCCCATTTCCATCCCGGAATTTGCAAAGGTTGCAACAATCCAGCGGGTCTTTGATGTCCGGCCTTGACTCGCTGACATATATCACACTTGGCGATATAGCTTCCGATTTCTCTCTTCATCTTATGCCACCAAAATTGCTCTTTCAAATCTTGATACATCTTAGTTCCTCCGGGATGGATAGAATAAAGAGTATCATGAGCCTCCTTCAAGATAACTTCTTTAACTCGAATCGATGGTACACAAAGGCGTCCTTTGTACCACAAAACTCCTTCTTCGTCCTCGGTGAATCCGGGTACTTTTGTCTGCGTCTGACGCTTGATTCCGTCGATACTGGCATTTACTTTTTGCGCCTCTTTAATCTGACTGATCAAAGTGGGCTGAAGTTCTATGCCAGCCAAAAATCCTTCACTTACTAATTCCATTCGAAAATCTTCCATCTCCTTGTGCAAACTTGGTTGCTCCTTCAAAATCATGGAGTTCATGCGGCACGGTAATCTGCTAAGGGAATCGGCTACCACGTTGCCTTTACCAGGGTGATAGTGAATGTCCAGGTCGTAATCTTTGATTAGCTCAATCCATATTCTCTGCCTCATATTCAACTCCTTCTGAGTGAATATATACTTTAGGCTCTTGTGATCCGAATAAATCTCACAACGGTTTCCCATCAGGTAATGTCTCCATGTCTTCAGGGCTAGAACTACTGCTGCGAGTTCGAGGTCATGGGTTGTGTAACTTTGTTCATGTGCTTCAATTGTCGCGATAGATAAGATATAACTTTGCCTTCTTGCATTAGCACACATCCGAGACCAATCTTGGATGCGTCACGATACACATCGAAGGGCTTCGTGATATCCGGCATGATTAAGATTGGGGCTGATATCAATCTCCTCTTGAGTTCTTGAAAACTCGCTTCACACTTGTCTGTCCATTCAAACTTCTTGTCCTTCTTCAGCAATTGGGTCATGGGTCTGGCAATACTAGAGAATCCTTCTACAAATTTGCGGTAATATCCCGCCAATCCGAGAAAAGCACGAACTTGGGTTTGAGTGGTTGGGGCTTGCCAATCTTCTACATCTTTCACTTTGGCAGGGTCAACGGCAATTCCTCCGGCTGATACAATGTGACCGAGGAATCCTACCTCCTGTAACCAGAATTCACATTTGCTAAACTTTGCATACAGCTGATGCTCTCTAAGGGTTCCAAGAATGGTCCTTAGGTGTAGCTCATGTTCTTCTTCTGATTTGGAATAAATCAGAATGTCATCGATGAAAACAACGACAAACTTATCCAGGAAGTCCATAAAAATCTTATTCATGAGGTTCATGAAATAAGCGGGGGGCATTGGTTAATCCAAAATACATGATCAGATACTGCATACAATCCATATCTGGTGGTAAAGGCAGTCTTTGGAATATCCTCTGCACGAATTTTGAGTTGATGATAGCCAGTTCTAAGATCAATCTTAGAAAACACCTGGGCACCGGTCAACTGATCAAACAAATCTTCTATCTTGGGCAAGGGGTACTTTTTCTTGATGGTGACATCATTCAACTTTTGATAATCCGTACACAAACGGTTACCTCCATCTTTCTTGTCCACAAACAAGACAGGTGATCTCCATGGGGACGCACTTGGTTGAATTAATCTGATTTCTAGCATGGAATCCAGTTGCTTCTTCAGTTCTGCTAGTTCTGACGGGTTCATACTATAGGGTCTCTGGGCTATGGGTCCTGTTCCGGGGATTAGTTCGATGATAAACTCGATATCCCGGTCTGGGGGCATACCGGGCAAAACATCTGGAAATACATCGGGGTATTCGCAGACTATCCAGACTTGGTCAATGGTAGGTTGGGCTATACTCTTATTACACTTGAATTGGCGAGGTAAGGTTTCAGATATATGCTCGACTGATATTCAAGTGATCGGGTCATGGTGATGGCTTTCTTGGCACAGTCAATCAATCCTTTATGTTTGGACATCCAATCCATTCCTAGTACTACTTCCAAACCTTTAGTTCCGAGTACTATTAGGTTAGCATAAAAATCTATGCCACGGATTTGGATAGGGACGGCCTTGCAAATTTGCCTAGCCTTGGTGGTTGATCCGGGAATTTGTACAATCATCACATGCTTCAATTTGGTTGGTTGAATTTTACTAGTGCAGGCAAATTCTTCGGTGACAAATGAATGCGATGCACCAGAGTCAAACAACACGCTTGGAAGTACTGAATTAACAGAAAACATACCCAGCACGACGTCTGGCGCTTCCCGAGCTTCTTCAGCATGCATGAGAAAAAGACGGCCATTGCGGTTGAGTGAATTCCCTAGGGCAAATCTTCTCCCTGGCTGGACACGACGCTGCTGCTGAGCTGGGACATTGGCGTTGGGGGCTGTAGCATTCTTCTTGTTGGGGAACTCGTTGGAATAGTGGCCTTTATTTCCACAGTCATAACAGGTCACTTGTGACTTGTCCTTGGCTGCGACAGGCACATCATTGCTTCCAGCCCTCGGGGCAGTGTTGGTGTTGGCGGTAGCATTGTTGGTGTTGAATTTGGGTGGGGCACGGGTGAAATTGCTAGAGTTGCTGGGGTTGTTGTGATTTCCTCCGGGTCTAGGGTTTTCACGGTTGGGGTAGGTTGGACGGGTCATAGGGGGTCTGTTGGTTCTTGGGGCAAATCCTGGAGATGGGTTGGGGCGATACTTTGGGGTCTGATGGGTTCCCGGTTGATGCATCATGCGACGCTTGCGGTTCTCATTGGCCTTGTTGATCTTTCCTTCCATCTGGATAGCAGAGTCGACAAGGGCTTCAATATCAACAAAGGGGATATTGACTAACACCGTCTGCATCTCGTCATGCAGACCATTCAGGAATCTTTCTTTCTTCTTAGCTTCGGTGTCTATCTCGTCCGGGGCATACCTAGCTAATGACAAAAATTTGTCACGGTATTCCACTACAGTCATCCTTCCTTGCTTCAACTCTCTGAACTCGTCTCTCATTCTCTTGATCAAACCTGGTGGCACATGGGTTCTGCTGAACTTGACCTTGAATTCCTCCTGTGTCATCATCTGCCTCCGGTCATTGCACGAACACTGCTCCACCATGCCCCGCATCTCCGGCTAGATAATGGGTGGCTAAGGACTTTCTCGCTGGCTTCCACTCCGGCGACTTCTAGGTTGTTTTCCATGGTTTGCAGCCAATCATCGCATCTAGGGTTCTTATGACTTGGTGAAACGGGTTGGTATTCTGGAAATTCTTGAGCTTAGATCCATGGTTGTCCTGATTTCCGTGGCCTTGGTTGTTGTGGGCTAGCTGGGCTATCTGTTGCAGAGTGGCTAGGTTGGCTTGACATTCCGCTCTTTCAGCTTTGCGGTCAGAAGTCAACATTTGCAGGATCTGCAACATCGGGTCCGGGGCTGAACCACTTCCTCCACGTGGCATCTGAAGATTGATATGGATCATGAGAAAAGAGGGAAATTTCTAAGGTTTTGGGTTTTTGAAAAGTTTTTAGAGTTTGACTCAGGTTTTTCTAGCAACTTGCAACAAGGAAAAATAGATGATTTTAAGAACCATTCTGGAAACTACGATACAGTGGGACCGACTACTACTCACTACGCTAGTGCTCAGTGCTACTACTCCTCGGAATCTGTGGCTTCATCATCTTCAGCATCATCGATGAAGGCGAAATCATCCTCATCGGTGAAGAAGTCCATGGCCTGATCTTCCAGAAAATCATCGTCATCGCTGAGATAGGAGTAAGGGTCTCCACGAAGATCCTCTCCGGCATTCTCCCTTTCCTCTAACTGCATGTCTCTCTCGTGGATGGTCTCCTCCAGAGATGAGATGCGTGATTTAAGACGAGCAATAATGCGCTCCTTCTTGTCGAAATGGCGGCGAGACTTGCGACTTTGCTAGCATGGCGATGGTCCGTCCTTCGCCTTGATGATGGAAGACTTGTGGTTGCAATAGTCACGCAGTTGTCCAATTCCTCCGACGATCATACATCATGAAGCTAAGGTGATCTAATTGAGTCTTCAGCTCGGGGTGGTATGGGGCTTCCAATGGTTGTCCATTTGCATCACGCCTTGGGCAAAACTCAAAGCGAGTACCCTTGATCTGATTGATGCTCTGCCCACACACACTACTAGGAAACATGCCGTTAGTGGCGCACCAGAAATGCCCATCCGTGGCGCACTAGCAGTGCGCCACTGCCTGGCGCCACGGCCACACCGTGGCGCATCGCCCAGTGCGCCACTTGCCAGTAGAGATAGGCGAGCGCACCACCCAGTGCGCCATAAGTTTGGCATGGTGCGCCACTGAACTTCGTGGCGCACTACCCAGTGCGCCACTAAACTTCCATAGTGCGCTTTAGGTGTAGTGCCACGTAGGTAGACCATGTGCGCCACAGATGTATTTTTTGTTTTTTTTTAATTTCCGAGCCAGATTATATGCAATACATATTATATACAATATTACAACAGATATACACACACAGATACAAGATATACAATTATATATATAAATACTCAATATGAAAAAAAAGATTGAAACAAATACATATAGATAAGACTCATACATGAATACATAGTCTAAGTTACATTGTTTCGATCATGTTACAAAGTAGTAGTTGGTGACATGCTAATACATGTGTCGATCGAACAATTTAGAGCTCGGAAGCTCGCCTAGACATCTAAACTAGCTAGCTAGACACAAACGCGGGATAAATAACCAAAGAAGATAAGCATGATCACCACCGCGACGAAGGTGTAGGTCTTCATCCGGTTCCTTGTCCTAACTCCCGCTAGATAGCGCGTGTATCTAGCTTCCGCCTTCGCCATAGTGTTGTACCCTTTGTAGCTATTGCCGCTGAAACGGTGCACCTGTCTCCGGCAGTCTTCCCAATCATCGAGACTCGAACCCGTCCCTTGTACACGACGTACCACGCCATCTATAAGTTGACAATAATAATTAACCGACTATTGAAAAAACATATATAATTAAAGTCGCATATGAAGATACACTTATAGAAAGTACTCCTAAATCAAAAGACCAAACTCGAAAGCATGCCTCATATATAACTAGGTTGTTCGACAGAATATTCTACGATGGAACATTCGCCAAGTAGGATGCACAACACCGGACCTGTGCATAGCATAAGGCGAACAATCCCATCGCAAAGACATTCACATATAGTGTGCCACGACATTTCAATCATCGGCATTATTCTCAAAAAGACCAAAGTAACTCAAAAGCATGCCTCATATATATACATAGGTCGTTGATTACAGAATATGCTACGATGGAACCGACGCCAAGTAGGATGCACAACACCGGACTTGTGCATAGCATAGCGTACAATCCCATCGTAGCACATTCACATATATAGTGTGCTACGACAATTCAATCATCGGCATTATTCTAAAAAGACCAAAGTAGCTCGAAAAGAATGCCTCATATATAACTAGCTAGGTCGTTGGACACGGGAATATGCTATGAACGAGTTAGCCAAGTAGGATGCACAATTCGGACTTGTGCATATCACAAGGCTAACTATCCCGTCATAGCACATTCACATATATATTGTGCCACGACATTTCAATCATCGATATTCTAAAAAGACAAAATAACTCAAAAGAATGCCTCATATATATACACAGGTCGTTGGACACAGGAATATGCTATGATGGAACGGTGAGCCAAGTAGGATGCACAAGACCTGGACTTGTGCATATCACAAGGCTCACAGTCCCATCGTAGCACATTCACATATATAGTGTGCCACGACTTTCAATCATCGGCATTATTCTCGAAAAAAGAGTAAAGAAAAAAAGAAGGACCAAATTGAGCAAAGGACCAAAGAGTAAGCAAAAAAACCAAGCATTGATTGATATATAATAATAATAAGCAAAATAAGTTCACTTGTCGTCCACACACACACACAAAGGTCATCTATAGTTTGTAACTACAACTAGGCCAACATCAAGCCTTCTGGCTCGGCTTAGGGAACGGGAGGACGCCTTGTCTCGTCATGAACTTCCTATAGTCACCCTGCATCTCTAGGCGATCTTCTATGTCACGGTTATTCGGGATATTTCCTCCGTAGAAGATCCCCCCCGAAGTCATGACATCACGAAAGATGATTGCCCCAAATCGCCGGATGCGATACATCTCTTGTCTAATATCCGAATCATTGATCTTGGCCTTTGCTTCGCCCACTGCTTGAGATGATCCGGCAGTAGAATTTCGCTGTCAAGTAGGAACGCCTCATGTGATGGAGTGCGAGTAGGCTTCCTTCATCGTTTTCCCCGCTTCACGCAGGGGAACTCCGTTACGTGGTTGAAGACGTGCCTGCCGAACTTGACCTTATTACGCACGAAGCTGGTGCCTTCCGTCGAGGCAAAGCCAGTGAGAGCATCATCCAGAACTTCCTTGATCTTGTCGTAGTTTTTCTTCTTTTCTAGACTCCCCGAGTCGAAATACGTGGCGTGGGAATCCTTCGGCGATAAGGAGATGAGCGTGCAGTGTTCATCTCTGCGCAAAATATTCAAATGGAATGTGTTGGAAAAAGAATGATGATGATCTAATAAAGCCAATCGACGGTGGCGAGTGAATAACGACTTACTCGGGAAAGTAAGGCACGAGAATGTATTCCTTTGTCTTGTTCGCCACGAGGATTCTTTTTAGGTACGAGGCCACAATATGTCGTTCGGGGAACCCAAGCAGCCGTGACGCATGTAGTAGGGTCCACTATAGCGATGCCCGGTGTGTTCTCTCTAATGATCTGCATGGCCAGGCTGAGAGAAAAGAGACGGACCATGGTATAGTGCAGCGGGTATAGGTGGAACATATTGAAGATGTCCTCGAACCGCAGGAAGAACAGATCCAGGGGCAAGGTCGACGAAGCCCAAGCTCGGTGGCACCTTAACCACGAATACCGGTGCGAGGGATCTTTCTCCGATAGAAGGCGTCTCTATCATCAAGACGCCGTCATGCACACTCTGATTCGAATCGGCGAAGCTTCGCAAATTCTTATGTAGCATGGGCTCACCCGCCACATGAATCCTCCACATAATACCCTCGGTCTTGGTGTCCCGTCAAACCTGATCGGATTCAGTTGTTGACGCCACCGCTGGCTCGAGCTGCTAGATTTTCTTTCCTGCCTTTTTTCCTTTTGAGAGCGGGCAGGCACCGCATCGAGCACCGCCGCCTATGTAGTGTGTCGGGGCTTAGAATAAAGGGCGTTGGTTGTATCACCGGCTCAGAAGGCGCAAGCCGGAGGCGCTCTCGATAACCAAACAGACGCTTGGTGATAGTGGCTTTCTCTGTGGGGCCACCAGCTAGGTCTTCTTCGTTGCAAACCGAGTCTGAAGAAGTGATCATTCCAGTCTTGCTGCCTCGGCGGATCTCGTGCCATGTGCATATCATCAACATGATCATCCGACCCACCGCGTGGAGGTGACGGTAAGAGGCCTTGCCACCGCTTGTCGCCGCACGGCGGTGCTTGTTATGCAATGGCGTGATGGCCCCGCCGTCCCCAAACGGATCATGCTCTTTGGCCATAGCAAGAATAAGCGAAGCAACTTCGAGGATGACGGCTCTTCTTCTTCATCCGCTCCTCGGGGTTGAATGGGAGGTTCGGTGTCGCAGCCCCTTAGCACCGACTAATTTTAACCATGTGCACGCTATCGCGCCAGTTTGAGTGGAACGTGCGCGCAAGGGTTGAACGATGGTACCCTTGGCAACATCCTCAGCTCGTTGTTCACGTAGCATAAGAGAGTGCAAGGAACATCCGTCTGCGGAAAACATGTACGGCGTCATCGAGCGAGATGCCATAAGAGTAATATATAGATGGCATGAAAGCGGTAATTAAAGCAATTTGTTTACCGTGATGGCGTCGAGATCGGCTAATGTCGACGCACCGCATCTGGCGACGGGCGTGCAAGAGACGGAAGGGCTGCTTGATGACACGGTGCTGGCGCGGTGTATTCTCCCTACCGGGTGCTTGGAGCTCGGTGCCGCCTCGGCGATGGCGGGGCACCAACATGTACTCCGGCGCCGGTGATGGCAGGAGTCACCAACACTTGCGGCCGCGGTGCTAGCGGCGGAGTCACGAACACGTAGTTCGCTGATTCGTCGGCGCGCGTTGTTCGAGTGGCTGACCATGCTTGAATCGGGCACGGCCCTACTCGACCACCCGCACTCCGATTCGCTATTGACTCCACCAAGGTAGGCGGGAAGGACGTGAGGGTGATTGCCGGTTGTCTTGGACGATGCGGGATCCGCGCCACTTGTGCCTTAAGTTCTTGAACCTATCGGTTTTCCTCCTCGCTCCTTCCCGGCGCTACATGCGTCCTCGGCGGTGGACCAAAATGATCCAACCAATTCTTACCCCGAGGCGGCAGACCCAGCGACGGCAACGGCTTCTTCAGAATCGGCTCTATTTTCTTGGCCCGGTTCATCGCCTGTTAAAGGTTATCCCACCATGTGGCCGCGTCGACCCACAGGATGAGGAACCCTGGGATCCATGACTAGCAACAATTTCCTCCTCCTGCAGAAGTAACAGTGAATCATTTAGATCATCGATTAGATTGCAATCGTGTTGATCCGCGGTAATTAGATTATACTTACCACAATTTCCTCGAATTCCTTCACCGCAGGATCCACGGTGAGTTGTTTGGTTTTTGGGTCCACATGGTAACGGGCCCTGATGAAGTTTCGAACCTGCCCGGGTTCGAATTTAGCAAAGGGGTTTTCTATCCCCTTGGATCTATACTCTTCGTCCTCCTTATTCCATTTGGCCTCGCGGTTACTCAGATCCACGATCCGAGATGGTGATGACCTATATTCGCCCTGCAACACCTTTCCCGATTACTATTGGCCAGGGCTCTTTCGGATTCACACCTCTCCTTGAACTCCCGGAACTGATCTTCGGTGATCTGTGGGTCAATCTTCTGGATCTCCTCGAGACTTTTGCCTTCTTTATAGATCTTCTTCTTTATCCGGGTTCTCCAGCTGGCCAGGGCGGTGCTCATCTTTGTGAGGGCAGATTTGTTTACTTCGTTCCCATGATAATTTGTGTTCTGATACTTAGCGGGGAACTTGTATCTTGCGTGCAGCTTCTCGAAGAGGAGTGTGCGCAAGTGGCCATTATCTTTATGCCGGAGATTCTCGGTGTTGATCGAGATGGTTGTCCGGGTGATCGCCGCCACTTGCCCACCGTACCCTTTGACGACAAGGGCGAGATCCAAAGGAACCCCTGATGGGCTCACTTCGGTAATTTCCTCGACTGCCGACCGACCGTGTTCGCGCGCGCCGGTCCTTCTTCTTCTTCTTCTTAGGAGGGTTGCTACCACTCCCTATGCCCTCGCCGCCATCAGTGGTTTCATCGTCCGCCGTTCCTTCGGCTTCTTCCTCCGCGTCTTCCATATCATCATCCTCGCTCTCCTGGGGATGGTATTCTTCATCGTCTTCTAGACATTTGGGCCGCCTCGAATGTCAATTGTTTATTGAGGTCCGAGTTCTCCTTCACTGATGCGCTTAGAACATCCAGCCTAAATCGTTGTCACACATCTTTGCACTAATAAAAAACAAATAATTGGTTAAATGCACGGAAAAATACGGCATGACCTTTGCTAATTTTCTTAAACTAGGAGTACCCGATTTCTGCCAAAACGGAAGTTAATCAACATTCCGGCAAAAATCGGGACTCATTTCATACAAGAACCTGCATATATATGGCCAGCATAGCTAGCACACAATAAATGGTACACACAGGTTTGCACAAATAGTACACACAGGTTTGAACAAAGATAAAATACCAAGAAGTGCAGTAGCTTATCACGATCTTGTCTTGTTTGATTTGATTTCAGCAAATAAGTAAATAAGCATTTCACAGCATTACACAGCTAGCTACTGTCTTGTTTCAGTTTCAGCTAGCATTTCATCACCAGGAGCACTTCATCACTAAAGCAAATAAGCAAGCAACACATACTGCCTAAAGATGGTCCAGCACTAAAACTACTAGCTAATCCAGAGCACATGCATGGGCCATTACTGTGAGAGTCAGCAGTTACTCTCGCAGCTGTAGTATGAGGCTCTGGGTATGATTTGCTTGGCCCAGACCACAGAATGATGATGACAAAAACAATATACCGACACTTATTATGGATCGGAGGAGTACATTTTTGGTTCATGGATGACAACCAAACATTTTGGGCCGTGGATCACAACCTGGTGACAATGGCTCATGCTTTACTCACAGGAAGTGCATACATATAAAGATCTACAAGAGCAAAGTTTTCCAAATTAGCATTTATTGATTTCAACAGCACTGCAAAAGCTTCACAAACACAGGTAACCACAAGAATGATCACTGAACAATCTATTAACAATCCAGATTTGTGAAGCCGAGAGCAGCACCTTAAACAAGCAAGACTTGCAAGTACAGATTAAATTAGTGATCACTGAACAACCCGCTGCTATCCATGATACGCTCACTAATGGCAATGAAAGCGGGCTCAGAGCAACCAAGTACACTACTCTAGCTATCTAGTTGTAGCATAAAGCCTGAGACAAATATGGTCCACCAAATCCCAAGCTTACTTACTGAATGTGTAAACTGAAAAATGCTCTCAGCAGTTATTTGTTTCTTTTCAGTACAAGGTCACACTCAACTCAACTGGACTTGTGTTCTTCCTTACCTGCAGCAACCCACATCCTCACTACCGCGACTCCACAGAACAGACCAAACTATCATTGCTACATCTACTACAGGCCAGCAAATCCAAGCTCAGTTACTGGTTAAACGAATGTGCTCATCCGCTACCGAACAAAGACCTCTGCTGGACTTGGATTCCTGCACCACTCGCATCCTCACCACTGCATGCGACTCCACACAAAACCCTAGTCTCTGTCAAAGACAAGGAGAAAAATAGCACTAATCGTCTCTGTCATGACCTCGCCTCTGTACTACAACAAAGCTACTGTGCAATTGACTGCATATATGTCTGCAGATTATATGTCACCGTCAGCAGCTTACTGTCGACAAACGAGACAAACTTCATGATGTTCTAACTTCACTGGAAGCACCCATCCAACACAAAACCACAAGGCTTAATATCCAAGCAAGGAATTCACAGCTACTGCTTTCACAAGTACCTTTGTTCATCTGACTTGTGATTAGCATAAGTGCCAAGAAACTGAAACTTACTAAAGAGTCAGACAATAAAGCTTCTAACAGTAAAATGTAATCTTGATGCAATCATAAGTGATGATAGATCTTCCTATAGTTTGCTGCATTAACTGATAATTCATACAACACATGTCATGGATTTGTCACGGGTATAGATCATGGACATTTCTGAACCACCACCTAGCAAATGTCGTGGATTTGTCACTGACATTTCTGATCCACCACCTAGCAAACTGATAATTATATGTCTGAATCCCCTAAGTGAATGGATGCAACGAGAGAGGAGAGGGGGGGAGAGGGGAGAGGGTGATGCTCACCTCCGAGACAAGGACGACGACGAGCACACGGACGATGAGGGCCTTCTCCTTCACGGACTGCGCGGCGACTGCGACCTCCTCCTCCACGGAACGAGCGCGACCCCCTCCTCCTGGCGTGGCGACTGCGACCTCCTCCTCCTGGGATGCGGTGGCGGCGGTGGCACGGGCCTGCTCCGGCCTCCTGGGATGCGACCTCCTCCTCCTGGGATGCGGTGGCACGGGCCTGCTCCTCCTCCTGACCTCCGGCGGCGGCGTGGCTCGCTGCTCCTCCTCCTGATCTCCGGCGGCGGCGGCGTGGCTCGCTGCGACGATGGGGATCGATCTGTGTCTGAGAGGAGATGGGGATCGAGGGCGACGGTTGACTAGTCCTACGCACTTAGGCGTAGCGCACCCTGGCCAAGTGCGCTACGGTCCGTAGCGCACTTGGCTGGTGCGCCACGCCTAAGTGCGAGGACTAGTCTGATAAGAGGGCTACCACGCCCATTCTTATCACTAGCGCTGCCTTATCACAATGGCTCCGCCCGCTGCTCTATTCTAAACCTGTGAGCACCTGGTTCGAATCTGGTGCCCACCTTTTTATTTTATTTTTAAAATATTTTAAATGTCCCAAAAATGCCCAAAAGTGGTGATATATGCCATAAATTTTTGTTTTGTTTTAAAATACTTTTAAATATTTCAAAAATGCCCAAAGGTGATAATATATGTCATAAAAGTGGTACCAATATGATTCAAATATGTCATAATAATTTGTCCATTAATATTACAATCTTTTTCGACCACGCGTTTTACAATATTTTTTGAGCTAGCGTTTTACAATCTTTTTTCCCTTCTTTGTCGCGGTTGAATAATTTAGTCCGGCACTTTAATGTTTCTTCTTCGAACGGGCTACCTTTTTTTGGGTAGGGTTGTCCTTTTCTTCTTGTGATGTATGTCGCATCATAGTCGTAAATCATCTTCAATCTTTGATCGCCGTCTTGGTCAAGTCTTGCTCGTTGGCGACTCCATCCATTCCGATGATGTTTCTTTTTCCTCTCCTCACGACAACACGACTAGGCTTTGTCGGGTTGGTAATGAAAAAACATTGGTCCACTTTGGTAGCCAGTACCCACGGTTCATTTTTCGCGGCCACATTTGCACCGGCGGCCTTGGATTTGGCTGCTTCGGGTATAACCATGGTTGTGAAATACCGGTCTTCTCTTCGACGCTCTTTGCCCATCCGACACGGAACATCGCACCTTTTCTCCACAAGAGTCGAGCTCCCGATCTCCTCGATTCTTCCGTAGAATCTTTCCTTCACGTTGTCATCGGTGTAGAATTCGACGCGTTACACCTGAGTTCTGATAATCACACTTGTTGTCCTTTTCCTCCGTGTAGAATGTGTAGCCGTTGATATCATACGCCTGATAGGTCATATTCACCTTGTCGCAGGGACATGCGAGCGCGGGGGATTATCAAGGAGCGTCTGCCTAAACCAACGCGTGAAATCTGAGTTGTGCTCTTTGATTATTTCTCCATGCGTCCTCTGTATGCCCCGGTCCATCGCATTTCTTCTCGATTAACCTTTGTGCTTCGTACTCCAAGGATCGACCAGTTCTAAATGGTGTAGCGACGAGGTTTGCTCGATCAAATTCTGCGCCGAAAATCGAAGTTTGCATGCGATCGGCGACCCTCTCGGTGACCAGATCCGCCGAGCTTGCCAAGGTGTCTGCTGACGGAATACCGATGTGGTTCTCGATGTCTAGATAATTCGCAGAAAGAGATGCACTCTTCGCCGTAAAGCCCTTGGCTATGCTTCCATCCGGACGGGACCTGCGAACGTATCCTTTGATGTGTCCGTTCATCCTTTCGAACGCCATCATGCTGCGGAGGAACATCGCCCGAGTTGTACGATGTCCTCCACGACATGGACCAGCAGGATGCACCATAATGTCGAAGAATGTGGGTGGGAAGTAGACCTCAAGCTCACATAGTATCACCACGATCTCCTCCTGTAGCCTTCCGAGCTGATTCAAGCCAATCGACTTCCTAGAGATGACGCCGAAAAACTTGCATAGGCCAAATAACGCTTTCACGGACGTGCTCGTCCATTATCCCTCTTAGTGCGACCGAAGTACTGCGTCATTAGCACGGCATACCGTGAGACTTCATCCCATCGAACCTCGCCGCCTCGTCTAGGTATCTGCTTATCTTGCCCGCGTAGCCGTAAGGAAATTTGACTCCTAGAAGGCACTTGAAAAACTGTTTGATCTCATCCTGGCTTAGAGTGAAGCAAGAAGGAGGGCAGTAATATTCGTTCTTCTTGAAATTTTTACCCTTCCGACGACCTTGTGTCGTCTCCGACTCATGATCATCGTCATCTTCCTGATCATTAGGAGTAGTGCGCCCTCCGTGAAGCTCCTTCCGGATACCCAAGCATATCAGGTCGTGCCTTGCTTTCGGACCATCTTTCGTCCTATCTGGCATGTTGATTATGGTGGCGACCAGACTCTCGCACACGTTTTTCGTGATATGCATGATGTCGAGGCTATGAGGCGTGCGGAGAAACTTCCAAGATGGCAACTCCGTAAAACAAACCTTGTTTTCCATACCTTCATCAGCGGCTTGTCTTGTTGCTGCCTCTTTCGCTTCTTTCCTGGCTTAGGACAATCTTTCCAGTTTTTCAGCAACTCTTCCACTTCTTCGCTGCTCCTATGCTCTAGGATTCCTCGGGTCTCTGATTTTCCATCGAACAGGTCTCCACGTTTTCTCCATGGATCATTTTTGCCGAGCCACCTCCGGTGCGCCATGAACACGGTTTTCGATGACCCTGGATCTTTCTCTAGTTGGAGATAGCTTGTGTTATCCATGCACCTAACGCATGCGCAGAATCCTTGGATAACCTGCCCCGAGATATACCCGCAACCTGGATAGTCTTGCATCGTAGTGATCAACGCAGCTCTCATAGTGAAATAATCTTGTGCGACGGCGTCGTAAGTATTGGCTCCAGATTCCCATAATGTGGCTAGATCCTCTTTCAACAGCCTGAGATCTGATTGATGTCGGTACCAGGTTGTTTCGCCCTTGAATTAGCATACTCATTTGTATGTACTTCTTCTTCATGCACAACCATGGAGGAGGTTGTACATTCATACAAACACGGGCCGTATGCGTGCTCACAGCTAACGAACGGATTGAGTCCATCGGTGCTCGCACCAAGCCCGATGTTCCTCGAATCTCCACCAATTCGGGAATTCGAGGTCCAATGCTTTCCACCGCTAGCATCCGAAGGTGCGTCGCCAGCTCATCCTTTTCGGGTCATCATCATCTCCTGGATTCTTCCTTTCCGCATGCCATCGCATGAGCTTCGCTTAGGGTCCGCGAAATAGCCGCAGACGAGGAGTGATAGGAAAGTACCATACCACTTTTCGAGGTGCTTTCTTCCCTTTCTTGTATCGACTCACGCCGCACACCGGACATGTGGTTTTCTCCGCCTCGCCCGATAAATGATGCAATCGTTGATGCATACGTGATATCTAACGTACGGTAGATCGAGAGGATGACGATTTTCTTGGCATCCTCGATACTAGTTGGACATGTGTTCCCCTCTGGCGCACGATCGTGCTGTAATGCCATCATATCGTCGAAGCTTGCGTCGCTCAATTTGTGCTTTGCCTTCATCTCCATAGCCTTGAGCGTTACATTCAACCGGTATCATCGGGCCTGCATCCTTCATACAATGGAGTAACCGTCTTTCTCAAGTTGCGCAAGCTTGGCTTTCTCTAGCGGCAGCCTGGCGTTACTAAATGCCCGCTTGAGAAGCAGCTCTTGCACATAAGGGTCCCGCACCCAGCCCGACGTTGTTCCATCGCTGCCCGCTCCTCCCATCTAGATCATCATCATCCCGGTGCTCGCACCTTCACCATCTCCAGGAGACTCTTCATCATCTCGCTCGTTCTCGCCGTGATGATGATCATCGCCATGTTGGCCACCTTCTTCACCGTCTCCATCATCTACGCCATCGCTTATCCAACGAGTGTATCCATCCATGAAACCATGGCGGAGCAGGTGCGCAGATTCCGGAACTGGTCGATCACCCATTGAGTTTGCATCTTCCGCACGGACATCTTATATCCATCTTGTTATTTCGTATCATGTCGGCCGTCAGACATTTCAAAAATCTAGCCACAATTCCTTCGCTCATTATGGACCATTTTTGCTCACGATGTACACGGCACAATTTTGAAGTCTATTAGAACCACATAATGAATGCATGCATGCAATGGTCGATAGAAAATTTCGGCATGACCTATCCTAAAATTATGACCTTTGCGAAATGCCAAAGTCTTGCCAAAATGGAAATGAATCAATATTTTGGCAAAACAAATGGCAACTTGTTCACATACAAACACAAGAGAGAGAGAGACCGATCCATACACACATGAACATATCATTATCCTCTCCATACACACATGCATGAGCATCATCGATACTCTCCATACACACACATATGACCATCCTCTCCACATACACACATCATGAGCATCGATCATCTACATACATATGAGCACATCATCCATATACACATGAACACATCCTTACATGGACAACTTACCGAGATGAGAGACCGATCGCGAGAAAATATGGAAAGGAGAGGTGCGCGCGTCGACCGGAGAAGGAGATGAGAGACCGGAGACCTCCTCTATTACTTATGTAACATCCAAAGCAAGTTTTACATGCTAAAAATGGTGAATGGGTGGACAAATTGAGGTGGGAAGGAGAAGATCCCGACTAGATCTAAGGAGGAAGAAGAAGGGAAAGTGAAGTGTGGGGTGGTGGATGTGTGGCACACATGTGCACATAAAGTGCTGTCCTAAAATCGACACATCCGTGGCGACACGCCCTAGTGTGCCACGGGAGGAGTACAAACATCCGTGGCGCACCATGCCATGTGCGCCACGGATGATCTTACATGTGGCGCACTAGGCCGAGTGCGCCACAGATGTTTGTGGCCGTTTCACAGTATATGGGGGGGCGTAGCGCACCCCCCATGTGCTCCACGGTTGACACTAACAACCGTGGCGCACATGACTATAGTGCGCTACAGATGTTTGGCGGCGCCAGCAGGCCTGGACCACACACATCCGTGGCGCACTATAGTCATGTGCGCCACGGTTGTTCTAGTTACTAGGGCAGGCCGCCTGGTGAGCCACGCCTGTTTTAGCCGTGGGGCACTTCAACCATGTGAGCCACGGATGTGCTGATTACCTATAGCCGTTTTCCCTAGTAGTGATAGACGGAAAGAGCTTCTGCATTGCTCGCAAGTCCATCGAGCCATTGTTTTCCTCAAGGTAAACTGAATTCCCTCCGCAGTGGGAGGTTCAATCTTTCCTCGGAGACTTGCAACAATTAGCCACTGCAGATCCTCTCCTCCTTGATCATTGAGATGAGCTCCGAAGAACTTGGGATGCGACGCCCGTGGTTCAAAGCTGATCCGATCCTCTCAAAGATAAGGTCTCCTCCATTCCCAAGTTGGTAAAACTTGCTGTACTTCACGTCCATCTATAAAAATAGAGGATGAGTAGATTAGCAGAGTGATCAAGTGTGTCAAAATTTTATCTATTTTGCAAGAGTTTTTGAGGAACATGAAGTTTTATGAAAGAATTAAAGAGGTAAGAGTGAGAATAAGTTTTCGTAAATATTTTTGTTCTTTGGTTTTGAAACTAAGTTTTTGGTTCAACGTCCAATCTAACTAGGGTCTCCTATGGTCAGGATGGCTCTGATACCAACTTGTCAACACCCGTATTTTTCAATCCTAGATGCCTGTTATGCCATACATCAATCCTGTGATTACCATTTTGCGAGACATAGTAATTGGATACCATAATACTTCATCCATTACAAACGATACATAAGTTCTTACACAAATAGGGATCTCATGATCCAGTTCTTAATACAACATCAAGCAAATGAATACTTAATAATAACGGTAGCGTGGTAAGCTCCATCTTCGGGTCACAGGCAATGCCGACGATGGGAGATGATCCTAGTTGTCGTAACCTTCACGGGTCCATCTTCCGGTACTCCTCTTTATAGTGTGGCCATGGAATAGCCAGGACAAAGCCATGAGTACTCTTTAAGTACTGCAAACTAATACTAACAGTAAGGGTTTTTGGATAATAGGACACTAGGCTCTAGGGTTGTTTTGCAAAAGCCGGTTTATCTCTACTAAGTTCCAAAGATAGTCACAATTTTATAACTCCTAAGTGGGATCTTGTAATTGGTCACAACTCGTTGTGGTCAAGTCAAAGTCTCAATTCATTTCACAAGTCATTTTGAAAAGTCCGACGGGGAACAAGATGGCCACTCTAATCGTCCATAATCATGACGCGATATTCGAATAGTTTGACACTCTGCAGAGATTGTACACTTTCACCACAACATTCGATACATCCGCCAGGAACAAATCTTGAATTCACCATACTCACTATGCAGATAATCAATGCTAACCTTTCAATTACACGCCCTAGTATAAGCACCTCTCCTGTGAGTTTGGCCTCCCAACCATGACCAGCTGTCATCTTGGAGTACCGCAGAGGTGGACAATCTTCACAAGGTAGCCTCGGCTCAGACCTTGGCGGGAGGAACTAATACTAAGGTATATAAGTTTCCAAGCCTTCCCAATATTCGGGTATTGTGGTTGTACGCTAAAATTGGAATGGTATCGCATCCGACAACCATCGCTTTACACAGGGCTAAGGCTCATGGCTCAACATTTTCATCACCAAAATCATCAAGTGTTTGGAAACACATGTCCAAAACATTTCAATAGAATGATCCATCATTCCAAGGTTTTCATAACCATTTTTCCACCAAGTATTCCCATTAAAAGTTGATCAAGTTTTATGCTTAGCACTAGCATCTACAGGTGGGGGGTAGTACTAATGAGGGGTGGTAACTAGTGGAGTTTCACTAAGTCCAACCTTATATCTTAGGCTGATATCAAGGTTTCTAGCTTAGGCCAAATTTTATGCTCTTTATGCAACCTTCAGCACAACTGTCTAGTATCTACCAAACTCTTAGGTAGACTCTAAGTAAGCTTTGATAAAGAAATAAAGTAAGAAGCTTTCAACTAAAACTAGGATTTGGTTTATCAAGTGGGTATGATCACATATGCTTAAGGCATATAGTAGTCATATCACAAGTATGAGTTTGTGGCATCAGTAGGGTATCTAGCAAGGGTTAGCTTGCATCAATATCAGTATAAGCTTGCATAGGTATAGTATCTTGCAAGTGTTAGCTTGCCTTGTGCAGAGCAGTGGTTGAAGTTCTCCTCGGCTTCCTCTTCGTAGTATCCTCCTTCCTCCTCGTATCCTTGGTCGATACTAGCGTCTATGAATAAATACGAGGTACACAATCACCAAACAATACTTAACTACTTGCAATCATCACACACAAGGGTCCTATAGATGATCTAGCATCATCTCTAACATTACCAGGTTAAGGCTTGGTTTAAATCTTTTTATTTTTAGAAAAGTAATTTCTACTCATTGAAAATCTACTTAAGGTTTAATATTCTCCAAACCAAATATGGGATCATGTTGACACATGTCATCACCACATATTTTAGTCCATGGGAATGTGATTTAAAGTGGTGTCACAATTTAAAAAGGTTTTACCCTTTTATTTTAATTAATTAAAGTGGCTAGAAATGCTTATGTAGCATTCTTTTATTACTTGAACATTATTTCTGCAAGTAAACCTATATATTTTTATATATTCTGAAAGGTATGGTTAAATGTGATTTTTGAGAGTTGGAAACAACTCAAAAGCTTTTATGGTTTAAATTTGAAAAATGTTTGAATGCAGAAAAGCTTCTGCCTTGTTATTTTTACTAGGGGTGATCTAGGGATCCAAATGACTTGAATCCAACGGGCTTGGATTAAGCATTCAAATACCTTTCCAACAAAATTGGTTTCATTCAAATTGGTGCACTGAATCGATCTGGGTTGATTTTTAAAGTTGAGTGCTGAAGTGTGTTTGAAATGAAATAGAAAATTTTTAATTTGAATAACTGGGCTTGCGCGGGAAAAGTTACTGGGCCGGCCTGCTAAGCGCAGTGCTCCCGCGGGCTGCTTAAGTGGGTGTCCCCACTCGTCAGTGACACAGGGCTGGGCGAAGCGGTATGGGGCAACGTGGATCGTTCGATCTAGTTCTAATCCAACGGCTGGGGGTCATCGTCGACGCGAGACAACTCCGGCGAGAACAAAACCTAGCGCGACCAGTGAGGGGTGCTGGGGGATCACCGGGGTAAGGGCGAGGGTCGGCGAGGCGGGCGAACGACGAAGTAGACGATGGCGAACCTCCTGGTACCGGTGGCTTCTCCTGGGGCGGCTCCAATCGCTGGCTCCCTTCTTCTCCAGAGGCGGCGGGCTCCGGTGAAATTCCGGCGAGGTGGTGCTCGCCTTGCTCTAAGGTGTAGGGGTTCGTAGCATGGAAAACAAAAATTTTCTATCGCATACAAACAAACAAGCCAAGATCTATCTACTAGATTGTAGCAACGAGTCAATAGAGGAACTCACCCTCGAAGATTCCAAAGCGGTTAACGAGAGCAGATTCTCGTGGGTGATGTAGTCGTACTCTTCCCGATCTCAAGATCGTGTAGACGATCCTTCCAGCGCCACGTTCGAAGCGCCCCTGATCGGTCACACGTTCGACTTTCGACGAAGACCTTCCTCTCCCTTGTTCCAAAGAGCGGAGGTTGTAGCACTCTCCTCGCGATTCGGCTGGCAAATTACTGCAGGAAGTAGAGGGGAGATCCCGCAGGGCTTCGCCTTAAGCCGGTGCGAGTATGGTGGAGCTTTATGAGAGAGGCTATTAGTGGTCTAGTAATTAGACACACCAATTAGAAGGCTCTAAACCAATTAGAAGGCTCTAAACCGCTGGCTAAAGCAATTAGAAGCTCTAAACCAAAACGGCTCTAAACCGGAGATCTAGAGTAGAAAGTTATGTGTCTCTAGGAGGAGCCCTGCCCCTCCTTTTATGGGAGGGGGGTCATGGCGCGCCAGGGGAGGGAGGGAGTCCCTCCCCAACTCGGCCTTGGGCTGGGCGCCGGCCTGGAGGAGTCCAACTCCTCCTCCAGGTTGGTTCCAACTCCTCTTGCTTGTTTCCCACAGTTTCTTGTTTTGGCAGTTTGACTTTCAAACTGGACATTTGACTTTTCTGTTTTAGGATTCAATTTAATCCTTTATTTGGGACAGCAAGAACACTTAGTACATGATGCAATCATTCAATGAGCAATGACACATTCATGTACCCTTCCCCCCCGGAGTGCTTGACAATCCGAACCTTCTAGAACATTCAGATGAAAACACCTAATCATTCCCGAACTCCGAAACGGGACTTTCCTTATATGAATCTTATTCTCCGGACCATTCCGATCACCTCGTGATATCCCGGATCCCATCCGAGACTCCGAACAACATTCGGTCTCTTTCTCATAATACCATAACTACTCAAACAACGTCGAATCCTTAAGTGTGTCTCCCTACGGTTCGTGAATTATGCGAACATGATCGAGACACCTCTCGAACAATAACCAATAGAGGAATCTGGAAATTCATATATTCCACATATTTCTCGATTACTTTGATCGAATGAACCACTTACATACGATACCAATTTCCCTTTGTCTCACGATACTTTACTTATCCGAGGTTATGATCGTCGGTATCTCCGCATACCTAGTTCAACCTCGTTCTTCGATAAGTACTCTTTTCTCGTTCCTGATATATGTGATCCCTTGTGACCAAGTCACATGCTTGCAAGCTAATTGGATGACATTTCACCGAGAGGGCCCAGAGTATATCTATCCGTCATGAGGATGGACAAATCCCACTCTTGATCCATGTGTTTCAACCAATACTTTCCGAACACTTAATGCCACCTTTATAGCCACCCGCCACGGTGTGGTGTTTGATGTCATCAAAGCATCCATCCGTAAAGGTGATATGCATGATCTCATGGTCGAAGGAATTAGGTTACTATGTATCGTAAAGCATATAGCAATTGAACTATTGAAATGACTTGATCTTTATGCTACGCTTATCTATAGGAGTATGTCCATCACATCATTCTCCTAATGATATGACCTCGTTGTTAATAACATCTCTATGTTCATGATCAGAAACCATGATCATTTATTAACCAACAAGCTAGTTTAACAAGAGGCTTTACTAGGGACTCTTATTTTAGTTTACAAATCACACAAGTATTAATGTTTCCTGTTAATACAATTATAGCATGGTATGTAAACATTTATCATAAGTGAAGATATGATAATAACCACTTTATTATTGCCTCTTGGGCATATCTCCAACAGTCTCCCACTTGCACCAGAGTCAATAATCTAGTTTCAAACCTTTGTGTATTCAACACCTATGGCTTTCCGTGTTGTATGTACACGATTGCTAGTGGTCAATCGATCTCCGGATCGACACTTCCAGTCCGTGTGTAATTGCATGTGTTTGCGTCTCGCATCACTCATTCTCTAATGAGATGACTTTGTATAAGTTTGGTCTTCGGTGTGACCTTTAGCTCTTTGGGGTTAAAACATGTTGATAATATTGTCGTACAATATATCTTCATAGTATTATCCCATTGTGAACTACACCTAGTTTGATAACAAACTACTTGACACAAATGCCCTCTTTAGCTGCTATTATAGCAGTCATATACTTAGCCTTTTGTTGTAGTATCTGTCACAATGTCTTAACTTTGGAACTCATCCAAATCCATTATGGAACTTACTTTCCATTATATTGTGCCACCCTTAATTTAGATTGAGATAAACTTAATTTGCACTTTGTGACAAAACTAGTATCAATGTAGTACTTCTACAATGAACTAACCATCTATTTGTCACTTCTACAAACAATATATTCTTAGTTCTTCCAAAAGATCATAAGAATATCCTTACTATTGTCCAATGATCATCTTATGAATCATTCTGGTATATGCTCATAACATTTAGAGCATAGGACATATCTGGATTTGTACACATCACAGCATGATTGATATAAATACTCTTTGTGATCAAGTATCAATCTATACTTGAATTTTGTTTCACTTGCCAAATGTCAATACACTTGAATATATCATCAACATTGAACTTGTTCAATCCTTTCTGTGCGACAAGAACCTCTCATTCAATATCTTGTCTATGTACTTCTGGCACAACCATATTAGCGTCTATTGATGCCAAATATTTGGGTTTTGCCTAAGTCTTTCATCAGGATGAAATTCTTAATATGTGTTAATAAAAGATACATTATTTCCAATCAACAATATGTCTTCCACATAATGTATTAGAAACATGTCTTAGCGCTCCCACTTAATTTCTTGCAAATGCAAGCTTCTTCATTGTCTCTGATGAAATTAAACTCTTTTAACAGTTTCATCATAGTGAAGATTCCAACTCCGCTATGCTTACTTTAACCATTGAAGTTCGCATATGCTTTTAGCATCCTTTGAATTAACAAAACCCTATGGACCGTGTTATGCACATGTCCTAGGTAACGATTCTATTAGAAGAACTTGTTTTGTTTATTCTACTACCATATAACAAAATTATATGTAGTGGTTGCTACATTAATCCGTCTAGACTAAATATCACTATGAAGATCAAATCTTGTCATAGTCAACCTTTGAACATTGTTGTGAACTCTTTCCCAACATGTCGACTATTTCATAGATGTGAAACATCCATGTCTATTTCTTTATAGATCCAGACACAACTATAAGGTCTTACACCTTTCTCGAGGGTCCTTCAAGTTCAAAACTTGATTTTCTCGTGTATGGAACTATCACGGATTTTATGGCTTCAAGCCATTTTACGGAGTCAGGGCCCATCATCGCTTCTTTGCATGTAGTCGGTTCATTATTTTTAAAAATGATTCAACCCTCAAATCTTGGTATTTGATTGTTTACCCGACCTACTTGTTTCAATAGGAACTTAGATCTCCGTGATCACAACCTTTGAGGCACGTGAGCCATGAGCATTGTTGCTGCCTCCGGAACACTTTTCGGCGTTGCGCAACTCTGCACATATAGCTAGGGTTCTTTCAACCTTATCAAAGTTCTATTGTCCTCCCACTTAACTTTTCACGAAAAATTCCTTCTTTAAAGAAACTTGACGTTCTAAGCGACAAACACTTTTGTCTCCGGTGTTTATGGAGAAATACTTAACAAAGACAGATTCATCCGACTTTGGTTGCAAACATCTTTCTTATGTATAACATACCAATGTTTAAGAAAGGACTACTTGGGTTTTATCCCAAACCATAACCTTATATGGTGTCATTTCAACGGATTATGATGAAGCTCTTTTCAGTGGAAAAACGGTAATCTCTAAAGCTTTTAACCTTTAAAATACTATGGCAATTTTATGAATTACACCTTTGATCTCACCATGTCAAACAAGGTTTAATTACATATCTCGAATGCTCCATACTCTTATGGTGTTTCGGGAAATGCAAATCCATGGAACGATTCCTTAAATCTTAGGTATTATGCTAAACTCTGTAACTCAAATATCTTCCTTTATGATCTTTATCATGAACTGTTTATATTCTTGTTACAATGATTTTGTACTTCATCTTGAAAGTCTTTGAACTTTTCAAATGTTTCATACTTCATCCTTATTAAGTAAATATTCATATATTCACTCAAATTTTCGGAGAAAGCATATGAAGTTGAAATCCATCGCTCTTGACTACACATAATGGACTTCGTACAACAATATGTACAAATTCCAATAAGCTAGTCTTTCGTTCCCTTTTGGCCTATGAACGAAGTTTTAATTATCTCTAGGAAAGTTTTATAAGCGTCATTTGATCAAAATCAAAAGACTCCAAAAATTCCATCCATATGGATTTTCTTTATGTTTTCTTTCCAATATAATTTAAACGGCGATGTCACTTCCTAAGTGATCTTTTCAATCAATTTGTCTTTCGACATCTTTAGCATTAGCTTTATGGATGTGATTTTTCCAACGAGATTTGTGAATCATCCATCTTTTATGGATTACGGCAATTATTTGAACAACCCTTTTGTTCTCATAACACCTGATAAAACAAATCTTGAAGGCAAGCTTTGATGTTTAACGAGCAACACAATAACCCTTTATTTGTTCTCGATGAACATCATCACATATTCTTTTGCTAATTACTTAGGCCACTGTAGTTCATGAATTCTGTTGTTTCGTATGACGATTCATACCAACAAATTCAGTATTAAATACTTAAGAACCACATTGTTTAATAAGCAAAGAATACAGCCATAACATGTATATCATCTATATACTTAAACTGAACAATTCTAGTCTTTTCCTTTCTGCCATATATTTATGAGATTCTCTTTCAGTATTTCCTATTCTGTTTGAAAGAATCTATCAATATCAATAGTGGAGTCATACATATGACACATATAGTCCAAAGCGTGTATAGTTAAATACCAATGTCTTTGGACTTGCACTTTGAAGTAGATCACCATTATCAAATGTTTGGTGTTCTTTCAAATTCCTTTCTTTAGTAATCTCTTGGTGTAGTAAACATTTTACCTACATCAAATATTCACCCTTAACATGGAATCGTCCATGATCAAGCTACTTTTAGCTTATAACGATGAATTATGAGTATAATGTTGCTTATCCAAAACCTTTTGGAGGATCAGGACAACAAGTGTCTCCAACCTTTTTGCAAATTCTCATCAAATATGAAAACATGACTTTTGCCATATTATACTCTATCATGTTGCAACCAAAACTTTGTTTCAGATATCACAATATCTTCCACACATCATGGTTTCTGAAACAACTCTTTCAGATCCTAGATAACCTTGATATTAAGAGAATCCTTTGAATATCAAGAATCGTGGAGACAAACATGATACTTATATACTAACATTGGAATTGTTACTCTTGTTTTAATACCAATTATTAAACTTCATGGAGTAACCGGAACTCACTGAAAGTTTGCAATAGGACTTTTAAACTTTAGATTAACACTTCAAAAACAATACGATACCAGTTCGTAAAGTAACTAACCAGAATTCTATAGTTCTATCATCTCAATTATAACTAAGCGCAAGGTGGTAAACAGATGCCAATGACTACAACAACTATGCAAATTCACTTTGATTTTGTTTATGATAAATTGAGTTCTAATTAATAATTAAATTAATCTAGGTGAACTCCCACTCAAAACAATATCCCTCACATTGTTTTAGTGATCACACGAACCAAATCCACCACATCAAAACCGATCATCACGAGAGTTGATATAGCTTCAATGGCGAACATTCAACATGTTCATCATATCTACTATATGACTCATGCTCTACCTTTCGGTAATCCGTGTTCACGAGGCCATGTGCATACATGCTAGGCTCGTCAAGATCAAACCTTAGTTTACGCGCATGAGCAAATCTGGCTTGCTCACGTTGTATACACTTGCGAGAATCTAGCACACCGATCATCACGTGGTGTTTGAAACAACAAGCTTTAGCAACGGTGCTAACTAAGGGTGAACACTTTATGATTTGAAATTCATGTGCATGAGGGATCATCTTATAATGCTACCGTCGTCTACTAAGCAATACAAGATGCATAAAGGATTAACATCACATGCAATTCATAATATGTGATATGATATGGCCTTTCTTCTTTGTGCTTCCGATCTCCATCTTCCAGCACGAACATGATCTCCATCATCACCGGCATTGCATCAAGGTCAATGACGCTACTCCATGGTTGTCGATCCACGGCTTCAACTATTACAACTACTTTGAATAGACACGCGGGTCTTAACATAAATTAAAGACAACCATATGGCTCCTGCCGGTTGTCGACTTACAATAAGGAACATTGCATACATCAAATACAATCACAATTATGGCCATATCACATCACTGCACACCCCTGCAAAACAAAGTTAGACGCTTCTACTTTCTTTGCATATTTTACGTGGTTTGGGGCTTTCAATAAGTGTCGTTCTAACTTACGAACAAGAACCACAACATTGATACTAGTATTGTTGATCACCCGTTGTAAATTGGATCTTAACTATGCTAGGAGAAACATGCACCCGCAAAGCCACTTATGCAATACAAGTTACATGTCAAGCGTGGAGCAAGTCTCATGAACGATGTCATGTAAGGTTAGCCCGGGCCGCTTCATCCCAACATACCGCAAGATACAAAGTACACAAGAAGCAATCGACAATAAAAGCATCAACGCCCACAATGACCATTGTGTTCTACTCGTGCAACAGATCTACATATAGACACGGCTCTGATACCACTGTAGGGGTTCGTAGCATGGAAAACAAAATTTTCTATCGCATACAAACAAACAAGCCAAGATCTATCTACTAGATTGTAGCAACGAGTCAATAGAGGAACTCACCTCGAAGATTCCAAAGCGGTTAACGAGAGCAGATTCTCGGGTGATGTAGTCGTACTCTTCCCGATCTCAAGATCGTAGACGATCCTTCCAGCCACGTTCAAGCGGCCCGCAATCGGTCACACGTTCGGGTACTCGAAGACCTTCCTCTCCCTTGTTCCAAAGCGGAGGTTGTAGCACTCTCCTCGCGATTCCAAAGACAACGGCGTGGTACCTGGAAGTAGAGGGAGATCCGCAGGCTTCGCTTAAGCCGGTGCAGTATGGTGGAGCTTTATGAGAGAGCTATTAGTGGTCTAGTAATTAGACACACCAATTAGAAGGCTCTAAACCAATTAGAAGGCTCTAAACCTGGCTAAAGCAATTAGAAGCTCTAAACCAAAACGGCTCTAAACCGGGAGATCTAGAGTAGAAAGTTATGTGTCTCTAGGAGGAGCCTGCCTCCTTTTATGGGAGGGGTCATGGCGCGCCAGGGAGGGAGGAGTCCTCCCAACTCGGCCTTGGCTGGGCGCGCCTGGAGGAGTCCAACTCCTCCTCCAGGTTGGTTCCAACTCCTTGCTTGTTTCCCACGGTTTCTTGTTTTGGCGCTTGACTTTCAAACCGGACATTTGACTTTTCTGTTTAGGATTCAATTTAATCCTTTATTTGGGACAGCAAGAACACTTAGTACATGATGCAATCATTCAATGAGCAATGACACATTCATGTACCCTTCCCCGGAGTCTTGGGACAATCCGAACCTTCTAGAACATTCCCGATGAAAACACCTAATCATTCCGAACTCAAACGGACTTTCCTTATATGAATCTTATTCTCCGGACCATTCCGGATCACCTCGTGATATCCGGATCCCATCCGAGACTCAACAACATTCGGTCTCTTTCTCATAATACCATAACTACTCAAACAACGTGAATCCTTAAGTGTGTCTCCCTACGGTTCGTGAATTATGCGACATGATCGAGACACTTCTCCGAACAATAACCAATAGAGGAATCTGGAAATTCATATGGCTCTACATATTTCTACGATTACTTTGCGATCGAATGAACCACTTACATACGATACCAATTTCCCTTTGTCTCACGATACTTTACTTATCCGAGGTTATGATCGTGGTATCTCTGCATACCTAGTTCAACCTCGTTACTGATAAGTACTCTTTTCTCGTTCCCGTGATATGTGATCCCTTGTGACCAAGTCACATGCTTGCAAGCTAATTGGATGACATTTCACCGAGAGGGCCCAGAGTATATCTATCCGTCATGAGGATGGACAAATCCCACTCTTGATCCATGTGTTTCAACCAATACTTTCCGAACACTTAATGCCACCTTTATAGCCACCCAGTTACGGTGTGGTGTTTGATGTCATCAAAGCATCCATCCGGTAAAGGTGATATGCATGATCTCATGGTCGAAGGAATTAGGTTACTATGTATCAGAAAGCATATAGCAATTGAACTATTGAAATGACTTGATCTTTATGCTACGCTTATCTATAGGAGTATGTCCATCACATCATTCTCCTAATGATATGACCCTGTTGTTAATAACATCTCTATGTTCATGATCAGGAAACCATGATCATTTATTAACCAACAAGCTAGTTTAACAAGAGGCTTTACTAGGGACTCTTATTTTAGTTTACAAATCACACAAGTATTAATGTTTCCTGTTAATACAATTATAGCATGGTATGTAAACATTTATCATAAGTCTGAAGATATGATAATAACCACTTTATTATTGCCTCTTGGGCATATCTCCAACATAAGGACGGTGTGGCACGGTCAGTGAGGAGACGGGAGTGAGATGGTGTGAAGAAATCGTGCGGGGGTGGCCTCTATTTATAGTCGAGCGAGGGGACCGTCTGGGCGCACAGTGAGCTCGTTGGGGGCGACGTTACAGGCGGCTAATGGCATGGGCAAGGGTAGGGGACGGTGCTGTGTCTCCTGGTGGTGCTCAACGACATGGTCGCGAGGCATGGGGCGGTGTGGTTTTGTCTAGAACGGCCGGTGCTCTGCGCGGCAGAGGCGGCGTCTTCGACGACGGGCGGTGGTTGTATGGCACGGGGCGGCAAACAGGGATGTCTGGCGGTCTCCTGGGTCGGTGGTGATCGTGTGTGCACGCGGTGAGGGCGGCGCGCAGTCTGTGGACGCTGGTCGAGGGTGGCGCTCTGGCGCACGCTCGGCATGGTCTGGGCGTGGCTTGTGCGCGTGGTCCGGGGCTTGGCAATGCTCGCGGCTGGGAAAGTGAGTGGCGGTGGACGGTGGGCTGCCTCCCAGACATGCTGGCTAGGCTTGCTGCTGCTCCTAGCTTGCTGTCGACTATGGGGTGGCAAGGTTGGCTTCGGCTGTTCACCATTGATGACAATGGCAAGCTCACAGTGGTGCTAGTGCCTGGCTAATCTTCCTAGATGATCTACTGAGTTGTGTGTGAGCTAAATGGGGAACCAGTTAGGCAAGAATCACTGCTCACAATAGTGTTTGATGTTTGTTTGATTTGTGTCTGCAACCTGTTTGATGAAATGGCTGGATGAAATCAAGTTTTGAATTTTGAAATGAATTTTGGTGGGTTTGCTAGATTGGTGCTGGTGAGTCTGCAGATGCTTGGGTTTTGAAAGTTGAGCTTCTTTGAGTGGTTTTTGAAAAAATTGGGATCTTTCCATATGATAAAGATTCAATTTTGAATTGTCATTTAAACTATGCATTTGAAAGTTTCTGGATGATCACAAAGTGGGCCTTGATACCTTGTTATGAGTACATTCCAGGGGTACAAAGATCCAGAAAAGTTTCTGTTAGGTTTTGAAAGTTTGAGACAGCCAAAGTAGGCATGGGAGTTAAATTGGTCAAAATGACCATTCACTTCATATATGTGTTTTGATTTACTTGTCTTTAGGAAAAGTGTGGGAAATGTTTTAGATGATCTTTATTTCATCTAAGAAACATTTTACAAGCAATGAAACAAACAAACAAGGTGGGTTTTAAATAATTCAAAAATCCATGCATACATATATGCATGCATTCATGATTTCATTTAGAAAAGTTTTTGTTAACCCTAATTTTGATGATTAGAATTTGATGATCTAAGTTTGGTATTTTTGGGATGTTACACTTACTCGGCCGTAAGCTCTTAAGCTCTTTGATTTCTTCATGCCAAACTCATGTTTGCGCTTCAATCCCTATCCCTCGAGGTTACTGTCGAGTAAGGAACTTACTCGGCTGTAAACTCTTAAGCTTTTTTATTCGGCAGGTTGCCTAACTTGAATCTTCCTTATTGTCTGTCTTCTTTGATTAGCTCACGCATAACGAGCGCACCAAAGTGCACCAAGCTCTCGTCTTGGAACATCGCAAGCTCGAACTTGCGTATGAGAAGCTACAGACTGACACCCACGGCCAAGGTAATATCTTTGCTCTTCCTTTTTTCTATTTGGTGTAATTTTCCTAGGTTCATCTTCTCATTTTTTCTCTCGCTCTTGTTCCACAGCCATTGCTCAGTCTACCATCAATGATCTTCACTCGCAATTCAGCGAGGACGAGAGTAAATTTCTTGCCTCCCTAAGCCAATAGCTGAAAGTTTTCTATTGGTAGTGACAAATATTTGTCCTGAATAAGCAGAGAAGCACCAAGCCGAACTCCAGAAGGAGCGCGATGATGTGACTCGGCTAAAGAAACTGATGGCCGAGACAGAGCAGAAGCACTTGGCCAAGGTGAAAGGGCTGAAGGAAGAACTTGCTGAGAAGAATGAGCAGCAGGCCGCCAGCACCGAGAAGACCAAGAGGCTGCTCGACGAGGCCAAATCATCGGTCGAGTCGGCAAATCTGAACTCGCCACCATCAGCTTCTTTCTCGGTAGTGAGTTCTTACTCTTTACGCACCGTATAAGTCCTTCTGGACTTCTTCCATCTGCCCTTGTTATTTGCTAACTTTCTCTTTTTGCTTGCAGAGAATTTTCCTGAGGCCAACATGTTTTCCATCCGAGCCATGAAGAAAGTGAGAGCCAAAGCTGGTGCTCCTGCTGACGGCGAGGTGTCCATGGAGGAGCTCCTCGCAGCGGTGTCTGAACGGGTCAAGACCCTCAGGTCTTGCGGTGTGGACTTGCTTAAGTCTGCTATCCATGCGTTTCGCATGCTCTGGCCGGATGAAGACCCACCCGAACTCATCGAGCCACTTGCCGACAGATTACTTCTTACTGAAGACCGGCTGGATCAATGGCGTGAGTCGGCCGGCCGAACTGCCGCGGATAAGGCTCTCTCCTTCGTGCTTTCATGGTACGAGGACATCAACCTTGATGTTCTTGCTCGCATAAGGGGGGATGGCAAATGGCTGAATGAACCGGAGCTGATCAAGAAGCGCCAGGAGCGAGCTTATGCCATGATCGAGTACACCATGGTGCACGCTTGGTGTGAAGGGCCCAGCTTCCTCGACCTTGGCGACCCGCTCGTCGAAGTTGCTGATGAAGAGGGTGGCGACAGCGAAGCAACCGAATCAGATGATCCGGATGACCCGGCCACAGATGCCCCTCACCCGGCCGATGCTCCAAGCACCACTCCTTGCTCCGAGATTGCTCCTCCGAGTTCTTCCGCTCCCTAGGCTAACCAACACTCGAACTTTGATCAGATCCCCGGTATGCCGGGTACATATGTAACATACATTGCACTTTTAAGTTTGATTATGTGCCTTTTGATAAGATTTATATGTTTGTGTTATGCTCTAAGTCCGAATCATTCAAGGCAAGTCCCCAAGTTTCATTTTGACGTGTCACCTTTCCTTGCATTTGGCCCTTGTTTACCTTTTTCGGTGTTCGACATTAGGGTCTCAAAGTACGAAGGATATAGCTAGCGGGTATGAAACTTTGATAACTTGGCCTAGATTACTCGACACATAGTATAACGCGACCTGTAGAGAGTTAGGCAAAAACTAAAGCCGACTCGCATTTCTCCTTTGTACTTATCTGGCATACGTGTTTACCTGTCTTACATCTTTTTCTCTTACTTGCCATGAAGCCGTGTTTTCGGACAACAGCATAGTCGAAGAGTTGATTTCTTCCGAGTAAACACTACTTGTTCCGAGATAAATTTCGGGTACCACGCCAGCCGACGTAAAATAATTGAAACGGAAAACTTAAGGGGTAGTCCCCGGGTCAGTTTTTCGAATCATACCATTTTATTATTAGCACATAGCCGGCAAACACGTCCGACATATGAGAGTTCGAGTGATTCATGCACTGCTTCTCCTAAGTATAGAAGGGACGAAGCAGTGCCACATTCCATGGCCGTTTGGTTTCATCTCCTGACCTGTCCCGCCTTGTTCTTTTGCGCTTCACGAGCGTCTATGAGATAGTAGGAATCATTGTGCAATGCTTTGCTTACAATGAATGGACCTTCCCATGTAGGTGATAATTTATGCATTCATACTGTGCGCTGCACTAGCCTTAGCACCATATCTCCTTCTCGAAAAACACGAGGTTGCACTTTCCAGCTATGGTGGCGTCAGAGATTTTGTTGATATATAGCGGATCTAGAGAATGCCAGTTCCCTTGCTTCTTCGAGTAAGTCTACTCCATCTTCTCGGGCCTCATTTACCTCGGCTTCCGAGTATTGACTTATCCTTGGCGAGTCATATTCTATGTCGGCAGGCAAAACTGCTTCAGCCCCATATACGAGAAAAAATGGCGTATAACCAGTTGACCGATTCGGAGTTGTTCTTAGGATCCATAGTACCGAGGGTAGTTCCTCTATCCAACAACCAGGTGATCTCTGGAGTGGTTCCATTAAGCGGGATTTTATCCCGGACAGAACTAAGCCATTAGCCCGTCCAACTTGTCCATTTGATTCTGGATGGGCGACTGATGCTACATCGAGTCTTATTCGGTGTTTCCCACAGAAGCGAGCAAAAGCTCCTTCGGCAAAGTTCGTGCCATTGTCAGTGATCACACTGTGTGTGTAACCGTATCTGAGGATTATATCCCTTAAGAATGTGACAATTGTTTTACCGTCCAATTTCTTGATTGGTTTCACTTCTATCCACTTGGTGAACTTATCAATTATGACCAAGATATGAGTCATGCCTCCCCTTGCTGGTTTGAATGGTCCTACCATATCTAGGCACCATACTGCAAAAGGCCAAGTAATTGGTATAGTCTTCAATTCAGATGCTGGTAAATGTCACTTGGACGCATAGTGTTGACAACCACTGCATCTTCCGACTAACTCTTGCGCTTGTGCCAATGCGCTTGGCCAGTAGAATCCATGTCGGAATGCCTTGGCTACCAATGCTCTTGATGACGCATGGTGCCCGCACTCTCCTTGATGGATATCCAATAAGATCTCCTGGCATTTCTTTGAGCTGATACAACGTTGCAGTACACTTGTCACACTTCGCTTGTAGAGTTCCTTGTTGATTATGGTGTACACTTTTGCTCTTCGTGTTGTTTGCCTTGCCAATGTTTCATCACTCAGCAAGGTCCCATCTTTCAAATAGCTGAATATTGGCTATGCCCACGTGGGTATTAGTGGTTCCGGGTCCGCTTCAACATCAATGTCCATTGGTTCCTCCGACATATGCTCTACCGACATAACCTGAGGAGTCCCGGAGTGTGATTCGGCGATCCCTGAATTGAACGGATCAGTCCCCGAGTGACTCGAACCTGCCCCTGAGTCGATGTCCATTGGCACTGCCTCTGATTCCTGACTCGCTGGGATGACCCTGATTGATTCGGACTCTGGTGACGGCTTGATCGGTGGCTTCCTGAGATGCTCCAACGCTATCCCTGGTGGTATTGCTTGCCTAGATGATCCTAGTTTGGATAATACATCTGCTGCCTCATTTTCTGCTCTAGGAATGTGATGAAATTCACAACCGTCAAAGTATCCCGAAATTTGTTGCACGTGGAAACGATATAATGCCATGTTTGCGTCCAGCGCATCCCAATGTCCAGACACTTGCTGAATCACAAAATCCGAATCGCCAAAACACATGATCCTTTTGATACCAATTTCCTTGGCTACTTTAATGCCATGGACAAGTGCTTCATACTCGGCAACGTTGTTAGAAGCAGCAAAATGAATCTGCAACACATACCTCAGTTGATCCCTCTTTGGAGATGTGAGCACTATCCCGGCGCCCAAACCCATTTTCGTCTTGGACCCGTCAAAATGCATTTTCCAGTAATTCAGATCTGGCAGTGGTGGTTCGTACTGCATTTCCATCCATTCTACAAAGAAATCTGCAACATCTTGAGATTTTATTGCATCTCGCTTATCATATTGTAGAGTGTATGGTGCCAGTTCGATGGCCCATTTGGCGACTCGGCCGCTGGCATCTTTGCTGCCCAATATATCTGAGATAGGTGCCTCGCATATTACCCAGATTGGGTGTTCTTGAAAATAATGTTTCAGCTTCTTTGCTGCCATATATACCCCATATGTCATCTTCTGATAATGCGGGTAATTCTGTTTCGAGACAGAGAGCACTTCGCTCAAGTAATACACCGGTCTTTGGACTGATTTTCCCCCTTCTTCACGTTCAACCACTATTACCGCACTTACAACTCTGTTGGTTACGGCTACATAGAGCAACATTGGCTCCTTGGATTATGGTGACGCTAATATTGGTGTTGTTGCCAACATTTTCTTTAATTCATGGAAAGCGCTATCAACTTGCTGTGTCCATGTGAATTTGTCTGATTTCTTCATCAGCTGATATAGTGGTAGGGCTTTTTCTACTAGAAGACTAACAAACCTGCTCAACGAGGCCATGCATCCAGTAAACTTCTGGACATCATTGAGGGTTTTTGGCAATTCCATTCTTTCGATGGCCCTGATCTTTGTCGGGTTAGCTTCGATTCCTCAGCTGGATAGAAGGAATCCGAGTAACTTGCCAGCCGGGACACCAAATGTACATTTTTTCGGGTTAAGCTTCATCCGGAATCTTCTCAAGTTTGCGAATGTTTGACGCAAGTCCTCAATTAGAGTATGACTTTGTTTGGTTTTTATTACCACGTCATTGACGTATACTTGAACATTTTTGTCCAATTGATCTTGCAAGCATTTTTGCATGCATCTTTGATATGTTGCGCCTGCATTTCTCAATCCGAATGGCATGGTGCGATAGCAATAAGCCCCGTACGGAGTGATAAAAGCTGTCTTTATTTGATCATTTGGATTCAGTGGTATCTGATGGAATCCTGAATACGCATCCACAAACTACAACAACTCACACCCAGCAGTAGAATCTATGACTTGATCGATCTGAGGCAGAGGAAATGGATCATTTGGACACGCCTTATTGAGGTTCGTGTAATCAATACACATGCGCCATACTATTGCCACGTTCGGGTCGTCTTTTTTCTTTTCGACCAAGACTGGATTTGACAACCAGTCAGGGTGTAGTACTTCCATGATGAATCCAGTAGCTAAAAGTCTTGCAATCTCAGCAGCTATTACTTTCCTCCTATCTTCGGCGAAGCAGCGGAGGGGTTGCTTCACCGGCTTTGCATCTGGCCTTACATGAAGAGAGTGCTCAGCCAGCTCCCTCGGAACTCCTTGCAGATCTTGAGTGGACCATGCAAAGATGTCCCGATTGTCACGGAGGAAGCTGGAAGCTCATTTTCCTATTTGTCTGTAAGGCCAGCCCCAATGGTAACTGTGAGCTCTGGGAAATTTTCATCCACCTGCACCTTCTTGGTTTCCTTGGTAGCTTGAAATGACACACTGCCATGCGGGTTGGTGAGTGCCGTCATGGACATTTGTGCTGCTTTGGCCAATGCTGCCACTTCCAACATCTGACTTTTCTCTTGTGCTATGACGAGTGACTCGGCTAGTGAAGATCCGGCTGAGGCACAAGCAATAGATCTTTTGTAATATCCTTCAATTGTGATAACCCCACATGGGCCTGGCAGCTTCATCTTCAAGTAAGCGATGTGAGGAGTAGCCATGAACTTTGCCATAGCCGGCCTGCTGAGTAAGGCATGATATGAGCTGACCAAATCTACTACCTCGAACTCTATAGCTTCAGTGCGACAATTTTCTCTGTTGCCGAATAAGACGTCGACCCATATCTTGCCAACTGGCTCACAGGACAGTCCCGACATGATACCGTGGAAAGTTGTCTTAGTTGGCTCCAGCATGTTCATGGTAATGCCTAACTTGAGCATGGTATCCTTGTACATGATGTTGATGCTACTGCGACCATCGATCAATACCTTTGAAAATTTCACGTTGATATCTGGGCCCATGAATGTTGGATCCAAAACCACAGCGTATCCTCTAGGGGTTGTCATGATCTTGGGGTGATCTTTTATACTCCAAGTTATTTATTTCTCAGACCAATGCATGTACTTGGGAATTGCCGGCATCGTGGCATTCACTTCCATCATTCGTCTCTGCTGGCTCTTCTTGTCATTTGTATCTATGACAAAGACAACATAGCTCTGGTGATGTTCTCTTTACTCGTTTCTGGTTCCGTGGCCGACATGAGCGTCGTCACCTCTTGGATTGTGCACCTGGTGCACAACTTCTCTTCTTTCTTGATTCTAATACCTCGGCTGGCTGTTTTCATATCTGTTATCTGCTCCTACTACTTGAGCATTTCCTCCTGTAAGTGGTGGAGGGGGAGGTGGTGGAAGCTACTTATTCGGCGAGTCCACTCTATCTCCCTTCTAAAACCAAGTGCATTGCCTCGTCGTGTGATTGGCTGGTTTACTCGGACTAGGCGTGTCAAACTTACATGGCTGATCCAGCATCATCTCATAGGTGTATTTTTGTCTGTCCTGATACTGCTTCTTCTGATCGTATGGCCTTTTGCCGTCATTCTTTGGCACCCATTGTTGTTGACCATTTGTCCTTTCATGCTGACTGCTTCCAGCATCTGGATGATCTTGACTCACAGCCGCAACCTGAGTCAAACCATATCTGTATTCTGGTCTTTCGTCTCTTCTCTTGCTTCTGTATTCGGATCTTTCCTGGCGCCTTTGTGACCCGTCAGCGTCATAGATCTGAGTCTCAGTCATCCCGTCTGCCGACATGAGCAGCGGCTGAGTCGGATCTCCTAACGCATACGAGTCGGCGATTCTTATCGTCTCTGCTAGGCTTGCCGGGATATCTCTTTGTAACCTTTGCCACAACACACTTCCATTTCTACATCCTTGTGCAAACCATGCGATTGCTTGTGACTCGATTACCCCTTCACAAGAGTTACGCATCACACACCGCCTTGTGAGGAATTCCCTGTCTGTCCTGTTCGGTCTTTGCTTGCACATTGCTAGTTGTTGTGGGCGATTCAGCCTCTTGTAAGTGATCGTGAAATTGCTCACGAAAGCGTCGTGAAAGTCGATCCAACTGTTAATGCTTCCAGGTGGCAAATTGTTCAACCACACCCGAGCTGGTCCTTCCAGCATCTGCGACACGTAACGTACTGCCCATCTCAAGTTTCCCTGCGTGATCTTCATAGCGGTTCCATAATCTATGAGCCAGTCCTCTGGCTTTGTGCTTCCATCATACGTTTTTGTCCCTCTGGCCAGCTGGAAATTTGGCACCGGTGGCTCCTTCATGATCCTTGGGCCAAAGCACGGTGGACCCTACGGACCTTGCGATTCAATTATCTCTGCCATTTTTATGCGGTCAAGCTTCAGCCTTGCATCATCTGGCTGAAGGTTCCTGCCTCCAAATCTTGCTCCCATTGCTTGATATGCATGATCCGGCAGTTCATACCCGTCATTTACCATAGCCGAGTGACCATCATTATACTTATTCACGTTCGGTTCAGCAGGCTGTTGAACTACTTTTCCCGTGCTTTGCTGTCTTCTTTCCGGCTGAGCTGGTGCGTTATTCGGAGATGGATTTCCTCCTCTTGCCGAGTGAGTTCCATGCCTAGCATGAGGCACAAAATTTTGCCTTCCGTTGTCATTTCTCTACCCAATTTTTTCCTGGTTTTCATTTTCTTGGGGATTATTTCTTTTTGCCCCTTGCGCATGCACCGGGTTTCCTTGAACCACTACCGGATCATAGGCGACCATCTGCTTGTTTCTTCCAGAATCCACACTTTTTTATTTTCTCGGCCTAGGCGCCACTCCGGGTGAGGATGCTGTGTGCCCAACCGATCTTGCCGGGACAGGAGTCACCGAGTGAACCAGCTGTGACCTCCCTGCTATTCCCGGATTTTCTCTGTAGAACGCCTCATTCAGCATGCTGGCCTCTTTTACTAACTCATTGACTCGTTCTTGCTGCCTTTTCTTTGCTTCCCCCTCCAGGTGGGGTAATTCTGCCATTGCTGCTTCTGTTGCTCGCAGATTAGCTGCTGTTGTGTTGTACGTTGGACGCGTGGCCGTCTCATTGCTGTTCTCCAGTGTTATCTTTGATGTCGCATCTCCAGCTCTTCGTTGAGGTTCCTTCCTCTCAATCTCGTTGCATCAAGCCGGGTCTTTGCGCCCTTGACTCGATTTGCCGAGTTAAGCTCTCAGATGGTGATATCCACGTCCTGCTGTAACTGTGCTAGCTCTTTGGCTTTCTCCAGGACTTTTATCCTGGCTTCCTCCAACTCGGCTTGCACACGCGCCGGGTCAGTTGCATGTGCCACTGGCTCTGCCAACTCGCTTCCTGCAGCTCCTTAGCCCTCTTGCTCCTAGCTATGTTCTCTAGTTTTTCCAGCGGCGCCTTTGCTGTTCTTGCAGCCCTTGGCGTTTCCTCATGATTTCCTCCCTCTGCATTCTCATTCACCACTGGAACTACTGGAGGAGCTGTGGGGTTTGGGGCTGTCATCATTACCTCCATGGAGACAAGTTGACGTGGTTTTCCCGCGACAGGAGCCATTGGAGGATCTGGCGCCAGGACGACGTGCTCAGGATATGCGCGCTCCACGCGCACCGCTACGTATACCTGGTGCTCGCCGAACTTGATGAAGTGACCACCCCTAGGGAACGACTTGGTCCCGAAGCAGCCCGCGTTTTCGCTGACGAAGTTGAGCGCTCCAAACCTCTGGATCAGGCCAGAGTAGACGCGCTCGCCGGTCTTGGCGATGATGTTTCCCGTCCGGATGAAGAATCCATCAAGCACCTGCTTCTGCCCCACGGTGGGCGCCAACTGTCGTGGTGGTGGCACGGCAGATGCCATGGGTAGGCTTAAGTTGGGGGCCGAATGGGTGCTTGTGGTCACCAGGGAGGGAGTGCACAGTCGATCCATGCACGAAGAACAAGAATAACTCTCCAGACTTAGCAATTTGATTGATTCCCCAAAGATTACAAGTGCTCCTTGAGCTGTTTAGGCTAGAGTTCGCCGCACTAGTTCCCTACTTGGTCCAACCTCTTTCTACTAATGCTATGCCCTCCCTTATATAGGCAGTGCTAGCTAGCTAATACCCCTTTGGGTTCTAGGGTTTACTGTTTGGATCTTGGTCCCTACAATGTGGGCCGGGTCATGGGCTTGCCCTAAGCCCAGAGGCCCGGTCCATAAAGCTTGACATCTGACGGTCTTCTGGCACGCTTCTTCTTGTTATTTTTGGCGTCACGCTGTTACTTTGTACATCAGCGCATGCTTTGGGCGTCACCCGGCTCCTTTTGTGTCACCCGGCGTCGCCCTTCTCTTTTGACCTTGCTTTACCATGGTCCCTCTTGAACCTTACTCGGAAAGTTGCCACGTGTCCTCCTTGACTCGGCTCGTTGGTTCCTGCAAGGGTTACAACTTTGTTTGTATGTCAGCTTTCATGCTTATCTTACCCAGCCGTTCTTACCCGGCCTATTTCTTTCTTTACTCGGAGCCAACCCAGCTGCGCTATGTTTCCCCTCTCGTTACCCTACCGGGGGTTATACCCCCAACATTACTGGGTTTTGCCTGACAAAGGAATTTGAAAGAATAGAGATGTCGCCTAGAGGGGGGTGAATAGGAAATTTCAAAACTATTACGGTTTTTGCTTGATAGAATGCGAAATTAAACTAATGTTTATTTTACAAGCACAAAACCTAAATACACTAGGCTTAACTAAGTGCACCAACAACAAATTAAGCTAAGCAAGATAGCACAAGATAAGTATACCACAAGTGATAAGCAAGATATAAGTACTTTAAGCTTGATGGCTATCACAAGGAAAGTAAGCTCGAATATAGAGATAACCGAGGCACGCGGAGACGAAGATGTATTCCCGTGTTCACCACCTTTGGGAAGGGGGCCACGTCACGTTGGAGAGGTGTGAGGTTCCACGAAGGATTCCTCATGCGCCACAAAGGCTCACCTTCTTCTCCGAGTCTATCCCACGAAGGAATAGGCCCTTTCCTTATGGCTAGCTTTTCCTCCACTCCGGAGATGGCAAGCTCCACAACCACTTCACAAGCTCCACGAAGGAGAAGCCCGGGTCTCTTCACAATATTCCACGAAGAGAACACCACGACACCAACCGCCAAGCCAACTAGGAGGTCACCCTCCAAGAGTAACAAGCTCACGATCTCTCACTCGAACAAATCGTAATGGAGAGATCAACACTTATGCAAGAATGCAAAGCAAGAACACCAAGGGTGCTCAAATCCTTCACTCTCAAAACGCACCAAAGCAACAAGTTCTAGGGAGGAATTAGAGAGGAAGAACAATGGTGGAAACCAACAAATGACTCCAAGATCTAGATCCAATGGGTTCCCCTCACTTCGAGGAGGATTTGATTGGTGGGGATTGTAGATCTAGATCTCCTCTTCCAAAGTCCTCAAAAAGATGCAAGAATCATAGGAGGGAAGGGAGAGGAAGAAAGCTCAAATAGGTCAACAATGGAGGTCAAAAACATGCTCAAGAGTCTTAGAACTTTGGGGAAGAAGCCCCCCTTTTATACCCCTTCAAGGGGGATGACCGTTGGAGGCAAAACATGTTGGACGGACACGTTCCGGCGGTGAAACCGGCGCCGCCGGATCAGCCACCGGAATTTCCGGCAAAAACCGAAAAAGCATATTGCACCGTTTTTTGGCGATTTGCCGGAAATTTCCGGCGGTCGCTGGAAATTCCGGCCACAGGCCCGGTCCCGCCGGAATTGCCGCCGGAACAATACATGGCACACGAAAACGGCGATAACTTTTGCGTCCAGACTCCGATTTCGATGATCTTGGGCTTGTTTTGACGAGGACAACAAGCCCTAAAATATAGTGCAGAGAAACATCATAGTACATCAAAGAAGGATAGAACCAAATAAAGAAAGGTAAGAAGCCTACCTACACGAAGAACCGATAAAACCTTCAAACTCGAAAACGCCATAGAAGATGCATACGAATTCCATTTTCGATGAACTTGGGATTGTTGAAGAGCTAGAAACAAGCTCAAGAACCTCACATGGAGAAACACCAAGAAGCAAAAAATAGGAAGAAGCAAAGTATGTAAAGGATTGAGCTCCCTATGACGATGTGATCAAGTTACCCAACCAAAAGCCCCTCTTAATAGTGCGGCTATGTATCCTATAACCCGGTATCCCAACAACCACCTTGAGACCGGTAAAAGGAAAACCTAGCAAGGACATACCTTTGCCTTGCGCATCTCGCTTGATCTTGATGATAACACTTCAAGATATTGATCAACTAATGAGGCTATCATGACACCGTGTTAGAGCCATATCTCAAATTCTTCTATTGAGATCACACTCTCAAGATATTGATCATATCATATTCTTCTCTTCAACTCGATGATCTTAATGTCAATACTTAAGGTATATCTTTATCTTCATGGCATCCATACTTGAATCCAACACATAGACTACAAGCATGACCTATGGAATATTCCTTCATATAAAACTCAGTGAAAACATTAGTCCATAGGGATTGTCATTAATCACCAAAACCACACATAGGGGCAATTACTCTTTCAGAATTAAAGATGGTCTTGTTTGCATGGAGAGTGAAGGTGATATTGTTTCAATGATAGTTGCATCAAAGAAAACCAAAATACTGAATCTTATTGTTGATCATGGTAATTTTGTCAAGGGGCTGAGGCAAGATGTTATTTTAAATCCAAGGCCAGTGCAGCCACATGTTGTGAATGATGTAGCAGAAAAATCAGATGAAGAGATGGAAGTGCCAAACAACCCTACAAGGGAAGAAGAAGGTGGTACAAGTGAAGAAGAGGAAGAACAGTATGAAGAAGATGAGAGTGATTCAGAGTTCTATGATAGTGATTATGATGATTTCGATGGTGATGATGACATGTATGAAGCACATGTTGACAAGGATGTTAATGATCACAATGAGCCAAATGTGGTACATGAAGAAGAAGATGATGTTGGGCTTGATCATGAAGATTTGAGGTTGACAAGAGAGCAAGAGCAAGAGCAAGAGCAAGAGCTGAAGTTCAAATTTAGTGTGTTCAATTCAGAAGTTGATATGGAACATCCTCAATTCAAAGCAGGCATGGTGTTTGACTCTATGAAAGAGATTAGAAATGCCATCAAAGCCTATAGCATAAAAGAAAGGGTGAAGTTTGAAAAAATAAGGAATGAGTCCAAAAGAATTCATGAAGTGTGCAAAGGAAAATGCCCCACTGGTGTCTGCACTTGGTTCTTGAAAGCCGCTGAAGATAACATGACAGAAGCTATTGTTGTCCAGGAATATTATGAGAAACATAGGTGTGAGAGAGTTTGGGAGCTGAGGGCTTTGACAACTTCATTTCTGACTAACTACTTCATGGATGAGTTTAGAGACAACCAGAAAATGGATATTCAGACATTTGCAACAAAAATACAGAGAAAGTTCAACATGTGTCCTAATAGGTGGAAATTAAGAAGAGAAAGAAAGGAAGCATTGACTAAGATTCATGGTGACGAGGCACTACAATTCAGCTTGCTATGTGACTATGGACAAGAGTTGAGGACAAGGAATCCTGGTTCTAAGTTCTTCTTAACCACTAATCAAACTACTGTTGATGGAGTAGTAAAGGAGCACTTAGCTACATTGTACTGGTCATTTGATGCTTGCAAGAGAGGTTTTCTAGAAGGGTGCAGACCATTAATTTGCATTTATGGGTGTCATATAAAAACAAGGTACAAAGGAGTATTGCTCACTGCAGTTGGAATTGATCCAAATGACTGCATTTTCCCTATAACAATGGGATTGTAGAGGTGGTGTGCACAAGTTCATGGAAGTGGTTTTTGAGCACATTAAGAGATGATCTTAACATTACAAACAAATCTCATTTTACAGTTATGAGTGACAAGAAGAAAGTAATTCCTATTCCTTCCTCTCTGTTATTTTTTCCTCAAGTTTTTGTTATTCCTAATCTTAACTCTATATTTATTCCATTAATTAGGGACTTATTAAGGCAGTCCAAATTGTGTTTCCTGATGCTAAGCACAGATTTTGTGTTAGAAACTTGTATCAAAATTTCCATAAGAAACATAAGGGAAAACCACTCAAGAATGATTTATAGGCAATAGCTAGATCAACATGCATACCTTCTTGACATAGAAACATGAAGAAGTTGGAAGCTGACAGTGAAAAGGCATATAAGTGGGTTGAGGAGCTGCAATCAAACACATGGATAAAGGCATTTTTCAGTGATTTTCCAAAATGTGACATGCTTCTCAATAATCATTCCGAAGTGTTCAATAGGTAAAACAATTAACTTGATTCTTTGATTCCATGTAAATGAAAACACATCACTCTAAATGATTTATTTCATTGTCATTCAATCATTTGCAGCTACATTCTGGATGAAAGGGAAATGCCTATGATATCTATGCTAGAAAACATGTTCTACAAAATTATGCATAGAATTGTTGGCAAAAATAAGGAGGCAGAGAAATGGCCTGGTAGGATCTGTCCAAAAATAAAGAAGAAATTGGATAAGTTCACTGATTGGAGTGCTAACATACCTTTCATGAATGCTGGTGGAGGAATATTCAAAGTCACATCTACAGAATTTGAAGGAGGATATTGTGCGGATCTGAAAGCAAGGACATGTGACTACAGGAGATGGAAATTATCTAGTATACCTTGCCACCATGCCATTGCATGCTGTAGAGAAGATAGAATTGATCCAGAGAGTCTTTTCCATTCTGGCTACTCCATTGAGACACACAATAAGGCATATTCCTACAACTTGTATCCACTAAGAGATAGGTGACATTGGGAGAAGCAAGATATCCCAGTTATTCATCCACCACTATTCACAAAAGTTATGGGGAGGCCAAAGAAAAACAGGAGGAAAACACCAGAGGAGGTCCAGAAAAAAGGTACTACAAAGATTACCAACGCAGGCATGAAAATGCATTGTTCAATATGTGGGCATGACAGCCACAATAAAAGAGGCCATGCTAAATATATGGAACAACAGGAAAATATCTTGCCTCTCCAAGATAACCAAATTTTAGATGAGAATGGAGATATTAATATTCCTGACATTGAGAAGGTAGCTAACAATTCTTTTGAAATCATATTCTGTTTTTATCATTAAATTAGCTAAAAATTCAATGTGTCTTGCAGCATATTTATCAAGTTCCTCCAAATCCTACAATGGATCCAGAACATCAAGCTCATATGATGGTTTATATGATGGGCCAGGAGGTTTACTTTGCTGAATTATATAGTAAAATGTACAACATATTGTTCATATGCTTTTGCTTGAACTATAATTAACTCATATTGTCTATTACATGCAGGAAGCTGCAAATGTGCCACTCCCCAGATCCAATGATCCATTGCCTAAGATTAGTGATTTTGTTGTTGATGCAAGGGATGCCATGCCCGCTCCAAGAGTTACTACATCACAAACCAGAGGAAACTTGAGGGGAAGAGGTAGAGGGAACATTTCTGCACCAACAGGAAAGAAGGCCAAGATCACTAAGGTTGCTGGAGAAACTAGAAGAGGCATAGGAAACTTTTCTGCACCAGCAAGAAAGAAAGCCAAGGTTGCTACAGAAAGTAGTGCTGCTATAGGAAGAGGTCAAGGAGAAAGTAGTGCTGCTACAAGTAGAGGTGAAAGAGGAAGAAGAGGGTACAACACAGGTCCAGGATCACTCTACCATATGTGTTTTGGTGATGACTTGGAAAGATCAGTGCTGCCAGACCTAAATAAAGCTACTGATGAACAAGAAGAAGTTCCCGTGAGTCAGAGTGCTCCCTAGTGAGAAAGTTATGTGCTGAACAATTTAGCAAATAAATTTAAATAATGTAATTGCCACCCATGTTCATGGCTGAACTCATTTGTTGCTGTCACAATTCAAACCTTCATGGATATCAACATATTTTAGTTGCTGTCATTATTCTTGTGTTGCTTTCATTGTTGATATCAAAATTCAGTTTACATGACAAAATTCAGTTGTTGCTGTCATTATAGCCACCATTTTTTCCTTGATGTTTACCAAACGGTTGCAACATTTCATACTCTCCAAAATGCAACTACACCATCTCCAAATCCTACATACTACCAACTCCTACATACTACTACATACTACCACTGCTGCAATCTACATTCAGTTCAGTAACTACAAGCTAGAATGTACATACTACTTGTTCAGTGAACTGACCTACATCTCCAAAAGGGAACCATATGATCCATTCTCCTCCTTCTGCTACTCCATCTTCTGATTCTTCTACTTGTTTGTAGCAATCTACCCATCTCCAAAAGGCACCATCTGATTCATTCTTCTAGATCAACAAGTCCACCTTGTGCTTCTCCTACTTGGGTGCAGTAGTACCCAGGAATGTGAATAGGATTCACTCTTGGGATCCATGACTTTCGCAGACAAAATCTAGGAGGTGGCTTTCCTACATATGGCTCCAACAGATGCTCAAACTCTTGCTTCGACATAAACTCAAAACATATCTTCTTCTCTCCAACAAACTTGCTAATCCTTATTAGCTCAGACATCTCCGAAATGGATCCAGCCGCTGCCGCGTGACGCTTTATATACTCCAATGTGCACGATTTGACCTCTAACATCACCCTGCACTTGAACTCGAAATCCATCCGAATGACGAACTCACTGCCTCGGCGCCTCAACTCCGTCCCCATCAAGAGGAGCTCTTCTAGACTGCTAGGATACTTCAAGTCCTCCTTCGACGCTATCCTCCGTACGCCGTACGCGGCCTCCGTACGCCGCACATATCCAGCAAAGCCGCGCCGCCTCCTCCTCCGTATGGATGTTGTCAGCCATATCCAGCAAAGCCGCCGTCGCCTCGTCTGTATGCCGCACATTTGCTGGTGCTAGCTGCAAGTACCAAATATTCTCAACCTCTTTCGAGCTGGGGAGGAGCGGAGAGGGGATGAGGAGGCGAGGAGATGAAGCACGCGTGGACATGGATGACAGAATCAGAGGAGGACGCGAGGGGGAGGAGGGGCGACCACGATTTCTGTGGATGCGACGGCGGAGGGATGGACATGATCTTCATCCACCTGATTCAGAGCAGCGGGGATGGGGAGGAAGTGGTGGCGGAGTCGGCGGGGGTGGGTACTGCGGGGATAGGGAAGCGGAGGTGGGGATGGGGATGGTAGCGTCATGGAGGGGGATGACGACGTTGTCGAGGGGAACGACGGCCGACAGAGCCGGAAGGGTGTACGAGTGGATAAGGCATGTAGTAATTAGTACTTGTTTGTAAATAAGAAATTTTACAGGGGGTTCGAGGGGAACCCAGGCGTGTGGCTTTTTGCCACCCTGGCTGCCAGCGTGTCCCATTCAAACAGCTTTGGACCAAATAGTTCCGGGTAGACAACGTTTTGTATGGTGGGTTAAAGTTTTAAAATGTTTTGTATGAGTTTGCTCCGACATGACAACGTTTTGTACCTCCAGCGCAAATACCTCTTAATCTTACCATCTAACTATTGTGTAAGTCCTGATGTTCAAATTTAGATTTCTCATATCTTCGATAGAAAAATAATGTGACTGTTCTCCTTGTATCCGATGATTATTAAGCGACCAGAGCAATCATAAATTATTTATACAATGGTCCAGTGTACTCTTGTACTTATTTAATTCTATCACTATGATCTATTCGTTCTCGCATTTATTTCTTTGTCATCGTCTTGCCCTGTAGGTTGTACCATCGCAAGCAGATTGTTGAAACAACAATGTTAATGCAAGTATATCTTTGCAAAATGATCTGAATCAGTGACCTAGAGTTAATTGTTTTCAATCAGGTATCAATACATCCTCCTACTACAACTGTGATTTTATGGGCAAAGACGACACCATCACAGAATATTTCTGTTACATTTTAGTTTCTTGTGTCATCTGGAAACTACTTCTCTAATTCAAACTGTAAATATGTGGTTTCTCAAATGTCATTTTCTACCTTCTTATTTGTGTCTATCAGATTCAAGTTGTGTTTAGGGCAGTAAGAGCAACTGTTTCATTTCTTTCCGTATTAGTCAAATCAGCTATCGCATAAATGTTACTACCACTTCATTACTAGAGATTTTGAAGTGCTAGGTTCTAATTTCTAAAAAAAATGCTAGGTTCTTGTTTCCTGATGTTTGAATCTTGGGTAATAAAACTTTTGCGTTATACCTGATGGGAGAATGTTTAAGCACTTTAGACATACTAATTGATGGTAAAGATATTATGCTAGAAACTGTAGTTTTCACTTGGCTACACACACTTTTTTTATTTGTGGAATATGTATATTTAACTGTCTTATAGTCTAGGACTTCTGCGGTTCCTGAAGTTGCAGAATATTTGTACTTCTATGTCAATATATATCTAGCAACATTATTTACTGTTTAATGTTATCTTTGTTCTTCTGAGTTTTGATGCCTTCAGAAGGCTGGCAGGGCGTTCCAGATTTAAAACATGCAGAAAAGAAATCTTGTTTGTGGGCAAGTAAAAACACCTTATTTTTGTTTACAATGTACAAAGGAAATCTAGGTGCGTGTATATCTGTACCATATAGCCCTATATGCATGTGAAAGTGAACTCTAGAAGATCTTTAATTTGTACCAGCACAGCTTGTCCCTATATGCATGAGGATTTTAGTATTTTGTTGTGATCAAGGACATACATGTTCTTAGTGCTATCCAGTGTGGTTTAGTGATAAACTGATGATACGTGATCAAATAAAAGATTTTGTTAGTAGTATGTCTTTTTTAGTCAGAACTTGTTTGTCCCGGTCAAACATTCTGTGCACTTATTAGCATGGTTTTTAACTGTAACAGTGTTCAGCTTTTGCACATCTTTTTTATGTTCTCAACCCAGATTTCTAATCATTTCATGGTCTTGAATTAGTCTCTATTATAGAAGTGAAACAAGCAAAATTTCTTCAGAGCAAGGCAACATACAGAAAGAACTATTCATTTTTTTCCGGTGGGGATTATGTTGGCTTCACTTTTTCAGATAGATCATGGAAGTGTCCGTGCATCTCACATCATGCAACTGATGGAATTGGAGTCAGGAAATATCATCGCACGTGCCGATAAGATCGATGCAATCCAGGCATGTAATCTTGATGCAAACCTCTTCCGCAAGGATATGAGTTTGGTAGCTGATGGGAGTAGACTAAGGAATACCAATTTTGGACACGCAAGACGATAACCGTTGCTACAGGGAGACGAGCAAGAGTGTGACAGGTTCTTTGATTATCTTCGATACGACTGTTGGTACAGAGCTTTGCTGCACCTTTGATTCAGTGCTATATACTGTACATTCTTATCTGAAGAAGCTAGGGCGCTTAACTGGGTTTCTTCTTCATTATGACATGTCTTTTTCAGCCTTTGTTTCTTTGGCAACTCATTTTCATTCATTTTGAATACGGTTCCATTGTTTCAAGCAAAGTGAGGGCAACTTAATGTATTCCCAATGTGAGTTCACGGTAAATAGTTGTCAAAGAAGAAATCAAACTATTTTAATCTTACCTAGCTATCTATTTCTCCGTGTGTACTTGAGCAATAGCCCAAGGAACTCAGATCCTCTTATGTATGTTAGCTTGTTGTGGGATCAATGACATGTGGACCCTTCTTACGGCGTATTATAGATTATATATTTCCCCTACTTTTTTGAACGATTTTGAAATGGGAAGGCAAAGATATATCTGATGTAATATATGTGTTCAATACCAACTGATCAACAAGTGCATGGACATGCTTATATCTGTGCGGTTTTGAAATTTCTGAAAAGCTCTCATTAAACAATATGATTTCCTTGGTTGTAACGTGCATTGACAAATGAAATCCCGACAGACACTTAACATAATTCAAGAATATTTTTCCATGTTACATGATAGCATAAATAATCACATGACTAATACTCCCTCCGTTTTAAAATACGTCTACATAAAAGAAGTCTAGATACGTTTGCTTTATAAAGCTAAAATATCTTATATTTTAAAACAGAGGGAGCAGTTGTTAAATGCTAGACCCACAATAATTTTTGACATGTCAAATAAAAAGAATAGCATTAATGATCACATGCAATTACTTGTTAGATGCTAGCAGAAAATGCACGTGCAAACTTACAAGTCTAATTCAACCGTAGGCAGGAACCAAGTGCTTAGGGCATCTCTAGGGCACGACCATCGGGTTCGAGATGGTCCGAGCATGTTCACATAGACAGGAGGACAAGTCGTGCATGCTCCAATGGCACGATCCAAACGGACGACGTGCCCGACGTGATCCACCTGTCCACCAATTTAGGGCACGAATGCGTCGGGCTGAATGCGTCATGGACTACACATATCTGGATGTCGATCGATGGAGCCCTTATGTAAGTGGCACATTAATTTGATAACTCTTTTCCATAAGAACTACATCTAATTAGACTAAAGTACGACGACCTCTACTCCTAGCCATCCTGTGCCCTAGTCGACGCGTCTAGTCCTCGCTACCGGTGTGGCCGGAGGCCCTAGCTCCGCCGGTGTGACCGGAGTATCCGTCGTCGATTGCGATGCGTGCCTTAAAGATGGCGTTGCATGACGGTTGCTTGGTGGCGTTCTATGCTGGCAAGATTGCGACGGTTCGCGACGTCATCATCGCCCATTCGCCCTCTCCTGCTCGTCGGCCCGGCGAGATAACACCGCTTCCATCTCTGTCGTCCAGTGGTCCTTCCTCTCCTATGCCACCCGCTCGGCCTCTTCCTCATGTGTTGGGCCACACAGAGATAAACAAAAAAAACCTACACGGTGTTCCCAAGATCTATCCGAGGTAGAAGTTCACGATGATTACCACTAGATGCGTAGGTGCATATTATAGGTGAAGCGCCTCTATTGATGCACTGTAGTCCCACGATCCGATGTGAGGATCGTAGAACCTCTGCTGGTATCCACACGTATGAGGAGGAGCGCTGGCGGTGCACTACTAGGTCCAGTATGATGGCTGGGCTAAAATAGAGCTAGGGTTTTCAATGTATGAAATGGTTTGATCGTGCCCTTTGGGCATCCCGTGGCCCATTATATATAGGAAGTGGTGGTGGGCTTCACAACACTTGTGGACCATCCACTAAACACCCATTCTGGTCACCGCGAGTCTAACTCACTAACCCAGTATGTGTCTAGTTCGGGTCCAACCTGAACGACATAATTTTAGTCGGGTTCACACCTGGCTCGCTCCCGCTTTTAAGTGTGTGATCCTGCAGGCTCATGGCGACTTGGACACGATTTGAGTCTGACTCATAATCGATCAATCGGTAGCTGCTCTTAGCAAAAGGTGCTGACTCCCAAGTACCATAGAGTGACGCCATACCTTTGAATGTGACTTATGTCAGAGTCCCTTTGCCCCACGATATACCTTGTCAAGCTATAGGAGAATAATTCATCATACTAACGCTTAGTAGATCGCCTCGGTTAACACTTAACCGAGTCACGCATGCCCATGCTTTCCGAATCATACCAACCAAGAGGGACCAGAGAATATCTCTGCAATCGGAGGGGCAAAATCTTATCTTGATTATCCACATCACATAGCTTGATTGTCAGCCGACCTAAACTCTGCCTTTATAACTGTCTTCTGATGGAACATCGTTTGACAAAACCTAAGTTGGTGATGTAGGGTTCGTAGCATGGAAAACAAGTAATTTCTATCGCATGAACACACAAAACCAAGATCTAATCTATGGCAAAGCCAGGATCTAATCTATGAAATCAGTGCAAAGAGATTGTAGAGAACTAACCCTCGTAGATCCAAAGTGTTAACAATATTAGATCTCGTGGTTGATGTATTTGATCACTTGCCGATCTCAAGATCGTGTAAACGATTCTTTTGGCGCTGCGTTCTGGCAGCGCTTCCGCAGTTGGTCACACGTACGGAGTTGATGAAGACCTTCCTCTCCCGGTTCCAGCAGGGCAGCGGAGGTAGTACATCTCCTCGGAATTCCAATAGCACGATGTTGTGGTGGTGGTGGTGGAGGAGGGAAGATTTCTGCAGGGCTTCGCCTAAGCCGGAGCAGGACGATGGAGAAGAGAGAGGGGTGCGACAGCTATGGTTTATGTGCCAGGGCAAGGGGTGTGTGGGGTGATCCCCCAACCCTCCTTATATAGGTGGGGGAGCGGCCGACCAAGGGTTCCTAGACCTAGCCGTGTCCTCCCTAACTCGGCTAGCAAGGGGAGTGACATGGATATGCCCTACGGGTACCTCACATTAGTATACCTAGTCCAGCCCAGTGAAGGCCCACACGAAGACTTGTTGCTAACGTGAAGCCCAGGGAGACTCTGGATGGCCCAAGCCCGGTAGAAGTTCAACTCCTTGGAGAACACAGCTAAGCTGTAGATATAAAATTCAAGGGTGAAACCCTAACTTGTAACCGATTCGGCCTACCCGAGACCTGGCCTCACCATGTAAAGGCCAGGAGGGCACGACGAGGAGGATCTCTCCAACTCATACACACACCTCACGCCAGATTGCATCTGCGCACCCCCTGTAACCTTCGGTTCCACCGTCAATCAAGAACAGACAAGAAGGACTAGGGTTTTCCCTTCGAGGGCCTGAACCTAGGTAAATATCGTGTCCCCTTGCTGCATGTCTGTTAACCATCTCGTGATCTCTAGCATCCCCATCTTCTCCAAACCCAAGTCCATAACAATGGGCATTGATGCGTCGAACTCTCATCAATTGGCGCTGTTTGTGGGAACTGGGGACGCTGATCGTGCGATCGTGACGGTTCCTCGACAACAGAGAATCACCTCCTCTTAGGTGCCCTCTACTTCACTGCCCACTCCCCGGCCACTCGCAAGGATTTCGACTCCGTAGGAGACGGAGTCGAGATGCTGTTCGGGAGCTTCTGCTTCCAGGTGGGCAAGATCGGCACCCTGTGCCTCCTAGAGCGGGTGCCACCTCCGTCGATCAGGCCCGCCTCAGGGTGCCACCAATTGGTGCCTTGTGCACATCGTCGCTGACAATCGAAGCTGCAACTCCGACCTCTTCTGCCCTTCTACAGAGGAAGGAACCTACGATTCCGGATCCGAAAGCTGTGGGAGTAACGATCTCCTCCATCACTACATGTGCACGGCCATCCACAATGGCAACATCGACGACGGCGCCGATCCACCAAATCCCCCTCCCAACCCGCTGGCTGGGAATGGAGGAAACAGACAACCCCTGCCCAATTCCAATGGGAACAGGGCACCCAAAAACACTGAGGGTATAAACCGTGTTCGCAACGAGATCAACCTCAGGAACGAGGAGTGGGAGAGGGTGCGCGAAGCTATGCGAGGCACCAACACTCTACCAATTGATGCCCCTCGCGACATGATGATGGGCTACCACTGGATCCTCATCGAGGAGCACAATCAACAAATCAAGCAGCAAAACAAGATCGATCAGCGCAGGCGAGCGGCTGATGAGTCGAGCATGCGGCGAGCTGCGCTCTCTGCCGGCGGCTCTACCTCGAAGGGCTACGACGGCCGCAAGTATCGCTCGCGCATGGAATGCATGGATCCTGCCACATGGCGCGAGGCCACCAAGGCACTCGACATGTCCTTCATGATGATGGACTCATAGGGCAATATGATGCCCAAAACACCGCAAGACGCGGTCATGGCAGCCACCACCTACCTGGCATCAAAACCGCCACCGGCGGGAGACCCACGGTATGCAATCCACAAATCTATGATTGCAGGTCTTAGACTTGTCGGAGCTGCGCTCCATGATGAAGCAGCCACAGAGCCAAAGAAAAAGGCCACGGTAAAATTCACCCGAAGCCGCACACCCTCATCCGACGAGGAAGAGCATGACCTACCGCAATGCCGCCACATCCCACGACACAGGAACCAGAACTATGATGCTCGCAATGAGCTCGCGCGGCGCAAGATTGACAAGTCACGCGCAAAACACGCGTGCTCCATGGAGTCCAAAGATGAGGACACAGAGCTGTGCGGTGCCAGGTGCTTCAGCACGGCCGTACGAAAATCACGGATGCCTAAGGGCTTCAAGCTTCCTTCGGACAACCCGAAGTTCGACGACGTGCAAGAGCCAAATATCTGGCTCAACGACCATCTGTCGTTAGTCAAACTCCACGGCGGGAGTAAAAGCACAGCCATGCAATGCCTTCAGCTGTAGCTGATGGGCGTAGCTAGAGCCTGACTCAACAGCCTCCCCTTCGGATCCATTCGCAGCTGGGAAAAGCTGGCATACTGCTTCATCCTCAACTTCAAAGGCACCAGCAAAAGATCGGCTTCAATCGAGGACCTACGCACCTGTTTCCAACGGTCCAACGAGTCCATCCGCTCGTACATACATCGTTGGTCCGTCATCAAGAACTCCACAAAGAACATCTCAAAGGAAAGGGCAATCGACGCCTTCAATGGCAGCGTATGGCGCCGTGAATTCAGAGAGGATATGGGGCGCGTCAAGCTCAAAACCATCGATCACCTCATGGACATCTACAATCGCTGGGCCGATGGCGAGGATGCCGTCAACCGAACACGTTCGGCTGACTAGTGTAGGGGTTCTTAGCATGGAAAACAAAAAAATTCTACAACATGAACACACACAAGCCAAGATCTATCTATTAGATTGTAGCAACGAGTTGATAGATTACTCACCCTTTAAGATTCCAGCGGTTAACGAGAGCAGATTCTCGTGGGTGATGTAGTCGTTCACTTGCCGATCTCAAGATCGCGTAGGCGATCCTTCCGGCACCGTGTTCCGGCAGCGCTCCCGCAGTCGGTCACACGTTCGGTACTCGATGAAGACCTTCCTCTCCCTTGTTCCAGAAGGCAGCAGAGGTTGTAGCTCTCTCCTCGCGATTCCGGTAGCATGACAGCATGGTGTCGGAGTTTAGAGGGGAGATCCTGCAGGGCTTCGCCTAAGCCGGAGCGAGTATGGTGGAGTAGAAGAGGGTCTTGGCGATCTAGGGTTTAGAGGAAGCCAAGGGGGTGGTTTGGCCGGCGGCTAGGGCAAGAGGATGCCCCAAGTCGGTGGCTTGGGAGGAGGGCTCTAGGGCGGCGACGACTTGGGTGGTGGCCGACGGCTAGGGCTTGAAGGTGTGGGGCAAGGGGGCACCCCTCCCCTCTATTTATGAGAGGGAGGGCGGCAAGGGGGAGGGAATCCTCCCCCAAGTCCAATTCATGTGTGCGGCGGCAAGGGGAGGGAGGATTCCTTCCCTAGGTAGGAATCGTTCCCTCCCTCCACTTGGAAATATTGTCCCAGTTTGACTTTTTCAAACTGGCTTTTTGACTTTCAATTTAGAGTGTTATTTCTCTGTTCCAAGTGTCCAGCCAAGTGACTTGGGACATGAAGCAACCATTCCACTTTGTCATGACACATCCATGTACCCTTCCCCCTCCAGATTGGTGAACCTTCTAGACCCTTCTAAAACATTCCGGTGAAATCACCGGAACCATTCCCGAACTCCGGAATTGGACTTTCCTTATATGAATCTTATTCTCTGGAACATTCCATATCTCCTCGTGATATCCCGGATCCCATCCGAGACTCCAAACAACATCCAGTCTTCTTACTCACATTCCATATCTACTAAACAACATCGAATTCTTAAGTGTGTCTCCCTACTGTTCGTGAATTATGCAGACATGACCGAGACTCTTATCCGATCAATAACCAATAGAGGAATCTGGAAATTCATATGTCTCCCACATATTTCTATGATTACTTTGTGATCAAATGACTTCTAGACCCTTCTAGAACATTCCGGTGAAATCACCGGAACCATTCCCGAACTCCGGAATTGGACTTTCCTTATATGAATCTTATTCTCTGGAACATTCCATATCTCCTCGTCATATCCGGATCCCATCCGAGACTCCAAACAACATCCAGTCTTCTTACTCACATTCCATATCTACTAAACAACATCAAATTCTTAAGTGTGTCTCCCTACTGTTCGTGAATTATGCATACATGACCGAGACTCTTATCCGATCAATAACCAATAGAGGAATCTGGAAATTCATATGGCTCCCACATATTTCTATGATTACTTTGTGATCAAATGAACCATTTACATACGATACCAATTTCCCTTTGTCTCACGATATTTTACTTATCAGAGGTATGATCATCGACATCTCTGCATACCTAGTTCAACCTCTTTACCGATACGTACTCTTTACTCGTTCCTGTGATATGTGATCCCTTGTGAGCTAGGCACATGCTTCCAAGCTAATTGGATGACATTCCATAGAGAGGTCCTAGAGTATATCTATCTGTCATATGGATGGACAAATCCCACTCTTGATCTATGTGCCTCAACACATACTTTCCGAACACTCAATGCCACCTTTATAACCACCCAGTTATGAAGCGATGTTTGATGAAATCAAAGCATCCATCCGGTGATGGTGATTAGAATGATCTCATGGTCGAAGGAATTAGGTTACTATGTATCTAAAAGCTCATAGCAATTGAACTATTGAAATGACTTGATCTTTATGGTACGCTTATCTATAGGAGTATGTCCATCACACCATTCTCCTAATGATATGACCTTGTTGTTAATAACAACTCAATGTTCATCATTAGGAAACCATGATCATCTATTAACCAACAAGATAGTATTACAAAGAGGCTTTACTAGGGACTCTAACAAGTTTACAAATCACATAAGTATTAATGTTTCCGGTTAATATAGTTATAGCATGAATGTAAACATTTATCATAAACACAAAGATATAATAATAACTAATTTTATTATTGCCTCTAGGGCATATCTCCAACAGTCTCCCACTTGCACTAGATTCAACTAATCTAGATCACATGGTAATATACCGAACACCCATGGCGTTTTGGTGCTAGTCATGTTTTGCCCTCGGGAGAGGTTTAGTCAACGGATCATCCACATTCAGATATGTGTGTACTTTGCAAATCTTTATGTCACCATCTTGGACGTGCTCTCGAATAGCGTGAAAACGTAGCTTGATATGCTTCATCTTCTTGTGTGACCTTGGTTCTTGCGCATTGGCTATGGCGCCCATGTTATCACAGTAGATAGACATTGGGTCCAGCGCACTGGGAACCACACCGAGCTCCTTAATGAACTCCTTCATCCATATCGCCTCTTGTGAAGCCTCCGAAGTAGATATGTATTCCGATTCAGTTGAAGATCTCGCCACAACGCTTTGCTTTGGACTCCTCCAGCTCACTGCTGCACCATTCAAAGTAAATATGTATCCAAATTGAGATTTAGAATCACCCGGATCGGTGTTCCAACTAGCATTGGTGTAACCATTAACAATGAGTTGTTCATCACCTCCATAATAAAGAACCATATCCTTAGTTCTTCTCAGGTACTTAAGGATGTTTTTGACAGCTATCCAATGATCCACCCCTGGATCACTTTGATATCTGCTAGTCAAACTAACAACATATGCAATGTCGGGTCTAGTACATAGCATGGTATACATGATAGATCCTATGGCTGAGGCATAGGGAGTATTACTCATCCTCTCTCTATCTTCTGCCGTAGCGGGACTTTGAGTATTACTCAAGGTCGTATTGGGCAACATGGGAAAGAACCCTTTCTTGATATCTTCCATTCCAAACCTCTTTAGAACTTTTTCCAAATATGTACTCTGTGACAACGATATTAGGCCTCTCGATCTATCTCTATAAATCTTTATGCCTAATATGTAAGCAGCTTCACCAAGATCCTTCATTGAAAAACTATTATTCAAATAATCTTTGACACTTTTAAGAAGGTCTACATTATTCCCAATCAACAATATGTCGTCCACATATAGTACTAGGAATTCTACAAAGCTCCCACTCACTTTCTTGTAAATACAAGCTTCTTTGTATAAAACCAAAACTTTTGATCACCTTATCTAAACGTTGATTCCAACTTCGGGATGCTTGCTTCAATCCATAAATGGACCGTTGAAGTTTGCATACCTTGTTAGCATCTTTAGATCGATAAAACCTTTGGGTTGTACCATATACAACTCTTCATCAATGTATCAATTGAGGAACGTTGTTTTGACATCCATCTGCCATATCTCATAATCATAATATGCAGCGATTGCTAACAAAATCCTCACAGACTTTAGCTTCGCTACCGGTGTGGAAGTCTCATCGTAGTCAACTCCTTGAATTTGTCGAAACCCTTTTGCGACAAGTCAAGCTTTATAGACGGTTACATTACCATCAGCATCTGTTTTCTTCTTGAAAATCCATTTGTTCTCGACAGCCTTTCGGCCATCCGGTAAGTCCACCAAAGTCCATAGTTGGTTTTAGTACATGGATCCAATCTCAGATTTCATGGCTTCTTGCCATTTATTGGAATATGGGCTCATCATCTCTTCCTGATATGTCGCAGGGTCGTCGGTGTTGTCCACCAACATGTCACTCATAACGGGATCATACCAATTGGGAGTGGTACGAGTCCTCGTCGACCTGCGAGGTTCCATAGTAACTTCGACCGAAGTTTCATGATCACCATCATTAGCTTCCTCTCTTATTGGTGTAGGCACTACAGGAACTTCTTCCGGTGCTGTGCTAACCTCAAATCCGTGACAAGGTTCGACAACCTCATCGAGTTCTACTTCCCATCCCATCACTTCTTTCAAGAGAAACTACTTCTCTAGAAAGGATCCATTCTTGGCAACGAAGATTTTGCCTTTGGATCTATGATAGAAGGTATACCCAATAGTTTCCTTCGGGTATCCTATGAAGACGCATTTTGCCGCTTTGGGTTCAAGCTTGTCGGGCTGTAACTTCTTTACATAAGCTTCGCAACCCCAAACTTTAAGGAATGACAATTTAGGTTTCTTTCCAAACCATAATTCATACGGTGTCGTTTCAACTGATTTAGATGGTGCCCTATTTAAAGTGAATGTTGTTGTTTCCAATGCATAACCCCAAAACGACAAAGCTAAATATGTAAGTGACATCATAGAACGAACCATATCTAATAGAGTTCGATTACGATGTTTGGACACACCATTACATTATGGTGTTCCCGGCGGTGTCAATTGTGAAAGTATTCTGCATTTCTTCAAATGCTCGCCAAAATTGTAACTTATATATTCACCTCCATGATTAGATCAAAAAACTTAATCTTCTTGTTATGTTGATTCTCTACTTCGCTTTGAAATTCCTTAAACTTCTCGAAAGTTTCGGAATTATGTTTCATGAAATAGATATACCCATATCTACTCAAGTCATCCGTGAAAGTAAGAACACAACGATAACCACCGTGCGATGCTACACTCATCGGGCCACACACATCGGTATGTATGATTTCCAACAAGTCTGTAGCTTGCTCCATCGTACCAGAAAATGGAGTCTTAGTAATTTTTTCCATTAGACATGCTTCACATCTTTCAAGTGATTCGAAATCAAGTGATTCAAGAAGTCCATAGGAATGGAGTTTCTTCAGACGCTTCACTCCAAGGTGACCAAGACGACAGTGCCACATGTGTGTAGAATTATCATTCAATTTCAAATGTTTAGGTTCTATGTTATGAACATGTGTATCATTACTATAGAGATTCAATAAAAAATAGACCATCTATCAACGGTGCATGACCATAAAAGATATTACTCATATAAATCAAACAACCCTTATTCTCGGACTTAAACAAGTAACCGTCTCGCAATAAAAAAGATCCCAATATAATGTTCATGCTCAACGCAGGCACCAATTAACAATTATTTAAGTATAAAACTAATCCCGATGGTAGATGAAGAGGGAGTGTGCCGACCGCGACCACATCAACCTTTGATATGTTTCCAACACGCATCGTCACCTCGTCTTTCACTAGTCTCCGTTTATTCTGCAGCACCTGTTTCGAGTTATAAATATGAGCAACCAAACTAGTATCAAATACCCAGGAACTACTACGATTACTAGAAAGATACACATCAATAACATGTATATCAGATATACCTTTCTTCTTGATGTTGCTATTCCTTAGACCCACCAAGTACTTGGGGCAATTCCGCTTCCAGTGACCTTCTCCCTTGCAGTAAAAGCACTCAGTATCAGGCTTAGGCGCAACCTTGGTCTTCTTCGCCGGCCGGTAGCTTTCTTACCGCCCTTCTTGAAGTTTCCCTTTTTCTTAGGCTTGCCTTGCTTCTTGAAATTTGTGGTCTTATTGACCATCAACACTTGGTGCTCTTTCTTGATCACCACTCCGCAGACTTCAACATAGAGAAGAGTTCTGGCAATGTCTTGTCCATGCGCTGCATGTTGTAGTTCATCACAAAGTTCTTGTAACTTGGTGGTAGTGATTGGAGGACATGATGAATCCCCAACACATTAGGAATTATTATGCCCAAGCTCTGGAGCTTATTAGAATGACCAGACATCTTAAGCACATGCTCACTAACGGAGCTGCCCTCTTCCATCTTGCAGTTAAAGAACTTTTTAGAAGATTCATAACTCTCAACTGCCGTGTGAGCCTCAAATGTCATTTTGAGTTCATGGACAATATCATGTGGGTCAAATTTCTCAAACCTCTTTTGAAGCTTCGATTCCAAACCATACAATATAGCACACTGAATTGTGGAGTATTGATTCTTCCGAGTACGGAAAACATTTTTCTCATCATCGGTAGTATCTTCTGCAGGTTGGTCACCCAACGGTGCATCCAGCACATAGGTCAACTGACCAGCATTGATGCCAATCCTCAAATTGCGGAACCAATCCGCGAAGTTGCTTCCATGGTTCTTCAACTTTTCTTTCTCTAGAAATGCATTAAAATTGATTGCAGAGGCCGCCATTGATCTACAACATATTTGCAATAGTTTAGACTAAGTTTCTGACAAATTGAGTCCTAATTAATAGTTAAATTAATCTAGGTGAACTCCCACTCAAAAAAATATCCCTCAAATTGTTTTAGTGATCACACAAACCAAATCCACTACATCAAGTCCGATCATAATGAGACATAATGTAGTTTCAAAGGAGAACAATCAACATGTTCATCATATCTGCTATATGATCATGCTTTACCTTTCGTTGATCCGTGTTCTGAGACCATGTCTGTACATGCTAGGCTCGTCAAGATTAACCTTAGTTTCTGCATGAGCAAATATGGCTTGCTCCTGTTGTATGCACAGGTTGATTCTATCACACCCGATCATCACATGGTGCTTCGAAACGACGAGTCTTGGTAACGGTGCTAACTAAGGGTGAACACTTTACTTGATAATTTTGTGAGAGGGATCATCTTATAATGGTAACGTCGCGATCTAAGCAATACAAGATGCATAAAAGGATTAACATCACATGCAATTCAAAATATGTGATATGATATGGCCTTTCTTCTTGTGCTTCCGATCTACATCTTCAAGCACGAACATGATCTCCACCATCACCGGCATGGCACCAAGGTCAATGGCACCGCTCCATGGTTGTCGTCCACCAGCATCAACTATTACAACTACTTTGAATAATAGACACACAGGTCTTAATGAAATTAAAATACAACCATAAGGATCCCGCCGGTTGCTGACTTACAATAAGGAACATTGCATACATCGTATATAATCACAATCATGGCCATATCACATCATAGCACACCCCTGCAAAACAAAGTTAGACACCTCTAATTTTCTTTGCATATTTTACGTGGTTTGGGGCTTTCAATAAGTACCGTTCTAACCTACTAACAAGAACCACAACGTTGATGTTTGAACTATCAAGTGCCGGTCGTATATTGAATCTTTACTATGATGGGAGAGACAGACACCCGCAAAGCCACTTATGCAATACAAGTTGCATGTTGAGCGTGGAGCAAGTCTCATGAACGATGTCATGTAAGGTTAGCCTAGGCCGCTTAATCCCACCATACTGCAAGATGCAAAGTACACAAAAAGAAATTGATAATAATAGCACCACCGCCCACAATGACCATTGTGTTCTACTCATGCAACAGATTTACATATAGACACGGCTCTGATACCACTGTAGGGGTTCATAGCATGGAAAACAAAAAATTTCTACCGTATGAACACACACAAGCCAAGATCTATCTACTAGATTGCAGCAACGAGTTGATAGAGTACTCACCCTCGAATATTCCAAAGCAGTTAACGAGAGCATATTCTCGTGGGTGATGTAGTCGTTCACTTACCGATCTCAAAATCGCGTAGACGATCATTCCGGCGCCGCGTTCCGGCAGCGCTCCCGCAGTCGGCCACATGTTCGGTACTCGTTGAAGATCTTCCTCTCCCTTGTTCCAGCAGATAGCGGAGGTTATAGCTCTCTCCTCGCAATTCCAGCAGCACGATGCCGTGGCGTCGGACTTTAGAGGGGAGATCCTGCAGAAGCTTCGCCTAAGCCGGAGCGAGTATGGTGGAGTAGAAGAGGGCCTTGGAGATCTAAGGATTAGAGGGCGCCAAGAGGGTGGCGTGGTCGGCGGCTAGGGAAAGAGGATGCCCCAAGTTGGCGGCTTGGGAGGAGGGCTCTAGGGCGGCGACGACTTGGGTGGTGGCCGGCGGCTAGGGCTAGGAAGTGTGGGGCAAGGGGGCGCCCCCTCCCCTCTTTTTATGAGACGGAGGGGCGGCAAGGGGGAAGGAATCCTCCCCCAACTCCACTTCATGTGGCCGGAGGCAAGGGGAGGGAGGATTCCTTCCCTAGGTAGGAATCTTTCCCTCCCTCCACTTGGAAATATTGTCCTAGTTTGACTTTTTCAAACTGGCTTTTTGACTTTCAATTTAGAGTTTGATTTCTCTCTTTCAAGTGTCCAGCCAAGTGACCTAGGACATGATGAAACCATTCCACTTTGTCATGACACATCCATGTACACTTCCCCCTCCGGATTGGTGAACCTTCTAGACCCTTCTAGAACATTCCGGTGAAATCACCGGAACCATTCCCGAACTCTGGAATTGGACTTTCCTTATATGAATCTTATTCTCTAGACCATTCTGGATCTCCTCATGATATCCCGGATCCCATCCGATACTCTGAAAACATTCGTTCTTCTTAATCACATTCCATATCTACTAAATAACATCGAATCCTTAAGTGTGTCTCCCTATGGTTCGTGAATTATGCAGACATGACCGAGACTGTTCTCCGATCAATAACCAATAGAGAAATCTGGAAATTCATATGGATCCCACATATTTCTACGATTACTTTGCAATCGAATGAAACATTTACATATGATACCAATTTCCCTTTGTCTTGCGATATTTTACTTATCCGAGGTCTGATCGTCGGTATCTCTGCATACATAGTTCAACCTCATTAGCGATAAGTACTCTTTGCTCATTCCTATGATATGTGATCCCTTGTGAGCTAGTCAAATTCTTGCAAGTTAATTGAATGACATTCCACCGAGAGGGCCCAGAGTATATCTATTTTTCATATGGATGGACAAATCCCACTCTTGATCCATGTGCCTCAACACATACTTTCCGAACACTCAATGCCACCTTTATAAGCACCCAGTTACGAAGCAGTGTTTGATGACATCAAAGCATCCATCCGGTGATGGTTATTAGCATGATATCATGGTCGAAGAATTAGGTTACTATGTATGTGAAAGCTTATAGCAATTGAACTATTGAAATGACTTGATCTTTATGCTACGCTTATCTATAGGAGTATGTCCATCACACCATTCTCCTAATGATACGATCTTGTTGTTAATAACATCTCAATGTTCATGATCAGGAAACCATGATCATCTGTTAACCAACAAGCTAGTATTACAAAGAGGCTTTAATAGGGACTCTAACAAGTTTACAAATCACACACGTATTAATGTTTCCGGTTAATACAGTTATAGCATGAATGTAAACATTTATCACAAAAACAAAGATATAATAATAACTACTTTTATTATTGCCTCTAGGGCATATCTCCAACAAAGAGGACGACTTCGGCCGCATGCCTGATCGCGGCGGGAAAAGAAGATCGCGCGTCTATGACGAGCGCGAAGAGGTCGATATGGTCGCGGCTGGGAAACCGCAATAGCGTATATCGTGATAGCAACTACCGCAACGACGGGAGACCAACACAAACGTGGCGGCGCTGCAACCGTGATGACGAGCCATCCGCACTCGACAAACTATCGAGTCCGTGCACCATCCACTTCTATATCGATAAGCAGGATGGTGAAAGGAAGATTAAACACATGCTCAAGGACTGCAGAGAGTTCCAGAAACTCCATGAGGGCTACGCCCAGATGCGTCGCTAAGCGGTGAACCCAGGGTTCTCCCCGCCCCTGGAGCTATCGCACATGGAGCTCCACCTACGCCACCCCGAGCACCCGCACAACCAGCGGCTGCGCTGGCCCAAAATAACAGAGCAGATGCATACCTGCCACCGCTAGGGGCCCTAATGATACAAAAGGGATGACCAACCAACAGGGTGCAAAAGATGATCACCAGCCAGGTTAACTCATCCGTCAGCTCTCCGCCAGCAATACCTGAGTACCTTAGCGACTCGGAGTCATGCATCACATTTGATCACTTGGATCACCCACGCCAGATCCCTCGCCCAGGTCATTCTTCCCTGGTGCTCGAGGCCTAGATTGGAGGATTCGAGATGAGCCGCGTCTTCATGGACGGCGGTAGCGTCATCAACCTGACGTTCGCTAGCACACTCGCAGCCATGAAGATCCCGCTATGTAGCCTAGAGGCGTCAGACGCGATGTTCCACGACATCGTCCTACGGAAGGGAATATACCCCCTGGGCAAAATATGGCTCGGCGTCATCTTCGGCACCCCCAACAAATTCAGGCACGAGCGACTTTGAGTTCGAGGTGGTGGATTGGCCCTCGCAATACCACGCCATCCTTGCTTGAGTAGCATTCGCAAGATTCCTAGAAGTGCCACACTATGCATACCTTCTACTGAAGATGCCATGACCCAACAGTGTCATCACCGTCCTAGGAAGCTTCACCAAGTCGTACAGTTGCGACTGAAGGAAATATGCCCTAGAGGAAATCATAGAGATGATTATATTTCATATGTATCCATGAGTTATTGTAATGTTCCTTGAAAATCCATATCAGTCCACTTGTATTGATTGGCAATTATGTGAATTGTTTGTGAAACTCTTTACTTGTATGGTTATTTAAGAGTTGTCCCTAGTCGGAGTTCATGTGAGGACACACATGAATATTAGACTAGCACATCGATTGGTTGATGACTATGTTTCGCAAGTCATATACATGGAGATGTCAAACCAATGATGTGGACACATGTTATGAACATGGGGTTGGACTGACCCAACTTGAGACTGGTAATTAGACTTTCAGTTCTCTCTACACATCGTATATGTTTTGTCCTTAGACCTGAGATTGTCGCATGTACTTGAGATGTGGATCGACCTACTTTGGGGCTATCAGACGCTGCTTCGTACCTGGGAAGTTATTAAGGTAGGTTTCGGGTTTGTCCTGAAGCATGCTGCAAGGCATTGGTCAATCAAGAAGGTATTTTCCCCTCTCTACATGAGAGAGATATCTCTGGGCCCCTCGAGTGATCGGATTCAGAAATGCATGGTCATGCTACATAAGGTTAAGAGTTAACCTAGTAAAGGGATTCCGAATCACAGTATCGAGAAAGAGAGGTCATCTTGGAGCTACACCAAATATCGTGAGGCAAAGGGAAAGACATGTACTAAACCTTGTGATGGTTCGTCTGAATGATCTTTATATGCGTTTAGGAGTTGGCACGTATTGCTAGAGGCCGCTACCAACTATTGACGGAGTAAGTGTACTCGTGTCATGTCTATACGTATATGAACCTATAGGGTCACACACACACTTCAGGGGATGGAAGCCTAATGAGGATTGGATCCGAATTAGACCAGGCTTAGGCTACTAATGGGATGCTAATGTAGACTCCCACTAGGGACGCCTATATAAGAGAGGGTCGGGCGAGCTGACTAGGGTAGAGCATTCCACCCAGCTGCCACTCCTCATGCCTGTGTTGCACGCGCGGACCTAGCAGTCCGGCATATGACGCTTCCATCATGCATGTGTGGATACCTCAGAGGTGCTGCAGCTGTAGCACTTGGACGAGCTGTGCAAAGGTGAGCTGCTCGTGGGACGATGACGAAGGAGACGTAGAACATCTACACTGCCTCGATGCGCATCATCAAGTTCCGCAACTGTGCGTCTAGTAGTTAATCCTGAGATCTATGACAACTGTATTCCTGGTTTACACGGTAGGTATTTTTGATTTACGCTAGTGTAGCCTACCCGTTTCCGTTCAGCCAGAACACTTACCGACGATCTCTACGAGATGTTCGACAACCTTGATTGCTACAAGATTAAGTTGAACCCGAACAAGTGCGCCTTCGGCATCCCGTCCAGGCAACTACTTGGGTACTTCATCTCTTAGCGAGGCATCGAGTCCAACCCAAAGAAAATCAGGGCTATACTAGCCATGGAGAAGCCCAAGAACATCAAAGGGGCCCAACAGCTAGCTGGACGAATCGCGACGCTCAACAGATTCATCAGCCGCATGGGCGAAAAGGCTCTCCCGTTCTACCAACTGCTGCGCAAGGCTGAGAAGTTCGAGTGGACGGCCGAGGCCTATGAGGCATTCAAAGACCTCAAACGCTTGCTCGCCACATCTCCAGTACTGGTCACACCAAAGGAGATGGATCCCATGCTGCTATACATTGCAGCAATGCACCAGGTGATAAGCACTGCCCTCGTGGTCGAACGACACGAAGACGGCAAAACTCACGGGGTACAACACCCAGTTTACTACCTCAGCGAGGGGGATACTACTTTGCGGCCCGAATGTTCGCAGGCGAAGGCAACACGGGGTTCGAGTTGCATGTAATCATCGCGATTCGAAGAGTTCAAGGGGTAATTACTGAGAGGGGCATTTCGAGTGAATGGTGGCCAAACCAAATATTTTCAAATCTTAGCCGTTATGTCAGGATATTCCGTTACATTAGTACCTAACATTCCCCTGTTGTGCCCCTTCTAAGTCACTGTCCACGTGCCGCATAGGAAAATTGATTTCTGTACTTTCCTAACCCCCGACACTGAATCCGGCGCTGGCGGCGGTGGTCCTTTTTCTCCCTCCCCCTACACTAAATCCAGTTCGGCAGCGATGATGGTCGTTTTTCTCCCCGCACCCTCCCCCTCCCCACCCACCCACACACACTGATTCCGGAGGCGGCATGTCAAGCGAGGCCAAGGTGGTAGCTACATCGGTGACTAATTCGGCTTCGTCGAAGCCAGCGTCTCGGGTAGAATGCCAAACAAGAGAAGCAGCAACGGGGTCTCCAGCCCAGGTTAGCGAGGAGGTCATCCAGAAGTCTGCTAACAGGGTACCTACGAGAAGCGGGTTTAAGAGAAAATCTAGGATAGCGGCGGAGTGTTCGGCTGCAGTGCGGGGTCATGCAACCCAGATCTTGAAGAAAACCACCCGGGAGAAGAGCGAGAGGTAAATTTTTCTTATCTGTGCCTTGTCTTGCAAGTAGATTAGTTACTGCAAAGTAGTGTCGATTGAACTGAAAGGTCCCCTTTTTAATCAAATTAGGAACAACTTCGATGCATCGGACCTATATGAGTTCACAGTTCATGTCCGCCAGTACACTGCAAAACTAGATTTTGGTTGCGAGAGGGTTGTGTTCGGGCAGGATGTGCGTCTGCTTGTCAACTACGAAGAGGTTGTGTCTGTTTTGCAGCTGATAGATATGATTCATTCTAGAATTCAATGGGGATCCAGATAGAGGGCAAAATTGGTGTGGCATAACATGAGTGATACCTATGTGCAAATTGAGCACTCCCATGAGCTTCAGATGCTTTGGGAGTGTTGTGCAGCTGATCATCAGGTAAAAGTTGAAGCAATGATTGATGATATGTATGCAGATACTGGAGATCTTGCTGCCAGAGCTTCTGTTGCTCGATTTGACGGACCACCAGATGCCGATCAAGCTAAGTTCAATATACACCTGGAAGTGGCTTCATACATAGCAAAACTTGATTGCAGAGTTAGTAAGACAATTTCATCATGTACTGTAAAGATAACCGTCGATTCCAAAAACATAACTCTTGGTGAACTGAGAGAGATGATTGGTAAGGAAATCATTATTGGCCCTAAGCAGATGGCACGACTCCGGTGGTGGCATCATAAGAAGCAAGAGTTCATAGGGGTTTTGGATACTGATGATCTAATGCAGATTATGCGAAGAAAGAAGCAAACCATGTCGTGGTGGTGGCACGGAAGATGCCATGGGTAGGCTAAAGTATGGGTCCAATGGATGCTAGAGGGATCCGGGGAGGTAAGATGTAGTGATTTCTACACTCAACACACCAATAAATAGATCTTATTTCCTCTTCTCAAGAACTACAAGTGCTCCTAGAGCTGTATCATAGAGAAGAAGAAAACTACTACACGAGCCTTTCGGTGTGGAATGAATCGATCCCCCTCTCTGGAGCCTGTTCCCCCCTTATAAAGGAGTTCCTTGACTCCTAGGGCTGACGTGGCAAGCATATTCTTGGAATATGCTTGTCCCAAAGTGGTAACTCGGCGGCCTCCTTTCCGTGTACCCCTTCTATCGGTGGCAATGTTCCAGAGACCTTCACATGTGCGCCTCGGGCTTCCTCACTGTCACCTCTGTGACGCTTGTCTGCCCTTCTGAAGCTCTGCTCCTTGTCCTTAGTGCTTGGCTTTGTCTAGATTCCTCCTAGCCAGCAACTAGGGTTTGACTATAGGCACCTCCTTCTCATGCAAGTTTCTTGTTACTCAGCCTCATCTCGCATAACTCGGCTCGGCCTTCACCTGCATACAAGTCGTTCATCCTCATCGGCCGACATAGCTCATATGTCGGCCGGGTAAGGTGTTACTCATTCTATTTTTTGCCATGGCTCTGCTTATCTCAGCCGGATCTTATATAATTCGGCCGACACAGTCAGTAATTCGGTTTAAGGTAAGGGAGATTCGTTTCTTCTTTCCCCTATCTTGACCCTATCCGGGGTCACCCCTCCCCAACATTAGTCCCCAAAGCTGGTGCAGTCCTGTCGGAAACCTCGGCCGGGCCACACTAGTTTCCATACATCTATCTTCTTTCTTCCTTTCCGAGGTATTTCTTAGCCAACGTTCTTTTTCCGTTATCCTCTTCCTTATTTCATCCTTTTCCCGCTGTGGGATGTGCTCCGAGTTATCTCCTTTCGTTCGAGATATTTGCTTGGCTTATTGGGTAAGCCTCGTCCTACGTGTCCCATTCATCATAATTCTCTAGTTTTTTGTTCCTCTACAGTGTCCACTGACAAGCTACAATGATTACTGCGCTCGTCGCGTCGGCGCAGTGGTGCCTCGAGTACCGCATCAGTCAGAAGGCCCGATCCTCTCCTGCTCCATGTGGACTTCGGTGTGGCTCCACTACCTGCGAGCGGTTAAGCCATACACGCGATTATGCGGTTATCGTGGCACAGCCACGATCCCACTACGGTTAGCCCTACGCGGTTATAAAGAGGGGTGCGGGGTTAGACGATTCACTTTCCCCCTTTCTTTTACCTTCATATTCTTCCTTGCGCTGCCGCCTCTGTTCGTGTTCCAGTGGCCGCGCCACCGTTGCTCCCCTCAACGGTCACATTGCGGTTCTCCGGCTCCCGCAACCTTGCCGCAGCGCCTCCTCTTTGGCGTTCCCGCCGGTGAGTTTCTCTACAGCGTTGCCGCTAGGTCCCAGCGCTAGGCATTTTTCTAGTTTTCCAAGATTCCCCGTGGCGATTCTTTCGCTGTTCCGCTGCTCCGCTCATCACCATCGCGACGGGGCCCTGTACATCTAGGCTCCTCCCCGCCGCCAGTTCTTCCTCGGTAGATTCTTTCGATGAGCCTATGTCTAGCTCCGCCAGCGGTGCTCTTGTCGGGGAAGATGACCTTGCGGCTAGTCCAGAGCGCGGTTTCTGGCAGGGTTCCACGGTCACTCGCCGGGAGGTAGAATGGTTGATCAAAACGCGCCGAATTCCTGCCGAGGTAAGTTGTCGATTACCCGGCAATGAATCTTCACCTGTACTCAATGAGGGCGAGTATGTGGTTTTTTATGTCCCACTTTGCTCGTGGATTTTGTCTCCCTCGGTGATTTTGCTAGGAGCTTCCTAGACCACTTCGGCCTTCAGCCACATCACCTGCCGGCTAATGTCGTAGCTTCTCTGTCGGCCTTTATCTCGGCTTCAGAGGGGTATTTCGGCCTCTAGCCTTCCGTAGATGTTTGGTACAAATTCTTCTAGATCCGAGCTAACGTAGTGCCGGATAAATCTCTTCATCCTTCTGAAAAGTCTCTCACCCAATGCAGGGCTGCATCAATTACACCTCGGAAAAACTCCGTGTTCCCTCGAGTCGCCGGCCTCGAATCTTGCAAGAAGTGGCATAAATCGTTTTTCTATGTCAAGAATACTGGGAAGGAAGATAAGATTCGGCTCCCTGCCTTTTCCATCGGTCCTCCCTCAAAGAAGAACTAGGATTACAATCCGAGGAAAAGCCATGCTCTTGCCGAGGCGTTTGAGCTCCGTCTCAAGGAACTGACTCTCCCTGGGCTCCGAGGTGAAGATTTGATGATTGCGTTTGTTAGCAGCCGAATCTACCCCTTCTAGCTTCGCTCTCACAAGCTCTGTTACATGAGCGGTCCTCTAGATCCCAACCGAGTTTCTACGGTTGATCTTGATAATTATCAGATTTATAAATATGTTCGAGCTATTTTTAAGACTGAGATGCCTGAGGAGTGGACGTGGGGACTGAGGCCGTTTTCTCGCGGGAATCCTCCTCCTCAGGTGATTTAAGCTTAGGTGTTTTCTCCCGAGATGTTTTTCCATTGTTCTTTTGCTAGGTCTTATTCAAGTTTCTCGCAGAGGTTTGCGGAGTAGAGGACAGAAGATGCCGAGGTTTTGCCTCTTCCTTGGACCGCTGACCGCAATGCCCCAGACAATGGAGAGCCTGACACGGAGGATTTTTTCCCTAAGTAGGATGCCACTCCTGCTCGTCCCCGGAGCAAGACCTCGGCCCGTGCGAATGAAGGTGATTCAGACGATGTCCAAATTCTTGAGGTAGTTGCCGCGGTGCCTATCTCTTACGCATTTCCGGCTCCTTCTTTCCCAGCTAATCAAGCTGGTCAGGTGCACGACACCGAACCTCATGCTTCTGAGGCTCTTGTTGCTTCGAAGAAGCGCACCGCTTCGATGGATCCATCTGATGCTGCCCCCAAGAAGCAAGTCAAGAAATCTGCTCAACATATCCCGAGGCGTAAGACCATGCCTGGGGTTACTAGGTGAGTTTATCTTCATTTGTATATCTTGTTTATCTCTTTCTGTTTTTGACTCAAATTTTTCTCTCTTGCAGAGCTCCTCTCTCCGCAAAGCCAAGAAGTCCGAGTATGACAAGCCATACTGCTCGACCCTCTTCTCCTCCCCCTCCGGAAGATACTCGGGTTCCCAGTCCCTCTCGTGTTGATTTTCTCCCTGTACCGACTAATATTTCGCCTCAACAAGATGAGCCTATTGATCCCCCCACTGTTGCCGACGTAACCCCTACACTGGATCACCCGGCTAAGCCGCTGTCCCTCTTAAGACCCTCGAGGTTTCCCCCAATGATACTTCGATTACCACAGATCCAGTTCCTACTCCAATCCCTACCGAGAGCGTCACTACCTCGGCCCCTTCAAAAACAATAGCACCTCCTGCTGCCAAGGGCATGATTTCCAGTGCTGAAGTTGTTGCCCCTGCCGAAGTCTCTACTAAGAGCAAGAAGGTTGTTGTCACTAAACCCTCGGCATCTCAGAAGGGGCCAACAAGCTCTTCTCAGCCCAGCATTGCTGATGCACTTCGCAAAGGAGCTTCTACTGCTAAACCTGGTGTCGCCCCTGCCGCCGACAATCAACTTATTCTTCATACGAGTCTGGCGGCGGCTGCAGTTACTCGGCAGGCCCGAGGTAAAGTGCTGACCCGTACTGAGAGCGGGCATAGCCTCGGCTCATTGGTGGAATATGCGAACAACTGGAATAACGTCGATCAACTTGAGGGCAATCCAAGTAGCCAACCATTTCAACTTTTCGACATCAGCAGTCGTTTGCATATGGCTGCTAAGATTGTTCTCGAAAGTGATAAGATGAACGAGGTAAGCGTCTTCGTTGATACTTTGTCTATTACTCAGATGATATTATATATACACTAGTCCCCGAATCTTGCAACCGGATAACTTGTTGTTCGTTTGGAAGCTTCATCTTGTTTTAAATGCATTACATGATTTACTTGATTTGGATCTATTTTACGTTGGAATATATAACCATATGGATCCGAGTCAAGTTTTACTTGATTCAGATCTGCCTTATTTTTGAATATCTAGCCACCTAGATCCGAGTCAAGTTTGCTTGATTCGGATCTGCCTTACCTTTGAATATCCAGCCATCTAGATCCGAGTCAAGTTTTACTTGAGTCGGATCTGCCTTAGCTTTGAATATCCAGCCGCCTAGATCCGAGTTAAGTTTTACTTGATTCGGATCTGCCTTAGCTTTGAATATCGAGCCACCTAGATCCGAGTCAAGTTTTACTTGATTCGGGTCTGCCTTAGCTTAGACTATCCAGCCGCCTAGATTCGACTTAAGTTTTACTTGGTTCGGATCTGCCTTAGCTTTGAATATCCAGCCACCTAGATCCGAGTCAAGTTTTACTTGATTCGGATCTGCCTTAGCTTTGAATATCCAGCCGCCTAGATCCGAGTTAAGTTTTACTTGATTCGGATCTGCCTTAGCTTTGAATATCCAGCCACCTAGATCTGAGTCAAGTTTTACTTGATTCGGATCTGCCTTAGCTTTGAATATTCTTTTCGTAACTTGTTTCCTTTTTTTAGGTTGCCCATGATCGGTATGGCCGAGTTACAAACACTTGCAGCATCGCATCAAGAATGCATATCTATGCCTGATATGATGCTACATTTTTTAGAACAAGCCGCCGCTCATTCAGCGCAACTTAAGGAAAAAGACAACGAGATAGCCCGGTTGCGCGCCGAGGTTGAATCTCTCAAGCTTTCCCAGAAGTCTGAGTTGGAAAAAGTTGATCAAGAGTTCTCTGAAGAAAAGAACCGACTCAGCCTGCAGTTGCAGAAAGATAAGGAACTTCTTGATGTTGCCGAATTAAAGAACCGGGCGATGAGCGGGGAAATCATTCGCTTTGAGAAGAGTAGGACCGACAGGTCCCAGGATCTCCACAAAATGCTGAATTACATCCATCGTAGTTTTTTTGTCTCTCGTCGAGTTATCCTTCCTCTTTTATTATTCTAACCCATATGTCGTTCTTTCGTGCAGATCATTTTCCAGAAGCTAAACCTGTGAACTCCAAGGCTGTGATTTCTGCTCGCGAGCGCCGAGGTGTTTCCATTGATTCGATTCCGGAGTATTCCATAGAAGATTTCCTGATTGCCGTGGGTGTTGCTATTGGACCAATAAAGATTATGGGAAGAGATCTGGTGCAAGCAGCTATCCAAGCCTACCATGTTCTCTGGCCGAATTCGCCAGATATTGATGAAGTTGAAGTGCTTGTGGCGAGGATAATGGCATCTCAAACTCAACTTAACCTCTGGAGGGAATCTGCTGGAAGAGCTGGTGCTGATATGGCACTTACGGCCATTTTGTCTTGGTACGAGGATATCTCCCTCGATATTCTAATGAATCTATGCACCGGCTCTCCTTGAGTTGAGAATCCGGAGTTTTTTGCTCGCCGTCAGGCCCGTGCCTTCCAGCTTATCGAATATGATGATTTGCATCATTGGATCGAGGGGCCGAGTTTTCTTCCCAACCCGGCTGATGACGCTGAAGCTGAAGATGATCGGGCAGTGACTCGGCCGATCCAGATGAATCGGAGGATGGTTCGGATAATGCCAATGATTCTAATGACACCTCATATGAGGATGACGACGCGCGATCGTCTTCCAAAGGAACTGAAACCTCTCGAGCCCAAGTCGGCATCTCCCAGTAGCTAGAGCTTGCCCCAGAGGTTACTATGGCCCCCTTTGATGCCGAGGTAACCTCTGCCGAGGCCCACACAACCTCGGAGCGCCCAGTTCCTAAAGATACCCTTTTGAAGGAAACCGAGGTCATTCCGCCTGCATCCGAGACACCCACGTCCGATGCGCCTGATACTGTTACTACTCCTCCTATGGGTGATTCGGCCTCTGCCAGTGTCTAGGTTTCAAAAAACTCTTAGTCTCCTAAGTCCTCGGCATGCCGGGCGTATGATGTCATCAAAAAAATTGTCTGCCTTTTGGTTTAATGTGAACATTTTTGCCTTGTGCCTCTGAGGCACTTGCAATGGTAATTGTTGTTAATTTATCTAACTGACTCTATTGCATCTTTGCTTTGCCAAATTTTATCTTCGTAGATCCGAATCATATTTTCCCATGTGACTGATTTTCGCTCAGCATCTAACTTGTGTTTCTTATGTGAACTTGGTTTTATCGTTGTCGTTTTCGCAACTTCTCCTTGAAGTACTATGTTCTAAGCCCATAAATTGACTTACCACCCTCTTCGAGGTAGTTATTGGTAAAATGATATTGATAGGGCACGTCCTTTATTATACCTCGACTTGTTGTGGTTGTCATTTTTGTTACTATGATTTTTAGAAATCGCTGTCTGTTTCCTCCTTGTTATTTCTTCGATGGCCGAGGTAAGATTATATCGCATCTTGCGATTTATGATTGAAAAGTCGGGTAAGTCCCCGAGTTTCTGCTTGAGTTATTGAAATCTTATGTGTATGACCAAAATCAGTGGGTAATATAAGCCAGTCCCCGAGTTATCGCTCGAGTTACTGAAGTTTTACACATGCTCAAAAAATATCAAACAACATGAAGTAGTCCCAGAGTTATTACTCGAGTTGTCGAAATGTAATTCATAATTCAACACAAAGAACATCATGGGGCAGTCCCCGAGTCACTGCTCGGGGTGCCGAAGTTTAATTCATAGTTCAAAATAAGAAATAACATGGTTCAGTCCCCGAGTCAGTGCTCGGGGTGCCGAAGTTTGATACACGCTTAATATTCTGACTTGGTGCGTCACATCACAATATGAAATATAAGGCTTCTAAGTGTAGAATGGGTGAAGTAAGGCTATGTTCCATGGTCTTTTTGATTCATCTCCGGCCTTGTTTGCCTTATTCTTTTCTGGTGACTGAGCGTCTATCAGGTAATATGCATCATTGTGCAATGCTTTACTCACGATGCATGGTCCTTCCCATGGGGGTGAGAGCTTGTGCATGCCGGTTGTGCGTTGCACTAGCCGAAGAACTAAATCTCCTTCTTTAAAAACTCTTGGACTGACTTTTTTGCTATGATATGGTCTGAGCTCTTGCTGATAAAGAGCTGATCTTGATAATGCCAATTCCCTTACTTCCTCCAGCAGATCCACGTCTTCTTGTTGCGATATTTCGTTTACCTTGGCACTTGTGTACTGTACCACTCTTGGCGAGTCATGCATTATGTCGGCTGGAAGTACAGCTTCTGCCCTGTATACTAGAAAGAATGAGGTATACCCCGTCGATCTATTTGGGGTGGTCCTGAGGCTCCACAGTACTGCTGGAAGCTCCTCAATCCAGCATCCTGCCGACCTTTGCAGTGGTTCGATTAGCCGAGGTTTTATTCCTGACAATACCAGTCCATTTGATCTTTCTACTTGCCCATTTGATGCCGGGTGAGCCACCGAGGCAACATCTAGTCTTATGTGTTTCTCTTGGCAGAACCTAGCAAAAGCTCCTTCAGTGAAGTTTGTGCCATTATCCGTGATAACACTGTGTGGGTATCCATATCTCAAGATAATATCTTTGAGGAATTTCACCGCTATGAGTCTGTCACATTTTATTATCGGTTTCACTTCGATCCATTTTGTGAATTTGTCCACCATGACCAGTATATGAGTCATTCCGCCTCGGGCAGGCTTGAATGGACCTACCATATCCAAACACCATACAAAAAAGGGCCAAGTGATTGGTATTGTTTTTAACTCGGACGAAGGCAGATGTATCTTGTTGGCGTATCTCTGGCAACCATTACACCTTTCTACCAATTCTTTTGCTTCCTTCAGTGCAGTCAGCCAATAAAATCCATGCCTAAATGCCTTGGCCACTAAGGCTTTGGACGAGGCATGATGCCCACATTCTCCCTGATGTATATCCAAAAGTATTTCCTGCCCTTCTGCCGAGTCAACACATCTTTGCAGTACGCTTGTGACACTTCTCTTATACAGCTCATTGTTTATGATCATGTAGGCTTTTGCTCTTCTCACTATCTTTCTATCCAGGACCTCATCACTCGACAAGATTTCCTCTTTAAGGAATGAGAATATGTGTTGTGCCCATGTCGGCGTAACTTTCTCCGGGGAAATTACATTGTCAATTTCCATAATTTCTGCCGACATAACATCTTTGGTTTTTTCCGTGCTCACTCGTGGGTTGGCCGAATTAGCCTTTAAATGATTCGGGTCATACTCTTTGTTGATTTCCATTGGGACATTTCCTTCTATCTGTTCTGCCGAGATACGAATTGACTCGGATTCTGGCGAATGTGTAATTGAAGGTTTTCTCAGGTGCTCTAGAGCTATGCCCGGGGGAATTGACTGCCTAGTCGATCCGAGTTTCGACAATGTGTCTGCAGCATCATTTTCCACCCGAGGTATGTGATGGAATTCACACCCATCGAAATAACCACTGATTTTCTGCACATGAAACCTATACAGGGCCATATTCACATCTAGCGCGTCCCAATTTCCTGATACTGGCTGTACTACGAGGTCTGAATCCCCGTAACATAAAATCCGACGTATTCCAATCTCTTTTGCGATCTTCAGGCCATGGACCAGTGCTTCATATTCGGCTACATTATTTGATGCGGCGAAATGTATCTGCAACACGTATTTCAGCTGGTATTTTTTCGGTGAGGTCAATACTATTCCTGCCCCTAGCCCGTTTCTTAACTTGGACCCGTAAAAATGCATTGTCCAATAGTTCGGATCTAGCAATGGGGGCTCATATTGTACCTCGGCCCAATTCACAAAGAAGTCGTCCATTGCCTGAGATTTGATTACATCTCGCCTATCAAATTGCGGAGCATAAGGTGATAACTTGATTGCCCATTTTGCTATTCTGCCACTTGCATCTTTGTTGCTTAATATCTCGGCTATAGGTGCTTCACAAATCACTTTCATCGGATGTTCTTCGAAGTAATGCTTAAGTTTTTTCGCCGACATGTATACTCCATAAGCCATCTTTTGGTAGTGCGGGTAGTTCTTCTTCGAGGCCGATAATACCTCACTTAGGTAATATACCGGCCTTTGTATTGATTTATCCCCTTCATTCCGCTCCACGACAACTACCGCACTTACCACTCTGTTAGTAGCTGCCACATAGAGTTACATAGGCTCTTTTGACAATGGAGAAGCCAAGATCGGTGCTGTGACCAACATCTTTTTTAACTCATGAAATGCATTATCAGCCTGTGGTGTCCAGATGAATTTGTCAGATTTTTTCATCAGTTGATATAGAGGTAATGCCTTTTCCCCTAGCCGACATACAAATCGACTCAGAGAAGCCAGACATCCTGTAAATTTTTGTACATCGTTCAGACACCTCGGCAGTTCCATTCTTTCCACTGCTCGGATCTTAGTTGGTTTTGCCTCTATACCTCGGCTGGACATGAGGAAACCGAGTAATTTTCTAGCCGGCACACCGAAGGTACATTTTTCTGGGTTAAGCTTCATTCGGAATCTTCTCAAGTTTGCGAATGTCTGACGAATATCCTCAAGGAGCGTATTGCTCTCTTTGGTTTTTATATCCACATTGTCTACATACACTTGTACATTTTTTCCTATCTGGTCATGTAAACACTTTTGCATGCATCTTTGGTATGTTGCTCCTGCATTGCGCAGGCCGAATGGCATGGTGCGATAGCAATAAGCCCCGTACGGGGTAATAAACGCAGTATTTATTTGATCGGCCGGGTTTAACGGTATCTGGTGGAAACCATAATACGCGTCTACAAATGATAATAGCTCACAACCTGCGGTTGAATCAATGACTTGGTCTATCCTAGGTAAAGGAAAAGGATCTTTGGGACACGCCTTATTTAGGTTCGTGTAATTGATGCACATTCGCCATACGACGGCTACATTTGGGTCATCCTTTTTCTTTTCTACTAACACCGGATTTGATAGCCAATCCGGGTGAAGCACTTCCATGATGAATTTGGCTGCAAGGAGCCGAGCTATCTCATCCCCTATTATCTTTCTCCTGTCTTCGGCGAAACGGCGGAGAGGTTGCTTCACCGGTCTTGCCCCTGGCCTTACATGCAAGGAGTGCTCAGCCAACTCCCTCGGCACACCTTGTAGGTCCTGAGTTGACCACGCAAAGATATCCCGATTTTCACGGAGGAAGTTGGTGAGGTCGCTTTCCTATTTGGCATCTAGGCCAGCACCAATCATGATGGTGCGCTCTGGGAACTGATCATCAATATGGATCTTTTTTGTCTCTTTAGTCGGCTAGAAAGATACACTCCCATGCGGGTTGGCTAATGCCGGCATATTAAGCTGTGCCGACTAAGCCAGAGCCGCTACTTCCTGAATTCTTATTTTCTCCCTTGCAATTACCAATGATTCGGCCAGGTTTGACCCGGCTGAAGCACATTCCATTGATTTTCTGTAATTCTCCGCCACTGTCATTACCCCCTGAGGCCCTGGCAATTTCATTTTCAAGTAGCTAATGTGACAGCTGCTCATGAATTTAGCCAGTGCTGGCCGTCCGAGTAAAGCATGATATCAACTTTCTAGGTCCACCACCTCAAACTTCAGATTCTCCGCTCTGCAATTCTCCCTTGTGCCGAATAATACATCTACTCGGACTTCCCCAATGGGATCGCACGAAAGCCCCGGCACTATCCCATGGAACGTGGTCCTTGTGGGCAGCAGCATATTCTATGCTATTCTGAGTTTGTGCATTGTGTCCTTGTACATGATGTTGATACTACTTCCATTATCTATGAGTACCTTTGAGAATTTCACATTGATGTTAGGTCCGACAAATGTCGGATCCAGTACCAATGCGTACGACCCTGGGTTCGGCATTACCTTCGGGTGATCCTTTATGCTCCAGATTATCTCTTGATCAGACCATGGCACGTATCTTGGTACTGTCGGCATAACTGCATTTACTTCCATATGCCGGTGCTGTACACTCTATCTATCTTGTTGTTCTGTTGTGAACACACAATACGATTGATGATTCTCCCTGTAATCATTATGCCCATTGTTCCCGGGGTTTCCCCTTCCGTCTTGATTTTGATTTACCACTTGATGTACCGCATCCCTTCGGTCCGAGTTCTCATACCTCGGAGGGGGCGGTGGTAACATTAGCTGATGCGCATTTGCCCCGGTCAGCTGTGGCTGCTGCTGCTGATGTGCTTGATGAGAAGGTGCTTGCATGCCCGCCGGATTTCCCATTGCATTTTTCATCCAATCACATTGGCGAGTTGTGTGATTAGCCGGCTTGGCCGAGTTTGGAGTGTGGAACTTACACGGTTGATCCACCATGGATTCAAATGTGTATTTCGGCCTTTCCTGCCATTGCTTCTTCTGTTCTGGTGTCCACTGCCTTTTTCCTTCATTCCTCGGCGTCCACTGTTGAGGACCATTTTTCGGTCGCTGATTTTTCCCATGACTCGGCTGATCCTGCACAACCGCTGCCACTTGATTGGAAGCATATCTGTAATCCGGCCTCTCTTCCCTTCTTCTACCTCGGTAATCATTGCGTCGTGAGGACCCGGCAACATCTCTAGCATATTGGTCCTCGTGCTCCCGATGTTCTGCCGACATCAACTCTGGCTGAGTCGGATCGCCTAAGGCATATGAATCTGCTATCCTGATGGTTTCTGCCAATGTGGTTGGCATATCTCTCTGCAATCTTTGCCATAGTACACTCGCATATCAGCAGCCCTGTGCAAACCAAGCATCGCTTGAGATTCTATGACCCCTTCGCATGAGTTTCTGAGGTTGCACCACCGAGTCAAGAATTCTCTATCTGTTTCATTCGACTTCTGCTTGCACATCGCAAGCTGTTGAGGCCTGTTTGGCCTCTTATAGGTACTGGTGAAGTTACTGACAAACATTTCTTCAAAATCTAACCAGCAGTTGATACTTCCTGTTGGTAGATTGTTCAACCACTGGTCCTTCCAGCATCTGTGGGACGTATCTCACCGCCCATCTTAAATTTCCGCCAGCTATTTTCACTGTTGTGGCATAGTCAATTAACCAATCTTGTGGCTTTGTACTCCCATTGTACGTTTTCGTCCCCCTTGCTAACTGGAAGTTCAGCACGGGTGGTTCGCCCATCATCCGGGGTCCAAAACACGCCGGGTCAGGTGGACCCTGTTCTTCTAACAGTTCGGACCGATATAGCCTGTCCAGCTTTAATCTTGCATCAGTCGACGACAAGTTCCTATAGACAACTATCTCTTGTATTCTATAGTGGTTATGCCCACCATGCTCTGCATGCTCCATATCCGAGTAACCATCATTGTATCTATCATTGGCTTGATTATGGTGAGCTGGTCTCGCCTCCCGTTCTTGCCAAGGCTCATACCTCGGCTGAGATCTGGTGGAGGGTTCCTCCTCCCTTCCGCCGGATTATTGTTTTCATGATTTCCCCTTCCGAGGTTTCCATGTTCTTTATTTGCACGACCGGGTTTTCTATCTCCACCGTTACCTCGGCTCCCATTGCCTCTATTCTCATTGACTTTCCCGGCCACTGTCGGATCATATGGGACAATTTGCTTATTTCTTTTTCCCGGGGTCACTTCTCTATCTCTTCGCGCATTGTTTCCGGGTGAGGACGCTGTTGCCGCAAATAATGCGGGGGCTGCTCCTGCTGAATGAACCATGCGCGAAGCTCCTGGCCTCGCCGGGTCAGCCCTAAGCATTTCCTCATTCAGCTGGTTCGCGATGCGCACCATCTCATTTACTCTTTCTTGTTGTTTTTGCCGGGCTTCCCATCTTAATCATTCCAACTCCAGGGCTGCGGCATTTGCCGCCCTGAGGTTCTTTGCCGGGGTACTATACCTCGGCAAGCTTGGATCGACTGAATCATCTAGACGAGCCTCATGCTCCTTGTTGATATCATTTATGAGGTTTTTTCCTCTTAATCTCAACTCATCTACTCGCTCAGGGGCCACATCTAGTTTTTTTGCCCTAGCGTATTCTCGTAGGGTCCTGTTTAAGGAATCCCACAAGGCCGACACCTTTTTTGCCTCTACTAGCACTTTCTGTCTTGTTTCTTCTAACTCCGCCTGTGCGTTAGCCGGATCAAGTATCGGTGCCACAGGCGTAGTTAGATTATCTATAGTTTCCTGAAGGATATTTTCTGGCCTCTCCAGAGGTGGCCATCTTACCCTTGCCACCTTTGGGGTCGTCTCCTGCACCTCGGCTGACTTGGTCACTGGTGGATCTACCTCGGTGGGCTGTCAAGCTGCCTGCTTCATGGCCACTTGTCCTCCTGTCGCCGGGTCCCTACTTGGTCCGGCGCCTGCTCCTACTGCTAGTGTCGGGGCCGTCATCATCACCTCGATGCTGCCAACAGGGCATACTCCACGCGGACTGCTAGCAGCACGGAGGGGAGGCTCTCCTGCCTCAATGACTCGGTACGGGTAGACGCAGGAGGTGTCGACGCCGACGTAGACCGTGTGAGCGCCCAGGTTGATGAATATGCCGTTGCATGGAGGTGCTTTCCTCATGAAGCTGCCGGCGTTATCGCTGACATAGTCCCAGATATAAAATCTTTGGACTAAGCCAGAGACAACCCGCTCTCTGGTGGTGATGAAGTTTCCCGTCCGAATCTTGACTCCAGCTAGCACCACTGCTGGCCCCACGGTAGGCGCCAAATGTCGTGGTGGTGGCACGGCATATGCCATGGGCAGGCTAAAGTATGGGTCCAATGGATGCTAGCGGGATCCGGGGAGGGAAGATGTAGTGATTTCTACACTCAACAGACCAATAAATAGATCTTATTTCCTCTTCTCAAGAACTACAAGTGCTCCTAGAGCTATATCGTAGAGAATAAGAAAACTACTACCCGAGCCTTCCGGTGTGGAATGAATCGATCCCCCTCTCTAGAGCCCATTCCCCCCTTATAAGGGGGTTCCTTGACTCCTTCTAGGGCTGACGTGGCAAGCATATTCTTGGAATATGCTTGTCCCAAAGTGGTAACTCGGTGGCCTCCTTTCCGTGTCCCCCTTCTATCGGCGGCAATGTTCCAGAGACCTTCACATGTGCGCCTCGGGCTTCCTCACTGTCACCTCCGTGACGCTTGTCTTCCCTTCTGCAGCTCTGCTCCTTGTCCTTAGCGCTTGGCTCTGTTTAGATTCCTCCTAGCCAGCAACTAGGGTTTGACTATAGGCACCTCCTTCTTCTGCAAGTTTCCTGTTACTCGGCCTCATCTCGCATAACTCGGCTCGGCCTTCACCTACATACAAGTCGTTCAGCCTCATTCGGCCGACATAGCTCATATGTCGGCAGGGTAAGGTGTTACTCATTCTATTTTTTGCCATGGCTCTGCTTATCTCGGCCGGATCTTATATGATTCGGCCGACACAGTCAGAAATTTTAGATGAATAATTTGTGTCATGGCAATATCTGAAACTAGTTAACTATAAGACTTGCAATTGTGATATCTTGACTAATACAAACTCAATCCTTGAGCAAAATAACCTTTCAGAAGAAAGCAAAGTTTGCATAGAGAGAGGTCCACATTGACAAAATCACTACTACACGGACAAAACATGATTTGGTCCGTTAGAACAAATACTTTGCAAACTAATTTTAGAGGAACTTATAGTTTGCACTGAGCCTGGCTCGGAGATGCTCGTGTTCCTTCCTGAGAAGCTCCAGTTCGAGGGTTCGTTCGATCAGTCCGCTGCTTTACCTGCTCCTCAAGATTGGACGTGCGCCTCCCGCTGGTTCAAGCGCTCCGTCTGGGAAGCGACAAGCTTATCAGTAAGCTTAGGATAATCCACCATGAGATCCTTGATGATGTCCTCCTTCACACGCGCCGAGGCGACTTGTCTCGTGAAGTTTCTTCCAGCCGGCGATGTCCACCTTCATATTGTGGCACTTGTCATAAAGGATGGTGACTTCTTCTCTCAGGCGATCATGGGGCACTTTCTGAAAATTCCGCTTCTCCATTTGGATAGCCATCTTGTTATTTAGCCAGGTCGGCAGTTCTAGGGTTGAGCTTTTGTCTCTTCTGCTGCAACAAAAATATGTGGTTAGTTTCCACAATTTAAACACTTAACTAGTGTCAAATTCATAATTTGAAGGACAGATCAATCAATGATTGTTCAAAATTTAACAGACTCAACTAGTGGCACAGTCCTAATTCCAGAGATAATGTCAGAGCAATATAGGATTTTTCCCAATTCAACTAGATAAACTAGTGGCATAATTCTAATTTATATGATAGATCAATGTACTTTTTTCTAATTCAATAGGATAAAGTAGTGGCATAGTCCTAATTTCAATTTCAGAGCAATATAGCCTTTTTCCTAATTCAACAGGATAAAATAGTGACATAGTCCTAATTTCAATTTCAGAGAAATAAAGCCTTTTTTCCCAATTCAACAAGATAAAGTAGTGGCATGGTCCTAATTTCAATTTCAAAGCAACGTGGTACTATATCCAACTAAGGGTGTTGTGGGTTTTTCCAATAACCGAATAGTAGTGGCATAGTCATAATCTAATTCCAAGCTCAGATACATAATGGAAAGAAAGGATGATGACCATTCATGAGAACACAAACCCATAATTCAGTTGACAGGCAAGTAAGATAAACAGAGAAATAAGGAGTTGCGCCAAGATTCCTTAATTGCACGGCATGTATAAATTAAAAAAGCAGCGGAGCATGAACTGAGATTCCTGCCCCCCTCTACTCTGAATCTAAATTGGGCATTGTCGTTAGCTCCCCATTCTCCTTGTTTGGACTCTTGGGAACGGTGAGACCTCGGCCCATGTCCTCCTTCATATGTCTCAATGCATCCATGCAACGGTCCCTGTCATTGTAGGCTTCGATGGCAGCCTTTGCATCAATGATGCATTCTTTGTGTGTCTCGGTGGCTTCGTCTAGTAGGAGGATGCATCTATTCTCGAGATTTTTCTTGTCACATAAGAGCTCCGTAATTAAGTTGATGGGCAGGTATTGTTTGGACAAGCTATGTGCGATCAACTTCTGTAGCTCGTCGATCACCCTCTGCAGCTCGTCGCGCTCTGCCTCGAGCCTCTTGATGTTAAGTGAAAAATCAAGCGTGATCTCCTTCTGCAGAGACAAACACCATCGAAGGCGATCATTAGCCTGGGTTAGGGAGCGTGCACCCTGCAGTTGGTTGTCTATCTTGGCATTGATCGTGGCCAAGATTTGGTCCGTCAGAACAAATACTTTGCAAACTAATTTTAGAGGAACTTATAGTTTGCACTGAGCCTGGCTCGGAGATGCTCGTGTTCCTTCCTGAGAAGCTCCAGTTCGAGGGTTCGTTCGATCAGGTCCGCTTTCGTTTCTACCTGCTCCCTCAGTACTTGGACGTGCGCCTCCTGCTGGTTCAAGTGCTCCGTCTGGGAAGCGACAAGCTTATCAATAAGCTTAGGATAATACACCATGAGATCCTTGATGATGTCCTCCTTCGCACGTGCCGAGGCGACTTTTCTCGTGAAGTTTCTTCCAGCCGGCGATTTCCACCTTCAGATTGTGGCACTTGTCATAAAGGATGGTGACTTCTTCTCTCAGGCGATCATGGGGCACTTTCTGAAAATTCCGCTTCTCCATTTGGATAGCCATCTTGTTCTTTAGCCAGGTCGGCAGTTCTAGGGTTGAGCTTTCGTCTCTTCTGCTGCAACAAAAATATGTGGTTAGTTTCCACAATTTAAACACTTAACTAGTGTCAAATTCATAATTTGAAGGACAGATCAATCAATGATTGTTCAAAATTTAACAGACTCAACTAGTGGCACAGTCCTAATTCCAGAGATAATGTCAGAGCAATATAGGATTTTTCCCAATTCAACTAGATAAACTAGTGGCATAATTCTAATTTTTATGATAGAGCAATGTACCTTTTTCCAATTCAATAGGATAAAGTAGTGGCATAGTCCTAATTTCAATTTCAGAGCAATATAGCCTTTTTCCTAATTCAACAAGATAAAATAGTGACATAGTCCTAATTTCAATTTCAGAGAAATAAAGCCTTTTTTCCCAATTCAACAAGATAAAGTAGTGGCATGGTCCTAATTTCAATTTCAAAGCAACGTGGTACTATATCCAACTAAGGGTGTTGTGGGTTTTTCCAATGTAACCGAATAGTAGTGGCATAGTCATAATCTAATTCCAAGATCAGATACATAATGGAAAGAAAGGATGATGACCATTCATGAGAACACAAACCCATAATTCAGTTGACAGGCAAGTAAGATAAACAGAGAAATAAGGAGTTGCGCCAAGATTCCTTAATTGCACGACATGTATAAATTAAAAAAGCAGCGGAGCATGAACTGAGATTCCTGCCCTCCTCTACTCTGAATCTAAATTGGGCATTGTCGTTAGCTCCCCATTCTCCTTGTTTGGACTCTTGGGCACGGTGAGACCTCGGCCCATGTCCTCCTTCATCTGTCTCAATGCATCCAGGCAACGGTCCCTGTCATTGTAGGCTTCGATGGCAGCCTTTGCATCGATGATGCCTTCTTTGTGTGTCTCGGTGGCTTCGTCTAGTAGGAGGATGCATCTATTCTTGAGATTCTTCTTGTCACATAAGAGCTTCGTAATTAAGTTGATGGGCAGGTATTGTTTGGACAAGATGTGTGCGATCAACTTCTGTAGCTCGTCGATCACCCTCTGCAGCTCGTCGCGCTCTGCTTCGAGCCTCTTGATGTTAAGTGAAAAATCAAGCGTGATCTCCTTCTGCAGAGACAAACACCATCGAAGGCGATCATTAGCCTGGGTTAGGGAGCGTGCACCCTGCAGTTGGTTGTCTATCTTGGCATTGATCGTGGCCACCTTGTCACGGCAATCGGCCTTCTCTTGCTACATCATTCAAGTTATTTAAAATAGGTACTCTATAATTGTACTGCGTGTTCTAGGGAAGCACAATATTCAAGTCACAAAAACCCCAAATGTGTCTATGAATATTGAGCATGGTCCCTACTTGGAGGCTACTTATGGGCAGACACGATAATATTTCCACATTTAGAATCTCAAAAATAAAACCAAATGCATGTCGGGATTTCCTACCTTGCTGAGCCAGGGAACAGGGCCGAACGGGTCCTGTGACGCCGCCACCATCGTGCTAGTTTCAGGATCCACGACCGCCCTAGAATATGTAGCAGATTAAGAAGAAGAAGAATAAGAAGAAGTAGACATAGCAATAGCAGAAGAAGAAGAAGAAGATTGTACCGGGAGGATCCCTAGCCTGCTATAACACTCAGCGCCACCACTGTCATCGTGCTGCTTTCAGGTTCCACGGACACCCTGGAATATGTAGCAGAGTAACAGGAAGAATATAAGAAGTAGAGATAGAAGAAGAAGAAGAATAAATAGAAGAAGAAGAATACTATACCGGGAGGAGCCCTGGCCTGCTGCAACATTCAGCGCCGCCGCTGCCATCATGCTACTTTCCAGGTCCACGGCCACCCTGGAATATGTAGCATAGTAATAAGAAGAAGAATAAGAAGTAGACATAGAAGAAGAAGAAGAAGAAGGAGAAGAAGAATAAGAAGGATAAGAAGACTGTACCGGGAGGAGCCCTAGCCTGCTGCAACATTCAGCACCGCCGCCGCCATCGTGCTGCTTTCAGGGTCCACGGCCGCCCTGGAATATGTAGCATAGTAATAATAATAATAAGAAGAAGAAGTAGACATAGAAGAAGAAGAAAACAGAGAAGAAGAAGAATAAGAAGACTGTACCGGGAGCGGCAGGAGCCCCAGCCTGTTGGAACATTCATCGCCATTTCTAGGAGAGATTGGGTCTCTGTGCAAGGGGGGAATGAGCATCTGGTTGAGCAGGATGTCCAAGGCGGCGAGTTCTCTCCATTCTCTCCACGCGCACGGTCGATCTGCCTCTCCTCCGGGGAGCCATGGCTAATGCAGATAGAGGAAGGTGGGGGCAGGAGGAAGAAGAAAGTGATTGGCGAGGGAGAATGGTCAAAGAGTCCAGTCCGTGGGACAGTCTTATACAATACCACCATTTACTCCGGTGCTATCTCAACCTACATCCTCCGTTCATTTGTTAATCGATGGCCTATGTTGCTTCCTTCTCAAAGAAGCGTGACTGGTAGAACCAGGGAATAAAACCCCAAAGTCCACATGATGGGACTCGATTTGAATGGCTTTAATGAGATGGACGGTTCAGCGAGGGCTTCAGTGCGCGCTGCCTAGTATCCGTGGATAAAGGGGTTGCACGTACGGGGTGGGACTATGAGGGAGGAAGTAATTACGGGTTGCACGTCCAGCATGCATGCGTGATCAAGGGGTTGTCATGACGTGCGCAACTGCTGCACATATAGAACATGCTAGAACATTCAACTCCATGTCGACAGGCACACACTGGAAACTTCCCGACGCTACCACACAAAGCATTTTGTGGTTTGTTACGTGACAACACTCCCAGTACGTAGATATTTTATGATGTAGCACAATTTTTACGTGACTAGACTATGAGGTGCTCCTGGCGCCCCTAATTGGATCGGCACCCAACTCTGCGTACCCGCCATCGCGCATTTCTGAACAACTTCCTCGCGCAGCATGGAACTGTGCCGTTGCAGTGGCGGATCCTTGCCGGTGGCTAACCGTCGTGACATCATTCGTGCCTGCCGGTAGCCATCTAAGGCACCACAACGTGTCCAACCGCACCTGGATCCATTGACATCGGCGCTCGAGGACACCGCGACGTCGAAGCTTTTCATACCCGCCACACCCGAGAAGCGCCAAGAAGTATCCAAGACGGAGGAGAACCGGAGGAAAGCATGCGAGACAACCATGAAGAAGGGCAGGAGGAATAGAGGAGCCAGCAATGAGGACGACTCCGACTCTAGCAACGAGGAGGCGTTCATGGAGCAGTTGGAGGCAGAAGCGGAGGAGAGTGACATCGACCCGTGGGACTATGAGGAGGAGGAGCAGAACTCCGACGAGGAGAGGGCACATATATACGAGGAGGGAGTTGTCGACGAGTCATTGGAGGACACCATCGCTGCCACCAACAACGACGACGAGTAATGTTCTGTTGTTAGTACTATTATTACATATTTAACTGCCACGTCCTGCATTGTAATTATTGTAACTACCATGTCGTGTGTAATAATACTGGGATGTTGCTACTATAACAATTTCGTGTGGCCGTTAGATCAAAGAGGATCAATGGTTGGCTTGCACGATCCGCATAACAACTGTTTGACCAATCAGGGCGTGCTGGTTTCTGCGTGAGCTATAGTAAGGGATTTTCTGAGTATTCATGACTAGCATAGAGGGAAAATCTTAGTTAACATGGCTTCCAATCCTAGATTCCCCCATTGCTTCCTAGAACATGGAACCACTCCATGGATTGAGCCCAAACCCGGAACCTAGCTCCCGCTCGGCATCGCAAGCAACTTCTCCAACTAGAGATTTCGTGGTGCTTTGGAGAAATCTCGACTTTCCATTTTTTGAACCCGAAAAACCAGCATATTCCCAAAGGAGGTGCAAGATTAGGGCACGCCCATGGGCCCGAGGCAATTTGCACGCATGCTACACCATGGTGCATGGCCATTCCCGGGAGGTGGGTAGTTATCTCGTGGTGCAATCATATACTATATTTTTTTTGGGTTACGACCCGGTAAATGCGGTGTCTAACTATATGTACCCTATAAGACACTCTCAATTTTCAGACAAAAATGGTCTGGGGTGCCCCATGGGGTACCTAGGATGGATGCATGCCTGGGTCCAATATTGCACCGACCGTCACGTTGCCGCGGCCGCCGACGGGTTTCGCCGTTTTTTGGGAAGCACCAAACAAAATCTAAAAAAATAAAAAAACGTGAAACGGCTCCTAGAGCCCTTGCGTATGACCCACTGCCCTCATAAAATCATAGGCAAGGCATATCAGGTCCTTTGGCACCCAAGGCACTGTCAACACCCGGATTTTTAATCTCAGATGCCTGTTATGCCATACATCGCAATCCCAGGATTACCATTTTTGCGAGACATAACAGAATTGGATACCATAGTACATCATCCATTACAAACGATACATAAGTTCTTACACAAATAGGGATCTCATGATCCAGTTCTTAATACAACATCAAGCAGCGAAATACGTAACAATAACGGTAGCGTAGGCGAAGCTCCATCTTCGGGTTCACAGGCAATGCTGACGATGGGAGATGATCCTAGTTGTCTTAACCTTCCTGGGGTCCATCCTTAAGGTACTCCTCTTCATAGTCTGGCCATGGTAATAGCCAGGGACAAAGCCATGAGTACTCTTTAAGTACTCGCAAACTAATACTACCAGGTAAAGGGGTTTTTGGATAATAGGACACTAGGCTCTAGGGTTGTTTTGCAAAAGCCAGATTTATCTCTACTAAGTTTAGAAGCAACGAATGCTAGTTGAAAGTTTTATAGCACCTAAGTGGGAACTTGTAATTCAGATCACAACCCTGTTGTGGTCAAGTCAAAGTCTCAATTCATTTCACAAGTCATTTTGAAAAGTCTGACGGGGGAAAAGTATGGCCACACCCACTGTCCATAACCGCGGACGCGGCTATTCGAATAGTTTGACAGTCTGTAGAGATTGTACACTTTCACCACAACATTCGATACATCCGTCAGGAACAAATCCTAAATTCACCATACTCAGTATGTGGATAATCAATCCTAACCTTTCAATTACATGCCCTAGTATAAGCACCTCTCCTATGAGTTTGGCCTCCCAACCATGACCAACTGTCATCTTGGGTACTACACAGGTGGACAATCTTCACAAGGTAGCCTCAGCTCAGACCTTGGCCGTGAGGGAACTAATACTAAGGTATATAAGTTTCCAGTCAAGCCCTACCCAATATTCGGGTATTGTGGTTGTACGATAAAATTGGAATGGTATCGCATCCAGACAACCATCAGTTTTAAAAAAGGCTAAGGGTCATGCCTCCACATTTTCATCACCAAAATCATCGGGTGTTTGGAAACACATGTCCAAAACATTTCAATAGAATGATCCATCATTCCAAGGTTTTCATAACCATTTTTCCAACAAGTATTCCCATCTAAAGTTGATCAAGTTTTATGCTTAGCACTAGCATCTACATGTGGGGATAAGCAATAATGAGAGGTGGTAAACTAGGGGAGTTCTAACTAAGTTCCATCTCATGCCTTAAGATGACATCAAGATTATCTAGCTTAGGCCAAATTTTATGCTCTTTATGCAACCTTCAAATATTTTTCTAATATCTATAATTCACTTAAGTAAACTCTAAGTAATAGCTTTGATAAAGAAATAAAGTATAAAGCTTGCAAGTAAAAACTAGGATTGGTCTGTCAAGTGGGTATGATCACATATGCTTAAGGCATATAGTAGGCATAGTAACAAGTAGTGGTTTATTGCATCAGAATAGTATCTTGCAAGTGTTATCTTGCACATTCACTAGTAGTATTAGGCTTGCCTTGTGCAGAGCAGTGGTTGAAGTTCTCCTCGGCTTCTTCTTCGTAGAATCCTCCTTCCTCCTCGTATCCTTGGTCGGTACTAGCGTCTATAAATAAATACGAGGTACACAATCACCAAACAATACTTAACTACTTGCAATCATCACACACAAGGATCCTATAGATGATCTAGCATCATCTCTAACATTACAAGATTAAAGCTTGGTTTAATTCCTTTTTATTTTTAGAAAAGTAATTTCTACTCATTGAAAAACTACTTAAGATTTAATATTCTCCAAACCAGACATGGGATCATGTTGACACATGTAATCACCACATATTGTAGTCCAAGGGAATGCGATTTAAAGTGGTGTCACAATTTAATAAGGTTTTACCCTTTTATTTTAATTAATTAAAGTGGCTAGAAATGCCTATCTAGCATTCTTTTATTACTTGAACATTATTTCTGCAAGTAAACCTATATATTTTTATATATTCTGAAAGGTATGGTTAAATGTGATTTTTGAGAGTTGGAATCAACTAAAAAGCTATTATGGTTTAAATTTGGAAAATGTTTGAATGCAGAAAAGCTTCTGCCTTGTTATTTTTACCATGGGTGATCTATAGATCCAAATGACTTGAATCAGATGGGCTTGGATTCAGCATTCCCAGAAATTTCTAACAAAATTGGTTTCATTCCATTTGATGCACTGAATCGATCTGGGTTGATTTTTGAAGTTGAGTACAGAAGTGAGTTTGAAACAAAAATGAAAAAGGTTTAATTCAAATAACTGGGTTGCGCGGGAAAAGTTAACGGGCCGGCCTGCTAAGCGCAGTGCTCCCGCGGGCTGCTTAAGTGAGACAGGGAGGGGCAAAGCGGTATAGGGAAACGTGGGTCGTTCGATCTGATTCTAATCCAACAGCTGGGAGTCATCGTCGATAGGAGGCAACGCCGGCGAGAATAAAACCTAGCGCGGCCAGTGAGGGGTGTTAGGGGCTCACCGGGGTGCAGGAGAGGGTCGGCGAGGCGGGCGAACGACGAAGTCGACGACGGCGAACTCAGGGGTGGTCGCGGCAGCTCCTGGGGTGGACGAAATAGTTGGCCCCTTCTTCTCCAGAGACGGCGGGATCCGCTGAAATTCCGGCGAGGTGGTGCTCGCCTTGCTCTGGGAACGGTGTGGCACGATCAGTGAGGAGAGGGGAGTGAGATGGTGTGAAGAAATCGAGCGGGGGTGGCCTCTATTTATAGTCGAGTGAGGGGACCGACGGGGCGCACGGTGAGCTCGTCGGAGGCGATGTTACAGGCGGCTATTGGCATGGGAGACGGTAGGGGACGGTGCGGTGTTCCCTGGCGATGCTCAACGACATGGTTTCGAGGCGTGGTGCGGTGCGGCTTGGTCGGAACGCGACGGTGCTTTGCGCGTGCCCGACGGAAAATTTAAGGCCGCACAGTTCGCGTGGTCCGCGCGGCGGTGAACGAGCGTGTCTGCGGGGTTGCTGGGACGGTGGGGATTGTGTATGCACGCGGTGAGGGCGGCACGCGGTCTGTGGGCGCTGGTCGAGCGTGGCGCATGGGGCGTGCTCTCGACATGGTTGCTGGCGAGGTTGGCATGGTTCGTGCGTGTGGTCGAGGGCTTGACAACGCTCGCGGCTGGGACAGTGAGTGGCGGTGGACGGTGGGATGCCTCCCAGACATGCTGGCTAGGCTTGCTTCTCTTCCTAGCTTGCTGTCAACATGGGGGTGACATGGGTGTGCTCGGCTGTTCACCATTGATGGCAATGCCAAGCTTACAGTGATGCTAAGGGTTAGTTTAGGTTGTTAGATGATCTACTAAGGCTAGTGGTGCCCAGAGAGGGAACAAGTTAGGCTTCAATCACTGCTCGCTATAGTGTTTAGGATTTTGATGATTTGTGTCTGCAACCTATTTGATGAAATGGCCGCATGAAATCAAGTTTTGAATTTTGAAAAGATTTTTGGTGGGTTTGCTAGATTGGTGTTGGTGAGTCTGCAGATGCTTGGGTTTTGAAAGTTGAGCTTGTTTGAGTGGTTTTTGAAAAAGTGGGATCTTCCCATATGATAAAGATTCAATTTTGAATAGTCATTTAAACTATGCATTTGAAAGTTTCTGGATGATCACAAAGTGGGCCTTGATACCTTGTTATGAGTACATTCAAGGGGTGCGAAGATCCAGAAAAGTTTCCATTAGGTTCTGAAAGTTTGAGACAGCCAAACTAGGCACGGGAGTTAAATTGGTCAAAATGACCATTCCTTTATTTTATTGGTTTTGATTTATTTGTCTTTAGGAAAAGTTTGGGAAATGTTTAGATGATGTTTATTTCACCTAAGAAACATTTTACAAGCAACGAAACATACAAACAAGGTGGTTCAAAAGAATTTCAAATTAAATGCATACACATATGTATGGCTTCATAATTTTAATTAGAAAAGTTTTTGTTAAACCTAATTTTGATGATTAGAGTTTGATGATCCAAGTTTAGTGTTTTTGGGATGTTACAAACCTTCCCCCCTTAAACAAAATCTCTTCCCGAGATTTGAAAAAGGACGAAAAGATTACCTAGGATTTGAAGAGATCGGGAAACTCCATCCTGATGTGATCTTCGCGTTCCTAGGTAGCTTCCTCTTCTGTGTGGTTGCTCCACTGAATCTTGAGAAACTTGATGCTTCGGGTTCGGGTAGTTCGAAAAGCTTCTTCCAAAATATGGATGGGTACTTCGGGATAGGTCAGGTCATCGTTTATCTCTATGGTCCGATGATCGATATTCTTGAACACTTCGGTCTTCTCGGGGACTTCGAGACACTTGCGAAGTAACGAGATAAGGAACACATTGTGCACGGCTGACATCTCTTTAGGTAGGTCCCATTGATACGACACTTCTCCTCGACGGTTCAGAATCTTGAAAAGTCCGATATATCTGGGGGCTAACTTTCCTTTGAGTTGGAAACGCTGCATTCCCTTCAATGGCGACACTTTCAAATAAACAAAATCTCCTATGTTAAAGGCGAGATCTCTACGTCTCTTGTCGGCGTAACTCTTCTGTCGGGATTGGGCGGTCTTGAGGTGCTCACGAATCTTGTGAACCTTCTCTTCTGCTTCTCGTAGGATATCGGGTCCAAAAATATGACTCTCTCCTACTTCCGACCAGTTCAAAGGGGTGCGACACTTCCTTCCGTACATGAATTCAAATGGGGACATTTGCAAACTGGCTTGATAACTGTTGTTGTATGAAAATTCTGTAAACGGCAGACAGTCTTCCCACTTGGATCCATATTCTAACACACATGCTCTCAGCATATCTTCGAGTATTTGATTTACTCGCTCCATTTGTCCATCGGTCTGAGGGTGATACGCGGTGCTGAAATCTAGACGGGTTCCTAAACCTTCTTGTACTTTCTTCCAGAATCTCGAGGTAAACTGAGTTTCTCGATCCGACACTATGGTCTTGGGGACTCCGTGCAAACTGACGATTCTAGCGATGTATAACTCCGCTAGTTTCGAAATCTGATATGTGGTCTTGACGGCAAGAAATGGGCGACTTTGGACAATCTGTCCACTATGACCCAGATAGAGTCATTTCCCCTACTAGAAGTAGGTAGTCCAGTGATAAAGTCCATTCCTACAGAATCCCATTTCCATTCCGGAATCTGCAAGGGTTGCAACAATCCAGCGGGTCTTTGATGTCCTGCCTTGACTCGCTGACAGATATCACACTTGGCGATATAGCTTTCGATTTCTCTCTTCATCTTATGCCACCAAAATTGCTCTTTTAAATCTTGATACATCTTAGTTCCTCCGGGATGGATAGAATAAAGTGTAGGGTTCGCAGCATAGAAAACAAAAATTTTCCTACGATGTGAACTATATACCAAGATCTATCTACTAGATACAAACAACGGGCGGATGTATATCCGTAGAGAACATACCCTTGAAGACCGACAAAGCTTAACGAGTTCAACTCGTGGTTGATGTAGACGATCTCTTGCCGATCTCAAGATCTAGAGGAAGTCCTAGCGCCGCAAAACAGCAGCGCATCCGTGCTCGCACACACGTTCGAGGCACCGAGCAACCTCCGCCTCCTCGCTCCAGCGATGCAGCGGAAGCACAACTCTTTCTTGCCGAAAAGCCACCGGGAACATGTATCTCGCTAGTCCGAGACCATGGGGGATAAATTCTAGAGGGGGAGAGAGATCCTTCATGAGGAGGTGTGAGTGAGAAGTGAGAGGAGGGGCTCCTTATATAGGGGAGGGGGGCAGCCCAAGGGGGCATGGCCGCCGGCCATGGAGGGTGCCCCCACCTCTCCCTCATTCATGTGGGTGGACACTCCACTCACAAAATGGCCCTTCAACTTTCTCCACTCAAAAACCCACTCAAATTCCCATTAAATTTCCACCAAATTTAATGCAAACTCTCATTAAATAAAACTCTTTTATTTTATTCAGAATTTTGTAAATTACTTTAATGACAAACATTCACAAATAACCCCTTGCTATAATTCTATTTCACATGCATAACCACTTTATGCAATTTCACCCGAAAACCTGTTTCGGTATCTAGTGAAATAAATTCCTGCGCTTGTTCATTCTTTCGGCATGAAACTTTTGCTCCAATTGGATGTCGGTGTCTCTTAAGTGTGTCACCCTACGGTTCGTGAATAATGCGGACATGATCGAGACCCTCTCGGATCAATAATCGAGCGGGATCGGAGACCCATCGACTCCACACATTCAACGATGACTTTCTTGTGATCGTCGGAACCTTTTACGCTAGTATCTTAATCCCTTTGTTTAACGATATATTACATGTCCGAGATTCGATCATCGGTATCTCCATACCTAGTTTGATCTCGTTCGACATGCACTCTTTTCGTTCTGTGATATAACATTCTAGTGATCAAATCACTTGCTTGCAAGCTAATCAATGTGATATCATCGAGAGGGCCCAGAGTATATCTATCCGTCATCGGGATGAACAAATTCCAATCTCGATCCATGAGCCTCAACATAAAACTTTATTAGTTCTGAATCCATCTTTATAATCACCCTGTTATGGTGTGACGTTTGATGTTATCAAGAAACTCTTCCGGTGTTAGTGATTGACATGACCTCATGGTCTAAGGATTAGGATCACTTCGTAAGTTGTTATAGCAATATAAACTCAATGACTTTGATCGTAATGCTATACTTCGGATGAATGTTCATCACACCATTACACTAATGTTGTGACCCCATTATTAACAACATCCAATGTCCATGATCAGGAAACCTTGATCATCTTGTTAATCAACGAGCTAGTTTATGAGAGAGGCATAACTAGGAACTTTCTGTTTTGTTTATTAAACACACATGTATTAACGTTTCCGTATTAATACAATTATAGCATGTAAAATAAACATTTATCATAAATAAGGAATACGATAATAACCACTTTATTATTGCCTCTCGGGCATATTCCCTTCAGTCTCCCACTTGCACTAGAGACAATAATCTAGTTTGAGAACTTTGCGTATTGAACACTTATGGCTTTCTGTTGTTCCATATACGCAACTGCAAGTGGTTAACATAATCTACGGATCTGATGCTTTCAGGTCCGTGTGTATTTGCATGTCTTTGCGTCTCCACGCATCACTCATTCTCTAATGAGATGGCGTTGTATAAATTTGGTCTTTTGGTGAGACCTTTAGTTCCTTGGGGTTAAAACATGTCGATACTATTGTCGTACAATATATCTTTAGTGTTAGCCCGTTGCGAACCACACCTTAGTTTGATAACAAACTACTTGACACAAATGCCCTCCTTTGCTGCTACTATAGTAGTCATATACTTAGCCTTTTTGTTGTAGTATTCGTCACAATGTCTTAACTATGGATTTCATCCAAATCCATCATGGAATCTTCTTTCCATTACATTGTGCCACCCATAGTTTAAATTGAGATAAACTTAATTTGTATCTTGTGACAAACCTAGTATCAATGTAACGCTTTACAATGAACTATGTGTAATTGTTTGTCACCTCTACACAAATATATTCTTAGTTCTTCCAAAAGATCATAAGAATATCCTTACTATCGTCCAATGATCATTTTATGATTCATTCTGGTATATGCTCATAACACTTAGAGCATAGGACATATCTGGATGTGTACATATCATGGTATGATTGATCAAATCATTCTTGTGATTTTACTCATCAAGTGTCAAAGCACTTGAATCTTGTTTCACTTATCAAGTGTCGATACACTTGAATCTTGATTCAATTACTTTCCATGCAACAAAAACGGTTTCTTGTCGTTTCTATATTGAACTCCTTCAATATCTCGTATATGTACATTTGGCACAACCATATTGGCGTCACAGTCTATCCACTATAGACATTCACGCTAAATATTCGGGTTTTTCCTAAGTATTTCATCGAAATGAAATTCTTTAACCTTTGTCAATAAATAATACATTATTTCTAATCAACAAGATGTCTTCCACATAATGTATTAGAAATATAGCGCTCCCACTTAATTTCTTGCAAATGCAAGCATCTTCATCGTCTCTTGATGAAAACTCCTTTTCATCACGGTGAAGATTTCAACTCCGCGATGCTTACTTCAACCATTGAACTTTGCATGCCCTTTTTAGCATCCTTTGAATTAACAAAAACCTTTGGATCCTGTCATGTACACGTCCTAGGTAACCATTATATTAGAAGAACTTTGTTTTGTTTATTCATCTACCATATAATAGATTATATGTAGTGGTTGCTACTTTAATCCGTCCAGACTAAATATCGCTATGAAAGATCAAATCTTGTCATAGTCAACTCCTTGAACATTGTCGTAAAATACTTTACGACATGTCGACTATTTCATAGATGTGAAACATCCATGTCTGTTTCTTTATAGATCCAAATACGACCGATAGGTTTTTACACCTTTCCGGAGGGTCTTCCAAGTTCAAAACTTGATTTCTCGTGTATGGAACTATCACGGATTTTATGGCTTCAAGCCATTTGACGGAGCCAGGGCCCATCATCGCTTCTTTGCATATAGTCGGTTCATCATTGTCAAACAATAATGATTTACTCTCAAATCTTAGTATTTGAGTGTTTATCCGACCGACTTGGTTCAATAAGAACTTAGATCTCCGTGACCACAACCTTTGAGGCACATAAGCTATGAGCATTATGGCAGCCTCCGGAACATTTTCCGGCGCTGCGCAACTCAACATATATAGCTAAGGTTCGTTAACCTTATCAAAGTTCTATTGTCCTCCCACTTAACATTTATGAAAAATTCATTCTTCAAGAAACTTCACGTTTTAAGCAACAAACCCTTTTGTCCTTGGTGTTATGGAGGAATAACCAATTGTTATTCGAAATAACCTACAAAGACATGCTCATCCGACTTCGGTTGTAAACATCTTACTTATGTTTAGCATACCAAAATTTAAGAAATGACAACTTGGGTTTTACCCCAAACCATAACTTCGATGGTGTCATTTCAACGGATCAAGATGGAGCTATTTTCAGTGTAAAAGCGGAAGTCTCTAAAGCTTCAATCTTTTAAAACATAATGGCAGTTTTATAAATAACACCTTTGATCCAACCATGTCAAACAAGGTTTCATTACAAATCTCAAACACTCCATACTCCTATGGTGTTTCGGGAGATGTAAATCTAGGTGTTTTGCTAAACTTGCAACTCAAATAAATCCCTTTATGATAAATAATTCATTTATTTTCTTGTTACACTTGTAACTCAAACAAATCCCTTATGATAAAATCATAAACCATTTATTTTCTTGTTAAAATGATTTTGCACTTCATCTTGAAAGTCTTTGAAACATTTTCAAATATTTCATACTTCTCTCGCATTAAGTGAACATTCACTCAAATTTTCGGAGAAAGCATATGAAGTTGAAATCCATCGCTTACGACTATACATAATGGACTACATACATCGATATGTATAAATTCCAATAATTTAGTCGTTCGTTCTTCTTTGGCATTTGAACGAAGTTTTAATTATCACGTGGAAAGTCTCACAAGCGTCACTTGATCAAATCAAAGACTCCAAAAATCCATGAATATGGAGATTCTTCATGTTCTCTTTCCAATATAATTTAAACAGCGATGTCACTTCGTAAGTGATCTTTCAATCATTTGTTTTGCGACATTTTAGCATCAGGTTTTATGGATGTGATTTATCCAACTAGATTTGTAAATCATCCATCTTATATGGAGTACGGTAACTATTTGAACAACCTTTGTTCTCATAATACCTTATTTAAATAACAATTATTAAAACAAATCTTGAAGTCAAGCTTTGATGTCAACGAGAAATACAAACAACGGTTTGTTTGTTTTCGATGAACATCATCACATATTTTCTTACTAGTTACTTAGGCCATTGTGGTTCATGAATTGCGTCGTTCCGTATGAAATTTCATACCAACCAATTCGGTATCCAATACCCAAGAACCACATTGTTTAACAAGCAAAGAATACAACCATAACATGTATATCATCCATATACCTAAATTGGATATTTCCAATATTTTATTTTCTGCCAAATATAATTTAAAGATTCTCTTTCAGCATTTCCTTTTCCTTTTAAAAGAATCTATCAACATCAACAGTGGCGCCATATACATGACACATAGTCCAAAGCGTGTATATTCAAATAATAATACCTTTGGACTTGCACTTTGAAGTAGATCACCATCATCAAAATGATCGGTATTCTTTCAAAATCTATTCTTTAGTAATCTTTTAGTGTAGTAAACATTTTATATACATATTCTATTCACCCTTATCATGACGACATTCATGATCAAGCTACTGTAGCTTATAAAGGCGAATCATGAGTATAACATTACTTTCCAAAACCCTTTTGGATGATTAGGATGTCTAGCATCTCCAACCTTCGTAAATTCTCATCCAATATGAGAACATAAATTATACTCTATCATATTGCAACCAAAACATTGTTTCAGATATCGTTATATCTGCCACACATGATGGTTTCTGAAATAATTCTTTCAGCTCCTAGATAAACTTGATGTTTAAATCAAGAATCATGGAGGCAAACATGATACTTAAGATACTAACACTGGAATTGTTACTCTCGATTTAATACCAATTATTAAATTTCACGGAGTAAACAGAGTTTGCTGAAAGTTTGTAATAGGACTTTAAACTTTAGATTGACACTCAACACAATACGATACCAGTTCGTAAAGTATATATCCAGAATTATATAGTTCTATTATCTCAATTATAACTAAGCATAAGGTGGTGAACGAATGCCAATGACTACAACAAATTATGCAAATTCACTTTGATTTAATTTATGATAAATTGAGTTCTACTAATCTAAATTAGAAATGAACTCCCACTCAAAAACGACATCCCTCGTGTCTTTTTGGTGATTACATGAACCAAATCCACTACACCAAGTCCGATCATCACGTGAGTCGGTGTAGCTTCAAAGGCGAGCATCCATATGGTCATCATATCAAAACATATGACTCATGCTTAACCTTTTGGTCCGTGTTCCGAGGCCATGTTTGTACATGCTAGGCTCGTCAAGTAAGAACCTTAGAATACGTGTGTGTAACTGTCTTACACCCGAGATATGCTCGTGGATTCAAGTACACCCGATCATCACGTGATGTCTTGAAGCGACGAAACATTGTCGGTGCATACTTAAGGAAGAACACATTCTTATCTTGATATCTAAATGAGGGATCATCTTATTATGCTAATAAAACGCCAAACAAGCAATATAAGATGCAATCAAAACATCACATGTTTATTAGTGAAATGATATGGTTCCCGCATATGATCTCCATCATGTTCATCGTGGTATGATCTCTATCATAACTTTATGTGTAAGGACAAGGTCTATGGAACTTACACGCTATGTGTGTTGTAAGAGTATCATCTCATACTTCTACTTACAACATCACCATATCATAACACTAGCCTAGCAACAATCTAAACTAGACGCCTCTAATTTATCCATTGCAAGTTTTACGTGGCTTAGGGCTTTCGAAGATAGAACCGTTCTTACCTACGAACATGAGGGTGATACGCGGTGCTGAAATCTAGACGGGTTCCTAAACCTTCTTGTACTTTCTTCCAGAATCTCGAGGTAAACTGAGTTTCTCGATCCGACACTATGGTCTTGGGGACTCCGTGCAAACTGACGATTCTAGCGATGTATAACTCCGCTAGTTTCGAAATCTGATATGTGGTCTTGACGGCAAGAAATGGGCGACTTTGGACAATCTGTCCACTATGACCCAGATAGAGTCATTTCCCCTACTAGAAGTAGGTAGTCCAGTGATAAAGTCCATTCCTACAGAATCCCATTTCCATTCCGGAATCTGCAAGGGTTGCAACAATCCAGCGGGTCTTTGATGTCCTGCCTTGATTCGCTGACAGATATCACACTTGGCGATATAGCTTCCGATTTCTCTCTTCATCTTATGCCACCAAAATTTGTAGAGGTCCCAACCTAATAAGGTAGATTCCTCCTATGTTTTACAATGCTAGTCCCTGGATCATTAGCTAGCATCCACAGTTAAGATGTAATATCAAGATACAAGGGTCATAATATAAATTTATAACCAGGAATAACATAAGTTTATTACATCAAACATAGCTCATTTGGCTATTACAATACATTGCAGCGGAATAAATATAGTCATGGGTCCTTCATCTTCAAAGTGACACAGGCAGATGTTGGTTGTAGACTTTGTAGTCCTAGTCAATCAAACAATCTTCATTTAAAAACAATCAACCTGCAACATTACAAGTTACAGCCACAAGGGTCAATACATTTTGAATTGTATAAGCAAGCTTCACTTTTATGTATAATAAGAGTGGATCCTATCATTATATGCATATTTGGCTAAGTAGAGTTTAAGGCTTATTTGCATAAAGCATTATTTTATCCTATCTTTTCAAAAAGGGGTTAAGTCCTTTGTCAAATCTCTTTTCCAAGAATCCCTTGAACTCCTTGGTAGAAACTCAAGTGTTCAAGTCCTTGTCAAAATCTCTTGAGCCAATTGGTAACCCCAAGTGCAACAAGTTTTAAAAATCTCATGAGTTCCTTGGTAACCCCAAGTACATCATGCCCTTGAGCACTTTGGTAACCCCAAGTGCAACAAGCTTTTACAAATTCTCTTTGAATTCCTTGGTACCCCCAAGTGCATCAAGTTTTTATATTAGAAGTTGGAATGTCGAGATCTCCCATAATTCAAACTTTAGTTGCTCAGTTTTGTCCATAAACGGGGACACGGCTAAGTACTTAGATTTTAATAACTTCTGCAGAAGGAGTACACTTTACCCACATGACACAATCCCATCTTGTTGCCACCAGTGGCCTACTGGATTAGTGCTCACCAAGATGGAGTACCGGCAGACTGAGAATGTGACGAAGTCTTTCCAAAAGGTCCTCCCATACATCATTGCTAGCTTGTCTTCAGCCCCCATGAAGCATTCCAGATCCCCATGTCCGGTAACTAAAGACAATGTATGGGTATTCCTAATGTAGTTGACTAAGCCAGAGCCATAATAGCATGTGGTTTCTCACGAAAGCCACAATTGGAGAAACATGTTCAATCTCTAAGTTTCCTAGGTGGTTTTCTCTTGGAGTACAACACAAAGTGATTCCCATAGACATGGTTTCTTTTGTTGCAACCTTCTCCAAAACTTGAAGTATCCACCACCTAGGTGATTCATTGAGTCCTTGTTTTATTATGTAAAACACAAGTCCTTTTCTCAACCTTTGTAAAATCTCAACATGTATCTCTTTTCAAAACATATCATGGCTAAGCATGTACAACTTCAATATTTTTACTAAGGAGTGTATAGGGAATCCTGTTAGGATTTAGCATAGCATAAGTATAGAAATATCTTTTCATGCATGTTTTCAAAATCCACTAAGTATAATGAAAATAGTGGCGCATTTGTATGATAGTGTAACTTGCCTCTTTTTTGGTAGGGAATGAGGGTTTACTCCTTGATCTTGCTAGTCTCACACTTTGCTAATTTCACTACAATCAATCAACAAGCATAGTATCAAATAGCATTCCAAACCAATATTCAAACAACATTTCACACACACAAAGCAATGGATTCTAAGTTATGCATGGGAACATGCTTAAGATGGTTTTATTCACAAGGGAGGTCTCCATTAGGCTTATAACCTTGTAAGGTCCACATTGGTCATTTACCAAAATGTAAAAGTCATTTGCAAAAGGCTTTAGTCCATAAACCATTTTTAAAATCCAACCATCATTTCATGTGGTGAAAAAAATATTCTTATCAAAGCAACACTTTATGTTTTTCACCAAGTGAGTTGCCATTTGCAAGGCTTGGTGTTTTGGGTCAGTAGGTTTGGTCCCAAACATTTTCTCAAAGCTTTCTTTGCAAAAACATTTTCATAGCAAAATTTATTATTTTTGTTTGGCTAGAAAATGGCTAAGTCATAAAATCCAACCTAAACCTTACCAAAATCATTTTCAACCCCAAGGGTTGGTTCCTAGTGTCAGTAGGTTCACAACAAGTCATTTTGCCAAGGTTTTAAACTTATAAACATTTTTGAATCATTTTTCTTTTCTAAATAAGCACACAATTGAATCTGCAAAAACAAGTAAGTTAACAGATATTATTTGCTAAACTAATTCCACAGTTGGTTAGGGCTTGCTCTCCTGAATCCAACGATATAAATTTTGTAATTTTTGGACATGTAGATCTCAAGTTATAAGGGTTTGAAGTTTGCAATTAAATCAGATTCAAATTTCTTTTAAAACGAAATAGGTGACACGCGGCACTTTCTAACTGGGCGATACTGGTTCGTCCGGATCACGCGCGGTAGCCCTTGTATCTAGTTAGATCGTGCGGTGCTGAGTGCATACCTCTTCGCGACTAAAGGATCTAATCCTGCCCGTTCAAACTAAATCCTACGGTACTAGTTCTCTTGACCAAAAGTGAGCGGCGCCGACGGCGACTAGCGGCGGCGCTCGGCCAGAAAGTGGAGGAGCTGGTGTAACAGGAAGCTAGAAGAGAGGGGAGGTTGCTCACCAGAATCATAGGGCTGTGGTGACGCTCGACGTGCTGTTGGCTTGACAAGGGGAGTTCGGGTACTGCGACAATTGCTCGCCGGAGTTCCTGCTGGCATCGGTTGCGCGTGGTCTGGTCTAAGTCAACTCTGTGGTTCACCCCGAAGCAAAACGAGGGTACGGTTAGGAGAGTAAGATCAAGGCAGAGCTGTGTGCGTGAACGAGAGGGCGCGGGGCGGTCTGAATCTACTTGTGGGGCTCGTCGGAGAAGAACCGGATACGGCGGTGCTTGAAGCTTGACGAAGGCGACGTTCAGGGACGCCCGCGGTCGAACGAAAGGCACAGGGAGGTTTGTCTGTGAGTAGGGAGTCTGCTAGTGTGCTCAGGGAGGCTCGGGGCGATGTTGAATTGCCGGAATCGACACCGAACCTCGTCGGAGACGGCGGCGGTGCAGAAGGAATTGGCGACAGCCTAGGGGCAGAGAGGAGGAGTGATCTGGGGGAAAAGGAGGAGGAGGCGCTGGGGTTTTAACGAGCATGGTTAAGGCGAGGTAAAGGCGCGGCGCTATGGCGAATTGAACGCGCGGAATCATAGCAGGTAACGGTGGTCGAGGGAGGAAGAAGGAGTCGCGCGGGTGTGGACGATGAACAGGGAGGTGGGGTCTACCTGGCAGTGGGAAAAGAAATGAGGAGGAGGGTCCACAGGTCATACTCAGTGCGGGTCAGAAACGCGGTGCGAACCGTTTTCTTTCGGGGTGAGGGGAGCTGGGCTGCTTCTGGGCTTTAGTGGGATGTTGGGTTGGGTCTGGTCCAACCCATTTTTTTTATTCTGTAACTTTTCTTTTTCTAATTCTAATTTCTGTTTTGAATTTCAAACATCCAAACATCAATCAAATTGATTCAAACAATCTCCAATTTTCACAACCTTGAACTTGGTTCTGTTTATCAACATACACCAAGTTCTAAAATAAAATAATAATTTTATTCTTTTTAGGATCCATTTTTTAATTAAAAAATGGGTCTTTAGTTATTTAATAAAATAAGGTTTGATTTAATTAATAAACTCCATTTTAAAATCCAATTAATTTCAAAACCAAGGTAGGTTGTATTTAAAATAAGGATTATTTAGAAAGCTTGTTTAAGATAAAATAACATTTTTGTTATGGTGTCCATTTATAATTAAATAATATGGGCCTTAGTTATTAAATCAATTAGGATTGGTTTTACTTGAAATATTCATTTTTAAATCTAAAATAAAGCCAAAACACTTCAGTAGGTTTTATGTGAGAATAAAATATGTTTGGAAAGACCTATTTTAACTAACTTAATAAGTTTTTGATGTTTTAATTAAAATGGTATAACCTTTTATTTAAATGAAATTGGATATTAAATCCTTATTGAGTTGTTTAATTAACCCTTGTTATTACTTTTATTCAAAACCAAAATGTTTTTAATTTAAAAGTTTGGTCAAGGTTTAATTGAGCTTTATGAAATCATCTTTATCCATAAAACTTTCATTTCAATTGAAAACCAAATCCTTTATTTTATAGATCCAAAATAGTATTTCCAAAATATTTTGTTTTCCTTTATTAAAATGTTTATCTTTTTAAATCCCTTTAGGATTTTATTTAATTCAAATGGGTTTGAAGTTCCAATTGAATTCAAAAAGTTTCTTCTGGCCCTGAAAATCAAACAAAGTTTTATTTTATTCATTTATTTTCACATTACAAGATTTGGAAAATCTTGGGATGTGACAAAATTGTTATTTTAAATCTTGATACATCTTAGTTCTTCCGGGATGGATAGAATAAAGTGTAGGGTTCGCAACAGAGAAAACAAAAATTTTCCTACGATGTGAACTATATACCAAGATCTATCTACTAGATACAAACAACGGGCGGATGTATATCCGTAGAGAACATACCCTTGAAGACCGACAAAGCTTAACGAGTTCAACTCGTGGTTGATGTAGACGATCTCTTGCCGATCTCAAGATCGAGAGGAAGTCCTAGCGCCGCAAAACAGCAGCGCATCCGTGATCGCACACACGTTCGAGGCACCGAGCAACCTCCGCCTCCTCGCTCCAGCGATGCAGCGGAAGCACAACTCTTTCTTGCCGAAAAGCCACCGGGAACATGTATCTCGCTAGTCCGAGACCATGGGGATAAAAACTAGAGGGGGAGAGAGATTCTTCACGAGGAGGTGTGAGTGAGAAGTGAGGAGGGGGGCTCCTTATATAGGGAGGGCAGCCCAAGGGGCATGGCCTTGGCCATGGAGGTGCCCCACCTCTCCCTCATTCATGTGGGTGGACACTCCACTCACAAAATGGCCCTTCAATTTTCTCCACTCAAAAACCCACTCGAATTCCCATTAAATTTCCAACAAATTTAATGCAAACTCTCATTAAATAAAACTCTTTTATTTTATTCATAATTTTGTCAATTACTTTAATGAAAAACATTCACAGATAACCCCTTGCTAGAATTCTATTTCACATGCATAACCACTTTATGCAATTTCACCCGAAAACCTGTTTCGGTATCTAGTGAAATAAATTCCTGCGCTTGTTCATTCTTTCGGCATGAAACTTTTGCTCCAATTGGATGTCGGTGTCTCTTAAGTGTGTCACCCTATGGTTCGTGAATAATGCGGACATGATCGAGACCCCTCTCAGATCAATAATCGAGCGGGATCCGAGACCCATCGACTCCCACACATTCAACGATGACTTTCTTGTGATCGTCGGAACCTTTTACGCTAGTATCTTAATCCCTTTGTTTCACGATATATTACATGTCCGAGATTCGATCATCGGTATCTCCATACCTAGTTTGATCTCGTTACCGACATGCACTCTTTTCTCGTTCCCGTGATATAACATTCTAGTGATCAAATCACTTGCTTGCAATCTAATCAATGTGATATCACCGAGAGGGCCCAGAGTATATCTATCCGTCATCGGGATGAACAAATTCCACTCTCGATCCATGAGCCTCAACATAACACTTTATTAGTTCTGAATCCATCTTTATAATCACCCTGTTACGGTGTGACGTTTGATGTTATCAAGAAACTCTTCCGGTGTTAGTGATTGACATGACCTCATGGTCTAAGGATTAGGATCACTTCGTAAGTTGTTATAGCAATATAAACTCAATGACTTTGATCGTAATGCTATACTTCGGATGAATGTTCATCACACCATTACACTAATGTTGTGACCCCATTATTAACAACATCCAATGTCCATGATCAGGAAACCTTGATCATCTTGTTAATCAACGAGCTAGTTTATGAGAGAGGCATAACTAGGAACTTTCTGTTTTGTTATTAAACACACATGTATTAACGTTTCTGTATTAATACAATTATAGCATGTAAAATAAACATTTATCATAAATAAGGAATACGATAATAACCACTTTATTATTGTCTCTCGGGCATATTCCCTTCATAAAGAGTATCATGAGCCTCCTTCAAAATAACTTCTTTCAACTCAGAATCTGATGGTACACAAAGGCGTCCTTTGTACCACAGAACTCCTTTTTCGTCCTCGGTGAATCCGGGTACTTTGCCTGTACCGATACGACGCTTGATTCCGTCAATACTGGCATTTCCCTTCTGCGCCTCTTTAATCTGACTGATCAAAGTGGGCTGGAGTTCTATGCTAGCCAAAAATCCTTCACTTACTAATTCCGTCCGAAAATCTTCTAGCTCTTTGTGCAGACTTGGTTGCTCCTTCAAAATCATGGAGTTCAAGCGGCACGGCAATCTGCTAAGTCCATCGGCTACTACGTTAGATTTACCAGGGTGATAGTGAATGTCCAGATTGTAATCCTTGATTAGCTCAATCCATCTTCTCTGCCTCATATTCAGCTCCTTCTGAGTGAATATATACTTTAGGCTCTTGTGATCCGAATAAATCTCACAACGGTTTCCCATCAGGTAATGTCTCCATGTCTTCAGAGCTAGAACTACGGCTGCGAGTTCGAGGTCATGGGTTGGGTAGTTTTTCTCATGTTGCTTCAGTTGTCGCGATAGATAAGATATAACTTTGTCTTCTTGCATTAGCACACATCCGAGCCCAATCTTGGATGCGTCACAATACACGTCGTAGGGCTTCGTGATATCTGGCATGATCAAGATTGGGGCTGAAATCAATCTCCTCTTGAGTTCTTGAAAACTCGCTTCACATTTGTCGGTCCATTCAAACGTCTTGTCCTTCTTCAGCAATTGGGTCATGGGTCTGGCGATACTAGAGAATCCTTCTACGAATTTGCGGTAATATCCCGCCAATCCGAGAAATGCACGAACTTGGGTTTGAGTGGTTGAGGCTTGCCAATCTTCTACATCTTTCACTTTGGCAGGGTCAACAGCAATTCCTCCGGCTGATACAATGTGACCGAGGAATCCTACCTCCTGTAACCAGAATTCACATTTGCTAAACTTTGCATACAACTGATGCTCTCTAAGGGTTACAATAATGGTCCTTAGGTGTATCTCATGTTCTTCTTCTGATTTGGAATAAATCAGTATGTCATCAATGAAAACAACGACAAACTTATCCAGGAAGTCCATAAAAATCTTATTCATGAGGTTCATGAAATAAGCGGGGGAATTGGTTAATCCGAAAGACATGACCGTATACTCATACAATCCATATCTGGTGGTAAAGGCAGTCTTTGGAATATCCTCTGCACGAATTTTGAGTTGATGATAGCCAGTTCTAAGATCAATCTTAGAAAATACTTTGGCACCGGTCAACTGATCAAACAAATCTTCTATCTTGGGTAAGGGGTACTTGTTCTTGTTGGTGATATCATTCAACTTCTGATAATCCGTACACAAACGGTTACCTCCATCTTTCTTGTCCACAAACAAAACAGGTGATCTCCATGGTGACGCACTTGGTTGAATAAATCCAATTTCCAGCATGGAATCCAGTTGATTCTTCAGTTCTGCGAGCTCTGACGGGTTCATACTATATGGTCTCTGGGCTATGGGTCCGATTTCGGGGATTAGTTTGATGATAAACTCGATATCCCGATCTGGGGGCATACCGGGCAAAACATCTGGAAATACATCGGGGTATTCACAAACTATCCGGACTTGGTCAATGGTAGGTTGGGCTATACTCTTGTTGCATTTAAATTGGCGGGGTAAGGTTTCATATATATGCTCGACTGATATTCCGGCGGTACTGGTCATGGTTATGGCTTTTTTGGCACAGTCAATCAATCCTTTGTGTTTGGACATCCAATCAATTACTAGTACTACTTCCAAACCTTTAGTTTCGAGTACTATCAGATTTGCATAAAAATCTATGCCATGGATTCGGATAGGGACGGCTTTGCAAATTTTCCTAGCCTTGGTGGTTGATCTGGGAATTTGAACAATCATAACATGCTTCAGTTTGGTTGGTTGAATTTTACTAGTGCATGCAAATTCTTCGGTGACAAATGAATGCGATGCACCAGAATCAAACAGCACTCTTGCAAGTACTGAATTAACAGAAAACATACCCAGCACGACATCTGGCGCTTCCTGAGCTTCTTCAGCATGCATGAGAAAAAGACAACCGTTGCGGTTGAGCGAATTCCCTAGGGCAAACCTTCTTCCTGGCTGAACACGACGCTGCTGCTGAGCTGGGACATTGGCGTTGGGGGCTGTAGCATTCTTCTTGTTGGGGCACTCGTTGGAATAGTGGCCTTTATTCCCACAGTCATAACAGGTCACTTGCGACTTGTCCTTGGCTGCTACAGGCACAACATTGCTTCCAGTCCTCGGGGCAGTGTTGGTGTTGGCGGTAACATTGTTGCTGTTGAACTTGGGTGGGGCACGATTGAAATTTCTAGAGTTGCCGGGATTGTTGTGATTTCCTCCGGGTCTAGGGTTTCCACGGTTGGGATAGGTCAGACGGTTCATCGGGGGTCTGTTGGTCCTTGGGGCAAATCCTGGAGATGTGTTAGGGCGATACTTTGCGGTCTGATGGGTCCCTGGCTGATGCATCATACGACACTTGCGGTTCTCATTAGGTTGGTTGATCTTTCCTTCCATATGGATAGCAGAGTCGACAAGGGCTTCAATATCCGCAAAGGGGATATTGACTAACACCGTCTGCATCTCATCATGCAGACCATTCAGGAATCTTTCTTTATTCTTGGCTTCAGTGTCTATTTCATCCGGGGCATACCTAGCTAATGACGAAAATTTGTCACGGTATTCCACTACAGTCATCCTTCCTTGCTTCAGCTCTCTGAACTCGTCTCTCATTCTCTTGATCAAACCTGGTGGCACATGGGTTCTGCTAAACTTGACCCTGAATTCCTCCCAGGTCATCATCTGGCCTCCGGTCATTGCGCGAACACTATTCCACCATGCTCTGGCATCTTCGGCTAGATAGTGGGTGGCGAACAGGACTTTCTCGTTGGCTTCCACTCCGGCTACTTCTAAGTTATTTTCCATGGTTTGCAGCCAATCATCGGCGTCTAGGGGTTCTTCTGACTTAGTGAAAACAGGTGGGTTGGTATTCTGTAAGTTCTTGAGCTTAGATCCGTGGTTGTCCTGATTTCCGTGGCCTTGGTTGTTGTGGGCTAGCTGGGCTATCTGCTGAAGGGTGGCTAGGTTGGCAGCGTTCGCTCTTCGACTTCACCGCCGGTTAACATTTGAAGTATCTGCAACATCGGGTCCAGGGATGAACCACTTCCTCCACGTGGCATTTGAAGATTGAGGTAGATCATGAGAAAAGAGGGAAATTTCTAAAGTTTTGGGTCTTTGAAAAAAATTAAAGTCTGACTCAGATTTTATAGCAACTTGCTTTTTCATTCATTCATTCACATGATACAACACACACCACATCAAAGGAAAGCAGATGGTTTTAAGAACCATTCTGAGAACTACGATACAGTGGGACCGAATACTACTCACTACGCTAGTGCTCAAGTGCTACTACTCCTTGGAATCTGTGGCTTCGTCATCTTCATCATCATCGATGAAGGCGAAATCGTCCTCATCGGTGAAGAAATCCATAGCCTGATCCTCCAGAAAATCGTCGTCATCGCTGAGATAGGAGTAGGGGTCTCCACGAAGATCCTCTCCGGCATTCTCCATTTCCTCCAACTGCATGTCTCTCTCGTGGATGGTCTCCTCCAGAGATGATATGCGGTGGCGAAGACGGGCAATGATGCGCTCCTTCTTGTCGAGCTGACGGCGGCGAGACTTGCGATCCTTCGCTAGCATGGCGATGGTCTGGTCCTTCGTCTTGATGATGGCAGACTTGTGGTTGCAGTAGTCACGGCAGTTGTCCAACTCCTGCTGACGATCGTACATCATGAAGCTAAGGTGGTCCAATTGGGTCTTAAGCTCGGGGTGGTATGGGGCTTACAGGGGTTGTCCATTAGCATCACGCCTTGGGAAAAACTCAAAGAGAGTACCCTTGATCTGATTGATGCGCTGCCCACACTGACGGGAAAGAGCTTCTTGCATGGACCTGGCAAGTCCATCGAGCCAGTTGTTCTCTCTCAAGGTAAACTGAATTCCCTCCGCAGTGGGAGGTTCAATCTTTCCTCGGAGACATGCAACAATTAGCCATTGCAGATCTTCTCCTCCTTGATCATTGAGTTGAGCTCCGAAGAACTCGGGGTGCGGACGCTCCAGAAGTTCCGAAAGCTGGTCCAAATCCCTCTCAAAGATCAGGTCTCCTCCATTCCCCAGTTGGTAAAACTTGATGTACTTCACGTCCATCTATAAGAATATAGGATGAGTAAGTTAGTAGAGTGATTAAGTGTGTCAAAATTTTATGTATTTTGCAAGAGATTTTGGAGGAACATGAATTTTCATGAAAGAATAAAAGGGATAAGAATGAGAATAAGTTTTTGTAAATATTTGGTTCCTTTGGTTTTGAAACTAAGTTTTTGATTCAAACGTCCAGTCTAACTAGGGTCTCCTATGGTCAGGATGGCTCTGATACCAACTTGTCAACACCCGGATTTTTAATCCCAGATGCCTGTTATGCCATACATCGTAATCCCAGGATTACCATTTTTGCGAGACATAACAGAATTGGATACCATAGTACATCATACATTACAAACGATACATAAGTTCTTACACAAATAGGGATCTCATGATCCAGTTCTTAATACAACATCAAGCAACGGAATACGTAATAATAACGGTAGCGTAAGCGAAGCTCCATCTTCGGGTTCACAGGCAATGCTGACGATGGGAGATGATCCTAGTTGTCGTAACCTTCCTGGGGTCCATCCTTATGGTACTCCTCTTCATAGTCTGGCCATGGGAATAGCCAGGGACAAAGCCATGAGTACTGTTTAAGTACTCGCAAACTAATACTAACAGGTAAAGGGGTTTTTGGATAATAGGACACTAGGCTCTAGGTTTGTTTTTCAAAAGCGAGATTTATCTCTATTAAGTTTAGAAGCAACGAATGCTAGTTGAAAGTTTTATAGCACCTAAGTGGGAACTTGTAATTCAGATCACAACCCTGTTGTGGTCAAGTCAAAGTCTCAATTCATTTCACAAGTCATTTTGAAAAGTCTGACGGGGGAACAGTATGGCCACTCCAACTGTCCATAACCGCGGATGCGGCTATTCGAATAGTTTGACACTCTGCAGAGATTGTACACTTTCACCACAACATTTGATACATACGTCAGGAACAAATCTTGAATTCACCATACTCAGTATGCGGATAATCAATCCTAACCTTTCAATTACATGCCCTAGTATAAGCACCTCTCCTGTGAGTTTGGCCTCCCAACCATGACCAACTGTCATCTTGGGTACTGCACAGGTGGACAATCTTCACAAGGTAGCCTCAGCTCAGACCTTGGCCATGAGGGAACTAATACTAAGGTATATAAGTTTCCAGTCAAGCCCTACCCAATATTCGGGTATTGTGGTTATACGATAAAATTGGAATGGTATCGCATCTAGACAACCATCAATTTTAAAAAAGGCTAAGGCTCATGCCTCCACATTTTCATCACCAAAATCATCGGGTGTTTGGAAACACATGTCCAAAACATTTCAATAGAATGATCCATCATTCCAAGGTTTTCATAACCATTTTTCCACCAAGTATTCCCATCTAAAGTTGATCAAGTTTTATGCTTAGCACTAGCATCTACAGGTGGGGATAAGCAATAATGAGGGGTGGTAAACTAGGGGAGTTCTAACTAAGTTCCATCTCATGCCTTAAGATGACATCAAGATTATCTAGCTTAGGCCAAATTTTATGCTCTTTATGCAACCTTCAAATATTTTTCTAATATCTATAATTCACTTAAGTAAACTCTAAGTAATAGCTTTGATAAAGAAATAAAGTATAAAGCTTGCAAGTAAAAACTAGGATTGGTCTGTCAAGTGGGTATGATCACATATGCTTAAGGCATATAGTAGGCATAGTAACAAGTAGTGATTTGTTGCATCAGTAGAGTATCTTGCAAGTGTTAGCTTGCACATTCACTAGTAGTATTAGGCTTGCCTTGTGCAGAGCAGTGGTTGAAGTTCTCCTCGGCTTCTTCTTCGTAGAATCCTCCTTCCTCCTCGTATCCTTGGTCGGTACTAGTGTCTATAAATCAATACGAGGTACACAATCACCAAACAATACTTAACTACTTGCAATCATCACACACAAGGATCCTATAGATGATCTAGCATCATCTCTAACATTACAAGATTAAAGCTTGGTTTAATTCCTTTTTATTTTTAGAAAAGTAATTTCTACTCATTGAAAAACTACTTAAGATTTAATATTCTCCAAACCAGACATGGGATCATGTTGACCCATGTCATCACCACATATTTTAGTCCAAGGGAATGTGATTTAAAGTGGTGTCACAATGTAATAAGGTTTTACCCTTTTATTTTAATTAATTAAAGTGGTTAGAAATGCCTATGTAGCATGCTTTTATTACTTGAACATTATTTCTGCAAGTAAACCTATATATTTTTATATATTCTAAAAGGTATGGTTAAATGTGATTTTTGAGAGTTGGAATCAACTAAAAAGATATTATGGTTTAAATTTGCAAAATGTTTGAATGTAGAAAAGATTTTGCCTTGTTATTTTTACCATGGGTGATATATAGATCCAAATGACTTGAATCCAACGGGCTTGGATTCAGCATTCCCAGACCTTTCTAACAAAATTGTTTTCATTCAATTTGATGCACTGAATCGATCTGGTTTGATTTTTGAAGTTGAGTACAGAAGTGAGTTTGAAACAAAAATGAAAAAAGTTTAATTCAAATAACTGGGCTGCGGGGGAAAAGTTAACGGGCCGGCCTGCTAAGCGCAGTGCTCCCGCGGGCTGCTTAAGTGGGTGTCCCCACTTGCCAGTGAGACAGGGAGGGGCGAAGCGGTACGGGGCAACGTGGGTCGTTCGATCTGATTCTAATCCAACGGCTGGGAGTCATCGTCGACGCGAGGCAACGCCGGCGAGAAGGAAACCTAGCGCGGCCAGTGAGGGGTGCTAGGGGCTCACTGGGGTGCAGGCGAGGGTCGGCGAGGCGGGCGAACGATGAAGTCAACGACGGCGAACTCAGGGGTGGTCGCGGCAGCTCCTGGGGTGGACGAAATCGATGGCGCCCTTCTTCTCCATAGGCGGGGGGCTCCGGTGAAATTCCGGCGAGGTGGTGCTCGCCTTGCTCTGGGAACGGTGTGGCATGATCAGTGAGGAGAGGGGAGTGAGATGGTGTGAAGAAATCGAGCGGGGGTGGCCTCTATTTATAGTCGAGCGAGGGGACCGACGGGGCGCACAGTGAGTTCGTCGGGGGCGATGTGACAGGTGGCTATTGGCATGGGCGATGGTAGGGGACGGTGCGGTGTTCCCTGGCGATGCTCAACGACATGGTTTCGAGGTGTGGGGCGGTGCGGCTTGGTCGGAACGCGACGGTGCTCTACGCGTGCCCAACGGAAAATTTAAGGCCGCACAGCTCGCGTGGTCCGCGCAGCGGCGAACGAGAATGTCTGCGGGGTTGCTGGGACGATGGGGATTGTGTATGCACGCGGTGAGGGCGGCGCGCGGTCTGTGGGCACTGGTCGAGCGTGGCGCACGGGGCGTGCTCTCAGCATGGTTGCTTGCGAGGTTGGCATGGTTCGTGCGTGTGGTCCAGGGCTTGGAAACGCTCACGGCTAGGACAGTGAGTGGCGGTGGATGGTGGGCTGCCTCCCAGACATGCTGGCTAGGCTTGCTTCTCTTCCTAACTTGCTGTCGACATGGGGGTGACATGGGTGTGCTCGGCTGTTCACCATTGATGGCAATGCCAAGCTTACAGTGATGCTAAGGGTTAGTTTAGGTTGTTAGATGATCTACTAAGGCTAGTGGTGCCCAGAGAGGGAACAAGTTAGGCTTCAATCACTGCTCACTATAGTGTTTAGGATTTTGATGATTTGTGTCTGCAACCTGTTTGATGAAATGGCCGCATGAAATCAAGTTTTGAATTTTGAAAAGATTTTTGGTGGGTTTGCTAGATTGGTGCTGGTGAGTCTGCAGATGCTTGGGTTTTGAAAGTTGAGCTTGTTTGAGTGGTTTTTGAAAAAGTGGGATCTTCCCATATGATAAAGATTCAATTTTGAATTGTCATTTAAACTATGCATTTGAAAGTTTCTGGATGATCACAAAGTGGGCCTTGATACCTTGTTATGAGTACATTCAAGGGGTGCAAAGATCCAGAAAATTTTCCATTAGGTTATGAAAGTTTGAGACAGCCAAAGTAGGCATGGGAGTTAAATTGGTCAAAATGACCATTCCTTTATTTTATTGGTTTTGATTTATTTGTCTTTAGGAAAAGTTTGGGAAATGTTTAGATGATGTTTATTTCACATAAGAAACATTTTACAAGCAAGGAAACATACAAACAAGGTGGTTCAAAAGAATTTAAAATTAAATGCATACACATATGCATGCCTTCATAATTTTAATTAGAAAAGTTTTTGTTAACCCTAATTTTGATGATTAGAGTTTGATGATCCAAGTTTAGTGTTTTTGGGATGTTACAGGCACCACCAGGATGTGTATCGAGTGTAGTTAACATGGCTTCCAACCCTAGATTCCCCCTCGCTGCCTAGAACATGGAACCACTCCATGGATTGAGCCCAATCCCGGCACCTGCTCCCTCTCGGCATCGCAAGCGACTTCTCCAACTAGAGATTTCGTGGTGCTTTGGATAAATCTCGAATTTCCATTTTCTGAACCCAAAAACCCGGCATTTCCCAAAGGAGGTGCAATATTAGGGTCTTCTAGAAGCCCCCCAACGGGGCCAGGTTGATTGTGCGTCCCAATTGTTAGGCACCGTTGGATTGGGGAGAATGGAAGATAAGGATCGTCCTTTGCAATAGCGATCCGCGAGTAGGCATTTCTGCGTCCCTATTGGCCCTGGAAACCACCAGTGGGCCTACCTCCTTGACTTTGTAAATGCGACCGTGTGGTCGAAGCTCAAACCCCGTTCGTTCCCTGCACTCGCGTTAGCACAAGCGTCGAATCCTACCTAAAGAAACAGCGCCTCGCCATGGAGAGGCCCCATCTTAGATTTCATAAGGCCGAGTTATTCGCCCACTATGACATAATCGCGCCGCCACTAGAGCTACGAGCCGTCTACGAGCTTAGCTACGCCGGGGTGCACGTGGCGCCGCTCCTGCACGGCATCGCACTACCGAGGCAGATCGAGGAGCGCCGCCGCCAGCTGCTGGAGCAGAAGAGGGCAATGGACCGATACGCGCACACCAGCGCGTACTGGCCAAGGTGCTTAAAGAAGGAGCGGGAGGCGTTGCTTTGGCTTTGCAGAGCTCAGAGTCCGGAGATCCACCCGGATATGCGCAACTCCGAAGGGAGGCAGCGCTTCTAGGCAGTGCCTGGGCGTACGCCCTCCACTGTTATCGATGCTACGTGCTGTGTGGCACTCGTGAAAAGGAACGCCAGCAGGATCGTCCTCATCTATTCAGACTTGGAAGAGGCGGACGACGATGCAGAGGACGTCGTGCACGACGAAGACAGTGGGAGAGGCATAGTTGATTAGGGTTACTTGAGCCTAAATTTAATCTATGTATGGTAGCTTTAATGACCTCTTCGGATAGAATGGCCAAGTTGTAAGAGCGTGTATAGCATTGTTTGAGTCTAGCAAAAGTCTTAGACACGAGTCTAATAGAGGGAAATATTCTACAATGTTTAGACACACTGATTGCCCCACTGTTAGAATAAACTACCTGTTTAAAAGGGCTCTTTTGTTATTCTTTTCTTGATGGAGGGGTTAACCTCTTGGGTGCCCGATCTTCACGGATCTTGTGGTCAAATCGATGGAAAAGCGAGGGAAAAGGGAGAAGGTAGCGGAAGCGAACACACACCTCGCGAAGAACACGATGAACACACGCAAAACTCACACGATACAAGGCCGATTGCTCCCGAACGGCGGCCACCGGTCCGATAGAATCCTCGCAAGGAGAGATCGGTCAACGTGCTCCCTCAAATCCACATCGGAGAGGGAAGAACACCTTGGAGAGGGTCTTGACAACTTGGAGACGAGACGTCGAACTCCAAGGCCTTGTTCAACCATGGATGCGTGATGCAAAGTCCAATCGAGGTTGGTGACGATAGTCGGTCCCCTTGGTAAAGGGGATGAGGCAAAACTAGAGATTCCACAATGGGGGTTTTCTTTAGTCTATCATCTATGCCTAAGGGATACATGAGGGGTGGGGGCTCTATTTATAGGCCAGCCACTAAACAAGGGTAGTTTGGGGATAAACTAGGCGAATAGGTAAGTAAAGGGGGATACATGGGCTGTGGCCCAACAGTGTGCAGCACATACATGACCGGTAGTCTGGGACTTGGGACCGTAGTACCGGTCATCACGTAGTACCGCTTTGGGACCAGAGTACCGCCATGGGCGGTAGTATCGCAAGCCAAGATCGAACATCCGATGGCGATGGCGCAGATTCAAGAGGCGGTAGCGAGGCGATAGTACCGCTGACCGGTAGTACCGGTTCCGCCGACCGGTAGTACCGCTTGAACCTGGCAGCTGCCGACATGTCTTCTTCCGTCTCCTCTTCCAAGCCTCCGTCTTGTCGGGCTTGATGCTCCGGGCTTCCTCCCTGGCCTCCGTACTTGTCAATGTGAACCTATCATGCATATGTGACGGAGTATGAAGTAGCATACCATTCAATAGGGTAGGAAGGGGGCTCACATAGAGGAACGGATTCACCTTTGGAGTCCATGACGACTTGGCGTAAGTTGGGGACCAAGATGTGGTAACGATCGTAGGTCGGGCTACATCAGCTCCCCCCCCCCTTCAAAAAGAGTCGTCCTCGACTCTACATGCTCATCACAAAGTAGAAGCGGTCGAGAGACCTTCTTGATCCTGGGGTTCACCTTATAGTCGTCCTCGGGAAGATTGACTTGACAACACTTCAATGTTCCTTCACCTTCCTTGAAGCCTACAAAGCTCACAACAAAAGCAAAGCAACACTCAAAGCGTAGCCTATTCATGAAGATTATAGCATGAGTCCTCAAGTAGAAGGAAGTCACCTTAGCTTGTAGAGATAGCTTGATGAAGGGTAGCCATAGGTAACTCTCTTCGATTCTTCTTGTCAACATATAGTCCATAGAGGTTGACGTGTATGCACTTGTACCTTCATACAACAAAGACCAAGCAACATATGTTTGTGTGTGATAGAGGAGCATGTCATTTGTGGCATGTCCATTCTTGTTCACAACACGATTAGCACAACTCAAGTATAGCAAACGGGATGCATATGCAAGGTCAGTGTGCATGGAAATCGTTTGAACATCATCCAAATGTGGAAACTCAAAAACTCCATATAACATAGAAGTGGGGCATTCAAAGCATTGGATCCAAATTTAAAACAACATCTTTGATGCAAGAATAGGAGAATTTGGCAAAAACACACAAGGAAGCATATCCAAAACAGAAGTATTATGTTTGCAAAGAAACCAAATGAAAGAGCAAGTGGTCCTTATGTTTGTTGCAACAACAAGATGAGATTCTTGGAAGCTCTCATGACAATTCATGCTCTTAATGGAATTGTGGTTGCACCCAAAACATTGGAAAGAGAAAATGTTCAACATTTTTGTTGCAACACACAAAGCATCATTATCTAAAAGCGAAGAAGCATGAATGTCACAAGGGAAAATAATACCATTAACATGCTTGCAAGCAAACCATAGGAAAGAACAATTTGTCCACATGAAAGATGCAAAGCATGCAAAAGGTATCAGAGCTAGGTTCGATCTTGAACTCACTTGTGGGATGCTCTCAAGAGCTCTTTTTGTCAACTCGTGCTCAACCGAGGTTGACATGATAATGCGGGTACCTACACACATCATACACAAAAGGGAGAATGTGTGTGCATGGTAGAGATACACATCATCCATCATGACGTATCTCTTCTTGTGCACATCACCATTAATGTCAATCAAGTACGACATAGATGCATGGTGAGTATGCAAGTGGGGAACATGCTTATCATGGCAATCATCAAAATCTCCAAAAATTGAGAAAGCTATGGGGGCCATCTCATTATAACGCATATGATCAATATTGTTGCAAGCAAAACAAGTGAAATAGCAAGCATTCATCTTATCGCAAGCAACGGGAGAAATTGAATGACTAGCATGACAAGGCAAGTCCGAAGCAATTGGAGGATACACACAAGATGCATAGCATGGCATGTTTATGGCAATGATATCGCAATCAAACAATTCCACATGATCAATATTATGCAAAGACAAATCATCACATGGGAAAGTGGAGGAAGCATATGTAATGTCACAAGTATCATCCATAGCATGCATATCCTCACAATTCATCATGTCCACTAGTGGGATCATGGCATCATCAACACCCTTATTGTTACCTTGTTTATACCTCTCATATGAAGTGGGTGTTGTGGAAGTAGTGGCCTCCTTGTGGACGACTTCGTCTTCTTGATGTATCCATGGCGTAGCATCTACCATGTACATCTTCTCCATTCGAGGCATCATTGCTTCATAGCTTCGGACGTCTTCCTCCATGGAACCTGGCACAACCCAAGAGAACACACTAGAGGTAGAGGGTAAGTTGTTAGAAATCGAAATGGTCTCACTTGACCTATCAACTACCACTCTCAACTCACTAGGAGTATCACTCATGCCCTCCAAGTGGAAGCACTCAATCTCACGTAAGGTGGAGTCACTCATCTCACTCTTGTTCTCACTCAAGTGGGCTAAGTGGCTCTCATGCTCACATGGGATTGGTACCACATCATCACTCAAGCATATGGGGGTAGGCTCGGTTTCCTCAACTCCAAGCGCCTCCTTTGGTGAAGGGAAAATCCCATGCTCACCATTCTTGACCTTGTCGCCTCCAAGGTTGGATGCCATAAGATGGGCATCATTGCTCTCCTCCATGGTCGAAGGGAAAATCCCATGCTCGACCGTCTTGTGGCCATCTCGTAGTAGTGGTGGAGGTAGGCTCATGCTATCCAACTTGGCGAAGTAGAGGTTTACATTTTCCTCGTTGGCGAGGTTGTGGAAGTCAAGCGTGTAACACCCTCAGAATCGGCCCTATGCAATTTTTAGCAAAACCCGCCAAACCCGCATAGAAACGATTCGAAGGTGCCCACCAGGCACTTTCGTGCGGGTGGAGAACAAAGTAATAACATTACACAACAGTCCTCTATGGGACCCACAGAACAGATATATATACAGCACGACTCCAAGAGTCAAGAATACAGATATAATAGACAAAGATCCAAATCACCTTGAAAATGATCGAGCGTCCGACTACGGACAAGATGCAAATGGGGCTAAGAGCCCTGAAGAATAACCAATGGCGTCCATAACCCTGCCCAGGCCAAGCCGGAAGGGTAACCCTGCTAACGGCGTCGATCTCAAAACCTGCTTAAACAAAAAGGGGTGCCGACAAAGGGAAAAGGAAAGAGGAGCGTCAGTACTGAGGCCAGTACACGGCGAGGCTAGAATTCGGTGGTCCTCGCCTACATAGGTATGGTGGATCGGCGGCAAGATGCACTAAACAACCTATAGAGACTCGATACAACTGGCGGCTATCGAGAGGGTGAGAAAGACCTATTCGATCCAACCTGATACTATCATCAAACAAACCCATCTGGCGTTTCCTCGAGACCAAACGAGGAAGTCAACCGAGGAACTCACGGTTGGCAGTTTTACTTATTCGATTATCGTTGCAACAATTACTAGTCAGTTTAGATAATCATCCCGATAAAGTAAGCGGGCACTTTTAGTTAACCATTCCGTTGTAGTTGCGGCACTTACTAGTCGATACAAATAGCATGAGATAACCCCAAAACCCAGCAATTGTTGGTACTTTTATTCAGCCATTCCGCTTGCAATACTTACTAGTCAGGTACAATTGTCGCAAGCGACACTCCAAACAAGCAATTGTGGGCAGTATTATTTAGCCATTCCATTATAGTGAAGCTGATTACTAGTCATTATAAAGTCAAATTTATAGCAATAAACTTTAGTTATGCTTGTCTATGGTCGAGATACTGTGCTCCAAATCGTCCATATCCATGGACACGGCTTTAAAAGTTTTACCCGGCCGGGGTGCACCAATAGCAACACACGCTCGATCAACCTCGGAAAAACCAAATCAAAACCCAACGAGGCTTTCACGACTGAAGAATCACATGATTCAGAAATATTTCAGGGGGCCACCCCTTAAGTAGATCCCGCAACGAAGATAGCTGACTCCGAGACGTCCTCAAGGTTTGGGTGGACGGCGGTAAACGACTGGGAACCCGAAAGTGTGGCTGGGCTTGTCGATACCGCGTAAACGTGTCCCGATCCTAAACAGTACAGTGTGCTCCTCGCACAATTTAAATACCGAAGTAGCATGGCATAAGTACAGGATAGTAAATAAAACCTCAAACTAGTTTGTGGCCCCAAGAAATAAGACGGAATCAAGCTCTGGCTCAGGGGGGTCCCATATACCTCCCGGATGTGGATAGCGCGATAAATCAAGGAACATGTATCAAGTACTCGGGGTCCTACGGGACACAAGTGGGCGTTCGTAAACCAAATGTTATCTATCACCCACCGATGCCTCTGCTTACTTCAATTTTAATTGTTAAACAGGACTTAAAGTGAACGATAAGTAAAACTATGATCATCTCCAACAGCAACATGCGGCAATACATCAACAACTGTGGCACTGGACGAGACGCAACAACATTTGAGCAAGCGACTACGACGCGCAAGTCCAGCTATCTACCAAACAGCAGGTATTAGGATGTGTCCAAGGCAATATAAGGCTGCAGGGGATATCACGGGTACGAAAACTAGAGCATCGCAACACAGATAGCAATAGATCAACAGGAGGGAATAAATACTATAAAAGTAAGATAGGTAGAAAAGGGGAGATGCTCGCCTGAAAAACATTGTCGAAGGTTTAACCGAAGATCGGGTCGAAGCTCACATCAACTCAACGGCCTTATCCGCGAAGAAGCAAAACACTAGAAGAAACACCGGATGCAATATTTAATACAACGGCAGAAGATCGGCATGATGCATGTATGATGCATGACATGGCAAGGTGCGATGCAATTAGGTCATATTAAGCGGAACCGGGGTCCCGACATTTAATTAAATGGTTCCTGTTATTTAGAACCCCGCAATTTAAATGTTGTTTTAGCATGGCAAAAGATAGCACCGGGTTCGCTACACAAATTTAAATGAGGCCAATATGAGACTAGATTTGCCCGCATATGGGCCCCATATTTAATTATTAGGTGAATCGGCATAAGGCCCCCAAACCACATGAATGTATGCATGCAAGACAATTATTATGCGACAAGTTGTATTATGTTATAAAATAGGGTTCGAGAAAAGGGTTCACACATTAGGGGTCTCGACGATCTTGGGGTTCCGGGGGGTTCGGGGTCGGTCTCAGGGTCCAGGGTTCGACGGAAACGTTCTCGGCTCCGGGATCGTTCTCGGATAACTGAGGTCGATCTTGGCGCATTCGCGGTGGTCGGGTCATGTTGTCGGTCTTGACGTCTCACGCGGAGTTCCTGGCGTCTCGGGAGGAAATACTTGTTCTGGCGTCGGAGCATCGGATTTCCCCCGGTTGGTGTCGATCTTGTTGGTCCCGCGCAGTTGATCTTGGTGTTCCCGGATGATCTTGCCGACTCCATGCGAAGGCCTTGGCGCTCTAGATCGGTCTTCGGGGTCCGGGAATGGTTCCTGCGGTTTCCATGACGGGGGTCTTGGCGAGCCGTGCCAGTGACTTGGTAGGATCCTTGCCGGAGATCTTGGGGCACCAGCTTCGGTTCCAGGAGGGAGAGCTCGTCGTTCTGTTGGTCGACCTCCGAGAGGGCCAAAACGATGTTGGAGAACTTGTTTCTTGGACAACAGATACCACACAGGGATAGCCACACCACCACCACAACACCTGATCAAACCCAAAACATACCCTGCTCGGGCCAGCAGGGCGACGAGTTCCTGCAGAGGGCGATGCTGACGCGTCCAAGCGGTGGCCAGACCGAGGCTTGGGGAAGATCAGGGCGGCGGAAGGTGACCTCGCGCGCAGGTGGTGGCCGACGGCGCCGCTGCTGCTGCCGGGGAGGAGCCGAGGGGCGAAGTAGCAGGGGCCGACGGGGCAAGGCTCGCCGGAACAGGGCAGGGAGGCGAAGGCGCTGGGGAGGGGCCGCGGCGGCGGTTGGAGAGGACCGGGCGGGCGCGGTCTCGACGACGGCGGCAAGGGGCCTGACGAGGGCGCCACGATGGCCGGAGAGCGGCGGGCGGGCTGGGCGGTGGCGCGGCTCAGAGGGACCGGCTCGCTGGGGTCGCTGAGGCGGACCGGCAGCGGGCAGCGGGCAGGCGGAGCGGAGGAGGGGGCGACGGAGGCGCTGGTGAGCGCGGCGGGGTGGCCGGAGGGCAAGGGGGCGGGCGGGAGCGAGAGCGGCGGGCGATGGGGAGCGGCGGAGGCGGTAGATGGGGAGGGCGAGCTGGTTGAGGGGTAGGGTGGCTCCTGGGCGAGGCGAGATGAAGGCCGGCGGAAGGGATGCGTGGAGGGGAGCAGGTGGCAGGCGGCGAGGCTGCGGGCGGGCAGCTGGGAGAGAGAGGAGAGCGGAGGCAGCGAGGAAGAGAGGAGGGCGAGAGATGGGGATGGGCGGCGCAGACGGAGGGGGCGACGGAAGGACCGGGGAGGCGCCTGGTGAAGGCGGAGCTTCGCCGGGTGCGAGGAAGGCGTGAGGAATAAAGGAGGAGGGAGAGAGAGCGTGGGCTGGCGTCGTGCAGGCATGGCGGGTGGGGGTGCTGCGTGGGTTTCGAGGGGGGTCAGGGGGTCTGAGGTGGGGGAGGGGGCGCGTGGTTCGTGTGTGTGGTTGTGAGGTGGGGCCAGTGGTGGTTCAGGAGAGAGAGAGAGAGAGAAAAGAGAGGGGGTGAGTTGGCAGATTTTGGTTGGAGGGGGGGGATGGACAAGGTGATGTGGCATCCTGGGATAGGTGGGGGTGAGGTGGAGGCTGGGTGGGTAGAATAGGTTGGGTGGACTTAGGATTTAGAAGGGCGAGTTAGGTGGACCGTTTGTAAAATCCTGGGGGTGGTCGTTCGGGTCGAAACGGCCCGTTCGACTGCCCCCGCTAAAATAATTAAATCTTTTATTTATTCTAAATGCACCTTTTGCAAACCGATAGCAGCCAAAAATAATTAATCCGGAGAACCGGGCTTTGCGTTTGAATTAAGATGGGGCGTTTGGAAAACAAAACCAGGCTTTTCAAAAATAGTTTTGGACAAACCACACATGATGATGACGATGCAATGCACAAAACAACGCGATTTTCTAGTAGTGGTTTTGCGGGATGCCACAATTCGACACCACTAACAAGGGATCTCGCCCTCGAGATCCGCCTCATGGTACCGGAAGGAAGGTCGGCGATCTGCATCTTCTCGCTTCGTGTAGATCCTCGCGAGACCACTAACAAGAGGTCATTGTCCGTGATCGTCGAGAGAACACTCCGGGAACAAAAGGGCGAAGGTAGAGGTATCAACAAATAAAGCCACCCCTAACTTCGATGGAAAGAGGGAACCGATGCATTCTCATCCACTTCAATGTACAAAAGCGAATAGAAGGGGTAGTCGGCATGGGGGCCAATCCATCACGCACCCAAACTATTACTCTGCACAATCAGTAGGAAAGATTGCAACCATTCTCGGAATCAGACTGAAGATCTCGACAAACGAGGTTCGGAAACAAAGGAGTGATGCGGACTCTGTATCGGATCTGGCGTAGATGATGTCGTCGCGTCGGGAAACACCGGATAGCACAAACAAGGAACAAAGAATGGTACCACAGTAGACGGATTCCTCAGGCAGCTTGAACACCGGATGATAGATCACCGTTATCAGAGTAGGAAGCGAAACCCTGAAGGTACGAAGGAAACCCAACCACGAGAAATCCTGGACTCGAAGAGAGAGAAGAGAGCGGATTCAAAACACGCAGGGATAAGAGGAGAATAGCAGAGGGGTAAGGAGTAAAATCAGACCTAATCAGAACTATCCAACCGATTTTCAAAAATAGTTCTGACACTCTACTTCGGCCGTTAGCTAGGTTATCCTACAGGCTGGACTTGTGGGGTATCGCAACTGCTGAGCTTTGATACCACTATGTAACACCCTCAGAATCGGCCCTATGCAAGTTTTAGCAAAACCCGCCAAACCCGCATAGAAACGATTCGAAGGTGCCCACCAGGCACTTTCGTGCGGGTGGAGAACAAAGTAATAACATTACACAACAGTCCTCGATGGGACCCATAGAACAGATATATATACAGCACGACTCCAAGAGTCAAGAATACAGATATAATAGACAAAGATCCAAATCACCTTGAAAATGATCGAGCGTCCGACTACGGACAAGATGCAAATGGGGCTAAGAGCCCTGAAGAATAACAAATGGCGTCCATAACCCTGCCCAGGCCAAGCCGGAAGAGTAACCCTGCTAACGGCGTCGATCTCAAAACCTGCTTAAACAAAAGGGGTGCCGACAAAGGGCAAAAGAAAAAGAGGAGCGTCGATCGAGGCCAAGACACGGCGAGGCTAGAATTCGGCGTCCTCTCGCCTACATAGGTATGGTGGATCGAGCGGCAGCATGCACTAAACAACCTATAGAGACTCGATACAACTGGCGGCTATCAGATAGGGGTGAGAAAGACCTATTCGGATCCAACCTGATACTATCATCAAACAAACCCATCCTGGCGTTTCCCCCTCGAGACCAAACGAGGAAGTCAACCGAGGAACTCACACAGTTGGCAGTTTTACTTATTTAGTTATCGTTGCAGCAATTACTAGTCAGGTTTAGATAATCATCCTGATAAAGTAAGCAGTGGGCACTTTTAGTTAACCATTCTGTTGTAGTTGCGGCACTTACTAGTCAGATACAAATAGCATGAGATAACCCCAAAAACCCAGCAATTGTTGGTACTTTTATTCAGCCATTCCGTTGCAGTTGCAATACTTACTAGTCAGGTACAATTGTCGCAAGCGACACTCCAAACAAGCAATTGTGGGCAGTATTATTTAGCCATTCCATTATAGTGAAGCTGATTACTAGTCATTATAAAGTCAAATTTATAGCAATAAACTTTAGTTATGCTTGTCTATGGTCGAGATACTGTGCTCCAAGTCGTCCATATCCGTGGACACGGCTTTCAGAAAGTTTTACCCGGCCGGGGTGCACCAATCGATCAACCTCGGAAAAACCAAATCAAAACCCAACAAGGCTTTCACGACTGAACAATCACAGGATTCAGAAATATTTCAGGGGGCCACCCCTTAAGTAGATCCCGTAACAAAGATAGCTGACTCCGAGACGGCCTCAAGGTTTGGGTGGACGGCGGTAAACGACTGGGAAACCGAAAGTGTGGCTGGGCTTGTCGATACCGCGTAAACGTGTCCCGATCCTAACAAGATGCTGTGCTCCTCGCACAATTTAAATACAGAAGTAGCATGGCATAAGTACAGGATAGTAAATAAAACCTCAAACTAGTTTGTGGCCCCAAGAAATAAGACGGAATCAAGCTCTGGCTCAGGGGGGTCCCATATACCTCCCGGATGTGGATAGCGCGATAAATCAAGGAACAGGCATCAAGTACTCGGGGTCCTACAGGACACAAGTGGGCGTTCGGAAACCAAATGTTATCTATCACCCACCGATGCCTCTGCTTACTTCAATTTTAATTGTTAAACAGGACTTAAAGTGAACGATAAGTAAAACTATGATCATCTCCAACAGCAACATGCGGCAATACATCAACAACTGTGGCACTGGACGAGACGCAACAGCACTTGAGCAAGCGACTACGACGCGCAAGTCCAGCTATCTACCAAACAACAGGTAATAGGATGTGTCCAAGGCAATATAGGGCTGCAAGGGATATCACGGGGACGGAAACTAGAGCATCGCAACACAGATAGCAATAGATCAACAGGAGGGAATAAATACTATAAAAGTAAGATAGGTAGAAAGGGGAAGATGCTCGCCTGCAAAACATTGTCGAAGGTTCAACCGAAGATCGGGTCGAAGCTCACATCAACTCAACGGCCTTATCCGCGAAGAAGCAAAACACTAGAAGAAACACCGGATGCAATATTTAATACAACGGCAGAAGATCGGCATGATGCATGTATGATGCATGACATGGCAAGGGTGCGATGCAATTAGGTCATATTAAGCGGAACCGGGGTCCCGACATTTAATTAGATGGTTCCTGTTATTTAGAACCCCCGCAATTTAAATGTTGTTTTAGCATGGCAAAAGATAGCACCGGGTTCGCTACACAAATTTAAATGAGGCCAATATGAGACTAGATTTGCCCGCATATGGGCCCCATATTTAATTATTAGGTGAATCGGCATAAGGCCCCCAAACCACATGAATGTATGCATGCAAGAAAATTATTATGCGACAAGTTGTATTATGTTATAAAATAGGGTTCGAGAAAAGGGTTCACACATTAGGGGTCTCGACGATCTTGGGGTTCCGGGGGGTTCGGGGTCGGTCTCAGGGTCCAGGGTTCGACGGAAACATTCTCGGCTCCGGGATCGTTCTCGGATAACTGAGGTCGATCTTGGCGCATTCGCGGTGGTCGGGTCATGTTGTCGGTCTTGACGTCTCACGCGGAGTTCCTGGCGTCTCGGGAGGAAATACTTGTTCTGGCGTCGGAGCATCGGATTTCCCCCGGTTGGTGTCGATCTTGTTGGTCCCGCGCAGTTGATCTTGGTGTTCCCGGATGATCTTGCCGACTCCATGCGAAGGCCTTGGCGCTCTAGATCGGTCTTGAGTCCGTCCGGAATGGTTCCTGCGGTTTCCATGACGGGGGTCTTGGCGAGCCGTGCCAGTGACTTGGTAGGATCCTTGCCGGAGATCTTGGGGCACCAGCTTCGGTTCCAGGAGGGAGAGCTCGTCGTTCTGTTGGTCGACCTCCGAGAGGGCCAAAACGATGTTGGAGAACTTGTTTCTTGGACAACAGATACCACACAGGGATAGCCACACCACCACCACAACACCTGATCAAACCCAAAACATACCCTGCTCGGGCCAGCAGGGCGATGAGTTCCTGCAGAGGCGTCTTGTGGCGTCAGCGGTGGCGGACCGAGGTTGGGGAAGATCGAGGCGGAAGGTGACCTCGCTGCGCAGTGGTGGCCGGCGCCAGCTTCTGCTGGGGAGGAGTAGCGAGGGCCGACGAGGCAAGGCTCGCCGGAACAGGGCAGGGAGGCGAAGGCGCTTGTCACATCCCAAGATTTTCCAAATCTTGTAATGTGAAAATAAATTAACAAAATAAAACTTTGTTAGATTTTCAGAGCCAGAAGAAACTTTTTGAATTCAATTGGAACTTCAAACCCATTTGAATTAAAATAAACCTAAAGAGAAATAAAAAGATAAACATTTAATAAAAGGAAAATAAAAACATTTGGAAATACTAATTTGAAACAATTAAATGAAAAGATTTGTTTTCAAATGAAATAGAAGTTTTATAAATAAAGATTATTTATTAAAGGCCAATTTAAACCTTGATCAAACTTTTGGAATTAAAACATTTTATTCTAAATAAATTTAGCAAAGGTTTATTTAAAATAAATTAATAAAGATTTAATATCCAATTTTATTTAAATAAGAAGTTTTACCAATTTAATTTAAACATCAAAGCTTGTTAAATTATTTTAAATAAGTTTTCTAAGTATTTAATTCTCTTATTTAAAACCTACTAAAATGTTTTGGCTTTATTTTAGATTTTAAAAATAAATATTCTCAATAGAACAAACCCAAGTTGATTTAACAATGAAAGTCTATGTTATTTAATTAATAAAGGACTCTAAAATAAAAGGTTATTTTGTTTTAAACAAATTTTCCAAATATTCTTTATTTCCAAATAAAACCTACTGATTGGATTTTGAAAGCATTTGGATTTCAAATGAGGATTTTATTAAATGAACCAAACCCTATTTGATTAATAAACCATGGTCCATTTTATTTAAATTATAGATGGAACCATAAACAAAATCTTATGAATATAAAAAAAATAAGTGAATTGAATTTTCCAAAGCTATTAAAGCCTTACCAAAAACCCATACCAAGTGGAGTGCAATAGATCCTAAAAGGAATCAAAAGTATAAACAAATAATAAATAAGTTTTCATAAATTGGAATCACCAAGTTTGGATCTCTAAATAAAAAGATATGGATTTCATAAGACAAAGATGAAAATATTAATAAAGAATATTTACAGACCAAATCAAATCTTGGCCTAATCCATGAAGTAAATGGAGTGATGATTAATCCCAATTCAAATAAAAATATGAAATAAAGAATATTCCAAATAAAATAAAATGGAAATAACCATTCTATCCCTATTTTAAATAAGGACAAATCTCTAAATAAAAATACATGAGAAAATGATATTTGGAATTAAAACAATTACCCAATCTTATATGATTAATAAATCACTTTGAATACTTTCCAAATAATTCAATATGAATTATTTGAACCAAATAAACAAATCCTAAATGGATTATTATCTAAGGACCATTTATTTAATTATAAATGGAACCTAAAATAAAAGGTTATTTTATTTTAAAACAAGATTTCCAAGCATCCTTATTTTCAAATAAAACCTACTGGTTTGATTATGAAAATAATTAGATTTCAAATGGAAATTTTATTAATAAAAATCAAACCCTATTTTATTAAATAACTAGTGATCCATTTTATTTAACTATTAAATGGATCCTAAAATAAATAAGGATATTATTTTATTTTATTTTGAGATTTGGTTTATGTTGATAAACAAAATCAAATTCAAATTTACAAACTGAATGATTGTTTGGATTGATTTGGGTGAGATTTGTTTGATTGGAAATTCAAAACAGAATTCAGAAATATAAAAGAAAAGGATACTGAATAAAAAAAATGAAAGTGGACAGACCCAACAACTCCAGCCCAACAGCCCACCTAGCCCATCTAGCCCAGCTTCCCTCTCCCCTCCCCGAACCGTTTTTCTCACCGCGGAAACAACCCGCAAAGCCCCAGACAAGTGGACCCTCCTCCCTCACTCCTTTTCTCACTGACAACAGACCCCACCACCACACTCTTCTTCCCCACCCCACTCCGCGACTGCTTCTCCCTTCTCTCGTCGCCGTTGCCAGTATTGATTCGCGGGCATCAATTCGCATTAACGCCACCCTTAATTCCCCCTGCAACCATACTGTTTTAAATCGCCCCTGAGTCCTCTCCGTTTCCCCTATGCCTTCTTCCCCGAGCACGCCCCCAGGCCGTCGCAATTCGTTCTCGAACGGCTTCGTCTCCGACGAGCCCTCTCGCAAATTCCGGCCAGCACACTCTCCTTTCCGCCTCCCTGAGCACACGAGCACACTCACCATACACCGGCGCATCCTTCTGTGTCAGTCACTCGACCGCGGGCGCCCAGAGCACCGACCTCGACGACATCTGGCCGCGCCGCCGCGTCTGCCTCACTCCGGTGAGTACCCCCGATGGTTTCCGTCCGCCCTTTCCACTCTAGTTCACGCGCACAGCATTGCCTTGACCTCACGCGTCGACCTCTGTTCGCCTTAGGGTGGTCTCCGGCGACGTCTCGACCACGACCAGAGCCGCCGTCGCCAAGAATAACTCCGGCGAGGATTCCGCCGTCCCTGCACCCTTCATCCACCGATGGCAGGTTGAGCATCCCGTACCACAGCGAACCCAGTGAGCCCCTCCTCCTTCCTCATTTCAGTTTCGCTAAGCGCCGCTAATCGACAGCTCCGCCCGCCGTCGTTATCGCGCCGAGTTCTGGTGATACAATGTGAGCCGTTAGATCCCGATCCTCGCACGATAGATCATAAACTGAACCGTTACGTTTGATCTGCACCACACTCCCACTTAAATCCTGCGGTCCACATCGCGCGATCCTACCGAACCGTTTTTGGCCAATTAGAGTGCGACGCGTGGCAGGATCTGTTTTAAAAACTGATTTTGAAATCAGATTGAGTTGCAAACTTCAAACCCTTATATCTTTTGAACCACACGTCCAAATTTGACAAATTTTATATCAAAAGATTCAGGAGAACAAGACCTAACCAACACTACCCTTAGTTTGTCAAATAGTATTTGTTAGCTTGTTTAAATTTGCAGATTCTTTTGTGTGCTTGCTAACATTAGAAAAATCATTTAAAAATGAATTTTGAGATCAAACCTTTGCCAATTGGATTATTGTGACCCTACTGACCCTAGGAACCAACCCATGGTTTGGAAAATGAATTTGGAAAAGGTTGGAATGGATTAATTAGTTTAGTCCATTTCTAGCCAAATAAAATTAGTGATTTTATTATGGAAATGTTTAAAGGAAGAAAACTTTGAGCAGATGGTTTGGACCAAACCTACTGACCTAAAAACACCAAGTTTTGCAATAGCAACTCATTTGGTGAATCCTATGGGCTAATGCCTTAGTAAAAATATTTCTACACCACATAAAATAACACTTTGTTTTGAAAATGGTTTAAAAGTGAAACCTTTTGCAAATGACTTGGCCACTTTAGAGAATGACCATTAGATGTACCCAAATGTCTATGACCCATTAGGAATCACTTTTTCAAACAAAACAAAGATTGGCATGCTTGCATGCATTTCTTTGACTTTGTTATTTATGTGTGTTGTTTTGCTTGATTGGTAGATTGAGTTTGTGCCTTGCTTGATTGATTTGTAGTGACTTGAAGAGAGTGATTGTTGCAAAGATCAAGAAGTGAACCTATACTCTACCAAAAAGGCAAGTGATGCTTCATACTTTTTGTCCTATTACTTTTTCTATGCATTAGTGATTTTGCTAAGTAAACCTGCATGGATTTTGCTAAGTATAGATCTTGCTATAGGAAAAACCTAGTAGATGAATCCTTAGTAGGATTTTCCTAAGTTAGAGATTCCTACTACTACCAAGCTTAGCCTAGCTAATAGAAAACATGGGTGGAAAATATATTCACACTATGGAAAAATATTCTAAGTCTGAAGACTTATGTTTTGTTTAATAAAACAACTAAGTTAATAAATCACCTGGGTGGAATGGAAGGATTGGGTTATGTTGAGTGGTTACACAAGGCCAGGAACCTTGTGTATCTCACTTGTGGAATGCCACCCAGGAAACAAAGGGATTTGAGATGTCAAATGTTGAGAAGCTTCAAGTGCAACCACTTGGCAATATGGGCTCTGCCATGATCATATAGGTTGCAAGAACTTAGCCAAATGGACAGTGGGTGGTAGTGTTTGATAGGTTGGAGCGCGTCCATTTTGGTCTAAGGGAAGGCTTCGAAGATTTTGTCTTGGGAAACCAAGTCTTGTGGGTAAAGTGCACAACCTCTGCAGAGTGTAAAATCTAAGTACTTAGCCATGTCCTGGTAAAGGACAATTTGAGCATCAAGACATGGAAGCAATCAAGAATCTCATCATTCCAATTTCTAAATAAAAACTTGTGGGTGAACAAGGGATTGTGTGTATTCTTCAATCTTTGATGGAAAGATGGCTTGATATAAGGATCTTGAAATCTTGGATTGAGGAAAATGATTTTACCAAGCACTTCAGTCTTTGATTTGTAGATGCCTCGAGAAGGATCTTCAGTCTTTGATTGAGAGAAGCATTGGAAAAGTTTTGACAAAACTATTTATTTTCAAAACGTTAAGGAAAAATCTATTTTGAGCAATGCAAGCCTCAACTCCACTTAGCCAAATGCATATAGATGATAGACTCCACCATACTACTAAGAGTATCACTTGCCAATACAATTCAAATGTATTGACCCTTTGTGGCTGTAACTTGTATGTTGCAGGTTTGATTGTTTTAAGTGAAGATTGATTGTTTAGGATTACAAAGTCTACAACCAACATCTGCCTGTGGCATTTTGAAGATGATGGACTCATACCTATTGTTATTCCGCTGCAATGTAATGTAATAGCCTAATGAGCTAAGTTTGATGTAATAAAATTATGTTATTCCTGGTTATAAAGTTATATTATGACCTTTGTTTCTTGATATTACATCTTACTGTGGATGCTAGCTATTGATCCAGGGACTAGCATTGTAAAACACAGGAGGGATCAACCTTATCAGGTTGGGACCTCTTACAGATGGTATCAGAGCATTGTGTTGCCTGTAGGATTTGTAAACCCTAGGATTGGACAAAACCCTTAGAAAAATAAGAGTTGTCTTATTCCAAAAAAAAAAAAAACTTATTTACAAAAACACTTGTAACTCTTTCCTCAACCATTTTGGTTTCAACTCTACATCTCTTCTACTTCAACTTGATGGAGAAACCTACCCCATGACCAAAGACTACACCATGTGCAAAGGACTACTTCAACTTCTTCAAATCTAATGACTTCAACATCTTCAACTCTAATGACTTCAACATCTTCAGCATATTCACCAAGGACTTCCAACATGGATATCACCAAGGACTACAAGTGAGACAAGGAAAACCTACTCAAGATTTAGAGACTAAGGGAATGCAAAATAAGAAAGAGCCATCAACAACTTTGAAGTATTGTGACCAAGAGTTTTTCTCAAAGAAACCAAGATCTCATACAAGAAGAATCAAGAAGGAAGGAAAGATCACAAGTAAACCATATAGATGGACCACCATAATTTAGTCAAGTCAAACCACCAACTTATGTGGTGTAACAAAAATATTTTGTTGCCTAAGTATGTGCTTGAACTTGGTTGTTTGGGTGCAAAGTTGTTTGTGAATGTTTGGTTTGTGATTGCATGCACATTGTTTGTGTGAAATTATGATGTGTGTGATTAGAAATAATTCCTTAGAAATATCTTGCCTACTCTAATCTCCTTCAAACCAAAACAGATGACTACTCCAAAGGACTCCAACATCAAGGTTGATGACACCAACACCAACCAAGCTGACAGCATGAGGGAACTCATAGCAACCCAACATCAGCTGAACCAACTGACAGCCCAGTTCCTAGCCAACAATAGTGATAAAGATCCAGCACTACAAAAGTTCTTGGAGGAACAATCCCAATTGATGCTTAAGGTGACTAATCAAATGATTAGCATGGAAGAAAATTTTCCTAGAAAGGAGTATGATAGCAAGGATGACAAGAATGTTGTTCTAGATGGAGCCCCAGCTTGCATTATTTGTGGAGACAAGGATCATACTTCCACAGAGCATGAAGGACAATGCCCAAATTGTGATGAAGATCATCCTGTTGGTGAATGCCCTACCTCCCAAGCTACTTGCTATCTTTGTGAAGGAAGTGATCATACTCCTGGCCTATGTCCTATCTATGCCATGGTAGAACAAAGGAAACAAGAAGGATCCAAGTCTACCAAAGGAAAAGGACCACTACTACTTCCAAGCAAGACAACCCAATTCAAAGGATCAAGGAAAATCAAGAAGCCCAAGCAAGACATGAGCCTTGTACAATGTCGTAAATGTAAGGAAATGGGACACTACTCGTGGATGCCCAGGGAACATAAAGAATAAAGGAATTGACCAAGTGTGGTGTAACAACTGTAATGAACCAGGTCACTTTGTAGCAACTTGCCCACAAGAGCAACGTAAAGAACTCAATGACATTCATTGCTTCAACTGCAAGAATCCAGGACACTATGCAAGCAACTGTCCAGAAAGGATGAAGAACAAGTTGAACAAGCCTATGGAGAAACTCAACCTTGGACCATGAGTCAAGCATAGGAATAAAGCAAAGTCTTAACATAGAGAAATTCCAGGACCCAAGAAGGCCAATATGTAATTTTGTTTGAAAATTTTTTAAGGGTGGTAGTACCCTAGTTGTTTTAAACTTGCTTGTAACCCTAATCTTCCCAAATCTCGGGACGAGATTTATTTTAAGGGTGGTAGCCTGTCACATCCCAAGATTTTCCAAATCTTGTAATGTGAAAATAAATTAACAAAATAAAACTTTGTTAGATTTTCAGAGCCAGAAGAAACTTTTTGAATTCAATTGGAACTTCAAACCCATTTGAATTAAAATAAACCTAAAGAGAAATAAAAAGATAAACATTTAATAAAAGGAAAATAAAAACATTTGGAAATACTAATTTGAAACAATTAAATGAAAAGATTTGTTTTCAAATGAAATAGAAGTTTTATAAATAAAGATTATTTATTAAAGGCCAATTTAAACCTTGATCAAACTTTTGGAATTAAAACATTTTATTCTAAATAAATTTAGCAAAGGTTTATTTAAAATAAATTAATAAAGATTTAATATCCAATTTTATTTAAATAAGAAGTTTTACCAATTTAATTTAAACATCAAAGCTTGTTAAATTATTTTAAATAAGTTTTCTAAGTATTTAATTCTCTTATTTAAAACCTACTAAAATGTTTTGGCTTTATTTTAGATTTTAAAAATAAATATTCTCAATAGAACAAACCCAAGTTGATTTAACAATGAAAGTCTATGTTATTTAATTAATAAAGGACTCTAAAATAAAAGGTTATTTTGTTTTAAACAAATTTTCCAAATATTCTTTATTTCCAAATAAAACCTACTGATTGGATTTTGAAAGCATTAGGATTTCAAATGAGGATTTTATTAAATGAACCAAACCCTATTTGATTAATAAACCATGGTCCATTTTATTTAAATTATAGATGGAACCATAAACAAAATCTTATGAATATAAAAAAAATAAGTGAATTGAATTTTCCAAAGCTATTAAAGCCTTACCAAAAACCCATACCAAGTGGAGTGCAATAGATCCTAAAAGGAATCAAAAGTATAAACAAATAATAAATAAGTTTTCATAAATTGGAATCACCAAGTTTGGATCTCTAAATAAAAAGATATGGATTTCATAAGACAAAGATGAAAATATTAATAAAGAATATTTGACCAAATCAAATCTTGGCCTAATCCATGAAGTAAATGGAGTGATGATTAATCCCAATTCAAATAAAAATATGAAATAAAGAATATTCCAAATAAAATAAAATGGAAATAACCATTCTATCCCTATTTTAAATAAGGACAAATCTCTAAATAAAAATACATGAGAAAATGATATTTGGAATTAAAACAATTACCCAATCTTATATGATTAATAAATCACTTTGGAATACTTTCCAAATAATTCAATATGAATTATTTGAACCAAATAAACAAATCCTAAATGGATTATTATCTAAGGACCATTTATTTAATTATAAATGGAACCTAAAATAAAAGGTTATTTTATTTTAAAACAAGATTTCCAAGCATCCTTATTTTCAAATAAAACCTACTGGTTTGATTATGAAAATAATTAGATTTCAAATGGAAATTTTATTAATAAAAATCAAACCCTATTTTATTAAATAACTAGTGATCCATTTTATTTAACTATTAAATGGATCCTAAAATAAATAAGGATATTATTTTATTTTGAGATTTGGTTTATGTTGATAAACAAAAATCAAATTCAAATTTACAAACTGAATGATTGTTTGGATTGATTTGGGTGAGATTTGTTTGATTGGAAATTCAAAACAGAATTCAGAAATATAAAAGAAAAGGATACTGAATAAAAAAAATGAAAGTGGACAGACCCAACAACTCCATTGACCACCTAGCCCATCTAGCCCAGCTTCCTCTCCTCCCGAACCGTTTTCTCACCGAAACAACCATAAAGCCCTGCACAAGTGGACCCTCCTCCTCACTCCTTTTCTCACCGACAACAGACCCCCACCACCACACTCTTCTTCCCACCCCACTCATGTTGCTTCTCCCTTCTCTCGTCGCCGTTGCCAGTATTGATTCGCGGGCATCAATTCGCATTAACGCCACCCTTAATTCCCCCTGCAACCATACTGTTTTAAATCGCCCCTGAGTCCTCTCCGTTTCCCCTATGCCTTCTTCCCCGAGCACGCCCCCAGGCCGTCGCAATTCGTTCTCGAACGGCTTCGTCTCCGACGAGCCCTCTCGCAAATTCCGGCCAGCACACTCTCCTTTCCGCCTCCCTGAGCACACGAGCACACTCACCATACACCGGCGCATCCTTCCATGGGTCACTTTCGACCGGGCGCCCAGAGCACCGACCTCGATGACATCTGGCCGCGCCGCCGCGTCTGCCTCACTCCGGTGAGTACCCCCGATGGTTTCCGTCCGCCTTTCCACTCTAGTTCACGCGCGCGCATTGCCTTGACCTCAGCGTCGACCGCACCTCTGTTCGCCTTAGGGTGGTCTCCGGCGTCCTCGACCACGACCGAGCCGCCGCCCGAGAACAACTCCGGCGAGGGATTCCGCCGTCCCGTGCACCCTTCATCCACCTGGCGGTTGAGCATCCCGTACCACGCGAACCGGTGAGCCCCTCTCCTCCTTCCTCATTTCGGTTTAGCACCGCCGCTAGCGACAGCTCCGCTCGCCCGTCGTTATCGCGCCGGTTCTGGCCGATACAATGTGAGCCGTTAGATCCCGATCCTCGCACACGATAGATCACTTAAACTGAACGTTACGTTTGATGCACCGCACACTCCCACTTAAATCCTGCGGTCCACATCGCGATCCTACCGAACCGTTTTGGCCAATTAGAGTGCGAGCGTGGCGGGATCTGTTTTAAAACTGATTTTGAAATCAGATTGAGTTGCAAACTTCAAACCCTTATATCTTTTGAACCACGTCCAAATTTGACAAATTTTATATCAAAAGATTCAGGAGAACAAGACCTAACCAACACTACCCTTAGTTTGTCAAATAGTATTTGTTAGCTTGTTTAAATTTGCAGATTCTTTTGTGTGCTTGCTAACATTAGAAAAATCATTTAAAAATGAATTTTGAGATCAAACCTTTGCCAATTGGATTATTGTGACCCTACTGACCCTAGGAACCAACCCATGGTTTGGAAAATGAATTTGGAAAAGGTTGGAATGGATTAATTAGTTTAGTCCATTTCTAGCCAAATAAAATTAGTGATTTTATTATGGAAATGTTTAAAGGAAGAAAACTTTGAGCAGATGGTTTGGACCAAACCTACTGACCTAAAAACACCAAGTTTTGCAATAGCAACTCATTTGGTGAATCCTATGGGCTAATGCCTTAGTAAAAATATTTCTACACCACATAAAATAACACTTTGTTTTGAAAATGGTTTAAAAGTGAAACCTTTTGCAAATGACTTGGCCACTTTAGAGAATGACCATTAGATGTACCCAAATGTCTATGACCCATTAGGAATCACTTTTTCAAACAAAACAAAGATTGGCATGCTTGCATGCATTTCTTTGACTTTGTTATTTATGTGTGTTGTTTTGCTTGATTGGTAGATTGAGTTTGTGCCTTGCTTGATTGATTTGTAGTGACTTGAAGAGAGTGATTGTTGCAAAGATCAAGAAGTGAACCTATACTCTACCAAAAAGGCAAGTGATGCTTCATACTTTTTGTCCTATTACTTTTTCTATGCATTAGTGATTTTGCTAAGTAAACCTGCATGGATTTTGCTAAGTATAGATCTTGCTATAGGAAAAACCTAGTAGATGAATCCTTAGTAGGATTTTCCTAAGTTAGAGATTCCTACTACTACCAAGCTTAGCCTAGCTAATAGAAAACATGGGTGGAAAATATATTCACACTATGGAAAAATATTCTAAGTCTGAAGACTTATGTTTTTGTTTAATAAAACAACTAAGTTAATAAATCACCTGGGTGGAATGGAAGGATTGGGTTATGTTGAGTGGTTACACAAGGCCAGGAACCTTGTGTATCTCACTTGTGGAATGCCACCCAGGAAACAAAGGGATTTGAGATGTCAAATGTTGAGAAGCTTCAAGTGCAACCACTTGGCAATATGGGCTCTGCCATGATCATATAGGTTGCAAGAACTTAGCCAAATGGACAGTGGGTGGTAGTGTTTGATAGGTTGGAGCGCGTCCATTTTGGTCTAAGGGAAGGCTTCTGAAAGATTTTGTCTTGGGAAACCAAGTCTTGTGGGTAAAGTGCACAACCTCTGCAGAGTGTAAAATCTAAGTACTTAGCCATGTCCACAGTAAATGACAATTTGAGTAGCAAGACATGGAAGCAATCAAGAATCTCATCATTCCAATTTCTAAATAAAAACTTGTGGGTGAACAAGGGATTGTGTGTATTCTTCAATCTTTGATGGAAAGATGGCTTGATATAAGGATCTTGAAATCTTGGATTGAGGAAAATGATTTTACCAAGCACTTGGTCTTTGATTTGTAGATGCCTCGAGAAGGATCTTGGTCTTTGATTGAGAGAAGCATTGGAAAAGTTTTTGACAAAACTATTTATTTTCAAAACGTTAAGGAAAAATCTATTTTGAGCAATGCAAGCCTCAACTCCACTTAGCCAAATGCATATAGATGATAGACTCCACCATACTACTAAGAGTATCACTTGCCAATACAATTCAAATGTATTGACCCTTTGTGGCTGTAACTTGTATGTTGCAGGTTTGATTGTTTTAAGTGAAGATTGATTGTTTAGGATTACAAAGTCTACAACCAACATCTGCCTGTGGCATTTTGAAGATGATGGACTCATACCTATTGTTATTCCGCTGCAATGTAATGTAATAGCCTAATGAGCTAAGTTTGATGTAATAAAATTATGTTATTCCTGGTTATAAAGTTATATTATGACCTTTGTTTCTTGATATTACATCTTCTGTGGATGCTAGCTATTGATCCGAGGACTAGCATTGTAAAACACAGGAGGGATCAACCTTATCAGGTTGGGACCTCTTACAGATGGTATCAGAGCATTGTGTTGCCTGTAGGATTTGTAAACCCTAGGATTGGACAAAACCCTTAGAAAAATAAGAGTTGTCTTATTCCAAAAAAAAAAAAAACTTATTTACAAAAACACTTGTAACTCTTTCCTCAACCATTTTGGTTTCAACTCTACATCTCTTCTACTTCAACTTGATGGAGAAACCTACCCCATGACCAAAGACTACACCATGTGCAAAGGACTACTTCAACTTCTTCAAATCTAATGACTTCAACATCTTCAACTCTAATGACTTCAACATCTTCAGCATATTCACCAAGGACTTCCAACATGGATATCACCAAGGACTACAAGTGAGACAAGGAAAACCTACTCAAGATTTAGAGACTAAGGGAATGCAAAATAAGAAAGAGCCATCAACAACTTTGAAGTATTGTGACCAAGAGTTTTTCTCAAAGAAACCAAGATCTCATACAAGAAGAATCAAGAAGGAAGGAAAGATCACAAGTAAACCATATAGATGGACCACCATAATTTAGTCAAGTCAAACCACCAACTTATGTGGTGTAACAAAAATATTTTGTTGCCTAAGTATGTGCTTGAACTTGGTTGTTTGGGTGCAAAGTTGTTTGTGAATGTTTGGTTTGTGATTGCATGCACATTGTTTGTGTGAAATTATGATGTGTGTGATTAGAAATAATTCCTTAGAAATATCTTGCCTACTCTAATCTCCTTCAAACCAAAACAGATGACTACTCCAAAGGACTCCAAGGTTGATGACACCAACACCAACCAAGCTGACAGCCTGGGAGAACTCATAGCAACCCAACATCAGCTGAACCAACTGACAGCCCAGTTCCTAGCCAACAATAGTGATAAAGATCCAGCACTACAAAAGTTCTTGGAGGAACAATCCCAATTGATGCTTAAGGTGACCAATCAAATGATTAGCATGGAGGAAAATTATCCTAGAAAAGAGTATGATAGCAAGGATGACAAGAATGTTGTTCTAGATGGAGCCCCAGCTTGCATTATTTGTGGAGACAAGGATCATACTTCCAAGGAGCATGAAGGACAATGCCCAAATTGTGATGAAGATCATCCTGTTGGTGAATGCCCTACCTCCCAAGCTACCTGCTATCTTTGTGAAGGAAGTGATCATACTCCTGGCCTATGTCCTATCTATGCCATGGTAGAACAAAGGAAACAAGAAGGATCCAAGTCTACCAAAGGAAAAGGACCACTACTACTTCCAAGCAAGACAACCCAATTCAAAGGATCAAGGAAAATCAAGAAGCCCAAGCAAGACATGAGCCTTGTACAATGTCGTAAATGTAAGGAAATGGGACACTACTCCAGTGGATGCCCAGGGAACATAAAGAATAAAGGAATTGACCAAGTGTGGTGTAACAACTGTAATGAACCAGGTCACTTTGTAGCAACTTGCCCACAAGAGCAACGTAAAGAACTCAATGACATTCATTGCTTCAACTGCAAGAATCCAGGACACTATGCAAGCAACTGTCCAGAAAGGATGAAGAACAAGTTGAACAAGCCTATGGAGAAACTCAACCTTGGACCATGAGTCAAGCATAGGAATAAAGCAAAGTCTTAACATAGAGAAATTCCAGGACCCAAGAAGGCCAATATGTAATTTTGTTTGAAAATTTTTTAAGGGTGGTAGTACCCTAGTTGTTTTAAACTTGCTTGTAACCCTAATCTTCCCAAATCTCGGGACGAGATTTATTTTAAAGTGGTAACTGTCACATCCCAAGATTTTCCAAATCTTGTAATGTGAAAATAAATTAACAAAATAAAACTTTGTTAGATTTTCAGAGCAGAAGAAACTTTTGAATTCAATTGGAACTTCAAACCCATTTGAATTAAAATAAACCTAAAGAGAAATAAAAGATAAACATTTAATAAAAGGAAAATAAAAACATTTGGAAATACTAATTTGAAACAATTAAATGAAAAGATTTGTTTTCAAATGAAATAGAAGTTTTATAAATAAAGATTATTTATTAAAGGCCAATTTAAACCTTGATCAAACTTTTGGAATTAAAACATTTTATTCTAAATAAATTTAGCAAAGGTTTATTTAAAATAAATTAATAAAGATTTAATATCCAATTTTATTTAAATAAGAAGTTTTACCAATTTAATTTAAACATCAAAGCTTGTTAAATTATTTTAAATAAGTTTTCTAAGTATTTAATTCTCTTATTTAAAACCTACTAAAATGTTTTGGCTTTATTTTAGATTTTAAAATAAATATTCTCAATAGAACAAACCCAAGTTGATTTAACAATGAAAGTCTATGTTATTTAATTAATAAAGGACTCTAAAATAAAAGGTTATTTTGTTTTAAACAAATTTTCCAAATATTCTTTATTTCCAAATAAAACCTACTGATTGGATTTTGAAAGCATTAGGATTTCAAATGAGGATTTTATTAAATGAACCAAACCCTATTTGATTAATAAACCATGGTCCATTTTATTTAAATTATAGATGGAACCATAAACAAAATCTTATGAATATAAAAAAAATAAGTGAATTGAATTTTCCAAAGCTATTAAAGCCTTACCAAAAACCCATACCAAGTGGAGTGCAATAGATCCTAAAAGGAATCAAAAGTATAAACAAATAATAAATAAGTTTTCATAAATTGGAATCACCAAGTTTGGATCTCTAAATAAAAGATATGGATTTCATAAGACAAAGATGAAAATATTAATAAAGAATATTTACAGACCAAATCAAATCTTGGCCTAATCCATGAAGTAAATGGAGTGATGATTAATCCCAATTCAAATAAAAATATGAAATAAAGAATATTCCAAATAAAATAAAATGGAAATAACCATTCTATCCCTATTTTAAATAAGGACAAATCTCTAAATAAAAATACATGAGAAAATGATATTTGGAATTAAAACAATTACCCAATCTTATATGATTAATAAATCACTTTGGAATACTTTCCAAATAATTCAATATGAATTATTTGAACCAAATAAACAAATCCTAAATGGATTATTATCTAAGGACCATTTATTTAATTATAAATGGAACCTAAAATAAAAGGTTATTTTATTTTAAAACAAGATTTCAAGCATCCTTATTTTCAAATAAAACCTACTGGTTTGATTATGAAAATAATTAGATTTCAAATGGAAATTTTATTAATAAAAATCAAACCCTATTTTATTAAATAACTAGTGATCCATTTTATTTAACTATTAAATGGATCCTAAAATAAATAAGGATATTATTTTATTTTATTTTGAGATTTGGTTTATGTTGATAAACAAAATCAAATTCAAATTTACAAACTGAATGATTGTTTGGATTGATTTGGGTGAGATTTGTTTGATTGGAAATTCAAAACAGAATTCAGAAATATAAAAGAAAAGGATATTGAATAAAAAAAATGAAAGTGGGCGGACCAACAACTCCATTGACCCACCTAGCCCATCTAGCCCAGCTTCCCTCTCCCCTCCCCGAACCGTTTTTCTCACCGCGGAAACAACCCGCAAAGCCCCAGACAAGTGGACCCTCCTCCCTCACTCCTTTTCTCACTGACAACAGACCCCACCACCACACTCTTCTTCCCCACCCCACTCCGCGACTGCTTCTCCCTTCTCTCGTCGCCGTTGCCAGTATTGATTCGCGGGCATCAATTCGCATTAACGCCACCCTTAATTCCCCCTGCAACCATACTGTTTTAAATCGCCCCTGAGTCCTCTCCGTTTCCCCTATGCCTTCTTCCCCGAGCACGCCCCCAGGCCGTCGCAATTCGTTCTCGAGCAACCCGTCTCCAAAGCCCTCTCGCAAATTCCGGCCAGCACTCTCCTTTCCGCCTCCCTGAGCACACACTCACCATACACCGGCGCATCCTTCTGTGTCAGTCACTCGACCGCGGGCGCCCAGAGCACCGACCTCGACGACATCTGGCCGCGCCGCCGCGTCTGCCTCACTCCGGTGAGTACCCCCGATGGTTTCCGTCCGCCCTTTCCACTCTAGTTCACGCGCACAGCATTGCCTTGACCTCACGCGTCTGACCGCACCTCTGTTTCGCCTTAGGGTGGTCTCCAGCGACGTCCTCGACCACGACCAGAGCCGCCGTCGCCAGTAACAACTCCGGCGAGGGATTCCGCTCGTCCCCGTGCACCCCTTCATCCACCAGTGGCAGGTTGAGCATCCCCGTACCACGACGAACCCAGTGAGCCCCCTCTCCTCCTTCCTCATTTCCAGTTTCGCTAGCGCCGCCGCCAACTGACAGCTCCGCCGCTCGCCGTCGTTATCGCGCCGCCAGTTCCTGGCTGATACAATGTGAGCCGTTAGATCCCGATCCTACGCACACGATAGATCACTTAAACTGAACCGTTACGTTTGATCTGCACCGCACACTCCCACTTAAATCCTGCGGTCCACATCGCGCGATCCTACCGAACCGTTTTTGGCCAATTAGAGTGCGACGCGTGGCAGGATCTGTTTTAAAAACTGATTTTGAAATCAGATTGAGTTGCAAACTTCAAACCCTTATATCTTTTGAACCACACGTCCAAATTTGACAAATTTTATATCAAAAGATTCAGGAGAACAAGACCTAACCAACACTACCCTTAGTTTGTCAAATAGTATTTGTTAGCTTGTTTAAATTTGCAGATTCTTTTGTGTGCTTGCTAACATTAGAAAAATCATTTAAAAATGAATTTTGAGATCAAACCTTTGCCAATTGGATTATTGTGACCCTACTGACCCTAGGAACCAACCCATGGTTTGGAAAATGAATTTGGAAAAGGTTGGAATGGATTAATTAGTTTAGTCCATTTCTAGCCAAATAAAATTAGTGATTTTATTATGGAAATGTTTAAAGGAAGAAAACTTTGAGCAGATGGTTTGGACCAAACCTACTGACCTAAAAACACCAAGTTTTGCAATAGCAACTCATTTGGTGAATCCTATGGGCTAATGCCTTAGTAAAAATATTTCTACACCACATAAAATAACACTTTGTTTTGAAAATGGTTTAAAAGTGAAACCTTTTGCAAATGACTTGGCCACTTTAGAGAATGACCATTAGATGTACCCAAATGTCTATGACCCATTAGGAATCACTTTTTCAAACAAAACAAAGATTGGCATGCTTGCATGCATTTCTTTGACTTTGTTATTTATGTGTGTTGTTTTGCTTGATTGGTAGATTGAGTTTGTGCCTTGCTTGATTGATTTGTAGTGACTTGAAGAGAGTGATTGTTGCAAAGATCAAGAAGTGAACCTATACTCTACCAAAAAGGCAAGTGATGCTTCATACTTTTTGTCCTATTACTTTTTCTATGCATTAGTGATTTTGCTAAGTAAACCTGCATGGATTTTGCTAAGTATAGATCTTGCTATAGGAAAAACCTAGTAGATGAATCCTTAGTAGGATTTTCCTAAGTTAGAGATTCCTACTACTACCAAGCTTAGCCTAGCTAATAGAAAACATGGGTGGAAAATATATTCACACTATGGAAAAATATTCTAAGTCTGAAGACTTATGTTTTGTTTAATAAAACAACTAAGTTAATAAATCACCTGGGTGGAATGGAAGGATTGGGTTATGTTGAGTGGTTACACAAGGCCAGGAACCTTGTGTATCTCACTTGTGGAATGCCACCCAGGAACAAAGGATTTGAGATGTCAAATGTTGAGAAGCTTCAAGTGCAACCACTTGGCAATATGGGCTCTGCCATGATCATATAGGTTGCAAGAACTTAGCCAAATGGACAGTGGGTGGTAGTGTTTGATAGGTTGGAGCGCGTCCATTTTGGTCTAAGGGAAGGCTTGAAAGATTTTGTCTTGGGAAACCAAGTCTTGTGGGTAAAGTGCACAACCTCTGCAGTGTAAAATCTAAGTACTTAGCCATGTCCACAGGTAAAGGACAATTTGAGCATCAAGACATGGAAGCAATCAAGAATCTCATCATTCCAATTTCTAAATAAAAACTTGTGGGTGAACAAGGGATTGTGTGTATTCTTCAATCTTTGATGGAAAGATGGCTTGATATAAGGATCTTGAAATCTTGGATTGAGGAAAATGATTTTACCAAGCACTTCAGTCTTTGATTTGTAGATGCCTCGAGAAGGATCTTGATCTTTGATTGAGAGAAGCATTGGAAAAGTTTTGACAAAACTATTTATTTTCAAAGCGTTAAGGAAAAATCTATTTTGAGCAATGCAAGCCTCAACTCCACTTAGCCAAATGCATATAGATGATAGACTCCACCATACTACTAAGAGTATCACTTGCCAATACAATTCAAATGTATTGACCCTTTGTGGTCTGTAACTTGTATGTTGCAGGTTTGATTGTTTTAAGTGAAGATTGATTGTTTAGGATTACAAAGTCTACAACCAACATCACTGTGGCATTTTGAAGATGATGGACTCATACCTATTGTTATTCCGCTGCAATGTAATGTAATAGCCTAATGAGCTAAGTTTGATGTAATAAAATTATGTTATTCCTGGTTATAAAGTTATATTATGACCTTTGTTTCTTGATATTACATCTTACTATGGATGCTAGCTATTGATCCAGGGACTAGCATTGTAAAACACAGGAGGGATCAACCTTATCAGGTTGGGACCTCTTACACATTGGGAGGGGCATGGCGGTTGGAGAGGAGGCGGGCGACGCTGGTCTGGCAATGGCAGCCTGCGGGCGCCACGATGATCGGAGGGCGGCGGGGCCCTGCTGGGCGGTGGCGCGGCTCAGAGGAGGACCGGGCGGGGTCGCCCGGCGGTCAGACGGGCGACGCAGGCGGCCGGCAGCAGGCGGAGGAGGCGGCGAGGCGCGGTTGGCTTGAGGCTGGCGATGGCGGAGGTCGCCGGAGGAGGGCTGGGCGTGGCGGCGGGCGGGAGGCAGCGGCGGCGGCAGAAGCGATCAGGCGGGCAGTAGATAGGGAGGCGAGCTGGTGGTTGGAGGCGGCGCGATCGCGAGGAGCTCCGGCGGGCGGCGAGATGAAGGTCGGCGGGATCTGTGATGGAGGGAGCAGGTGGCAGGCGGCGGCATGGCCAAAGCGCCGGGAGAGAGAGGAGAGCGCAAGAAGGAAGAGAGGCGAGGAGATGCGGGGATGGGCGGCGGATGACGGAGGCGCTGGCGCGAAGGCGAGGCTTCATGGGGTGCGAGAAGAAGCGCTGAGGAAGAAAGGAGGAGGAGAGAGCGTGGGCGCTGGCGTCGCGTGCAGCGTGCGATGGGTGGGGCCGGGGTGCTGCGTGGGTTTCGAGGGGGGCTGTCAGTGTGGGGGTCTGAGGTGGGGCCAGCGGGCAGAGGGGAGGGGGCGCCGCGCGTGGGTTCGTGTGTGTGGGTTGTGAGGTGGGGCCAGGGGGTGGCTGGTTCAGGAGAGAGAGAGAGAGAGAAAAGAGAGGGGGTGAGTTGGCAGATTTTGGTTGGAGGGGGGGATGGACAAGGTGATGTGGCATCCTGGGATAGGTGGGGGTGAGGTGGAGGCTGGGTGGGTAGAATAGGTTGGGTGGACTTAGGATTTAGAAGGGCGAGTTAGGTGGACCGTTTGTAAAATCCTGGGGGTGGTCGTTCGGGTCGAAACAGCCCGTTCGACTGCCCCCGCTAAAATAATTAAATCTTTTATTTATTCTAAATGCACCTTTTGCAAACCGATAGCAGCCAAAAATAATTAATCCGGAGAACCGGGCTTTGCATTTGAATTAAGATGGGGCGTTTGGAAAACAAAACCAGGCTTTTCAAAAATAGTTTTGGACAAACCACACATGATGATGACGATGCAATGCACAAAACAACGCGATTTTCTAGTAGTGGTTTTGCGGGATGCCACAAAGCGTAGGCATTGAAGCTTGATGGCGTGGAGGAAGGCTTGCTCTTGGTGCCATTTTGGTGGTGGCACAAGAAGTTGAAGGTGCCTTGTGATGGTGTCGACGGAGGTCATTGGCGTGCCTTGCCGATGGTTGATGTAGGTGGCGCACTTGGTCGTCCACATGACACTCGCGACGATGATCATTTGCCTCGGCACTCTTCTTGTGCTTGTGGTGCCTTCTTGAGCTTGCTTGAGCATTATGGTTGGTGCTCATCTTGAATTCTTCGTCTTTATGGCGAAGATGCCTTTGACGATGTCTTGTATACTCTTTATGGTGGCGGCGGTGCTCATGAGAGGATGTTTGTCGATGAAGAGTCTTGTTTCTTGGCGCCTCTTGATGCATATGATGTTTGGACGCCACTCTTGGTTGGATAGGAGTTGGAGCTTGGCGCCTTGGCGGTGATGAATCATGGCGCCTTGGAGATGGTAGAGCTTGACGCCTTGGAGGTGATGGAGCTTGGTGCCTTGGAGATGGTGGCGCTTGACGCCATCTAGGTGGTGGCACATGTCGCCTTGGAGGTGAATCATCGAAGTAGGTGGTGCCCTTTGGTGTGGCACGCTTGGCCTTGAAGGTCATGGAATCTTGATGATGCGTCTCCTCTTGCTTGGCGTAGTAGGCTTCCATCTCCACACGGTGGAGGAATTCTTCATGGCTCGTGGAGGGGCCACCAAAGTCGATGAAGTTCTCCGTGTCCTCCATGCTTGGCGAGGCGTCATCGATGTCGCACTCGAAGTCGTCCATGCTTGGGGAGTAGTTGTTGGTGTAGTACTCCATATCACCCAAGCATGTGGAGACATTGTCGGTGTAGTGCTCCATAGGCTCCATGCATGAGGAGCCATTGTCGACATAGAGCTCCATGTCTTCCATGCATGTGGAGTCGTCGTAGGTGTATTGCTCCGGGTCCTCAAAGCATGCAGAGCCATTGTCGGTGTTGTGCTCCGTCATGTCCTCTATACTTGTGGAGTCGTAGTCATGGTGGCTCATCATGGATTCTTCATAGATATCATCCTCGGTTCCGGAGTCCCTAGACATTATGCACAAGACCAAGTGGTGTATATGGAAGTGGTAGTGGGAGTTAGGGATACAACGTCAAACCTTACTTTACCTTGGAAGATCGTATCGTACAAGTGGCCACACTTGAGAGCAATAAACCAAGCAAAGTGAAGTTCACGCGGAACACCAAAACCAACTATGAACCAAAAAACACACACACACAAGGCCTATGGTGGATAGGTATGGAAAGTGGCATGTCAAGAACCAATCCGAAATCAAGATGTTGTAATGGCAAGTAAAGAACCACAATGATCACAAAGCAAAACAAGTTAATCCACAAGATAGGAAATATGTACAAGGAAACACACACGGTGGGATAAATGGGACTTGTGCGACGGAGAAAGTGAGCTAAGAACCAAATGATTACCTAGCGAAGACTATAAGCTCGTGTCACACAAGTACAAGGAGAGACGCTAGTTCGATTGCAAAAAATTGGTGGGCTACAAGATATGCACAATAAGTACCACCTATATGATGTTCATCGAGCTTGCGCTTCCTATGCTATGAGGCACATGTATATATCTTTCTTTTCTTTTCTTTTTTCTATTTTTTTTCTTTTTGTATCACTCTTTTTCACTTGCCTCTTCCTTGTGCCAACAACTATACAAGATAACTATATGAGATATCGCTCACAATGTTTGCTCGGAATCTACAAGGTATCAAATGTGCATAGCCCAAGCAATCATAAGAGGAACTAGTCTCAATAGGTGTTTGTTGCTCGCAAAGATAGTGGGGTTCACAAAGGAATGCAAGTGGGGAGAAGTCGCGGAATGTTTATACCTTTCATCGACGATCTTCACCCTTTATTGTTGGATTCCGCCTTGCTCACGGAAATTGGATGGAGTAGATAGCATGAACCACGTGGATGATGATGTAGGGCTCCTTCTCCTCTTTGAAACGAGCTAAAGAACACCAAAATCCGAGTTCGTATGCAAAAGTTATGCCCAAAACGGTGAGAGGCTGAAATCTGGAACTTGCTGTTTTGGATCAGTATGGGGCGGTAGTACCGGTTGTTTGGGCCCGGTAGTACCGGTTAAGGGCGGTAGTACCGGTTTTTGGACCCGGTAGTACCGCTTGGACCTGGGACGCCCAGATTTGACGCGTTTTCGCGATTTTGGGGTGATTTGGGCGGAAAATCTTCAAGAAAAACACCAAATCGAAGGGGGAAATCAAGGAATTAGGCCATGGGAACACAAAGGAAGGTAGATCAACAAGTTTAGCAAGTAATCCACAGATCAAAACCTACCAAAACGCACTCAAATCACAGATCGATCCAAAACACGAATTGGGGCTGTTTTTGGTGAAATTTTCGAATTTATGGGGAAAAGACCAAATCGATGAGAAATCCGTGGCAACCAAAAGCTGCTGATACCAGATGATGGAGGGGTTAACCTCTTGGGTGCGCGATCTTCACGGATCTCGTGGTCAAATCGATGGAAAAGCGAGGGAAAAGGGAGAAGGTAGCGGAAGCGAACACACACCTCGCGAAGAACACGATGAACACACGCAAAACTCACACGATACAAGGCCGATTGCTCCCGAACGGCGACCACCGGTCCGATAGAATCCTCGCAAGGAGAGATCGGTCAACGTGCTCCCTCAAATCCACATCGGAGAGGGAAGAACACCTTGGGGAGGGTCTTGACAACTTGGAGGCAGGCGAACTCCAAGGCCTTGTTCAACGATGGATGCGTGATGCAAAGTCCAATCGAGGTTGGTGGCGATAGTCGGTCCCCTTGGTAAAGGGATGAGGCAAAACTAGAGATTCCACAATGGGGGTTTCTTTAGTCTATCATCTATGCCCAAGGGATACATGAGGGTGGGGGCTCTATTTATAGGCCAGCCACTAAACAAGGGTAGTTGGGGATAAACTAGGCGAATAGGTAAGTAAAGGGGATACATGGGCTGTGGCCCAAAAGGTCTGTGTGAGCACATACATGACCGTAGTAATCTGGGACTTGGGACCTAGTAATGCGTTCATCACGTAGTACCGCTTTGGGACCGGTAGTACCGCTTGCGGGCGGTAGTACGCAAGCAAGATCTGGAACATCCGATGGCGATGGCTTGATGCAGAGGCGGTGGCGGTAGTACCGCTGACCGGTAGTACCGGTTCCGCCGACCGGTAGTACCGCTTGAACCTGGCAGCTGCCGACATGTCTTCTTTCGTCTCCTCTTCCAAGCCACCGTCTTGTCGGGCTTGATGCTCCGGGCTTCCTCCCTGGCCTCCGTACTTGTCAATGTGAACCTATCATGCATATGTGACGGAGTATGAAGTAGCATACCATTCAATAGGGTAGGAAGGGGGCTCGCATAGAGGAACGGATTCACCTTTGGAGTCCATGACGACTTGGCGTAAGTTGGGGACCAAGATGTGGTAACGATCGTAGGTCGGGCTACATCATTTCTTCTCGTCAAAGTTCTTTTCTTGTACAACGTTGGTTGAGTCTAAAGAAAATCTTAGACATGATTCTAGCAAAACCAAGTATGCTCCAGTGTTTAGATACACCGTTAGGCCCCTCTACTGGAATAAAAAACCTATTTATGAAGACTCTTTTCTTATCCTTTTTTTTCTTCCCAAAGATTTTTTCCTCTTATAGAGCATCAATGCCCCTGACGTTGCCGATGCGATGTTGCTGACAAAGACGAGGCGAGGATGATGGGACGGTACGCTGTATCTGCTCCCAACACTTGATGGCACAGTCATAATTTTGGTGTGTGTCAGAGGAGAAGGAGACGCGCATATCCGCAAAAAATCCGCTCCCCGCTTGCTAGTCCAGTCGGCGTCCTCGATACAGCTGCGCACGGGAGAAGACTGACGAGGCAAAATGCAAACACCCCGCGATCAAATTTTGGTTGTTGAACTATTACAAATCCATGATTATTGTTACAAACACCGACGAGGTCCAGCAAGACCCTCACCAACTCCATGCCACGGCCATAATTTTGGTCGTTGAACTATTACAAATCCATAATTATTGTTTATGGATAATCAGTTTAAAAATTAATGTACTATCTAACGACCTTGAATCAGTTCGACACCACACATCACATACCCGTTACAAGTACCAGATATAAATAAATTTCAATGAAAATTCAAGAAACGACGTTACTGTGCCACCTTCTCTCTGCTCCTCTTATTACTGTTCAATCATGCGCTGCACTAAACAACAGTTGATGAGGTCTGAAACAAAAATGATCAAAATGCTAATAAAACTAGTTTCAAGCTTACTACCTTTCGTCTGGAGAATCATACAGAGACTAAATTGACAGGGATTTATTGTTTCTCCTGCAGTTAGCCGAAAGATCCTCAAGAACATCCTCAATCACTCTAGCAACTTCTTCATATTAAAACTCAACTCCATTATTATCGTTTCCCTTCCGCTCCTGCTTACCCTTTTGTTTCTTTTCGCCCCCTATCCCCACCGGCATGTCCACGTCCTCAACAAATTGCTGCTTACCAACGTTTGCCTCCACATGCGCATCACCATTTTCCTTCACATGCAGCACTTCCTCCATGTCATCTCGATGCTCTTCCTCCAGTTCTGCCTGAGAATCCTAATCTTGTGCCTTCGTGATGCGAACGGGGACAAGTTCAGTATCTCCAAAATAACATGGAACTGGGTTTTTGCATAGCCTCTTGATATGGCCCAACCCTCCACACCATTTGCACTTTCGCTTCCTTGCTCCTAGTCTCGAACCTTTTGCGGTGAAGGCTTCGGTCCTTTAATTTCTAGGCCTCCCAGGTGGCCTCCTAAGAACTGTTGGTTCGAGTTTGAACCCTGGGTCGACTATCTACCAATCATTTTCATTAGCAATAGGTGGTATGTTTTCAGCATAAGTTGCAGCAAACTTGTCCACGGAGAAATAGTTATGAACACAGTTCTCTATTTCAGTACCTCTACCTCTCAGCTTTAAGATGAAGTGCAGTGCATGGTGGCATGGCAGACCATTAACATGCCACTTACTGCATGAACAAGTCTTGTTACCAATGTCTACAGTAAACCTATGTTTAATTCCGTGCTTGTCTTGTGCATAAACCTTAGCCAATGTATTGGAACTTCTGACCATCCTCGTCTTTATCGTTCTCATTGCCCTGGTTCTTGTATTCAGTAATAAAACCACCTTTGGAACTATTTTATGGCCTATAAATTTTCTCGCACAAATTCTCTGCCTAAATCTATCTTCACCATTATACACTGTCTTATTGCATCTAATAAAATAACAATTGCAAGTGACTTCATGGTCCTAATATTAGCATTGAACCTTTCTGTTAGATTATTAAAAACAAAATCCACTTTGCTTAACTCACCAAACTTGCTTCTGGCCCATAACTTGTTATGATGTTCTTCGAGGTATTCTTTCAGCTTCGGCACGGTATACAAGTTCTGCATGTAAGTAGCATGCATGCTTGGGGTGTACGTGTATGCTGATCGCTATAAGTTGTCTTCAATGGTCTTTCCTTTAAACTTCTTCGTGAAGCTAGTAGTGAGGTTTCGCATGCATTCCCTATGCTCAACCCCAGGAAACACAACATCAACAGCATTCTGAAGCCCCTTGCATGCACCAGTGTGTATCACCAAGCCTTTTGGGTGACCAATTACTGCACGTAGTCTCTGCATGAACCATGTCCAGCTTTCAGTCGATTCATCCTCAAGAACAGCATAGGCTACGGGAAAAAGCCAATTATGCGCGTCCACAACACAAGCGGTAGCAAGCTGTCCCCTGAACTTCCCTGTTAAAGAAGTTGCCTCTGTTGCCAAGTATGGCTTGGAGCCGTCTAGGAACCCCTTCCAACATGCTTTCAGGAAGACAAAACATCTCCTGAAGCATTTCTTATCTGCCTGCTTATACTTGACCCCCCTTGAGACCTTTTATCTTCCTTTCACAACCTCGTAATCAATGTCAATAGCACTACAAGGTGATGTCTTCTCTACCTCAGCTTTGAAACTATACAACATGTGAAAACTGTCAGTCCACTTGCCCTGAATGAAGTCTAGAGCCATCTCCTTCCCATCAAAGACTATGGTAAGGAATCAGAACGTTAAACTTTTCGCTGAGCTTAGTTCTGAGTTCAGCAGGTCCAATGCTACAATCCTGCCTCACCCAGTGAAGTACCTTAGCAGCAATCCACTTGGTTGTCGCCGGTCTAACTTTATCACTTAAAGAAGTATTAGGGCAGTTGTGTTTCTTCGTGTTTACCTTGATCTGCATTCAATGGGAATAAAAATAAATCATAGGACTCATTAGCAGAACAAATATGAGAAAGACCGAAACTAGATGTAGCTATTGAACCTGAAATGGGTGTCCACCTCGCATTGGAGATGCATCCAATCTCCATTTACACACCTTACTTTCCCTACAATGCACCCTAAATCTCTTTTGGTCGGTCTTTTCAACGATAAATTCGAACCCAACTCTTATTGCATAGGTAGAAATGGCATATCTGCATTCCTCCATAGTATCACAGACAGTCCCCTCATCAATTGTAGGGTTGTCCCTGTCAAAGTTTATCACTGACATGTCCTCGTATTCGTCATCGTATCTACATCCCATTTCCCTGTCCTCAAATTCCTCTTCCTCACCAGTCCCATAGTCAGGCTCATAGTTCAAATCAACCAAATATTCCCTAATCTCCATCCTATCAAGTTCAACAGCCACATATGGATATGCTTTGTCATCATCATCATCATCATCATCAAGCACAAAATCACCATGACCACCACACATTTCGATGTCTTCATGCTCAACGACAGGCTAGTCGGTCGCGCTCGTTATCGAAAATAGAGATCGCTCTATTCGCGTTCCACACGGGCCGGTATCATTCAGGACAGTCTCTTGCCCAGTATCTTTGTTAACGATGTGCACAAACATCAGCATAGTCCTCGTGATAAGGTGTTTACCCCACATCATGGCCAAAGCCTCCTCAGTTCTAACGTGGTAGAAAGTCTACGAATTTGTGTCGTAGTACCTGATCACGAATTCATCATACTGGCCAATGGGAAACTTGCCAAATTGCATGTGCAAGTCACCTAGAGTTATGTCCTCTGCGTCTACTGTCAGCCGATAATCAAATCCACTAGTAACTGCAATTCTACCGTCGGACAAGGTTCCAGTCCGACACCCATGCCGAATCTTCAAAAGAAATCTGGATGAAGCAGACGTCCTACGGTCACCAACATATATCCTCTCCATCAATACGGGACTAGAAACGCTTATTGGGAGATACAAAGATGGAATTGCAGTTCTTACCCTTCAGGGAGGATGTATGACACATTCAATGGGCTCTAGAGCACCAAAGCTTTGCACCCCGCATCCTCTTCCCCTGTTTCGTGCTCCTCCATGTTCTCCAACCTTGAAGGGTCCATTTCCTCACTCTCCGTCCGGGAAGGACCCATTTCCGTGTTCTCCGGCAACGCAGGATCCATTTCCGTGTGGGATCCAGATCAAATCCACCATCGTTGCGTGAGAACCTAGCGCCCACAAAACGATTTTCGTTCCCAGACGCGCCTGGGCGGGGACGGAGGCAAGGGGGCAAGGAAGGGTGGGTAGGGAGGGTAGGGGATAACGGGAGGACGATAGTCTAGGAGGAGGACGAGAATGTTGCCGGAGGGGATGGAGTGGCGGCGTGCAAGACCAGAGCGGTGGAATAGGGCGGAGATACATGCGAGCGGGAGAATATGGAAATCCTAAAATAATAGGGAGCACTAATCCTCGAACCTGGGATGCGTGCCGTCGATGGTCGAGGTTGTGGGGCCCACCAGTCAGTAAAACGCCACGTCATATTCCCTTGTTTCAGATGGTGTTGCTATGTCGTGGTGGTGGCACGACACTTGCCATGGGTAGGCTAAAGTTTGGGGCCAATGGATGCTAGAGGGATCCGGGGAGGGAAGATGTAGTTACTTCTACACACGAATGAGTAACATGCAGATCTTTATTTCTCTTCTCTCGGGCTATAAGTGCTCCTTGAGCTGTTTGCAGGAAGAAGAGAAGAACTTCACGAGCCTAACGGTGTCAAATGAATCGATCCTCCTCTTAGGAATCCAAGCCTCTCCTTATAAAGGGGTGCCTTCGCTCCTCTAGGGCTGACGTGGCAAGCATATTCGAAGAATATGCTTGTCCCAATATAGTAACTCGGCGACCTCCTTTCCGTGTTACCCTTCTAATGACGGCAAAGTTCCAGAGAACCCCACCTGCATGCCTCGGGCTCCAGGACTGTCACCCGCGTGACCTCCTTCTGCCCTTCTGCTGCTCTACACCTTGTCCTTTGTGCTTGGCTCTGTTCAGATTCCTCCTAGCCCGTGGCTAGGGTTTGACTATAGGCACCTCCTTCTCCTGCAAGCTTCATGTCATTCGGCCCTGTCTCGCTTAACTCGGCTGGGCCTTCACCTGCATTTAGATTATTCGGACTTATTCGGCCGACCTAACTCGTATGTCGGCCGGGTAGCGTACATCTCCTCCCATAGGTGTCATGGTCGTGCTTATCTCGGCCGAACTTTACATGACTCGGCCGATATAGACAGTAACTCGGCATATGACAGGGGAAATTCCTTTTATCTTCCCCTGTCTTGACCCTATCCGGGGTCACCTCCCCAACATTAGTCCCTGAAGCTGGTGTGGTCCTTCTCGTAACCTCGGTCGGGCCACATCAGTTTCCCAATATTCATTTCTCCTCATCTCCGAGTTACTTTTTCCTGTTCGAGGTATCCGTGTAGCTTATTGTATACGCCTCATCCTACATGTAACACTCATCATTATTTATGTAGTTTTTTGGTCCTCTACAGTTCCCACTGACAATGCTACAGTGATTACTGTGCCTGTCGCGTCAGCACTGCGATGCCTCGCGCACCGCATCGGTTAGGAGGCCTGATCCTCTCCTGCGTCGTATGGTCTTCGGTGTGGCTCCACTCAATCGCAAGCGGTTCCGTCACACACACGATCTACATGGTTAAATCTTCGCACGCACGATCCCACTACCGCCAGGGCCGCGCGGTTATAAAGAGGGGCACAAGGCTAGAGGGTTCACTTTCCTCCTTCGCTCGCTGTTGCTCTTCCTCCTCCTCGCGCCCGTGCGTCTGCTCGTGCTCCAGCGGTTGTGCCATCATCGAAATCTCCAACGGCGAGGCCACAACTTTTCTGCTCCCTCGACCTCGTCCCCGTGCGCTTGCTCCGGCGCTGTAGCCGGTGAGTTTTTCTGTGGTCCCATTGCCTTGATTTCTCTCTAGACGCATCTGTCGCTTTCTAGATTTCCCGTGGCGGCTCTTTTCTGCTCCGCCGCCGTCCTCGCTTAGAGCCACGACGGGGCCCTGCGCCTCTAAGCCTTGCTCCGCCGTTAGTTCTTCTTCTGTTGATTCCTCCGGCGACCCTATGTCGAGCTCAGTTAGTGGTGCGCTCGTCGAAGACGACGACGTAGCGTCTGGGCCAGAGCGGGGCTCCTGGCAGGGTTCCTCGGTCACTCGTCGTGAGATTGAGTGGCTAGTCATGACTCGTCGGATTCCTGCCGAGGTAAGCTGTTGCTTACCAGGCAGCAAATCTTCTCTCGTACTCAACGACAGCGAATATGTCGTCTTTATGTCTCACTTTGCTCGTGGGTCTGGTCTCCCCCTTAGAGATTTTGCTAAAGACTTTCTTGATTACTTTGGCCTTCAGCCACATCATCTTTCGGCTAATGCCATCGCCTCCCTATCTTCTTTTATCTCGGCCTCGGAAGGATACTTCGGCCTCTGGCCGTCTGTGCACGTATGGTCCAAATTTTTCCAGATCCGATCTAACGTCGTTCTAGACAAATCCCTTCAGCCCTCTAAGAAATTACTCACTCAGTGTGGTGCCGCATCCATCACACCTCGGAGAAAATCCGAATTTCCTCGTGTTGCTGAGCTCGAGTCTTGCAAGAAATGGCATAGATCGTTCTTCTATGTCAAGAACACTGGGAAAGAAGACAAGATTCGGCTCCCTGCCTTCTCCATCGGCCCCCTTCCAAGAGGAATTGGACCTATAACCCCAAGAAGAGCCATGCTTTGGCCGAGGACTTCGAGATTCGGCTGAAGGAGTTGATCCGCGCAAGGCTACGCGGCGATGATTTGATGACCACCTTCGTCAGTAGCCAAATCTGCCCTTTCCAGCGTCGCACGCACAAAATCTGTTATATGAGCGGTCCCCTCGATTCCAACCGAGTCTCATCGGTTGAGCTCGAGGACTATCTTATTTTCAAGCGTGTCTGGGCTATCTTCAAGACTGATATGCCGGAATACTGGACCTGGGGGCTGAAGTCGTTCACCCGCGGGAATCCCCCTCCCGAGTTAAGTTTTATGCATTTGTGTTTGCTTTCTAATTGCGTTCGTGACTCCTTTTGCTAATTCCTCTTTGTCTCTTTTCTCCCAGAGATTTGCGCAGCAAAAGATTGAAGATGCCGAGGTTCTAGCCCTCCCGTGGACCACAGATCGGAACACCCCGGATAGCGGGGAGCCTGACTCGGAGGAGTTTGTTCCCAAGTCAGACCTCCCTCCGGCTCGTGCCCGTGGCAAGACCTCGGCCCACGGGGAGGACGGTGATTCGGACGACGTCCAAATTCTTGAGGTAGTCGCCGCAATGCCTATCTCTTATGCATTTCTGGCTTCTACTTCCCCAGCTAATCAGGCCGGTCAGGTGCATGATGCCGAGCCTCTCGCCTCCCAACCTCCTTCTACCTCGAGGAAGCGTGCCGCTCCAACAGGTGCCTCCGAATCCGCTCCCAAGAAGCGAACTAAAAAGTTAGCCCAGCACCTTCCGAAGCGTAAAACTATGCCCAGAGTTACTGGGTAAGTTCATTTTCATTTGTATTTCTTGTTTCTCTTTTTCTGTCTTTTGATTTGAATTTCTGTGCTTTTACAGCGCTCCTCTTTCTGTTAAGCCTAGTGGTCCAAGTATGACGAGTCATACAACTCGGCTGCCTTCTCCTCCGCCTCCTGAAGATACCAGAGTTCCTAGTCCTGCTCGCATTGACTCTCATCCTGCCCCGACTCAGACATCACCCGGGCAAGATGCGCCCGTGGTTTCCATTGATGATGTCGATATAACTCAGCCTGTAGATCGTCCTACCGAACCTTTTGTGAACCCCGGAGTTTCCCGCGAGATTCCTTTGGCCCCCACAATTCCAACCGCAACTCCAACTCCAGCCGAGGATACCATCATCTCGGCACCCTTAGAAACTATAATTCCTCCGGCCCCCAAAGATGCCACTCCAAGTTCCGAGGTTGCGGCCCCTGCCGACATTCCTTCTAAGGCTAAGAAGGTTGTTGTCACCAGGCCCTCATCATCTCAGAAGGGGACGACTAGCTCCTCTCAACCCAATATTGCTGATGCGTTCCGCAAGGGGGTTTCCTCTGCTAAGACCGTTGTCACCCCGGCTGCTGATACTCAGCTTACTCTCCACAAGAGTCCCGCGGCGGCGGTGGTTACACAACGCGTCCGAGGTAAAGTCCTGACTCATACTGAGAGTGGGAACAGCCTCGGCTCCTTGGTTGAGTATGCCAATAATTGGAACGCTGGTGATCAGCTCGAGGGCAATCCGAGCAATCGGCCATTTCAACTCTCCGACATCAGCAGTCGCTTGCATATGGCTGCCAAGATCATGCTTGACAGCGATAAGATGAACGAGGTAATTGATTTTATTGACATTTGGTTAGTTATTCGAATGATAATATATACTCTAGTCCCCGAAGCTTGCAACCGAATAACTTGTTATTCGTTTGGAAACTTTGCTAAGCCTAAAGTGCATTATTCGCCAAGTGAATTTCCTGTATGACTTTGACTCCTCATGGTTCATTTGTATTCCACATTAGGTGTTTGCTGAATCCGGATCCTGTTTTAGCTTTGATTACCCAGCTATTTTAGGTCCAAAATAAGTTTTGCTTGACTCGTATCTGTCTTAGCTTTGAATATCTAGCCACCTAGGTCCGAGTTAAGCTTTGCTTGATTCGGATTTCTCTTAGCTTTGACTATCCAGCCACCTAGATCCGAGTTAAGCTTTGCTTGATTCGGATCTGTCTTATCTTCCAATATCCAGCCGCCTAGATACGAGTTAAGCTTTGCTTGATTCGGATTTGTCTTAGCTTCGGATATACAACCACCTAGATCCGAGTTACGCTCTTCTTGATTCGGATCTGTCTTATCTTTGAATATCTGACTGTAATTTATTTTGTCGTTTAGGTTGCCCATGATCGACGGATAGCCGAATTCCAAAGGCTGCTTTTCGCACACAAGAAATTGCAAGAGAAGTATGAAAAATTTCTTCCTGTGGTGAAGAAAGCTGGTAACTTAACAAATCTTTATATTCTCCCTTAAGTTCTTAATATTTTCGACTTGAGGTGCTAACCCCTTTTGCTGGTAAACAGGTAATATCAATAATCTTAATATCCTTATTGAGAAGAAAGTCAAAGCTCTGGAAGGTTAGTTGTCCTTTCTCTTTATTGATTTTCGTTCGAGGCTTATTCTGAGTTTCTTATATCCTTTTGGCTTTGGTATAGCCGAGTTACAAAACCTTGCAGCGTCGCATCAATAATGCATACCCATGCCTGATATGATGCTGCATTTTTTAGAGAAAGTCGCCACTCATTCGGCGCAATTGAAAGAGAAAGATGACGAGATAACTCGGTTGCGCGCCGAGGTGGAGTCCCTCAAGCTGTCTCATAAATCCGAGTTAGAGAAAGTTGACCAGGAGTTCTCCGAAGAAAAGAACCGGCTAAGTCTGCAACTGCAGAAGGATAAAGAACTCCTCGAGGCTGCCGAACTTAAGAATCGGACGATGAGCGAGGAAATCATTCGCTTTGAGAAGACTAAGGTTGACTGGACTCAGGATCTCCAGAAAATGTTGAGCTATATTCATCGTAAGTCTCTGACTGTGGCCGAGTTATCTTCTTCTCTTCCTTACTTTTGACTGATATACTTTTATTTTGCGTAGATCATTTTCTGGAAGCTAGGGCCGTGAGCTCTAGAGCGGTGATTAATGCTCGCATGCGCCGAGGTGTCCCCACAGATTCGAGTCCAGAATATTCAATGGAAGACTTCTTGGTTGCCGTTGGCGCTGCTATTGGGCCAATGAAAATTATGGGTCGGGATTTGGTGCAAGCAGCCATTCGGGCCTACCATGTTCTCTGGCCAAATACTTCTGGAACTCCTGATATTGACGACATCAAGATACTTGTGGAAAGGTTAATGGCATCCTGCATCGATTAAATCTCGGAGGAGTCATGGAAGAGCTGGTGCTGATATGGCGCTCACAGTTATTATGTCTTGGTATGAGTACATTTCGCTCGACACCTTGATAAACTTGCGCACAGGCTCCCGGTGGGTTGAGGATCCAGAATTCGTTGCTCCCCGCCAAGCTCGTGCCTTCCATCTTGTTGAATATGTTGATGTGCATAACTGGATTGAAGGGCCGAGTTTTCTTCCCAACCCAGCGGATGACGTTGAAATCGAAGATGCCTCCGATAACAATTCGGCCGACCAGAAGGAGGGTGAGGGCGACTCGGACAACTCTGGTGATTCCAGCGCAAGCTCGGATGGGGAGCGATGCGCGATCATCTTCCAAAGGGACTGGGCACTCTCAAGCTCAAGCTAATGTTTCTCAACAGCCCACGGCTTCCCCCGAACTCACTATTGCTTCTGTGGAGGGCGAAGTAACTTTGGCCGAGGTGCCGTCTACCTCGGAGCGCCTAGTGCCTAACCAATTCGCTGCCCCTTAGGTTCAAAAAACTTCTTTAGTTATTTCTTATCCCCGGTATGTCGGGCGTATGATGTGTGTGAAACAATTGTCCGACTTTCTATGTGGTATGAACCCTTTTTGCCTTTTGCCACTGAGGCACATATGATGGTGATCGTTATTAGTTTGTCTAAACAGATCTTGTTGGTTTAAATCATTGCTTTGGTGGCCTTCAATCTCATAAGTTTGGATCGTGTGTTTTCATTTTACTGACCTTAGTTCGTCGTTAATATTGCATGGCCGTTATAAATTCGACGGCTTAACCATTGTGTTCTTGATCTCTATCCGAGCTATAAAGACCGAAGCCCATATTTGGGGAAAGGGAAATAATATCATTCAATGTAGTTCTGACCTATCGTTCGGGGTGCCGAAGTTTAATACCCATTTTTGTAACAGGGGATAATCATGGGGCAATTCCCTAGTCAGTGCTCTAGAAATCGAGGTTTTAGTGCATAATCCGAGATAAGGGATAATATGGCATAGTCCCCAAGTCTATAACGTTGGGAAGTCCTCGTGTCACTGCTCAAAGTGCCGAGGTTTAGTACATAAATCAAAATGTGAAATAACATAGGGCAGTCCCTGAGTCACTGCTCAAGGTTCCGAGGTTTAATACATAACTCAAAATGAGAAATAACATAGGGCTCAAAATGAGAAATAACATAGGGCAGTGCCCGAGTCACTACTCAAGGTGCCGAGTTTTAATACATAACTCAAAATGAGAAATAATGTAGGGCAGTCCCCGAGTCACTGCTCAAGGTGCCGAGGTTTAATACATAGTCGATACTTCGACTTGAAGCGTCATATTACAATGTATCATAGATGGCTCCTACGATTAAAATGGACGAAGTAAAGCTATGTTCCATGGTCTTTTCGATTCTTCGCCGGCTTTGTTTGCCTTGTTCTTTTCTGGTGACTGAGCATCGATTAAGTGATATGCATCATTGTGCAATGCTTTGCTCACGATGAATGGTCCCTCCCATGGGGGTGATAATTTGTGCATGCCGGCTGTGCGTTGCACTAGCCGAAGAACCAAATCTCCTTCTTTAAACACTCTTGGATTGACTTTCTTGCTGTGATATCGTCGTAAGTCTTGCTGATAAATAGCTGACCTTGATAGTGCCAACTCCCTGGCTTCTTCTAGCAAATCGACATCATCTTGCCGAGCTACCTCATTTGCCTTAGCGGTTGTATACTGGGTAACTCTTGGCGAGTCATGTATTATGTCGGCTGGAAGCACGGCTTCTGCTCCGTACACCAGAAAAAATGGGGTATACCCTGTTGACCTGTTTGGGGTAGTTCTGAGGCTCCATAGTACTGCTGGTAGTTCCTCGATCCAGCATCCTGCCGACCTTTGCAGAGGTTCAACGATTCGGGGTTTTATGACGGACAATACTAGTCCATTAGATCTTTCCACTTGCCCATTAGATGCTGGGTGAGCCACCGAGGCGACATCTAGTCTTATGTGTTTTTCTTGGCAGAATCTAGCAAAGGCCCCTTCAGCGAAGTTTGTGCCATTGTCTGTAATAACACTATGTGGATAACCATATCTCAAGATAATATCTTTGAGGAATTTTACTGTTGTTGGTCCATCACATTTTTTATCGGTTTTACTTCAATCCACTTTGTGAATTTATCCACCATGACTAAAATGTGGGTCATCCCGCCCCGGGCCGGCTTGAATGGTCCCACCATATCCAAGCACCATACAGAAAATGGCCAAGTAATTGGTATTGTTTTTAATTTGGACGATGGCATATGTATCTTGCTGGCATATCTCTGGCAACCATTACATTTTTCTACCAATTCTTTGGCCTCTTTCAACGTCGTTGGCCAATAAAATCCATGCCTGAATGCTTTGGCCACTAAAGCTCTGGACAAGGCATGATGCCCGCATTCCCTTTGATGTATATCTAGGAGGATTTCCTGGCCTTCCGCCGAGTCAACACATCTTTGCAGCATGCTTGTGATGCTCCTTTTATACAACTCATTGTTTATGATTGTATAAGCTTTTGCTCTTCTCACTGTATGTCTAGCCAGTACCTCATTACTCGGCAAAATTGCATCCTTAAGGAAGGAAAATATGGGATGTGCCCATGCTGGCATGATTTTCTCTGGGATAATTTTACTATATATTTCCATATTTTCTGCCGACATAACAGCCTCGGATTTTTCCATATCCATTCGTGCGACGGCCGGGTTCACTTTCGGAAAATCTAGGTTAAATTCTTTGTCAATGTCCATCGGCATACTATCTTCTCTTTATTTTGCCGGGATAAAAATGGATTCGGACTCTGGTGATGGTGCTATTGATGGTTTCCTCAGGTGCTCTAGGGCGATACCCGGGGGAATTGATTGCCTGGTTGATCCGAGTTTTGACAGCGTGTCTGCAGCGTCATTTTCTGCCCGAGGTATATGATGAAATTCACATCCATCGAAGTATCCACTGAGTTTTTGCACATGGAATCTATATAAGGCCATATTCGCATCTAGCGCGTCCCAATTGCCTGATACTTGCTGTACTACTAGATCTGAATCTCCGTAACATAGGATTCGACGTATCCCAATCTCTTTTGCTACCTTTAATCCATGGACGAGTGCTTCGTACTTGGCTACATTGTTTGACGCGGCAAAATGTATTTGCAACACATATTTCAGATGATCTCTTTTTGGCGAGGTTAACACTATCCCTGCCCCCAAGCCATTCCTCAGCTTGGAACCATCGAAGTGCATTGTCCAATAATTCGGATCTGGTAATGGTGGCTCATATTGTACCTCGGACCAATATACAAAGAAGGCGGCCACTGCCTGAGATTTGATTGTGTCTCGCCTATCGAATTGCGGAGCATAGGGTGACAATTCAATTGCCCATTTTGCTATTCGGCCGCTTACATCTTTGTTGCTCAATATGTCAGCGATGGGCGCTTCACAGATCACTTTTATCGGGTGTTCTTCGAAGTAATGTTTAAGTTTCTTAGCCTACATGTATACTCCATAAGCCATCTTTTGGTAGTGCGGGTAGTTTTGTTTTGAGGCTGACAGCACTTCGCTTAGGTAATATACTGGCCTTTGTACCGACTTATCATCTTCGTTCCGTTCCACAACAACCACCGCGCTTACCGCTCTGTTAGTGGCAGCTATATAAAGCAGCATGGGCTCCTTTGATAATGGAGAAGCCAGAATTGGTGTTGTGAACAACATCTTTTTTAATTCATGAAATGCATTGTCTGCTTGCGGTGTCAAAATGAACTTATCATACTTTTTCATTAATTGATATAGGGGTAATGCCTTTTTCCCCAGCCGACATACAAATCTACTAAGCAAGGCTAGGCAACCCGTGAATTTTTGTACATCATTTAGACACCTCGGAAATTCCATTCTTTCAACTGCTCGTATTTTAGTTGGATTCGCCTCTATACCTCGGCTAGATACGAGAAAACCGAGTAACTTCCCAGCCGAGACACCGAAGGTACATTTTTCCGGGTTAAGTTTCATTCAGAATCTTCTCAGATTTGCGAATGTCTGCCGAATATCATCCAGCAGTGTTTTACTTTCTTTGGTTTTTATAACCACATCATCCACATATACTTGCACATTTTTCCCTATCTGATAATGTAAACACTTTTGCATGCATCTCTGGTATGTTTCTCCTGCGTTACGCAGGCCGAATAGCATGGTACGATAGCAATAAGCCCCGTACGGGGTAATAAATGCAGTATTTATTTGATCAGCCGGATTTAACGGTATCTGGTGGAAACCGGAATACGCGTCTACAAATGATAACAACTCACAACCAGCGGTCGAGTCAATGACTTGGTCTATCCTAGGTAAAGGAAAAGGATCCTTGGGACACGCCTTGTTCAGGTTTGTGTAATCAATACACATTCGCCATACGACGGCTACATTTGGATCGCCCTTTTTCTTTTCTACTAAATCCGTATTTGATAGCCAATCCGGATAAAGCACTTCCATGATGAACCCGGCCGCAAGGAGCCGAACTATCTCATCCCCTATTATCTTTCTCCTGTCTTCGGCGAAGCGGCGGAGAGGTTGCTTCACCGGCCTTGCTCCTGGCCTTACATGCAAGGAGTGCTCAGCCAACTCCCTCGGCACACCTTGCAGGTATTGAGTTGACCATGCAAAGATATCCCAATTCTCACGGAGGAAGTTGGTGAGCTCGCTTTCCTATTTCACTACAAGGAATCTGGCAATATATGACCCTCCATTTTCTTCACAAAATCGTCATAGTAGTCTGTTTATGACGATTCTATGACGATTTTAAGATCGTCGAAAGCTGGGCGTCGCAAATGAACTATAATGATGTTTTTGGTAAAATCGTCATAACCGTCTATGACGATATTGGATCGTCATAACGTCTGTGACTATTCAATATCGTCACGGACCATCTAGCCATGCCATGTCAGATCCTACGTGGCTAATCCTACGTGGCAAAATTGTGACGAAATTAAATCGTCTTAAATCGAAATCAGCCCAGTCCATTTCAAGGTTCCACATGGGCTCGGCCCAACTATTCTGGATTGTTTTTCATATTAAATCTGGTCAGCTACATGGTCCAAGCCCAGCATCCTGGAATTTTTATTTTCTTTGCATTGGCCTTTTATATGGACAGATCTTACTTTCAGTCTTCTTATTTTGGGCTGGTCCCACTAGTAACAGGGGTCCCAGTTGTCAGTTCATACAATTTATATGGTTCCACTTGTTAGTGTCCATTTTCTCACATTTTCACAATAATTAAACAGCTAATAATTTAATCAAGACCAACAGAATAAACGAATTACTTTGATTCAAACAGGTGACATTCACAAATAATATTTCGGATAACATCAGCACATTACAATCACACACAGTTTACATCAGGTGGAGTACCAAAATACAATAAAACATTCAGAAAGTATACAAGATAGCAATTTTTTGATATTTCGGAACTTCATGCTTCCTCTTTCTCTAACTTATTCGGCGTGTATTGTAGTCCAACAAAAGGCAATGAGGCATCGATGAGATATTTAGATAAACACACCGTAATTTGAAGAAAAACTCACTTTTCATACTAAAATTAGGAACAGATAAACTAAACCAAACCTCCTTCCAAAACTTTAGAAACATTCGAAAACAATGTATCTTGATGGCTATCGTAAAAGGAAGAACATGCAGAATTAGACTTGGTGAAACAAGATTGCCCGCTAACGAAAATGAGCAAAAGGAACAATAGTATTGTGCAATGAAGCTATTACTAGGTTGGTAACATGAAATTTATCTTCAAGTAAACCTAATCTAAAAAGAGGCATGGATTTCCACTTCATTGAATCCTAGGATGCAACATATCGGCTGGGACGACAAGCACCAGCTCGGTTACACTGACAACACCTCGATCACCAGTAGCTCAAGTTCGATGCGACGACCCGATCTGCCGACCACGGGCTGTCTTGGTGACGAGAGAACACCATCAATCTGGATCCACGAGCCGAGAGTCCAGAGGTACTTCTGGAGTGCCCGATGACGAAGGCCTTGTTCTCCGACACTATCTCGACGCCCGATTCACCGGCGTGCTCGGCGTCAAACCTACAACGACAAAGATGAAACTTCAGCGATATGCGGTAAGAACAAGGAACGCGATATAGCTGCAAGCAACCAGGATGAGGCCTCCTTGAGCGCTATGGGTGAGAACAAGAGGTACTTTCAGCAAATGTAAAAATGCAAAACATATGCCAACAAACGAAGGCTTCAAATTAGATACATGATATTTATTCACAAAAGATCTCAGAGCATATCATTAACAAGAAACATACTGAAGATGTGTAGCCATATCATTAACATCATATTATCCATGCTCCCCAAGAATGGTTGCTTATCCAATTGGGGAGCAGTTCTGAGAAACTATTGCAGCAAACATGTGTAGCATATATGTACCAGTAAGTATACCTAACCAAGCAATCAATAGGAAGGCCAAAACTTTCAAGACTTTAAAAATTGCAATCGATCAATTAGTGCTATACAGAATGAACCTAAGAAAAGGCAACGCACCAAATAGGAACAAACTCGAACCAAACCATTCTCGCTGCATTTTCCATACAATGATATAAAGCTACAGATCTCTAAAACAGCAGGAGCAAATTGCACAAATAAATAACAAGGCAGATGAAAAAATATGTGGACTAATATCAACTATTTTCTAATTACTTCCATAAATTTCTACAAGATGCAAGAAACATCTTTCTACAATAGCAATGCTATAGAAGACAATCATATGCTCCAGGATTATCTCCTACCAAGATGGTGCTACCATTCTCAACACCACTAGCTCCAGGATCACCAGGCATATTTTGTTGTTTCAGCTGTCCTTGACACTAAATTCTGAAGCTTCGTTGTGCCATCAGATAGGTTCACTGAAGTGGGCCATCTGACAAAGATTTAAAAAACATTGATCAAGTACAGCCAATTCCACAAGGCATTGGTCAAGTACAAGAAGCACAACAGCAAACAATATAGCATACCATTATGTATTGTGTAGACATTCACCAGGATACATCACTAGGAAAACATGGAAGAACATCAAATATAATGAATGAGAAGAGCACAGAACATCACTATTATTCTCCACAACTATATTCTTATGTTCATTGATCAAGTACAGCTATATTCTTATGTTCATCACAAAGCAATTACTCTCCACAACTAACAAAGTGGCAGGCATGTCTAGATATTCCATACAGTGCTATATGATTAAAAGGATATTTAATACAAACAGTAGCTCATATTTTCATGTCAGACCTAGAAATACATGTTGAATGCACTGTTACTGGAATCAACAGATATCAAAGCATAGTAAATTCATCGAAAAAACCCTCCATATTTTATATGAATATTGAGGGAATGTCAACTAGAATCACCTGAAAGAGTTCTATATGTATAATATGGACTAGACTACAGAAATTGCAAACTAGCTATTGGAGAAACTCCCATCTAGTTAAATCTGTATCCTATGTCTCATATTATATCTCATATAAGCATATACAAAAGCAAAGCCAAAGTCAGCCTTGACGCCACCTATATGAATTATGAGCCACTATTTTATTACTATGCCACTGGCCCAGCCGGCTCCGCTGCTCAATGCCGCCTTGACTCAGTGTTGCCTACTCCTATGCAGCCATAATAGGTTTGACCACTTTCCTGCATAAAAGAGGCGTCAATGTTTTCATTTGGAAGAGCAACTAGTCTATATCAAGTACATCCTAGTCTATATCAAGTAACATGAGAAAATCCTAGTCAACAGAGGGCCCATGGAGAATACTATCATATAATGATAACCTACAAAAGCAAAAGGTAATATTAAGCATCTCCAGACTATATCAAGGCAATGCAGTAAAGTACAATCAATAAAAATCTGCACTCCAAGTAGAAGTTCCAGAGGACCTCCAAGTAGAATATATCTCAAGTTACATAACAGCAATGTATTCTTAAAGAATAAATAAACAAGTGTAACACACACACACACACACACACACACATATATATATATATATATCATGCATGCAACAGCTCACAATATTGGGGCTATAAATTATTTTCAGATAATGTAAGAGAACAACTTGCTTGTATAGCTAGCAGGAGACCTATTTCATGCTGTGATGCCAACATACATACTCGCCGACATGTCAAAAATACTACTAATAAGGACAACATTTAATCACATGTATAGTTGAATTACGGACAAAGAAATATATCAATCATATAGTATTCGAACAGCTGAAACAGAGTTGGTATTTGTTCTTCCACACAAGGAGATGTCAGATTATCTATTATTACTTTGATCATGGCATGTATCTGCAACTAGAAGAAATTCAAGGACGAGTATTTAACTGTCCTGTTTTAATCCCCTAATCATCTAAGTAAGCACCAACAGGAATGATCGGGCCTGCTAAAAATTGACAGCCTCGCAATTCAGTTCGTACTTCACCAAAGGAAGCACCAACATGACTTCACCAAAGGCATGACCAACATGACTGACTAGTAATCTATCTAGCACTTACTCGTCAAGTGGTTTTGTACTTTCGTGAGTGGACTATTTTAGGAGGAGGGGAGGATCAGATAGGGATGTAGGAACAAACCAATGGGGATTGTTGATGACGTCGATGAGCTTCTTCTCGCAGGGCACATTCTTCTCCTCCACCATGAGTAGCACCCTCTGGGAGAAGGGACCTATGGCCAAAATCAAATCCCATCCCCACGCAAAACATGGATCAGCAAGGACAGACCGATGAGAGTATGGGCGAGAGAGACTAACGGTATCCGAGCATCTAGAGGGGGGTGACGACGTCCTTGATGCACACCTCCATGGTCATGGCGATGTCGACGGAGTCCAAGTGGTCCTGAATCGTGTCTTGAATCGTGTCTTGATGTTTTTCTCTAGCATCTTATGACTGTGTCTTCCAGAACTGCTGCCATAGTGAAGAAACTAGTTTACATTTGTTTTGGGAATGCCCTTTTGCAAGAGCCTGCTGGGCTGAAATCTCACAGGTCAATATGGCTGATCAAAGCATCTTTGAAGTTCTAGCCAGTATTAAAAAAGACCTCAAGGCCCCTTTTGCAATGGAAATTCTGATACTTGGAACTTGGAGCATCTGGATTTGTAGAAATAACGAAATTTTCAACAATCAGCATACGTCGGTGGAGACCTGGAAGGCTATTATAGCCCAGGAATTAAGATGGGTTCTTTATAGAATTAAGAAAAAGTATTATCAGGGCCTTAAGGATTGGATTGAAACCAATTTAGACAGGAGATAGCTGCTTAGAATGTTATCCCTCTTTTTTGAGGTGGAATATGATTGTAAATAATCTTTTGTAACTCTACTTGATATATAAAAAGAAAAATTGCAGTGGGGTTTTTTACCCTACTGTTTTACCCTCAAAAAAAAAGGTTCCGGCTATGGGGGAGAGTGAAAGGACGGGGGCTCCGGCGATTCATGCGCCACCGGCAAGAACAGGCACCCATCCGGCGCCCTTCCCTACACTTTCCATGTCGATGTCTGGCCACCAGCGAGGAGAGGCAGGACAGCGCAGGTGCTCCCTCTATCTAGATCAGGTCAGGCGTATGGGAGAAATCCCGTGAGCAAATATGGGGGTCGAGGGTGAGGGGACAGTGGTGGTGCGGAGGGGTGCCGGTGGTTTGGGGTGGCCGGCGACGTGGTGCCAGGAAGGAGGAGATGGTATCAGGATGGAGGCGGCGCCCGCGGGTGGATCTGAGGAGAGGAGGAACTGAGGAAGGGTTCTGCGCGATGGGGTAGATGATTTTCGGGCCAAATATTGGTATCCCGCTCCCGCGGCCTAAAATCGAGCGCCGAGACCAGTTTTTTCCAAAATTTTCAATGGGTAAGCACTGAATTCTGGAGTGTTGGATCTAGCAGTAGTGGACGGCTGAGACCTACTTCGGTGGGTGATCCGTGGGTAGCCCTTTTCCTCTATTTTGATTGGCTGGTCAAGACTATGCAAGGATCGACTATGTTTTATTGGCTGGTCAAGACTGTGCAAGAATAAGACACATAGGAAAAAACTGACACATAGGCATGTTACTAGACACATGGATATACATATATACAAAAAACGACATATAGACATGCCACGTAGGCATTATTGCTGACGTGGCCAACTAGTCAATTCAATATATCATATTTTAGATGATATGACGATTTAAATTGGTCATAATGAGTATAAATAAGGCTCTAAGCTGTATCTCGAAGGTTATGACGATTTCATATGCTGAAATTATGACGATTTTGTCACAAAACGTCGTAATTTTATAGGATTTTGACCTCTCCAAGCAGCCTATGACCATCTTGTGCCAAATCATCATAGATCTATGACGATTTCATTTCCCGTCACTATGAGAGGGTCACAAGTTAACACATTTCTTGTAGTGTTTGGCATCTAGGCTAGCACCAATGGTAATGGTCCGTTCTGGGAACTGCTCATCTATTTGGACCTTTTTCGTTTCTTTAGTCGGCTGGAAAGAAACACTTCCATGTGGGTTGGCCAATGCCGGCATATTCAGCTGTGCCGACTGAGCGAGAGCCGCTACCTCTTGAATCCTTCTTTTTTTCTCTTGCGATCACCAATGACTCGGCCAGGTTTGATCCGGCCGAAGCACACTCCATCGATTTCCTGTAATCTCCTGTTACTGTTATCACCCCTTGTGGTCCGGGTAACTTCATTTTCAAGTAAGTAATGTGGCAGCTGCTCATGAATTTGGCCAATGGCGGCCGCCCGACTAAAGCATGATAGCAGCTTTCTAGATCCACCACCTCAAACTCCAAATTTTCCGCTCTTCAGTTATCCCGTGTGCCGAATAATACATCTACTCGAACCTTCCCAATGGGTTCGCATGAAAGTCCGGGCACTATTCCATGGAACGTGGTTCTCGTGGATTGCATCATATTCTGCGATATTCCGAGTTTATGCATTGTATCTTTGTACATGATATTTATACTGCTCCCATTGTCAATCAGTACTTTTGAAAATTTCACATTAATGCGGGCCCGACAAATGTTGGATCTAGTACTAATGCGTAGGACTCTGTATTCGGCATTATTTTGGGATGATCCTTTATGCTCCAAGTTACTTATTGATCTGACCAAGATACATATCTTGGTACTGCCGGCATATCTGCATTCACTTCCATATGCCGGCGTTGTATGCTTTGCCTGTCTTGCTGTTCTGTTGTGAACACACAATATGATTGATGATGTTCCCTGTAATAATTGCGTCCATTATTTCCGGGGTTTGTCCTTCCATCCTGACCCTGATTTATTACTTGATGCACTACATCTCTCCGGTCCGAGTTATCATACCTCGGGGGAGGAGGGGATAACATTAACTGCTGTGCATTTGCCCCAATCAACTGCGGCTGCTGCTGCTGATGTGCCTGATGAGGAGGTGCTTGCATGCCTGCCGGGTTCCCCATTGCGTTTTTCATCCAGGCGCATTGCCGAGTTGTATGATTAGCGGGCTTGGCCGGGTTTGGAGTGTGAAACTTACACGGTTGATCCAACATGGATTCAAACGTGTACTTTTCTTCACGCCTTTGCTTATTCGCTACGTGTCCACTGTCTCTTCCCTTCATTCCTTGGTGTCCATTGTTGAGGACCATTCTTCTGCCGCTGACTGCTTCCGTGACTCGTCTGATCTTGTACTACAGCTGCCACCTGATTGGAGGCATATCTGTAATCCGGTCTTTCCTCTATTCTTCTACCTCTGAACTCGTTGCGCCTCGATGATCCGGCCACATCTCTTGCATATTGATCTTGATGCTCCCGATGATCCGCCGACATTAGCTCTGGTTGTGTCGGATCTCCCAATGCATACGAATCCGCTATCCTGATGGTTTCTGCCAAAGTGGTTGGCATATCTCTTTGCAGTCGCTGCCATAAAACACTAGCACATCTGCACCCCTGAGCGAACCAAGCTATCGCTTGCGATTCTATAACTCCCTCGCATGAATTCCTGAGGTTACACCACCGAGTCAAGAATTCTCTGTCTGTCTCATTCGGCCTTTGCTTGCACATTGCAAGCTGCTGTGGCCTGTTTGGTCTCTTATATGTACTGGTGAAGCTGCTGACAAACATCTCTTCAAAATCTAGCCAGCAGTTGATACTTCCTGCTGGCAGATTATTCAACCATACTCTGGTCGGTCCTTCCAGCATTTGCGGGACATATCTTATTGCCCATCACAGGTTTCCGCTAGCTATTTTTACTGCAGTGGCATAGTCAATTACCCAATATTGTGGTTTGGTGCTTCCATTGTATGTTTTCGTGCCCCTAGCCTATGATACGAGGGCCAAAACACGCCGGACCAGGCGGACCTTGCTCCTCTAATAACTCGGACCGGTATAACCTGTCCAGTTTTGATCTTGCGTCATTCGACGACAAGTTTCTATAAATGATTCTTTCCTGTATTCCATAATGGTTATTTCCACCATGCCCTGCATACTCCATATCCGAGTAACCATCATTGTACCTCTCATTTTCCTGATTATGGTGAGCCAGTCTCACTTCTAGTTCTTTCCGAGGTTCATACCTCGGCTGAGGATTGGGAGGTAGGTCTCTCCTCCCTTCCGCCGGGTCATTGTTCTCATGATTTCCTCTTCCGGGGTCTCCATTACCTTCGCTTCCATTGCCTTGTTGGCACGGCCGGGGTTTCTTTCGCCACTGTTACCTCGGCTCCCATTGCCTCTGTTCTCATTGGCTTTTCCGGCTACTGCCGGATCATAAGGAACAATTTGCTTATTTCTTTTTCCTGAAGTTACTGCTCTATATTTCCTTGCATTGTTTCCGGGTGGGGATGCTGCTGCCACTGATAGGGCGGGCGCTGCTCCAGCCGAATGAACCATACGCGAGGCTCCCGGTCTTGCCGGGTCAGCCCTATGCATTTCTTCATTCTGCTGGTTCGCAATGCGTACCAGCTCATTCACTCTTTCTTGTTGTTTCTACCGGGCTTCACCGGTTAATCCTTCCAATTCTAATGCAGCGGCATTTGCCGCTCTTAGGTTCTTTGCCGGGGTGCTATACCTCGGCAAGCCCAAATCAACTGAATCTGCCTTATGAGTCTCATGCTCTTTGTTGATATCATTCATGAGGTTTTTTCCTCTCAATCTTAACTCATCTACCCGCTCGAGGGCAACATCTAGTTTATTTGCCTTGGCATATTCTCGCAAGGTCCTGTTTAGGGACTCCTGCAAAGCCGACACCTTTTTTGCTTCTACCAGCACTTTCTGCCTAGTCTCTTCTAACTCAGCCTGAGCATTAGCTGGATCTAGTATCGGCGCTACAGGCGTGGTCAGATTATCTATAGTTGCCTGGAGAATATTCTCTGGCCTTTCCAGGGGTGGCCATAATACCCTTTCTGCCTTTGGGGCTGTCTCCTGTACCTCGGCTTGTTTGGCCATAGACGGATCTACCTCGGTGGGCTGCGGAGCTGCGTGCTTCATGGTCACCTGTCCTACCGCCACCGGTTCCTTGCTTGATCCGGTGCCTGCTGCTGTCGTCTGCACCCCGGCTGCGACCATCACCTCGACGCCGCTGGAGGGGCGTTCTCCACGTGGACCATTTGTGGCGTTGAGGGGAGGATCTCCTGCAACAATAACTCGGTGAGGGTAAACGCAGGAGGTGTCGACGTAGATCTGGTGCATGCCCAAGTTGATGAAGACGCCATTGCGCAGAGGAGCTTTTCTCCTGAAGCTGCCTGCGTTATCGCTGACATAATCACAGAGATCAAATCTCTGGACTAAGCCAGAGACAACGCGCTCGCCAGTGTGGATGAAGTTTCCCGTCCGGATCTTGACTCCAGCTAGCACCGTTGCTGGCCCCAAGGTGGGCGCCAACTGTCGTGGTGGTGGCATGGCAGATGCCATGGGTAGGCTAAAGTTTGGGGCCAATGGATGCTAGAGGGATCCGGGGAGGGAAGATGTAGTTACTTCTACACACGAATGAGTAACATGCAGATCTTTATTTCTCTTCTCTCGGGCTAAAAGTGCTCTTGAGCTGTTTGCAGGAAGAAGAGAAGAACTTCACGAGCCTAACGGTGTCAAATGAATCGATCCCCCTCTTAGGAATCCAAGCCTCTCATTATAAAGGGGTGCCTTCGCTCCTCTAGGGCTGACGTGGCAAGCATATTCGAAAAATATGCTTGTCCCAATATAGTAACTCGGCGACCTCCTTTCCGTGTCGCCCTTCTAATGACGGAAAAGTTCCAGAGAACCCCACCTGCACGCCTCAGGCTCCAGGACTGTCACCCCCGTGACCTCCTTCTGCCCTTCTGCTGCTCTGTGCCTTGTCCTTTGTGCTTGGCTCTGTTCAGATTCCTCCTAGACCGTGGCTAGGGTTTGACTATAGGAACCTCCTTCTCCTGCAAGATTCATGGCATTCGGCCCTGTCCCGCTTAACTCGGCTTGGCCTTCACCTGCATTTAGATTATTCGGACTTACTCGTCCGACCTAACTCATATGTCGGCCGGGTAGCGTACATCTCCTCCCATAGGTGTCATGGTCATGCTTATCTCGGCCGACCTTTACATGACTCGGACGATATAGACAGTAACTCGGCATATGGCAGGGGAAATTCCTTTTATCTTCCCCTGTCTTGACCCTATCCGGGGTCACCTCCCCAACATGCTACAATTCTACGATCGTAGTGGCACAGGCAAAATTTCTGGACACAACTAAGGACATACTCGTAAATATACTTAAATTGAAACCCTGACCTGGTACATTGCCAGATCCGGTTGCTAGCACGACCTGTATTTTTAATATCTTAGCACTCTTATGCTGAGAAGGGAAATAAACATTAAGCAATTATTTGAACTAGTTTCGAATAAATAAGATACACTCTTAGGAAGCTTAGCTATGGCCCCGCCTAAGCAGAAGCTGCCGCCCCGGCGGCTGCCGCCAAAGCTTGGCCATTTGGCCCCTCTGAGGCAGGCCATGCAGCTGTACTACAAGGCCGGTCTTCCATTTCGATCCGAGACGGTTGATTTCGCAGAATGTTCTGCATCTGTGGCGGTGGCGGTGGCAACGGTGAAGGCCGCCACGGCATCGAGAAGGGCCAACCGAGCGTCGTGGAGAATGCGCGCGGCGGCATTTTCGTGTGCTCTACGCACGACAAAGAAGGTACGTTCCAAAGCGTTCCTGCGAGCTTGCCGCCGAGGAAACAAACCCCCTAACAAGGCCACGCCAAGGTCAAAAAACTCTCGCCTCCATGCCTCGACGCAGGCGACCTTACCGTGGGGGAAATCTGGGCGCACGCCATCAGCGTCAAAGGCGATCCATCCTACGCACCATCAGCGGCCACACCGCGGCGGCGTGCATCCATCTACACTCAGCTTGTTGGAGTGTTCAACAACTGGAGCCGACAACGGGCAACAGCTCAGCGTCGGAATTCAGGTTCAGATTCACCGGGACCTATATCCCTGTCACGAGAAGCCGGAGTTCACCTTCGAAGAAATTGTTGCGGCTGCGTGGCTGTTCGTACTAAACTGGGACTAGTTCAAGCGCGTTAACTAGTGCATGAACATTGCAGATCTCTTGAAGTTTGGCGGGAAGGAAAAAGATCAGTTGTGGTTGAACGATCCCTGAACTTACGTCCTCTTTAGGCAATTGGCTAGCCAACTTTTATGGTGGAGATCTGCAGTTTCTTCAGTGTAGAATAATTAAGTTCAGAGACTAACTCTGTAGAATGCCTTTTGTAGAGGCAATAGCCCCCTTTTGCGTAGCTATTCCATACTATAGTATGGAATTAGTTCAGAAGTAACCAAATACTATCAAGATGTATCTATTAATTCAATTACTACTGGCGGTTGAATTCAGTTTACTGTCATACTTATCTGAGACAGACAAGATTCAGACAGCATTTTATGAACTGATCTTGGGTGGTTTATTCATGCAAGCTCCATACAGAATCACGCACTACCTTGAACAGATATATGTAAAAAAATTTCGAGGCATACAAACCAGCAGCATTTCATGCCTTTCGGATCGCTCACCAGCAACATTTTCCCGGCAATGGTAACATTTTTAATTGCTAGCCCACCCTCTTTTTAGGAGGCTAACCTTGGTTATTCACACAAATTCATTAGCCACACATACTACACATTCATTAGCCACACAAACTACAAATCATTAGCCACACATACTACAAAATCATTAGCCACACATATTACAAATTCAGTAGCCACACATTACAAATTTAGTAGCCACACATACTACAACAGTTCAAACTATTACATAAGGTGTACTATGTGCTCGACTCTCAAGTCAGCAATCTTTCAGATTCACTAAACCTCTGTCTTCACTCGAGGGAAATCAGAACCACCATCCTGTCCACGCCCAGTCCCCCCACTGAAACCGTGTGCTCCGTCGCGGAACAGTGGTGGTCCTGTGCCATCGATCCTTCCAGGCCAACACTGCATGCGACGAGGACGCTTTCTGGCCGCCTCGTCGGGGTCCTGAATGACATGTACCAGATCCAGAACCTCCTATAGGTGGATGATTGATGCTACACTCAACAGGGAGGAAGAGTGCTTCATTGGAAACCCCAAGAACAAGGTATGAAGACTACAACAGCAAGATTTCCCTCAGTAGAAACCGAGGTTGTCGAACCAAAAGGAGGAAGGAAACGTCATACAGGTGTTGGAAGCAACATGGATACCTGCACAACATAAACTCAAGACTCTGTCCCAACGAATTAGTGAGGTTCTTAAGCTCACCGGTTTGTCGTAACAAAGGATTTAACGTATAGTGTGGAAGGTAATGGTTTGCAGCAAGTAAACAAGTAACCGTGGAAGATGTATCAATGGTAAATATTGGACCTGGGTCCATAGTTCACTAGAGGTGCTCTCCTTAGATAAGCAACATGGAATGAAGGGTAAACAAATTACAGCGAGGCAATTGACAACAACTGAGCAAGGCATAACAATGCAATTACTAGCCAGAAAGATCATATGAGGTTGATTGGGCAATACAACAATATACATAGACCGTAATCCAATTGCATCTATGACTAGAATTCCACCTTCAGGTTATCATCCGAACCCCCTCCAGTATTAAGTTGCAAGCAACAAATAACTGCTTTAAGCAAAGTGTGTAAGGTAAACAGTCTATCGAGCATAAATACTCCCTCTTGTAAGCAAAAGATAACTGCAATTGACCGTTGTTTTCTCCCTAGTAGCAACAAAACATCTACAACCAAAGAGATTATTGTCACTTCCCTTGGAAACTAGAGGCATGATCCCACTATCGAGCATAAATACTCCCTCTTGGAGTCACTAGCAACTACTTGGCCAAGATAACCACTAGCAACGGAGAGCATGCAAGATCACAAACAACACAGACATGATAGAATCATAAAGATAGAACCATTAATCAAACTAACATAATAATCTCAATATCCATCGGATCCCCGCAAAACAACATGCATGATTACAAATAGATTAGATCTTGATCATGAACGGAGCTCACAAGATCTATACATGAAAGCACAAAGGAGGAGATACAACCACCTAGCTACTACATGGACCCATAGTCCAAGGTGGAACTACTCACAAATCATACCGGAGAAAAGGCCTCCGGGATGATCTCCCCTCTAGCAGGGTGCCGGGAAGAGCTTCAGATCCCCCCGATCTAGGGACGATGGTGGCGGCGGCTACAGACAGTTTCGTGGAATATTGATCGGGCACTGAGAGTTTCTGCATCGGGGGCTTCTTATAGGCGAAGGGAGACAGGCGGCACCGAGGAAAACGCTACCCGGTAGGTGGGCCCACCCACTCCTAGGGGGGTTTAGCCGCCCTGGCACGCCTCCTCGTCTCTCCTTTGTCCTCGGGGACTTCTTGTTCCCCACGGAAAGTTATTGACTTTGTCCTTCGTCCCGTCCAATTCCGAGAATATTTCTTTACTAACTTTTCTGAAACCAAAAACAGCAGAAAACAGGCATCTGGCACTGTTGCAACTTGTTAATAGGTTAGTACCAGAAAACATGTAAAAAGCACCTCAAAGTGTAGACAAGTAAAGCAAAGTAGATACTAAACAAGCATGGAGCATAAAAAATTATAGATATGTTTCCAACGTATCAGCATCCCCAAGCTTAACTCCTGCTCGTCCTCGAGTAGGTAAGTGATAAAAGAATAATTTTTGAGGTGACGTGCACCCTCACAATAAAGATCCAACCATTTGCAAACATTGAAAGCTGGTATCAAAGAACTCTAAACATGTTCATGAAAGATGGAGTTATAACAATAGGACATAGTAATTATGCATGCAACATGGAAAGCTACAAACAAAGATCATGAATAATATGCATTGAAAAACGTTTGTTTGTTTCACATATAGAAAACATAGCATAGTGGCAATCAGCTTGTCCCTCATATAGTAGCAATATAGATGCATAGGACACGTTCAAAGTTCACAAGGATGACTAGAAACAAGTAGCACAAGAACAAGTAATAACACAATATGCATCAATTAATAAGCTTTGGAACACTGCACACGGAATAACAACTATGCTCTCTTAATGGTGCCTAAAGGTAGAAGGTGGAGACTCAATAATGATGGAATAAAGGCCTTTTTGTAAAGGAAGCAGGGATTACAAGTTTCAAAAAGAGCTTCCAAAAATTATGGTACTTATTAGCTTTCAGCCCTCATTTCCCCTATCATAAGCATCTTGAAGTGTTTAAGGTTAAAGTGGCAAAGCTGGAGATATGCTTGACAAAGTATAAGTTGGCAATCTCAAGTCCCTTGACTATGAGGGCTACACCTCGTGGATACTCAACTTAGGGCCTAGGGAAGTTCTTGTCACTGTAAGTATTTGCATATCATTGAGAACCGCCAACGGGGTACCCCTTGCACATGGTACAGGAGCTTTCCCATAACCAAAATGAAAAGGCAAGCAGACAATGAGCATCTCAGCAATCTTCTTATGTACGATGGGAATATGGTGCTTTTTTCTCTCTTTCCTCGTTTCTCAATGTGTCTCTCTTTTTTTATAAGAAGAATGCTTCATAGATGTCACTATGGTGATGCTGCAAGTTTCCACCATGATTAGGCATGGCTTAGGCTAGCGGCCCAGGCGTTTCTCTAAAACAGAATACAAAATCCATGGACTTACAAGTTCCCACTTCATTTCACACCGGTAACATCCATAGACAAAAGAGCATAATATCAACGGAGTACAAAAAGTATAAGTGCCATGTTGAAAATGTTCCCCGTGACAGCACGGTTCTGCTAATCCCAACTTATAAGTGCAAGCATATACAACAAAGTTTCCTCAATGGTTCAAGTTTATTAAGGGCAAAGAATAAAATGTGCCATCAAGTTCGTGAGGGCTTTAATCACTAAGTTTTCACATAACAAAATAGTTTTTAATTGGAAGATAGTTGAAAACAAGAATATACTTGGAATGGTGTAACACACCATGAATAGGAGTTAATAGTGGACACTTTGGAATAACTTGGTTTCTTGAGAGTTGGAAGCATGAGTAGAACTTACTCATACAAGTGGAGGCTAGCAAAATACTGGGAGCAACCAATTAAGAGAGCAATAATGGCCATAATTATGCAATGCAACCATGCAAACTAATCATAGCAAAGATTGGTACTACAAGTCAAGGACTAAATGATCATAGAGGCTAATGGTGACTTGTAATAGTCATAACATGGTTTAATCATGTGCCAAGTCAACCCAAGAAAAACATCAAAGGAGAATACCACAATTCTATGCTTTTGCATGCTAAAACAACGCATAATTTCTTCAAGGCACACTAAGCAATCCCAATTGTTTGGAACAAGACATGCTACAGAAATAATCACTAAGCATAATGCTAAAACAACACGTAGCATGTCGTGCTAAAGTCTAAGTCACAGTCAATGCAACCTCCTCTTAAACTTCAAGCAAGAACTTACTACTCCTTTCCAAACACCAAGCAAACTTATTTGCAAAACAACACAGCAAGAACGGGGGTCCAAACTACTAAAGCAACCTAAGAAAACTAAGAAAATCAAATGAAAACTAAGACGCTCCAAGAACAACACAAGTGTGCATGAAACAATAAAAGTGAAGTGTCTAGACAGACCTGAGCTTTTTATTGATGAAGAAGGGGATGCCTTGGGCATCCCCAAGCTTTGACGCTTGTACCTCTTGGATATTTCTTGGGGTGACACCATGGCGGAATCCCCAAGCTTGAGCTTTTGTCCATTCTTCATCTCATTGCATCACTCTCTTTCTACACCTGAAATTTTTCCTTCATACAAAACTTCACACAATCTTCATTAGCAACATTAGCTTATTCAAAAGATATTAGACCACTGGCAAAGCTTTATAACAGCAAGGCTTTTCACTAAAAACACAAGCTACTGAAGTAACTCCTTCAAAGAAACTCATTTTACCGGAATAGATCTCAAAAAGGATTCAATAAGAAGGAAATGCAAATAATGGCAGAAATCTGTCAAAATAGACCAGCAGGTAGAAACAAATTTTTTCGAACATCTTCTGTTGCTCAAATCAAAAAGTATTGAACTAATTAAAGTTATCCAACATACTGGGGGATTTATTCGTAAATTTTGAGATCAATCCGTGTTACAGAGCCTCCTCACGAATATTTTTGGTGGAGGACAGAAATCTGTTTCGGGACAACAACTCCCCAAATCTTACTTCCCTCTCATTAGAGGCCATTCTTGTTACAAAAAAGCAAACAAAAAGGATAAGGAGAGGTTATTACTAAAGTAATAACTTCCAAGACTCAAGGAAACTCTTGGGTTATCTCCCAACAAGTACTTTTCTTTAACGCCTTTAAGTTAGGCACAAGAAGCAAGAAGAATCAAGTATTTTCAAATGAAGAAGCATTAACATCAAATCTTACTTTCAAAGGAGGAGCAAAAAGCAACTTCTCTCTCCTCATAGGGAAGTGTTCAATACCTTTCTTGAATGGAAATTGATATTTGATGGTGCCTTCTTTCATATCAATGATGGCATCAACTATTCTAAAAAAGGTCTTTCCAAAGTAATAGGACAAGAAGCATTGTATTCAACATCCAAAACATAGAAATCCACAGGTACATAAGCATTGTTAACCATAATGAGAACATCATTAATACTCCCCATGAGTTTCTTCTTAGCATTATCATTGAGTGGGACATTCAAATAACAATCTTCAGGAGCATCAGATCATGGTCGTGAATGACGCACCACTGTCAAACATCCTGAACAACCCCAAAGCTACAAGGAGGGTAGCCTTATGGGGCATCGAGATTTCCCCTCGGGACATCATCTACGAGCATTGCACCACCATCAAGTCTCAGGTGCTCCCTGACTTCTTCGTCCACTAGATGGAGCTCCAGCTACCGGACACTCCGGACATGTCCTAGTCCTGGACAATGCACTTCGACGGCTCCAAGCGCGAGGCTGGAGCAGGAGCCAGAGTGATACTGACGTACCCTCAAGGGGATAAGATGAAATACGGCCTTCGGATGAAGTTCTGCGCATCCAACAATGAGGCCGAGTATGAGGCACTCCTACACGGCATGAGGATGGCCAAAGTTTGCGGCACCATGTGCCTTGTCATAAACGGTGACTCCAACCTCGTCGTCCAGCAGACGATGAACGAGTGCAACGCCTATAGCGCCAACATGATCGCATATCGTGCGCTCTAAAACTCACTCGAAGGAGACTTCTACGGCTACAAACTCCAGCATGTTGGCAGGGAAAGCAATGAAGAAGCTGACAAGCTCGCCAACATCGGCTCCACCTGCGACCTAGTGCCCCCGGGTGTGCTCCTCGAGCAAATCTGTGTGCCCTCAATCAAGCGAAAATTCCTGAAGGACACAACCGAAGCCGCGGGACACTCAGGAGCTGCGCCACCCAAGAAATCTGAAGGACAGGAAGAGCTCGACACGGAGGTCGAACTAGTGAGCCTCATGCAGGTCCTGGCAGTCAAACAAACCTAGACTCAACCGTACGTACAGTACCTGGTGAACAAGCAACTACCTTAGGACCTGACGGACACCCGGCACGTCGCTCGCCGATCAAAGTCCTTCACCATCATCAACGACAAGATTTACAAGGGCAACATCTCGGGTGTGTTCAAACGGTGCGTCACTAACAGTGACGGGAAGAGCATCCTCCTTGAAATCCATGAAGGTATCTATGGCCACCATGCAGGCACACGCGCTCTCATCGTCAAGGCTCTGCGAGCTGGCTTCTAATGGCCAACAGCAATGAGCGACACCAAGGACATTGTACAGAGGTGCAACGCCTGCCAAAGGTACGCAGATTATCCACACGCACCAGGCTCAGAGCTGTGGCCCAGACCATTGGTCTGGCCCTTCACCCAGTGGCGGCTCGACATGGTCGACAAGCTGCCAAAGTCCTTGCCAGGAGGGCATATCTTCCTCCTGGTGGCAGTCGACAAATTCACAAAGTGGGTCGAAGCCATGCATGTCACTAACCAAACCGGTGCCTCCACTGTCAAGTTCTTTTAATCCATTGTCTACAGGTTTGGAGTGCCTCACAACATCATAACCGACAACGGCTCGAACTTCACCTCGAAGGAGTTCTGAGACTTCTGCGAAGATCTCGACATCAAGCTCACATACACCTCCGTGTCACATACGTAGACCAACGGGTAGGTCAAAAAGGCCAATGGCCTCATCTGCAATGGCATCAAGAAGCGACTGCTAGGCCCACTTGAAATGCTGGCGGGAGCCTAGGTGGATGAGCTACTCTTCGTCCTCTAGAGCCTGCGCACAACGCCAAACAGCTCTACCAACTACACGCCCTTCTTCATGGTGCACGGAGCCGAAGCCATGCTACCCGCCAAGGTATGCTACAAAGCCCCACGGTTCATTGCCTACAGCGAAGCCGAATCATTGGCCGCACTCGAAGAGGCCATCGACACGCTGGACGTAGCCCGCGACATCGCTGATACGTCGGAAACGTATCTATAATTTTTGATGTTCCATGCTTGTTTAGTATCTACTTTGCTTTTCTTTGTCTACACTTTGAGGTGTTTTTATATGTTTTTCTGGACTAACCTATTAACAAGATGCCACAGTGCCAGTTGCATATTTTCTTCTGTTTTTGGTTCCAAAAAAGGCAGAAAATCAATATTCTCGAAATTGAACGGGACAAAAGCCAAATTCAATATTTTATAGTGGGGAACACGGATCCAGAATACGAGACGGAGGGGAGCCGCCAGGGGGCCACACTAATGTTGCTAATGAAGATTGTGTGAAGTTTTGTATGAAGGAAAATTGTCAGGTGTAGAGAAACAATGATGTAATGAGATGAAGAATGGACAAATGATCAAGCTTGGGGATGCCACCCCGTGTCACCCCAAGAAATATTCAAGAGGTACAAGCGTCAAAGATTGGGGATGCCCAAGGAATCCCCTCTTCATCAATAAAAATCTCAGGTCTTTCTAGACACTTTGTTTTTATTGTTTCATGCACTATTGTGTTGTTCTTGGAGCGTATTAGTTTTCGTTTAGTTTGCTTAGTTTGCTTGAATAAAGTAGTTTGGACCCCTGTTCTCGCTGTGTTGTTTCAAATAAGTTGATTGGTGTTGGAGAGGAGTAGAAAGATCTTGCTTGAATAGTACAAGAGGAGCTTGCTTTGACTGTGACTTAGACTTTATCATGTCATGCTAGATGTTGTTTTGACCATATGCTTAGTGATTATTGTTGTAGCATGACTTGTTCCAAAAAATTTGGATTAATTAATGTGCCTTGAAGGAATCATGCGTTGTTTTAGCATACAAAAGAATAGTATTGTGGTATTCTCCTTTGATGCTTTGTTTGGGTTAACTTGGCGCATGCTCACACCATGTTATGACTATGAACAAGTCACCATAGCCTCTATGATGATTTAGTCCTTGACTTGTAGTACCACTTTATGCTTTGATTATTAATGTTTTGTCGCTTTGCATGATTATGGCCATTATTTCTCTCTTAGTTGGTCGTTCCAGTATTTTGCTAGCCTCCACTTGTATGAGTAAGCTCTACTCATGCATCCAACTCCCAAGAAACCAAGTTATTCCAAAGTGTCCACTATAAATTCCTATGCATGGTGTGTTACACCATTCCAATTATATTCTTGTTTTAATCTATCTTCCAATTAAAAAGTCTCTTTGTTATGTGAAAACTTGGTGATTAAAGATCTGACAAACTTGATGGAACACTTTATTTTTCTTGCCCCTAATAAACTTGAACCATTGTGTCATCTATGTTGTATATGCTTGCACTTATACGTTGGAATTAGCAGAATCGTGCTGTCACGGGGAATGCTTTCAACATTGCACTTGTACTTTGTACACAGTTGATATCATGCTATTTTGTCTATGGATGTCGTCGGTGTGAAATAGTGTGAGGAAAGTAGAAAGATGGATGTATGTGTATGTGTTATGATGGTGAGAAAGCTAGCAGCTAAGCCATGCCTAATCATGGTGGAAACTAGCAACATCACCATAATGAGCAATCTTTCTTCTTATATATAAAAGATACATATTGAAAAGAGGAAAGAGATAAAAAGCACCATATTCCCATGGTAAATAAGAAGATTGTTGAGATGCTCATTGTCTCCTTGCCTTGTCATTTTGATTATGGGATAGCTCTGTATCATGTGCAAGGTACCTGCTGGTTCTACTCTATACTATACATGTACTATGACAAGAACTTACTGTGAGTAAGTTAAGTAGCATGAGGAGGCCTCATATTCAAGGGACATGAGATTGCCAACTTATAGTTTGTCAAGCATGTACTCCATAGTTTGTTCACTTTAACCTTAATCACTTCAAGATGCTTTTGATATAGGGGCAATGAGGGAAAGCTAACAAGTACCATAATTTTTTTCTTTTGAGACTTGAGACTTGCTTCCCTTTTATGAAGGGCCTTTCTTCCACTATTATATTGAGTCTCCACCTTCTATCCTTAGGCACCAATTAAGAGAGCATAGTTGCCATTCTTAGTTCTATGTGCATTGTCCCAAAACTTATTGATTGATTCATATTGTTGATATTGCTTGTTCTTGTGCTATCTCTATCCAGTCTCTCTTATGAACTTTGAAGGTGTCCTATGCATCTATTTGCTACTCCATGAGGGACAAGCTGAATGCCACTATGCTATGTTTTCTATATGTGAAACAAATAAACATTTTTCAATGCATGTTATTCAAGATCTTTGTTTGTAACCTTTCATGTTGCATGCATAGTTACTTTGTCTTATTGTTAGAACTCCATCTTTCATGCTCTTGTTTAGAGTTATTTGATCCCATATTTCAATGCTTGAAAATGGTTTGATCTTGACTTTGATGGTGCATGTCACCTAAAAAATTATTCTTTTTATCACTTACCTACTCATGTATGAGCATGAGTTAAGCTTGGGGATGCTTGATACGTCGGAAACGTATCTATAATTTTAGATGTTCCATGCTTGTTTAGTATCTAGTTTGCTTTGCTTTGTCTACACTTTGAGGTGTTTTTATATTTTTTTGGACTAACCTATTAACAAGATGCTACAGTGCCAGTTGCCTGTTTCCTTCTATTTTTGGTTCCATAAAAGTCAGAAAATCAATATTCTTGGAATTGGACGGGACAAAAGTCAAAGTCAATATTTTACCGTGGGGAACACGCGGCCGCCCTGGCTTCCCCCTGCCTCGCCTCTTCGCCTATAAAGACCCCCCGACACCAAAACCCTAAGTACCTGATCAATATTCCACGAAACCGTGTGTATCCGCCGCCACCATTGTCCCTAGATCGGGGGATCTGAAGCTCTTCCCAGCACCCTGTCGGACGGGAGATCATCCCGGAGGCCTTCTTATTCATCATGCCAGCCTCCGGTATGAAGTGTGAGTAGTTCCACCTTGGACTACGGGTCCATGTAGTAGCTAGATGGTTGTATCTCCTCCTTTATGGTACCATGTTTAGATCTTTTGAGCTCCATACATGATCAAGATCATCTATTTGTAATCATCCATGTTTTGTTTGCGGGGATCCGATGGATATTGATATTACTATGTCAGATTGATTAATGGTTTTGTCTTATTGATTCTATCATGTCTGTGTTGTTTGAGATCTTACATGATCTCCGTTTCTAGTAGCTATCTTCGCCAAGTAGATGCTAGTGACTCCAAGAGGGGGTATTTATGCTCAATAGTGGGTTCATGCCTCTATTTAATCTAAGGGAAGTGACAGAAATTCTAAGGTTGTAGATGTGTTGTTGCCACTAGGGAGAAAACAACGGTCTCTTGTTCATTCAACAAGTGGATTTTTTACCTTACACACTTTGCTTAAAGCAGTTATCCATTTCTTGCAACTTAATATTGTAGGGGGTTCGGATGATAACCTGAAGGTGGATTAATAGTCATAGATGCAATTGGATGTCAGTCTATGTATCTTGTTGTATTGCCCAATCGAATCTCATAGGATGAATGTCTAGTATTGCATTGTTTTTATTTGCTCAGTCCTGTCAATTACCCTGCTATAATTTCTTTACCCAGCATGCCATGTTTGTTTATCTTAAGGAGAACACCTCTAGTGAACTATGGACCCCGGTCCAATCTTTATCATTGATACATCTTCCACTATTACTATTTACTTTCTGCAAGCCACTATTACCTTCCACACCATATAGTTAACCCTTTGTTTTCAGCAAACCGGTGAGATTGACAACCTCACTGTTCATTGGGGCAAAGTCTGGAGTTTGTGTTGTGCAGGTTTCCAAGTTGCTAGCAACACCTTTGAGTCGTTTGCTTCCTCCTAATGGTTCGATAACCTTGGTTTCTTACTGCGGGAAAACTTGTTGTTGTGCTCATCACACCTTCCTCTTGGGCTCTCCCAATGAAGCTTCCACGCACCATCAATCGCCCGATTAACGGTGTTCCAACAGATTCTCCGCAACTACCACAGCCGACGGCTACGCCTAAGGTCCTTTGTCGAAGGAGACCTCGTCCTGCGACTCAAGCAGAAGGGGCACCTGAAGCTCGAATCACCCTGGGAAGGACCTTACCTGGTCACCGAAGTAATCCTAGGTGGCGCCTACCGCCTAAAGGACGTTCAGTCCGGAGTCGAATACTCCAACCCCTGGAACGTCGCACAAATGCGATGCTTCTACCCTTAGTTGTCTTTTAGTTTCAATAAGTCTATTCATCCTAACACTGTACCTCCTACATTACGATGAATAAAAGCTAAGTTCCTTGGCCCAAATTTCTCACTCTTGTATATATTCACATCGTTAAAACACGCTCAGGGGTTGCGCCTCACCTTACGACTTCGTTGATTGACTACAACAATGCATAAACCCTGATTTGCTGACCACGTCAGGCTAACAAAAAGGACATGCAAAACCCATAGTCAACAATGAACTACGTGCAAAACATACAACTTGACAAGGGCAACAAATCCCACTCGGTAATATACAGACGTTACATGGTTATATTTTCTATTCACATGATTCAGCTATGTTGGAGGAGGACGTTCGTCCGCTCCTTGAAGACATCAACGATTTCCTCAGCATATTGCGCCACTGCAGCATAATGCGGACGCATGTCCCACGCCATACCATCCGGAGGTGTGGGTGGCCCAGCTGCTATATCAGTCAGATCAACACCGCGATGATGCAGTCGAATGAGTGCTAGAGCCGCCTTCACACCTGCCACTAGTTGATGACGGACAAGCTCCTTCACGGCGTCCACATCGTGAAACTTTCCCAACAAACCCAAGAAGCTAGAGGGAGACGCATCCAAAGGAAAAATTATGGACTAGACAACCGCGAATGACAACCTTGCATGCTTCAGCACCCGAAGCACTTGGTGGACGCGATCTTGAACCGGTGCGACAATAGTCGCCCGGTCGCGATCCATCTAGAAGAAGCCGTCGGCCTCCAACTCCTGCTGCGTCAAGCAATTCAGCCGAATTACAACACGCTCCTTCTCTTCCTTCGAAAGAAGATTCACAACTACATACAAAAGGAGCAGATGGGACGACATGAAGGCTAGGTGCAGCCGAAAAGAAAATAAGCTCATGGTGACTTACGCTAGAGTTGCTCGCCGATTCGCCGAAATTCGTCAAGGAGAAATTCCTCTCTCGCAATGGTCCGTTCGGTCTTGGACTTCCAAACGTCCGCGTGGCCACGGATCATGAGAACATACTTCTCTAGGCTTCGGATGCGATATCGAAGCAGAGGAAGCTGCGACATCTCACTCATCGACGGACGGGCGCCAGTCAAGTCAGGAGGTGTGGTCATAGGTTCAACACTCGAAGGACCCTAAGGGTGCATAAGTAGCAGAGTAAAAACCAAGGCAATTGATAGCAGTCAAAAGAGACACTTATATTTACATAAATAAACCATTATGTGGTAAAGTCAAACTTGTCCAGCACGAAGCTTTGCATGCACGCTGGCAAAGCAAAATCAAAATACTACTAAATAAACTACAGCGTGGAAGATCTAAGAAGCCGCATTCGTAGAAGCTTCGGACTTTGAGACCCTAGCCTTGGATGACCACTACTGCTCCAGCGCATATGTGGCCAGAAGGTCAATAAGCTTCGGGCCAAAATTCTTGCAGCGGGAGGCGAACGGAGCAAAATCTACCTTGGTGCCATCCTGCTGCTGTCGGCATCCTAGAGGCGATCTGAGGAAGATCCAGCTGCCTGCCAGACGCCCCCGCCATCGCCAGCCCCATGGCGGCACCCACACCCTTCTGAGCCCTCCTATAGATCGTAGGGGCATTTCCCGCCAAGGCCTGCGCCAGGGAATTGATGTCTTAAAGAGCGACGCCTTTCGGGTTGATCTCCTTGTAGAAGCGGGTGAGGACCTTCTTGTCCTTGCCTAGCGCCTCCATGGAAGAGCTACAACGATCTTCGATCACTGCAACGACATCCGCCATGGGATCCCCATGCTCCAAAGCGCTGCGATCAAACGCAACGCAAGTAGCATCTACAAGGTGCGGTAAAATTTTAGATGAGACAAAGGAACCATACCAGAAGAAAAATAAATATCAAGAAAAGGAATGAAGGGTCACTCACCGGACAACTCTTTGGCAGCAGCCAAAAGCTTCTACGCCGTGGCTTTCTCCTGGGACACAGTGGCAGCTGCAAGCTGCTGCTCACGATCCTAGGCCTCCTGCTTATGGGGTTGAAGGGCTTCCACGACATCCTTCGCCTTGGTCTCTTCCTGGTTGCGACTCTTTTCGAGTGCGTTTAGTTTGCAGAGGGCCTCATTGTTCTCATCAGCAACATCCAACAAGGAAAAGGTCAGTAAAAGTGGTACTCATTAGTACACATAGTCAAACAAAATAAATAGACACACCTCAGAGTTGCTGGAGATCGCCCTCCAAGGCAAGGTATTTCTGGTCAAGGCGATTGATGTCGCGGATGAAGGGCTACAAATAGGAAACAGGCAAAATCAGGCAAACAAAAGGGCTCGGGGGATCACCCGTTGATACGTCCAAAACGTATCTACTTTCCCGAACACTTTTGCTATTGTTTCTCCTCTAAACTTGTGTGATTTGGATACAACTAACACGGACTGGCGCTGTTTTCAGCAGAATTACCTTGGTGTCAAGTTTTTGTGCAGAAAATCAACTATCACGAAAAATCCCGGAATATATGCCAAAAATCCTATTTCACCAGAAGATCCACGGGCAATACGAGAGTGGAGCCACAGGGGCCCCACACACCCTGCATGGTGGGCCCAACCCATGCCTGGGAGGGGTGTGGTTGCCCCAGACACCCCCTCGGGATCCCTCTTAGCCTATAAGATGCCTTCTGACCTAAAAACTCAGGGGGGGTTCGACGTTTTTCCAGAAAGAGTTCCGCTGCGCCGCCACCACCAGAAACCACAATTCGGAACTAGAAACTCTGTTCTGGCACCCTGCCGGGACGGGTAATTGGGGGAGGATCATCGCCATCATTATCACCAACGCCTCTCCATCAACCATCAATGTTTCCCTCATCCATGAGTGAGTAATCTCCCGTTGTAGGCTATGGGGATGGTAGGGATTGGATGAGTTCTGTCATGTAATCGAATAAGATTGTTAGGGCATGGTGCCTAGTATCTCTATTAGTGTTATTTGACTTTGTTGCAACTTTTTTTGCTTAATGCTTATCACTAGGGACCGAGTGCCATGATCTCAGATCTGAACTTATTGTTGAATCATTATGATAGTATTGTTTGTGATCTTATCTGCAAGGTGTGTACACATATCATTGTCCGGATCCAAAGGCCCCGAAGTGACAGAAATTGGGACAACTGTAGGGGGTGTCTATGATGTGAGGATCACATGTGTTCATGGAGTGTTAATGCTCTGCTCCGGTGCTCTATTAAAAGGAACATCTTAATTTCCAGTAGTTCCCTTGAGGCCCCGCTGCTACGGGCTGGCAGGACAAAAGATGTTGTGCAAGTTCTCATTGCGAGCACGCATGACTATATATGGAGCACATGCATATGGTTGTTTATTACTTGGATGCTTATTATTATTTATCTGCAATTGCCCTAGATCTTGAAGTTACATGTTTAGACTCGTCCATGCAATGCACGTCCATCCATCCCTATGCCTACCGCACTCCTATCCTCTTGTTTGCTATCTCATTACTATTGCTCTGTTTATCTGCTTCTTGTTGCTTCTTGCCACTACAAACTGTTGCTACTGATAAACTTCTGTGAGCAAGAACTATTTCCAGGTGTAGCTGAATTGACAACTCAGTTGTTAAGGATTGCAAGTATTCTTTGGATCCCTTTGTGTCGAATCAATAAATTGGGTAATACTACCCACGATGACTGTTGCGATCCCCTATGCGTGTGGGTCATCAAGACTATTTTCTGGCGCCGTTGCCGGGGAGCATAGCTTTATTTGTAAGTTCACTTGGATCTATTATTGTTCCTGCTACTCCTTTCATCATGGGGAAGTCTCGTGATGGAAAGTTTCCTATTTTACCATCCACTACAAGAAGAGGTACAGTACTAAACACCTCTGTTGCTCTTGATTCACCGTCTGTTATAAGTAAGCTTGTTACACCACCACCACATACTCATGCTACACACACTGCTAATACTGCTGAATATGAAACTGCTTCTGATACTCATGATGTTACTTTTACTGTGCTTGATGCGAGTGGTTCATTAGGTCCTTAGATGCTACTATGGCTAGTTTAAGAAATACCGAAACTCCTAGTGAAGACACTGTTACACTTGTTATATCCCTGAGTCTAGAGAGAGATGCGATATTAATGATGGTTACATTGAGTTTACTGATGAATTTATTGAGGAGTGCCGAAACACACATGGTGCTAGTGCTATTAAGAGTCTCCTTGAGAGACGTACCATTATTCCTAAACTGTCCTCTAATCCTAAGTTTGCCACATCTCCCATAGATATTAAAGATAAAGATTATGATTTATCTCTTGATTTATCCTATTTAGACATTGTTGAGAAAGAACCTTTTTGTGGGACTGAAAATGAGAGTGTTGTGGCTCATATGAATGAGCTTTCCACTATGATTGCTTTATTCTCTGATGATTTTAAGATGCACAAGTACTTTGTTACAAAGATCTTCCCTTTTTCACTAAAATGAGAAGCTAAGGCTTGGTTTAATAGATTACTTACTGGTTCCATTGATAGCCCTGATTGTTTGATTGCTTCTTTCTTTCAGAAATATTTTCCTCGCAGTGCTAGACATGCTGCTTTGCAGAGACTTTTTGATTTTAAACAGGGAGAAGAAGAGAATTTTTCTGAGTCATGGACAAGGTTCTGTTCCTTGATTCATGCACATCCTGGATGTCCATTACCTAAAAATGAGCTTCTTGATATTTATTATAATGGACTAACTAATGATTCTAGGACATACCTAGATAGTTTTGATGATTGTGTTTTCAGAAAAATAACTCCTACAGATTTTGAAGAATTAATGGCTAAAATAAGCAAATTATGATGATTAGACTTCAACTGAGCTAAATATACTTGAGCCTATTACTCCTAAACCAGTTGTGCCTGAACCAGTTCCAACACCAACACCAAAGAAGAGGGGAGTTATTGCATTAAATGATGAAGTGATGAAGGAAGCTAAGAAATGTCTAAAGGAGAAAGGTATTAGAGCTGAAGATGTGAAGAATGTAAATACTATAGAAGAATTATGTAAGCCAATTCCCCACTCATCTACTATTGAGGTACACTCTCTCCACTATGATGAAGGTGATATTCCCTATGGTAAGCCTCCTGATCAATGCTTAGAGGAACTTGACACATTTATTGTTAAACAAGGTAATTTTAATAAACAAGTTCAAAATCATTTATTGGAAAACTCTAGAGTTATTAATGAGTTGAAATATATTGTGGAAAGAAATGCTAATGATATTAAAATGCTTTGTAAACACTTTAAAATGGTTCAAACTCAAATTAATCAACTTCCTAAGGTACAAAAAGATATGCTAGTTAATGCCTCAGGAGATAAACATGCTTATGGAATTAGAACTAAGAGTGGTGCAGCCACTCAAGATCCTTTATATCCTGAAGGACACCCTAAAATGATTAAGTAGGATTCTCAACAAGGTGAAAGTAGTGGTAGTCCTCGTAAGAGGAAGAAAAATAAACATAGAATAGTTGAGCAACAACTTAAACCTACTGTACATCCTAATAGTATATCTGTCTCTAATGCTGAAACTAAGAGTGGTAATCATAAAAATGATGCTCCTGATTAGGAGGAAGTTGAGGAAGAACCTGAGAAGCACACTAAGAACATTAGGTACACTAAGGAAGATTTTATTGCTAAAAAGCATGGTAGTGAGAGAGAACCTTGGGTGCAGAAACCTATGCCTTTTCCCAATAAGAAAACGAGTCAAAGGAGGAAGAACACTACAACAAGTTTTGTGAGTGGATGAAACCTTTATTTTTGCAAATTCCTTTGGCTGATGCTATTAAGTTGCGTCCTTATTCAAAGTACATGAAGGATATTGTCTCTAATAAAAGGAAGATTCCTAATGAGGAAATTTCTACTTTGCTTACTAATTATTCCTTCAATCGTAAGGTTCCAAAGAAACTTGGTGATCCATGCATACCAACTATTCCTTGCTCTATTAAGAACAATTATTAGAACTACTTTATGTGATTTGGGAGCTGGAGTTAGTGTTATGCCTTTTTATCTCTATAAGAGACTCCAGCTAGAAAAGTTGATACCAACAAATATATCTTTGCAAATGGCTGATAAGTCAACTACTATTCCTGTTGGTATATGTGAGGATGTTCCTATTCAAGTGTCTCATAATTGCTTGGTTTTAACTGATTTTGTTGTGCTTGAGTTGCCTGAAGATGATAATATGTCCATTATTCTTGGGAGACCTTTTCTTAATACTACAGGTGTTGTCATCAATTGTAATCAAGGAGAATTAACTTTTAATATTAATGACAAAGAGCATACTGTCTATTTCCCCAAGAAGGTTGCTAAGAGCTATTGCCTGAATTCCATTCAAAATATTGAGAGCATCAAGGTTGGAGAAATATATTGTCCCATTCCATAAGAAAGTTTTGAAACTATTATGATTGGGACCATTGCTATCAAGTTTGAGGTAACATAATCACTTTGTGGAATGCAAAGTTTTGTTTCATATAAGATTGTTTTGGTAACAAGACTTGATCAACATTGTTAACAAAAGGATTTGGCCACTCCCACCTCCACCTCTGGCGACTCCCATGGCGATGGCGGCTCCCACCACATCTGAGTGGATCTCCTTGGGCAAGGTCATGGATCCATTCAGTGATCCATCTTCCATTGCCCACTCATTGGATTTCACCCAGGTCATGCTTTTCGCATCAAGGTTCATGATCGTTTTGTCACTCCTGTCCACCCTCTATCATCCTCGGGTCAGTTCTTCCTTGTGATCTCTTTTAACTGGTCTAATTTTCGTCTTGATTGCCTCAATGTGACTCTGGCTATCTCGTCATGTCTTGGTGTTGCATATAATGAATTATCTGTGGAATCACTGGCTACTAGGGTTTTCAAAATCTCAGTTTGTTCTAAGGCTATTGGATTCATGATACATAACATGGGATCGTTTTCTTGTTGATCTTTTCACTGCTTTTTCCACCTGTGGGGTGGGGGTGGTCCAAATTGGATCCGTGAGGAACGATGTTACTATGCAGAAGAGGATTCTCAATGGTCCCCTGCTCGTAGTTCTCGTCGTAGCAATCTTCGGCGTGACAATTCTAATATGCATAAACCTGCTCCGTTTCGACGTGCATCTGTTTGCATTAATCATGGTCGTAACAATTTTGGATCATCTTCGAACTTAACGGGGGCTAATTCCATCCCATTGGGCACTAGGATTCATTTGGGATCTGATCCGATAATTCAGGGTGATGATCATGTTAATCGGTTGACAGTTCAGTCAGGAGGGAATCCCGGATTTTCAAATTCGAACCTTGATCACACTTTGGTTCTTTTGGCCCAGCCCACTTCTGTTTCAGCCCAACCTGCATCTGTTGCATTGGATATTTTTTGTTCTCGCTGCCTGGTATAGGGTCACGTTATTTCTGAGTGCAACAATCAAATCAGGTGTCGAATCTATTATAACTATGGTCACATATCTCGACAATGTCTCAACAAAAAACAAAAGAAGATTTTTAGGCCGGTATTAAACAGAAACTCACCCGATAGAAGTGGAAGAGTCACCTTATTCTCCGCCTCAGCACCTTCCCCAAGCTACAGTGCCCTTCTTGTTGCAGATCCCTCTACAGCCGCCGAGGGTGATTCCATGGCAAACTATCCCTGTGATCCGATTCCTCATCTGCCCCCTGGAGCCACGATCGTGCCTGACAATGGCCTTCGTCCTCAGCGAGGCTATGTGGTACTTGGCGCTAGCAATCTTCCTGTCATTGCTGATGATTGGGCGATTGTCTCGGTGGAGCCGGAGCCTGCCTGGCAGCAGTTTGAAGGTACTGCTCAGCTCATTGCTTACCAGTTAGATGTGAGACGTTTTTAGATTAGGCAGATTTTGCGCAGTGGTATGGGTTTTGCTCTGGTTCTTTTTAAGGGTGTGATTGATCGTGATAATGCAGTATTTGCTAATCCTATTATTGTTTGGACAACTCTTATTCGCATTGCTCCACAAAATAGGGGATTGAGTCACAGGAATGCAACATTCACTCATGATGTTTGGCTTGCTATCATCAACTTTCCTCAAGAATGTTGGGATCTTGATTCCATCATCACCACTATGGCACCATATGGTAGATTTCTTGTGTGGAATAGGCAGAATCAATTTAGAGCCAGAATTCTTGTTAAGATAAGAGCTTATGATATCGATAAAATCCCTATTAGCATTGTGGTACTACATAACTCATCTGCTGATGGATCTGGTGATTCTTGGTCCTGCCCTGTCATTATTATGTCTCAGCATCTGTTGGTGGGCTCTTGCAGCTGATGAGGACCCCCTGCCTCCTGATGGCCAAAATACCTACCCCATTCCCATTATTGTTGATGATTTTGATTTCTGGCATGATGAAAATGAGGGAATGCAGCATCACCAACCTCCTGCTGCACAGCCAGTTCCACCCAATGATGATCCCATGTTGCAGCTCCTATTGTTGATGTTGTTGTTGAGAACCCAGATGCTGCAGTGGATATCATGAGTTTGTCTGTAGGTGTAACTGCTCAAGACAATGATTTTCCTGTTCAGGATATGGAGATGGATGCCTCACCTGCCAACTCTCATGTTCCTGACCTAGTTGATGCAATGAAAAGTATGCTTGCTTCACTTATTCATTCTGCCAACACTGTCCTACCTGTCATTTGCTCTTCTTCAGTTGTCAATGCTGAGTGCAAGGTGATTGATATTGATGATGGTTCTGGTGCACAGAGGAAATGTTATATTCAAATTACCACTGTTAATGAGAAAGAATTCCTTATGCCTTCTTCTGTTCAGATTACTGAAATTGTGGAGGAGCCACCTCTAGTTGTTGGGGGGGAATAAGAGAAAGAAGGGGCCGGTTTCTATGGCATCTGTAAGGAGGAGTGGAAGAATTGCTGATATTACTGCTGGCTTTAAAGATAAGGCACCCATTGTTCAGATTCCTAATCCATCTATCCCTGAGATGATAAAGAAAAAGGGCAAGAATACAATGAAGAATGCACCTGTCTTTGAAGCTGAGATCATCAACTCAAAGGCAACAGCACCTCCTCATCTTCCAGTCCCCACTCTGCAGGCTCTGGGTACTGGGCCTTGTCATATGCCACCTGGTGTGGTATCTGAAGATGCATTGAACTACGATAGTTCTTATGATAGTGTGTAATTCACTATGCTTGTATGACCTGTGGCAATATGCACAATGGAGTTTTGTGCTGTCACTTGTCATTTATATTTTGTTGATTTTATTTCTCAGCACTTGCAGCTCATGTCTGCCATCTGTAATAATCTCAACTACTTTATCAGTCAGACTTGGGGAACTGGTTATCTACCTTTATTATCTCTGTATGGCTATGTTTTGTGCTGCCCAAGTGATTATGCTCATCCAGGCTCTTTAATATTGCCTGGTCCTCAATTCCTCATCATTGGTATTAATGATTAGAAACTGGAATATTTTGGATTATAATCTGAGGGGTATCAACTCTTAGAGGAGATGGGATGATATAAGATTAAAAGTGGATGAATCAAATTGCAATATTATGCGTTTTCAGGAGACTAAGAGAGAGCATTTTGATCACTCTTATATACATAATTTCTGCCCTCGGAGATTTAATAAATTTGTCTTTGAGCCATCTATTGGAAATTCTGGTGGGCTTATTGCTATCTGGAATGGTAATATGTTTGATGGTGTGGTCCATAGCCAAAGTAAATTTCAGATCACTATACAGTTAACCTGCAGAATGAGTTCTCAATCTTGGTTTCTTACTAATGTCTATGGGCCAACAATTAGTGAAGACAGAGCTCTTTTCTCTAACTGGTTACTCTCCTTAGATTCTTCCTTATTTGACCTTTGGATGATATTGGGAGATTTTAATTTGGTCAGAAGTCTAGTTAATAGAAACAGAGATAGAGGTGACACCAATAATATGCTACTTTTTGACAGAATCATAGCACACCTTGATCTGGAGGAAACTCCATTAAAAGGCAGAGCTTTTACTTGGAGCAACATGCAGAATGATCCTCTCCTAGAGAGACTGGATTGGATTTTTTCCAATACTGCCTGGACTACTACATTTCCCAATGCCTTAGCTATTCCTCTTGCTAAACTGTCATCTGATCATGTTCCTATAAACATTCAGATTGGAACATCCATCCCAAAGGCTCTAATATTCAGGTTTGAGGACTATTGGATGGAGTTTGATGGGTTTTCTGAAGCAGTCACTATTAATTGGAACATTCCAACTCTATACAGCAACCCTGCATATGAACTTACTGCTAGATTTAAATTATTGAGGCATGAGTTAAAGATGTGGAGTAAAAAACTATCTCAGCTCAATAATGTTATTGAAACATGCAGTTATGTTCTTGCTCTTTTTGATGGTTTAGAAGAACAGAGATCCCTCTCTATTCAGGAGAAGAACTTTAGAGCTGCCCTTAAAGTTCATCAGCTAAGTATTTTAGAAGCCAAGAGGATTTATTGGAAGAGAAGAGCTAGACTTAAATGGGCTAAATTGGGAGGGGAAAATTCTAAATTTTTCCATACTGTTGCCACATAAAATTTTAGATGTAACTATATTGCTAATTTGTCTGATGAGGATGGTAGAATTATCTCTGATCATGAAGGGAAAGCAGCTTTAATATGGCATTCATTTAAGCAAAGAGTGGGTTGCTCTGACAATGTTAATATGCTCTTTGATCTGGATCATATTGTTAGTCCAGCATATAATGTGGATTTTAGCAGTCTTGAGCAACCTTTTTCTATTGAGGAAATTGACAATATTTTCAAGCATATGCCTGCTGATAAATCTCCGGGGCCTGATGGATTCAATGGTGCCTTTCTAAAAAATGCTGGGGGACTGTTAAGAGTGTTTTTACAGATTATGCAATGATTTTTATTCTGGCTCATTGAATATTGAAAGTATAAACACTGCATACATAACACTCATTTCCAAAGTCAGCAATCCTAAATGTGTCTCTGATTACATGCCAATCTCATTGGTTAGCATTGCTATGAAATTCCTTAGTAAACTACTGGCAAACAGGATTCAGAATATTATCATTCCCATGATACATAAGAACCAGTATGGATTCATCAAGTCCAAGACCATTCATGACTGTTTAGCTTGGTCCTTTGAATACCTGCATCTCTGTCATAAATCCAAAAAGGAAATTATTATTCTCAAGCTGGATTTCGAAAAGGCATTTGATAAGATTGAATAATCTGCTATTATTTCCATGATGAAGAAGCTTGGTTTTGGTGCTAACTTTCTGTCTTGGACCAAAAACATTTTAAATATTGCTACAACCTCAGTGCTTCTAAACAGTGTTCCTGGGAAATTGATCAGATGTAAACGGGGTGTCAGACAAGGTGACCCCTTATCTCCTCTATTATATGTTCTTGGAGGGGAATTATTTCAATATGTAGTAAATGCAGCCTAGGCTGATGGTCAGATATCACTGCCTCTTGATATATCATATGGTTTAGATTATCCTATCATTCAGTATGCTGATGATACCCTTATTGTTATGCCAGCTGATCCTGTACAGCTCACCAATTTGAAATATCTCTTAATGAGATTCGTTCAGTCTACTGGACTGAAGGTCAATTACAGCAAATCTTCCATGGTTCCCATAAGTATCTCAGCTGAGAGATGCCGGATCCTTGCTGATATATTTTCTTGTAAAAGAGAATGTCTGCCATTTACTTATTTGGGACTTCCTATGGGAACCACTAAACCAAAAATGGTGCACTTGATTGGCATTATTGAAAGAATTGATAGAAGGTTATCTGGTGTTGCATCTACTCTATCATATGATGGCAAACTAGTATTTCTCAAAGCAGTTATAGATGCTATTCCAAATTATGCTATGTGCTCTATGAAGCTTCCACTTGGATTTGTTGATCATGTGGAAGGATCTGGAAGAGGTTTTCTATGGAGAGGGAAGGATATTGAAAACAAAGGAAATTGCCTGGTCAAATGGGAGAAGGTCTGTCAGTCCAAAAAGGCTGGTGGTTTAGGTGTAAAGGATCTGAGAGTACATAATTTCTCATTGCTCATGAAGAACTTATTTAAATTTATGAATAACAGAGACATCCCATGGGTCCAACTTATTTGGAAAGCACACTACTCACAAGGAAAATTGCCTCATATTTTCTCACCTTGTGGTTCTTTTTGGTGGAGAGATTGCTTATCACTTTGGTCTGATTTTGAGAAACTTGTATCCATAAAACCTGGAAAGGGTGAGACCATCAGTTTATGGAAAGATATATGGATGGAGGAAACTTTTCAAAACAGATTCCCTCACTTGTTCTCTTTCTCTAAAAAACAAAATATCAGTCTTTATCATGCTTCAGTCATCATTACTGAGGATTTCTATGACCACTTCCACCTACCACTATCTCTGGTAGCAGCTCAGCAGTTTGATGAGATGATCAACATTCTTATTAACTGGTCAAACTCTGCACTGTTCAATGAGTCAGATGAATGGAAGCTTACCTGGAATCATGGTTACTCTTGCAAAAAGGTTTATAAATCCCTTAGGGCAGCTGAACCTGCTCCTTTGCCATTTCAATGGATATGGAAATCTTGTGTGCTTCCTAAGCAGAAGTTCTTTTTCTGGCTTTTAATCCAAGATAGGCTAAATTCAAGAGATCTATTGAATAGAAAGAACTTTTATGTCGAGTCCACTAACTGTGTGCTATGTGAGGATAATGTTCTGGAAACCATGACCCATCTATTCTTTTCATGCGATTTTAGTCAGTCTTTTTGGTGGAAACTCAACATGGAGTGGAATATTGATCTTTCACTTATTGATATGCTCATTGATGGTGGTAAGAGGGCTAATTCGCTGTGTTTTAAGGAAGTGCTGATTACTGCTTGTTGGAGTATTTGGAACCATCGAAACAAAATTATTTTTGATGGGCAGCAACAAGATCATCTGGAGTGTTTTAGGTTCTTTAAGGAATCATTTGTTCTTGTTATGCATAGAGCAAAGCCTCTCCTCAAGGAGGGCATGCAGCAGTGTCTTGATACCTTGTAATTTATCATTGAACTATTTCCCTATATCCTTTGTACATATCCATTTTATAAATGAAAAATGACACAGTAGGGGCCTTCCCTACTGTTTTTGTGTCAAAAAAACGATTTTAATGAACAAAACAATGTTTTCACTATGCTTATACTTGCTCACGTTTACCTTTCTCCTTCCTAGTCTCTTGTTAGCTTTGGTTTAGCTACTTGTTTGCTTGTTAGAGTGTCATAGAACTTCTGTAGTTTTGGTTTTTGTTTGCTTTTGCTTCTTCTAAAAAATCTTTTCTGTGAGAAAATCAATTTTCATACCTTGAAAATTGGCCTTCCCAGAAAATCCCAGAAAATTCATATTAAATGTTTCCTCGAAAAAGGGGCAGAGGGACACCTGGAGTGGCCTAGGGGGACCCACCAGGCCTGCACACCCCCTGGTGGCGCGGCCAGCCCCAGGTGGCGCCTGGCCTGGGTGTGGCCCACCTGTGGCGCTCCAAGATGCCTCCTCCCAGCCATCTTCTTTCTCTCTTCCGAAAAACACCGGGAAAATTTCTCAAGCTCGAGTTCCTGTTGTTCTTGCTTCCATGAAAGCGCATCACTTTGTCACTGCTAGCCCTACCCTTGAGATCCTAGTTTATAGAATGTTGTTTACTGATGGGGAAGAGAGAGATCCCTCTCCCCCAGACCACTTTGTTTAGTATTTCCTAGGGACCTTTGTCACGCTCCAAGGAGGAGATGGACGAGAAGCTGCGCATTCTTGGCTTCCATGGACACTACTAGGGGGACGCACCCTCATACGACCCCTCTGTGCACTACACATGGGAGTCCTCGAGCTCGTACCAGGACGAAGGGGCCTCCTCGTCATAATACAGAGGTGCACCTTCTTGGTCACCATGGAGTTGAGCCCCACTTAGGCCAAAAGCCTAAGCTTGGGGGGAGTTATACCGACATCACAATCATCTATATATCATGTTTCGTCGGTTCTTTGTATATCCATTGTTTCGCTTTCTTTTTGGTTTTTGTTCCTGTTTTCCCAAAACACAAAAATACCAAAAGTATTTTCGTTGTTTCTCTTGGTTTGTTTCTTTGCTTTTTAGCTTTGGTTTGCCTTAAAGAAAAAAATCCAAAAATATTTTGCTTTGTTTGCTTGCTTTAAAAAAATTGAAAACACCAAAAATATTTGTTGTTCTTCTTTGGTTTTCTGAGTTCTTTGCAGGTCTCAACCGTCCTTAGTGGAGTTTGGTTTCATGTTATTATTCAAGCCACACAAGTGAAGGGAAATAATAAAGATTAAGACAACTTGAGGTGTGGTAAGAGGCTGGTAACGAACTCTATTTGTTTTCATTTTTGTATCAGAACCACCAGCCTGTCCACGCCCAGTTCCCCCACTGAAACCGTGTGCTCCGGTCAGTGGGTGGTCTGTGCCATCGATCCTTCGAGCCAACACTGCGCATGCGAGGGCGCTTTCGGCCGCCGTGGGTCCTGAATGACATGTACCAGATCCAGAACCTCCTATAGGTGGATGATTGATGCTACACTCAACAGGGAGGAAGAGTGCTTCGTTGGAAACCCCAAGAGCAAGGTATGAAGAGTACAGCAGCACTATTTCCCTCAGTATAAACCGAGGTTATCGAACCAAAAGGAGGAAGGAAACGTCACACAGGTGTTGGAAGCAACATGGATACCTGCACAACACAAACTCAATACTATGTCCCAACGAATTAGTGAGGTTGTCAAGCTCACCGGTTTGTTGTAACAAAGGAATAAACGTATGGTGTGGAAGGTAATGGTTTGCAGCAAGTAAACAAGTAACCGTGGAAGATGTATCAATGGTAAAGATTGGACATGGGTCCATAGTTCACTAGAGGTGCTCTCCTTAGATAAGCAACATGGCATGAAGGGTAAACAAATTACAGTCGGGCAATTGACAATAACTGAGCAAGGCATAACAATGCAATTACTAGCCAGAAAGATCATATGAGGTTGATTGGGCAATACAAAAATATACATAGACCGTAATCCAACTGCATCTATGACTAGAATTCCACCTTCAGGTTATCATCCGAACCCCCTCCAGTATTAAGTTGCAAGCAACAAATAACTGCTTTAAGCAAAGTGTGTAAGGTAAACAGTCTATCGAGCATAAATACTCCCTCTTGTAAGCAAAAGATAACTGCAATTGACCGTTGTTTGCTCCCTAGTAGCAACAAAACATCTACAACCGAAGAGATTATTGTCACTTCCCTTGGAAACTAGAGGCATGATCCCACTATCGAGCATAAATACTCCCTCTTGGAGTCACTAGCAACTACTTGGCCAAGATAACCACTAGAAACGGAGAGCATGCAAGATCACAAACAACACAGACATGATAGAATCATAAAGATAGAACCATTAATCAAACTAACATAATAATCTCAATATCCATCGGATCCCCGCAAACACAACATGCATGATTACAAATAGATTAGATCTTGATCATGAACGGAGCTCACAAGATCTATACATGAAAGCACAAAGGAGGAGATACAACCATCTAGCTACTACATGGACCCGTAGTACAAGGTGGAACTACTCACAAATCATACCGGAGAATAGTCCTCTGGGATGATCTCCCCTCCAGCAGGGTGCCGGGAAAAGCTTCAGATCCCCCCGATCTAGGGACGATGGTGGCGGCGGCTACAGACAATTTCGTGGAATATTGATCGGGCACTGAGAGTTTCTGTATCGGGGGCTTCTTATAGGCGAAGGGGGAGACCGAGGCTGCGGCCTGAGGGGAAAACCCTACCCAGGCGCGGGGTAGGGCCCACCCGCTCCTAGGGGGGTTTAGCCGCCCTGGCACGCCTCCTCGTCTCTCCTTTGTCCTCGGGGACTTCTTGTTCCCACGGAAAGTTATTGACTTTGTCCTTCGTCCCGTCCAATTTCGAGAATATTTCTTTACTAACTTTTCTAAAACCAAAAACAGCAGAAAATAGGCATCTAGCACTGTTGCAACTTGTTAATAGGTTACTACCAGAAAACATGTAAAATGCACCTCAAAGTGTAGACAAGTAAAGCAAAGTAGATACTAAACAAGCATGGAGCATCAAAAATTATAGATACGTTTCCAACGTATCAGCATCCCCAAGCTTAACTCCTGCTCGTCCTCGAGTAGGTAAGTGATAAAAGAATAATTTTTGAGGTGACATGCACCCTCACAATAAAAATCCAACCATTTGCAAACATTGAAAGCTGGTATCAAAGAACTCTAAACATGTGCATGAAAGATGGAGTTTTAACAATAGGACATAGTAATTATGCATGCAACATGGAAAGCTACAAACAAATATCATGAATAATATGCATTGAAAAACGTTTGTTTGTTTCACATACAGAAAACATAGCATAGTGGCAATCAGCTTGTCCCTCATAGAGTATCAATATAGATGCATAGGACACGTTCAAATTTCACAAGGGTGACTAGAAACAAGTAGCACAAGAACAAGTAATAACACAATATGCATCAATTAATAAGCTTTGGAAGACTGCACACGGAATAACAACTATGCTCTCTTAATGGTGCCTAAAGGTAGAAGGTGGAGACTCAATAATGATGGAATAAAGGCCTTTTTGTAAAGGAAGCAGGGATTACAAGTTTCAAAAAGAGCTTCCAAAAATTATGGTACTTATTAGCTTTCAGCCCTCATTTCCCCTATCATAAGCATCTTGAAGTGTTTAAGGTTAAAGTGGCAAAGCTGGAGATATGCTTGACAAAGTATAAGTTGGCAATCTCAAGTCCCTTGACTATGAGGGCTACACCTCGTGGATACTCAACTTAGGGCCTAGGGAAGTTCTTGTCACTGTAAGTATTTTCATATCATTGAGAACCGCCAACGGGGTACCCCTTGCACATGGTACAGGAGCTTTCCCATAACCAAAATGAAAAGGCAAGCAGACAATGAGAATCTTAGCAATCTTCTTATGTACCATGGGAATATGGTGCTTTTTTCTCTCTTTCCTCGTTTCAAAATGTGTCTCTCTTTTTTTTATAAGAAGAATGCTTCATAGATGTCACTATGGTGATGCTGCAAGTTTCCACCATGATTAGGCATGGCTTAGGCTAGCGGCCCAAGCGTTTCTCTAAAACAGAATACAAAATCCATGGACTTACAAGTTCCCACTTCATCTCACACCGTTAACATCCATAGACAAAAGAGCATAATATCAACGGAGTACAAAAAGTATAAGTGCCATGTTGAAAATGTTCCCCGTGACAGCACGGTTCTGCTAATGCCAACTTATAAGTGCAAGCATATACAACAAAGTTGCCTCAATGGTTCAAGTTTATTAAGGGCAAAGAATAAAATGTTCCATCAAGTTCGTGAGGGCTTTAATCACTAAGTTTTCACATAACAAAATAGTTTTTAATTGGAAGATAGTTGAAAACAAGAATATACTTGGAATGGTGTAGCACACCATGCATAGGAGTTAATAGTGGATACTTTGGAATAACTTGGTTTCTTGAGAGTTGGAAGCATGAGTAGAACTTACTCATACAAGTGGAGGCTAGCAAAATACTGGGAGCAACCAATTAAGAGAGCAATAATGGCCATAATTATGCAATGCAACAACGCAAACTAATCATAGCAAAGATTGGTACTACAAGTCAAGGACTAAATGATCATAGAGGCTAATGGTGACTTGTAATAGTCATAACATGGTTTAAGCATGTGCCAAGTCAACCCAAGCAAAACATCAAAGGAGAATACCACAATTCTATGCTTTTGCATGCTAAAACAACGCATAATTTCTTCAAGGCACACTAAGCAATCCCAATTGTTTGGAACAAGACATTATACATAAATAATCACTAATCATAATTCCAAAACAACACGTAGCATGTCGTGCTAAAGTCTAAGTCACAGTCAATGCAAGCTCCACTTACACTTCAAGCAAGAACTTACTACTCCTTTACAAACACCAAGCAAACTTATTTGCAAAACAACACAGCGAGAACGGGGGTCCAAACTACTAAAGCAACCTAAGCAAACTAAGAAAATCAAACGAAAACTAAGACGCTCCAAGAACAACACAAGTGTGCATGAAACAATAAAAGTGAAGTCTCTTGACAGACCTGAGCTTTTTATTGATGAAGAAGGGGATGCCTTGGGCATCCCCAAGCTTTGACGCTTGTACCTCTTGGATATTTCTTGGGGTGACACCATGGTGGCATCACCAAGCTTGAGCTTTTGTCCATTCTTCATCTCATTGCATCACTCTCTTTCTACACCTGAAATTTTTCCTTCATACAAAACTTCACACAATCTTCATTAGCAACATTAGCTTATTCAAAATATATTAGACCACTGGAAAAGCTTTATAACATCAAGGCTTTTCACTAAAAACACAAGCTACTGAAGTAACTCCTTCAAAGAAACTCAATTTACCCGAAGAGATCTCAAAAAGGAATCAATAAGAAGCAAATGCAAATAATGGCAGAAATCTGTCAAAATAGACCAGCAGGTAGAAACAAATTTTTTCGAACATCTTCTGTTGCTCAAATCAAAAAGTATTGAACTAACGAAAGTTATCTAACATACTGGGGGATTTATTCGTAAATTTTGAGCTCAATCCGTGTTACAGAGCCTCCTCACGAAGTTTTTTGGTGGAGGACAGAAATCTGTTTCGGGACAACAACTCCCCAAATCTTACTTCCCTCTCATTAGAGGTCATTCTTGTTACAAAAAAGAAAACTAAAAGGATAAGGAGAGGTTATTACTGAAGTAATAACTTCCAAGACTTAAGGAAACTCTTGGGTTATCTCCCAACAAGTACTTTTCTTTAACGCCTTTAAGTTAGGCACAAGAAGCAAGAAGAATCAAGTATTTTCAAATGAAGAAGCATTAACATCAAATCTTACTTTCAAAGGAGGAGCAAAAAGCAACTTATCTCTCCTCATAGGGAAGTGTTCAATACCTTTCTTGAATGGAAATTGATATTTGATGGTGCCTTCTTTCATATCAATGATGGCATCAACTATTCTAAAAAAAGGTCTTTCCAAAGTAATAGGACAAAAAGCATTGTATTAACATCCAAAACATAGAAATCCACAGGTACATAAGCATTGTTAACCATAATGAGAACATTTTCTATGGATGTATTCAACATCCAAAACTTGATGGAACACTTTATTTTTCTTGCCCCTAATAAACTTGAACCATTGTGTCATCTATGTTGTATATGCTTGCACTTATACGTTGGAATTAGCAGAATCGTGCTGTCACGGGGAATTCTTTCAACATTGCACTTGTACTTTGTACACAGTTGATATCATGCTCTTTTGTCTATGGATGTCGTCGGTGTGAAATAGAAAGGGAGATTGTAAGTCCATGGAGTTATGTATGTGTGTTAGAGAAACGCCTGGGCCGCTAGCCTAAGCCATGCCTAATCATGGTGGAAACTAGCAGCATCACCATAATGAGCAATCTATGAAGCTTTCTTCTTATATATAAAAAGATACATATTGAAAAGAGGAAAGAGATAAAAAAAGCACCATATTCCCATGGTAAATAAGAAGATTGTTGAGATGCTCATTGTCTCCTTGCCTTGTCATTTTGATTATGGGATAGCTCCTGTATCATGTGCAAGGGGTACCCCGTTGGCGGTTCTCTATGATACACATGTACTTACTATGACAAGAACTTACAGGTGACTAAAGTTAAGTAGCATTAGGAGCGGCCCTCATATTCAAGGGACATGAGATTGCCAACTTATAGTTTGTCAAGCATGTACTCCATAGTTTGTTCACTTTAACCTTAATCACTTCAAGATGCTTTTGATAGGGGCAATGAGGGCTGAAAGCTAACAAGTACCATAATTTTTGGAAGCTCTTTTTGAGACTTGAAATCCATGCTTCCCTTTTATGAAGGGCCTTTCTTCCACTATTATATTGAGTCTCCACCTTCTATCCTTAGGCACCAATTAAGAGAGCATAGTTGCCATTCTTAGTTCTATGTGCATTGTCCCAAAACTTATTGATTGATTCATATTGTTGATATTGCTTGTTCTTGTGCTATCTCTATCTAGTCTCTCTTATGAACTTTGAAGGTGTCCTATGCATATATTTGCTACTCCATGAGGGACAAGCTGAATGCCACTATGCTATGTTTTCTATATGTGAAACAAATAAACATTTTTCAATGCATGTTATTCAAGATCTTTGTTTGTAACCTTTCATGTTGCATGCATAGTTACTTTGTCTTATTGTTAGAACTCCATCTTGCATGCTCTTGTTTAGAGTTCTTTGATCCCATATTTCAATGCTTGAAAATGGTTTTATCTTGACTTTGATGGTGCATGTCACCTAAAAATTATTCTTTTTATCACTTACCTACTCGAGTATGAGCATGAGTTAAGCTTGGGGATGCTTGATACGTCGGAAACGTATCTATAATTTTAGATGTTCCATGCTTGTTTAGTATCTACTTTGCTTGTTTAGTGCCAGTTGCCTGTTTCCTTCTATTTTTGGTTCCATAAAAGTCAGAAAATCAATATTCTTGGAATTGGACGGGACAAAAGTCAAAGTCAATATTTTACCGTGGGGAACACGGATAATGAATACGAGACGGAGGGCAGCCACCAGGGGCCACACCCCCTGGCCGCTCGGCTGGGCCCAGCCCATGCCTGGGGGGGTGCGGCCGCCCTGGCTTCCCCCCTCCCTCGCCTCTTCGCCTATAAAGACCCCCTGACACCAAAACCCAAAGTACCTGATCAATATTCCAAGAAACCGTCTGTAGCCGTCGCCACGATCGTCCCTAGATCGGGGGATCTGAAGCTCTTCCCAGCACCCTGTCGGAGCGGAGATCATCCCGGAGTCCTTCTTCTTCATCATGCCAGCCTCCGGTATGAAGTGTGAGTAGTTCCACCTTGGACTACGGGTCCATGTAGTAGCTAGATGGTTGTATATCCTCCTTTGTGGTACCATGTTTAGATCTTCTGAGCTCCATACATGATCAAGATCATCTATTTGTAATCATGCATGTTGTGTTTGCGGGGATCCGATGGATATTGAGATTACTATGTCAGATTGATTAATGGTTTTGTATTATTGATTCTATCATGTCTGTGTTGTTTGAGATCTTACATGATCTCCGTTTCTAGTAGCTAACTTCGGCAAGTAGATGCTAGTGACTCCAAGAGGGGGTATTTATGCTCAATAGTGGGTTCATGCCTCTATTTAATCTAAGGGAAGTGACAGAAATTCTAAGGTTGTAGATGTGTTGTTGCCACTAGGGAGAAAACAACGGTCTCTTGTTCATTCAACAAGTGGATTTTTTACCTTACACACTTTTCTTAAAGCAGTTATCCGTTTCTTGCAACTTAATATTGTAGGGGGTTCGGATGATAACCTGAAGGTGGATTAATAGTCATAGATGCAATTGGATGGCGGTCTATGTATCTTGTTGTATTGCCCAATCGAATCTCATAGGATCATGAATGTCTAGTATTGCATTGTTTTTCTTTGCTCAGTCCTGTCAATTACCCTGCTATAATTTTTTTACCCAGCATGCCAAGTTTGTTTATCTTAAGGAGAACACCTCTAGTGAACTATGGACCCCGGTCCAATCTTTATCATTGATACATCTTCCACTATTACTATTTACTTTCTGCAAGCCACTATTACCTTCCAAACCATATAGTTAACCCTTTGTTTTCAGCAAACCGGTGAGATTGACAACCTCACTGTTCATTGGGGCAAAGTCTGGAGTTTGTGTTGTGCAGGTTTCCAAGTTTCTAGCAACACCTTTGAGTCGTTTCCTTCCTCCTAATGGTTCGATAACCTTGGTTTCTTACTGTGGTAAAACTTGTTGTTGTGCTCATCACACCTTCCTCTTGGGCTCTCCCAATGAAGCTTCCACGCACCATCAATCGCCCGATCGACGGTGTTCCAACAGATTCTCCGCAACTACCACAGCCGACGGCTACGCCTAAGGTCCTTTGTCGAAGGAGACCTCGTCCTGCGACTCAAGCAGAAGGGGCACCTGAAGCTTGAATCACCCTGGGAAGGACCTTACCTGGTCACCGAAGTAATCCTAGGTGGCGCCTACCGCCTAAAGGACGTTGAGTCCGGAGTCGAATACTCCAACCCCTGGAACATCGCACAAATGCGATGCTTCTACCCTTAGTTGTCTTTTAGTTTCAATAAGTCTATTCAGCCGAACACTGTACCTCCTACATTACGATGAATAAAAGCTAAGTTCCTTGGACCAAATTTCTCACTCTTGTATATATTCACATCGTTAAAACACGCTCAGGGGTTGCGCCTCACCTTACGACTTCGTTGATTGACTACAACAATGCATAAACCCTGATTTGCTGACCACGTCAGGCTAACAAAAAGGACATGCAAAACCCATAGTCAACAATGAACTATGTGCAAAACATACAACTTGACAAGGGCAACAAATCCCACTCGGTAATATACAGACGTTACATGGTTATATTTTCTATTCACATGATTCAGCTATGTTGGAGGAGGACGTTCGTCCGCTCCTTGAAGACATCAACGATTTCCTCAGCATATTGCGCCACTGCAGCATAATGCGAACGCATGTCCCACGCCATACCATTCGGAGGTGTGGGTGGCCCAGCTGCTATATCAGTCAGATCAACACCGCGATGATGCAGTCGAATGAGTGCTAGAGCCGCCTTCACACCTGCCACTAGTTGATGACGGACAAGCTCCTTCACGGCGTCCACATCGTGAAACTTTCCCAACAAACCCAAGAAGCTAGAGGGAGACGCATCCAAAGGAAACATTATGGACTAGACAACCGCGAATGACAACCTTGCATGCTTCAGCACCCGAAGCACTTGGTGGACGCGGTCTTGAACCGGTGCGAAAATAGTCGCCCGGTCGCGATCCATCTAGAAGAAGCTGTCGGCCTCCAACTCCCGCTGCGTCAAGCAATTTAGCCGAATAGCAACACGCTCCTTCTCTTCCTTCGGAAGAAGATTCACAACTACATACAAAAGGAGCAGATGGGACGACATGAAGGCTAGGTGCAGCCGAAAATAAAATAAGCTCATGGTGACTTAAACTAGAGTTGCTCGCCGATTCGTCGAAATTCGTCAAGGAGAAATTCCTCTCTCGCAATGGTCCATTTGGTCTTGGACTTCCAAACGTCCGCGTGGCCACGGATCATGAGAACATCCTTCTCTAGGCTTCGGATGCGATAGCGAAGAAGAGGAAGCTGCGACATCTCACTCATCGACGGACGGGCGCCAGTCAAGTCAGGAGGTGTTGTCATCGGTTCAACACTCGAAGGACCCTAAGGGTGCACAAGTAGCAGAGTAAAAACCAAGGCAATTGACAACAGTCAAAAGTGACACTTATATTTACATAAATAAACCATTATGTGGTAAAGTCAAACTTGTCCAGCACGAAGCTTTGCATGCACGCTGGCAAAGAAAAATCAAAATACTACTAAATAAACTACAGCGTGGAAGATCTAAGAAGCGGCATTCGTAGCAGCTTCGGACTTTGAGACCCTAGCCTTGGCTGACCACTACTGCTCCAGCGCATATGTGGCCAGAAGGTTAATAAGCTTCGGGCCAAAATTCTTGCAGCGGGAGGTGAACGGAGCAAAATCTACCTCGGTGCCATCTGCTGCCGTCGGCATCCTAGAGGCAATCTGAGGAAGATCCAGCTGCCTGCCAGACGCCCCCGCCATCGCCAGACCCATGGCGGCACCCACACCCTTCTGAGCCCTCTTGTAGATCATAGGGGCATTTCCCGTCAAGGCCTGCGCCAGGGAATCAACGTCTTAAAGAGCGACGCCCTTCGGGTTGATCTCCTTGTAGAAGCGGGCGAGGACCTTCTTGTCCTTGCCTAGCGCCTCCATGGAAGAGCTACAACGATCTTCGATCACTGCAACGACATCCGCCATGGGATCCCCATGCTCCAAAGCGCTGCGATCAAACGCAACACCAGTAGCATCTACAAGGTGCTGTAAAATTTTAGATGAGACAAAGGAACCATACCAGAAGAAAAATAAAGCTCAAGAAAAGGAATGAAGGGTCACTCACCGGACAACGCTTTGGCAGCAGTCATAAGCTTCTCCGCCGTGTCTTTCTCCTGAGACGCAGTGGCAGCCGCAAGCTGCTGCTCACGATCCTAGGCCTCCTGCTGATGGCGTTGAAGGGCCTCCACGACATCCTTCGCCTTGGTCTCCGCCTGGCTGTGACTCTTTTCGAGTGCGTTTAGTTTGCAGAGGGCCTCATTGTTCTCATCTGCAACATCCAACAAGGAAAAGGTCAGTAAAAGTGGTACTCATCAGTACACATAGTCAAACAAAATAAATAGACACACCTCAGAGTTGCTGGAGATCGCCCTCCAAGGCAAGGTATTGCTGGTCAAGGCGATTGATGTCGCGGATGAAGGGCTACAAATAGGAAACAGGCAAAATCAGGCAAACAAAAGGGCTCGGGGGATCTCCCGTTGATACGTCCAAAACGTATCTACTTTCCCGAACACTTTTGCTATTGTTTCTCCTCTAAACTTGTGTGATTTGGATACAACTAACACGGACTGGCGTTGTTTTTAGCAGAATTACCTTGGTGTCAAGTTTTTGTGCAGAAAATCAACTATCACGAAAAATCCCGGAATATATGCCAAAAATCCTATTTCACCAGAAGATCCACGGAGCTAGAATACGAGACAGAGTGGAGCCCTGGGGGCCCCACACCCCCTTCCGTGCGGGTGGGCCCAACCCGTGCCTGGGAGGGGTGTGGTTGCCCCAGACACCCCCTCGGGATCCCTCTTAGCCTATAAGATGCCTTCTGACCTAAAAACTCAGGGGGGGTTCGATGTTTTTCCAGAAAGAGTTCCGCTGCGCCGCCACCACCAGAAACCACGATTCGGAACTAGAAACTCTGTTCTGGCACCCTGCCGGGACGGGGAATTTGGGGAGGATCATCGCCATCATCATCACCAACGCCTCTCCATCAACCATCAATGTTTCCGTCATCCATGAGTGAGTAATCCCCCGTTGTAGGCTATGGGGATGGTAGGGATTGGATGAGTTCTATCATGTAATCGAATAAGATTGTTAGAGCATGGTGCCTAGTATCTCTATTAGTGTTATTTGACTTTGTTGCAACTTGTTGTGCTTAATGATTATCAGTAGGGACCGAGTGCCATGATCTCAGATCTGAACTTATTGTTGAATCATTATGATAGTATTGTTTGTGATCTTATCTGCAAGTTGTGTACACATATCATTGTCCGGATCCAAAGGCCCCGAAGTGACAGAAATTGGGACAACTGGAGGGGATGGCTATGATGTGAGGATCACATGTGTTCATGGAGTGTTAATGCTCTGCTCCGGTGCTCTATTAAAAGGAGCAGCTTAATTTCCAGTAGTTCCCTTGAGGCCCCGCTGCTACTGGCTGGCAGGACAAAATATGTTGTGCAAGTTCTCATTGCGAGCACGCATGACTATATATGGAGCACATGCATATGATTGTTTAATACTTGGATGCTTTTTCTTATTTATCTGCAATTGCCCTAGATCTTGAATTTACATGTTTAGACTCGTCCATGCAATGCACGTCCATCCATCCCTATGCCTACCGCACTCCTATCCTACGGTTTGCTGCTACTGTTACTATTGCTCCCGTTTTACAGCTGCTGTTGCTTTGTTGTTGCCACTACAAACTGTTGCTACTGATAAACTTCTGTGAGCAAGAACTATTTCCAGGTGTAGCTGAATTGACAACTCAGTTGTTAAGGATTGCAAGTATTCTTTGGCTCCGCTTGTGTCGAATCAATAAATTGGGTAATACTACCCACGATGTCTATTGCGATCCCCTATACGTGTGGGTAATCAAGACTATTTTCTGGCGCCGTTGCCGGGGAGCATAGCTTTATTTGTAAGTTCACTTGGATCTATTATTGTTCCTGCTACTCCTTTCATCATGGGGAAGTCTCGTGATGGAAAGTTTCCTATTTTACCATCCACTACAAGAAGAGGTACAGTCCTAAACACCTCTGTTTCTCTTGATTCACCGTCTGTTATAAGTAAGCTTGTTACACCACCACCACATACTCATGATACACACACTGCTAATACTGCTGAATCTGAAACTGCTTCTGATACTCATGATGTTACTTTTACTGTGCTTGATGCGAGTGGTTCATTAGGTCCTTAGATGCTACTATGGCTAGTCTAAGAAATACTGAAACTCCTAGTGAAGACACTGTTACACTTGTTATATCACTTGAGTCTAGAGAGAGATACGATATTAATGATGGTTACATTGAGTTTACTGATGAATTTATTGAGGAGTGCCGAAACACACATGGTGCTAGTGCTATTAAGAGTCTCCTTGAGAGACGTACCATTATTCCTAAACTGTCCTCTGATCCTAAGTTTGCCACCTCTCCCATAGATATTAAAGAGAAAGATTATGATTTATCTCTTGATTTATCCTATTTAGACATTCTTGAGAAAGAACCTTTTTGTGGGACTGAAAATGAGAGTGTTGTGGCTCATATGAATGAGCTTTCCACTATGAGTGCTTTATTCTCTGATGATTTTAAGATGCACAAGTACTTTGTTACAAAGATCTTCCCTTTTTCACTAAAATGAGAAGCTAAGGCTTGGTTTAATAGATTACTTACTGGTTCCATTGATAGCCCTGATTGTTTGATTGCTTCTTTATTTCAGAAATATTTTCCTCGCAGTGCTAGACATGCTGCTTTGCAGGGACTTTTTGATTTTAAACAGGGAGAAGAAGAGAATTTTTCTGAGTCATGGACAAGGTTCTGTTCCTTGATTCATGCACATCCTGGATGTCCATTACCTAAAAATGAGCTTCTTGATATTTATTATAATGGACTAACTAATGATTCTAGGACATACCTAGATAGTTTTGCTGATTGTGTTTTCAGAAAAAGAACTCCTACATATTTTGAAGAATTAATGGCTAAAATAAGCAAATTATGATGATTAGACTTCAACTGTGCTAAATATACTTGAGCCTATTACTCCTGAACCAGTTGTGCCTGAACCAGTTCCAACACCAACACCAAAGAAGAGGGGAGTTATTGCATTAAATAATGAAGTGATGAAGGAAGCTAAGAAATGTCTAAAGGAGAAAGGTATTAGAGCTGAAGATGTGAAGAATATACCTCCTATATAAGAATTATGTAAGCCGATTCCCCACTCATCTACTATTGAGGTACACTCTCTCCACTGTGATGAAGGTGATATTCCCTATGGTAAGCCTCCTGATCAATGCTTAGAGGAACTTGACACATTTATTGTTAAACAAGCTAATTTTAATAAACAAGTTCAAAATCATTTATTGGAAAACTCTAGAGCTATTAATGAGTTGAAATATATTGTGGAAAGAAATGTTAATGATATTAAAATGCTTTGTAAACACTTTAAAATGGTTCAAACTCAAATTAATCAACTTGCTAAGGTACAAAAAGATATGCTAGTTAATGCCTCAGGAGATAAACATGCTTATGGAATTAGAACTAAGAGTGGTGCAGCCACTCAAGATCCTTTATATCCTGAAGGACACCCTAAAAGAATTAAGTAGGATTCTCAACAAGGTGAAAGTAGTTGTAGTCCTCGTAAGAGAAAGAAAAATATGTTGGGCCACGCAGAGATAAACAAAAACTTTTCCTCTAACGCGGTGATCCCAAGACCTAGCTGAGGTAGAAGGCCACGAGGTTTACCACTAGACGCGCGGTTGCGGATTACTGATGAAGCGCGTCAGTTGATGCAGTGCAGTCCTCGCGATCCGATCGTCCTGGTGCTGATCGCACAACACCTCTGCTGGTATCCACACGTACAAGGAGGAGCGTCGTGGCGAATCTAGGTTCACATTACGGCCGGACTTTGTGGAGCTAGGGTTTCCAACACATGGAATAACCTAACCGAACAACGATTAACCTTTTAGGGTTACTGTGCTCCACTATATATAGGGAGTGAACGTGGGCTCTGCTCGCGCGACCCATTCACTAAAGCCCATATAAAACTAGTCACCGTGAGTCCAACTCACTAACTCAGTCCTAATCCGGTTTAGGTCCAACCCAACCAGATTATATGATTCGGATCCAATCCGAACCTGCTCCCGCTCTTAAGTGTGTGACCCCGCAGGCTCATGGTTACTTGGACACGATTAGAGTCCAACTCACAATCGATCAATCGGTATCGGCTCCTAGCAGAACATGCCGATTCCCAAGTACCAAAGAGTCATGACGACTTGCCTTTCCAATGCGACTTACGTCTGAGTCCCTTTTGCCTCACGATATACCTTGTCAGACTATAGGCGAATATATGTCATCCCTTAAATAGTCCGACTCTCTTCTCGATCCGAGATAAGTGATTCACCCGACTAACTCTTAGCCGATCGCCTCGGTTAACACTTAACCGAGTCGCATGGCCATGCTTTCGAATCATATCTCACGAGAGGCCCAGAGAATATCTCTCCGAGTGGAGGGCAAAATCCCATCTTGGTTATTCACATCACGCAGCTTGATTCTCGATCGACCCGAACCCGCTTTATAACGCCCGATTCACGGATCAGCGTTGATGTAACCTAAGTCGGTGATCCTCAACTCGGACTATGCAACAACCTCAGTCTAAGGATTACATTGATTGAGATATACAAATGACAGCTTAGTTCGTTGTACCTCAATATGGGTCAATCCGACTCGCTAAACTCTTTAGCCTAGTCTGTGTAAGTTGGAATAGCATCTCCATGCCCATGACAAGTGGAACCGAGTCATCAAGCCAACTTTCACATTGGTCTAAGTTGTGTGTCCAGACAACCTCAATGACCAAGGATATTTAGTACAAACAACATGAATGCATAGTTCCACAACTGAATCACATATTCAATGATACACATCGATGTTTATACAAGGACTACTTAATAACTTTATGAATACAATGGGAAATATCATCATACATGATTGCCTCTAGGGCATATTCCCAAGTCTCCCACTTGCACTAGAGTCAATCTTCCGACATCACATGTCTAAGCATCTAATGCCCATGGCTCTCAGTGCGCCTCATGCTTTGGCTGGGTAACGGCTTTGTCAACGGATCCGCAATATTTGCATCCGTGTACCTTGCATAACTTGATATCACCCCGATCCACGAATGGCGAATTAGGTGGTACCGCATGAGTATGTGCTTGTTCTTCCGTGTTGTCTAGGTTCCTTGGCTTGTGCAATAGCACCATTGTTGTCACAATACACGTCCAACGGATTGACGAGCCCTGAACCACACCAAGATCCATGAGGAAATTCCTCATCCAAACAGCCTTCCTTTGCCTCCGAGGCAATATACTCAACCTCTGTTGACGCAGCATACGATCTCTTGCTTGGAACTTTTCCACTCACGGCACCTCCGTTTATAATAAACACGTATCCGGATTGCGAACGAGAATCATCAGAGTCGGTGAGATAACTCGCATCTGCGTAACCCTTTACACTAAGTTCATCTTCACCACCATAAACCAAGAACATATCCTTAGTCCTTCTCAAGTACTTTAGGATATTTTTAGCTATCGTCGATGGATCTCTCAGATCAGCCTGGTATCCGCTCACAACACTTAGAGCATAGGAAACATCCGCCTAGTACAAATCATGGCGTACATGATGGATCCGATCAGAAGCATATGGAATCGCACTCATCCGACTTCGCTCATCGGTTGTCGAAGGACACCGAGTCTTGCTAAGTTTTACACCATGGGACATCGGTAAGAACCCTTCTTAGACGATTCCATGTTAAACTTTTCAACACTTTGTCCAAATAAGTACTCGACTCAATCCAATGATCCTCCTTGATCTATCTCTATAGATCCGGATTCCGAGGATGTATGTTGCCTCACCCAAGTCTTTCATTGAGAAACTCCTTTCCAATGATTCCTTGGTTTCTTGCAACATCTGGACATCATTTCCAATCAGTAATATGTCATCCACATATAAGATTAGAAAATTTACTTTGTTCCCACTAAACTTCTTGTACAAACAAGAATCATGATCACTCTTGATGAAGCCAAACGATTTGACTACCTCATCAAAGAGAATATTCCAACTCCGAGATGCTTGCTTCAACCCATAAATGGATTTCAGAAGTTTGCATACCTTGTCAGCATTAGCTGGATCAACAAAACCCTCGGGCTGTATCATATACACGTCCTCGGTTAAATTTCCGTTAAGGAAAGCCGTTTTGACATCCATCTGCCATATCTCATAGTCGAAATAGGCCGCTATAGCTAACATGATCCGAACTGATTTAAGCATCGCTACGGGCGAGAAAGTCTCGTCGTAATCAACTCCTTGAACTTGTCGGAACCCTTCGCGACAAGGCGTGCTATAGATTGAAACATTTCCATCCATATTAGTTTTCTTCTTAAAGACCCATTTGCACTCGACGGGTCTTGCACCGTCTGCGAGATCAACCAAGTTCCAAACTTGATTTTCATCCATGGACTTTATCTCGGATCTCATGGCTCCAAGCCATGACTCGAATCGATCCCACCATCGCTTCCGAATAATTTGCGGCTCATCACCGCTAACAAGAACACATCACGAACACTTCGTAATCTTGCCGATCTTCGTAGTACAGTGTCGGCTCAGCTGCCACGATCGGCTCAACCTCCAAGGTTTTGCCGATTCGCTATTAGCCGATTCGCTATTAGCCGATTCCTCTCGAATTTCTTGAGTTGCACCATGCTCCCACTTACTCCCGACCGAGAAACTCTTTCTCAAGGAAGACACCGTTCCCGAGCGACAAACACTTTGCCCTCTTCTCGGTTGTAGAAGTAGTAACCCAAGGTTTCTCGGATACCCCAATAAAATACATTTATCCGACTTGGCCGTAAGCTTGTCCGATCAAGTCGCTGACAAAAGCTTCACAACCCCAAATCTTAAGAAAAGACAAACTCGGCTTTTTGCTGTCCACATCTCATGCGGTGTCTTCTCTACCGATTTTGATGGTACTTTGTTTAGTGTGAACGCCATTGCTTTCTAGACAATAACCCCAAAATGATAAAGGCAGATCTCCGACTCATCATTGATCGTACCATGTCCAACAAGGTCCGATTCCCTTTTCCAAACACCATTCCTTTGTGGCGTTCTGGCGGAGTAAGTTGAGGAACTATTCCACAACTTTTCGATGGTCATCAAACTCATGGCTCATGTACTCGCCTCCTCGGTCCGAATCAAGAAACTTTATTTTCTTGCCGAGTTGATTCGTGCTTCATTCTGGAATTCTTTGAACTTTTCAAAGGCTTCCGACTTATGTTTCATCAAGTAGATATATCCATACCTACTCAAATCATCGATGAAGGTAATGAAGTACTCATAACCACCCCGGTCGTCGTGCTCATTGGTCCACATACATCACTATGTACTAGTCCCAACAAGTCGGACGCCTTTCGCAACTCTTTGCAAAAGGTGTCTTGGTCATTTTGCCGAGTAGGCAAGATTACATGTCTCGAACGACTCCAAGTCGAACGGTTAGGAGTCCATCATCATGGAGCTTCTTCATGCTTCCAACTTATATGACCAAGCCGATGTGCCAAAAGTAAGTCATATTCAGATCATTTGGTTTCAACCATTTAACATTTATGTTATAAACCGACTCACCATCAAGATTCAAAATAAATAACCCGTCACCGGACGGGTGCAAAGCCGTGAAACATGTCATTCAAATACAAAGAACAACCATTATTCTTGATATTCGACTCATAGCCTTGCCTCATCAAACATGAAGCGTAAATAATGTTTCGATCTGAACTGGAACATAATAACAATTATTTAGTTCCATAATGAATCCGAAGGTAAATGAAGTTGCATCGCCGACTTCCAACGCAGCAACTCTTGCTTTGTTGCCGACTCGAATATCAACCTCGCCTCTACGCTCCTAGTTCTTACCGGTCCACGCAACGAGTTGATGTGAATAACTGATCCGGTATCATATACCCAAGAACTATTAGGTGCATCAGCAAGATATATGTCTATAACATTGCAAACAAGTGTACCTGAGTCGGAAGTCATACCTCCACTCTTGGCTTTGTCGGCCAAGTACTTGCTACAGTTCCTCTTCCAATGGCCATCCGCCTTGCAGTAGAAGCAAGTGGATCCGGCTGAAGGAGATGGCTTAGTCCCTGAGGAAGCGCTTGGGACATGGTCCTGAGCCTGCTTTCCTCCTAACTTAGCCTTCTTCTTAGTCCAAGAACTCTTCTTGAACTTAGCCTTATTCTGCACCATCAACACTTGACTGGTGCCCTTCTTGAGATCCGCCTCTGCTTGAGCATCCCATGCAATTCGGTGAGCTTCTTATCCATACCATGCATGTGGTAGTTAAATGAAGCGCCCATATGCACTAGGAAGAGAGTTCAGAATTATATCCGTAGCGAACTCTTCGCTTATGGGGTAGCCAAGCCTCTCCGAGACTGCACGTAACCAACCATTTTGATCACATGCGGACTCGTGGATCACCATCCTTAAGCTTGCAACTCAGCGAGCACGAGAGACTTGATACCTCTCGGTCTTTGCGAGCTCGAACATACTTTTGAGGCTTTCGATCATATCGTAGGCCTCAACATGCTCGAACTGCTTTTGCAAGTCCGGTTCCATGTGAGCAAGCATAAGATGCTAATATCCGTGGACTCATCTTTAGCCCGACGGTAGGCATTGGTGGCTGCGACAGTCGCATTCTCATTCGGCTCATCTGGAAGTGGGTTGTCTAGGACATGGTCCTTCTTTTCTTGTTTGAGAACAATTCTCAGATTTCGATACCAGTTGGTAAAATTAGTATCGTTCAGTTTATCTTTCTCAAGAATGGTTCTCAACGCAAAACCGGATATATGAGAGTGACTGCTACTTGGTGCCATGATCTACAACAGAAAATATGCAAAACACTTAAGACATGTATTCATAAAAGAGCAAGCATATTAAACATTTTAATATTTTATGCTCCCACTAGAACCAACACCCCTCCGATGGTTACGTAGTGATTCAGGATCCTAAATAAGCAAGTCGGCTAGTGAGCTTTAGCATCACCGCTAGCCGCCAAGTGATCTAGGTAGACAACTCCTTGTCAATCGCATCCCATGTGACTCCTGTTGGACGGGTGGCATCACATGCCCCGGCTCCCATCCGACTTTTCCCCGAGTCCCACAACCGTTGTGATAGACCCGTCTAGCTTACCGAGTGTTTCTGCAGTAAGAGTCCGACTCGAACCCACCTAGTTGGAAAGAATTGGCAGCACCTCAATTTTATGAGCCCACTACCAAAAATGTCCGACTTGTGATGGTGCAAACACTGGCGGGAAAACCGACTAGACCTTCTTTGAGGGATTAAATTTTACCGACTATCTAATAGAGGTAAAACTGAGACATAACAATAACACAAAATAAAGCAATTATAATGTGAAATGGTATGGCTCTCTTCATGGCGATCTCCATCTCCACAAAGCCTGTAATCCGACTCGTGCCAACTCTTGTCACTTGCCGTCTTACTCCATGTCGACATGTACAACGCCTTGCATGCCTTCCGGGTTCTCAAACAGCTACACTAGCTTAGTAAAGTAAATTACATAGAGAATCCGACACGCAGGTCGTTATACAATAAAATGACAGCACCTAGGCTCCAGCCGGCTGACAAAAACCGTGATTCGCAGATCACGTATGGATTACACACATACATCACATGCACATGAACCATACCATTCACAACTTCCTGCAAAAACAAGTTATGCATAGATACAATATCTACCGGCGTTGTGAAACTATAGCGACATCTAAGGCGCTCTGACGGCGAAGCGGTCCGACGATTTTCTCCGAAAACGTAGATCTCATCTACGATCCGAACATGGATTCCGACCATCGTTCCGATTCGATCAAACTTTTTGATCTTCGATCACCGCTTCTGGATTTACGTGTTACAGTCTACCCTGATGGTGGAAGCCGACCGGTAAGGGTATGCCGTTCCACGACCTCAGCAGTATGATCACGGAATTCAGATCTACCATTCCCCGAGTACAGTTGATCCAATCAACTTCATACAAAACCGATCTATCTCATAGATCGACCACCAAAACAGGACATAGATCTCATCTATAGCCTACCGCATATCATATATGCGAGATCTCGAGCCTAAAACCAGAAGCTATCGCTCTGATACCACTGTTGGGCCACGCAGAGATAAACAAAAACTTTTCCTCTAACGCGGTGATCCCAAGACCTAGCTGAGGTAGAAGGCCACGAGGTTTACCACTAGACGCGCGGTTGCGGATTACTGATGAAGCGCTTCAGTTGATGCAGTGCAGTCCTCACGATCCGATCGTCACGGTGCTGATCGCGGCACCTCTGCTGGTATCCACCGTACAAGGAGGAGCGCGGCGTGGCGCTAGGTTCGTTACGGCGCTGGACTGCTCAGGAGCTAGGGTTTCAACACATGGAATAACCTAACCGAACAACGATTAACCTTTACGGGTTCTTGCTCCACTATATATAGGGAGTGAACGTGGGCTCCGCTCGCGCGACCCATTCACTAAAGCCCATATAAAACTAGTCACCGTGAGTCCAACTCACTAACTCGGTCCTAATCCGGTTTAGGTCCAACCCAACAGATTATATGATTCGGATCCAATCCGAACCGCTCCGCTCTTAAGTGTGTGACCCCGCAGGCTCATGGTTACTTGGACACGATTAGAGTCCAACTCACAATCGATCAATCGGTATCGGCTCCTAGCAGAACATGCCGATTCCCAAGTACCAAAGAGTCATGACGACTTGCCTTTCCAATGCGACTTACGTCTGAGTCCCTTTTGCCTCACGATATACCTTGTCAGACTATAGGCGAATATATGTCATCCCTTAAATAGTCCGACTCTCTTCTCGATCCGAGATAAGTGATTCACCCGACTAACTCTTAGTCGATCGCCTCGGTTAACACTTAACCGAGTCGTGCATGGCCATGCTTTCCGAATCATATCTCACGAGAGGGCCGGAGAATATCTCTCCGAGTGGAGGGCAAAATCCCATCTTGGTTATTCACATCACAGCTTGATTCTCGATCGACCCGCCTTTATAAGCGCCCGATTCACGGATCAGCGTTGATGTAGAACCTAAGTCGGTGATCCTCAACTCGGACTATGCAACAACCTCAGGTCTAAGGATTACATTGATTGAGATATACAAATGACAGCTTAGTTCGTTGTACCTCAATATGGGTCAATCCGACTCGCTAAACTCTTTAGCCTAGTCTGTGTAAGTTGGAATAGCATCTCCATGCCCATGACAAGTGGAACCGAGTCATCAAGCCAACTTTCACATTGGTATAAGTTGTGTGTCCAGCACAACCTCAATGACCAAGGATATTTAGTACAAACAACATGAATGCATAGTTCCACAACTGAATCACATATTCAATGATACACATCAGATGTTTATACAAGGACTACTTAATAAGTTTATGAATACAATGGGAAATATCATCATACATGATTGCCTCTAGGGCATATTCCCAACAAAATAAACATAGAATAGTTGAGGAACCACTTGAACCTGCTGTAGATCCTAATAGTATATCTGTCTCTAATGCTGAAACTAAGAGTGGTAATCATAAAAATGATGCTCCTGATTAGGAGGAAGTTGAGGAAGAACCTGAGAAGCACACTAAGAACACTAGGTACACTAAGGAAGATTTTATTGCTAAAAATCATGGTAGTGAGAGAGAACCTTGGGTGCAGAAACCTATGCCTTTTCCCAATAAGAAACACGAGTCAAAGGAGGAAGAACACTACAACAAGTTTTGTGAGTGGATGAAACCTTTATTGTTGCAAATTCCTTTGGCTGATGCTATTAAGTTTCCTCCTTATTCAAAGTACATGAAGGATATTGTCTCTAATAAAAGGAAGATTCCTAATGAGGAAATTTCTACTTTGCTTACTAATTATTCCTTCAATCGTAAGGTTACAAAAAACTTGGTGATCCATGCATACCAACTATTCCTTGCTCTATTAAGAACAATTATGTTAGAACTACTTTATGTGATTTGGGAGCTAGAGTTAGTGTTATGCCTTTTTCTCTCTATAAGAGACTCCAGCTAGAAAAGTTGATACCAATAGATATATCTTTGCAAATGGCTGATAAGTCAACTACTATTTCTGTTGGTATATGTGAGGATGTTCCTGTTCAAGTGGCTCATAATTGCTTGGTTTTAACTGATTTTGTTGTGCTTGAGATGCCTGAAGATGATAATATGTCCATTATTCTTGGGAGACCTTTTCTTAATACTGCAGGTGTTGTCATCAATTGTAATCAAGGAGAAGTAACTTTTAATATTAATGACAAAGATCATACTGTCTATTTCCCCAAGAAGGTTGCTAAGAGCTATTGCCTGAATTCCATTCAAAATATTGAGAGCATCAAGGTTGGAGAAATATATTGTCCCATTCCATAAGAAAGTTTTGAAACTATTATGATTGGTACCATTGCTATCAAGTTTGAGGTAACATAATCACTTTGTGGAATGCAAAGTTTTGTTTCATATAAGATTGTTTTGGTAACAATACTTGATCAACATTGTTAACAAAAGGATTTGGCCACTCCCACCTCCACCTCTGGCGACTCCCATGGCGATGGCGGCTCCCACCACATCTGAGTGGATCTCCTCGGTGGATCTCCTCGGGCAAGGTCATGGATCCATTCAGTGATCCATCCTCCATTGCCCACTTATTGGATTTCACCCCAGAACATGCTTTTCGCATCAAGGTTCATGATCGTTTTGCCACTCCTGTCCACCCTCTGTCATCCTCGGGTCAGTTCTTCCGTGTGATCTCTTTTAGCTGGTCCAATTTTCGTCTTGATTGCCTCAATGTGACTCTGGCTATCTCGTCATGTCTTGGTGTTGCATATAATGAATTATCTATGGAATCACTGGCTACTAGGGTTTTCAAAATCTCAGTTTGTTCTAAGGCTATTGGATTCATGATACATAACATGGGATCGTTTTCTTGTCGATCTTTTCACTGCTTTTTCCACCTGTGGGGTGGGGGTGATCCAAATTGGATCCGTGAGGAACGATGTTACTATGCAGAAGAGGATGCTCAATGGTCCCCTGCTCGTAGTTCTCGCTGTAGCAATCTTCGGCGTGACAATTCTAATCTGCATAAACCTGCTCCGTTTCGACATGCATCTGTTTGCATTAATCATGGCTAATTCCATCCCATTGGGCACTAGGATTCATTTGGGATCTGATCTGATAATTCGGGGTGATGATCATGTTAATCGGTTGACAGTTCAGTCAGGAGGGAATCCCGGATTTTCAAATTCGAACCTTGATCACACTTTGGTTCTTTTGGCTGCCCATACTGTTTTCACCCAACTTTGCATCATTGCATTGGATATTTTTTGTTCTCGCTGCCTGGTATAGGGTCACGTTATTTCTGAGTGCAACAATCAAATCAGGTGTCGAATCTGTTATAACTATGGTCACATATCTCGACAATGTCTCAACAAAAAACAAAAGAAGATTTTTAGGCTGGTATTAAACAGAAACTCACCCGATAGAAATGGCAGAGTCACCTTATTCTCCGCCTCAGCACCTTCCCCAAGCTACAGTGCCCTTCTTGTTGCAGAGCCCTCTGCAGCCTCCGAGGGTTATTCCATGGAAAACTATCCCTGTGATATGATTCCTCATCTGCCCCCTGGAGCCACGATCGTGCCTGACAATGGCCTTCGTCCTCAGCGTGGCTATGTGGTACTTGGCGCTAGCAATCTTCCTGTCATTGCTGGTGATTGGGCGATTGTCTCGGTGGAGCCAGAGCCTGCCTGGCAGCAGTTTGAAGGTACTGCTCAGCTCATTGCTTACTAGTTAGAGGTGAGACGTTTTTAGATTAGGCAGATTTTGCGCAGTGGTATGGGTTCTACTCTGGTTCATTTTTAGGGTGTGATTGATCATGATAATGCAGTATTTGTTAGTCCTATTATTGTTTGGACAACTCTTATTCGCATTGCTCCACAAAATAGGGGATTGAGTCACAGGAATGCAACATTCACTCATGATGTTTGGCTTGCTATCATCAACTTTCCTCAAGAATGTTGGGATCTTGATTCCATCATCACCACTATGGCACCATATGGTAGATTTCTTGTGTGGAATAGGCAGAATCAATTTAGAGCCAGAAGTCTTGTTAAGATAAGAGCTTATGATATCGATAAAATCCCTAATAGCATTGTGGTACTACATAACTCATCTGCTGATGGATCTGGTGATTCTTGGTCCTGCCCTGTCATTATTATGTCTCAGCATCTGTTGGGGGGCTCTTGCAGCTGATGAGGACCCCCTGCCTCCTGATGGCCAAAATACCCACCCCATTCCCATTATTGTTGATGATTTTGATTTCTGGCATGATGAAAATGAGGGAATGCAGCATCACCAACCTCCTGCTGCACAGCCAGTTCCACCCAATGATGATCCCATGTTGCAGCTCCTATTGTTGATGTTGTTGTTGAGAACCCAGATGCTGCAGTGGATATCATGAGTTTGTCTGTAGGTGTAACTGCTCAAGACAATGATTTTCCTGTTCAGGATATGGAGATGGATGCCTCACCTGCCAACTCTCATGTTCCTGACCTAGTTGATGCAATGAAAAGTATGCTTGCTTCACTTATTCAGTCTGCCAACACTGTCCTACCTGTCATTTGCTCTTCTTCAGTTGTCAATGATGAGTGCAAGGTGATTGATATTGATGATGGTTCTGGTGCACAGAGGAAATGTTATATTCAAATTACCACTGTTAATGAGAAAGAATTCCTTATGCCTTCTTCTGTTCAGATTACTGAAATTGTGGAGGAGCCACCTCTAGTTGTTGGGGGGGAATAAGAGAAAGAAGGGGCCGGTTTCTATGGCATCTGTAAGGAGGAGTGGAAGAATTGCTGATATTACTGCTGGCTTTAAAGATAAGGCACCCATTGTTCAGATTCCTAATCCATCTATACCTGAGATGATAAAGAAAAAGGGCAAGAATACAGTGAAGAATGCACCTGTCTTTGAAGCTAAGATCATCAACTCAAAGGCAACAGCACCTCCTCATCTTCCAGTCCCCACTCTGCAGGCTCTGGGTACTGGGCCTTGTCATATGCCACCTGGTGTGGTATCTGAAGATGCATTGAACTACGATAGTTCTTATGATAGTGTGTAATTCACTATGCTTGTATGACCTGTGGCAATATGCACAATGGAGTTTTGTGCTGTCACTTGTCATTTATCTTTTGTTGATTTTATTTCTCAGCACTTGCAGCTCATGTCTGCCATCTGTAATAATCTCAACTACTTTATCAGTCAGACTTGGGGAACTGGTTATCTACCTTTATTATCTCTGTCTGGCTGTGTTTTGTGCTGCCCAAGTGATTATGCTCATCCAGGCTCTTTAATATTGCCTGGTCCTCAATTCCTCATCATTGGTATTAATGATTAGAAACTAGAATATTTTGGATTATAATCTGAGGGGTATCAACTCTTAGAGGAGATGGGATGATATAAGATTAAAAGTGGATGAATCCAATTGCAATATTATGCGTTTTCAGGAGACTAAGAGAGAGCATTTTGATCACTCTTATATACATAATTTCTGTCCTCGGAGATTTAATAAATTTGTATTTGAGCCATCTATTGGAAATTCTGGTGGGCTTATTACTATCTGGAATGGTAATATGTTTGATGGTGTGGTCCATAGCCAAAGTAAATTTCAGATCACTATACAGTTAACTTGCAGAATGAGTTCTCAATCTTGGTTTCTTACTAATTTCTATGGGCCAACAATTAGTGAAGACAGAGCTCTTTTCTCTAACTGGTTACTCTCCTTAGATTCTTCCTTATTTGACCTTTGGATAATATTGGGAGATTTTAATTTGGTCAGAAGTCTAGTTAATAGAAACAGAGATGGAGGTGACACCAAAAATATGCTACTTTTTAACAGAATCATAGCACACCTTGATCTGGAGGAAACTCCATTAAAAGGCAGAGCTTTTACTTGGAGCAACATGCAGAATGATCCTCTCCTAGAGAGACTGGATTGGATTTTTTCCAATACTGCCTGGACTACTACATTTCCCAATACCTTAGCTATTCCTCTTGCTAAATTGTCATCTGATCATGTTCCTATAAACATTCAGATTGGAACATCCATCCCAAAGGCTCTAATATTCAGGTTTGAGGACTATTGGATGGAGTTTGATGGGTTTTCTGAATCAGTCACTATTAATTGGAACATTCCAACTCTATACAGCAACCCTGCATCTGAACTTACTGCTAGATTTAAATTATTGAGGCATGAGTTAAAGAAGTGGAGTAAAAACCTATCTCAGCTCAATAATGTTATTGAAACATGCAGTTATGTTCTTTCTCTTTTTGATGGTTTAGAAGAACAGAGATCCCTCTCTATTCAGGAGAAGAACTTTAGAGTTGCCCTTAAAGTTCATCAGCTAAGTCTTTTAGAAGCCAAGAGGATTTATTGGAAGAGAAGAGCTAGACTTAAATGGGCTAAATTGGGAGGGGAAATTTCTAAATTTTTCCATACTGTTGCCACACAAAATTTCAGATGTAACTATATTGCTAATCTGTCTGATGAGGATGGTAGAATTATCTCTGGTCATGAAGGGAAAGCAGCTTTAATATGGCATTCATTTAAGCAAAGAGTGCGTTGCTCTGACAATGTTAATATGCTCTTTGATCTAGATCAGATTGTTAGTCCAGCATATAATGTGGATTTTAGCAGTCTTGAGCAACCTTTTTCTATTGAGGAAATTGACAATATTGTCAAGCATATGCCTGCTGATAAATCTCCGGGGCCTGATGGATTCAATGGTGCCTTTCTAAAAAAATGTTGGGGGACTATTAAGAGTGTTTTTACAGATTATGCAATGATTTTTATTCTGGCTCATTGAATATTGAAAGTATAAACACTTCATACATAACACTCATTTCCAAAGTCAGCAATCCTAAATGTGTCTCTGATTACAGGACAATCTCATTGGTTAGCATTGCTATGAAATTCCTTAGTAAACTACTGGCAAACAGGATTCAGAATATTATCATTCCGATGATACATAAGAACCAGTATGGATTCATCAAGTCCAAGACCATTCATGACTGTTTAGCTTGGTCCTTTGAATACCTGCATCTCTGTCATAAATCCAAAAAGGAAATTATTATTCTCAAGCTGGATTTCGAAAAGGCATTTTATAAGATTGAATATTCTGCTATTATTTCCATGATGAAGAAGCTTGGTTTTGGTGCTAAATTTCTGTCTTGGACCAAAAACATTTTAAATAGTGCTACAACCTCAGTGCTTCTAAACAGTGTTCCTGGGAAATTGATCAGATGTAAACGGGGTGTCAGACAAGGTGACCCCTTATCTCCTCTATTATATGTTCTTGGAGGGGAATTATTGCAATATGTAGTAAATGCAGCCTAGGCTGATGGTCAGATATCACTGCCTCTTGATATATCATATGGTTTAGATTATCCTATCATTCAGTATGCTGATGATACCCTCATTGTTATGCCAGCTGATCCTATACAGCTCACCAATTTGAAATATCTCTTAATGAGATTCTCTCAGTCTACTGGACTGAAGGTCAATTACAGCAAATCTTCCATGGTTCCCATAAATATCTTAGCTGAGAGATGCCAGATCCTTGCTGATATATTTGCTTGTAAAAGAGAATGTCTGCCATTTACTTATTTGGGACTTCCTATGGGAACCACTAAACCAAAAATGGTGCACTTGATTGGCATTATTGAAAGAATTGATAGAAGGTTATCTGGTGTTGCATCTACTCTATCATATGATGGCAAACTAGTATTTCTCAAAGCAGTTATAGATGCTATTCCAAATTATGCTATGTGCTCTATGAAGCTTCCACTTGGATTTTTTGATCATGTGGAAGGATCTGGAAGAGGTTTTCTATGGAGAGGGAAGGATATTGAAAAGAAAGGAAATTGCCTGGTCAAATGGGAGAAGGTCTGTCAGTCCAAAAAGGCTGGTGTTTTAGGTGTAAAGGATCTGAGAGTACATAATTGCTCATTGCTCATGAATAACTTATTTAAATTTATGAATAACAGAGACATCCCATGGGTCCAACTTATTTGGAAAGCACACTACTCACAAGGAAAATTGCCTCATATTTTCTCACCTTGTGGTTCTTTTTGGTGGAGAGATTGCTTATCACTTTGGTCTGATTTTGAGAAACTTGTATCCATAAAACCTGGAAAGGGTGAGACCATCAGTTTATGGAAAGATATATGGATGGAGGAGACTTTCCAAAACAAATTCCCTCACTTGTTCTCTTTCTCCAAAAACCAAAATATCAGTCTTTATCATGCTTCATTCATCATTACTGAGGATTTCTATGACCACTTCCACCTACCACTATCTCTGGTAGCAGCTCAACAGTTTGATAAGATTATCAACATTCTTATTAACTGGTCAAATTCTGCACTGTTCAATGAGTCAGATGAATGGAAGCTTCCCTGGAATCATGGTTACTCTTGCAAAAAGGTTTATCAATCCCTTAGGGCAGCTGAACCTGCTCCTTTTCCATTTCAATGGATATGGAAATCTTGTGTGCTTCCTAAGCAGAAGTTCTTTTTCTGGCTTTCAATCCAAGATAGGCTTAATTCAAGAGATCTATTGAATAGAAAGAACTTTTATGTCGAGTCCACTGACTGTGTGCTATGTGAGGATAATGTTCTGGAAACCATGACCCATCTATTCTTTTCATGCGATTTTAGTCAGTCTTTTTGGTGGAAACTCAACATGGAGTGGAATATTGATCTTTCACTTATTGATATGCTCATTGATGGTGGTAAGAGGGCTAATTCGCTGTGTTTTAAGGAAGTGTTGATTACTGCTTGTTGGAGTATTTGGAACCATCGAAACAAAATTATTTTTGATGGGCAGCAACAAGATCATCCGGAGTGTTTTAGGTTCTTTAAGGAATCATTTGTTATTGTTATGCATAGAGCAAAGCCTCGCCTCAAGGAGAGCATGCAGCAGTGGCTTGATACCTTGTAATTTATCATTGAACTATTTCCCTATATCCTTTGTACATATCCATTTTATAAATGAAAAATGACACAGTAGGGGCCCTTCCCTACTGTTTTTGTGTCAAAAAAAAGGATTTTAATGAACAAAACAATGTTTTCACTATGCTTATACTTGCTCACTTTTACCTTTCTCCTTCCTAGTCTCTTGTTAGCTTTGGTTTAGCTAGTTGTTTGCTTGTTAGAGTGTCTTAGAACTTCTGTAGTTTTGGTTTTTGTTTGCTTTTGCTTCTTCTAAAAAATCTTTTCTGCGAGAAAATCAATTTTCATACCTTGAAAATTGGCCTTCCCAGAAAATTCATATTAAATGTTTCCTCGAAAAAGGGGCAGAGGGACACCTAGAGTGGCCTAGGGGGGCCCACCAGGCCTGCACACCCCCTGGTGGCGCAGCCAGCCCCAGGTGGCGCCTGGCCTGGGTGTGGCCCACCTGTGGCCCTCCAAGATGCCTCCTCCCAGCCATCTTCTTTCTCTCTTCCGAAAAACACCGGGAAAATTTCTCAAGCTCGAGTTCCTGTTGTTCTTGATGCCATGAAAGCGCATCACTTTGTCATTGCTAGCCCTACCCTTGAGATCCTAGTTTATAAAATGTTGTTTACTGATGGGGAAGAGAGAGATCCCTCTCCCCCAAACCACTTTGTTTAGTATTTCCCAGGGACCTTTGTCACACTCCAAGGAGGAGATGGACGACAAGTTGCGCATTCTTGGCTTCCATGGACACTACTAGGGGGATGCACCCTCATACGACCCCTCTGTGCACTACACAGGGGAGTCGTGGAGCTCGTACCAGGACGAAGGGGCCTCCTCGTCATAATACAGAGGTGCACCTTCTTGGTCACCATGGATTTGAGCCCCACTTAGGCCAAAAGCCTAAGCTTGGGGGGAGTTATACCGACATCACACTCATCTATATATCATGTTTCGTCTGTTCTTTGTATATCCATTGTTTCGCTTTTTTTTGGTTTTTGTTCCTGTTTTCCCAAAACACAAAAATACCAAAAATATTTTCGTTGTTTCTCTTGGTTTGTTTCTTTGCTTTTTAGCTTTGGTTTGCCTTAAAGAAAAAAATCCAAATTTTTTTTGCTTTGTTTGCTTGCTTTAAAATAATCGAAAACACCAAAAATATTTGTTGTTCTTCTTTGGTTTTCTGAGTTCTTTGCAGGTCTCAACCGTCCTTAGTGGATTTTGGTTTCATGTTATTATTCAAGCCACACAAGTGAAGGGAAATAATAAAGATTAAGACAACTTGAGGTGTGGTAAGAGGCTGGTAACGAACTCTATTTGTTTTCATTTTTGTACATATACTCATCATTGTGAGAATGCTTAGTCTATTCATGTAAGGTGTATGTTATTTATTGATGCTTAGTAGTTCTTGCTTTCTTGTGATTAGCTCTAGCTTGCTAATAGTTTGTAGCATGTCATATGAATGTTTGCTTGCATTGTTCTATTCATAACTTGGTATGATATTGTGGTATCTTCCTCTGAATGTTTCATATGAATCGACTTGGCACATGCTCACACATGCATATGACTAAACAATAGTCAGTAAGCCTCGATGATTTATTTTGCCTCAGAGTTCTTGTATCACTTTCATGCCATAATTAGTCATGTTTTGTTTCAAGCATGATTATGACAGTCATTGCTCTCTCGTTCGAATCTCCCTCTCTATTGCTAGTCTTCACTTGCACTAAGTATGAGATCTACTTGTGCATCCAACTCCCCAAAACCAATATTGCCAACAGTGTCCACCATACCTACCTATTAGCATCATTTGCTATTCAGTGCACATTCATTATGCCTTGTTTTCTTCCAAATAAAATGTTTGCTTGTTTTGAGAAAGTTAGTTAGTAAAGCTCTCACGAACTTGATGGCACACTTTATTCCTTGCACTTAATAAACCTGAACCTTTGTGACTATCCATGAAAGTTATATGCTTGCAAATTACAGGCTGGGAGTTAGCAGAACCGTGTTGTCATGGGGAAGGATTTCAACACTTATGGATAAATATCCAGTTGATATCATGCTCTTTTGTTTGCGGATGTCGTTGGTGTGAAATAAAAGGAGATCTTGTGAGTTCATGGAGTTATATATATGTGTTAGAAAAACCCCTGGGCTGCTAGCCTAAGCCATTCCTAATCATGGTGGAAACTTGCAGCAAACCATAATGAGCAATCTATGAAGCATCCTCAATAAAAACCTATGCAAATAGAAAATAAAAAGATCGCTGAGATTCTCATTGCATGCTTGCCTTGTCATTTTGATTATGGGATAGCTCCTGTATCATGTGCAAGGGGTACCACGTTGGCGGTTCTCTATGATATGCATGTATTTACAATGACAATAACTTAAAGGTAACTAAAGTTGAGTAGCATTAGGAGCGGCCCTCGTACTCAAGGGACATAAAATTTCCAGTTTATGGTCTGTCAAGCATATAACTCATATTGGACCTCACTTTCACCTTAACCAAATAAAGATGCCTATGATAGGGGCAATGAGAGATCAAAGATAATTAGTGCCTTACTTTTAGCATTTGGAAGCCTTTCAAACCTTTCAAAACCTTTTCACTTCCTTGTTGAGTCACCACTTATTCTATGAGCACCTTCTTAAGAGCATAATTGTCATTATTGTGTTTGTCTCAAAACTTGGTTAATTATGTCATGACATTGATGCTTGTATCTCTGATATCTTTACTTCTAGTATTCACTTGAACTTTAGAGGTGCCTTGGCATTTATATTGTGCTCTACAAACAAAGGCAAGTGAGATACCACTATATCATACCTTCTTATGAGCATTAAAATGTTGCTTATGTTTATGTTTCATACTAATTATTATTGAGTTGGTCTCTCTTCATAGCTTGAAATGACTATTGAGAAGAGATAGTTTCATACTTCTTACTATGAATGGTTTAAGTATCTACTCCTGTGGTGAGAATATATACATCATATGAAGCAAATGTGTTCGTGAAAGTTCTTTTATCGCACTCAGTTTTCAACTTAATTGCTTGAGGACAAGCAATAAGCTAAGCTTGGGGGGAGTTAATACGTCCAAAACATATCTACTTTCCCGAACACTTTTGCTATTGTTTATCTAAACTTGTGTGATTTGGATACAACTAACACGGACTGACGTTGTGTTCAGCAGAATTACCTTGTGTTGGGAATATGCCCTAGAGGCAATCATGTATGATGATATTTCCCATTGTATTCATAAAGTTATTAAGTAGTCCTTGTATAAACATCTGATGTGTATCATTGAATATGTGATTCAGTTGTGGAACTATGCATTCATGTTGTTTGTACTAAATATCCTTGGTCATTGAGGTTGTGCTGGACACACAACTTAGACCAATGTGAAAGTTGGCTTGATGACTCGGTTCCACTTGTCATGGGCATGGAGATGCTATTCCAACTTACACAGACTAGGCTAAAGAGTTTAGCGAGTCAGATTGACCCATATTGAGGTACAACGAACTAAGTTGTCATTTGTATATCTCAATCAATGTAATCCTTAGACCTGAGGTTGTTGCATAGTCCGAGTTGAGGATCACCGACTTAGGTTACATCAACGCTGATCCGTGGCAGCGTTATAAAGCGAGTAGTTCGGTCGAGAATCAAGCTGCGTGATGTGAATAACCAAGATGGGATTTTGCCCCTCCACTCGGAGAGATATTCTCTGGGCCCTCTCATGAGATATGATTCGGAAAGCATGGCCATGCACGACTCGGTTAAGTGTTAACCGAGGCGATCGACTAAGAGTTAGTCGGGTGAATCACTTATCTCGGATCGAGAAGAGAGTCGGACTATTTAAGGGATGACATATATTCGCCTATAGTCTGACAAGGTATATCGTGAGGCAAAAGGGACTCAGACGTAAGTCGCATTGGAAAGGCAAGTCGTCATGACTCTTTGGTACTTGGGAGTCGGCATGTTCTGCTAGGAGCCGCTGCCGACTGATCGATTGTGAGTCGGACTCTAATCGTGTCCAAGTAACCATGAGCCTGCGGGGTCACACACTTAAGAGCGGGAGCAAGTTCGGATTGGATCCGAATCTGTAATCTGGTTGGGTTGGACCTAAACCAGATTGGGACTGAGTTAGTGAGTTGGACTCACGGTGACTAGTTTTATATGGGCTTTAGTGAATGGGTCATGAGCAGAGCCCACGTTCACTCCTATATATAGTGGAGCACGGTAACCCGAAAAGGTTAATCATTGTTCGGTTAGGTCATTCCATGTGTTGAAACCCTAGCTCCTGACAGTCCGTAACTTGAACCTAGCGATTCGCATGGCGCTCCTCCTGTATGCGTGTGGATACCAGGAGAGGTGCTTGTCGGCACCGGAGACGATCGGATCGTGAGGACTGCACTGCATCAACTGACGCGCTTCATCAGTAATCCGCAACCGCGCGTCTAGTGGTAAACCTCGTGGCCTTCTACCTCAGCTAGATCTTGGGATCACCACGTTAGAGGAAAGTTTTTATTTTATCTCCGCGTGTCCCAACAGTGGTATCAGAGCGATAGCTTCTGGTTTTAGGCTCGAGATCTCGCATATATGATATGCGGTAGGCTATAGATGAGATATATGTGCTGTTTTGGTGGTCGGTCTATGAGATAGATCGGTTTTGTACGAGGTTGATTGGATCAACTGTACTCGGGGAATGGTAGATCTGATTTCCGTGATCATACTGCTGAGGTCGTGGAACGACATACCCCTACCGGTCGGCTTCCGCCATCGGGGTAGACTGTGACACGTAAATCAATAAGCGGTGATCAAAGATCAAAAAGTTTGATCGAATCGGAACGATGATTGGAATCCATGTTCGGATCGTAGATAAGATCTACGATGATTGGAATCCATGTTCGGACCGCCGGCTTCGCCCTGTCGTCGCGCCTTAGATGTCGTTGCGAGTTTCACAACGCCGGTAGATATTGTATCCATGCATAACTTGTTTTTGCAGGAAGTTGTGAATGGTATGGTTCATGTGCATGTGATGTATGTGTGTAAACCATACGTGATCTGCGAATCACGGTTTTTGTCAGCCGGCTGGAGCCTAGGTGCTGTCATTTTATTGTATAACGACCTGCGTGTCGGATTCTCTATGTAATTTACTTTACTAAGCTAGTGTAGCTGTTTGAGAACCCGGAAGGCATGCAAGACGTTGTACATGTCGGCGACATGGAGTAAGACGGCAAGTGACAAGAGTTGGCACGAGTCGGATTACAGGCTTTGTGGAGATGGAGATCGCCATGAAGAGAGCCATACCATTTCACATTATAATTGCTTTATTTTGTGTTATTGTTATGTCTCAGTTTACCTCTATTAGATAGTCGGTAAAATTTAATCCCTCAAAGAAGGTCTAGTCGGTTTTCCGCTTGGTGTTTGCACCATCACAAGTCGGACATTTTTGGTAGTGGGCTCATAAAATTGAGGTGCTGCCAATTCTTTCCGACTAGGTGGGTTCGAGTCGGACTCTTCTGCAGAAACACTTGGTAAGCTAGGCGGGTCTATCACAACGGTTGTGGGACTCGGGAAAGGTCGGATGGGAGCCGGGCATGTGATGCCACCCATCCAACAGAGTCGCATGAGATGCGATTGACAAGGAGTTGTCTACCTAGATCACTTGGCGGCTAGCGGTGATGCTAAAGCTCACTATCCGACTTGCTTATTTAGGATCTGAATCACTAAGTAACCATCGGAGGGTGTTGGTTCTAGTGGGAGCATAAAATATTAAAGTGTTTAATATGCTTGCTCTTTTATGAATACATGTCTTAAGTGTTTTGCATATTTTACATTTGTAGATCATGGCACCAAGTAGCAGTCACTCTCAGATATCCGGTTTTGCATTGAGAACCATTCTTGAGAAAGATAAACTGAACGACACTAATTTTACCAACCGGTATCGAAATCTGAGAATTGTTCTCAAACAAAAAAAGAAGGACCATGTCCTAGACAACCCACTTCGGATGAGCGAATGAGAATGCGATCATGACCACCAATGCCTACCGTCGGGCTAAGGATGAGTCCACGGATATTAGCTGTCTTATGCTTGCTCACATGGAACCGGACTTGCAAAAGCAGTTCGAGCATGTTGAGGCCTACGATATGATCGAAAGCCTCAAAAGTATGTTCGAGCTCAAAGCGACCGAGAGGTATCAAGTCTCTCGCTTTCTTTGAGTTGCAAGCTTAAGGATGGTGATCCACCGAGTCCGCATGTGATCAAAATGGTTGGTTACGTGCAGTCTCGGAAAGGCTTGGCTACCCCATAAGCGAAGAGTTCGCTACGGATATAATTCTGAACTCTCTTCCTAGTGCATATGGGCAGTTCATTTCGAACTACCACATGCATGGTATGGATAAGAAGCTCACTGAATTGCATGGGATGCTCAAGCAGGCAGAGGCGGATCTCAAGAAGGGCACCAGTCAAGTGTTGATGGTGCAGAATAAGGCTAAGTTCAAGAAGAGTTCTTGGACTAAGAAGAAGGCCAAGTCAGGAGGAAAGCAGGCTCAGGACCCGGTCCCAAGCGCTTCCTCAGGGACTAAGCCATCTCCTTCAGTCGGATCCACTTGCTTCTATTACAAGGCAGATGGCCCTTTGGAAGAGGAACTGCAGCAAGTACTTGGCGACAAATCCAAGAGTGGAGGTATGACTTCCGACTCAGGTACACTTGTTTGCAATGTTATAGACATATATCTTCTGATGCACCTAATAGTTCTTGGGTATATGATCGGATTAGTTATTCACATCGCAACTCGTTGCGAGGACCGGTAAGAACTAGGGCGTAGCAAGAGGTGAGGTTGATATTGAGTCGGCAACAAAGCAAGAGTTGCTGCGTTGGAAGTCGACGCGATGCAACTTCATTTACCTTCGATTCATTATGGAACTAAATAATTGTTATTATGTTCCATTGCTCGATCGAAACATTATTTACGCTTCATGTTTGATGAGGCAAGGCTATGAGTCGAATATCAAGAATAATGGTTGTTCTTTGTATTTGAATGATATGTTTCACGGCTTTGCACCGTCCGGACGGGTTATTTATTTTGAATCTTGATGGTGAGTCGGTTTATAACATAAATGTTAAAAGGTTGAAACTAAATGATCTGAATATGACTTACTTTTGCAATCGGCTTGGTCATATAAGTTGGAAAGCGTGAAGAAGCTCCATGATGATGGACTCCTAACTTCATTCGACTTGGAGTCGTTCGAGACATGCGAATCTTGCCTACTCGGGCAAAATGACCAAGACACCTTTTGCAAAGAGTTGCGAAGGGCGTCCGACTTGTTGGGACTAGTACATAGTGATGTATGTGGACGAATGAGCACGACAGCCAAGGGTGGTTATGAGTACTTCATTACCTTCACTGATGATTTGAGTAGGTATGGATATATCTACTTAATGAAACATAAGTCGGAAGCCTTTGAAAAGTTCAAAGAATTCCAGAATGAAGCACAGAATCAACTCGGCAAGAAAATAAAGTTTCTTCGGTCGGACCGAGGAGGCGAGTACATGAGCCATGAGTTTGATGACCATCTGAAAAGTTGTGGAATAGTTCCTCAACTTACTCCTCCAGGAACTCCACAAAGGAATGGTGTTTCGGAAAGGCGGAATCGGACCTTGTTGGACATGGTACGATCAATGATGAGTCGGACAGATCTGCCTTTATCATTTTGGGGTTATTGTCTAGGAAACAACGGCGTTCACACTAAACAAAGTACCATCAAAATCGGTAGAAGACACCGCATGAGATGTGGACAGGCAAAAGCCGAGTTTGTCTTTTCTTAAGATTTGGGGTTGTGAAGCTTTTGTCAGCGACTTGATCGGACAAGCTTACGGCCAAGTCGGATAAATGTATTTTCGTGGGGTATCCGAGGGAAACCTTGGGTTACTACTTCTACAACCGAGAAGAGGGCAAAGTGTTTGTCGCTCGGAACGGTGTCTTCCTTGAGAAAGAGTTTCTCAGTCGGGGAGTAAGTGGGAGCACGGTGCAACTCGAAGAAATTCGAGAGGAACCGGCTAGTAGCGAGTCGGCAAAAACCTTGGAGGTTGAGCCGGTCGTGGTAGCTGAGCCGGCAGCAGCACCTGTACTACGAAGATCGGCAAGATTACGAAGTGTTCGTGATGTGTTACTGTTAGACAGTGATGAGCCGGCAAATTATTCGGAAGCGATGGTGGGATCTGATTCCGAGTCATGGCTTGGAGCCATGAGATCCGAGATAAAGTCCATGGATGAAAATCAAGTTTGGAACTTGGTTGATCTGCCAGACGGTGCAAGACCCGTCGAGTGCAAATGGGTCTTTAAGAAGAAAACTGATATGGATGGAAATGTTTCAATCTATAAAGCACGCCTTGTCGCGAAGGGGTTCCGACAAGTTCAAGGAGTTGATTACGACGAGACTTTCTCGCCCGTAGCGATGCTTAAATCAGTTCGGATCATTTTAGCTATAGCGGCCTATTTCGACTATGAGATATGGCAAATGGATGTCAAAACGGCTTTCCTTAACAAAAATTTAACCGAGGACGTGTATATGATACATCCCGAGGGTTTTGTCGATCCGGCTAATGCTGACAAGGTATGCAAACTTCAGAAATCCATTTATGGGTTGAAGCAAGCATCTCGGAGTTGGAATATTCGTTTTGATGAGGTAGTCAAATCGTTTGGCTTCATCAAGAGTGATCATGATTCTTGTTTGTACAAGAAGTTTAGTGGGAACAAAGTAAATTTTCTAATCTTATATGTGGATGACATATTACTGATTGGAAATGATGTCCAGATGTTGCAAGAAACCAAGGAAGCATTGGAAAGGAGTTTCTCAATGAAAGACTTGGGTGAGGCAACATACATCCTCGGAATCCGGATCTATAGAGATAGATCAAGGAGGCTCATTGGATTGAGTCAGAGTACTTATTTGGACAAAGTGTTGGAAAAGTTCAACATGGAATCGTCTAAGAAGGGGTTCTTACCGATGTCCCATGGTGTAAAACTTAGCAAGACTCAGTGTCCTTCGACAACTGATGAGAAGTTGGATGAGTGCGATTCCATATGCTTGCAGTTGGATCCATCATGTACGCCATGATTTGTACTAGGTCGGATGTTTCCTATGCCCTAAGTGTTGTGAGCGATACCAGGCTAATCACGAGAGATCCATCGACAAGCTAAAAATATCCTAAAGTACTTGAGAAGGACTAAGGATATGTTCTTGGTTTATGGTGGTGAAGATGAACTCGTGTAAAGGGTTACACGGATGCGAGTTATCTCACCGACTACGATGATTCTCGCCGCAATCCGGATACGTGTTTATTATAAGCGGAGGTCTTGTGAGCTGGAAAAGTTCCAAGCAAGAGGCGTATGCTGCGTCAACAGAGGGTTGAGTATATTGCCTCGGAGGCAACAAAGGAAGCTGTTTGGATGAGGAATTTCCTCATGGATCTTGGTGTGGTTGGGCTCGTCCAATCCGTTGGGCGTGTATTGTGACAACAATGGTGCTATTGCACAAGCCAAGGAACCTAGACAACACCGGAAGAACAAGCACATACTCATGCGGTACCACCTAATTCGCCATTCGTGGATCGTGGTGATATCAAGTTATGCAAGGTACACACGGATGCAAATATTGCGGATCCGTTGACAAAGCCGTTACCCCAGCGAAGCATGAGGCGCACTTGAAACCATGGGCATTAGATGCTTAGACATGTGATGTCGGAAGATTGACTCTAGTGCAAGTGGGAGGCTGTTGGGAATATGCCTAGAGGCAATCATGTATGATGATATTTCCCATTGTATTCATAAAGTTATTAAGTAGTCCTTGTATAAACATCGATGTGTATCATTGAATATGTGATTCAGTTGTGGAACTATGCATTCATGTTGTTTGTACTAAATATCCTTGGTCATTGAGGTTGTCTTTGGACACACAACTTAGACCAATGTGAAAGTTGGCTTGATGACTCGGTTCCACTTGTCATGGGCATGGAGATGCTATTCCAACTTACAGACTAGGCTAAAGAGTTTAGCGAGTCGGATTGACCCATATTGAGGTACAACGAACTAAGTTGTCATTTGTATATCTCAATCAATGTAATCCTTAGACTGAGGTTGTTGCATAGTCCGAGTTGAGGATCACCGACTTAGGTTACATCAAACGCTGATCCGTGAATGGGCGGTTATAAAGGCGAGTTGGTCGTGAGAATCAAGCTGCGTGATGTGAATAACCAAGATGGGATTTTGCCCTCCACTCGGGAGATATTCTGGGCCCTCTCGTGAGATATGATTGAAAGCATGGCCATGCACTCGGTTAAGTGTTAACGAGGCGATCGACTAAGTTAGTCGGGTGAATCACTTATCTCGGATCGAGAAGAGAGTCGGACTATTTAAGGGATGACATATATTCGCCTATAGTCGACAAGGTATATCGTGAGGCAAAAGGGACTCGGGGCGTAAGTCGCATTGGAAAGGCAAGTCGTCATGACTCTTTGGTACTTGGGAGTCGGCATGTTACGCTAGGAGCCGCGGTGATCGATTGTGAGTCGGACTCTAATCGTGTCCAAGTAACCATGAGCCTGGGGTCACACACTTAAGGCGGGAGCAAGTTCGGATTGGATCCGAATCATGTCTGGTTGGGTTGGACCTAAACCAGATTGGGATCGAGTTAGTGAGTTGGACTCACGGTGACTAGTTTTATATGGGCTTTAGTGAATGGGTCGAGCGAAAGAGCCCACGTTCACTCCTATATATAGTGGAGCAGTAACCCGTAAAAGGTTAATCGTTGTTCGGTTAGGTCATTCCATGTGTTGGAAACCCTAGCTCCTGGCAGTCCGTAACGAACCTAGCGATTCGCCATGGCGCTCCTCCTATGCGTGTGGATACCAGCAGAGGTGTTGTGCGATCGGCACCGGGACGATCGGATCGTGAGGATCGACTGCATCAATCACGCGCTTCATCAGTAATCCGCAACCGCGCGTCTAGTGGTAAACCTCGTGGCCTTCTACCTCAGCTAGATCTTGGGATCACCACGTTAGAGGAAAGTTTTTATTTTATCTCCGCGTGGCCCAACACCTTGGTGTCTAGTTTTTGTGCAGAAAATCAACTATCGTAAAAAATCCCGAAAAATATGCCAAAAATCCTATTTCACCAGAAGATCCACGGAGCCAGAATACGAGACAGAGTGGAGCCCTGGTGGCCCACACCCCCTGCCGCGCGGGTGGGCCCAGCCTGCGCCTGGTAGGGGTGTGGCTGCCCCATGCACCCCCTCGGGCTCCCTCTTCGCCTATCAGATGCCTTCTGACCTAAAAACTCAGGGGGTTCAACGTTTTTCCAGAAAGAGTTCCGTTGCGCCTCCACCACCAGAAACCGCGATTCGGAATCAGAAACTCTGTTCTAGCACCCTGACGGGACGAGGAATTTGGGGAGGATCATTGTAAATTGTCATCACCAACGCCTCTCCATCAACCATCATTTTTTCCCTCATCCATGAGTGAGTAATCCCCCATTGTAGGCTATGGGGATGGTAGGGATTGGATGAGTTCTATCATGTAATCGAATAAGATTGTTAGGGCATGGTGCCTAGTATCTCTATTAAGTCTATTTGACTTTGTTGCAACTTGTTGTGCTTAATGCTTGTCACTAGGGCCCGAGTGTCATGATCTCAGATCTGAACTTATTGTTGAATCATTATGATAGTACTGTTTGTGATCTTATCTGCAAGTTGTGTACACATATCATTGTCCGGATCCAAAGGCCCCGAAGTGACAGAAATTGGGACAACCGAAGGGGATGGCTGTGATGTGAGGATCACATGTGTTCATGGAGTGTTAATGCTTTGCTTCGGTTCTCTATTAACTTAATTGCCAATAGTTCCCTTAAGGCACCGCTGCCACGGGCTGGCAGGACAAAAGATGTTGTGCAAGTTCTCATTGCGAGCACTCATGACTATATATGGAGAACATGCCTATGATTGTTTAGTACTTGGAAGCTTATTCTTATTTATCTGCAATTGCCCTAGATCTTGAAGTTACATGTTTAGACTCGTCCATGCAACGCCCGTCCATCCATCCCTATGCCTACCGCACTCATATCCTACTATTTGCTGCTACTGTTACTATTGCTCCTGTTTTACTTCTGCTATTGCTTTGTTGTTGCCACTACAAACTGTTGCTATTGATAAACTTATGTGAGCAAGAACTATTTCCAGGTGCAGCTGAATTGACAACTCAGTTGTTAAGGCTTGCAAGTATTCTTTGGCTCCCCTTGTGTCGAATCAATAAATTGGGTAATACTACCCGCGAAGACTGTTGTGATCCCCTATACGTGTGGTTCATCAAGACCCGTGTCAAATTTAAAAAATACTTACATGGTCACCCGAAGACTTCAAGGGTTTATCTTGCGTCTTCCGAGCAACAACAGCACGAGTCCTTGGCCTCAAGGAGCTCGAAACTTTGACATCGGAGTCAGAGTCGGCCACCATCTTTGGGGAAGCAGCAGCAACCTTCGACTCCCCATGCATCTCATCAAGTTCCTCCTTGAAGAATTCATCTAAGGAGTTCCTCCTAGAAGCACACGAAATATTTTAGGCTTACCAAGAAAACAGTAAGCTAATACTTAGCACACTACAAATGCAAAAGTGACAGAAAACTTACGACGGAATATCGGATAGGTCAAAGACCGGTATTTCTTTCTTCTTCTTGGCCAGTGGCTGAGGAGCCACGGCCTGGAGGAGAACGACAGGAATGGGGGAGGTTGCACCTCCATCCCCAATGTGACACACGAGGAAGGCAGGTCCCCTCGGTGTTGACGGCATTGCCCCATCCGAACTTTCGCTTCGGGCCCTCTTTCGAGATAGCCCTTCGCTAGGCTCGGGGGCTTCTGTCCTTGGCGAATGCGCAGGGGGGAGCGTGGATTCGGAATCCACGTCCCTACCATCTGGCGCAGCTTCGAACTTCTCAGGAAGAGGAGGCATCATGCCCGCCACCTTAAATTCCTGCGAATCAAGAAAGATGCAAACATCAGTCGAAGAATATCAGATAAAGGCACTCGAAAATGCATTACATGCAACTATAATATTCACCTGAGGGACTTCCTTCCTGGCAGTGAAGGGGGCAGTGAAGGGGGAAGTCAAAGACTTCCCCCGGCAGCTCCTCGTCGGCCTTATGCTTCAGCAGGGGTCGAAGCACTCGGTCTAGGACATCTCCTCTGCCAACACTCTCGTCGGATTGTTGGCGCCGGAATATAAGAACATCGGATGCGTCCTCGCTTGGAGAGGCTGCACCCAACGCTTAAGGAAAGTGCGGATGATGTCGACGCCACTGACTTCCTTGCCTCGCACCAGCTGGAGCGCTTCCACCCGCTGGTACATCTTATCCACCTCCGCGGCTTCACCCTCCATGATGTCATTTGACCATGAGCGCTTTCGGGTGACCATCTTGCTGGCTTCAAAGGAGGCCAGCCCATAATGTTGGCCATCAAGCTTGAAGTTGCAGATGTAAAACTATTTGTTCCGCCATTGCTAGACGGACTCGCAGAGATAGAAGGAGAAAAATCGGATGGTGGGGCGGATACAAATCCCGCACCCACCCAGTGTATAGACACCACCGGTACTAGACTGCCTCTTTAGAGAATAGAGTTTTCTAAAGAGGCCGAGATGTGGCTCGATATCGAGCCAGCACTCACAAAGCGTGATAAAACACACGATGTGAAGAAGAGAATTGGGCGACAACTGGTGGAGTTGTAGCCCATAAAGAAAGAGAAGCCCATGAAGAAATTTTTGGGCAGGAAGAGAAAGACCACGAATGACAAAGGCATAAAACATAACCCGAAAACCTTCTGGTGGGTCTGTAATTACCTCCTCACGAGGAAGGAGGGTGTCGTTCTTGTCATGGGAGATGAGACCAGCCTCGTGCAGGCGGCACATGTCAGCATCCCTCATTGTGGATCGCTGCCACCCTCCATAGGTGACCTGGCTGCTGCCAAAGGTCTTCTTGGGAGTGCCGACGGTGCTCGTCCCTGCAACGGCGGAGGAGGCCTTCTTTGGCTTGACCATCTTGGCGGCATAGTGTGTAGCGTGATGAGCACAGAGGAAGGATGAGGGAAAGACGCGAAGAACGTCCAGTGTGCGATAGGAGCAAGCTCTGGAAATGGTGAAGGAAGCAAGAAGAAAGCAAATGGTAGGGGAAAAAGATTACTTTGATTCCCCCATGGTATAAAAGGACGAAGAAGACAACGTGAAGCCGTTGATTCACAAGCCCTAACGCGTGCTCCTCAATGCACCGTACACGTGTCACGAGCCGCCTGAACCGTCGCAAGCACTCCGCCCACTATGCACGGGAATCAAGGAGACGCCGTAATTATCACAAAAATTATGCGTGAATAGTCAAATCCAGGTCAGAAAGTGGTACCCATGGTCATCCCGTCATGTCTCTATTGCTTCCGCAGACGGTTGAGCTCACCAGACATTAGAAATGATATCATCAAAGCAAAAGCTAGCAACGAATAGAAACTTTCGACTAAACAAAAGTACTTACTCGAGTCTATGACTCAACCAACTAATCGGGGGCTACTCCTATCAGGAGCGCTGGTCGCGCACCTGAGAAATTAACATGGTGGAAATACTTCTTAGGAAAAATCTTCGAGTCCTTCGTCGAGTCTACGACTCCACTACGGACTCGGGGGCTACTCCCATAGGGAGCGCTGGTCGTGCGTTCGAAAAAGCACTGGCGTTGATGACATCCGCAGATTTATAGTCTCTTCTCGAGTCTATGACTCGAACAGACACTCAGGGGCTACTCCCATAGGGAGCGCTGGTCGCGCATCCTATGAACTATTAGGATGAGATCCTTCAGATCACATGTGACAATATTTGGCAACTTTTCCCGAGCTAACGTTGAGAGAGATGTCGTCTCCTTGGTCACCCGAAACACCTCCGCGGTGATAAAATTTCGGATATTGTATCTGCGACGCAAAGATAAGACCTACAAATATCATCTGAGGGCCTAGTATCACACCTGACTGCGCTCTGCCAGCAACATACCGTGTCAGCACGCATGATGAAAAATACTGATGAACGCGTTGGGTACTCAACTTACACACTGGAATTCGACTCCTGTAAGACCTCCATGTCCTAAGTCGAATTACGCCAGCATTGTTCCGGATTCGAGTCCGGGGACTCGAGTCTGAAGTAGATCGTGTTGTTCTGTCCAAAGAAAGTTAACTGACCCTGATCCGTCGGGCAAGTCAGGTACACGTATCAACAATCCCTATGAAGTAACATATTCACCTGAAAACAGGTTCGTATGAGAAGCACCCGAAAGAATATAGAGTCTCTAGTCGAATCTACGATTTGACTGAACACTCGGGGGCTACTGACATGGATATGCCCTACGGGTACCTTACATTGGTATACCCGGTCCAGCCCAGTGAAGGAGCACACGAAGACTTTCTGCTAACGTGAAGCCCAGGGATACTCCGGATGGACCAATTAAGCCTAGTAGAAGTTCGACTCCTTGGAGAACACGGCCAAGTTGTAGATACAAAATTCAATGGTGAAACCCTAACTTGTAACTGACTCGACCTACCCGAGACCTGGCCTCCCCATATGAAGTCCATGAGGGTATGACGAGGAGGATATCTCCAACTCATACACACACCTCATGCCATATTGCATCTGCGCACCCCCTGTAACCTTTGGCTATGCCGTCAATCAAGAACAGACAAGCAGGAGTAGGGTTTTCCCTTAGGGGGCCTGAACCTGGGAAAATCTCATGTCCCCTTGCTGCATGTCTATTAACCGCCTTGCGATCTCCAGCATCCCCATCTTCTCCAAACCCAAGTCCATAACAATGGGAATTGATGAGTCGAACCCTCGTTAGGGAGAGTCACTCCCCATCCCGGCAAGCATGGGGAAAGGTGGAAACATGCCTTTCAAGTTTTCCCTTTCCTTCCCAAACTAGGTTTTGACTTTTAAAACTAGGATTTGACTTTTCAAACTAGGATTTGACTCCAACTTCCTAGTGCTTGGCCGAGTTTCCCTTGGGCTTGGTGCATCTAGCCCCTAGGGCATTGCCGCATCCCAAGTGACCCCTCCCTGGGTGGTTCCTCTGGAACATTCTAGAAGTATCCGGTCAAAACACCGAAACTTTTCCGAACCCCGGAAAACCACTTTACTTATATGAATCTTATTCTTAGGACCATTCCGGATCTCCTCGTGATGTCCTGGATCCAATCCAAGACTCCGAACAACATTTGGTCTCCAACTCATATTCCATATCTACTTAAACAACATCGATCCCTTAAGCGTGTCTCCCTACGGTTCGCGAACTATGCAGACATGATCGAGACACCTCTCCGGTCAATAACCAATAGAGGGATCTGTAAATCCATATGGCTCCCACATATTTCAATAATGAATTCGTGATTGAATGAACCATTTACATACGATACCAATTCCCTTTGTCGCACGATACTTTACTTGTCGGAGGTTCGATCGTCGGTACCTTTATAACTAGTTCAACCTCGTTGCTGATAAGTACTCTTTACTCGTTCTGTGATATGACATCCCCTGTAACCTAGTAACATGCTTGCAATACAATTGTATGACATTCCACCAAGTGGGCCTAGAGTATATCTATCTGTCATATGGATGGACAAATCCCACTCTTGATCCTTGTGCTTCAACACATACTTTCAGAATACCCAATGTCACCTTCATAACCACCTAGTTACATAAGTGGTGTTTGATGTTATCAAAGTACTCATTCAGTGATGGTGATTAACATGATCTCATGGTCGAAGGATTATGTTACTATGTGTCTGAAAGCTAGTAGCAAAACAAACTTAATGGCTTTAATCTTATGCTACGCTTAATATGGGTGTGTGTCCATCACATCATTCTCCTAATGATATGATCTTGTTATTAATAACATCTGAAATGGATCGTATGGGCACCTAGAGGGGGGTGAATAGGTGCTAACCAATTTTTAATACTCTTTCAATTTTAGGCTTGACACAAAGTAATTTCTCTAGATATGCAACTACGAGAATTTCCCTATATTCAACCCTAACTACCAAGCACGTAAAGAGAGGATTGAAGGAACCGTAGTGGAGCACGCGGAGACACGGGGATTTGTTTTACCGTAGTTCCTTCCTTGTTAAAGGAAGTACATTTGCGTTGGAGGGGTGGGCGGTTCTAAGACCACCACGCCACAATAGGCCTCACCCTATTCTCCGATGGATCTCGCCACGAGAGGCCTGATCCACCTTCTCCACTATTGGATCCCTTCGATGCGGGAACCGGTGCCTTTTACAACACTATCGGGGCACACACCCACAACCGAATTGGGGGCTCCCGAGATTACAACAAGATGCCACAAGAACAAGGTTTATCAATATAAACAAAAACAAGGATCTAGGTATTTGCAAGAAATACTAGATCGGTGGTTCTCCAAATGAATGGAGAGAAGATGAAGCACTTGATTGTAGTTGATGAAGATCGAGTCCTCCTCCTTTGGTTCTCAATGGACGGAGCCTTTGAGTGTATCTTGGTGGAGTTCTCTTGGATGAATATTGCAGATCAGGTCTGTTCTTTTTCGAGTGAATCAAGAGTTCTGGACAGAGGGGGAAGACAGGCTTAAATACCCCCTGCCCAGAACAAGCCGTTGGAGAAATTTGGGGGCAGATTATCCACCCCCCTTTGGGGCGGACTATCCGCCCTAGGGAGAAAATCCGCCCCCCCAGGACGGAAACTCCGGGGAAAACACCGCCCCCTATACAGAGAGCGATGCAGCCTTGGCTTGAAGAAATTTCCAGAGGGGGTGGATTATCCGCCCCTGCCAGGGGCGGACTATCCGCCCTTGGGAGAAAGTCCGCCCAAGGACCGGAGAGTCCGAGGGAAACTCCGCCCCCCATACAGAGAGCGACGCACTCTTGAAAGAGGGTTGGGGCGGATTATCTGCCCCTGGGAGGGGCGGATTATCCGCCCCCAGAAAGCAGTTTCCTTCCCTTCTCAATGTACAGATCTGCAGCACTTCAACACATGTTAAATAATCCTTGATATTGTTATCTAACACACAAAACACTAGGGATTATGAAATGTTCTTTCAATCTCCCCCTTTTTGGTGTTAGATGACAATACTAGGATTTCCAAACGACTACCAACGACACCCTTAAAAATGAAAAGACGCTCCCCCTAGATGTGTGCATATTTAAAATTTGCATTTGAATACAAATACACACACTAGAGAGAACGTAACTTTCATAGCAAAGATAATTGAAACAAGGTGGGTTGGGAAACACGGTCATACCACCGGGATGTGATTATAGCCAAAGAAAATAATTAGCTTGATAGCCTCCAAGCACATACCAACAATATTTATGCATCCATTAGATAATCCCATGAATTGTAACACCCTCAGAATCGACCCTATGCAAGTTTTAGCGAAACCCGCCAAACCCGCATAGAAATGATTCAAAGGTGCCCACCAGGCACTTTCGTGCGGGTGGAAAACGAAGTAATAACATTACACAAAAGTCCTCGATGGGACCCACAGAACAGATATATATACAACACGACTCCAAGAGTCAAGAATACAGATATACAATGCAAAGATCCAAATCACCTTGAAAATGTTAGAGCGTCCGACTACGGACAAGATGCAAATGGGGCTAAGAGCCCTGAAGAATAACCAATGGCGTCCATAACCCTGCCCAGGCCAAGCCGGAAGGGTCACCCTGCTAACGACGTCGATCTCAAAACCTGCTTAAACAAAAGGGGTGCCGACAAAAGGGCAAAGGAAAAAGGAACGCGTCGATCTTGAGGCCATGACAGCGAGGCTAGAATTCGGCCGCCCTCGCCTACATAGGTATGGTGGGCTGAAGCGGCAGCGCAGCATGCATTAAACAACCTATAGAGACTCGGTAAAATAGGCGGCTATCAGAGAGGGGTGAGAAATACCTATCCGGAAACAACCTGATACTAACACCAAACAATCCCATCCTGGTATTCCCCCTCGAGACCAAACGAGGAAGTCAACCGAGGAACTCACACAGTTGGCAGTTTTACTTATTCGGTTATCGTTGCAGCAATTACTAGTCAAATATAGATAGTCATCCTGATTAAATAAGCAGTGGGCACTTTTAGTTAACCATTCCGTTGTAGTTGCAACACTTACTAGTCAGATACAATTAGCATGAGATAACCCAAAACCCAGCAGTTGTTGGTACTTTTATTTAGCCATTCCGTTGTAGTTGCAATACTTACTAGTCAGGTTCAATGGTCGCAAGCGACAACCCAAACAAGCAATTGTTGGCAGTTTTATTTAGCCATTCCATTATAGTGAAGCTGATTACTAGTCATTATAAAGTCAAATTTATATCATTAGTTTAGTTATAGTTGTCTATGATCGAGATACTGTGCTCCAAGTCGTCCATAACCACGGACACGACTTTCAGAAAGTTTTACCTGGCCGGGGTGCACAAATAGCAACACACACTCGATCAACCTCGGAAAAACCAAATCAAAACCCAACGAGGCCTTCACGACAAAGCAATCACAGGATTCAGAATTATTTCAGGCCACCCTTAAAGTAGACCATAGCAACGGCCGGCTCCGAGACGGACTCAAGGTTGTGGGGACGGCTGTAAACGACTGGGAACCCAAAACTGGGCTTGTCGATACCGCGGAATCGTGCCACGATCCTAAAGTGTACAGGTGCTCCTCGCACAATCGTAATAAAGCAGTAAAGCATGGCATAAGTACAGGATAGTAAATAAAACCTCAAACTAGTTTGTGGCCCCAAGAAATAAGACGGAATCAAGCTCTGGCTCAGGGGGGTCCCATAAGCCTCCTGGATGTGGATAGCGCGAAAATTCAAGGAACAGGTATCAAGTACTCAGGGTCCTACGGGACACAAGTGGACGGTTAACAACCAAATAACATCTATTGACCACCCGTGCCTCTGCTTACTTACTTCAATTTTAGTTGTAAAACAGTAATTAAAGTGAACGATAAGTAAAGCCACGATCATCTCCAGCATCGAACATGCGGCAATACTCCAACAACTGTGGTACTTGACGACACGCAACATCATTTGAGCAAGCGACTACGACGCGTAAGTCCAACTATCTACCAAACAACAGGTAATAGGATGTGTCCAAGGCGATATAAGGCTGCAAGGGATATCACGGATACGAAAACTAGAGCATCGCAACACAGATAGCAATAGATCAACAGGAGGGAATAAATACTATAAAAGTAAGATAGGTAAAAAGGGGGAGATGCTCGCCTGAAAACATTGCCGAAGGTTCATCCGAAGATCGGGTCTACACTCGCATCAACTCAACGGCCTTATCCGCGAAGAACCAAAACACTAGAATAAACACCGGATGCACTATTTAATACAACAGCAGAAGATCGGCATGATGCATGTATGATGTATGACATGGCAGAAGTGCGATGCAATTAGGCCAGATTAAGCGGAACCGGGGTCCCGACAATTAATTAAATGGTTCTAGTTGTTTATATACCCCGCATTTTAAATGTTGTATTAACATGGCAAGAGATAGCACCGGTTCGCTACACTAATTTAAATGAGGCCAATATAAGACTAGATTTGCCCGCATATGGGCCCCATATTTAATTAGAGGTGAATCGGCATAAGACCCCCAAACCACACAAATATGCATGCGAGTATGACAATTTAATATGCATCAATTTGTTATTACATTTATAAAAATAGGGCTCGAGAAAAGGGGTCACACATTAGGGTTCGGCAAATTTGGTTCCGGGGGTTCGGGGCCGGACTCAGGGTTCAGGGTTCGACGGGATCGGCGGGAGCGGATACAAGACGGAGAACTTGGCGGGTCGGGACGGAGAACTTGGCTACAAGCGGTCGATCTTGCCGTGCGGGATGCAGAACTTGGCGTTCCGTGGCGAAGTGCTTGTTGTACTAGTGGCGATCTTGGCGGTCTTCGGGTCCAGACTTCGCCTCCGGGAACGGTCCTCAGGGTCTCGACGAACTTGGTGTTCTGGCATCTCTGAGTCGTGGTTCTTGACGCGGCACCGGCCTTATGCTCGGGTAGAAGTACTTGTCGCTACCGAGTCCTTGAATCCGGGAAGGAGAACTTGACGCGCCAGGGTTCGGTCTTCGGGGTTCGACGAGGGATCGAGCTTCGGGTTCGGGCTTCCGGGAACGGGGCTCCAGGATCCGAGAGGGAAACTTGGCGTCCAGGGTTTCGGCATCTTCGGATACCGGGGCCGGGGTTCTTTGAGCTCGCGAAGATGTACTCGAAGTTCTGTGGTGAAGGTCTCGGGGCATCGTCGTGTCCGGTTCCCGTGTCGACGAAACGCGTTGTCGTGTGGCGGTCTTGGATCTAAGCGTCGGACTTGGATCTGCGTCACTTCGGTATTGCTGACGGGACGATCTTGTCACAACTTCCGTCAAACCTGTTCATCGAGTGGGTCTCTGAGATGCATCTGCGCACGCGCGGTGGGATGCAGCGAGGAGGAGCGGGATGGGAGGACGCGGCCAGGCTCGGCGGCCGGGCGACACCGAGGACCAGCGCGCTGGCGGAGGAGGAAGAAGGAGGGCCAGGCGGCAGCGATGTGGGTGAGGCACGGGCGGCGACGGGAGGAACGGAGGGTCGCCGGAGTGCTCGGGCGGCGGCGGTTGATGCTGCCATGGACGGCGGATGGCGAAGCGCGCAGGAGCGGTGTGGGCGGGTAGACGCAGTGCGGAGGATGTCGGCGGTGGCGGAGGCCGAGGACGGCCGGAGGGCTTAAGCTGGCGGCGGCGTGAGGCGGTGGAGGGAGAGAGGTCCAGGCGGAGGGAGAGCAGCGGTGCGAGCCAGCCTTGAGCCGACGGCAGGCGGAGCTTCAGGACGGGGCAGGCGGCCAGTGGTGGTCGGAGAGGGAGGCGGCGTGGTCAGCGGTGGCGGTGGAGCTCGGGGTCGCAGGGGAGGCCCGTCGAAGGAGCGGGAGGACGGAGAGGCTGTGGTCCGGCGACGGCGGAGACGAGCGGAGGAAGAGAGGCGGGCTCGGGGCGACGGGGCTAGGCGCGGCCATGGGAGGAAGAGGGAGCGAGGCAGAGAGGAGGGAGGTGCGGGGAGAGAGGAGGGAGCATGCGGGCGCGGGCCCAGGGGGTGGGGCCAGGTGGGGTCCAGGCGGGGGGTGAGGCACTGGCAAGTGGGGCCGCGGGGGAAGGAGAGTGGGGGGTTTGGGCAGGCGCACGTGTGTGGCGTGCTGAGTGGTGGGGGAGGGAAAGAGAGAGAGGGAGTGGGGGGCTGACATGTGGGGCCGGGGGGGAGTGGGGATGCTGGATTGATGAGGTGGCGGGGGTGAGATGAGGTGGAGGGGCAGGTGAGGTGGAGGGAGGGGATTGGTAGGTAGACTAGGATTGGGTGGGAATAGGACTAGGTGGACCGTTTTTGTACTGGGGGTGGTCGACTGGGTCGGGTCGGCCCGTTCGACTGCCCCCTAAAAATAATATAGGTTTTTATTCAATTTAAAAATAACCTTTGGTAATTAGTTTTAGACAAACAAAATATCCGGAAACATCCGGGGGTTTAATTTGAAATAGAAGGAGGGCTGGTTTCAGAAAACAATAGTCTTTCGCAACATAGTTTCAAGTAAAAAATAATATGCATGATGATGTCATGATGATGCAATGCACAAAAACAACGCGATTTTCTAGTAGTGGTTTTACGGGATGCCACATGAATCCATATGCCATCAAATATGCTCCATAGAGAAATCCAGAATTCCATGAGATCCACAATAGATAAATCCAAACTTCCACAAATACCAAACATAGTACCAAACATAGTGGAGCACGAAATAGTCTTACATAATCCAAGCACAAATAGAAAATAAGTTCACGCTAAAAAGAGCACAAGCAAGCAAATAAAAACAACGGAAAGACAATTGCTTGCGCCCGACCCTTGCAAATCCACGAGACCTAATAGAACTACTTCTCCCCCTTTGGCATCGAAACGCCAAAAAGGAAGAAGAGCGATGATAACGCCCCAGAAGATCAATCCTCCTCTTCCTCGTCGCAGTCGTCCCCGTCTCCTTCCTCTTCGTCATACTCATCATCATCGTCATCAGCTGGAGGAGTGGGTGCCCTCGGAGGTGGAGAAAACAGGCAACTCTCAAGCTCACCATAGTTGATCCCTGAAGTGTTCCACTGAGCATACGGTTCTGGAGCAGTGGGAGGAGGTGGAAGTGTAAGGGTCCCAACCTTTAAATAAGGTAGAGTCCCCTGTGTTTACAATGCTAGTCCCTGGATCAATAGCTAGCATCCACAGTTAAGATGTAATATCAAGAAACAAAGGTCATAATATAACTTTATAACCAGGAATAACATAATTTTATTACATCTTACATAGCTCATTTGGCTATTACATTACATTGCAACGGAATAACTATAAGCATGGGGTCCTTCATCTTCAAAGTGCCACAGGTAGACATGTTGGTTGTAGACTTTGTAATCCTAATCAACACACTACACTAAATCAATCAAACCTGCAACATAACAAGTTACAGCCACAAGTGTCAATACATTTGAATTTTATTGGCAAGTGATACTATGGAAGTATAGTGGAGTCTATCATCTATATGCTTTTGGCTAAGTGGAGTTGAGGCTTGCATTGCTCAAAATAGATTTTCCTTATCATTTTGAAAACACTAAGTTTTTGCTTGACAAAAAAATCATTTTTCTCAATCAAAGATTGAAGATCCTTTAACCCTTGTTCAACCACAAGTTATTAACTTAGAAATTTGAATGATGAGATTCTTGATTGCTTCCATGTCTTGATGCTCAAATTGTCCTTTACCAGGGACATGGCTAAGTACTTAGATTTTACACTCTGCAGAGGTGGTGCACTTTCCCCACAAGACTTGGTTTCCCAAGACAAGATCTTTCAGAAGCCTTCCCTTAGACCAAAATGGACGCGTTCCAACCTATCAAACTCTACCACCAACTGTCCATGTGGCTAAGTTCTTGCAACCTATATGATCCAGGCAGAGCCCATAATGCCAAGTGGTTGCACTTGAAGCTTCTCAACATTTGACATCTCAAATCTCTTTGTTCCTGGGTGGCAATCCACAAGTGAGATACAAAAGTTCAACCATAAACATGGGCCTTGTGAACCACTCAACCAAAAACCACCAATCAAGTCCCATTCCACCCAGGTGATTCATTGACTTAGTTGTTTTATTAAGAAAAACATAAGTCCTCAGACTTAGAAATTTTCCATAGTGTGAATATATTTCCACCCTTGTTTTCTATTAGCTAAGCTAAGCATGATAGTAGTAGGTATCTTGACTTAGGAATTTCTACTAAGGTTTCATCACTAGGATTTCCTAAAGCAAGGTTTATACTTAGCAAAAATTCCCTGCAAGTTTTACTTAGAGAAAATCACTAATGCATAGTGAAAGTAATGGGACAAAAAGTATGAAGCATCACTTGCCTTTTTGGTAGAGGGTATAAGTTTACTCCTTGTCCTTGCAACAATCACATTCTTCAAGTCACTACAATTCAATCAAGCAAGGCACAAACTCAATCTACCAATCAAGCAAAACAACACATAAAATCCTAGAAGCAAGATAATGCATGCAAGCATGCCAAACTTGGTTTTATTTGGAAAAGTGGTTCCTAATGGGTTATAAACATTGTAAAACACCTAATGGTCATTTTGCAAAGTGGCAAAGTCATTTGCAAAAGGTTTTCACTTCATAAACCATTTTCAAAACAAGGCATTATTTTATGTGGTGTAGAAATATTTTTACTAAGGCATTAATCTATAGGGTTCACAAATATGTTCTCAAACCATAAAACTTGGTGTTTGAGGTCAGAGAGTTTAAAACAAAACATTTCCCAAAGGTTTTCTTCCAAAACATTTTTAATAAATAAACCACATTTCTATTTGACTAGAAATGGTTTTAAATCAAAGAATCATTATTTTGTTTCACCAAATACATTTTTGAATCCACAAAGTGTTTCCTATGGTCAGTAGGTTCAAATCACACCATTTGCCAAAGATTTTAACTCTAAAAACATTTTTAAACAATTTTTATAACCTAAACAAGCATACAAATGTTTCTGCAAAAAACAAACATTTTTCCAGAAGCTTTTTACTAGACAAAAGGCATGGTTGGCTAGGCTTTGTTCCACTGATTCCATTGGTATAAAATTTGTAATTTTTGGACTTGTGGATCAAAAGTTACAAGAATTTCAAATATGCATCTAAATCAGATTCAAATTTCTGTTTTAAACAATCTGGTGACACGCGTCATGTTCCTATTCGCAGATACCGTTTCGGGTGGATCGAGTGATGCAGGGCGTTGGATCAAGTTGAATCGCACGGCACTGGCTGCATACCCTTTCAACGTTAAGTGATCTAATCGCGTCACTTCGATTTGGATCGAACGGCTCCTATTCAATAGCCAAGGCGGGCGCAAGGTCAACGGCGGCGGTCTGATGGATGGTGGCGGCGCTGCGGCGAAGCGAGAGAGGGAGTAGGCTCACCGTGTTCGCAAAAGCCTGGGGAAGCTCAAGGCGTTGTTGGTTCGACGAGGGGCGCGCGAGGTTGCGGTTAATTCCTCGTCGGAGTGGAGCTGCGCCTCGGCCACGCTCAGTCATCCTCGAGGATGATGCTATGGATCACTAGGAAACAAATGAAACGCATGGTCAGACGTGCAATGATACGGCGATGGTGTGTGTGTTAACGAGAGGGGTCGGGGTAGTCTGGTTTACCAGAGGGAGGTCGTCGGAGAAGAGCCAGACGGTGGCGAGGGCGGTTGTTGTCGCTGCCGACGCTCAGGGGCGCGCGCGAGCGAGCTGCGGCTACAGAAAGGTCCGTCGGGTGATGGTGATCACAGCTGCGAGCTCGAGGAGGCAAGAGGTGGCGTGGAGCTGCTGGAATCCTCGCCGGAGTGTCGTCGGACAGTGGCGGTGTTTGAGCGAAATTTGTCAGCCTAGGGGCGCACTTGGGGGAGGAGACAGAGGGGAAATGGAGAGGATGCCGGGGCGATTAAATAGGCATGATCGCTGCAAGTAATGGTGGATGCATTAAGGTGAATTCAAGCCGCGAAATCAAAGCCAGAAACGGCGACGTGGGGAGGAAGAACAGGTCGCTGCGGGTGAGGACGATGAACTGGAGGGGTTGGGCATACTTGTCAGCGAGAAAGGAAGTGAGGGGGAGGGGTCCACTTGTCATTGGTTCTGCGGGTGCGGCTCTGAGTGAGAAAAACGTTTCGGCAGAGGGGGATAGGTGGGTTGGACTGGGCTGCTGGGCCTAGTTGGGTTGGGTCAGTTTGTTCTCATATTTTTTTTCTGTCTGAATCTTTTTCTTTTTCCAATTTCAATTTCTGTTTTGAAATTTCAAACAACATTCATACATTCAAATCACATTCAAACATTCAACACACTTTGCACTTGAATTTGGTTCTGTTTAACAACATAATACCAAAATCCAAAATAAAAATAATATTTTTATTTTAGAGTCCATAATTAAATAAAATGGACACTAGTTAAGAAACCCCATTTGAAATCTAAATATTTTCAAAACCAAATCAGTAGGTTTTATTTGAAAATAGAAGATATTTGGAAAACTTGTTTAAAATAAAACAACATTTTATTTTAGGGTCCATTAATAATTAAATAAAATGGACCTTAGTTATTAAATCAAATAGGATTTGTTTTATCAAAAACTTTATTTTGAAATCTAAAATAAAACCAAAACACTTCAGTAAGTTTTATTTGGGAATATAAAATAATTGGAAAACTTATTTAAAATAAATAAATAAGTTTTAGTGTTTATTTAAAATGGGAAAAGCTTTTACTTAAATAAAATTGGACATTAAATCCTTATTATTTTATTTAAATAAACCTTTCACTATTTTTATCAAAACAAAACATTTTATTTCAAAAACTTGGCCAAGGTTTAATTTGGCTCTATAAAATAATACTTATTTTATAAATCCTCCTTTTCTTTTGAAAACCAAATCTTTTATTAAAAGATCCAAAAATATTAATTTTAAATATTTTAACTTTATTGTTTATTTAACTTTTTAAATCCCTTTAGGATTTTATTTGATCCAAATAGGTTTTGAAAGTTCCCAATTGGATTCAAAAAGTTTCTTCTCACCCTGAAAAAATCAACAAAGTTTTATTTTATTCCTTTATTTTTCACATTACAAGATTTGGAAAATCTTGGGATGTGACAGGAAGGCCAGTGTCACCAGAAACATGGTGAAGTATGAGCTGCTGAGTGTGATCCCTCACATGGTCCCTGCGGTACGCCTCATACTGGCCCTTGTGAGTGTCAACACCCATGCAAAGAATGTGCCGTTGGAACCAAGTGAGCTGTTTAACCTCGCGTGCCATTGGGGACACGGCAGAACGATGACCACTAGCCCGTGCATCACGCATAAAAGACTCAGGGGCAGTGGAGGGGTGAGAGGTCTTCTCGAGCTTTGTTGTAAATTTTCTTTGACTTGTGCACACCATCCAAACCATTGCCAAAATCCTCATGGGGCAGCATATGCTTGATGAGCATCATGATAAACAGAGCATATGGAATGGAGAGCCTGTTGAGCATCGCATCGGTCATCTCATGATAAATGAAATCCATCACATCCAACTTGTATCATGTAGATGAGCCAGCATTGGTGACCGCGGATCTTGTCATTGTTGCCTCCACTGGGAGTAATGCTGTTCTGAAACATGCCAACAAGGGTGGCATACAGTGGTGAAAGGCCAGCGAAGGTACTAACAACGCCATTGGGCAAAAAACAGGGTGCAAGCACAGTATCCTTGGATGGCCTGAGCGGAGAAATAATGCGGTGGCCTGAAGGGGTGTCCCGCCCGTGAAAAGCGTAGCCAAGAACCTGACCAAAGGTGCGGAAATCATACTGGATCATGGATGTTCCCGTCATCCACTTCATAGTACGAAGCTCATCGCCACAGATAACTAGAGTGGAGAAAAACTGCTTCACAATCTCGGAATCATAGTGGCACTTCAGAGTCATAAGAGGATGAAGCCCCATCTTGTTTGTCACATCCAAAGCCTCATGAAGGCGAGCCTTTTATTGAGCCTCAGTCATATTCAGAGGGTGCATGGGGCGAATTTTGAGAGGAACATATACATCATCATGGATATACCGAAAATGAGAGCACCAAAACATAGAATCCTCTGGCTCACCATCACAGTCAACATCTGCATAAAAATCTATCTGGCGCATGGAGGAGTAATCAGTGCTCTCCATGGACTTGTAGTTAGTCCGAGCCTCCTTGCCTTTACCCTTGCCCTTGCGATATGCAACCCGCTTGGCTTTCCTTCTTGCCTCTGCCATCCGTTCAGCTTCTCTAGCTAACCTGCGAACCTCGGTTTCGTCAACAAATGTGCCCTCTGCAATGGGCCTGAGATAACGGGCACGAGGACGACGCTTGTATGTCTTAGGAGGACGAGAACCACCTGTGAAAAGAATGGAGGGGTAGCATGGGGATAAGCACACACACAAGTCCAGGAGACGTGGTAGAATGAGTAAGAACACAGTCCATGATCCATAAGAGTGCATGGGAGAAAATCGGAACCAAACCAGACCAGACACGTTGTCTCCAGGCCAGACTTTCCGGCCATGGGGGCGGATAATCCGCCCCTGTTGAAATTTTTCTGGTTTGGCCCAGATTGACCACGGCAACACAGATCGGGCACAAGGAATGTATTTCTACGGATTCTAACATGCACGGGAAAACACCAAGTATCATCTACCACGAGATTTCCACCACAACAATGAATCTCAAGCAAAAGAGATGGATGAGGGAGTTACTCTCACTCATTGGAGGAAGATCTCGGAGGAGAAGGTACCCGGAGGCGTGAGGAAGAAGATCCGGGGAGGCCGGGAGAATCCGGTGGTCGAATCGACTACGGGGAGGGGCGGAAGCTCCGGCGGCGGCTGGGGGCTGAGGGAGGGTTGGGGGAGGACGGGCTGCTCTGTTTGAGCCTGCCCTCCCCGACCCTGCCTATAACAGGCGGATTTCGCCCGGGGCGGATTATCTGCCCCCACTTAGGGCGGATAGTCTGTCCCCCTCTGAAAATTCTGTTAAGTACAGATTCAGGCCGGAGCAACCTTGCAAAACCCCTCGATGGTGTATTGAGGACTTGTGTGCAAGAATAGATGGTTCAAGGAGGTAAAGAAAGGCTTGGGTTTAGAGCAACAAACTGAGATGGTACTACACACCCAAATTTGCAAGAATCAAATCAAACAAAAGCCAAAGATGAGTGTGTTTTCCATAAGAACAAAAGATATGCAAGAAAATCCAAAGAGAGCCATTAGAAACCAACTCTTCTCTAAGAAGAGGGCGGTGGCCGAAGCCACCATGTTGGAGCGCATGGCATGACACCGCGAAGATGTATCTTGAGTTCAAAACCAATGCTCATGGATGACCCACATATCACAAAATGATATTAAGGGAAATGATTTTACTTGCTTTCGGCATTATGGGGGGAGGGTTAGCCCAATCAATTAGGACCACACCCCCCTATGTCTATGCCCGCATCTAAACCAAATACATGAATAAGAGCAAGTGAGTGTGCAAGGATAGTCAAGCCAAGCTCCTTGAATCTATGATATTTATCTCATTCCTCAAATAACAAAATCTTGCTTCGTCAAGGGGCTTCGTGAAAATATCAGCAAGTTGGTTATTCGTACTCACAAAGGATAGGGAAATATCACCACGAGCAACATGATCCCGAATGAAGTGGTTGCGAATCTCTATATGTTTTGTTCTTGTATGCTGCACGGGATTGTAAGAAATCTTGATAGCACTTTCATTGTCACATAATAGAGGCACTTTGTCACAATTGACACCATATTCCTTTAAGGTTTGCCTCATCCATAACAATTGTGTACAAGCACTTGCAGCAGCAACATATTCAGCTTCGGCTGTTGAGAGTTAAATACAATTATGTTTCTTTGAAGACCAACACACTAGAGACCTGCCCAAGAATTGACATGCACCAGAGGTTGATTTCCTATCATCTTTGTCACCAGTCCAATCTGAATCAGTGTAACCACATAGAGAGAAACTTGAACCCTTGGGATACCATAACCCAAAATTTGGGGAATGAACCAAATATCTGAAGATTCGTTTGACCGCCACTAAGTGGCTTTCTTTAGGAGCGGCTTGGCACCTTAAAGGAGACAGTCGATCATGGATCGGTATACCTTTTGGTCCACGTCTTTACCCTTTGGACTGAGCTCAAGATGACACTTTGTTTGCATTGGAGTAGCCACACCATTGAGATCCGTCATCTTGAACCTTTTGAGCATGTCTTGGATGTACTTAGCTTGATTAATAAAGGTTCCCTCTCTAAGTTGTTTGATCTCAAATCCAATAAAGAACCTCAACTCACCCATCATGGACATCTCAAACCTGTCAGTCATAAGCTTTGAAAATTCACCATTCAAAGCTTGGTTAGTAGAGCCAAAAAATAATGTCATCTATATAAAGTTGGCATACAAAAAGCTCCCCATTAACTTTCTTAGTAAAAAGAGTGGGATCGATTTGCCCAACTTCGAATCCATGGTCTATCAAAAGCTCTTTAAGGTGCTCATACCACGCACGTGGGGCTTGTTTAAGGCCATAGAGTGCCTTATCGAGTTTGTAGACATGGTTCGGAAATTTGGGGTCCTCAAAACCCGGGGCCTTCTTGACGTATACTAACTCATGGAGAGTACCATTAAGAAATGCACTCTTAACATCCATTTGCTATAATTTAAAATTATGATGGGGTGCATAGGCAAGAAGGATACGGATGGACTCAAGACGAGCCACAGGAGCATAAGTCTCGCCAAAATCAATTCCTTCCACTTGAGAGAATCCTTGAGACACGAGTCTTGCTTTATTCCTCACAACAATGCCATTTTCATCTTGTTTGTTCTTGAAGATCCACTTGGTACCATAACATTGCGCAGTCCTTGGGTTTCTCTACGAGCTTCCAAACTTTGTTGCGTTTGAAGTTATTTAATTCTTCATGCATTGCAACAACCCAATCGGGGTCTTCAAGAGAATCAAAGACCTTCTTCGGTTCAACCATGGAAATGTGAGCTTGATGATCACAGAAGCTTGCAAGTTCTCTTCTAGTAGATACCCTTCTTCGTAGATCACCAACAACCTGGTCAAGTGTGTGACCCCTTAGCTCAAGGTTCCGATCAGCACGAGCCTTCCGACGAGCCTCAATGTCCTTATTATTTCTAGAAGGAGTTGATTCAGTATTTGTATCCTGGTCTTGACCACTGTCCTGCCCTTGATCTTGATCTGAGTTAACACCAGGAGATTGCTGCTAAGTTTGTTCTTCAGGGCCGGATAATCCGCCCCTTGGAGGGGCCGGACTATCTGGCCTGGGAGGTGAAGCACCAGTGCCTTCTTCCAGAGAGTGCCTGACAGGAGTTGGAGAACCAGGGCCGGATAATCCGCCCACGGGGGCCGGAGAATCCGGCCTAGGAGCTTCTTGGTTGTTGTCTTCTCCTTCGGATCCCCTGGAACGAGTTGGAGTGCCAGGGGCGGATTGTCCGCCCCTTAGAGGGGGCGGATAGTCCGGCCTGGGACTACCAACTTGTCCAGGAGACAGATGATCTTCAGCAGGTTGCGGTGTTGGTGGAGAGTTTTCTCCAATAGTAGGAGCTTATTGATCTTGTGTACATGAGGGCTCCACTTGAGTGGAGCATTGTCCTTCCCGATCCGCCACAAGGGGTTCCTCAATGGGGCGGAAAAATCCCATGCCCATTCTTCTTATGGCATCTTGGAGTATTTCAACATCTGCATCACAAACATCAACTTGCCCTACAAAAGGAGCCGTTATTTTCATCGAACTCCACACTACAAGATTCTACAACAATCCCAGTGAGCTTGTTGTAGACTCTGTAAGTGTGGGATTCGGCACCATAACCAACAAAAATACCTTCTAAAGCCTTGGACTCAAATTTAGACAAGCGTACACCTTTAATAAGAAAGAAACACTTACACCCGAATACCCTGAAGTATGAGATGTTGGGCTTGTTACCGGTAAGTATTATGGAGTCTTGTCAAAAATCTTTCGGAGGTAGAGCCGGTTTGATGAGTGACAAGCAGTGAATATGGCTTTAGCCCAAAAATTGTAAGGAGACTTGAATTCAGCCAACATTGATCTTGCCATATCCATCAAAGTCCGGTTCTTCCTCTCGGCTACACCATTTTGTTGAGGGGTGTATGCAGCGGAATATTGATGTCTAATCCCCTCTTCGCTTAGAAACTCATTCAAAGTGTAGTTCTTGAATTCGGAGCCTTTGTCACTTTTTATTGCCAAGATAGGGACATTGTGTTGACGTTGAACTTCATTGGCAAAGTCAATGACATTTTGTTGAGTCTCACTCTTTAGTTTGAAGAAATAGACCCATGTATATCTTGAGTAATCATCGACAATGACCAAGCAATATTTCTTCCCACCAAGACTAGCATGAGAAGGAGGACCAAATAAATCCACATGAAGTAATTCCAAGATCCTCTTTGAGGACACAATAGTCTTCCTCTTGTGGGGAGAGTCATGCTTTTTTCCTTCAACACAAGCCCTGCAAAAACGATCTTTGGCAAAGGAGACATTGTCTTTTAGTCCAAGGATGTGGCCACCCTTGTGGAGACTTTGCAAAGTTCTCATGTTGACATGGGCTAAACGGTGATGCCATAGCCAGCCCACGTCGGCCTTTCCGAATAGACACATCGGACCCGAAATGGTTTTCCCCGAAAAGACCACCACATACATGTCATTTTCAACGTATCCAACGAAAGCGACCTTTAGAGACTTGCTCCACAAGAGTACCACCAAATCATCATCGATAAAAACAGCAAAGCCCATCTTGCCAAGGGCACGAACATAAAGAAGGTTGTAACCGAGGGTCTCAACAAGCATGACGTCCACGAGAGAGATATCGTGGGCAACCACAACCTTGCCAAGACCCAATACTTGAGATTTAGACTTATCACCATAGGAGACTGTGACATTATCATGATTTGGACGCATCTCCGTGATGATCTCTTTGCTTCTGGTCATATGACTAGTGCATCCACTATCCAGCACCCATTTCGACCCACCAGAAGCATAGCCCTACAAGAGAATTACTTCTTGGTTTTAGGTACCCAAATAGACCAAGCAATATATTCATCAAAGGGACCGACATAATAAGAATAAACATCGCCATAATCATCACAAAAGAGTTCATAATTTGGATTATGAGACCCTGCAAAACCAATATTGTTAGTCTTGTATTTTGTGACATTCTTCTCAGCGGTGCTTGTCTTTGATTGCACATTCTTGGTCTTGTTATTCTTTTTCTTGGACTTGGTGACATACCCAAGTCCCTCTTTACCATGATTTGACCTTTGCTTGCCAAGAACTTCATCAAGCACATCGTTATCCTTGGGAGTGATATCCTTAATCACTCCTTCTTCCACACTAGCATTTTCCTTATGACTATATGTTGAGTTGGATGAGCTAGGAACATCATATTTGGCCAATCGACTTTGAAGTTGATCATGTGAATCATTGAGAATAGAGAAATAGTTTTTCAACGCCTTGTGAGCATTGTCAAGTTTCTCCTATTCCTCTAAGAGTCTATCATGAGCAGCCCCAAAGTCAATTTTTTCCTTCTTTAACTTCTTTGCTTTGGTGACTGCATTGTCACGTTCCTTAACAAGTTTAGCCACAATTTCTTCATGCGACTCTTCAATGGACTCAAGCCTCTCTTTAAGAGATACCTGAGCTTCTTCTTCTTCCTCAAGAGCATTTTTAAGGATGCAATTTCCATTGCATCTTCCCTTTCAATTCTGCCCTTTTCTTCGAGAAGAGCTTCGTTTTGGGCCAGCTGATCCATAAGAGCTTCAAAATGAACTTTGTGCTCACCTGGAAAGTCAGTGTAGAAGTAATCCAAAGCAATAATCTCTTCTTTAACCTTAAGACTAGTAGGATCATCCATGTCAATCATAGCCTTAGGTAAAGAAGAGTTAGAAGTCGTTACCTCGGAGCTTCTTGCCATGAGACAAGTAGCATTCTTGTTGATGATATTTTCGTTCGGAGAGTCGAAGAGAGATGTTGATGTAGATGTGGTGGCTATAGCAGCCACCTCTTTAGAGCTATTGTCAACACCCGGATTTTTAATCACAGATGCCTGTTATGCCATACATCGCAATCCCAGGATTACCATTTTTGCGAGACATAACAGAATTGGATACCATAGTACATCATCCATTACAAACGATACATAAGTTCTTACACAAATAGGGATCTCATGATCCAGTTCTTAATACAACATCAAGCAGCGGAATACGTAATAATAACGGTAGCGTGGGCGAAGATTCATCTTCGTGTTCACAGGCAATGCTGACGATGGGAGATGATCCTAGTTGTCGTAACCTTCCTGGGGTCCATCCTCAAGGTACTCCTCTTCATAGTCTGGCCATGGGAATAGCCAGGGACAAAGCCATGAGTACTCTTTAAGTACTCGCAAACTAATAATAACAGGTAAAGGGGTTTTTGGATAATAGGACACTAGGCTCTAGGGTTGTTTTGCAAAAGCCAGATTTATCTCTACTAAGTTTAGAAGCAACGAATGCTAGTTGAAAGTTTTATAGCACCTAAGTGAGAACTTGTAATTCAGATCACAACCCTGTTGTGGTCAAGTCAAAGTCTCAAATCATTTCACAAGTCATTTTGAAAAGTCTGACGGGGGAACAGTATGGCCACTCCAACTGTCCATAACCGCGGACGCGGCTATTCGAATAGTTTGACACTCTGTAGAGATTGTATACTTTCACCACAACATTTGATACATCCGTCAGGAACAAATCCTGAATTCACCATACTCAGTATGTGGATAATAAATCCTAACCTTTCAATTACATGCCCTAGTATAAGCACCTCTCCTGTGAGTTTGGCCTCCAAACCATGACCAACTGTCATCTTGGGTACTGCACAGGTGTACTATCTTCACAAGGTAGCCTCAGCTCAGACCTTGGCCATGAGGGAACTAATACTAAGGTATATAAGTTTCCAGTCAAGCCCTACCCAATATTCGGGTATTGTGGTTGTACGATAAAATTGGAATGGTATCGCATCCAGACAACCACCAGTTTTAAAAAGGGCTAAGGCTCATGCCTCAACATTTTCATCACCAAAATCATCGGGTGTTTGGAAACACATGTCCAAAACATTTCAATAGAATGATCCATCATTCCAAGGTTTTCATAACCATTTTTCCACCAAGTATTCCCATCTAAAGTTGATCAAGTTTTATGCTTAGCACTAGCATCTACAGGTGGGGGTAAGCAATAATGAGGGGTGGTAAACTAGGGGAGTTTTAACTAAGTTCCATCTCATGCCTTAAGATGACATCAAGATTATCTAGCTTAGGCCAAATTTTATGCTCTTTATGCAACCTTCAAATATTTTTATAATATCTATAATTCACTTAAGTAAACTCTATGTAATAGCTTTGATAAAGAAATAAAGTATAAAGCTTGCAAGTAAAAACTAGGATTGGTCTGTCAAGTGGGTATGATCACATATGCTTAAGGCATATAGTAGGCATAGTAACCAGTAGTGGTTTTTTGCATCAGTAGAGTATCTTGAAAGTGTTATGTGAGACCCTGGCGCATGGCTCAATAGTATTGATAGGAAACCCATACCAACAAGTTGCAACTTCTTTTCCGGAAGCTCATTCGAAAAGAACTCTAAGGTTAAGTGTGCTTGTCCTGGAGCAATTCTAGGATGGGTGACCGACCGGGAAGTGGGTACCGGGTGCGCATGAGTGAGGACAAAGTGCGCAGAAAAGACTAGTGTTGGCCTGTGGGGTTAGTCTAGAGATCCTATTGAGCTGCCGGAAGTGATAGCCGTCGGTCCGGAGTGACCGGGGGTGTTACAAATTGGTATCAGAGCCGACCCTCGCGGTTAAACGGGCGTGTGCGGGTCAGTGGCAGACATGTGGCGCATGGCGCGTGTGGCCCGGAGTGGACACGACATGGCTCATGTGCCGACACTAGACGCACAGACGTGTGCCAAGAGGGGACGTTCCTGGCTTGTGCTTGATCGACGAGGACGTCGATCTTCTAAGGGTGGGTGTATGTGAGACCCTGGCACATGGCTCAATAGGATTGATAGGAAACCCATACCAACAAGTTGCAACTTCTTTTCCGGAAGCTCATTCGAAAAGAACTCTAAGGTTAAGCGTGCTTGGCCTATCCTATTGAGCTGCCAGAAGTGACAGTCGTCGGTCCGGAGTGACCGGGGGGGTGTTACATGTTAGCTTCCACATTCACTAGTAGTATTAGGCTTGCCTTGTGCAGAGCAGTGGTTGAAGTTCTCCTCGGCTTCTTCTTCGTAGAATCCTCCTTCCTCCTCGTATCCTTGGTCGGTACTAGCGTCTATAAATAAATACGAGGTACAAAATCACCAAACAATACTTAACTACTTGCAATCATCACACACAAGGATCCTATAGATGATCTAGCATCATCTCTAACATTACAAGATTGAAGCTTGGTTTAATTCCTTTTTATTTCTAGAAAAGTAATTTCTACTCATTGAAAAACTACTTAAGATTTAATATTCTCCAAACCAAACATGGGATCGTGTTGAAACATGTCATCACCACATATTGTAGTCCAAGGGAATGTGATTTAAAGTGGTGTCACAATTTAATAAGGTTTTACCCTTTTATTTTAATTAATTAAAGTGGCTAGAAATACCTATGTAGCATTCTTTTATTACTTGAACATTATTTCTGCAAGTAAACCTATATATTTTTATATATTCTAAAAGGTATGGTTAAATGTGATTTTTGATAGTTGGAATCAACTAAAAAGCTATTATGGTTTAAATTTGAAAAATGTTTGAATGCAGAAAAGCTTCTGCCTTGTTATTTTTACCATGGGTGATCTATAGATCCAAATGACTTGAATCCAACGGGCTTGGATTCAGCATTCCCAGACCTTTCTAACAAAATTGGTTTCATTCAATTTGATGCACTGAATCGATCTGGTTTGATTTTTGAAGTTGAGTACATAAGTGAGTTTGAAACAAAAATGAAAAAGGTTTAATTCAAATAACTGGGCTGCGCGGGAAAAGTTAACGGGCCTGCTGTTTAAAGGTTCCCGCGGGCTGCTTAAGTGGGTGTCCCCACTCGCCAGTGAGACAGGGATGGGCGAAGCGGTTCGGGGCAACGTGGGACGTTCGATCTGATTCTAATCCAACGGCTGGGAGTCATCGTCGACGCGAGGCAACGCCGGCGAGAAAGAAACCTAGTGCGGCCAGTGAAGGGTGCTGGGGGCTCACCGGGGTGCAGGCGAGGGTCGACTATGCGGGCGAACGACGATGGCGCGGCAGCTCCTGGGGTGGACGAAATCGATGGCGCCCTTCTTCTCCATATGCGGTGGGCTCCGGTGAAATTCCGGCGAGGTGGTGCTCGCCTTGCTCTGGGAACGGTGTGGCACGATCAGTGAGGAGAGGGGAGTGAGATGGTGTGAAGAAATCAACTGGGGGTGGCCTCTATTTATAGTCGAGCGAGGGGACCGACGGGGCGACGGTGAGTTCGTCGGGGGCGATGTTACAGGCGGCTATTGGCATGGGCGAAGGTAGGGGACGGTGCGGTGTTCCCTGGCGATGCTCAACGACATGGTTTCGAGGCGTGGGGCGTGCGGCTTGGTCGGAACGTGACGGTGCTATGCGCGTGCCCGACGGAAAATTTAAGGCCGCACAGCTCGCGTGGTCCGCGCAACGGCGAACGAGCATGTCTGCAGGGTTGCTGGGACGGTGGGGATTGTGTATGCACGCGGTGAGGGCGGCGCGCGGTCTGTGGGCGCTGGTCGAGCGTGGCGCACGGGACGTGCTCTCGGCATGGTTGCTGGCGAGGTTGGCATGGTTCGTGCGTGTGGTCCAGGGCTTGGCAACGCTCGCGGCTGGGACAGTGAGTGGCGGTGGACGGTGGGCTGCCTCCCAAACATGCTGGCTAGGCTTGCTTTTCTTCCTAGCTTGCTGTCGACATGGGGGTGACATGGGTGTGCTCGGCTGTTCACCATTGATGGAAATGCCAAGCTTACAGTGATGCTAAGGGTTAGTTTCGGTTGTTAGATGATCTACTAAGGCTAGTGGTGTCCAGAGAGGGAACAAGTTAGGCCTCAATCACTGCTCACTATAGTGTTTAGGATTTTGATGATTTGTGTCTGCAACCTGTTTGATGAAATGGCCGCATGAAATCAAGTTTTGAATTTTGAAAAGATTTTTGGTGGGTTTGCTAGATTGGTGCTGGTGAGTCTGCAGATGCTTGGGTTTTGAAAGTTGAGCTTGTTTGAGTGGTTTTTGAAAAAGTGGGATCTTCCCATATGATAAAGATTCAATTTTGAATTGTCATTTAAACTATGCATTTGAAAATTTCTGGATTATCACAAAGTGGGCCTTGATACCTTGTTATGAGTAAATTCAAGGGGTGCAAAGATCCAGAAAAGTTTCCATTAGATTCTGAAAGTTTGAGATAGCCAAAGTAGGCATGGGAGTTAAATTGGTCAAAATGACCATTCCTTTATTTTATTGGTTTTGATTTATTTGTCTTTAGGAAAAGTTTGGGAAATGTTTAGATGATGTTTATTTCACCTAAGAAACATTTTACAAGCAAGGAAACATACAAACAAGGTGGTTCAAAAGAATTTCAAATTAAATGCATACACATATGCATGCCTTCATAATTTTAATTAGAAAACTTTTTGTTAACCCTAATTTTGATGATTATAGTTTGATGATCCAAGTTTAGTATTTTTGGGATGTTACAAACCTTCCCCCCTTAAACAAAATCTCGTCCCGAGATTTGAAAAAGGACGAAAAGATTACCTAGGATTTGAAGAGATCGGGAAACTCCGTCCTGATGTGGTCTTCGCGTTCCCAGGTAGCTTCCTCTTCTGTGTGGTTGCTCCACTGAATCTTGAGAAACTTGATGCTTCGGGTTCGAGTAGTTCGAAAAGCTTCTTCCAAAATACGGATGGGTACTTCAGGATAGGTCAGGTCATCGTTGATCTCTATGGTCCGATGATCGATATTCTTGAACACTTCGGTCTTCTCGGGACTTCGAGACACTTGCGAAGTAACGAGATATGGAACACATTGTGCACGGCTGACATCTCTTCAGGTAGTTCCAATTGATACGACACTTCTCCTCGACGGTTCAGAATCTTGAAGGGTCCGATATATCTGGGGCTAACTTTCCTTTGAGTTGGAAACGCTGCATTCCCTTCAATGGCGACACTTTCAGATAAACAAAATCTCCTATGTTGAAGGCGAGATCTCTACGTCTCTTGTCGGCGTAACTCTTCTGTCGGGATTGGGCGGTCTTGAGGTGCTCACGAATCTTGTGAACCTTCTCTTCTGCTTCTCGTAGGATATCGGGTCCAAAAATCTGACTCTCTCCTACTTCCGACCAGTTCAAAGGGGTGCGATACTTCCTTCCATACATGAATTCAAATGGGGCCATTTGCAAACTGGCTTGATAACTGTTGTACGAAAATTCTGCAAACGGCAGACAATCTTCCCACTTGGATCCATATTCTAACACACGTGCTCTCAGCATATCTTCCAGTATTTGATTTACTCGCTCTGTTTGTCCATCGGTCTGAGGGTGATACGTGGTGCTGAAATCTAGACGGGTTCCTAAACCTTCTTGTACTTTCTTCCAGAATCTCGAGGTAAACTGAGTTCCTCGATTCGACACTATGTTCTTGGGGACTCCGTGCAAACTGACGATTCTAGCGATGTATAACTCCGCTAGTTTCGAACTCTGATATGTGGTCTTGACGGGCAAGAAATGGGCGACTTTGGACAATCTGTCCACTATGACCCAGATAGAGTCATTTCCCCTACTAGAAGTAGGTAGTCCAGTGATAAAGTCCATTCCTACAGAATCCCATTTCCATTCCAGAATCTGCAAGGGTTGCAACAATCCAGCGGGTCTTCGATGTCCTGCCTTGACTCGCTGACAGATATCACACTTGGCGATATAGCTTCCGATTTCTCTCTTCATCTTATGCCACCAAAATTGCTCTTTTAAATCTTGATACATCTTAGTTCCTCCGGGGTGGATAGAATAAAGAGTATCATGAGCCTCCTTCAAAATAACTCCTGTCAACTTAGAATATGATGGTACACAAAGGCGTCCTTTGTACCATAGAACTCCTTCTTCGTCCTCGGTGAATCCGGGTACTTTGTCTGTACCGATACGACGCTTGATTTCGTCAATACTGGCATTTCCCTTCTACGCCTCTTTAATCTGACTGATCAAAGTGGGCTCGAGTTCTATGCTAGCCAAAAATCCTTCACTTACTAATTCCATCCGAAAATCTTCCATCTCTTTGTGCAAACTTGGTTGCTCCTTCAAAATCATGGAGTTCAAGCGGCACGGCAATCTGCTAAGGGCATCGGCTACTACGTTGGCTTTACCAGGGTGATAGTGAATGTCCAGATCGTAATCCTTGATTAGCTCAATCCGTCTTCTCTGCCTCATATTCAGCTCCTTCTGAGTGAATATATACTTTAGGCTCTTGTGATCCGAATAAATCTCACAATGGTTTCCCATCAGGTAATGTCTCCATGTCTTCAGGGCTAGAACTATGGCTACGAGTTCGAGGTCATGGGTTGGGTAGTTTTGCTCATGTTGCTTCAATTGTCGCGATAGATCAGATATAACTTTGCCTTCTTTCATTAGCACACATCCGAGACCAATCTTGGATGCGTCACAATACACGTCGAGGGCTTCGTGATATCTGGCATGATCAAGATTGGGGCTGAAATCAATCTCCTCTTGAGTTCTTGAAAACTCGCTTCACATTTGTCGGTCCATTCAAACCTCTTGTCCTTCTTCAGCAATTGGGTCATGGGTCTGGCAATGCTAGAGAATCCTTCTACGAATTTGCGGTAATATCCCGCCAATCCGAGAAATGCACGAACTTGGGTTTGAGTGGTTGGGGCTTGCCAATCTTCTACATCTTTCACTTTGGCAGGGTCAACAGCAATTCCTCCGGCTGATACAATGTGACCGAGGAATCCTACCTCCTGTAACCAGAATTCACATTTGCTAAACTTTGCCTACAACTGATGCTCTCTAAGGGTTCCAAGAATGGTCCTTAGGTGTAGCTCATGTTCTTCTTCTGATTTGGAATAAATCAGAATGTCATCGATGAAAACAACGACAAACTTATCCAGGAAGTCCATAAAAATCTTATTCATGAGGTTCATGAAATAAGCGGGGGCATTGGTTAATCCGAAAGACATGACCGTATACTCATATAATCCATATCTGGTGGTAAAGGCAGTCTTTGGAATATCCTCTGCACGAATTTTGAGTTGATGATAGCCAGTTCTAAGATCAATCTTAGAAAACACTTTGGCACCGGTCAAATGATCAAACAAATCTTCTATCTTGGGCAAGGGGTACTTGTTCTTGATGGTGACATCATTCAACTTCCGATAATCCGTACACAAATGGTTACCTCCATCTTTCTTGTCCACAAACAAAACAGGTGATCTCCATGGTGACGCACTTGGTTGAATCAATCCAATTTCCAGCATGGAATCCAGTTGCTTCTTCAGTTCTGCGAACTCTGACGGGTTCATACTATATGGTCTCTGGGCTATGGGTCCGGTTCCGGGGATTAGTTCGATGATAAACTCGATATCCCGATCTGGGGGCATACCGGGCAAAACATCTGGAAATACATCGGGGTATTCACAGACTATCCGGACTTGGTCAATGGTAGGTTGGGGTATACTCTGGTTGCATTTTAATTGGCGAGGTAAGGTTTCAGATATATGATTGACTTATATTCCGGCGGTACTGTTCATGGTTATGGCTTTCTTGGCACATTCAATTAATCCTTTATGTTTGGACATCCAATCCATTCCTAGTACTACTTCCAAACCTTTAGTTCCAAGTACTATCAGATTTTCATAAAAATCTATGCCATGGATTCGTATAGGGACGGCTTTGCAAATTTGCCTAGCCTTGGTGGTTGATCCGGTAATTTGAACAATCATAAGATGCTTCAGTTTGGTTGGTTGAATTTTACTAGTGCAGGCAAATTATTCGGTGACAAATGAGTGCGATGCACCAGAATCAAACAACACTCGTGCAAGTACTGAATTAACAGAAAACATACCCAGCACGACGTCTGGCGCTTCCTGAGCTTCTTCAGCATGCATGAGAAAAAGACGGCCGTTGCGGTTGAGCGAATTCCCTGGGGCAAATCTTCTTCCTGGCTGAACACGACGTTGTTGCTGAGCTGGGACATTGGTATTGGGGGCGGTAGCATTCTTCTTGTTGGGGAACTCATTGGAATAGTGGCCTTTAGTTCCACAGTCATAACAAGTCACTTGCGACTTGTCCTTGGCTGCTACAAGCACAGCATTGCTTCCAGTCCTCGGGGCAGTGTTGGTGTTGGCGGTAACATTGTTGCTGTTGAACTTGGGTGGGGCACGATTGAAATTGATAAAGTTGCCGGGGTTGTTGTGATTTCCTCCGGGTCTAGGGTTTCCACGGTTGGGATAGGTCGGACGGTTCATCGGGGGTCTGTTGGTCCTTGGGGCAAATCCTGGAGATGGGTTAGGGCGATACTTTGGGGTCTGATGGGTTCCTGGCTGATGCATCATACGACGCTTGCGGTTCTCATTGGCTTGGTTGATCTTTCCTTCCATATGGATAGCAGAGTCGACAATGGCTTCAATATCCGCAAAGGGGATACTAACTAACACTGTCTGCATCTCATCATGCAGACCATTTAGGAATCTTTCTTTCTTCTTGGCTTCAGTGTCTATTTCATTCGGGGCATACCTAGCTAATGACAAAAATTTGTCACGGTATTCCAATACAGTCATCCTTCCTTGCTTCAGCTCTCTGAACTCGTCTCTCATTCTCTTGATCAAACCCGGTGGCACATGGGTTCTGCTAAACTTGACCTTGAATTCCTCCTAGGTCATCATCTGTCCTCCGGTCATTACGCGAACACTGTTCCACCATGCTCTGGCATCTCCGGCTAGATAGTGGGTGGCGAACAGGACTTTCTCGTTGGCTTCCACTCCGGCTACTTCTAAGTTATTTTCCATGGTCTGCAGCCAATCATCGGCGTTTAGGGGTTCTTCTGACTTAGTGAAAACAGGTGGGTTGGTATTCTGGAAGTTCTTGATCTTAGATCCATGGTTGTCCTGATTTCTGTGGCCTTGGTTGTTCTGGGCTAGCTGGGCTATCTGCTGAAGGGTGGCTAGGTTGGCTTGATGTTCCGCTCTTTCAGCTTCACGGTCAGAAGTCAACAATTGTAGTATCGGCAACATCGGGTCCGGGGTTGAACCACTTCCTCCACGTGGCATCTGAAGATTGAGGTACACATTGAGAAAAGAGGGAAATTTCTAAAGTTTTGGGTCTTTGAAAAAAAAAGACTGACTCAGATTTTCTAGCAACTTGCTTTTTCATTCATTCATTCATAGCACCCGATACAACACACACCACAACAAAGAAAAACAGATGGTTTTAAGAACCATTCTGAGAACTACGATACAGTGGGACCGAATACTATTCACTGCGCTAGTGCTCAAGTGCTACTACTCCTCAGAATTTGTGGCTTCGTCATCTTCATCATCATCGACGAAGGCAAAATTGTCCTCATCGGTGAAGAAATCCATAGCCTGATCCTCCAGAAAATCATCGTCATCGCTGAGATAGGAGTAGGGGTCTCCACGAAGATCCTCTCCGGCATTCTCCCTTTCCTCCAACTGCATGTCTCTCTCGTGGATGGTCTCCTCCAGAGATGAGATGCGGTGGCGAAGACGGGCAATAATGCGCTCCTTCTTGTCGATCTGACGGCGGCGAGACTTGCGATCCTTTGCTAGCAGGGCGATGGTCTGGTCCTTCGTCTTGATGATGGCAGATTTGTGGTTGCAGTAGTCACGGAAGTTTTCCAACTCCTGCTGACGATCGTACATCATAAAGCTAAGGTGGTCCAATTGGGTCTTCAGCTCGAGGTAGTATGGGGCTTCCAGGGGTTGTCCATTAGCATCACGCCTTGGGAAAAACTCAAAGCGAGTACCCTTGATCTGATTGATGCTCTGCCCACACAGACGGGAAAGAGCTTCTTGCATGGCCCTGGCAAGCCCGTCGAGCCAGTTGTTCTCTCTCAAGGTAAACTGAATTCCCTCCGCAATGGGAGGTTCAATCTTTCCTCGGAGACTTGCAACAATTAGCCACTGCAGATGTAAGATCTCTCCTTTGTAAAGGAAAAGGATCCCTGTGATTGCAATGCTAGTCCCTGGATCATTGCTAGCATCCACAGTTTAAGATGAAGTACACAGAAACAAAGGTCATTTATTACATCCATTCCAGAGATAAACATAGTCTTTACAACTCAAGGCCACAGGCCTAATATAAGAGTTTGAATAAGTAAATAAATGTAAGTCTTCATCTTCATGTGCCACAGGCAAACATGTTGAGTGTAGACTCATGACACCTAATCCTCATCAGAGTAACCTGCAACATCACAAGTTACAGCCACAGTGGGTCAATACTTTGGAATAGTATTGGCAAGTGATACCTTAGTAAATTTTAGGTGGACTATATTACTATATCCAATTTGGCTAAGTGTAGCTTGGCTTGCTTTGCTCAAAATAGGTTTTTCCTATTAGTTGAAAATACTAAGTTTTTCTTTGTCAAAACTTTTCCAAGGAACCACCAATAGACATTGAGGTCCTTCACCCTTATTCACCCACAAATTTTTACTTAGAAATTGGGATGAGGAGATTCTTGATAGCTTCCATGCCTTGATGCTCAAGTTGTGCATTGCCATGGACTTGGCTAACTACTTAGATTTTTCCATCTGCAGAGGTTGTGCACTTTCCCCACCAGACTTGGTTTCACCAAGACAGGACCTTTCAGAAGCCTTCCCTTAGACCAAATGGACGCGCTCCAACCTATCATTCCCACTACCACCAACTGTCCAAATGGCTAAGTTCTAGCAACTTATGTGATCCAGGCAGAGCCCATATTGCCAAGTGGCTGCACTAGAAGCTTCTTAACACTTGGCCTCTAAAATCTCTTTGTTCCTGGGTGGCTTACCACAAGTGAGATACACAAGGTAAACCATAGCCATGGGCCTTGTGTAACCACTCAACCAAAATCCACCAATCAAGTCCCTTTCCACCCAGGTGATTCATTAACTTAGTTGTTTTATTAAGCAAAACAAAGTCCAAAGACATAGAAATATTTTCATCATAGCATGTGTATTTCACCAACCCTTGTTTTCTACTAGCTAGGCTAAGCATGGCATAGATAGTAACTTAACTTAGAAATTCCCTAGCAATTCTAAACTACATAGGATTTCCCAACAAGGCATATAGGCAAAATAATAACATGCAAGACTTAGCAAAAATATTTCTAATGCTTAGTATAAAATATAGGGATAGAATATTCATGAAGTACCACTTGCCTTGGTAGTTGGGAGAGTAGCACTCTTCACAATCACAATCACTAGCACCAAAGTCTAAACAAAGAATGGTAGCACAAATCACACACAATTCATATACAAACATAAATATATGCATGCATGCAAAATGCTAAGTGATGATTTTCAAAACTTAACCAAGCAAGTGCAAGGTACTGATTCACTAACAAGACAAAAACTTGCCAAACAACCAATATTTATACCCTAAAGCATTCCTAAACATTTCAAACACTCAAATTAGTCCTAAACAAGTTTCTGCAAATAAAGCTTTTTCACAGAAGCTAAACACTAAACACATTGCATAAATTGAAAGAGCTTGCTCTCCTGATTCCAACGATATAAAATTTGTCAAAATCTAACGTGGAAATCAAAAGTTACAAACAAAACAAATTTGAACTATAATCTGATTCATAATCTGTTTTAAATCTAACTCACTGCCACGCGTCTGTTTCCTATTGGCCCGTACCGGTTCGGGTGGAAAGATCGACGCAGATCGTTGGATTTAAGTGAACGTGCACGGCTCAGATCTAACGTACCGCTTCGTTTAAGTGATTCTATTACACGCGTTGGATCTAGATCCAATGGCTCTTGATCAAACGACCAAGGTCTGGCGGCGCTAGCGCAGCGGCGAGCGGCGGAGCGCTCTGTCAGTGGTGGTGTCGGCGTTCTAGGTCGCCCGGGGAGGGGAGAAGGTGCTCACCAGAACCGCCGTGACGAGGTGAAGCTCAACGTGTCTCTGGTTGGCGAAGGGACGCTCGGAGTCGTCGGGGATTCCTCGCCGGAGTCATGCACGGCATCAGGTGGTTGTTGTCGAAGTCATTGCCGAGGTTCCGCGTCGCCCTAGCACGAACCAGATGGTTTAGAAGATGCGCAAGACGATGGCGAACAACCTCGTATGCATGAGAGATCAAGGGGCGTGCTATGCTTACCGTAATCGGTCGCCGGAGTTGAGTGGCGGCTCGGTCGGTTGCGGGCACGAACGGGGACGGCGTCCTGGGTCACAAGAAGGCAAGCAAAGGGTATCAGAAGATGCACGAGATCATGCTAGACACACTCGTTTGAATCAGAGGCTCAGGGGCGGTCGGAACTCACCGGAATTTGCTGCCGGAGGTCGTCGGAGTTGCGGCGGTGTTTGGCGAGTTGCGAGCAGCCTGGTGGCGTGGAGAGAAAATTGAGTGAGGGGAAATGGCCGCGAGAGGGAGGGGCTTAAGTAGGAAGAGGCTCGACAAGAAACGCTCGGCGAATCAATGGCAATTACGCCGCGGAATCAACGCAGCAACGGCGTCTGCGCGCGAGATTTGGGGAAGAAGGAGTCGACGTGGAGAGGGCCCGCTTGTCAGCGAATAGAACAGAGAGGGAGTGGGGTCCGAGTGTCGTGACGGTGGTGCTTCACAAGAGAGAGAGAGGGGACCCGGGTGGGCTAGCTGGGCTGGTTTCACTGTTGGGCCAGAATAGTAACGCAGGCCCTTTTTCTTTTCTTTATTCCTTTTCTTTTTCTAATTTGATTTTCTGGAATGATTTTCAAATGAATTAAAACTCTATTTGAATTCAAATCTTTTTGGGATTTTTGCAGTGTGAAACAGTCACAATTTTAGGCATAAAACCATGTGGTCACTTTGAATTGGCTTGGTCATTTTTGGAAAGACAAAATAACAGTGACATAGCACTTGGTTTGCAAATGTTTGAAAATGGTTTTGAAACCATTTTTATTTTGTATAATTTTGTTCAAATTCCAGACTGAACCAATCAACAAGGAAGCAAACAAACTTGGTTTAAAACAATAAGCTCTCAAATGAGGATGGTCATTTGATTTAAGTTTGCTCACATAAAATGATAGCACTATGTGCTTCTGTTTTCTTGGAATTGGTTTGAAATTGATCTCAAAACTATATGCATGCATGAATGATATGAAATCTTTGAAATCATGATTTTAGGGATGTTACAAATCTAACCCCCTTAAGGTGAATCTTGCCCTCGAGATTCGGATTGGCTAGCAAATAGGTGAGGGTGGTCTTTCCGAAGATCATCTTCTCTTTCCCATGTTGCTTCCTCTTCGGAATGATGATTCCACTGCACTTTGCAGAACTTGATAGTCTTAGTCCTTGTGACTCTTTCTGCAGTCTCAAGAATCTTGATAGGTTTCTCTTCATAGGTGAGATCACTTTCTAGTTGAACCTCCTCCAAAGGTATAGTATCCTTCAAAGAAGTTTCTTCCATTTCTGGATGGCATTTCTTAAGTTGACTCACATGAAACACATTATGAACTGCTGACAAAGATTCTGGAAGTTCAATTTCATAGGCAACTTCTCCTTTGCGACTCAGAATCTTGAATGGCCCAACATATATTGGTGCCAATTTTCCTTTGACTCGGAATATTTTCACTCCACGAAGTGGTGATACTCTAAGATAGGCTCTATCGCCAACTTCGTAGGTGACTTCTCTACGCTTAGGATCTGCGTAGCTTTTCTGTCGGGACTGTGCTATCTTCAACCTGTCCTTAACCAACTTGACCTTCTCTTCGGCTTCTTTGATAAGATCTGGCCCGAATAAACTTCTTTCTCCCACACCATTCCATAGCAATGGGGTGGTACACTTTCTTCCGTAGAGAAACTCAAATGGTGCCATCTCAATCCGGCTTGATAGTGTTGTTATAAGAAAATTTCTGAAAGGCAATTTCATCCCAACTGGCTCCATAGTCTAGGGCATATTCCCTCAACATGTCTTCGAGAATCTGATTAGTCCTTTCCGTTTGTCCGTCGGTTTGAGGATGAAAAGCAGTACTGAATTCCAACCTCGTTCCTAATGACTCATGTAACTGTCTCCAAAAATGGGAAGTGAATTGAGTTCCCCTATCTGATAAAATACTCTTGGGCACTCCATGTAGACATACTATTCTACTCATGTAAATTCTGGCTAACTTAGCACTTGTATAGGTTGTCTTCACGGGTATGAAATGAGCCACTTTAGTTAGGAGATCCACTACTACCCAAATAGAATCGTATCATGACCGGGTCCTTGGTAATCCGGTAATGAAATCCATACCAATCTTGTCCCACTTCCAATCAGGAATAGGTAGTGGTTGAAGCAAACCTGCTGGTTTCTGATGTTCCGCCTTCACTCTACTACATACATCACACAAAGCAATATGTTCGGCGATGTCCTTCTTGAGATTATTCCACCAAAATCTTTCTTTCATGTCCATGTACATTTTGGTGTTACCCGGGTGAATAGAATACGGGGAGTTGTGTGCTTCTTGCAAAAATCAGTTTCCGCAACTCCGGGTCTTGTGGAACACAGATACGTTTCCCATGCCATAAAGTGCCCTGTTCATCTTCATGGAATTCTTTGGCTTTTCCTTTGCCAATCTTTTCTTTAATCTCTTCAATTTCCTTATCAGTCTTCTGGGATTCTTTGATCTTGTCCAACAAAGTGGGTTGAACGTCCAAAGACATGAGATGTCCTTCAGGCACAATCTCCAATCTGAGTTTTCTAAATTGGGTACACAGTTCATCAGGCAATTCTCCTTTGGTAAGGCCATTCACAAAAACCTTACGACTTAGAGCATCTGCTACAACATTTGCTTTACCGGGATGGTATTGCAAACTTAAGTCATAGTCCTTGATAAGTTCTAGACATCTTTGTCTCATATTAATTTCCTTCTGGGTGAAGATATACTTCAAACTTTTGTGATCTGTGAACACTTCACAATGCTTTCCCAAAAGATAGTGTCTCCATGTTTTGAGTGCATGGACAACAGAGGCTAACTCTAAATCATGAGTAGGATAGTTCACTTCATGAGTTTTGAGTTGTCTCGAGGCATAAGCCACAAATTTACCGTCTTGCATAAGCACTGCACCCAAACCTTGATGAGATGCATCACAATATACTTGGAAATCTTTCTCCAAATCTGGCAGACACAAGGCTGGTGCTGTCACAAGTCTCTTCTTCAATTCCTGAAAGCTGAGTTCACAACCTTCAGACCAAGCAAACTTCTTTTCTTTCTTTAACAATTCCGTCATAGGCTTAGCAACTTTGGAGAAATTCTCAATGAACCTTCCGTAGTAACCTGCTAAGCCAAGGAAACTACGAACTTCTTTCACGGACTTGGGAGATTCCCATTCAGTCACAGCTGAAACTTTAGCAGGATCAACTGCTACACCATCCTTTGTCATAACATGACCAAGAAAACCAACTTCATCCAACCAGAACTCACACTTGCTGAATTTGGCATAAAGTTTATGCTCTCTTAACTTCTCAAGTATCAGTCGCAAATGTCCTTCATGCTCTTATTTGCTCTTGGAGTAGACTAAGATGTCATCGATAAAAACGACAACAAACTTGTCAAGGAATTCCATGAACACCTTGTTCATCATATTCATGAAGTATGTTGGAGCATTGGTCAAACCAAAAGGCATTACGGTATACTCATACAATCCATACCTTGTAGTGAATGTTGTCTTAGGTATGTCTTGTTCTCTTATCTTGAGTTGAAAATATCCAGACCGGAGATCAATCTTTGAGAATACACAAGCTCCTTCTAGCTGATCAAACAAGTCATTGATTCTAGGAAAAGGGTATTTGTTCTTGATAGTTACCTCGTTGAGTGAACTGTAATCTATGCATAACCTTTGACTTCTATCTTTATTCTCCACGAACAAAACTGGGGCTCCCCAAGATGAATAACTTGGTTGAATAAATCCTTTCTGTAGCTGTTCTCCAAGTTGTTTCTTGAGTTCTTTCAGTTCATCAACTGACATTTGATAAGGTCTCTTTGCTATTGGTCCAGACCCTGGTACCAAATCTATAAGAAACTCCACATCTCTATCTGGTGGCATTCCCGGCAATTCTTCCGGAAACACATCTGGATACTCACTCACAATTGGCACACTGTCCATGCTAACCCCCTTAAGAGAATTTAGCTTACTTCCTTTAGATTCAAAGTTGGACTTGAATTTAATCCGCTTTCTTTCCGGGGTTGTGAGTGCAACAGTACGATTAGCACAATCTAGTACTCCTTCATACTTAGCCATCCAATCCATTCCCAATATTACGTCCAGTCCTTGGGAATCTAGGATTATCAGACTCACTAGAAATTTATGCTTTCCTAACTCTATTACTAGATCCCGGCATCCAAGTCTTACTATCATATCTCCACCCGGAGAACTAACTTTTATTGGACACCCAATGTTTTCAGTTGGAAACCCATTTCTATCAACAAATGCTTTTGATATGAATGAATGCGATGCTCCAGTATCAAAAAGAACAAATGCTGGAATAGAATTGAGTCTGAACTTACCAGCAACAGCATCAGGTTCCTCATAGACCTCCTCCACACTGATGTGGTTCACCTGTCCCTTATGGAAAGGATTGGGCTTGTTGGGTCCTTCAACTTTCTTTTCTGGGCAATCATTTGCATAATGCCCCATCTTCTTGCATTTGAAGCATTCAACCTGATGATGTCTCTCTTAACAGGCTGACTTCCACTTCTACTTCCATTACCACTGTGGTGGCTCTTATGTCCACTCTTGTGGTTCTTGTACTTGTCATTGTCATGACTACGGTGATGCTTGTTGTCATGACGGTTGTGGTTGTGGTGCTTGTTGAATTTCCCATGCTTGTGGGATCCTGAGCTTCCGCTGTCATCATAATGAGATCGTTTGTGAGACGATCCCGAGCTGTGCTTGTCGGAGTGCTTTCTCTTTCTACTCTCAACTTGCTTCATTTTGTTCTCCAAAATAGCAGCCTTGTCACAGAGCGACTGATAAGTGGGAACATATGCCACAGCCAACTGCAGATTCAGCTCATCATTCAAGCCTTCAAGAAATTTTTCCTTTCTTTTAGCATCGGTGTCAACCTCATCCAGTGCGTAACGCGCCAGATTGTTGAACTCCTCAATATATTCAGCCACGCTGCGGTGGCGCTGCTTCATATTGTGGAACTCTTTCTTTTTCAGACTCATCACTCCAGATGAGATATGAGCAGTGTGAAAGCCATCCTCAAAGATAGACCATGTCACTTCATCTATGGGAGTGGTGATCTGGAAGTTGTCCCACCAAGTGGTGGCTGGTCCTTCCAGCAGATGTGCTGCAAATCTGACCTTTTCAAAGATCCGCATGTTACGGTTACTAAGTCCTTGTTTACTGAGCGTAGCCAATCATTGGCCACCATGGGATCAGTCGTTCCTGAGAACTTTGCTGGCCTCAATCTCAAGAATCTGGTAAGCATATCAAAGACCGGAGGGTTGTTGTTGTTGTTATTGTTGTTGTTGTTATTCTTGTTGTTATTCTTGTTGTTATTATTGTTGTTTTGGTTCTGGATTAACGTCTTCATCATCTGCATTAGCTGAGTTTGATCAGTCATCATTTGTTGCATTTCTGGAGTGATGTTGTTGTTGTTGTTGCTGTTGTTGTTGTTGTTGTTGTTGGGGTTGGGGTTTGCACGACGGGGAGGCATCTGTGGTTTGTTCAAATAGAGATAAGAATGAGATACCCATATATGCTTTCATGCTCATTACATCACATAAGCAAACACAAGCATGCAACCGAAAGGTAAAGGTTCAACAACAAGATAACAAGTTCACAGAGTAAAACACACAAATAGAAAGCCATCCACATGTCGGATGGTCAAATAACAAGTTCTCAAACAACAAGTATGATAATAAAAGATAAACGAGTAGTCAATCTACTCATCGGCATCAATATCCTCCTCGACAAAGGTAAGACCTGCGTTCTCCATCGCGGTCTTGTTTTCCTCGATGCTAGTGGTCAAGGTCTTTATCTTGGCCTGGAGAGCCCTCTTCTGGGAACGAAGCCTCTCAATCACTGTCTGCTGCTGCTCTAGCTCGAAGTCCTTGGACTGTAGTTCTTCAGTCATGTCCCGGATCTTATTGTTCCTATCCTGGAAATGCTTCTCCTGACTCTTGAACTTCCTGTCCTGGGTCTCGAACTTCGCCTCCATTTCCTTGACTATCTCGTCTTGCTGCGCGAAGAGTTTTTCCTTCTCGCGAAGCTGCACCTGGAGCTCATCATTGCTGAGCATGACATTGGTCCTGTCTGTGTCCACGTGCCTAATGAGAGACTCTAAGTCCTGGAGGTACAGGCGTATTGGCTCTGCTGCGTCCCTCGAATCATCCTCGAAGTTGATGGACTCTCCATCTTCATCACGTCTTCCGAAGACATGGAAGTGGGTACCTCTAACCTGTCAGGGGTGTCGTCCTAGCAGACGTCCTATTAGGTCCTGCATCACTACCTCAAGGCCTCTCTCCCTGTCATCGTGCATGAGCTTGAAGACAATGGCCTTTGTGGTAGGCTCCGTCTGGCGTCCGGGCTGGTTGACCTTGAAGCCCCAGAGGTCCTTCCTCTCAAACTTGTTGAGGGGATGCACCATGATGGTGGGAAGAGGGAGATTGAGAAAAGTAGTAAGCTCAACGATACGAGGACCAAAGCTGGTAACCTGGAACTCCTCAATAGTGCTGATGGTAATAGGCATCTATTTATAAGATAGAAAAGTTAGAACACCACAAAACATGATAAAACAAAAGACAAAACAACACATACATATCCTTGGGAAGAAAACACACAAGTCATGCATACATGAAACCATTACAACAACCAAGGTTCAATCTTATTTTGAAGCAACATTTTGGAAAATAAGGTGATAGGTGGTGGTCCAACTAACGAAGTACGTTTACAATCCTATCTCACTGGATCTGTTGGCTAACACAATGTTTCTAGAAGCAATCAGCCTATCTTGCTCACATGATTCCATCACTAAGTCTATAATGTCTCCTCTTAAGGTTTGGTTGGTAGCTTCCAACTCTTGGGTATGTTCCTTCTCTTTCCTTAGATCATTTTGGAGGTTGAGCATTCTGCACTTGACTCTATCACCAAGTTCTTTGATGGTCTTCAAAGCTGCATCCTTTGCTGATTCAAAGAATGTAGGGTGCACCACTGAATTGGTGAACATGCAGAATCTTTTTTCCTGATGGTTGTCTTCCTTGTTTTTATACAAGTGAAGTTGTACCCACCAGTATTCCTCTCCTTCATCCATCACAGGAAAGCCCTTGTACACAGCTGCACCTTGTATGTCTAATGCAACCATGAGGTCCTTAAGAGCCTTGGGAAATTCTGTCTCACACTCCAAAGTCATTGTCATGAGTGGTCCTTTCCTCACGGCTTCGTTGATGGAGTTCATCTAAAAATAGAGATGAGAGAGAAGATTAGAAAAGTTCTACGAGAAGAATAGACAAGTGTAGAAGTGGCTGAAAATTTTTCCTTAGTGGTTTCCAATCCTAGGGTCATAATCCTACAGGCAACACAGTGCTCTGATACCATCTGTAAGATCCCTCCTTTGTAAAGGAAAAGGATCCCTGTGATTGCAATGCTAGTCCCTGGATCATTGCTAGCATCCACAGTTTAAGAAGTACACAGAAACAAAGGTCATTTATTACATCCATTCCAGAGATAAACATAGTCTTTACAACTCAAGGCCATAGGCCTAATATAAGAGTTTGAATAAGTAAATAAATGTAAGTCTTCATCTTCATGTGCCACAGGCAAACATGTTGAGTGTAGACTCATGACACCTAATCCTCATCAGAGTAACCTGCAACATCACAAGTTACAGCCACAGTGGGTCAATACTTTGGAATAGTATTGGCAAGTGATACCTTGGTAAAATTTAGGTGCACTATATTACTATATGCAATTTGGCTAAGTGTAGCTTGGCTTGCTTTGCTCAAAATAGGTTTTTCCTATTAGTTGAAATTACTAAGTTTTTCTTTGTCAAAACTTTTCCAAGGAACCACCAATATACATTGAGGTCCTTCACCCTTGTTCACCCACAAATTTTTACTTACAAATTGGGATGAGGAGATTCTTGATAGCTTCCATGCCTTGATGCTCAAGTTGTGCATTGCCATGGACTTGGCTAAGTACTTAGATTTTTCCATCTACAGAGGTTGTGCACTTTCCCCACCAGACTTGGTTTCACCAAGACAGGGCCTTTCAGAAGCCTTCCCTTAGACCAAATGGACGCGCTCCAACCTATCATTCCCACTACCACCAACTGTCCAAATGGCTAAGTTCTAGCAACTTATGTGATCCAGGCAGAGCCCATATTGCCAAGTGGCTGCACTAGAAGCTTCTTAACACTTGGCCTCTAAAATCTCTTTGTTCCTGGGTGGCTTACCACAAGTGAGATACACAAGGTAAACCATAGCCATGGGCCTTGTGTAACCACTCAACCAAAATCCACCAATCAAGTCCCTTTCCACCCAGGTGATTCATTAACTTAGTTGTTTTATTAAGCAAAACAAAGTCCAAAGACTTAGAAATATTTTCATCATAGCATGTGTATTTCACCAACCCTTGTTTGCTACTAGCTAGGCTAAGCATGGCATAGATAGTAACTTAACTTAGAAATTTCCTAGCAATTCTAAACTACATAGGATTTCCCAACAAGGCATATAGGCAAAATAATAACATGCAAGACTTAGCAAAAATATTTCTAATGCTTAGTATAAAATATAGGGATAGAATATTCATGAAGTACCACTTGCCTTGGTAGTTGGGAGAGTAGAACTCTTCACAATCACAATCACTACCACCAAAGTCTACACAAAGAATGGTAGCACAAATCACACACAATTCATATACAAACATAAATATATGCATGCATGCAAAATGCTAAGTGATGATTTTCAAAACTTAACCAAGCAAGTGAAAGGTACTGATTCACTAACAAGACAAAAACTTGCCAAACAACCAATATTTATACCCTAAAGCATTCCTAAACATTTCAAACACTCAAATTAGTCCTAAACAAGTTTCTGCAAATAAAGCTTTTTTAACAGAAGCTAAACACTAAACACATTGCATAAATTGAAAGAGCTTGCTCTCCTGATTCCAACGGTATAAAATTTGTCAAAATCTAACGTGGAAATCAAAAGTTACAAACAAAACAAATTTGAACTATAATCTGATTCAAAATCTGTTTTAAATCTAACTCACTGCCACGCGTCTGTTTCCTATTGGCCCGTACCGGTTCGGGCGGATCGATCGACGCAGATCGTTGGATTTAAGTGAACGTGCACGGCTCAGATCTAATGTACCGCTTCGTTTAAGTGATTCTATTACACGCGTTGGATCCAGATCCAATGGCTCTTGATCAAACGACCAAGGTCAGCGGCGCTAAGGCGCAGCGGCATGAGCGCTCTGTCAGTGGCGGTGCCGGCGTTCTAGGTCGCCCGGGGAGGGGAGAAGGTGCTCACCAGAACCGCCGTGACGAGGTGAAGCTCAACGTGTCTCTGGTTGACGAAGGGGCGCTCGGAGTCATCGGGGATTCCTCGCCGGAGTCATGCACGGCGTCAGGTGGTTGCTGTCGAAGTCGTTGCCGAGGTTCCGCGTCGCCCCCTTCACGAACCAGATGGTTTAGAAGATGTGCAAGACGGTGGCGAACAACCTCGTATGCGTGAGAGATCAAGGGGCGCGCTATGCTTACCGTAATCGGTCGCCGGAGTTGAGTGGTGGCTCGGTCGGTTGCGGGCACGAACGGGGACGGCGTCCTGGGTCACAAGCAGGCAAGCAAAGGGTATCATAAGATGCACGAGATCATGCTGGACACACTCGTTTGAATCAGAGGCTCAGGGGCGGTCGGAACTCACCGGAATTTGCTGCCAGAGGTCGTCGGAGTTGCGGCGGTGTTTGGCGAGTTGCGAGCAGCCTGGTGGCGTGGAGAGAAAATTGAGTGAGGGGAAATGGCCGCGAGAGGGAGGGGCTTAAGTAGGAAGAGGATCGACAAGAAACGCTCGGCGAATCAATGGCAATTACGCTGCGGAATCAACGCAGCAACGGCGTCTGCGCGCGAGATTTGGGGAAGAAGGAGTCGACGTGGAGAGGGCCCGCTTGTCAGCGAATAGAACAGAGAGGGAGTGGGGTCCGAGTGTCAGCGACGCTGGTGGTGCTTCTGCGCGTGAGAGAGAGAGGGGACCCGGGTGGGCTAGCTGGGCTGGTTTCACTGTTGGGCCAGAATAGTAGCGCAGGCCCTTTTTCTTTTCTTTATTCCTTTTCTTTTTCTAATTTGATTTTCTGGAATGATTTTCAAATGAATTCAAACTCTATATGAATTCAAATCTTCTTGGGATTTTTGCAGTGTGCAACAGTCACAATTTTAGGCATAAAACCATGTGGTCACTTTGAATTGGCTTGGTCATTTTTGGAAAGACAAAATAATAGTGACATAGCACTTGGTTTGCAAATGTTTGAAAATGGTTTTGAAACCATTTTTATTTTGTATAATTTTTTTCAAATTCCACACTCAACCAATCAACAAGGAAGCAAACAAACTTGGTTTAAAACAATAAGCTCTCAAATGAGGATGGTCATTTGATTTAAGTTTGCTCACATAAAATGATAGCACTATGTGCTTCTGTTTTCTTGGAATTGGTTTGAAATTGATCTCAAAACTATATGCATGCATGAATGATATGAAATCTTTGAAATCATGATTTTAGGGATGTTACAAATCTAACCCCCTTAAGGTGAATCTCTCCCTCGAGATTCGGATTGGCTAGCAAATAGGTGAGGGTGGTCTTTCCGAAGATCATCTTCTCTTTCCCATGTTGCTTCCTCTTCGGAATGATGATTCCACTGCACTTTGCAGAACTTGATAGTCTTAGTCCTTGTGACTCTTTCTGCAGTCTCAAGAATCTTGATAGGTTTCTCTTCATAGGTGAGATCACTTTCTAGTTGAACCTCCTCCAAAGGTATAGTATCCTTCAAAGAAGTTTCTTCCATTTCTGGATGGAATTTCTTAAGTTGACTCACATGAAACACATTATGAACTGCTGAAAAAGATTCTGGAAGTTCAATTTCATAGGCAACTTCTCCTTTGCGACTCAGAATCTTGAATGGCCCAACATATCTTGGTGCCAATTTTCCTTTGACTCGGAATCTTTTCACTCCACGAAGTGGTGATACTCTAAGATAGGCTCTATCGCCAACTTCGTAGGTGACTTCTCTACGCTTAGGATCTGCGTAGCTTTTCTGTCGGGACTGTGCTATCTTCAACCTGTCCTTAACCAACTTGACCTTCTCTTCGGCTTCTTTGATAAGATCTGGCCCGAATAAACTTCTTTCTCCCACACCATTCCATAGCAATGGGGTGGTACACTTTCTTCCGTAGAGAAACTCAAATGGTGCCATCTCAATACTGGCTTGATAGCTGTTGTTATAAGAAAATTCTGCGTAAGGCAGACTTTCATCCCAACTGGCTCCATAGTCTAGGGCATATTCCCTCAACATGTCTTCGAGAATCTGATTAGTCCTTTCCGTTTGTCCGTCGGTTTGAGGATGAAAAGCAGTACTGAATACCAACCTCGTTCCTAATGACTCATGTAACTGTCTCCAAAAATGGGAAGTGAATTGACTTCCCCTATCTGACAAAATACTCTTGGGCACTCCATGTAGACATACTATTCTACTCATGTAAATTCTGGCTAACTTAGCACTTGTATAGGTTGTCTTCACGGGTATGAAATGAGCCACTTTAGTTAGGCGATCCACTACTACCCAAATAGAATCGTATCATGACCGGGTCCTTGGTAATCCGGTAATGAAATCCATACCAATCTTGTCCCACTTCCAATCAGGAATAGGTAGTGGTTGAAGCAAACCTGCTGGTTTCTGATGTTCCGCCTTCACTCTACTACATACATCACACAAAGCAATATGTTCGGCGATGTCCTTCTTGAGATTATTCCACCAAAATCTTTCTTTCATGTCCATGTACATTTTGGTGTTACCCGGGTGAATAGAATACGGAGTTGTGTGCTTCTTGCAAAAATCAGTTTCCATAACTCCGGTCTTGTGGAACATGAATCGTTTCCCATGCCATAAAGTGCCCTGTTCATCTTCATGGAATTCTTTGGCTTTTCCTTTGCCAATCTTTTCTTTAATCTCTTCAATTTCCTTATCAGTCTTCTGGGCTTCTTTGATCTTGTCCAACAAAGTGGGTTGAACGTCCAAAGACATGAGATGTCCTTCAGGCACAATCTCCAATCTGATTTTTCTAAATTGGGTACACAGTTCATCAGGCAATTCTCCTTTGGTAAGGCCATTCACAAAAACCTTACGACTTAGAGCATCTGCTACAACATTTGCTTTACCGGGATGGTATTGCAAACTTAAGTCATAGTCCTTGATAAGTTCTAGCCATCTTCTTTGTCTCATATTAATTTCCTTCTGGGTGAATATATACTTCAAACTTTTGTGATCTGTGAACACTTCACAATGCTTTCCCAAAAGATAGTGTCTCCATGTTTTGAGTGCATGGACAACAGAGGCTAACTCTAAATCATGAGTAGGATAGTTCACTTCATGAGTTTTGAGTTGTCTCGAGGCATAAGCCACAACTTTACCGTCTTGCATAAGCACTGCACCCAAACCTTGATGAGATGCATCACAATATACTTGGAAATCTTTCTCCAAATCTGGCAGACACAAGGTCTTGTCACACAAGTCTCTTCTTCAATTCCTGAAAGCTGAGTTCACAACCTTCAGACCAAGCAAACTTCTTTTCTTTCTTTAACAATTCCGTCATAGGCTTAGCAACTTTGGAGAAATTCTCAATGAACCTTCTGTAGTAACCTGCTAAGCCAAGGAAACTACGAACTTCTTTCACGGACTTGGGAGATTCCCATTCAGTCACAGCTGAAACTTTAGCAGGATCAACTCCTACACCATCCTTTGTCATAACATGACCAAGAAAACCAACTTCATCCAACCAGAACTCACACTTGCTGAATTTGGCATAAAGTGTATGCTCTCTTAACTTCTCAAGTATCAGTCGCAAATGTCCTTCATGCTCTTCTTTGCTCTTGGAGTAGACTAAGATGTCATCGATAAAAACGACAACAAACTTGTCAAGGAATTCCATGAACACCTTGTTCATCATATTCATGAAGTATGCTGGAGCATTGGTCAAACCAAAAGGCATTACGGTATACTCATACAATCCATACCTTGTAGTGAATGTTGTCTTAGGTATGTCTTGTTCTCTTATCTTGAGTTGAAAATATCCAGACCGGAGATCAATCTTTGAGAATACACAAGCTCCTTCTAGCTGATCAAACAAGTCATTGATTCTAGGCAAAGGGTATTTGTTCTTGATAGTTACCTCGTTGAGTGAACGGTAATCTATGCATAACCTTTGACTTCTATCTTTATTCTCCACGAAGAAAACTGGGGATCCCCAAGATGAAGAACTTGGTTGAATAAATCCTTTCTGTAGCTGTTCTCCAAGTTGTTTCTTGAGTTCTTTCAGTTCATCAACTGACATTTTATAAGATCTCTTTGCTATTGGTCCAGACCCTGGTACCAAATCTATAAGAAACTCCACATCTCTATCTGGTGGCATTCCCGGCAATTCTTCCGGAAACACATCTGGATACTCACTCACAATTGGCACACTGTCCATGCTAACCCCCTTAAGAGAATTTAGCTTACTTCCTTTAGATTCAAAGTTGGACTTGAATTTAATCCGCTTTCTTTCCGGGGTTGTGAGTGCAACAGTACGATTAGCACAATCTAGTACTCCTTCATACTTAGCCATCCAATCCATTCCCAATATTACGTCCAGTCCTTGGGAATCTAGGATTATCAGACTCACTAGAAATTTATGCTTTCCTAACTCTATTACTAGATCCCGGCATCCAAGTCTTACTATCATATCTGCACCCGGAGAACTAACTTTTATTGGACACCCAATGTTTTCAGTTGGAAATCCATTTCTATCAACAAATGCTTTTGATATGAATGAATGCGATGCTCCAGTATCAAAAAGAACAAATGCTGGAATAGAATTGAGTCTGAACTTACCAGCAACAGCATCAGGTTCCTCATAGACCTCCTCCACACTGATGTGGTTCACCTGTCCCTTCTGGAAAGGATTGGGCATGTTGGGTCCTTCAACTTTCTTTTCTAGGCAATCATTTGCATAATGCCCCATCTTCTTGCATTTGAAGCATTCAACCTGATGATGTCTCTCTTAACAAGCTGACTTCCACTTCCACTTCCATTACCACTGTGGTGGATCTTATGTCCACTCTTGTGGTTCTTGTACTTGTCATTTTCATGACTACGGTGATGCTTGTTGTCATGACGGTTGTGGTTGTGGTGCTTGTTGAATTTCCCATGCTTGTGGGATCCTGAGCTTCCGCTGTCATCATAATGAGATCGTTTGTGAGACGATCCCGAGCTGTGCTTGTCGGAGTGCTTTCTCTTTCTACTCTCAACTTGCTTCATTTTGTTCTCCAAAATAGCAGCCTTGTCACAGAGTGACTGATAAGTGGGAACATATGCCACAGCCAACTGCAGATTCAGCTCATCATTCAAGCCTTCAAGAAATTTTTCCTTTCTTTTAGCATCGGTGTCAACCTCATCCGGTGTGTAACGCGCCAGATTGTTGAACTCCTCAATATATTCAGCCACGCTGCGGTGGTGCTGCTTCAGATTGTGGAACTCTTTCTTTTTCAGACTCATCACTCCAGATGAGATATGAGCAGTGCGAAAGCCATCCTCAAAGATAGACCATGTCACTTCATCTATGGGAGTGGTGATCTGGAAGTTGTCCCACCAAGTGGCGGCTGGTCCTTCCAAAGATATGTCTTGCAAATCGACCTTTTCAGATTAAATGCACGGTTACTAAGTCCTTGTTTACTGAGCGTAGCCAATCATTGGCCACCATGGGATCAGTCGTTCCTGAGAACTTTGCTGGCCTCAATCTCAAGAATCTGGTAAGCATATCAAAGCCCGGAGGGTTGTTGTTGTTATTGTTGTTGTTGTTATTCTTGTTGTTATTATTGTTGTTATTATTGTTGTTTTGGTTCTGGATGAACGTCGTCATCATCTGCATTAGCTGAGTTTGAGCAGTCATCATTTGTTGCATTTCTGGAGTGATGTTGTTGTTGTTGGGGTTTGCACGACGGGGAGGCATCTGTGGTTTGTTCAAATAGAGATAAGAATGAGATACCCATAGATGCTTTCATGCACATTACATCACATAAGCAAACACAAGCATGCAACCGAAAGGTAAAGGTTCAACAACAAGATAACAAGTTCACAAAGTAAAACACACAAATAGAAAGCCATCCACATGTCGGATGGTCAAATAACAAGTTCTCAAACAACAAGTATGATAATAAAAGATAAACGAGTAGTCAATCTACTCATCGGCATCAATATCCTCCTCGACAAAGGTAAGACCTGCGTTCTCCATCGCGGTCTTGTTTTCCTCGATGCTAGTGGTCAAGGTCTCTATCTTGGCCTTGAGAGCCCTCTTCTGGGAACGAAGCCTCTCAATCACTGTCTGCTGCTGCTCTAGCTCGAAGTCCTTGGACTGCAGTTCTTCAGTCATGTCCCGGATCTTATTGTTCCTATCCTGGAAACGCTTCTCCTGACTCTTGAACTTCCTGTCCTGGGTCTCGAACTTCGCCTCCATTTCCTTGACTATCTCGTCTTGCTGCGCGAAGAGCTTGTCCTTCTCGCAAAGCTGCACCTGGAGCTCATCATTGCTGAGCATGACATTGGTCCTGTCTGTGTCCACGTGCCTAATGAGAGACTCTAAGTCCTGGAGGTACAGGCATATCGGCTCTGCTGCATCCCTCGAATCATCCTCGAAGTCGATGGACTCTCCATCTTCATCACGTCTTCCGAAGACATGGAAGTGGGTACCTCTAACTTTGTCGGTGTCGCCTAGCAGCGTCCTATCAGTCTGCATCACTACCTCAAGGCCTCTCTCCCTGTCATCGTGCATGAGCTTGAAGACAATGGTCTCCGTGGTAGGCTCCGTCTGGCGTCCGGGCTGGTTGACCTTGAAGCCCCAGAGGTCCTTCCTCTCAAACTTGGTGAGGGGATGCACCATGATGGTGGGAAGAGGGAGATTGAGCAAAGTAGTAAGCTCAACGATACGAGGACCAAAGCTGGTAACCCGGAACTCCTCAACAGTGCTGATGGTAATAGGCATCTATTTATAAGATAGAAAAGTTAGAACACCACAAAACATGATAAAACAAAAGACAAAACAACACATACATATCCTTGGGAAGCAAACACACAAGTCATGCATACATGAAACCATTACAACAACCAAGGTTCAATCTTATTTTGAAGCAACATTTTGGAAAATAAGGTGATAGGTGGTGGTCCAACTAACGAAGTACGTTTACAATCCTATCTCACTGGATTTGTTGGCTAACACAATGTTTCTAGAAGCAATCAGCCAATCTTGCTCACATGATTCCATCACTAAGTCTATAATGTCTCCTCTTAAGGTTTGGTTGGTAGCTTCCAACTCTTGGGTATGTTCCTTCTCTTTCCTTAGATCATTTTGGAGGTTGAGCATTCTGCACTTGACTCTATCACCAAGTTCTTTGATGGTCTTCCAAGCTGCACCCTTTGTTGATTCAAAGAATGTAGGGTGCACCACTGAATTGGTGAACATGCAAAATCTTTTTTCCTGATGGTTGTCTTCCTTGTTTTTATACAAGTGAAGTTATACCCACCAGTATTCCTCTCCTTCATCCATCACAGGAAAGCCCTTGTACAGAGCTGCACCTTGTATGTCGAATGCAACCATGAGGTCCTTGAGAGCCTTGGGAAATTCTGTCTCACACTCCAAAGTCATTGTCATGAGTGTTCCTTTCCTCACGGCTTCGTTGATGGAGTTCATCTAAAAATAGAGATGAGAGAGAAGATTAGAAAAGTTCTACGAGAAGAATAGACAAGTGTAGAAGTGGCTGAAAAATTTTCCTTAGTGGTTTCCAATCCTAGGGTCATAATCCTACAGGCAACACAGTGCTCTGATACCATCTGTAAGATCCCTCCTTTGTAAAGGAAAATGATCCCTGTGATTGCAATGCTAGTCCCTGGATCACTGCTAGCATCCACAGTTTAAGATGAAGTACACAGAAACAAAGGTCATTTATTACATCCATTCCAGAGATAAACATAGTCTTTACAACTCAAGGCCATAGGCCTAATATAAGAGTTTGAATAAGTAAATAAATGTAAGTCTTCATCTTCATGTGCCACATGCAAACATGTTGAGTGTAGACTCATGACACCTAATCCTCATCAGAGTAACCTGCAACATCACAAGTTACAGCCACAGTGGGTCAATACTTTGGAATAGTATTGGCAAGTGATACCTTGGTAAATTTAGGTGGACTATATTACTATATGCAATTTGGCTAAGTGTAGCTTGTCTTGCTTTGCTCAAAATAGGTTTTTCCTATTAGTTGAAATTACTAAGTTTTTCTTTGTCAAAACTTTTCCAAGGAACCACCAATAGACATTGAGGTCCTTCACCCTTGTTCACCCACAAATTTTTACTTAGAAATTGGGATGAGGAGATTCTTGATAGCTTCCATGCCTTGATGCTCAAGTTGTGCATTGCCATGGACTTGGCTAAGTACTTAGATTTTTCCATCTACAGAGGTTGTGCACTTTCCCCACCAGACTTGGTTTCACCAAGACAGGAACTTTCAGAAGCCTTCCCTTAGACCAAATGGACGCGCTCCAACCTATCATTCCCACTACCACCAACTGTCCAAATGGCTAAGTTCTAACAACTTATGTGATCCAGGCAGAGTCCATATTGCCAAGTGGCTGCACTAGAAGCTTTTTAACACTTGGCCTCTAAAATCTCTTTGTTCCTGGGTGGCTTACCACAAGTGAGATATACAAGGTAAACCATAGCCATGGGCCTTGTGTAATCACTCAACCAAAATCCACCAATCAAGTCCCTTTCCACCCAGGTGATTCATTAACTTAGATGTTTTATTAAGCAAAACAAAGTCCAAAGACTTAGAAATATTTTCATCATAGCATGTGTATTTCACCAACCCTTGTTTTCTACTAGCTAGGCTAAGCATGGCATAGATAATAACTTAACTTAGAAATTTCCTAGCAATTCTAAACTACATAGGATTTCCCAACAAGGCATATAGGCAAAATAATAACATGCAAGACTTAGCAAAAATATTTCTAATGCTTAGTATAAAATATAGGGATAGAATATTCATGAAGTACCACTTGCCTTGGTAGTTGGGAGAGTAGCACTCTTCACAATCACAATCACTAGCACCAAAGTATACACAAAGAATGGTAGCACAAATCACACACAATTCATATACAAACATAAATATATGCATGCATGCAAAATGCTAAGTGATGATTTTCAAAACTTAACCAAGCAAGTGCAAGTTACTGATTCACTAACAAGACAAAAACATGCCAAACGACCAATATTTATACCCTAAAGCATTCCTAAACATTTCAAACACTCAAATTAGTCCTAAACAAGTTTCTGCAAATAAAGCATTTTTAACAGAAGCTAAACACTAAACACAATGCATAAATTGAAAGAGCTTGCTCTCCTGATTCCAACGGTATAAAATTTGTCAAAATCTAACGTGGAAATCAAAAGTTACAAACAAAACAAATTTGAACTATAATCTGATTCAAAATCTGTTTTAAATCTAACTCACTGCCACGCGTCTGTTTCCAATTGGCCCGTACCGGTTCGGGCGGATCGATCGACACAGATCGTTGGATTTAAGTGAACGTGCACGTCTCAGATCTAACGTATCGCTTCGTTTAAGTGATTCTATTACACGCGTTGGATCTAGATCCAATGGCTCTTGATCAAACAACCAAGGTCTGGCGGCGCTAGCGCGGCGGCGAGCAGCAGAGCGCTCTGTCAGTGGCGGTGCCCGCGTTCAAGGTCGCCCGGGGAGCGGAGAAGGTGCTCACCAGAACCGCCGTGACGAGGTGAAGCTCAACGTGTCTCTGGTTGGCGAAGGGGCGCTCGGAGTCATCGAGGATTCCTCGCCGGAGTCGTGCACGGCGTCAGGTGGTTGCTGTCGAAGTCGTTGCCGAGGTTCCGCGTCGCCCTAGCACGAACCAGATGGTTTAGAAGATGCGCAAGACGGTGGTGAACAACCTCGTATGCGTGAGAGATCAAGGGGCGCGCTATGCTTACCGTAATCGGTCGCCGGAGTTGAGTGGCTGCTCGGTCGGTTGCGGGCACGAACGGGGACGGCGTCCTGGGTCACAAGGAGGCAAGCAAAGGGTATCAGAAGATGCACGAGATCATGCTGGACACACTCGTTTGAATCATAGGCTCAGGGGCAGTCGGAACTCACCGGAATTTGCTGTCGGAGGTCGTCGGAGCTGCGGCGGTGTTTGGCGAGTTGCGAGCAGCCTGGTGGCGTGGAGAGAAAATTGAGTGAGGGGAAATGGCCGGGAGAGGGAGGGGCTTAAGTAGGCAGAGGCTCGACAAGAAACGCTCGGCGAATCAATGGCAATTACGCCACGGAATCAACGCAGCAACGGCCAGCGGCGACGGCGTCTGCGCGCGAGATTTGGGGAAGAATGAGTCGACGTGGAGAGGGCCCGCTTGTCAGCGAATAGAACAGAGAGGGAGTGGGTTCCGAGTGTCAGCGACGCTGGGGGTGCTTCTGCGCGTGAGAGAGAGAGAGGGGACCCGGGTGGGCTAGCTGGGTTGGTTTCACTGTTGGGCCAGAATAGTAGCGCAGGCCCTTTTTCTTTTCTTTATTCCTTTTCTTTTTCTAATTTGATTTTCTGGAATGATTTTCAAATGAATTCAAACTCTATTTGAATTCAAATCTTTTTGGGATTTTTGCAGTGTGCAACAGTCACAATTCTAGGCATAAAACCATGTGGTCACTTTGAATTGGCTTGGTCATTTTTGGAAAGACAAAATAACAGTGACATAGCACTTGGTTTGCAAATGTTTGAAAATGGTTTTGAAACCATTTTTATTTTGTATAATTTTGTTCAAATTCCACACTCAACCAATCAACAAGGAAGCAAACAAACTTGGTTTAAAACACTAAGATCTCAAATGAGGATGGTCATTTCATTTAAGTTTGCTCACATAAAATGATAGCACTATGTGCTTCTGTTTCCTTGGAATTGGTTTGAAATTGATCTCAAAACTATATGCATGCATGAATGATATGCAATCTTTGAAATCATGATTTTAGGGATGTTACAGCAGATCTTCTCCTCCTTGATCATTGAGCTGAGCTCCGAAGAACTCAGGGTGCGGACGCTCCAGAAGTTCCGAAAGCTGGTCCAAATCCCTCTCAAAGCTGGTCCATTCCCCAGTTGGTAAAACTTGTTGTACTTCACGTCCATCTATAAGAATATAGGATGAGTAAGTTAGTAGAGTGATTAAGTGTGTCAAAATTTTATGTATTTTGCAAGACCTTTTGGAGTAACATGAATTTTCATGAAAGAATCAAAAGGATAAGAATGAGAATAAGTTTTTGTAAATATTTTTTTTTCTTTGGTTTTGGGAAATAAGTTTTTGGTTTAAACGTCCAGTCTAACTAGGGTCTCCTATGGTCAGGATGGCTCTGATACCAACTTGTCAACACCCGGATTTTTAATCCCAGATGCCTGTTATGCCATACATCGCAATCCCAGGATTACCATTTTTGCGAGACATAACAGAATTGGATACCATAGTAAATCATCCATTACAAATGATACATAAGTTATTACACAAATAGGGATCTCATGATCCAGTTCTTAATACAACATCAAGCAGCGAAATACGTAATAATAACGGTAGCGTGGGCGAAGCTCCATCTTCGGGTTCACAGGCAATGCTGACGATGGGAGATGATCCTAGTTGTCGTAACCTTCTTGGGGTCCATCCTCAAGGTACTCCTCTTCATAGTCTGGCCATGGGAATAGCCAGGGACAAAGCCATGAGTACTCTTTAAGTACTCGCAAACTAATACTAACAGGTAAAGGGTTTTTTGGATAATATGACACTAGGCTCTAGGGTTGTTTTGCAAAAGCCAGATTTATCTCTACTAAGTTTAGAAGCAACGAATGCTAGTTGAAAGTTTTATAGCACCTAAGTGGGAACTTGTAATTCAGATCACAACCCTGTTGTGGTCAAGTCAAAGTCTCAAATCATTTCACAAGTCATTTTGAAAAGTCTGACGGGGGAACAGTATGGCCACTCCAACTGTCCATAACCACGGACGCGGCTATTCGAATAGTTTGACACTCTGCAGAGATTGTACACTTTCACCACAACATTCAATACATCCGTCAGGAACAAATCCTGAATTCACCATACTCAGTATGCGGATAATCAATCCTAACCTTTCAATTACATGCCCTAGTATAAGCACCTGTCCTGTGAGTTTGGCCTCCCAACCATGACCAACTGTCATCTTGGGTACTGCACAGTAGGACAATCTTCACAAGGTAGCCTCAGCTCAGACCTTGGCCGTGAGGGAACTAATACTAAGGTATATAAGTTTCCAGTCAAGCCCTACCCAATATTCGGGTATTATGGTTGTACGATAAAATTGGAATGGTATCGCATCCAGACAACCATCAGTTTTATAAAGGGCTAAGGCTCATGCCTCAACATTTTCATCACCAAAATCATCGGGTGTTTGGAAACACATGTCCAAAACATTTCAATAGAATGATCCATCATTCCAAGGTTTTCATAACCATTTTTCCACCAAGTATTCCCATCTAAAGTTGATCAAGTTTTATGCTTAGCACTAGCATCTACAGGTGGGGGTAAGCAATAATGAGGGATGGTAAACTAGGGGAGTTTTAACTAAGTTCCATCTCATGCCTTAAGATGACATCAAGATTATCTAGCTTAGGCCAAATTTTATGCTCTTTATGCAACCTTCAAATATTTTTCTAATATCTATAATTCACTTAAGTAAACTCTAAGTAATAGCTTTGATAAAGAAATAAAGTATAAAGCTTGCAAGTAAAAACTAGGATTGGTCTGTCAAGTGGGTATGATCACATATGCTTAAGGCATATAGTAGGAATAGTAACCAGTAGTGGTTTGTTGCATCAGTAGAGTATCTTGCAAGTGTTAGCTTGCACATTCACTAGTAGTATTAGGCTTGCCTTGTGCAGAGCAGTGGTTGAAGTTCTCCTCGGCTTCTTCTTCGTAGAATCCTCCTTCCTCCTTGTATCCTTGGTCGGTACTAGTGTCTATAAATAAATACGAGGTACACAATCACCAAACAATACTTAACTACTTGCAATCATCACACACAAGGATCCTATAGATGATCTAGCATCATCTCTAACATTACAAGATTGAAGCTTGGTTTAATTCCTTTTTATTTCTAGAAAAGTAATTTCTACTCATTGAAAAACTACTTAAGATTTAATATTCTCCAAACCAAACATGGGATCATGTTGACACATGTCATCACCACATATTGTAGTCCAAGGGAATGTAATTTAAAGTGGTGTCACAATTTAATAAGGTTTTACCCTTTTATTTTAATTAATTAAAGTGGCTAGAAATGCCTATGTAACATTCTTTTATTACTTGAACATTATTTCTGCAAGTAAACCTATATATTTTTATATATTCTGAAAGGTATGGTTAAATGTGATTTTTGAGAGTTGGAATCAACTAAAAAGCTATTATGGTTTAAATTTGAAAAATGTTTGAATGCAGAAAAGCTTCTGCCTTGTTATTTTTACCATGGGTGATCTATAGATCCAAATGACTTGAATCCAACGGGCTTGGATTAAGCATTCCCAGACCTTTCTAACAAAATTGGTTTCATTCAATTTGATGTACTGAATCGATCTGGTTTGATTTTTGAAGTTGAGTATAGAAGTGAGTTTGAAACAAAAATGAAAAAGGTTTAATTCAAATAACTGGGCTGCACGGGAAAAGTTAACGGGCCGGCCTGCTAAGCGCCGTGCTCCCGCGGGCTGCTTAAGTGGGTGTCCCCACTCGCCAGTGAGACAGGGATGGGCGAAGCGGTACGGGGCAACGTGGGTCGTTCGATCTGATTCTAATCCAACGGCTGGGAGTCATCGTAGACGCGAGGCAACGCCGGCGAGAAAGAAACCGAGCGCGGCCAGTGAGGGGTGCTGGGGGCTCACTGGGTGCAAAGAGGGTCGGCGAGCAGCAAGTCGACGACGGCGAACTCAGGGGTGGTCGTAGCAGCTCCTGGGGTGGACGAAATCGATGGCGCCCTTCTTCTCCAGAGGCGGAGGGCTCCGGTGAAATTCCGGCGAGGTGGTGCTCGCCTTGCTCTGGGAATGGTGTGGCACGATCAGTGAGGAGAGGGGAGTGAGATGGTGTAAAGAAATCGACTGGGGGTGGCCTCTATTTATAGCCGAGCGAGGGGACCGACGGGGCGCACGGTGAGCTCGTCGGGGGCGATGTTACAGGCAGCTATTGGCATGGGCGAAGGTAGGGGACGGTGCGTTGTTCCCTGGCGATGCTCAACAACATGGTTTCGAGGCGTGGGGCAGTGCGGCTTAGTCGGAACGCGACGGTGCTCTGCGCGTACCCGACGGAAAATTTAAGGCCACACAACTCGCGTGGTCCGCGCGGCGGCGAACGAGCATGTCTGCGGGGTTGCTGGGACGATGGGGATTGTGTATGCACGCGGTGAGGGCGGAACACGGTCTGTGGGCGCTGATCGAGCGTGCCGCATGTGGCATGCTCTCGGCATGGTTGCTGGCGAGGTTGGCATGGTTCGTGCGTGTGGTCCAGGGCTTGGCAACGCTCGCGGCTGGGACAATGAGTGGCGGTGGACGGTGGGCTGCCTCCCAGACATGCTGGCTAGGCTTGCTTTTCTTCCTAGATTGCTATCGACATGGGGGTGACATGGGTGTGCTCGGCTATTCACCATTGATGGAAATGCCAAGCTTACAGTGATGTTAAGGGTCAGTTTCGGTTGTTAGATGATCTACTAAGGCTAGTGGTGTCCAGAGAGGGAACAAGTTAGGCCTCAATCACTGCTCACTATAGTGTTTAGGATTTTGATGATTTGTGTCTGCAACCTATTTGATGAAATGGCCGCATGAAATCAAGTTTTGAATTTTGAAAAGATTTTTGGTGGGTTTGCTAGATTGGTGCTGGTGAGTCTGCAGATGCTTGGGTTTTGAAAGTTGAGCTTGTTTGAGTGGTTTTTGAAAAAGTGGGATCTTCCCATATGATAAAGATTCAATTTTGAATTGTCATTTAAACTATGCATTTGAAAGTTTCTGGATGATCACAAAGTGGGCCTTGATACCTTGTTATGAGTAAATTCAAGGGGTGCAAAGATCCAGAAAAGTTTCCATTAGGTTCTGAAAGTTTGAGACAGCCAAAGTAGGCATGGGAGTTAAATTGGTCAAAATGACCATTCCTTTATTTTATTGGTTTTGATTTATTTTTCTTTAGGAAAAGTTTGGGAAATGTTTAGATGATGTTTATTTCACCTAAGAAACATTTTACAAGCAAGGAAACATATAAACAAGGTGGTTCAAAAGAATTTCAAATTAAATGCTTACACATATGCATGCCTTCATAATTTTAATTAGAAAAGTTTTTGTTAACCCTAATTTTGATTATTAGAGTTTGATGATCCAAGTTTAGTATTTTTGGGATGTTACAGCTATCGTCCTCGTCCTCATCTCCACTTCCCGAAGAATATTCTTCTTGAGCCACTAGAACAATCTTTGGTTGCTTCTTGAAGGGAGCATTCTTCTTTAAAAACGGTTTCTTGTGTGGAGCCTTTGACTTGTCCTTCAAAATAAGTATTCCCCCATTATCTTCCCTACTTTGATATGGACACTCAGCTACAAAGTGCAGCCGGTCACCACAGTTGAAACATGTTCTCAGCTTGGGACTATTTTCCTTTCTTCCATAGGCTCCACTCTTGCGTTCTAGTTCAGCTTTAGCCTTGGCTGGATCTTTCCAAAAGTTTCTAGCATAAAGAACCAAGTATTGTTCGTGGATTCTTTTTATATCCTCGGGACAATCCAAACCTTCTATAGCATATTCATCATGATCAATCACACTAGTCTTCAAAGCCACGTTGACTCCCTTTTGCATCCCCATAGCTCGAGCACGAGCATCTTCGGCATTCTTGGCAGCCACTTTGAACGCGGACATTTCTTGCATTAACTCATTGGATGTCATGAGGTTATAGTTATGCCTACCTTGGAGACTTTTCAAATCCGTGGGCTCAAATGGCATAAGAGCATTGACATACTTGCGCTTGACCCAAGCATCATCAACATGAGCTGCACCGTGGTTTCTGAAAGTTGTGGCTATTGCCTTGAGCCTCCTATACATGTCCTCGTGGTATTCTCCATCCAACATATAGAATCCTTCAGCTTCGTTGCTCAAAGCATCATATCTATTCCTTCTCGTACTTTCATTTCCAATGAAGATCTTGGTGAGGGCATCCCAAGCTTTCGTAGCTGTGCTAAGATGCTGAATGTGTGGCATGTCTTTGTCTCCCACACCAAGTTGTATCATGTGTAGAGCTGTAGCGTTGAGTTGGCTATCAACAACTTCTCTTCTTGTGAGATTGTTGGGGTTTCCAACATGAAGACCATTTTCTATGATTTTCCACAACTCAATGGAGGAACTGCACACATGAGACTTCATCAAAAATTGCCATTGAGAAAAAGTAGATGCAGAAAGTTTGGGTGGATCACCCCTATTATGTATATGTGGGTGAGGGATAGGTGGGTCAGGAGAATAAACATGAGAAACCTCATTGTATCCCTCCTTACCACTATCCTTTTTCGAGGAGGAGCTCTTGCTAGTGTCATCACCAACCACTTCGTTCTCTTTGGAATCGGTTTTACCCGTTTCCTTGGATTGCGGAGTGGTAGCCTCAGAGTTAGATGGAGGTGATGCTGTGGATGGGGAGAGACGCATTATCAATTGACGCATCTCTTCCATCTTAGCCTCCATTGAACTCACCAAGGTTGTTTCCAACGTCTTGAGATCGTTCATGGTGACTACATCCGGAGCATCACTCCCATCTACCTTGGAACCCTTACTTTTCTTAGGCGGTTAAGCCCGAAATAAGAGTCGGGGCTCTGATACCAATTGAAATGGATCGTATGGGCACCTAGAGGGGGTGAATAGGTGCTAACCAATTTTTAATACTTTTTCAATTTTAGGCTTGGCACAAAGTAAATTCTCTAGATATGCAACTACGAGAATTTCCCTATATGAAACCCTAACTACTAAGCACGTAAAGAGAGGATCGAAGGAACCATAGTGGAGCACGCGGAGACATAGGGATTTGTTTTACCGTAGTTCCTTCCTTGTTAAGGGAAGTACATCTGCGTTGGAGGGGTGGGCGGTTCTAAGATCACCACGCCACAATAGGCCTCACCCTATTCTCCGATGGATCTCGCCACGAGAGGCCTGATCCACCTTCTCCACTATTGGATCCCTTCGAGGAGGGAACCGGTGCCTTTTACAACACTATCGGGGCACACGCCCACAACCGAATTGGGGGCTCCCGAGATGACAACAAGATGCCACAAGAACAAGGTTTATCAATATAAACAAAAACAAGGATCTAGGTATTTGCAAGAAATACTAGATCGGCGGTTCTCCAAATGAATGGAGAGAAGATGAAGCGCTTGATTGTAGTTGATAAAGATCGAGTCCTCCTCCTTTGATTCCCCAATGGACGGAGCCTTTGAGTGTATCTAGGTGGAGTTCTCTTGGATGAAGATTGCAGATCAGGTCTGTTCTTTTTGAGTGAATCAAGAGTTCTGGACAGAGGGGGAAGACAGGCTTAAATACCCCCTGCCCAGAACAAGCCGTTGGAGAAATTTGGGGGCGGATTATCCGCCGTGGGGATTGGTAACTACGGAAACGAACACCCCAAACAAGATAGCGTCGGATACAAAGAGGAAGACAGATTGCGTCGGTTTGCAAAAAGCCTGTCGGTATGGAATGTACCAACAGTTGATAACCAAAGGCAGATAAGATAACAACTTGGATGCAACAGGTAGACAAGGGATTACACACAGACACACACACACACACAACCTATGGTACTCTGAGCCGAACACGTGAATCCTAGTTTGAACTTTGAGAAGAGGATTGAAAACGTGACACTTCCTTACCAGAAAAGGGTGGGTGGGAGGGTAAGAAGAAAAATGGAAGAAGTCCTACTCTCGCGTTTGTTTTTCCCTAATATACATATCTACCAAAATATTTGCTAGACTGACAACGACCGTTTGGCTGAAACCCTGAAGGTCGGGATGGCTCTGATACCAATTGTAACTACCTCGGTGAACTACGCTCCTAGATACAAGCCTGGATGAGTGGTAGTGGTTGAAATAGTACGGTGGGGCCCCAAAATCCACTCACTGGTAGTCCTTTCAGACGTCCCAACCACTACCCTCTCAACGGGACCTGTCAGGCGGGCGTGGTCGGCGAAGGGATCAACTACGTACACAAGTGGGTATGTACGCAAGCCACCATACAATAGTACATCAGAGCCATACCATCTAGAAAGAAAGGAAATATAGCAACGCCATACAGCAAGATTCAAATGACCTAAATAGATCTATATTTTAGGATACCTCCTCATACAACACACATCAGAGTATCATGCGGGCGGCAAACAAAATCCGAAATGCGGATAAGAAGCAAATCGGCATAAGATGCCATAGAAATAAGCACATCCCAACTACAGGTCTCACGGATCCCGTTCCGGAATCTCTACACCGACGATCGTTGCCCACATCTTGACTTCTTCCACCCAAAGATCCGTCCTGCGAAGGTACTGCTCATCGAATCAAGAATTTATCGTGTGAGACCCTAAGGGTACTCAAGTCTTAATGCCTCTAAAGGGGACACAACACGGGGTGACGCAATTGCGTGAAAGATAAACCCTAGCAATTCTACAGATAACGCTAACCATCCGCCTAACCAATGATAGGCGGATGTCCGTGAATTAAGTACAACAGTTATAATGGTAATCTCATCCGATCCATCCGCTCACGCTACCAACAAGGAAGCGGACAAACAACCCCATCCGTTGGCAATTTTATTAACCATTCCATGAGTGTTGCACTATTTACTAGTCAAGTTACTTAGTCGATTAAGGCGGTACTTTAGTTATGCTTGTCTATGATCGAGAAACTGCTCCAAGTCGTCCATATCCGCGGACACGGCTTTGAAAGTTTTACCGGCCGGGTGCACCAATAGCAACACACGCTCGATCAACCTCGGAAAAACCAAATCAAAACCCAACGAGGCTTTCACGATCGAACAATCACAAGATTCGAAATATTTCAGGGGCCACCCTTTGAGTAGATCCCAGCGGAGTAAGCAAGCTCGAGACGGACTCAAGGTTAGCGCCAATGGTCAGCGACTGGGAACCCGAAAGTGTGGCTGGGCTTGTCGATACCGCGTAATCACTCCGCCTTCCTAAACAGTACAGTGTGCTCCTCGCACAAATTAAATACAGAAAGTAGCATGGCATAAGTACAGGATAGTAAATAAAACCTCAAACTAGTTTGTGGCCCCAAGAAATAAGACGGAATCAAGCTCTGGCCCAGGGGGGTCCCATATACCTCCCGGATGTGGATAGCGCGATAAATCAAGGAACAGGAATCAAGTACTCGGGGTCTTACGGGACACAAGTGAGCAGGAAAAACCAAATAGCAGATGTTGCTCACCGGTGCCACTTTCTTTAGTTATCCCATACTACTCAGGTTAAGTTGTTTAGGTACCTCATTATCCAACAGACACTCACATACCCTACACATGCTGTTCTATGACTCGCATGGCTCAAACAACTCCTATAGTAGTGGCTCATGGGATGGGGAACAAGCTTGGTGGGGTTTAAAAATAAAGGCTATGCATACTTGGGATTCAATTTTAATGCAATCGCGACTCAATGATGCAAGAATAAGATAGAGGCAATAGGTACTGTATGTATGCAAGCATGTGGAAGTGCTTGCCTGGTATCTCAGTTGAAGCGAGGGACGGATCTGGGTAGTGCTCCTGGTTCTCTTGATACAACCCCTGCTCAGTGTCTATCCGAGAAAAACCAAACAAACAAGGCCAACATGAATATAGAGCACAAGCACATGAATAAGATGCGTCAAGCAAACAATCATGCCATGATGAATGATGCACAAGTTGCATGGCATTAAGGTAGCATGGCATGGGTGAGGTGTGGAGGACAAGTAATAACATTTTAATGGGGATTTGGTTCACATTTGTTGCCATAATAGTTGCTGTTCATTATATTTTTATATGATGCATGCTGCAATTGAAGTCATGGATATCATAAACAGAAAGGTCTCGTCGAGCTGATCATTTTAGACATATCATTTGCTTAATTTGGAATTATAAAACAAAAGTTATTAAATTATTAAGTTCTAGTGGCAATTGGTGTAATTTAAATAAACTTGGAATTTTAATTGTGCAAAAGACAATATGGATGGCATATTTGGAATCCTCTCATTTTGCTGATATCCAAACATATATTATTTGCCCAATTTGGATTTAGTATGGAAAAGTTATTTGAAACTGAATTGAATTTGAATTTTGAAATAATTTAAACTATATTTGAATTTTAAACAGGCTCTGGGACGTTTTATACCTATCCTTCTCCAGCCTGGGTCGCAGACAGGTGGGGCCAGGAGTTTTGCTGGCCCACACACCAGTGTCTGGGAACAGGAGGGACCGCGGGTTGACAAAAGAAAAGCACAGGAGCCTTTTTGCAAAACTACCTAGACACAGACACTGGGCCAGGCTGGACCGCGGGTTGAGGCAAAAAGGGGGCCAGGGGGTTATTCGCAAAACGACCCACTGGTACTGTGGATCTTCTCTGCACCTGACGGAACAGGGCACAGCGCGGCAGAAGCGGTGGGGTCGAACGCGACCGCATGGGCGCTTCTGTGACGCGAGCTGCGGTGGGGTTGGGTAGTTGACAGGAGGAGGGTTAGGCGGCTGGATAAGGTATGCGCTGGGCGAGAGGACGCGGCGACCACGCCTGCACGAGGCGCCGTCGCCGTGACCCGCCAACCGAGCGATCAAGGGAGGACGGTGTCTAGGAGGACCAGGACTCACCGCGGTGGCGTTGCGGCAGTGGCGAGGCTCGGGTGTAGCGATCAACGGCGAGGCTCATGGATCTGAAGTGCTAGGGTTTCGACGGGCGGCGCGCAGGCAGGCTCGGGCTCCTCCTCGCTGGCTCCAGGCGTGTGCAGCGAGCTTCGAGGCTTCCTCGACACCCGCTACTCCGCTCCGCCTCTGGATGTGTATGTCTTGGTGTGCAGCGTGGCGGCGAGAGGAAGATGGGGCGGTGGAGAAGAGGCAGAGGAGGGCGAGGCAGGTCTGGCGGATCTGGGGAGAGGCCAGAGAGGGAAGGGGAGGATAAGAACGAGGCGAGGAGGGGCTAGCGTGGGGGAGGGGTAGATGGCCAGGTTGGCGTCGGCCACCTTTCCCTCTCACGTGCTCGGCTCGGTCCAGGCCAGGGCAAGGCAGGGCACTAGCGGGGGGCTGGCAGGTGGGGTAGGCGGGGCCAGGTAGGCAGACAGGTGGACCTGGGGCGTGGGCAGGTGAGGCAGAGAGGGTGAGAAAAAGGGGGGAGGGGAGAGGCCAGCTCGGCTAGGGCTAGGGTTCCAGGACGTGTGGGGTGGAAGGGTAGCTGGTAGGGTGCTGGGGTGGGGCCTGCATGGAAGGGAGAGAGAGGTCGAGGGAGATAGGGCAGCTAGGGTAGGGCATGGTGTGGCCAAACTAGGAAGGGGAAGGGGAGGTTTAGCTAGGGTTTTGTTTAGGAAAAAGGGGTAGATTAGAGGGGAAAGGGTGGCTTAGGGTTTGTTTAGAGAGGATGTAGTTTAGGTTTTGTTTAGGTAGAAAAGGGGATGGCAAGGTAGATTCTAGGGTGGCTAAGAGAGAGGGTAAGGAAGAGATGGTGGTACTTAAGGTTGATCATGCATGCTTCATGAACAAACACACAAGACCAATAAAAAGAGAAAAGGGGGGGGTAAGATAGGGAGAGGTGATCATGATGATGGGGTGGTTCTCTTTGGTCCAAGCATGATTCAAACAAACCAAGCAAGAACCAAGAAAAGGGGTGGTTTGTGTTGTGCATGCCACATAGCACATGTGTGTGCATGGAGCATGGGGTAGGGTTTAGCTAAAGGGAAGAAGAGAGGGAGATGGTTTTGATGAAGAAACTACAAGCCCAACAAGATTAAGCAAAGGAAAAGGTGCTCCACTTAAAATGCAAGCAAAAACCAAATACTGGAAAAGGTGTCACTTGCATGGCCCATGCAAAATAATTAATGCCAAATTATCCTTGTGAAAACAATATTATAATCATGGCATTATCCATATGCATTCCCAATAGATGGGCAAGGCCAAGCAAAGGTTATGGTTGTAATCCAAACAACCAATCATGAGCTAGAGATAAAACAACAAAATACCAAGCTCAGATTAGTTGGATGGTGGAATTATAAGGTGGTGAAAGAAAAAGGTGGTGGAGTCAATAAGAGAGATGCCCTCAACTCAACTTGAGCATTTAACAATATATCAAGAGCCAAATACAATATCAAGAGGCAAATACAATTAATCATGCACATGATATAAGAACCAATCAAGAAAGGGTTTTACATGATGCTCAAATGCAAGGTGGCATGATGACATGAGCATGATATGATGATGATGCAACAATTATATGTTGGAAGTGGCCCATTTTATTATTATAACATGTAGCATTACAGGGGTTAGACAACTGGGATGCTACAAAGGATTACCTTGATTGAGACATACAAATGACAACTTATTCGTTGCATCTCAATATAGGTCATTTCGACTCGCTAAACACTTTAGCAAAATCCATGTAAATTAGAACAGCATCATCATGCTCATGACAATGGAATCGACTCATACTTTAACATTATTCTAAGTTGTGCGTCCAGCACAACCTCAATGACTAAGTACATCTAGTATGAGCAACATGAATATATAGTTTCACAACTAAATCACATATTTAATGGTATATATCAGATGTTCATACAAGCACAACTTAATAATTTTATGAATATATTAGGAATTACATCATACTCCCTCTATTTCAAAATATAAGATGTTTTAGGTTTATGAAGCAAATGTATCTAGACTAATTTTAGCATATAGGTTTACTAAGATATAGAGTGAATCTACACACTAAAAGAAGACTAGATACATTTTCTTTACAAACCTAACACATCTTATGTTTTAAAATAGAGGAAGTGCATGGTTGCTTCTATGGCATATTCCCAACATTGCGGTCTGCTTCGGTGTGCGCTACCGCCTCGCATGCGAACACCATGCGAACACCTTAGTGTGCGCTATCATAGCACGGTCGGCCTCCACATCATTTCACCTCCGCGTTCTCTCCTCAGACCCCACACGGTCCAGGCGGCCTGCATGCGCCAACCACTCAATCGCCATGAACGCACGACAACCAACGTTGTCGTGCGTAGTGTTACAGGACTCGGCGATGGCATATTGCTCGTCGCTCTTCTCCTGCATGGCTTCCTCGGGCTCATCCTCGATGAGGTCGTCATTGTCCTCCTCCATGTCCATCGCCACCGCCACCGCCTTGGCAGCCGCCTGAACGACGTGTTCCACCTCCATTGCATCGTGTGCCGCACATTCACGCGTGACTAGTGCGGCGTTATGACGCAGCCTGCGAACTACCACTGTGGTGGCATCGTGTTGTACCTTCTTAGCCGCCTCCTTGTCCATGGCGTTGCGCATCTCGAGCACCGTGTCAATAGCGGCTTCTCGGGCCATCGCCTCCACCGTCGCATGGGCGATGACGTGGCCGATCTCCCGCACCTCAGCTGCTGGGCCACCACGCCTTGACGCTTGAAGTCTTATGCCTCGAATTGCCGGGCCAGCTCCGTCGCCTGCAGCTCCATATCATGCTTTGACCGCTCTGGGTAGCAGGCGCGACACATCTTCTTGATGTGGAACCAAATGTTTATCTTACAGCGAGGCATGACTGCTCAGGTTGGTTTGCTTGTGTTCGTGTCTTGGTGTGACCTCTCGCGGTCGCGGCTGTGATTTATAGCTTGTGGCCTGAGCGGGCAACACCCCGACACGGGAGTAGGAAACGACCACGACGCGCGCGGAAAACAGAAGCCAGCGAGTACAGGAACCCCAACAGCCACGCGAGAAGCCGGCAGGATGGTCAGCGATGGGGCGTCGCCATTAACTTCGAAGGTCAAGATGTGTCGCTCTTGCTAGGCGCATCCCATGACTTAAATGGACCACGACTGAGGCCCGATACAAATAGACTAAAACGGACCGTTTGAATGTCTTAGACGAGTAGTGCCGCTGCAGATTTCAGCAGCCAGGAGAGAATGAATATTTCCGGTTAGGTGAGAACAGTGTCAGGATTTGGGACTTTACCAGGAAGCGTACGAATTCAGTGTCTCGGCAGTGTGCCGACGGACATTTCAGTCCAACCAAGTGCGCCAGCACGTTCGTCACGCATTTTGTCAAAGCTCAGCATGGATTCTTTCCGGTGCCTATCTGTAACTGGATGCGTGCATTCCTCACCAGTCCGCGCGGTCGATTTTCCTGTTTTACTACAAATGAAGTACAGCACCACCTTGTTTTGCGAGGGAATCAAAAAGATGTTACTAGACCACTTACCAGAACACACAAACAGTAAAAATTATTCAGCATCACTTGCCCTTGGGAGTACAATTTATTAAGCACTAAATAAAACACACACTTGACGAAACTCGGACACACAGAAACACACATACGTTACGAAACTGACGGTGTCGCAATTCACTTCGATTTGGAGGCGCTCCAGGCGAGCAGGGTGCGCAAGAACTCGAGCATCTTGTCGGCGTCATCCGGCACCACGCCCTTGGCCGCCTCGGCCGCACGGAACCGCTCCTCCCACTTGGCCAGCAGCGGCGTTCGCGCCGGGTCGATGAGCCTGCGGCCAATCATCTTGTCGACCGCCCCGAACCACCCGAGGTAGCCACCGAGCACGACGTCGACGAACCCGATGCCGTCGCCGCCGAAGAAGGCCTTCCCCTTGGAGCACTCCGCGAGCGCGCCCTCCAGCGTCTCCAGCGCCGCCACGGCGCGGGACACCGCCTCCGCCCTTTCCTCCTCCGTCTTGCACGTGAACAGCATCACCTGCCACGCCGAGCCGACCTTGTCGTCGACGTAGGCCGCCCAGAAGCGGGCGACGGCACGCTCGTAGGGGTCCGCCGGGAGCACGGACGGGCCGGTCCCGGCCCAGACTTCGTCGATGTACTGCACGATGACCTGGGACTCGTTCACGGGGCGCCCGCCGTGGAGGAGGACGGGGACGCTCTTGTGCACCGGGTTGCAGCCCAGGAGGAGCGCGCTCTTGCTGCCCAGGTTCTCCTCCACGTACTCGTACGGCAGAGACTTGAGGTTGAGCACCACGCGCACCCTGATCACGTACGGACTCGTCCACACGCCCAGCAGCTTCAGCTCGCCGCTTCCTGCCATGGCTGAGTCTTGCTTGCTTGATCTGGGGAAATTTAAGGAGATACTAGATGCTAGCTCCTGAGTTGTGGCGTGGACGAAAATGTTTGTACACTAGAAAGCTCGGGTTGTGGCCTGGTTATACGTGTTAGGCTATGTGGGGGTTATATATAGGAGCAGGCAATGGAGTACTAGTTGTTTGAGTAGCACCTGGACGTCTTTGATAGACACGTACAGTACGTTCCTTTGTTTGAAAGCTGGTGACTATGTGGCGTCAGCATTGACGTGTTAATCGGATGGTAAAGTCCATAGGATGACAAATTGTTCTTTTTTTGTCCTAAGAAAAGTACTAGCAGCCACCATTGAAAAACAGGGGAAAATGTATAGCAGCCATACTTTCTAACTTTTAGCGGCCTTTGCTTTTGCTATGTGCAAAACCTATCTTATCAAGCTCTCGTGGTGTGATCCCCATATGTAGATAATTGGAGACCGATCAAAGCTGTGTGATTTGAACCTATGAAACCTGCATGATAATGGCTCCGAGTTTTTTTTTTGGAAACAAGGCAAAAGACTTGTTTTTTTTTATAAAGAAGCTTGATTAGAAGTGGCATACGTGACAAGAAGTGACAACATTATTCAGTTCTAGCAAGGTTGATCTTTATGTGCAATGTATTGTGAAGATTCTTATGGAGGCAATTGTCAAGCTTCATGCACTAGCCAACGCAACCAAAAGTCCGAACTAATAGAAAGGACTAGTGTAATCCACTTATACACTTCAACACCCCCTCTCACGTGTGACGAGGAGAAGTCAGCACGTGCAACCGGAAGAGAGCGACGGCGCGCGAAACTCACGTATGACTCAAGAGGTCTATACGTGGACACAGAGGGGTCAATAACAATTTTAGAATAAATTGCAAAAGTCAGGACTCGAACTCGAGACCTTAGACTCTGATACCATGTCAAGCTTCATGCACTAGCCAACGCAACCAAAAGTCCGAACTAATGGAAAGGGCTAGTGCAATCCACTTATACACTTCAACAGCAATTTCTTCTTTATGTGCAATGTATTGTGAAGATTCTTTATGTGCAATATACTCGTTCTCCTCGCGGCGTTCCTTCTCGAGCCTGGTAGCGGCGAGAGCCCGTCGGCCAGCGCGATTGTCCAACTCAAGTTTTCGCTCCTCCGGCGTTAAATCCTTTGCAAACTTCTTCGGTCGACCGTGCTTCTTGGCGGCCGGAACATCGGAGAGCACACCATCAACCATGGTGGCGGGATCCATCGTCTTTCTTGCCACTCCCGTCAGTGGAAATTTGAGAGGTTTTTTGCACGGAGAATTGGTGTGGTTTCTGTGCTACTGGCGGGAGGGGCCGTCAAAGGTAAAGAGAGAGGATGCGCGATGACAAACACGCTGTCCGCGTCGATCGAAGCGAGACCCAAATTTAATGTATGGATAAATCATACATGTTTGTATGGATGGATCGTCCCGCCGTGTCCATGTCTGCTAGTACGGTCGGACGAGTTCGGACGCACAGTGATGAATTAGCTGGCCCGGTAGAGATCAAGAAAATGGTCAGGACTTTCTGCGGAAGCCGTACGAATTCAGTGTCTCAGGCAGTGCACTGAGGCCGACATTTCAGTCCGACCAAGTGCGGCAGCACGTTCGTCGCACGTTGGTCACGCATTTTGTCAAAGCTCAGCATGGATTCTTTACTGTGCCTATCTGTAACTGGATGCGTGCGTTCCACACCACTCCGCGCGGTCGATTTTCCTATTTTAGTAGTACCACCACCTTGTTCTAATCAAGCTGTGTGATTTGAACCTATGAAACATGCATGCAACTGGCACCTAGTTTTTTTTTTGGAAAAAAGACAGAAGAGTTACCATTTTTATTAATAGAGGAGCTTGATTAGAAGTGACATACGCAACAAGAAGTGACAATATTATTCAGTTCTAGCGGCTGATCTTTATGTGCAATGTATTGTGAAGATTCTTATGAAGGCAACTTCTTCGTTGCGTCTGTCAGTGGGGTGCTTGTTCAGAAGTCATGTGAGGAATGCTGGGTTGCTCGGTTCACTGAATTAGCATATTACTGAAGTGATTCCTGTCTTGCCGGCGCGCTCTGCGACACCAGTTGATACGGAGACGCTTAATTAGGAATCAGACAGTTTCTTGAAGTAATCACTGCAGAAATCTGGTGGACACCACACCAGTCACCGTTTGTCGAATCTGCATACATGTCATAGTTGGTGGAGTGAATAACATAAGACCAGCATTTAAGACACAAAATTTACCAAATGTCAAGGATTCACGTTTTTAGGCAGAAATCTACCACCGGTCTTTTGTGTGTTTTTTTTTGTGTGCAGAAAACACTGAACGCTAGAGGGGCCATTTGTGTTACTCCATCCGATCCATATTACTTGTCACTAAAATGGATGTATCTAGATATATTTTAGTACTAGATACATTCATTGTAAAGACAAGTAATATGGATCGGAGGGAGTACTATTTTTGATAGGGGAAGCCATTGACCAAGTTGATGAGATGGACTGGCTCTCACTTGTCAGCGCAATTTTTGACGGGGGCATTTGCCACTCGCATGCAGGTGCTGATGGAGAGAGGCAGGCACGACTAGAGGAACGCTAGATCGACACACGACCAGAGGAACATTGGAGAGGAAGGAGCTCGCAGGAAATTAGGTGGGATCTTTCTTAGAGATATTTTAATCGCTTAATATTCGGGAAGGGGAGGGGTCATGATTATCAACAGTAGCAGTAGGATGTTAACTTTGGTTAACAAAAGTGTGTTAGTACTTTATCTTTTGGTGTAAGGATTCTTACACGATGTCTGCCCGATATGTAAACATGTGTGATACTCTGATGTCTACTTTCAATGACAATATTTTTATGATTTTTTTGCAAGTTCTAAAGCTTTTTTTAGACCAAAAGGGCCCCTAACAGGGGAGCCCCGGTTCCATTATAAATGAAACCAGCCAAAAACAGAGTCATACACATGGGTAGCAATGAAAAAACAAAGGCACTAACAGGACTCAACTAAACAGAAACTAAAGCATAACCACCGCGCACATCCACAGATTGTTTTTGCAACTCCAAAACCAACTGACTCAAACTTTCCTCCAGTAACACTCGATGACATTCTTGAGGGCCTCCCTAGTTTCTTCAACGGGAAGCAGACCGGACGGCTTCTGAGACGCCCAGGATTGAACCAGAAAGGCGTCAGTGGCGAGGCAGCTTGGACTCCGAGGATGCACGACGGCGTAGAGGGGCGGATCAGCACAGTAGCAGATGCAGACTCACCCTCCAGGACAGAGGGAGCAGCTACCTCCACTCTAGCGCACTGGGATTTTTGCACCAACAATCCACCACTCCTGAAAATAGATCCACCTGGGAAAGCATGTTTTCCCTGAAAATTAGCCGCCATTTCTTGAGCGTTTTGAGGATGCGCCACCAAACCTGTTTCATAGAGATCCAAGTCTAGGAGTCAAAAATCAAAGCATTCCTAAATTTCCAGATGCTCCAAAGTACCACAACACAAATGGCATTGAAAGTTTGATGCTTCTTTTTTGAGATCCAAAACCTAGAAATAGACAGGTAATCATGGCCATATTCAAGCTTAAAGAAAGTAGAGACTATTTTCTAGGTGTTAGAAGCTATAATACATTTGAAAAACAAGTGATCAATAGACTCCTCCTCATTACAAAAAACGCAACAAGTAGGTTTGCCCAGATTTCTTTTCTGTAGGTTATCTCTTGTCATTAATTTGTTGTTAGCAAGAAGCCACAAAAAATATGAATCCATGGAGGAACCACAAGAGACCAAACAGCCGGAATGTAAATAGGGGTGACCCCTCTATAACTAATTATGTTATAACAAGAACTAGAGGACAATTGAACATTTGTAGTGTAATGCCATATAAGGGAATCACAATCAGAAGAAAATGAAATGCTACTAGCAACTTGAATCAATTCCAACCATTGGTCATGCAGCCTAGGGCTAAAGTTTCTGCAAAAAGTGAATTTGAATGAATTGCCATCCCAAACTTGCTGGATGGTAGCCATTTGTTCATTGCAAATATAGTAAACCTCCCAGAATTGCACAGACAAAGGAGATGTGCCAAACAAGATGTCTTCCCAGAATATAATCTTAGCCCCATCCTGAACAACCCATTTGTGGCCAAACTAGACAGCTCTAACAGCCCACATGAAACCTTTAAATAAAGTAGAAGAACTTGCACTCCCACAACAGAAGATGTTTGGGTTGTTTAAATTGTACTTGGCCTCCAAAATGTTTTTCCAAAGTTTATCTCCAATGTTAGTATACCTCTTAAGCCAAGAGGAAAGCAAGTAGATGTTAACATCTCTAAGGTAGGGAACTCCTAAACCCCCTTGGGTTTTGGGCATACATACCAAGTTCCAATTCGTCAGGTGCAACTTCCTCTTATCTTTGGTATCATTCCAAAGACAATTATCCATCTGGGAATTAATGAGGTCTAAGGCCCATTTAGGAAATTTGAAAAAGGACATAAGATAGATGGGAATGCTAGCAAGGCATGATCTAATTAAGACTAACCTTGCTGCATAAGAGAGAAGTTTCCCTCTCCAACCTGCAATTCGTTGCAAAATTTTATCAATGATAGGTTAGAGGTCCTCTCTCCTAAGCTTATCATAATGAAGAGGCACTCCCAAATATTTAATGGGGAATTGTCCTAAAACACAGCTCATGATTTCACTTAAAGCCTCAGCTTCAGCAGCCACCAAGTTAATAGGCACTAACTCACTTTTTATCATAGTTGATTTTCATGCCCGAAACCTGTTCGAAACAGGTGAGCGCCCATTTGAGGTTCCTAACTAACTCAATGTCATTATCCACAAAGAGGATAGTATCATCTGCGTATTGCATACTAATGACACCTCCGAGGATAAGCTGAGTACACATACCTCGAATAAGATTATTATTTGCAGCTTTTGCCAACATACGAGTGAACACATCAACAACGCAGTTGAAAAGGATGGGGGACATGGGGTCCCCCTGCCTAAGCCCTCTACTAGTGGTAAATAAATTACCCTCAACACCATTAAGCTTGACTGCAACGGATCCCCCTCTGGTGGCAAGGTGAATCCAACTAGAAATTTTAGGACCAAAGCCTCTCAAGACCAGGACCTCATCCAAGAAATCTAAGTTCACTCTATCAAAATCTTTTTCACAGTCCAGTTTAAGAACAACCCCTTTCTCACTACCACGAACAGCAGAGTGAAGGACTTCATGAGCCGTAACTACACTTTCAAGGATGAACATATCCTTAATAAAAGCAGTCTTATTGGGAGCAATGAGAAAATCCATGATCAGACCTAGCCTATTAGTCAGGACCTTAGTGGAAATTTTAAAAATACAGTTAATCAGATTTATAGGTCTGAATCTTTTCATGGTGGAAGCATCAGGGTCTTTGGAAATGAGGGACAGAACTGAATTGAGCCTATAAATATCCAAATTCCCCTCATAAAAATCCTTAAACAAAGATAGGATATATACCTTAACTACGTCCCAGAATTGTTGATAAAACATGAAAGAGATACCATATGGCCCCACGCTCCATCTGGGTAGGAGCCAAACATAGCCTTTTTGATCTCCTCCTCATAGAAAGGAGCTTCCAACTAGGCGTTATGGTGAGAGTTAATTTTTTCCTCCGCGAAGAAAAAGTCAGAATCCAAAGAGAAACCTGACTTAGCCTCAGCTCTAAACAGGTTTTTATAAAAGTCAGTAGCTACCTCTAACATATTTGAAATCTCCGAGGTAGGACCCTCAGGCTCTTCCAAAGAGGAAATCATAGTTTTCCCGCGGCATTGATTAGCCACAGCATGGAAGTAGGAAGTATTTCTATATCCCTCAACTATATCTCTATCCCTAGATATTTGTTTGGCTTTAGTTTCCTCCTTAAACCAAAGTTTCTGCATTTTTAGATTAATTTCTTTAAGCCTAGCAAATTCAGAGTCAGAGAGAGTTTCAGATTCAGCTTTAATGTCTAAGTTGTCATACTCTTGCATCATCTCTTGTTTAAGCTGTCTAAGGTCAGCCTCTATGTTCCTACTCCACCCTTTGGTGGTTATTCTAAATATTCTCATCTTTTCCTACCACCTATCAATAGCAGTGGAACTCTTGGTGGGGGGAAGCCAAGATTTGATGACAAGAGCTCTAAAATCCTCTCTAAGGATCCACCATTTCTCAAACTTATAAATAGCAGGTTTATGTGAGTGATTAACCCCTGAATCCCACAGGAGAGGGGTGTGGTCACTCACAAGCCTGGTAAAAGCTTGAGAAGAAGCTAGAGGGTACATAGCATTTAGGTCAGTATTACAAAAAATTCTGTCAATAGTTGACATAATTAGATTTTCCTGGTTATTGGCCCAGGTAAACTTCCTATTAGAAAGTTTGACCTCCATGAGGCCCCAAAGTTCAACCCAAGCATTGAACTTGTCACGCCATTTATGATTAACAATCCCATTGCTCTTGTCTTCTTGGAACCTAACTAAATTAAAATCTCCACTAACAAGGGTTGTCAAGCAATTGTCTATGAAGAGAGAATGCAATTCCAAAATGAATTCATCTTTTCCTTCTTCATAAGGAGATCCATACACCAAAATATGTCTCTAGAATTTATTATCCAACTTATTCCTTAAAATACAGGAAACATAAAAAACATTTGATGTCCCAAGAAAGGACTTCAAAAAGATCAGAATCCTTCAAAAAGATCAGAATCCACCCCAACTAGAATGCCACCAGCAGAGCCATTAGCTGGGAGATGGTTCTAGACAAAAATTTCTATTGAAACTAATGGAATCCAAATAAGAGGTAGAGAAGGTCTATTTTTAGTTTCCTGGAATGCCACAATGGAAGCATGAGTTTTAGCTAGTGTGTCGGCAATGCATTTTTCCTACCGGGAGCATCAATCCCTCTAATATTCCAACCAAGACTATTCATAATAAAATTCTTTTCTTAGGGTGCTTGCCCCGTATATGTCTACAAACTGTAACCCAGCCAAGCTCACTATCAAGTATCCCTCCTAACCGTGCCTCAGCATCTGTAGGATTTTTAGGAGAAGAAGGAGAGAGACAACACCCAACAGCAGTGTGGCCCTCAGGAAAAACACTCTGAGATGAAAAGGTAGAATGAGGTTCTGAAGAGAAAGGCAATAAAACTTCAGACTCTCAACAGGAGGATTAGTTGATTCATCAACTTCACCACAAGCAGACTCTACAATAGTCATACCAACTGACAGAGCCATGCTTTTTAAAGAACTTTTACACAAAACATTAAAAGGTCAGCGTCAGTTATACCTTTGAAAGTTGCAGCAGGAACTTCAAGGTTCTTCTTCTTTTTCCGCTCTCGAGAAAGTTCCAAAATAGACTTTCCAGCATTGCTTATAGTCCTAGGACTCTGCCTAGCACCTAGCATTGGCCCCCGTTGTTTGTTTTTCTTCGGGATCTGATCAGTCACTTGATTTTCCAGCTCCATGCCTCTTTTGCTACTATTCTCTTGTATCGGTTCCAGCACCACAGTTACCTCAGCAGTTTCTGAATCATACACAAAGTAACCCTAGTCGTCAACTAGCTCCATATCTCTCAGTAGGTTCTAACACTTCTCCTCTTCCAGGGAGTCAGTCACCAACCAACCCATGATGTCCCTCCTAGCTGATTCCAAAAAAGCAAGGAGTGTGCCATCTTGAACAGTTTTAGTACCAGCCTCGCAGTGACTAGGTTTTGCAACTTGACTGGTTCTTTTACCCTGCAGCGATGTCGTCCCTCCACCTGTGACAGTCTTTCCATCACCCGTACCTCCCGTAGAAGGCTGCCAAGAAGATTGTTTCTCCATATCCATGGTATCAGATTTAATGGGATCAACACCAACTTGATTGTCTGGGTCATCAGGGCCCTCATCCACATTCTCCTCGGGAAATTCAACAGAGAAAGAAACAGAATAATGCTACTTCCTAACCTCGAACACGTGGCTATCAGGAACCAAGTGGGGATCTTTGCACTGAACCCTCACTCTGACAACCTCAAAGAGGTTCTAAAACATCTCATTCCAGTCCACATCCACCAAGATCCCTATTACATAAGTAAACTGATATAACATGTTCCACTTGCACCACTCTGGCTTGCGGCCTCTCAGTTGAACCCAGATATCCTGGTTCTCTCCCACAGACTGCAGTTCCCCATCCCAGACTTCCACATTTACAGTAACCCCATCTTTCACTAGGCCAAAGCATGGATAACCAACTACATCTTCTACTAGGAGGTGGGGAGGGAACTTGACAAGAAAGGATTGTTGGAGATATGCCCTAGAGGCAATAATAAAAGTGGTTATTATTATATCTTTGTGTTTATGGTAAATTTTTACATTCATGCTATAACGGTATTAACCGGAAACATTAATACTTGTGTGATTTGTAAACTAAATTAGAGTCCCTAGTAAATCCTCTTTGTAATACTAGCTTGTTGGTTAATAGATGATCGTGGTTTTCCGACCATGAACATTGAGATGTTGTTAACAACAAGATCATATCATTAGGAGAATGGTATGATGGACATACTCCTATAGATAAGTGTAGCATTAAGATCAAGTCATTTCAATAGTTCATTTGCTATAAGATTTCTGATACATAGTAACCTAATTCCTTCGACCATGAGATCATGTTAATCACCATCACCGGAAGGATGCTTTGATGACATCAAACACCACACCATAACTGGGTGGCTATAAAGGTGGCATTGAGTGTTCGGAAATTATGTGTTGAGGCACATGGTTCAAGAGTGGGATTTGTCCACATATGACGATAGATATAATCTGGGCCCTCTCGGTGGAATGTCATCCAATTGGATTGCAAATATGTGACTGGCTCACAAGGGATCACACATCACGGGAACGATAAAAGAGTACTTATCGGTAACGAGGTTGAACTAGGTATGCAGAGATACCGACGATCAAACTCGGATAAGTAAACTGCGGTGACCCAACATACCACTGCATGTGTAGTACACTATAGTCGTTGACATGACATCCATAGAACACTGTTCCGTAAATATCACATTCCTCAGAGTGGTACAACAGAAACATTGAGGGTCCATATTACAAACATTCACACTTTATTATTATTACAATACCAGAAGTTTAATACTTCAAAATAATTCAAATTACAAACCAAAATATAAAGTGTTTCAGTGGAATTTAAAAGTAGCAACTCCCACTAGGAGTTGAGCTCAACAGCTTATTCTATAGAGTTCATGCTGCTCGGCTCCGTTGGTTACTACTAACTAGGATACTTAGTTGGACTCGTTATCATCGACACCATAGCGGATTTCGTAATCCACTCCTTCAACACCTCCTGACAGGTCCGGCTCTTTGTAGAACACATCTTCTTGACATTCGGCTGCATACATTGGCACGTCTTCGGGATCCTCAGAGTCTAAGCAAGGGATCAAAGGAAAGGATGAGTAACAGCATTACCCAACAAGTTCATTATATGCAAGGTGGGAAGTTTGATGCTCTAACTACCACCTCGGACTATAAGTCCTTGGTACTATGCAGTTTTATAAATCTTTCTTCAAAGATTGATTTTATTATGAAAATCTATGACCATCAGCCTTCACAGGTTGACCAGAACTTTCATGGAGTTCCTTTCATGCCGCGTTCATAGCTCCTTCCCGGAACAGGGAGTAACAAGTTACAATTCTTACACTTTGCAGAGGTGCGTTACTTTACCCATGACAGATCAACTCCTTGTTGCACAACCGAGCATACTTTCCCGTCCACAATTCCATGATGTGGAGCCCAGTAGTTGGTCCAAGCCAATCACTACCCCCTTCGCGACCTCGCATGCCTCCTTGGTGTACACCATGCCCACATAATGAATTACGGCAATGGTTTGTACAAACCGTTAGATGCCAGAACTATCGTGGGACGATGAGGGTTCCCACCCATATGCTGCATATCCTCTATGAATTACCAATTAATATGCACGCTACGATGATAACAGCCACGACCTGCACATATGTCTTCATGCGAGAGGAAGAAGATACAGTTGACCTCTCTGTCCCATTCCAAATCTCATGGCTAACGCGTAATATACAGCGCTAGAATCACTGATGTCAGGGGTTATTAAGTCCCTAATTTATCATTATTGATGCAAATAGAACCCTAAGTTCTATTGCTCCAATATATCATCACTTAGGATGACATCTATGATTTCTTTATTTGTGAAAATAATATTTTCTTTCTTTGGAATATATATGATAACACACAATTTGCAAATACTTTGGTAAAGACTCTTCAAAGGATATGAGCAAGTGATGAACTTGCCTTGTGATGGCAAGGTAGTGAATTCTGATGCTTGCACTGGACCTTGAGCTTCTATGTCTACAAAAACATCATTATTGCCCGGTAAGGACAATATTTAAAGAAGCAAAATGATTATGCAAAGTAATGTAATGCATCATTTAGCTTTATATGTATTCTTCCCCATTTATTTAAATTATAAAAATTCTTTTAATGAGAAAGAATTTATAAATATTAATTTTTAATATTTATTGAATATTGTATTCTTTTATTTTATTTTAGTTTATTTGCTTTTTATTTAATTAATAATTCCTTTAAGAATTATCATTAAATACCAAAAATTGACAGTAAATATTTGTTTAGTATTTTTCTAAAATACTAAAATATTAATATATAATGAAAGTGATTTTTATTTATTTTATCAACTTTCAATAATTTTGTAAAATTCCATAAGGAATATATAAATTTACAAAATTCTTAATAAAATTTATATGTTCAAAATTTTATCTTTTAATTTATTTAGATAGTTTGGATTATTGTGAATCCAAAAATATTTTATTTATAATTTTTGGACTTTTATTTTATTTTTTAGAATTTATTTAAGTTCAAGGGCATTTTGGTCTTTTTCCAATTATTAAAACAGGCTCTAAAGGATTTGGGCTGACTGTTTGGGTTTATTGGGCCCTTGTGGCCTAGTAGGGCAAAGTCAAAACAACACCCCCGAAGGGGTATTGGCCCAACCTAGCCCAACACTCTCTGTCTCTCTCTCTCGAGCTCACCTCTCTCCTTCTCCTCCCCCGGCCCGGTGGTCAGCGATGCTGCCACGGGCGGTTCGGCCGCCGTGGACCTTCCTAGCCGCTGCCGTGGTGCAGGATGAGGTTGTCGGCCCCTCTCTACCCTCCTATCCAATTGGATTTGGACCTGGAGCCCTCTTGTGACCAAATCGATGCCATCCCGGACCCTAGGGTTTGGGGTTGGCGTTGATGCTGACGTCGCAGTTGTTGTCGTGCGCCGTAGGGATGCTCCTCGCCCCCAGGTGTGGCTATGGTCGCCACTGTGGCGTGGTGTGGGTTGCAGCGCCCCCTTGGGGGTGCTCCCCGTGCCGCCATGGTCGTCGGCCTTCTCTGCTTCCTCTTCTAATCTACACCGAGGACCTTCTGTCAGTTATTCCTCTCCCCTCTGGCTCTCTGTGCTAGGCCATCCTATACTAGATGTTGGTAGTGACCTTCCTAGTTACTGTCCTTTCCTGATTGAGATGGTTTATTCTGCCTAGGGTTCATACCCTGCTGTGGATTAGATAACTGATGAGTTGGGATCAAGTTTTGATGGCCCTAAGCATTCTAAATGGTTGTTAGCTGTGGCTTGCTACTTATGATTAGTTGTAGTGATGCTAGTGGTTTACCAGATGATTTTATGGGTTAATTTTTATATGATTCAGATGGTAAGGTTGCTCTAGAAGCAATATTTGGGAAATCTAGCGGTTTAATAACTCACCACTGTCATTACTTGTGTAATGACAATGAGTGTTGTTTGATGAAGTCACTGTATTAGTACTGTTAGCTTAAGAATTCATATGTAACTTGAGATCAAATCATTTAAAATATTGAAGATATACATATGGATTTTCCTGATTATAATTCCTGTGATGTCAGGAAAATGATTTATAGTTGGTTGATTGTATCTGTGAAGATTGGATGCTTAACCTGCTTAGTTTAGAACTGTTCTTCTGACACCATCCTTGTATGGCACACACGATTAGATTCTATTACTTGGTTTGGTTTTGTTCAAGTTTAAGATGAGTTTGGCATTAAAGATAAGTAGAAACTTCCTTTCTTAAATCCCTAAGACCCATGATGTTGGTATGAGGTTTAGGGATTAAGCCTTTATCTTGTTGATTCACATGGATGGTTCTGGTAGTGATACCAGCTACTGTTTCTTGAATCAAAGTTTGGGAAAAATGATGGTAGGCTTAATCACTTGTATGGATCCACAAGATTAAATTCTAAGGTGCTACTCTTTTCTTAGAGATGTGCCTAGAAGTTTAAATCTTAGCTATGTTCATTCTTGAAATGAAATATAGCTTGATTTCTTAGATCAATGATGTTGTCCTGAGATCTTAGTTGGATCCTTATACTTTTCTGATTGCTTTTAGTTTTTAAAACCTCAGTGATGGATTCACCCCACTTGGGTGCTTTCTGAGAGTTTGAGTAAGAGACAGATCATGTATGCTTGTCTAATCTTAGATAGATAAATCATGTGATGGTCTATTTTACTCACCACACTTATTTGATGTTGGGGTTGCCAGTGGTTGATCTTGTGCCAACTTGATCTGGTGCTCTCCTGGTATTTCTAGCTCCTAGCTTGTCCTTGATCTAGCCATCCACCTCCTGGTCCTGGTGGCTTTATCTTGGTCTTGCTATCCACCTGTTCCACCCCCTCCTTATGTCACCATTTTGGTGATGTGATCCAGGGTTTTGATTTGTGTGATCTAGCTTGGCTTTGACTTGGTTTAGCTGGTGGCTGTTGTGCTTGGTGTGTAAGAACAATGGAAAGGTGTGGGGTTGTATTCCCACGGCTGTGTGGATGGTTTTGTTTGATTGTGCTGTTGTTGTGGTGTTGACAGCAAACACCATGCAGTTTAGTGCCTGTGTGCCTGCTGCACAGGTTGTGGATATGTTCTGGTTGTGAAGTTACCTTTATATGGTTACTCTTACTTGGCTGGTGAAACTTTCCCCTCCTTGCTATTTATTTGACTTATGGCTTAAAATTATGAAAGATATATTCTTTCATATTAGTGAAACTTGCCCCTTAAATTACTCAATGATGAAAAAGTGAACATTGCACTTCACTATCAATTCTGAGAGTAAAATAATTATAATTCTAACCTTCTTTTTCTTTTAAGTTTCTTTTTATTTTGCAGGTACCAGATTTGAAGATCAAGACTTTAGTTTAGGTTTTTCTTTTTCTTTATAGATTAGTCACTTGTAATATCTTTATTCTTTTGTAATTTTATTTTTATCCTTTTGTAATAAAGATTGTACTATTACTCAATAAATAAAGATTATTCTTTTATTTAATTACTATTGTAAAGATTGTTGCTTATTTCCATAAGTTACATTTTGTAACTTATTATTGAATCAAGTTTTGGAATATTCATTTTATTGATTGTCTTCTTTCATTTAAAGTTTGAGTTATTATTGGTTAACTCTTAAATTAAATCAAATACTCAAACATCATTCAAAATCCTTTTGAATTATAATTCAAAAACTCAAGTTTTAAATTCAAATTTCATTTCCCAAAACACTCTGATCCACAAGATCATACCAAAGTCTATAACAATCATCCTTCAAGACTATACCTAATCTCAAAGCATGAAAGAAACTTTGATCACTTTAGGTTTTTATTTGGCGAAAAATTTACCCACAATTTCACAAATGAATGCATGCAATATCTCAAATTCCTAAATATACCCTTCGTTGGTTCCTAAATGTTGGGATGTTACAGACTTCCCCCCTTAAATTAAACTTCGTCCTAAAGTTTGTTGAGATGTACCTGAATAGTTCTGGATAGGATTTTCTTAAATCCTCGTCTTTCTCCCAAGTGGCTTCCCTTTCAGGGTGATGTTCCCACTGTACCTTGCAATATTTGATTGCCCTACTCCTCAACCTTTTCAAGTTTTCTTCCAAAATTTTATAGGGCTTTTCAACATAGGTCAAGTCTGCTTGTAGTTCTATCTCCTGATGTGTGATTGCATCATCCGGAACTTTCAAACATTTACGAAGTTGTGACACATGGAAAACATTATGAACTTGAGCCAATCTTGATGGTAACTCTAAAGCATAAGCTATAGTTCTGTTTTGACTCAATATCTTGAATGGTCCGATGTATCTTGGACTCAATTTCCCTTTAACTCCGAACCTTTTCACCCCTTTCATTGGACTTACTTTCAAATATACCATGTCTCCCACTTCTGGATGCCATGATCTTCGACTTTGATCCGCATAACTTTTCTGCCTAGTTTGAGTTATTTACAGTCTATCCCTGATCTTATCAATGATATCTTGTCTTTACTTGATATAGTATGGTGCAAACTCCTTGCTGCTTCTAGGCTCGTACCAACATATTGGTGATCTACACTTCCTTCCATACAGAACCTGATATGGAGTTGCCTTCAGACTACTCTGATAGCTATTATTGTAGGAAAATTTTGCCAATGGTAGATGATCTTCCCATGTACCTCCAAAATCAAATGCACATGCTCTTAACATGTCTTCTAGTATTTGATTTGTTCTTTATGTTTGACCTCCTGTCTCTGGATGATAGGTTGTGCTAAAATCTAACTTTGAACCAAGTGCTTCATGCAATTGTTTCCAAAATATTGAAGTAAACACTGATATCCTATCAGTTACGATCTTTTTGGACACTCCATGCTTACTTACTATCTCTTTGACGTAAACTTCTACTAACTTCTCGGCATTATCTTTCTGATTTACCGGAATAAAATGTGCACTTTTAGTAAGTCTGTCCACAATTACCCATATCATATCCTTTCGTTTAGGTGTCATGGGCAATCCTGTGATGAAGTCCATACCTATTTCCTCCCACTTCCATTCGGGAATTTCCAAACGTTGTAATGGTCCTGCTGGACTTTGATGTTCAGCCTTCACCCTTTGGCAAGTATGGCATTCCAATACATATTTAGCAATGTCCCTTTTCATGTTATTCCACCAGAATAGTTCTTTCAAGTCCATATACATCTTAGAACACAAACAAGAGGCTTGCAACAGAAAACATCAACGCCCGCAACAACCATGTTGCGTTCTACTCGTGAAACATATCTACGCATAGATCTAGCTCTGATACCACTGAAGGGTTTCGCGGCATAGTAAATCAAAATTTTCTACGGATGCGAACAGAGGGAAAGCCAAGATCTAATCTAGGAGATGCAGACAACGAGAGAGATTGGATTAGATCTTCATACCCTTGAAGATTCGCACGATGAACGCTCGTCGAACGTGGGTGATGTAGTCGTACTCGCTTCTCCTCCTCGCGATCCGATCCGATCTAGCACCACAAGTGGCGGTGCCTCCGTGAGATGCACACGTGAAGCACCTCGACGTCTCCTCCTTCCTCGGTCCAGCAAGTATGGTGGAGAGACGGATTGGATCTACAACACGACGGCGTAGTGTATATGATGGAGAATTTCTGCAGCAGGGCTTCGCCTACAAACAGTCGGGAGGGAGAGAGGAGGGCAGCAGGGCAGCTAGGGTTGGAGGGGAAGGTGTGAGGGGTGGTGCGCCCCCAGCCCTCTTTATATAGAGGGGTGGGGCGCAGCCCTAGCCCCTCCCCCAAGCCCAAACCGGCGGCCCCAAAGGAGGAGTGGGGGGCAAGGAAACCCCCCTTCTAGAAGCTCTATCTAGGGTTTAAACCCTCTTTGGCCGGCTGGGCCCTATGGGGCCTTGTGCCCCTGGCCCAATGCGGCCAGGGCACTCCCTCATAGGCCCATTCCCCCTCCCGGAAGGTGGGGCCACGTTGGTCCCCTTCCGGAAGGTTCTAGAAGCTTAGATAATACCGATTAACCGGGAACAATTCGAACTCCAAAATTGCACCGCCTTATATGAATCTTATTCTCCGGACCACTCGAACCTTCGTGATGTCCCGGATCCCATCCGAGACTCCAAACAAAACTCATAAACCAATTATCCAATCTATCCTAGCGTCGAGACACGTTAAGTGTGTGACCCTGCGGTTCGAGAATATGCGACATGATCTTCTATCAATAATCAACAGCGGGTGCGAAACCCATATTGACTCCCACATTCATCGATGATCATATCGGATGAACCACGATGCCGGATTCAATCAATCCCATATATATATTCCCTTCGTCTCGCGATATTTTACTTGCCCGAGATTCGATCGTCGGTATCGTCATACCTAGTTCAATCTCGTTCACAGAAGTACTTTACTCGTTCGTAATCCGATATCACTTTGTGATTAACTCCTTAACCACATGCTTGCAAGCGTTGATATCGACACGAATGGGCCCGAAGTATATCTCTCCGACTTGGGAGGGACAAATCCCATCTCGATACATACAACCCAACAGATACTTTCCGATCACCTGAGAGACACCTTTATGATCACCCTCTCATAGGATGACGTTTGATGACCTCAAAGATTTCTTCCGATACCAGGGAGTTGTATTATCTCATGGTCTAAGGAATACAATATTTGACATAAGAAAAGCTTCGCAAAGACGAACACGATGACACGATCTAATTGCTTCGCTTAGTTTGGGACTGTCCACCATATCATTCTCCCAATGATATGATCTCATTATTAATCGACAACTCATGTCCATGGTTAGGAAACCTTAACCATCATTAATCAATGAGCTAGTCCATAGAGGCATACTAGGGACACGGTGTTGTTCACAAACCACACAAGTATTAAAGTTTCCGCTTAATACAATTCTAGCATGGAATATAAACATTATCGTGAACAAGAATTATAATAATAACATCTTTATTATTGCCTCTAGGGCATAATTCCAAAAGTCTCCCACTTGCACTAGAGTCAATAATCTAGTTTACATTTGGCAACAATCTCACACCCATGGCAATCGAGGTCTTGATCATGTTTTACACGTGGAAGAGGTTCACCAATGGATCTGCGACATTCAGATCTATATGTACTTTGCTAATCTTGAGATCTCCATCGATATATAATCTCGGATTATATGAAACTTTGTTGATATGCTTGGTCTTTGGATGATATCTTGGTTCCTTAGCGAGTGCTATGGCGCGGTGTTGTCACACAATATCTCCATGGGTCCAATACACTTGAACCACGCCAAGCTCGATGATGAAGTTCTGATCCAAACTCCTTCACTTGACGCTTATGCAGACCATGTATTCCGCTTCTCAGTAGATCCCGCGATCACGCTTTGCTTGCAGCTTCTCCATCTCACAGCTCCTCCATTCAAAATATACACGTATCCCGTCTCGAGATTTAGAATCATCCTTGTCGATTATCGAAACTAGCGCCGTAACCTTTTACTACGAAATGTTCATCACCCCCATAGACTAAGAACATTTCTTTAGTTCTATTTAGGTACTTTAGGATGTTCTTCACGGCTGTCCATGTTCCACTCGGATCACTTTGATATTTGCTCGTCAAACTAAGAGCATTGGACACATCCGGTCTAGTACACAAGATGGCATACATGATAGAACCTATGGCGAGGCATAAGGCACTTTGCTCATAGCTTCCCTATCATTTACCGTAGTGGACACCGAGCCTTGCTCAATATCTTACACGACAACGTAGGCCTTGAACCTTTCTTTGCCTTATCCATTCGAACCTTTTCGAACTTTGTCTAGGTATGTACTCGCTTAAAGCTATCGCGCCTTTGTCTATCTCTATAGATTTTGATGCCCAATATATAAGCAGCTTCACCTAGGTCTTTCATTGAAAAACACTTGTTCAAATAACTCTTCACATCATTAAGCATGTTGATGTCATTTCCAATAATCAATATGTCATCCACATATAGTACCAGAAACGTCACCGAGCTCCCACTCACTTTCTTGTAGATACAAGCTTCATAGCAATTTGGAACAAATCCAAAGCTCTTGATCACTTGATCAAAACGAAGGTTCCAACTCCGAGATGCTTGCTTTAGTCCATAAATGGAACACTGAAGTTTGCATACTTTATCAGCATCCTTAGGATCGACAAAACCTTCGGGTTGCATCATATACAACTCTTCATCAATGTTGCCATTGAGGAAAGCAGTCTTGACATCCATCTGCCATATTTCATAATCATGAAACGCAGCAATTGCTAATAAAATCCGAATGGACTTAAACATCGCTATGGGAGAGAAAGTCTCATCGTAGTCAACACCTTGAACTTGTCGAAAACCTTTTGCGACAAGCCGTGCTTTATAGACAGTAACATTACCATCCGCGTCCATTTTCTTCTTGAAGATCCATTTGCACTCAACGGCCTTTCGGTCGCTAGGAGGGTCCACGAAAGTCCATACTTGGTTTTCGTTCATGGATCCCAATTCGGATTTCATGGCTTCTAGCCATTTCTCAGAGTCTGGGCTCATCATCGCTTCCTCATAGTACGTAGGTTCACTGTCTTCTACTAACAAGACAGTCAAGACAGGGTTGCCGTACCACTCAGGAGGGGCACGCGACCTTGTCAACCTGCGACGTTCAGTAGCAGCATCGTCCGAAGCTTCATGATCCTTGTCATTAGCTTCATCTATCGTTGGTGCAGGCGGCACTGGAAAAATTTCAGGTGCTGCGCTACTCTCCAACTCAAGAGAAGGTTCAATAACCTCGTCTAGCTCTACTTTCCTCCCACTCACTTCTTTCGAGAGAAACTCCTTCTCAAGAAAGGAACCGTTCTTTGCGACAAACACTTTGCCTTCGGTTCTGTGATAGAAGGTATACCCAATAGTTTCCTTAGGGTATCCTATGAAGACGCATTTCTCCGCTTTGGGTTCAAGCTTGTCCGGCATCAACTTCTTGGCGAAGCTTCAGATCCCCAAACTTTAAGAAACGACAACTTAGGTTTAGCACCAAACCACGCTCATACGGTGTCGTCTCAACGGATATAGATGGTGCCCTATTTAAAGTGAATGCGTGGTTTCTAATGCATAACCCCAAAATAATAACGCAAATCAAGAAGAGACATCATCGATCGGACCATATCTAATAGGGTTCGATTCCTGCTCGAACACACCATTGCGCTGTGGTGTTCCGGGTGGCGTGAGTTGCGAAACGATTCCGCTTGCTTTAAGATGTGTGAGAAAATCATAACTCAAATATTCACCTCCACGATCGGATCGTAGAAACTTAATCTTTCGGTTACAATGGTTCTCCACTTTATTCTAAAATTCTTTGAACTTTTCAAACGTTTCAGATTTATGTTTCATTAAATAGATATACCCATATCTACTTAAGTCATCGGTAAACGTGAGAAAATAGCGATATCCACCGTGCGTCGAAACACTCATCGGTCCGCATACATCGGTATGTATGATTTCCAACAAGTCCGTTGCTCGCTCCATCATACCGGAGAACGGGGTTTTGATCATCTTGCCCATGAGGCATGGTTCGCATGTGTCAAATGATTCAAAATCAAGAGACTCCAAAAGTCCATCAGAATGGAGTTTCTTCATGCGCTTTACACCAATATGACCTAGACGACAATGCCACAAATAAGTAGTATTATCACTATCTACTTTGCATCTTTTAGCCTCAATGTTATGGATATGTGTTTCATCCCTTTCGAGATTTAGAAGAAATAAACCATTCACAATAGGTGCATGACCATAAAAGATGTTACTCATATAAATAGAACAACCATTATTCTCCGATTTAAATGAATAACCGTCTTGCAATAAACAAGATCCAGAAATAATGTTCATGCTCAACGCAGGCACATAATAACATTTATTGAGGTTTAAAACTAATCCCGAAGGTAAAACTAAGGAGAGCGTGCCGACGGCCATCACATCAACTCTTGATCCGTTGCCAACGCCAGATCGTCACCTCATCCCTCGCAGTCGCCGCTCATTCCGTAGCTCCTGTTTCGAGTTACAAATATTAGCAACTGAACATGTATCAAATACCCAGGCACTACAACGAGGGCTAGTAAGGAAAACATCAATAACATGTATATCAAATATACCTTTTATGGTGCCAGCCTTCTTGTCCGCTAAGTACTTTGGACAGTTGCGCTTCCAGTGACCCTTGTCCTTGCAATAGAAGCACTCAGTGTCCGGCTTAGGACCAGACTTGAGCTTCTTCTCAGCAGGGGCAGTGTGCTTGCCGCCACCCTTCTTGAAGGGCTTCTTTGCTCCCTTACCTTTCTTAAAGGTGGGCTTGTTGACCATCAACACATGATTATCCTTTTTGATGTCCACTGCGGCCTTGACTTTCAAGAGCTCGTGATCGTATCAGTGGAACCAATCTGATTATGAGTCACTACAAAACTTTTGTAGCTGGAGGGAGTGATTGCAGAACCCTGTCAATCTTGAGCTCCTCTCGAATCGTGCATTCCAGTTGCTCAAGGCGTTGAGTGTAGCCCGTCATCTTAATGGCGTGCTCACTAACGGAACTCCCTTCCTCCATCTTGCAGTTAAAGAACTTCTCAGAGATCTCATATCTCTCGAACAGGCCTGAGTGCAAACATGGTTTTCAGCTCTTGAGAATCTCAAAGGGCCGGGATAGTCTTCAAACGATTTTGAAGTTCGGTTCCATAGCAAACAACATGGTGCTCTTAATCACACCATAATCATCTTTGCGTGGTGATAGACAGCTTTCTCATCGGTAGCGGTTGCGCAGGGGTCACCTAACGCTTTCCCAAGGACATAGTCCTTTTGATCGCCAGAGAGAATGATTCTTAGATTGCGGAACCAATTGGTGAAGTTAGACCCATTGTTTCTAAGCTTTTCCTTCTCAGCGAAAACGTTGAAGTTTAAGTTGGACTTAGCCATTTGATCTACAGTATTGCAAGTACAAATTAGACTATGTTCATGATAACTAGTTCAACTTTTAATCAAATTACTAGATGAACTCCCACTAAATTCAACATCCCTCAAGTTGTTTAGTGAACATGATCCAAATTCACCACCCCTAATCTGATCTTCACGAGAAGAGATGTGGCTTCAATGGTGGACAACGAAGTGTAGATCATATCATTCATATGACTCATGCTTAAACTTTCGGTGCATGTGTTCCGAGGCCATGTCTGTACATGCTAGGCTCGTCAAGTTAGACCCAAGTATTTCCGCATGTGCAAAACTGGCTTGCACCCGTTGTATGTGAGCGTAGAGTCTATAGCACCCGATCATCACGTGATGCTTGGACACGACGAACTTTCGCAACGGTGCATACTTGGGGAGAACACAGTTTTATCTTGATCTTTAAGTGAGGAATCATCTTATAATGCTACCGCCGCGATCTAAGCATAATAAGATACATAAAAGGATAAACATCACATGCATATAACTTTATGTGACATGGTATAGCCAATCTTCGCGCAATGATCTCCATCTTGTGCGTGCCGGCATGATCTCCATCACTCCACCATGATTGCCTCCACCACGAATAGTAACCACAACTATTGCTAACTACTTAGCGATAAAGTGAAAACTATTACATGGCGCATAAGAAGTTGACACACAGGTCATATAATATAAAGACAACCATATGGCTCCTGCCGGTTGTGTACTCATCGACATGCAAGTCGTGAAACATTACACACATCACATCTTGGGCCATACCATATCATAGAAAACACTCCCTGCAAAAACAAGTTAGACGCCTCTACTTTGTTGTTGCATGTTTTACGTAGGGCTTATGGGAGTAGATGCTAAGAACGATTATTACCTACGGAAAGCCACAACGGTGATATTATGGTTGCCAAACTCCGGTGTTAATCCCATGACAACTATAGTGAGAGAAACTGACATCCACCAGCCGCATGTGTGGAACAAGCCACACGTCAAGTGCGGAGCCGGTCTCGCGAACGACGTCGCGTAAGGTTGTCCTGGACCGCTTCAATCTCACTATCCCGCGTCATAAGAAGAACACAAACAAGAGGCTTGCAACAGAAAACATCAACACCCGCAACAACCATGTTGCGTTCTACTCGTGAAACACATCTACGCATAGATCTAGCTCTGATACCACTGAAGGGTTTCTCCGCATAGTAAATCAAAATTTTCTACGGATGCGAACAGAGGGAAAGCCAAGATCTAATCTAGGAGATGCAAACAACAAGAGAGATTGGATTAGATCTTCATACCCTTGAAGATTCGCACAACGGAACGTTCGTCGGAACGTGGGTGATGTAGTCGTACTCGCTTCTCCTCCTCGCGATCCGATCCGATCTAGCACCACAAGTGGCGGTGCCTCCGTGAGATACACACGTGAAGCACCTCAACGTATCCTCCTTCCTTGGTCCAGCAAGTATGGTGGAGAGACGGATTGGATCTACAACACGACGGCGTGGTGTATATGGTGGAGAATTTCTGCAGCAGGGCTTCGCCTACAAACAGTCGGGAGGGAGAGAGGAAGGGCAGCAGGGCAGCTAGGGTTGGAGGGGAAGGTGTGGGGGGTGGTGCGCCCCCAGCCCTCTTTATATAGAGGGGTGGGGCGCAGCCCTAGCCCCTCCCCCAAGCCCAAACCGGCGGCCCCAAAGGAGGAGGAGTGGGGGGCAAGGAAACCCCCCTTCTAGAAGCTCTATCTAGGGTTTAAACCCTCTTTGGCCGGCTGCGCCCTATGGGGCCTTGTGCCCCTGTCCCAATGCGGCCAGGGCACTCCCCCATAGGCCCATGCCCCCTGCCGGAAGGTGGGGCCACGTTGGTCCCCTTCCGGAATGTTCTAGAAGCTTCCGGTATAATACCGATTAACCCGGAACAATTCCGAACTCCAAAAACTGCACTGCCTTATATGAATCTTATTCTCCGGACCACTCCGGAACCTCTCGTGATGTCCCGGATCCCATCCGAGACTCCGAACAAAAACTCATAAACCAATTATCCAATATATCCTAGCGTCGAGACACGTTAAGTGTGTGACCCTGCGGGTTCGAGAATATGCAGACATGATCTTCTATCAATAATCAACAGCGGGGTCTGGAAACCCATATTGACTCCCACACATTCATCGATGATCATATCGGATGAACCACGATGCCAGGATTCAATAAATCCCATATATATATTCCCTTCGTCTCGCGATATTTTACTTGCCCGAGATTCGATCGTCGGTACCGTCATACCTAGTTCAATCTCGTTCACAGCAAGTACTTTACTCGTTCCGTAATCCGATATCACTTTGTGATTAACTCCTTAACCACATGCTTGCAAGCGGTGTTGATATCGACACGAGTGGGCCCAAGTATAACACTCCAACTTGGGAGGGAAAAATCCCATCTCGATACATACAACCCAACAGATACTTTCCGATCACCTGAGAGACACCTTTATGATCACCCTCTCATAGGATGACGTTTGATGACCTCAAAGCTTTCTTCCGATACCAAGGAGTTGTATTATCTCATGGTCTAAGGAATACAATATTTGACATAAGAAAAGCTTCGCAAAGACGAACACGATGACACGATCTAATTGCTTCGCTTAGTTTGGTTACATCCACCATATCATTCTCCCAATGATATGATCTCATTATTAATCGACAACTCATGTCCATGGTTAGGAAACCTTAACCATCATTAATCAATGAGCTAGTCCATAGAGGCATACTAGGGGCACGGTGTTGTTCACAAACCACACAAGTATTAAAGTTTCCGCTTAATACAATTCTAGCATGGAATATAAACATTATCATGAACAAGAATTATAATAATAACATCTTTATTATTGCCTCTAGGGCATAATTCCAACATCTCCGAGAATAACCAGTAATTCCTAAGAAACCTCTAATTTGCTTCACACTGGTTGGTGCATTCCACTCTAGTACTGACTGAACTTTAGATGGATTTACAGCAATTCCATCTTTACTGATCACATGGCCGAGGAATTCTACCTCATCTAGCCAAAATTCATACTTACTGAACTTAGCATAAAGTTTATGTTCCCTTAAAGTCTGCAATGCTATTCTCAAATGATCAGCATGCTCTTCCTTATCCTTGGAATATATCAGAATATCATCAATAAAGACTATGACGAACTTATCCAAATAGGGCATGAAGATTTTTTTCAACAGATTCATGAATATTGATAGTGCATTGCCAAATGGTACAACCAGGTATTCATGGAGTCCATATCTTGAGACAAATGTTGTCTTTGGAACATCTTCAGGTTTGATTTTTATTTGATGGTATCCAAATCTTAAGTCGATCTTTGAAAATACTTTGGCTCCTTTCACTTGATCAAACAAATCTTGAATCCTTGGTAAAGGATACTTATTCTTGATAGTAACGTTGTTCAGATTTCTATAATCACCACACATCCTTCTTCCACCATCCCTCTTATCCACAAAGATTACTGGTGTTCCCCATGGAGATACACTTTCCTGAATAAATCCTTTTCTGGCTAACTCATCAATTTGCTCCTTGAGCTCTTTTAACTCTTTGGGTCCCATCTTATATGGTGCTTAAGCTATTGGTGTTGTACCAGGAATTAGATCAATTGTGAACTCAATCTCCCGATCTGGTGGCATTCCGGGTAGCTCTGCTGGAAAAACATCTTGAAATTCATTTACTATAGGGATATCTTCCAATTTGACCTCTTTCATCGATTTCAATTGCAGATCCACCATGATATGACTGTGCTTATCTACTTGGTAAACTATCCTTGCTCCACTTGGAGTTTTGATTGAGACAGTCTTCTCCTCACAATTTATCTAAGCCCCATGCTCCATCATCCAGTCCATACCCATCACTACTGCAATTCCCTTCAAAGGAATCACATAAAGGTCTGCAAAGTATGTACAACCACAAATCGAGATAACCTAATCTTGTTTAATGTGGCGTACAATCACATTTCCCCCTGACATAACTACGGTCATAGGGTTTTCTAACGTTGCCCTTCTAATCCCGAACTTATCACAGAATTCTTTAGAAATGAATGAAGTAGTTGCACCAGTATCAAATAGAACTTTGCCAGGATTGGTAAGGATACTGAGCGTACCTATCACTGCATGCTCCGAATTATCCACCTCCTCTAGGGTTGCGCAATTCAGCTTCCCAATAGGTCTGTTCCTCTTGCCATTGTTGTTCTTGACATTATTTCCTCCTCGATTGGGTTGTCCATTACCTCCACTGGCTTGTCCTCCTCCCTTGGTAGGCCAACCTCCTTGTGGTTTGCTCGGACAATCGGGCTTGATATGCCCCTTCTGACCACAACCGTAATAGATCACTATAGGCTTTTTGCATTCCCTCTGGAAATGCCCTGAAATTCCACAATTGTTACAAATAACATTCCTTCTGGGATTGGATTGATTTCCACCACTTCCCTTGTTATTGTTACCATAGTTCTTGTTCCGGGGTTTGAACTCCAAATTGGGTTTAGGTTTACTTGCCTGAATTCTCTTGGTTTCCTTCTTGGCTCTCTTCCTCCTATCCTCCTGGACATTCTTGTAGTCATCTTCGAAAGTGATAGCTGCATCCAGCAACTGCTGATAGGTTTGCTTATTGGCCAACCTTAACTGCAGTTTCACAAATGGATTTAACCCACACAGGAAACGCTTCTTCCACTTCTCTTCCGTGTTAACATCCTCCTCAGCATAACGATATAGTTGACTAAACTCTCGGATATACTTAATGACACTAGTATATCCCTGCTGAAGCTCCTCAAATTCTCTCTGCTTCAACTCCATAACACTCTCCCGAACATGATATTCATGGAATCTCTGCTTGAACTCCTCCCAGGTGAACTCCCTTCCTAGTTGTTGCATGGCCAACTGATTCTCCCACCATGATGCTGCAGGTCCAGTCAAAAGATGAGTTGCATACCTCAATTTCTCCTCATCATTTCAACCTACAGTCTTTAGCTTTCTTTTTGTATCTGGTAGCCAATCTTTTGCATCCATTGGTTCAAGAGCTGATGCAAAAGGTAACGGCCTTGCATTCTGGAAGTCGGATAGACTCACTCCTCCACCTTCAGGTGCCCTCTGATTTGCTTGTCCCAGCAACTCTGCCATGAACTTGTTCTGAGTCTCTTGCATCATTTTGCATACACTGCATAAAGTTCTGCTCCATTAACGTCCTCATTGGTGGTGGTGGTGGTAATGCTCCCTGATTTGTTGCATCTGCATCGGCCTTCTCTTTGGCCTCACGTTCCATCCGCTGTTGTTCAACTTCGGTTACCCGTATCCATGACCCTCTAGTCCTGCAACATAAAGCGAATACTCATAATTACATCATGCACATGTGTTCTGAGCTTGACTTTACGCACATAACTAGTCACACAATAAAGATCCAAAGAAAATCCAAATATGCATTTCACATATTATACATAATATCATAATAATACAAAGTCATTACAACATATACCATATAGGTATAATCACAACACTACCTTATTTATCTAACTATCTTATTTCTTGGAGTACAATACATGGTACTTGATACCTCTAACTAGTTGCCTACTTCTAGTAGTAACTACGCTCATCATACATGCCTGATGTCCAACCGTGATGACTTGTCGTTTGTCGCACAGTTTGTGAAACAAATGTCCTTCCAGAAGGAATATACTCAGTATTTGAAGTATCAGGACTTGAGTCATTACTCAACCTGAGCGCATTGACTCCCTCCAGCTCAGCTGAAAAGTCTTCAGAAACATATTCAACATTATCTCCCGCTTGCATCTCCTGAGCTTCATTCCTCGAGTTGTCAACAGGATACGTAGATCCTGCTGCTTCCCAGGTGCTCCTTTGGGAAAGATAGTTGAACACTGGATAATGTATATTCCCTGGGTTTGGAGAAGATGTTGATGATTCAAACACTCTCTCCTCAGGATCTTCTTCTTCATCCTGATTATCTATCGACATAGCATTTCTACTATTGTTACTAGGGTTAATTCTTGCACCCATCCAGCTAGATTGTCCAACATTTCTGTCAGAACCATCTGTGGACATCTGGTGTTCATGAGATCCTTCATATGATCCCCTTCTCCAACCATCAGAATTCTCAATAGGAAGTTCTGAGTCATAACCATCCTCTGAACCCTGTGGTACTGCATACCTTATATCCATAGTAGGATCATGTATAGGTTCAGGACTTGGTGAATAAGGATATGGTATAAAAGATCCAGGATCTATAGGTATATCCTTAAAGATAGGTGTTGCACTACTACTACTTGCTTCCTTCTCCAACTGGATTGCTGACTGCTTCCTTCTTTTCAGATCAGTTAGATCCTCTAACATGTCATTTTTATGTTCGATAATCACTTGATGTGTCTTATAAAAAGACGCAACGAGTGTTCGGTATCTATCCATAAACTTGGAAGCTAACTTAGGATGCTTCTTAACCAAAGTAAGATGATCCGGTATAGGCTCCGAGTCTATAGAATCATGAGGTATCACAGAAAATGTGCTACCTTCTAACTCCTTGGATTTATGCTCCCGGATATTAGCTATCGCCTCCACAATAGCAACATGATATGCTGCTAAGTGACTCCTACCTTCACCTATAGGTAGACCGTGATATAATCCAAGATCCTCTGGAAGTTGGATACTCACACGATACTTGGATAACATCCGGCCATCATGGTAAGTTATAGTGTTCACTGTAATTCTAGTTGGACAACTAAAAATCTTTAAAAGTTGACGAAGTTGGTCTATGAATGATCCTTGATAGTCATCAAGATTCTCCTCTTTCCTTACCAAAGTCTGTTTTGGAAACTTTGGTTCCATAGCTCTGTATAGCAAGAAAATAATTTTTAATTTGTAACAAATAATATATTGCATCATAACAAAGAATTATAGCACTAAAACATATAAAGGAATATTCTCATTTGAATACCCATTATATTACTTTTAGATAATTCTTTATCGTTGCTACACTCTCCTACAGGTAATACCCTATACTAGGTTTCCAACCTAAGTTCAAAGCAATTTGCTCTGATACCAACTGCGGTGACCCAGCATACCACTGCATGTGTAGTACACTATAGTCGTTGACATGACATCTACAGAACACCGTTCCGTAAATATCACATCCCTCAGAGTGGTACAATAGAAACATTACGGGTCCATATTACAAACTTTCACACTTTATTATTATTACAATACTAGAAGTTCGAGACTTCAAAAGGATTCAACTTACAAACCAAAATATAAAGTGTTTCAGCAGAATTTAAAAGTAGCAACTCCCACTAGGAGTTGAGCTCAACAGCTTATTCTATAGAGTTCATGCTACTCGGCTCCGTTGGTTACTACTAACTAGGATACTTAGTTGGACTCGTTATCATCGACGCCATAGCGGATTTCGTAATCCACTCCTTCAACACCTCCTGGTAGGTCAGACTCTTCGTAGCACACATCTTCTTGACATTCAGCTGCATATATTGGCACGTCTTCGGGATCCTCAGAGTCTAAGCAAGGGATCAAAGGAAAGGATGAGTAACATCGTTACCCAACAAGTTCATTATATGCAAGGTGGGAAGTTTGATGCTCTAACTACCACCTTGGACTATAAGTCCTTGGTACTATGCAGTTTTTATAAATCTTTCTTCAAAGATTGATTTTATTATGAAAATCTATGATCATCAGCCTTCACAGGTTGACCAGAACTTTCATTGAGTTCCTATCCTGCCGCATTCGTAGCTCCTTCCCGGAACAGGGAGTAACAAGTTACAATTCTTACACTCTGCAGAGGCGCGTTACTTTAACCATGAGCGATCAACTCCTTGTTGCACAACCGGGCGTACTTTCCCGTCCACAATTCCATGATGTTGGGCCCAGTAGTTGGTCCAAGCCAATCACTGCCCCCTTCGCGACCTCGCATGCCTCCTTGGTGTACACATGCCCACATAATGAATTAAGGCAATGGTTTGTACGAACCGTTAGATGCCAGAACTATCGTGGGATGATGAGGGTTCCCACCCATATGCTGCATATCCTCTACGAATTACCAATTAATATGCATGCTACGAGGATAACAGCAACGACCTGCACATCCGGCTTCACGCGAGAGGAAGAAGATACAGTTGGCCTCTCTGTCCCATTCCAAATCTCATGGCTAACGCGTAATATACGGCGCTAGAATCACTGATGTCAGGGGTTATTAAGTCCCTAATTGATCATTATTGCTGCAAATAGAACCCTAAGTTCTATTGCTCCATTATATCATCACTTAGGATGACATCTATGATTTCCTTATTTGTGAAAATAATATTTTCTTTCTTTGGAATATATATGATAACACACAATTTGCAAATACTTTGGTAAAGACTCTTCAAAGGATATGAGCAAGTGATGAACTTGCCTTGTGATGGCAAGGTATAGTGAAGTTTGATGCTTGCACTCGACCTCGAGCTTCTATGTCTACAAAAACATAATTATTGCCCGGTAAGGACAATATTTAAAGAAGCAAAATGATTATGCAAAGTAATGCAATGCATCATTTAGCTTTATATGTATTCTTCCCCATTTATTTAAATTATAAAAATTCTTTTAATGAGAAAGTATTTATAAATATTAATTTTTAATATTTATTGAATATTGTATTCTTTTATTTTATTTTAGTTTATTTGATTTTTATTTAATTAATAATTCCTTTAAGAATTATCATTAAATACCAAAAATTGACATTAAATATTTGTTTAGTATTTTTCTAAAATACTAAAATATTAATATATAATGAAAGTGATTTTTATTTATTTTATCAACTTTCAATAATTTTGTAAAATTCCATAAGGAATATATAAATTACAAAATTCTTAATAAAATTTCTATGTTCAAAATTTTATATTTTAATTTATTTAGATAGTTTGGATTATTGTGAATCCAAAAATATTTTATTTATAATTTTTGGACTTTTATTTTATTTTTTAGAATTTACTTAAGTTCAAGGGCATTTTGGTCTTTTTCCAATTATTAAAACAGTCTCTAAAGGATTTGGGCTGACTATTTGGGTTTATTGGGCCCTTGTGGCCCATTAGGGCAAAGTCAAAACAACACCCCGAAGGGGTATTGGCCCAACCCAGCCCAACACTCTCTGTCTGTCTCTCTCTCGAGCTCACCTCTCTCCTTCTCCTCCCCCGGCCCGGTGGTCAGCGATGCTGCCGTTGACGGTTAGCACCGCCTTGGACCTTCCTGGCTGCCGCCGTGGTGCAGGATGAGGTTGTCGGCCCCGCTCTACCCTCCTGTCCAATTGGATTTGGACCTGGAGCCCTCCTGTGACCAGATCGATGCCATCCCGGACCCTAGGGTTTGGGGTTGGCGTTGATGCTGACATCGTCGTTGTTGTCGTGCACCGTAGGGATGCTCCTCGCCCCCAGGCGTGGCTATGGTCGCCGCTGTGGCGTGGTGTGGGTTGCAGTGCCCCCTTGGGGGTGATCCCCGTGCCGCCATGGTCGTCGGCCTTCTCTGCTTCCTCTTCTAATCTACAGCGAGGACCTTCTATTAGTTATTCCTCTCCCCTCTGGCTCTCTGTGCTAGGCCATCCTATGCTAGATGTTGGTAGTGACCTTCCTAGTTACTGTCCTGATTGATATGGTTTATTCTGCCTAGGGTTCATACCCTGCTGTGGATTAGATAACTGATGAGTTGGGATCAAGTTTTGATGGCCCTAAGCATGCTAAATGGTTGTTAGCTGTGGCTTGCTTCTTATGAATAGCTGTGGTGATGCTAGTGGTTTACCAGATGATTTTATGGGTTAATTTTTATATGATTCAGATGGTAAGGTTGCTCTAGAAGCAATATTTGGGAAATCTAGCGGTTTAATAACTCACCCCTGTCATTACTTGAGTAATGACAATGAGTGTTGTTTGATGAAGTCACTGTATTAGTACTGTTAGCTTAAGAATTCATATGTAACTTGAGATCAAATCATTTCAAATAGTGAAGATATACATATGGATTTTCCTGATTATGATTCCTGTGATGTCAGGAAAATGATTTATAGTTGGTTGATTGTATCTGTGAAGATTGGATACTTAACCTTCTTAGTTTAGAACTGTTCTTCTGACACCATCCTTGTATGGCACACACGATTAGATTCTAATACTTGGTTTGGTTTTGTTCAAGTTTAAGATGAGTTTGGCATTAAAGATAAGTAGAAACTTACTTTCTTAAATCCCTAAGACCCATGATGTTGGTATGAGGTTTAGGGATTAAGCCTTTATCTTGTTGATTCACATGGATGGTTCTGGTAGTGATACCAGCTAATGTTTCTTGAATCAAAGTTTTGGAAAAATGATGGTAGGCTTGATCACTTGTATATATCCACAAGATTAAATTCTAAGGTGTTACTCTTGTCTTAGAGATGTGCCTAGAAGTTTAAATCTTAGCTATGTTCATTCTTGAATTGAAATATAGCTTGATTTCTTAGATCAATGATGTTGTCCTGAGATCTTAGTTGGATCCTTATACTTTTCTGATTGCTTTTAGTGTTTAAAACCTCAGTGATGGATTCACCCCACTTGGGTGCTTTCTGAGAGTTTGAGTAAGAGACAGATCATGTATGCTTGTCTAATCTTAGATAGATAGATCATGTGATGGTCTATTTTACTCACCACACTTATTTGATGTTGGGGTTGCCAGTGGTTGATCTTGTGCCAACTTGATCTGCTGCTCTCCTGGTATTTCCAGCTCCTAGCTTTTCCTTGATCTAGCCCTCCACCTCCTGGTCCTGGTGGCTTTATCTTGGTCTTGCTATCCACCTGTTCCACCCCCTCCTTATGTCACCATTTTGGTGATGTGATCCAGGGTTTTGATTTGTGTGATCTAGCTTGTCTTTGACTTGGTTTAGCTGGTGGCTGTTGTGCTTGGTGTGTAAGAACAATGGAAAGGTGTGGGGTTGTATTCCCACGGCTGTGTGGATGGTTTTGTTTGATTGTGCTGTTGTTGTGGTGTTGACAGCAAACACCATGCAGTTTAGTGCCTGTGTGCCTGCTGCACAGGTTGTGGATATGTTCTGGTTGTGAAGTTACCTTTATCTGGTTACTCTTACTTGGCTGGTGAAACTTTCCCCTCCTTGATATTTATTTGACTTATGGCTTAAAATTATGAAAGATATATTATTTCATATTGGTGAAACTTGCCCCTTAAATTACTCAATGATGAAAAAGTGAACATTGCACTTCACTGTCAATTCCGAGAGTAAAATAATTCTAATCCTAACCTTCCTTTTCTTTTAAGTTTCTTTTTATTTTGCAGGTACCAAATTTGAAGATCAAGACTTTAGTTTAGGTTTTTCTTTTTCTTTATAGATTAGTCACTTGTAATATCTTTATTATTTTGTAATTTTATTTTTATCCTTTTGTAATAAAGATTGTCCTATTACTCCATAAATAAAGATTATTCTTTTATTTAATTACTATTGTAAAGATTGTTGCTTATTTCCATAAGTTACATTTTGTAACTTATTATTGAATCAAGTTTTGGAATATTCATTTTATTGATTGTCTTCTTTCATTTAAAGTTTGAGTTATTATTGGTTAACTCTTAAATTAAATCAAATACTCAAACATCATTCAAAATCCTTTTGAATTATATTTCAAACACTCAAGTTTTAAATTCAAATTTAATTTCCAAAAACACTCTGATCCACAAGATCATATCAAAGTATATAACAATCATCCTTCAAGACTATACCTAATCACAAAGCATGAAAGAAACTTTGATCACTTTAGGTTTTTATTTGGCAAAAAATTTACCCACATTTTCACAGATGAATGCATGCAATATCTCAAATTCCTAAATCTACAATTCGTTGGTTCCTAAATGCTGGGATGTTACATAAACTATCGCGAGATAAAGGGAAATTGGTATCGTATGTAAGTGGTTCATTCGATCGCAAAGTAATCATAGAAATACGTGGGAGCCATATGAATTTCCAGATTCCTCTATTGGTTATTGATCGGAGAAGTGTCTCGGTCATGTCCGCATAGTTCACGAACCGTAGGGACACACACTTAAGGATTCGATGTTGTTTAGTAGATATGGAATGTAAGTAGGGATACCGAATGTTGTTCGGAGTCTCAAATGGGATCCAGGATATCACGAGGATATACGTAATAGTCCGTAGAATAAGATTCATATAAGGAAAGTCCGATTCCGGAGTTCGAGAATGATTTCGATGTTTTCATCGGAGAGGTTCTAGAAGGGTCTAAAAGGTTCACCGGACCGGAAGGGGAATGGTCCATGAATGTGTCATGGGTAATTGGAATGATTGGATCATGTCCTAAGTCACTTTAGTTGGGCATTTGCAAGAGAGAAATAAAGCTCTAAATTGAAAGTCAAAAGGTAGGTTTGAAAAGTCAAACTGGAACAATGGTTTCCTAGTGGAAGAAGGAAAGAGTCCTTCCTTCTATCCAACTTGGGTTTGGGTATGGATTCAAACTCCCCTTTCCCAAGCCTCCCTCCCTCTCATAAATAGAGGGGTAGGGCTGCCCTAAAGAACAGACAACAAGCCCTCCCCACCCGTGCCACGCCGCTGCCGCGCCGCGCCGCCGCCGGCCCGTCGACATCGCCCTAGCCGCAGCCGACACCACCTCCTCCTCTCTGGCCTTCTAAACCTAGATCGTCGGAAACCCTAGATCCACCATAACTCGCACCAACTTAGGTGAAGCCCTGTGGGATCTTCCCTCTACTTCCGACACCACGCCGTTGTGCTTCCGGAATCGCGAGGGGAGAACTATAACCTCCGCTGCCTGCTGGAACAAGGGAGAGGAAGGTCTTCATCGAGTACCGAACGTGTGACCGACTGCGGAAGCGCTGCCGGAACACAGTTCTGGAAGGATCGTCTACGCGTTCTTGAGATCGGCAAGTGTACGACTACATCACCCACGAGAATCTGCTCTCGTTAACCACTTTGGAATCTTCGAGGGTGAGTACTCTAATCATCTCGTTGCTACAATCTAGTATATAGATCTTGGCTTGTTTGTGTGCATGCGGTAGAATTTTTTTGTTTTCCATGCTATGAACCCCTACAGTGGTATCAAAGCGATGTCTATATGTAGATCTGTTGTACGAGTAGAACACAATGGTCATTGTGGGCGTTGATGCTTTTGTTGTCAATTGATTCTTATGTACTTTGCATCTTGCGGGATGGTGGGATGAAGCGGTCCGGGCTAACCTTACATGACATCGTTCATGAGACTTGCTCCACGCTTGACATGCAACTTGTATTGCATAAGTGGCTTTGCGGGTGCCTGTTTCTCCCAATATAGTTAAGATTCAATTTACAACGGGTGATTGACAATACTAGTATCGACGTTGTGGTTCTTGTTCATAAGTTAGAACGACACTTATTGAAAGCCCCAAACCACGTAAAACATGCAAAGAAAATTAGAGGCGTCTAACTTTGTTTTGCAGGGGTGTGTTGTGATGTGATATGGCCATGATTGTGATTATATATGACGTATGCAATATTCCTTATTGTAAGTCAGCAACCGGCAGGAGCCATATGGTTGTCTTTTAATTCTGTTAAGACCTGCGTGTCTATTATTCAAAGTAGTTGTAATAGTTGATGTTGGTGGACGAAAACCATGAAGCGGCGACATTGACCTTGACGCCATGCCGGTGATGATGGAGATCATGTTCGTGCTTGAAGATGGATATCAGAAGCACAAGAAGAAAGGCCATATCATATCACATATTATTAATTGCATGTGATGTTAATCCTTTTATGCATCTTGTATTGCTTAGTTCGCGACGGTAGCATTATAAGATGATCCCTCTAGCACAAAAATTTCAAGTTATAAAGTGTTCATCCTTAGTAAGCACCGTTGCTAAAGCTCGTTGTTTCGAAGCACCACGTGATGATCAGGTGTGTTATATTCTGTGAGTGTATACAATGGGAGCAAGCCAGATTTGCTCATGCGGAAGCTAAGGTTTGATCTTTACAAGCCTAGCATATACATACATGGTCTCGGAACACGGATCACCAAAAGGTAAAGCATGAGTCATATAGTAGATATGATGAACATGTTGATTGTTCGCCATTGTAGCTGCATCAACTCTCGTGATGATCGGTTTTGATGTGGTGGATTTGGTTCGTGTGATCACTAAAACAATGTGAGGGATATTATTTTGAATGGGAGTTCACCTAGATTAATTTAACTATTAATTAGAACTCAATTAGTCATAAACTTAGTCTAAACTATTGCAAATATGTTGTAGATCAATGGCGGACCCTACCATCAATTTTAATGCATTCCTAGAGAAAGAAAAGTTGAAAAACAATGGAAGCAACTTCGTGGATTGGTTCCGCAATTTGAGGATTGTCCTCAATGCTGGTAATTTGACCTATGTCTTTGGATGCACATTGGGTGACCCACCTGCAGCTGATGCTACCGATGAGGTAAAAAATGTTTTCCTCGCTCGGAAGAATCAGTACTCCACAGTTCAGTGTGCTATCTTGTATGGTTTGGAATCAGATCTTTAGAAAAGGTTTGAGAACCATGACCCACATGATATTGTCCGTGAACTCAAAATGATATTTGAGGCTCACGCGGCAGTTGAGAGTTATGAGGCTTCTGAAAAGTTCTTTAACTGTAAGATGGAAGAGGGCAGCTCTGTCAGTGAGCACATGCTTAAGATGTCTGGGCACGCAAGCAAGCTTCAAAGCTTGGGTATAGTGATTCTTACTGCTTTGGGGATTCACCGTGTCCTCCAATCACTACCACCAACTTACAAGAACTTTGTGATGAACTACAATATGCAAAACATGGACAAGTCGTTGCCCGAACTCTTCTCCATGTTAAAGTCTGTAGAAGTGGAGATTAAGAAAGAGCACCTAGTGTTGTTGGTCAATAATACCACCAAATTCAAGAAGCAAGGCAAGTCTAAGAAAAAGGGAAACTTCAAGAAGGGCGGTAAGAAAGTTATCGCACCGGCGAAGAGGACCAAGGCTGGGCCTAAGCATGATACTGAGTGCTTTTACTGCAAGGGAGAGTGTCACTAGAAGCGGAATTTCCCTAAGTACTTGGCGGATTTGAAGAACAACAACATCAAGAATAAAGGTATATCCGATATACATATTATTGATGTGTATCTCACTAGTACTCGTAGTAGTGCCTTGGTATTTGATACTGGTTCAGTTGCTCATATTTGTAACTCGAAACAGGTGTTGCAGAATAGACAGAAACTAGCGAAGAACAAGGTGACGATGCACGTTGGAAATGGATCAAAGATCGATGTGATCACAGTTGGCATACTACCTCTTCATCTACCATCGAGATTAGTTTTATACTTAAATAATTGTTATTTGGTGCCTGCGTTGAGCATGAACATTATATCAGGATCATGTTTATTGCGAGACGGTTACTTGTTTAAATCCGAGAATAATGGTTGTTCGATTTATATGAGTAATATGTTTTATGCACATGCACCTTTGATAGATTTTCTATTTTTATTGAATCTCGATTGTAGAAATACACACATTAATAAAATTGAAGCTAAACGTTTGAAATTGAGCGATAACTCGACCTATATGTGGCACTGTCGTCTTGGTCACATTGGAGTGAAGCGTATGAAGAAACTCCATTCCGATGGACTTCTTGAATCACTTGATTTCGAATCACTTGAAATATGCGAAGCATGTCTGATGGGTAAAATGACTAAGACTCCATTTTCTGGTATGATGGAGCGAGCTATGGACTTATTGGAAATCATACATACCGATGTGTGTGGCCTAATGAGTGTAGCATCGCGCGGTGGTTATAGTTATGTTCTTACCTTCACGGATGATTTGAGTAGATATGGTAATATCTATTTCATAAAACATTAGTCTGAAACTTTCGATAAGTTTAAGGAATTTCAAAGTGAGGTAGAGAATCAACGTAACAAGAAGATTAAATTTCTATGATCTGATCGTGGAGGTGAATATCTAAGTTATGAGTTTGGCGAGCATTTAAAGAAATGTGGAATACTTTCTTAATTGACACCGCCGGGAACACCACAACGTAATGGTGTGTCTGAACGTCGTAATCGAACTCTCTTAGATATGGTTCGTTCTATGATGTCACTTACAGATTTACCGCTATCATTTTGGGGTTATGCATTAGAAACAGCCGCATTCACTTTAAATAGGGCACCATCTAAATCCGTTGAAACGACACCGTATGAATTATGGTTTGGGAAGAAACCTAAATTGTCATTTCTTAAAGTTTGGGGTTGCGAAGCTTATGTAAAGAAGTTACAGCCCGACAAGCTTGAATCCAAAGCGGAAAAATGCGTCTTCATAGGATACCCGAAGGAAACTATTGGGTATACCTTCTATCATAGATCCGAGGGAAAATTCTTCGTTGCCAAGAATGGATCCTTTCTAGAGAAGGAGTTTCTCTCAAAAGAAGTGACTGGAAGGAAAGTAGAACTCGACGAGGTTATTGAACCTTCTCTCGAACTTGAGAGTAGCGCAGCACCGGAAGTAGTTCATGTGGCGCCTACACCAATAAGAGAGGAAGCTAATGATGTTGATCATAAAACTTCGGTTAAAGTAACTACGGAGCCTCGCAGCTCAACGAGAACTCGTACCACTCCTGATTGGTATGATCCCGTTATGAGTGTCATGTTGGTGGACAACACCCATGACCCTGCGACATATGAGGAAGCAATGATGAGCCCACATTCCAATAAATGGCAAGAAGCCATGAAATCCGAGATTGGATTAATGTATGAAAAACAAGTATGGACTTTGGTGGACTTACCATATGGCCGGAAGGCCGTCGAGAACAAATGGATTTTCAAGAAGAAAACATATGCTGATGGTAATGTTACTGTCTATAAAGCTCGACTTGTTGCAAAAGGGTTTCGACAAATTCAAGGAGTTGACTACGATGAGACTTTCTCACCGGTAGCGAAGCTAAAGTCTGTGAGGATTTTATTAGCAATCGCTGCATATTATGATTATGAGATATGGCAGATGGATGTCAAAACGGCGTTCCTCAATGGAGACATTGATGAAGAGTTGTATATGGTACAACCCAAAGGTTTTGTCGATCCTAAAGATGCTAACAAGGTATGCAAACTTCAACGGTCCATTTATGGATTGAAGCAAGCATCCCGAAGTTGGAATCAATGTTTTGATAAGGTAATCAAAAGCTTTGGTTTTATACAAACTTATGGAGAAGCTTGTATTTACAAGAAAGTGAGTGGGAGCTCTGTAGCATTCTTAATACTATATGTAGATGACATATTGTTGATTGGGCATGATGTAGACCTTCTTAATAGTGTCAAGGATTATTTGAATAATAGTTTTTCAATGAAAGATCTTGGCGAAGCAGCTTACATATTAGGCATAAATATTTATAGATATAGATCGAGACGCCTAATATCATTGTCAGAGAGTACATATTTGGACAAGTTCTAAAGAGGTTTGGAATGGAAGATAGCAAGAAAGGGTTCTTGCCCATGTTGCCCAATACGACCTTGAGTAAAACTCAAAGTCCTGCAACGGCAGAAGATAGAGAAATTATGAGTAAGACTCCCTATGCCTCAGCCATAGGATCTCTTATGTATGCCATGCTATGTACTAGACCCGACATTGCATATGTTTTTAGTTTGACTAGCAGATATCAAAGTGATCCAGGAGTGGATCATTGGACAGCGGTCAAAAACATCCTTAAGTACTTGAGAAGAACTAAGGATATGGTTCTTTCTTATCGAGGTGATGAACAGCTCATTGTTAATGGTTACACCGATGCTAGTTGGAACACCGATCCAGGTGATTCTAAATCTCAATCTGGATACGTATTTACTTTGAATGGTGCAGCAGTTAGCTGGAGGAGTGCAAAGCAAAGCGTTGTGGCAAGATCTTCAACTGAATCGGAATACATAGCTTCTTCGGAGGCTTCACAAGAGGCAATATGGATGAATGAGTTCATTACAGAGCTCGGTGTGGTTCCAAGTGCGCTGGACCCAATGTCTATCTATTGTGATAACATGGGCGCCATAGCCAATGCGCAAGAACCAAGGTCACACAAGAAGCTGAAGCATATCAAGCTACGTTTTCACGCTATTCGAGAGCATGTACATGATGGTGACATAAAGATTTGCAAAGTACACATAGATCTAAATGTGGCAGATCCGTTGACTAAACCTCTCCCGAGGGAAAAACATGACCAGCACCAAACCGCCATGGGTGTTCGGTATATTACCATGTAATCTAGATTAGTTGACTCTAGTGCAAGTGGGAGACTGTTGGAGATATGCCCTAGAAGCAATAATAAAAGTGGTTATTATTATATCTTTGTGTTTATGATAAATGTTTACATTCATGCTATAACAGTATTAACCGGAAACATTAATACTTGTGTGATTTATAAACTAAAATTAGAGTCCTTAGTAAAGCCTCTTTATAATACTAGCTTGTTGGTTAATAGATGATCATGGTTTCTGGGTCATGAACATTGAGATGTTGTTAACAACAAGATCATATCATTAGGACAATGGTGTGATGGACATACTCCTGTAGATAATCATAGCATAAAGATCAAGTCATTTCAATAGTTTGTTTGCTATAAGCTTTCTGATACATAGTAACCTAATTCCTTCGACCATGATATGATGCTAATCACCATCACCGGAAGGATGCTTTGATGAAATCAAACACCACACCATAACTGGGTGGCTATAAAGGTGGCATTGAGTGTTCGGAAAGTATGTGTTGAGGCACATGGATCAAGAGTGGGATTTGTCCATCCATATGACGGATAGATATACTCTGGGCCCTCTCGGTGGAATGTCATCCAATTGGCTTGCAAGCATGTGACTAGCTCACAAGGGATCACATATCACGGGAACGAGAAAAGAGTACTTATTGGTAATGAGGTTGAACTAGGTATGCAGAGATACGAACGATCAAACCTCGGATAAGTAAACTATCGCGAGACAAAGGGAAATTTTGTGTCGTATGTAAGTGGTTCATTCGATCGCAAAGTAATCGTAGAAATATGTGGGAGCCATATGAATTTCCAGATTCCTCTATTGGTTATTGATCGGAGAAGTGTCTCGGTCATGTCCGCATAATTCACGAACCGTAGGGAGACACACTTGTGGCATCCCGCAAAAACCACTACTAGAAAATCGCGTTGATTTTGTGCATTGCATCATCATGACCGCATGCTCATGTCATCATGCCACATTGCATTTGAGCGTCGTCATCATCTTGCATTTGTTCGCATAAAACTATTTTCGGAAAGACTGGTTTTGTTTTCTAAACGCCTCGACTTGTTTTCAAATTTAAAACCCGGTCTCCGGATTAGTTTGTTTTGTCTACCAGTGTTTTGCAAAGTCCCGTTCTAAATAAATAAAATTGTTTAATTATTTTAGGGGGCAGCCGAACCGGGCCGATCCGACCCAGTTGGCCACCCCCAGTACAAACAATCGGTCCACCAAAATCCTAAAACTACCCAACCTAGTCTACCCACCCCTCCAGCCACCTCACCCCAACCAATAATCTGCCGCCACCTCATCACCTCCCCTCCCCTATCCAACCCCAAACCGCCACCTGGCCACCCTCTCTCACCCCACTCCCCCCACTCAACCTGCCACACACGCACGCACACAGCGGCCACCACACACCCCCACCTGTCTCTCTCCTAGCCCCACCCCCACTCAACCCCAGCCTGGCCCCACCCCGGCTCTCTCTCCCACGTGCACGTCACCCTCCTCTCTCCCTCCTGCCCCGTTCCCGTCCCCGCCCTCTGCTCGCATCCCGCTCTCCTCTCTCGCCCGGCTTGCCGTCTCAGCAACCTCGCGCTGCCCCGCCGGCCTCCTCCTCCGCCGCATGGGCCGCCCTCGTCGCCGGTTCCCACCTCTCCTCCCTGACGCCCGCTCGCCGGCTCCGTTCCCTCACCGCGTCGCCCACCTCCACGAGCTCCGCCCTCGGCCTCACCGCGCCCCCCGAGCTCCGGACTCCTCCTCCGCCGCCGGCTGCCTCTTCTCCTTGCGACCCGCCGCTCGGCAGCCATGGCCTCCATGACCGCCCCGCCTGCTTCCTCCTCTGTGGCGCCCCTCCGACCGCCTCCGCTGCCCTCGCTCCGCCTCCTCGCGGTCCAGCGCTCCGGCCTCGCCCGCCTCTCCGGCCGCCGCCCGGGAGCCTCCTGCTGCCCTCCCCATCCTCTCCTCTCCCGCCTGGCCCTCGCCCGGCCCGCCGGCCGCCTCGCCGCCTCGCCGACCTCCGATGCTCCGCCCGCTGCCCGCCCGCCGCATGGCTTCATGGCCGGCTCCTTCTCCCGTGGCTTCCTTCGGCCACCTCTTGCCGCCTCGACCAGCGCCTCTGCGGCTCGCTCTGTCGGCCCGTCCTCGCGCCGTCGTTGGCGGCAGCGACCCCGCCACCAAGCTCCGTCCAGCCCTGTCGGCCCCGCCCTCACGCCGTCGGTGCCGGCAGCGAGCCCGCCGCCCGAGACCGTCCTCCTCCCGAGCGCCGGCTGCCTCCGACCGCCCACGAGGTCCTGCCCCTGCCTCCTGCAGCCTGCATCGCCTTTGCGTGCCCTGTTGTGTTGATGTTGTTGTTTGGGTGTTTTGTGGAGGTGGCCGCGAGGTAAGACAAAGGGGGATGTGCTGTTATGGTGCCAAGTTGAGGCATGCTCGGTCCGGCCCTCCGAAGTCGCCAAGATCCTCGATGTCGTGCTGAGTCCAACAACCAAACACAGAGAAGGTTGACAAAGCGTCAAGTTCCCCTTGTCGACAAGATTGGCTCGATGCTGTTGGATTAGAAGAATGTACTTGGTGGAAAGCGAAGGCCCTGACGCAGATCCCAAGCTCGCCACCGGCGGACAAGATGGTACCCAAGGTCGTCGACATAGAAAACCCCAAGATCTCCTTCATGGAAATCGAAGCCGAACCCGGAGACCTCCGTCACGGAGCATCAAGCACTTCTACACGGACCCTCGGGATGACAAGTTCTTCACCCAAGGGCGACAAGGCTTTCTTCACGGATTTCAAGACCCCGACATCGAAACGGCAAGATCGTAGTCATGGATCCCGAAGACCACATGTGCGACAAGTACTCCCTCGAGGACGCCGAGTACTTCACCCCGGACACCGAGACCCTGGACGATAAGTACTCCTTCCCGGATGCGATGCTCGAGGACACGGCCGGTAAGGACACCGACGCAGAACGACAAGCACTTCACCCCGGACGCCAAGTCCGTCCCGATACACGGGCCCGACAAGATCTGCGCGACGGCAAGATCGACCGCTTGGACCCAAGTTCTCCATATTGAACCGAACCCTGCCGTTTCCGTCGAACCCTGAACCCTGAGACCCGACCCCGAACCCCGGAACCCCAAGTTCGTCGAGACCCCCTAAAGTGTGAACCCCTTCCCGAAACCCTATTTTATAATATAATACAACCTGTTGCATATTAATCATTCATCTCGCATGCATATTTGTGTGGTTTGGGGGCTTTATGCCGATTCACCATATAATTAAATATGGGGCCCATATGCGGGCAAATCTAGTCTCATATTGGCCTCATTTAAATTTGTGTAGCGAACCGGTAACTTATTTTGCCATGTTAAAACAACATTTAAATTGCGGGGTAGCTAAACAACTTGAACCATATATTTAAATGTCGGGACCCCGGTTCCGCTTAATATGATCTAATTGCATTGCACCTTTGCCATGTCATACATCATACATGCATCATGCCCGATCTTCTGCCGTTGTATTAAATATTGCATCCGGTGTTCCTTCTAGTGTTTTGCTTCTTCGCGGATAAGGCCGTTGAGTTGATGCGAGTGTCGACCCGATCTTCAGATGAACCTTCGACAATGTTTTCAGGCGAGCATCTTCCCCTTTCTACCTATCTTACTTTTATAGTATTTATTCCCTCCTGTTGACCTATTTCTATCTGTGTTGCGATGCTCTAGTTTTCGTTCCCTTGATATCCCTTGCAGCCTTATATTACCTTGGACACACCCTATTACCTGTTGTTTGGTAGATAGTTGGACTTGCGCGTCGTAGTCGCTTGCTCAAGTGCTGTTGTGAGTCGTCAAGTGCCACAGTTGTTGGTGTATTGCCGCATGTTGATGTTGGAGATGTTCATGGCTTTAATTACCGTTCACTTTATTTACTGTTTAACAACTAAAATTGAAGTAGGTAAGCAGAGGCACAGGTGGGCAATAGATGTTATTTGGTTGTTAACCGTCCACTTGTGTCCCGTAGGACCCCGAGTACTTGATACCTGTTCCTTGATTTATCGCGCTATCCACATCCGGGAGGATTATGGGACCCCCCTGAGCCAGAGCTTGATTCAGTCTTATTTCTTGGGGCCACAAACTAGTTTGAGGATTTATTTACTATCCTGTACTTATGCCATGCTACTTCTTTATTTACGATTGTGCGAGGAGCACCTGCATCGCTTTAGGTAAGCGGAATGTTTTCGCGTATCGACAAGCCAGTTTTGGGTTCCCGGTCGTTCTGACCATTGTCGCAAACCTTGAGTCCGTCTCGAGTCGGTGGCTTCGCTATGGTCTACTCAATGGGGTGGCCTGAAATATTTCTGAATCCTGTGATTGCTTTGTCGTGAAGGCCTCGTTGGGTTTTGATTTGGTTTTTCCGAGGTTGATCGAGCGTGTGTTGCTATTGGTGCACCCCGGCCGGGTAAAATTTTCTGAAAGCCGTGTCCGCGGTTATGGACGACTTGGAGCACAGTATCTCGATCATATACAAGCATAACTAAAGTAGTGCTATAAATTTGACTTTATAATGACTAGTAATCAGCTTCACTATAATGGAATGGCTAAATAAACCTGCCCACAATTGCTTGTTTGAGTTGTCGCTTGCGACCATTGTACCTGACTAGTAAGTATTGCAACTACAACGGAATGGCTGAATAAAATTACCAACAACTGCTGGGTTTTGGGGTTGCCTCATGCTAATTGTATTTGACTAGTAAGTGTCGCAACTACAACGGAATGGTTAACTAAAAGTGCCCACTGCTTAATTTATCAGGATGACTATCTACATTTGACTAGTAATTGCTACAACGATAACCGAATAAGTAAAACTGCCAACGGTGTGAGTTCCTCGGTTGACTTCCTCGTTTGTTCTCGAGGGGGAAACACCAGGAAGGGTTTGTTTGATGGTAGCATCAGGTTGGTTCCGAATAGGTCTTTCTTATCCCTCTCTGATCGCCGCCAGTTTTACCAAGTCTCTATAGGTTGTTTAGTGCATGTTGCCGCTGCCGTTTCAGTCCACCATACCTATGTAGGCGAGGACCGCCGAATTCTAGTCTCGCCGTGTCTTGGCCTCAAGATCGACGCTCTTTTTTCCTTTGCCTTTGTCGGCACCCCTTTTGTTTAAGCAGGTTTTGAGATCGACGTCGTTAGCAGGGTTACCCTTCCGGCTTGGCCTGGGCAGGGTTATGGACGCCATTGGTTATTCTTCAGGGCTCTTAGCCCCATTTGCATCTTGTCCATACTCGGACGCTGTATCGTTTTCAAGGTGATTTGGATCTTTGTACCGTATATCTGTATTCTTGACTCATGGAGTCGTGTTGTATATATATCTGTTCTGTGGGTCCCATCGAGGACTGTTGTGTAATGTTATTACTTCGTTTTCCACCCGCACGAAAGTGCCTGGTGGGCACCTTTGAATCGTTTCTATGCGGGTTTGGCGGGTTTCGCTAAAACTTGCATAGGGCCGATTCTGAGGGTGTTACAACACTTAAGGATTCGATGTTGTTTAGTAGATATGGAATGTAAGTAGGGATACCGAATGTTGTTCGGAGTCTCGGATGGGATCCGGGATATCACGAGGAGATCCGGAATAGTCCGGAAAATAAGATTCATATAAGGAAAGTCTGATTCCGGAGTTCGGGAATGATTTCGATGTTTTCATCGGAGAGGTTCTAGAAGGTCTAGAAGGTTCACCAGACCAGAAGGGGAATGGTCCATGAATGTGTCATGGGTAAGTGGAATGATTGGATCATGTCCTAAGTCACTTTGGTTGGGTATTTGCGAGAGAGAAATAAAGTTCAAAATTGAAAGTCAAAAGGGAGGTTTGAAAAGTCAAACTGGAACAATGGTTTCCTAGTGGAAGAAGTAAAGAGTCCTTCCTTCTATCCAACTTGGGTTTGGGTATGGATTCAAACTCTCCTCTGCCAAGCCTCCCTCCCTCTCATTAATAGAGGGGGAGAGCTGCCCCAAAGAACACACAACCAGCCCTCCCCACCCGTGTCGCGTCGCCGCCGCGCCAAGCCGCCGCCTCGCGCCATCGCCGGCCCGTCGTCGTCGTCCTAGCCGCCGCCGACACCATCTCCTCCTCTCCGACCTTCTAAACCTAGATCACCGGAAACCCTAGATCCACCATAACTCGCACCGGCTTAGGCGAAGCCCTGCGGGATCTTCCCTCTACTTTCGACACCACGCCGTCGTGCTGCCGGAATCGCGAGGGGAGAACTACAACCTCCGCTGCCTGCTGGAATAAGAGAGAGGAAGGTCTTCATCGAGCACAGAACGTGTGACCGACTGCGTAAGCGCTGTCGGAACACAGCGCCGGAAGGATTGTCTACGCGATATTGAGATTGGCAAGTGTACGACTACATCACCCACGAGAATCTGCTCTTGTTAACCACTTTGGAATCTTCGAGGGTGAGTACTCTAATCAAATCGCTGCTACAATCTAGTAGATAGATCTTGGCTTGTTTGTGTGTATGCGGTAGAATTTTTTTGTTTTCCATGCTACGAACCCCTACAAGGACCAATCATCTAGCTGCCTAATCTGCCAAGGCCAAGTAGTTCTGTAGATAACTGCAAACTCCCGAGCCAGCTCCTCTTTGTTGATTTCACCAGCCTCAATGAACACAATCCCCACATTTTTTGCTCCCAGATCATTGTTGTTGCTTTCAGGAACCTCCACATGGAAGAATTCCAGCACTTGAGCAGCTTTTCCATAAAGCTTGGCAGCAGGCAAAGCTAGCTTCCTCACTGGATACTTGTCTTCCTTGTGGTTTACCATCTTGCATATGAAACAAAAAGGAGCAGAGGGGAACTGAGACTTGTTATGGCCAGGTTCCCCACAGGTAAAGCAGACCACATGCATGTAACTATCTTTTGACCTTAACTGATTCTCCCTCCCTGAGTTTTTGAAAGAACATTTCTTAATCCCTAGTTTTGTGTGTTAGATAACAATATCGAGGATCTTTTAATGTGTGTTGAAGTGTTGCAGCTCTGAACTCTGCCTTTGGGGGCGGATAATCCGGCCCCACCAGGGGCGGATAATCCGCCCCTCCCTCTGCCTAAGCAAGCGCAAGCCCCAGAAGGGGGGGGGAATATTGGCCGGACTTTCCGGCCTGGCCGGATAATCCGCTCCACAGGGGGGCGGATAATCCGCCCCTCCTGCTCTTCGCCAAGGCGCAAGCCCCAGAGAGGGGGCGGAGTTTTGGCCGGACTTTCCGGCCTCGCCGGATAATCCGCCCCTCAGGAGGGACGGATTATCAGCCCCCCAAGATCTTCTCCAAGTTTCTCCAAGGCGCAAGCCCCAGAGAGGGGGCGGAGTTTCCCGCGGAGAATCCGCCCTTGGGGCGGAGTTTTCCCAGGGGGCGGATAATCCGCCCCAAGTGGGGGGCTGATAATCCGCCCCCAAAGTTGTGCAACGGCCAGATCCGGGAGGGTATTTAAGCCAGCAATCCTCCCGCCCGAACTCTTGATTCATCTCAAAAAGAACCGATCAGATCTCAAAACTTCATACAAGAGTGATCCACCTAGATCCACCCAAAGGCCCCATCCCTTGGGGAATCGAAGGAGGAGAACTCGATCTTCATCATCAGCAATCAAGCGCTTCATCTCCTCTCCATTCATTTGGAGAACCTCCGATCTAGTATTTCTTGCAAAGATCTAGATCCTCGTTTTGTTTATATTGATAAACCTTGTTTTCGTGACAGCTTGTTGTCATCCCGGGAGCCCCCAATTCGGTTGTGGGTGTGTGCCCCGATAGTGTTGTAAAAGGCACCGGTTCCCGCCTCGAAGGGATCCAATAGTGGAGAAGGTGGATCAGGCCTCTCGTGGCGAGATCCATCGGAGAATAGGGTGAGGCCTATTGTGGCGTGGTGGTCTTAGAACCGCCCACCCCTCCAACGCAGATGTACTTCCCTTAACAAGGAAGGAACTGCGGTAAAACAAATCCCTGTGTCTCCGCGTGCTCCTCTACGGTTTCCTCGCTCCTCTTTTACGTGCTTAGTAGTTAGGGTTACATATAGGAAATTCTCGTAGTTGCATATCTAGAGAATTTACTTTATGTCAAGCCTAAAATTGAAAAAGTATATTAAAATTGGTTAGCACCTATTCACCCCCCCCCCCTCTAGGTGCCCATACGATCCATTTCAATTGGTATCAGAGCCTCGGCTCTTATTTCGGGCTTAACCGCCTAAGAGAAGTATGGGTTCCAAGGGAGATGGGAGTGATGCTCCGGAGGTAGTCACCATGAACGATCTCAAGACGTTGGAAACAACCTTGGTGAGTTCAATGGAGGCTAAGATGGAAGAGATGCGTCAATTGATAATGCGTCTCTCCACATCCGCAGCATCACCTCCATCTAACTCTGAGGATACCACTCCGCAATCCAAGGAAACGGGTAAAGCTGTTTCCAAAGATAACGAAGTGGTAGGTGATGATACTAGTAAGAGCTCCTCCTTGAAAAAGGATAGCGTAAGGATGGATACAATGAGGTTTCTCATGTGTATTCCCCGATCCGCCTATTCCTCACCCACACATACATAATAGGGGTGATCCACCCAAACTATAAACTTCTACTTTCTCTCAATGGCAATTTTGATGAAATCTCATGTGCAGTTCCTCCATAGAGTTGTGGAAGATCATCGAAAATGGTCTTCACGTTGGAAATCCTAACAATCTCACAAGGAGAGAAGTGGTCGATAGCCAACTCAATGCTACATCTCTACACATGATACGACTTGGTGGGTGATAAAGACATGCCACACATTCAGCATCTTAGCACAGCTAAAGAAGCTTGGGATGCTCTAATCGAGCTCTTCATCGGAAATGCAAGTATGAGAAGGAATAGATATGATGCCTTGAGCAATGAAGTGAAGGATTTTATATCTTTGGATGGAGAAGACCACGAGGACATGTATAGGAGGCTCAAGGCAATAGCTACTACCTTTAGAAACCACGTCACTCATGTTGATGATGCTTGGATCAAGCGCAAGTATGTCGTGCTCTTATGCCATTTGAGCCTGATTTGAAAAGTCTCCAAGGTAGGCATAATTATCACCTCATGTCATCCAATGAGGTAATGCAAGAAATGGCCGCCTTCAAAGTGGCTGCCAAGAATGCCGAAGATGCTCGTGCTCGAGCTATGGGGATGCAAAAGGGGGTCCACATGGCTTTGAAGACTAGTGTGATTGATCATGATGAATATGCGGTAGAAGGCACTGGACTCCCGTCCCAAGATATAAAAAGGATCCACGGACAATACTTGGCTCTTTATGCAAGAAACTTTTGGAAAGATCCAGCCAAGGCTAAAGCTGAACTAGATCGCAAAAGTGGAGCCTATGGAAGAAAAGAAAATGGTCCCAAGTTGAGAACATGCTTTAATTGTGGTGACCGGTTGCGCCGTGGCTGAGTGTCCATATCAAAGTAGAGAGGATAATGGAGGAAGACTCATTTTCAAGGACAAATCAAAAGCTCCACGTAAAAGCAGTTTGTAAAGAAAATGCTCCTTTCAAGAAGCAACCAAAGATTGTTCTAGTAGCTCAAGAAGAATATTCATCGGGGAGTGAAGATGAGGACGAGGACGATAGCTCTCAAGAGGTGGCTGCTATAGCCACCACATCTACATCAACATCACTCTTCGACTCTCCAAACGAAAACATCATCAACAAGAATCCTACTTGTCTCATGGCAAGAAGCTCCGAGGTAACTTCTTCTAACTCTTCCTTTCCCAAGGCTATGATAGACATGGATGATCCTGCTAGTCTTAAGGTTAAAGAAGAGATTATTGCCTTGGATTATTTCTATACTAACTTGCAAGGTGAGCACAAAGTTTGTTTTGAGGCTCTTATGGATCAGTTGGCCCAAAAGCAAGCACTCCTCGAAGAAAAGGCAGAATTGAAAGGGAGGATGCAATGGAAATTGCATCCCTAAAAAATGCTCTTGAAGAAGAAGAAGAAGCTCGGGTCTCTCTTGAAGAGAGGCTTGAGTCTATGGAAGAGTCACATGAAGAAATTGTGACTAAACTCGTTAAGGAACGTGACAATGCGGTCACCAAGGCAAAGAAGTTAAAGAAGGAAAGGATTGACTTTGGGGCTGCTCATGATAGACTCTCCGAGGAATTGGAGAAACTTGACAATGCTCACAAGGCGTTGAAAAGCAGTTCTCTATCCTCAATGAGTCACATGATCGCTTCAAAGTCGATTGGCGAATATGATACTCCTAGCTCGTCCAACTCAACATATAGTAACAAGAAAAATGCTAATGTGGAAAAGGAGTGATCAAGGACATCACTACAAAGGACAAAGGTGTGCTTGATGAAGTCCTTGACAAGCAAAGGTCAAATCATGGTAGAGGGACTTGGGTATGTCACCAAGTCCAAGAAGAAGAAAACCAAGAAGAACAAGACCAAGAATGTGCAATTAAAGACAAGCACTGAGAAGGTTGTCACAAAAGACAAGACTAATAATATTGGTTTTGCGGTCTCACAATCCGAATTATGAACTCTTTTGTGATGATTATGGCGATGTTTATGCTTACTATGTTGGTCCTTTTGATGAATATATTGCTTGGTCTATTTGGGTCCCAAAGACCCTTGTTACTAACATGAAAGGACCCATTGAAAATGGGTACCTAAAACCAAGAAGTAATTTTCTTGGGGCTATGCTTCCGGTGGGTGAAATGGGTCTTTGGATAGTGGTCGCACTAGTCATATGACCGGAAGCAAGGAGATCATCACGGAGATGCGTCCAAATCTTGATAATATCACGGTCTCCTATGGTGATAAGTCTAAATCTCAGGTATTGGGTCTTGGCAAGGTTGTGGTTGCCACGATATCTCTCTCGTGGACGTCATGCTTGTTGAGACCCTTGGCTACAATCTTCTTTTCTCGTGCCCTTGGCAAGATGGGTTTCTGTTTTTATCGATGATGATTTGGTGGTACTCTTATGGAGCAAGTCTCTAAAGGTCGCTTGTTGGATACGTGAAAATGACCGTATGTGGTGGACTTCTGGGAAAACCACTTGGTCCGATGTGTCTATTCGAAAGGCCGACGTGGCTGGCTATGGCATCGCCGTTTAGCCCATGTCAACATGAGAACTTTGCAAAGTCTCCAAAAGGGTGGCCACATTCTTGGACTAAAAGACAATGTCTCTTTTGCCAAAGATCGTGTTTTAGGGCTGTGTTGAAGGAAAATGCATGATTCTCCCACAAGAGGAAGACTATTGTGTCATCGAAGAGGATCTTGGAATTACTCCATGTGGATTTATTTGGACCTCCTTCTCATGCAAGTCTTGGTGGGAAGAAATATTGCTTGGTCATCGTCGATGATTACTCAAGATATACATGGGTATATTTCTTCAAGCTGAAAAGTGAGACTCAACAAACTGTCATCGACTTTGCCAATGAAGTTCAACGTCAACACAATGTTCCCATCTTGGCAATTAGAAGTGACAACGCAAGAATTCAAGAACTACACTTTAAACGAAGTTTCTTAGCGAAGAGGGATTAGACACCAATATTCTTGCGTACACCCTCAACAAAATGGTGTAGCCGAGAGGAAGAACCGGACTTTGATGGATATGGCAAGATCTATGCTAGCTGAATTTAAGTCTCCTTATAATTTTTGGGCTGAAGCCATATCCACTGCTTGTCACTCATCAAACCGGCTTTACCTTCGGAAGATCTTGGACAAGACCCCATATGAAATACTTACTGGCAACAAACCCAACATCTCATACTTGGGTATTCGTGTAAGTGTTTCTTTCTTATTAAAGGTGTCCGTTTGTCAAAATTTGAATCCAAGGCTTTAGAGGGTATATTTGTTGGTTACGGTGCCGAATCCCACACTTATAGAGTCTACAACAAGCTCACTGGGATTGTTGTAGAATCTTGTAGTGTGGAGTTCGATGAAAATAATGGCTCCTTTGTAGGGCAAGTTGATGTTTGTGATGCAGATGTTGAAATACCCCAAGATGCCATAAGAAGAATGGGCGTGGGATTTTTCCGCCCCATTGAAGAACCCCTTGTGGCGGATCGGGAAGGACAATGCTCCACTCAAGTGGATCCCTCATCTTCACAAGATCAACAAGCTCCTACTGTTGGAGAAAACTCTGCACCAACACCGCAACCTGCTGAAGATCATCAGTCTCCTGGACAAGATGGTAGTCCCAGGCCGGATTATCCGCCCCCTCCAAGGGGCGGACAATCCGCCCCTGGCACTCCAACTCGTACCAGGGGATCCGAAGGAGAAATCAACATCTCGATAGCTCCGGGATTCTCCGGCCCGTGACGGATTATCCGGCCATGGCTCTCAACTCGGTCAGCTTTCTCGGAAGATGGTTCGGTACTTCATCTCCCAGTCGGATAGTCCGCCCTCCAAGGCGGATTATCCGGGCCTAAAAAATGTTCAACAACAATCTTACGGCAAGACGGTGACCAAGATCAAGGGCAATGCATAATCAAGACAAGGATACAACAATTGAATCCACTCCTCCAGAAACAATAAGGATATTGAGGCTCGTCGCAAGGCTCGTCTTGATCGCAACCTTGAACTAAGAGGTCACACTCTTGACAAGGTAGTTGGTGATCTACGAAAAGGGTATCCACTCGAAGAGCTTGCTAGCTTCGTGATCATCAAGCTCACATTTCCATGGTTGAACCAAAGAAGGTTTTGATGCTCTTGAAGACCCGATTGGGTTGTTGCAATGCATGAAGAATTAAACAACTCGAGCAACAAAGTTTGGAAGCTCGTAGAAAAGCCAAAGGATTGCCGCAATGTTATCGGCACCAAGTGGATCTTCAAGAACAAACAGGATGAAAATGGCATTGTTGTGAGGAATAAAGCACGACTCGTGGCTCAAGGATTCTCTCAAGTAGAAGGAATTGATTTTGGCGAGACCTACGCTCCTGTAGCTCGCCTTGAGTCCATCCGTATCCTTCTTGCATATGCAGCCCATCATAATTTTAAATTACAACAAATGGATGTTAAGAGCGCTTTCCTTAATGGTCCTCTACATGAGTTAGTATACGTCAAGCAGCCCCCGGGGTTTGAGGACCCCAAATTCCCGAACCATGTCTACAAACTCGATAAGGCGCTCTATGGCCTTAAACAAGCCCCACGTGCGTGGTATGAGCACCTTAAAGAGCTTTTGCTAGACCGTGGATTCGAAGTTGGGCAAATAGATCCCACTCTTTTTACTAAGAAGGTCAATGGGGAGCTTTTTGTATGCCAACTTTATGTAGATGACATTATTTTTGGCTCTACTAACCAAGCTTTTAACGATGAATTTTCAAAGCTTATGACTGACAGGTCTGAGATGTCCATGATGGGTGAGCTAAGGTTTTTTCTCGGATTTGAAATAAAAAAACTTAGAGAGGGAACCTTTATTAATCAAGCTAAGTACATCCAAGACATGCTCAAAAGGTTCAAGAAGATTGATCTCAATGGCGTTGCTACCCCAATGCAAACAAAGTGTCATCTTGAGCTCAATCCCAAGGGTAAAGATGTGGATCAAAAGGTATACCGATCCATGATCGGCTCTCTCATTTACCTCTGCGCATCTAGGCCCGATATCGTGTTAAGTGTAGGAGTGTGTGCAAGGTACCAAGCCGCTCCTAAAGAAAGCCACTTAGTGGCGGTCAAGCGAATCTTCCGATATTTGGTTCATTCCCCAAATTTTGGGTTATGGTATCCCAAGGGCTCAAGTTTCTCTCTGTGTGGTTACACCGATTCAGATTGGGCTGGTGACAAAGATGATAGGAAATCAACCTCTGGTGCATGCCAATTCTTGGGCAGGTCTCTAGTGTGTTGGTCATCAAAGAAGCAATTGTATTTCAATCTCAACCTGAAGTTGAATATGTTCTTCTGCAAGTGCTTGTACTCAATTGTTATGGATGAGGCAAACTTTAAAGGAATATGGTGTCAATTGTGACAAAGTGCCTCTTTTATGCGACAATGAAAGTGCTATCAAAATTGCTTACAATCCTGTGCAGCATACAAGAACAAAACATATAGAGATTCGCAACCACTTTATTCGGGATCATGTTGCTCGTGGAGATATTGCACTGTCCTTTGTGAGCACGAAGAACCAACTTGCTGATATTTTCACGAAGCCCCTCGATGAAGCAAGATTTTGTTATTTGCGGAATGAGCTAAATATCTTAGATTCAAGGAGCTTGGCTTGACTATTCTTGCACACTCATTTTCTCTTAGTCATGTATTTGGTTTAGATGCGGGCATAGACATAGGGGGAGTGTGGTCCTAATTGATTGGGCCAACCCTCCCCCCATAATGCCGAAAGCAAGTAAAATCATTTCCCTTAATATCATTTTGTGATATGTGGGTCATCGATGAGCATTGGTTTTGAACTCAAGATACATCTTCGCGGTGTCATGCCATGCGCTCCAACATGGTGGCTTCGGCCACCGCCCTCTTCCTCGAGAAGAGCTGGTTTTTCATGGGTCTCGTTGGATTTTCTTGCATCGCTCTTCTTCCTTTTTGGCGTTTCGATGCCAAAGGGGGAGAAGTAGTTCTATTAGGTCTCGTGGATTTGCAAGGGTCGGGCACAAGCTCTTCGATTTTAGTCGCTCTTCGATTTTAGTCGTTTTTCATTTGCTTGCTTGTGCCTTTTCTAGCGTGAACTTGTTTGCTATTTGTGGTTGTTTGTGTAAGACTATGTCGTACTCCACAGTTTGGTACTATGTTTGGTATTCATGGATTTCTGGATTTATCTATCATGTACCCCATGGAATTCTGGAATTATGGAGCATATTTGATGACATATGGATTCATGGGATTTTCTATGTATGCCTTGGCTATATATTCCGGTGGTATGACATTTTTTTCTCTAAACCTTAAAGTAGTGTTCTACCTAGTGTGTGTATTTGTATTCAAATGCAAATCTTAAATATGCACACATCTAGGGGGAGCGTCTTTCATTATCTAAGGTGGCACTTGCCGGTTTCATTGCAAATCCTAGTATTGTCATCTAACACCAAAAAGGGGGAGATTGAAAGAACATTTCTTAATCCCTAGTTTTGTGTGTTAGATAACAATACCGAGGATCTTTTAATGTGTGTTGAAGTGTTGCAGCTCTGAACTCTGCCTTTGGAGGCGGATAATCCGGCCCCACCAGGGGCGGATAATCCGCCCCTCCCAAGCGCAAGCCCGGAAGGGCGGAATATTGGCCGGACTTTCCGGCCTGGCCGGATAATCCGCTCCACAGGGGGGCGGATAATCCGCCCCTCCTGCTCTTCGCCAAGGCGCAAGCCCGGAGAGGCGGAGTTTCAGGAGAATCCGCCCTGGGGCGGAGTTTTCAGAGGCGGATAATCCGCCCCAAGTGGGGATAATCCGCCCCAAAGTTGTCTGTAACGGCAGATCCGGGAGGGGGTATTTAAGCCAGCAATCCCCCTCCTGCCAGAACTCTTAATTCATCTCGAAAAAGAACAGATCAGATCTCAAAACTTCATACAAGAGTGCTCCACCTAGATCCATCCAAAGGCCCATCCCTTGGGGAATCGAAGGAGGAGAACTCGATCTTCATCATCAGCAATCAAGCGCTTCATCTCCTCTCCATTCATTTGGAGAACCTCCGATCTAGTATTTCTTGCAAAGATCTAGATCCTTGTTTTTGTTTATATTGATAAACCTTGTTTTTGTGACAGCTTGTTGTCATCCGGAGCCCCAATTCGGTTGTGGGTGTGTGCCCGATAGTGTTGTAAAAGGCACGGTTCCTCCTCAAGGGATCCAATAGTGGAGAAGGTGGATCAGGCCTCTCGTGGCGAGATCCATCGGAGAATAGGGTGAGGCCTATTGTGGCGTGGTGGTCTTAGAACCTCCCACCCCTCCAACGCAGATGTACTTCCCTTAACAAGGAAGGAACTGCGGTAAAACAAATCCCTGTGTCTCCGCGTGCTCCACTACGGTTTCCTCGCTCCTCTTTTACGTGCTTAGTAGTTAGGGTTACATATAGGGAAATTCTCGTAGTTGCATATCTAGAGAATTTACTTTGTGTCAAGCCTAAAATTGAAAAAGTATATTAAAATTGGTTAGCACCTATTCACCCCCCTCTAGGTGCCCATACGATCCATTTCAGTTTTGATCTTCAATCACCACAACTTTTCCCTTCTTCATATTCCCTTGTTGCTTGTTACTAGCATGCTGCAGATTCTGCTGGAATTGCCCCAACTGCTGCTGTTGCAAAAGCTGCTGCCCTTGGTTTTGCATATGATGCACACCTAAAATTGGCGGCTGCTGTTGCAGTTGGAATGGCTGCAGAAATTGATGTTGTGACTGTATCTGAGGGAAGGATGGGGGTTGCTGTTGAGAAGAATTAGAACCAGACCAAGCACCCTGCGGATTGACCCACTGATTAGAAGGAAACTGACCAACAGGGAACTGGTTATTGAATCCCCAAGTAGGGGGGAATCCAAAACCAAAGCCCAAGATCTGCTGGGACTGAGGGATAAATTGCGGCTGAGATTGCTGTTTAGATTGCTGGTTCTGCCAAGCTCCACCTTGAGCACCCATCCCCTCAGGCTGATTATTTCCTCCACCTCTCCAAGTTTTGAAGCTTCTGTTCATCAAAGTGTTCAGATACTGTGTACTGTGTTTGTGAACATTTTTCTGAATCTTGTGCAAGTTCTGAAGCTCGTGCTACTGCTAGCTTTTGTATGGGATCATAATTTAAAGTTTGATGAGAATGAGAAGAACACTAACTAGTTCTCAGATTCTGTGAAGAAAAAAATCAGATTTCTTAATTTATGAGCTTAACTAATTTGTGCATTGCATACAACATTACGCAACATCTTCAAGCCTGACAAGCTAAGGGGTCTCGTCTCTCTATGTGAATCATCTGAACTTCTTGCGTCATCTCGTCCGCGTTCAGGACTTGAGCAGTCGCCGACGAACCAGAGCGCCGGAGTTTAGTAGGCATGGTCGTGAATCATTGCATCTTCTCGTCGTTCACCTACTTGTATGCTCGTCGTCGTTCACCTCGCCAGCCGCCTGATGGGGCAACAGGCACCAACAGCTATGTCCAATGCGTTGTAGTGTGTGTCTTCGGATGAGCCGCCGGCGCTGCCGGAGATTGATGATCGTACCGCGCCAGGCCGTCACGCCCTCCAGAGATCAAGCGATCGAGAAAACAAACTGACTAGTAGCTGTATACCTAGGCTAGTCAAAACAAGAGACAAGTACAAGATTCAGAGTCGAGGAGATAAGTTAGGTTGTATGCTTTTAGATTTGTGATGCCACGAGTCATTCGTTGTAGTTGATCCAACGCCGATCAGTTCGTGGACCAGGTTCGATATAATTTTTCTCTTGAGCAACCCGTGTTTTCTGCAAGAAACTCAAAAAAATATGGTTTAATTTCTGTACAAAGAAGTGGTGGCGTTTGATAAATTCCGCCAATGAAGTAGTGGTTTGATGCTATTTAGATACTCATTTTTTAGACAACGGTGGAATGAATTATGTGTGGTACTGCTCTCCCTCAAAAAAAAAAAAAAATGTGTGGTACTGCTCAGTGCACTTCAGCTTCTCATTAATCTTATTTTGTTGGACCAAATATATGTGCTGGCCCATTATAATCCCATAGGAAGAGACAAAAGGAAACAATAGAAAGGCCCAACCAGCACATGGCGCAGCCACGCTCTTAATCAAGGAACGTCTGCAAGAACTCAAGCACCTTATCAACATCCTCAGGAAGGACACCCTTCACCGCATCCTCCATCCTGAACCGCTTGGCCCACGCGGCCAGGTTGGGCGTCCTCGCCGCGTCCATGAGCTTGACGCCGATCATCTTCTCGATGACCACGAACCATCCCAGGTAGCTGCCGAGCACGACGTCGACGAACCCGATCCCGTCGCCGCCGAAGAATGACTTCCCCAGGGAGCAGTCCCTGAACGCGCCTTCAAGCGTCTCCATGGCCGAAACCGCGCGCACCGCGGCCTCCATCTTCTCCTCGGTTTTACGCGCGAACAGGATCGTGAACCACGGTGACCCAACCTGCAGAACATGGGTTGCTTTATTTGGGCTTAATAACTTCCAGACCAGATGACCAGAAGAAATAGTTTTGCGCGGTGACGAGATGTGATGGTGCGTCGTGTACTTCACCTTGTCGTCGACGAAGGCGGCCCAGAAGCGGGCGCTGGCGCGCTGGAGCGGGTCGGCAGGGAGGACGGTCGGGCCGGTGCCGGACCAGGCCTCGTCGATGTACTGCACGATGACCTGCGACTCGGGGATGGCATTGCCGTTGTGGATGAGGACGGGTACCTTCTTGTGCACGGGGTTGGAGCCGAGGAGGAGCGCACCCTTGTTGTGGAGGTCTTCCTCCACGTACTCGTAGCAGATCCCCTTCAGGTTGAGCACGATCTGCACCCTGTTCACGAACGGGCTGTCCCACACGCCCAACAGCTTCACCTCCTCTCCTATTCCTCCCATTGGCAACCCTTGGCTCTGGATCTTTGAGTTCTTTGGAACGAGGTAGGAGAAGCTCACTGATGGGATTTTGGATGTTGAAGCCTTGAAGACGAGTCGTTATAAACGAGGACCGGAGGTTTCCGAGGTTATGTTTGGTGATCAGGTCGTTGAATTATTTGGAGCTGTGTCAATCAAGAAATGAACGTGCCAACTAAATAAGCATGATAGGATAGCGCACAGTGTGTCTCGCGCTATTTGGGAAAAAGAAAAGAAAGAAGAAAAGCGCCAGTAGGTGCCGTGCTACACACATCGGAATGGGATCATCACACATCAGTACTACGCGTATTATTGCACATGCGCCTCGCAAGCTGTCGTAGAATGTGCAACTACCAGTTCAGGCAATCATTCAAGCCCGAGAGGTACGGTGCCGTGCTGCACACATTGGATCGTGACATGTACGTGGGCAACTGGGCATATGCGCCTCTCGAACTGTCGCAAAATGTGCAAACTAGCGCTTCAGGCAATCATTCGTACCCGCACCAACCACAAGCTTTTGAACCTAAGACAGGTGATCGAACAAGCTTGGCTGTTGCTTCAAGTTTTTAATGGTCTAACCATGGTTCGCCGGTTCGATGGCTGGTTCTTTAAGAAGAAAAATACTCCTTCCACCTCAAACAAATACTCCCTCTGTCCCAAATTACTTTGCATTCTTGATTTGGTCAAAGTCAAACATGTTAAAACTTGACTAAACATTTTGAACAAAATAATAACATTTATAATATCAATTATATATAATATAAAAGTATGTTTTATGACTAGTCTAACTATATTTATTACTCCCTCCTCCCAAAATAGATGTCTTAAAATTGTCAAAATTTGGATGAACCTGTATACTAAATAATGTCTAGATTTATGCAAATTTTGACAAATCTAAGACATCTATTTTAGGACGGAGGGAGTACATGTTTCAGATATTGTTATTTTTTTCTATATACGTAGTCAAAGTTTATAACATTTGACTTTGACTAAACATAGAATGCAAAGTAATTTAGGACAGAGGGAGTATCATATATTTGTCAAAATTTTGTACTAAAATAGTACTAAATCACCGATATTTATTATAAATCATAGGAAGTAGTAGTAATAACTACAACAAACAGATAAATAGTACTACGTAAAACTTTCTGTTGCAACCATACAACGGTACAATTTCTTTTAAATAAAAGGCGTTAGAGCCCGTCTTTATAAATAAAGCCTCAGGAGATCAAGATATCGGTACAACAAGCTCGACTGGACAAAACCAAGAGAGGATACGCCAGAACAAACCGGTAGTTAAGAGGGCACAACAAAGTGCAAGGTGCCACGCTAACACAGATCTAGAAACTAACACAAAGGCCACCACGAAAGGCACAGGCATGAAGGATGGGGAGCACAGCGTCGCAAGGAGTCCCACTACTCCAGCTGCGATGAACCACTAGGGATCCTACCTCTGGTGAATTTCCACAAGAAGAACTTGATCTTCAACGGGATCATAAGATCCCACGGGTCACGAAAACTGAAGACCCATGTGCCTTCATGCAAGGCAACGTACGGAGAGGAAGTCTCTCTACTCCAGCTGCGATGAAGCTCGGTGATCTTGCGTTTGATACATCATCAAGGATGTGAATGCATCTCGGTCCTTCTTCCGGCTCAGAGGATGCCATAGCTGCAGATAGACAACAATTTTGTATAAGCAATCAGGAGGAGTTCTAATAAAGATACCCTCAATTAAAGCCCAGTTCCTAATATTCCACAAGGCCCAAAAAATGTCCGCAAACGCAATTATCCAAAGGAAGCATTTGGATTGACCGCTCACCTCACCCCCTACACTAGAGAGAAGAAGTGAGCAAAGGATCTAGGAGCCCAACTACTCCCTAGAGCTTCCCGAAGGCAAGCCCAATTTTTTTAGCAAGGATACAGTTGAAAAAATATGTGGTTTTGATACTCGGGGATTCTGCAAAGAGGGCAAAGACCGTAACTAGGCCATGTCGATTCTGCACCTAGTCCCCACTAGGGATCCTACCCCTGGCGAACTGCCACAAGAAGAACCTGATCTTTAGCGGGATCCTAAGATCCCATATGTCACGAAAACAGAGGACCCCTACGGCTTTAAGCAAGGAAGCGTACAGAAAGGAAGTAGAGAAGACCCCTAATGGTTCTAGCATCCAAGACAACCTATCCACTGCTCTCTTTCAATTGGATCAAATGTCCTCCTAAAAGTTGGGGGACCATCCATACTCGAGCGGGCAGAAGCCACCAAAATTTCAGGATTGTGACATATAAAAAACAACCTAGGGTAAACAAGAGACAAGAGTTCCTGGCCGATCCATCTATCAATCTAGAACCTTATTACGACCATTCCCCACAAGGTGCCTATCGCTGATGCTAAGGAGTTGTCTGCCTCGTAGGACCAATTTTCAAAGTTGGGAGCCTTAGTTAGGCCTGATGGCTCCTAGACCTTCTCTTTGCAAATACTTCTTTTTCGTAATGTTTAACCGTAGACCCCCTGGTCATTAAAAACCTTCTAGGCCCATTTACCCAGCAAACACTCATTCATCATTTTGGTGTTTGTGAAGCACAACCCACCCACATCCTTAGAGGTGCAAACCGTGCTCCACTTCACCATATGGTACTTTTGTTTATCCATGTATTTAGCCCAAAAGAAATAAGATCTAACTTTTCAGGGGTATACCATTTTTCCACTCTCAGTTACAAAGGGTCAAACACATACATGGACAATCTAGATCCATCCACTGGCAAGACCAAACAAGCCATAGGAAGAGAACCCATTTGGTAGTCAAGCATAAATGTCGTACGAAGCTAGGCCTCCACATCAAATCCCAGCATAAAAAACCTCACTTTTGGCAAAGTTGATTCTAAGCCCTGACATGGCCTCGAAGCATAAAAGAATAAACTTTAGATTCATAATGTCCCGTAGGTCATTACAAATCATAATCAACATGTCATCCGCGTATTGTAAATATGACACTCCATCTTCCACTAGATGAGGAACCACACCACGAATGTGTCCTGCACTTGTTGCTCCATCTAGCATGGAGGCCAAGGCTTCAACCACGTAGTTCAAAGAGTTAGTGACAACGAGTCCCCTTGATGAAGGCCTTGAGCATTGTAGAAGAACGGACCTTGTTCCCCATTGATGTTTTTCGCTGTTTGGCCGCCTTTCACCATTTGCATTACCCAACTAACCCAAAGCGGGTCAAAGCCCTTTCTCTGAAGGACTTTTTCCAAAAGGTCCAGACTGACTTGGTCATACGCTTTTTCAAAATCAATTTTGAAGATGACCATTTCTTCCCCACTAGATTTAGCTTCGTGTAACATTTCATAGAGTACACCAATTCTGTCATGGATACCACGACCATGAATGAAGACCGACTGTTGTTGATGAATAGTTTTCTGAGCAACCGAAGACAATCTCGTAGCTAGAACCTTGGCCAAGGATTTAAATACGACATTAATCAACACAATAGGCCTAAATTAAGAGATACTATCAGCATCCTAGACTTTAGGGATCAAGGAGAGGACCCCAAAGTTCAAACACTGCAAGCTTGTGAAACCCCTAGCAAATGAATCAAGCAGTAGGAATAGTTGTTGTTTGACTAATCGGCCAGAATATTTTGTAGACGAACACTCGAAGGCTGCCAGGGCCAGAGGCGGTGTCAGACTTAGTCGAGTTCCCTGTAGCTCAAGTTTAGACATCAGGAAAGGGGCTGTGAGTGCCAAATTTTCCTCCCGCAACACCAGCGTAGAGGAACAAATGTTTTGGGAAATAGAGGCCCCTCCTCTACTGTGGATCCTAACAATTCTTTGTAGGAACCATAAATATGCTCCTGAATACTCCTAGGGTCCAAGATCAGGTTTTGTCCATTATTTAGGACCAAAATACGACATCTACGACACCTGCCATTAGCCACTACAATCTGTTGTTGTCTGCCCCTTTGCTGCCAGTAAATCTCTTCACAGTTAAGAATGAAAACTATTTATTTTTCTCGTAGGTAGAGAGAGCCCCATTTTGACTAGGGTAAACCTACAACATCGGCTTTATCATCCAAAGATTTAATATTTTCCATAAGGTTAGTTTTTCTCTTGCATAGTGTGGCATCCCGCAAAACCACTACTAGAAAATCGCGTTGAATTTGTGCATTGCATCGTCATCATCATATGTTGTTTGTCTAAAACTATTTTCGCAAAGCCCGTTTTGTTTTCTAAAACGCCCCATCTTTAATCAAATATCAAACCCCGGGTCTCCAGATTATTTTTGTGTGTCTGATATCGGTTTGCAAACGGTGTTTGTAAAACAAATAAAAATATTTATTATTTTAGCGGGGCAGTCGAACGGGCCGTTTTGACCCGAACGACCACCCCAGAAAAATACAAACGGTCCACCTCTAATCCTATTCCTACCAATCTACCTACCCACACTCAGCCTCCACATCACCCCACCCAATAGCTGCTTGCCACCTCCCCTTTTCCCTTTCCCCAGCCAATCATGTGCTGCCACCTCACCCCAGCCTCTCCCTCACCTCTCTCTCTCTCTCCTCCCCAACCCACCAACCGACACACACACACACCACACACACACGCACACCACTGCACCCACGCACACACCCACACTCTCCGCCCCGCCCACCCGTGCACGACACCCGGCCCTCCTACCTTCTGCCCACCCACACCCCTTTGTCCCCTGGGCTGCCCCACCCCGCGCCCACTGTTCCTCTTCCTCCCCTCTCCCTCCTCCCTCTAGCCGCGCGCGCGCCTCTCACCGCGCATCCCAGCTCCGCCGCCCCTCACCAACCTCGCCGCCTGGCCCGCCCAGCCTCGCCCTCCTCCCAGGCGGCCCATGAGCGCTCTCGCCGCCCTCACCACCTCGCCGCCTGTCCCGTCTCCCCTCGTCGCCTCCCGCCCGCTCCGCCTCGCCGCCCCGCCGTCGCGCCCTCGCCCGACGTCGCCCTTCCTCCCTGCCGCCCGAGCTCCTCCATCGACCGCGTGCGCCGGCCGCCCCCTCTGCCGCTCGCCGCCTCAACATGATGCTTGCGCCGAGTCCCCTCGCGCTGGTCGCCCACCCGCTGCGTCGTCGAGCCGCCCGTCGCCTCTGCCACCAACGCTCCTCGTGATCCGGTCGACATCGCCGCCGCGACGCGTCGCCTCGTCGTCAGCTCCTCCTCGAGCTCAAGCCGCTCGCCGTGGCCTCTCGCATCGGGTCTCGGGGCGCCTCGGGTGCTCCAGAGCGCGTGGACTCCTTCTCGAGCGAGCTCGTCGCGTGGGTTCTGCGGCGACATGCCGCCTTTCCTCGTGTTGAGATCGCCGTCCCTCTCCGGGCGTGTGTGCCTGGTGCCTTTCGTTGCTGCAGATCGATTCGTGTATGGTTGTGTGGTGATACTCTGGAGACAAGTATGCGGGGTGGCGCTAAAGACAAGATCGACAAGCGACACCCAGATCTACCTCACGGACCCAAAGGTCGCCTTTCCGGATCCAAACCCCGAAGGCCGTTCTCCGGACCGTCATGATCTTCTTCTCGGATCCGGAGACCCCGGTACCGACTCGCCCAAGACCGACATCGACAAACGAAGACGGCATCATCAAGACCTTCGTCACGGGACGCCGAGATCTGCTACCCGAACCCGAAGACAGCGGGTGCGACAAGATCCTCGCAACGACAAGATCGACCCCGTGGGACCGACAAGACCTTCGCGATGACAAGGACGGCACCGACCCGGAAGAATCCGATGCGCCCCCGACGCCGCACCAAGTCCTGCCCGGATGCGAGAACGAGCCCGCCGAGACCTTTCCGATCCCGTCGAACCCCCGGACCAAGGCCGTCGAACCCTGGACCCTGAGACCGACCCCGAACCCGGAACCCCAAGACCGTCGAGACCCTCAATGTGTGAATCCCTTCCCGGAACCCTATTTTATAACATAATAACAACTTGTTGCATATTGAATTGTCATACTCGCATGCATATCTGTGGTTTGGGGGCCTTACGCCGATTCACCTCATAATTAAATATGGGGCCCATATGCGGGCAAATCTAGTCTCATACAGGCCTCATTTAAATTGATGTAGCGAACCGGTGCCAACTTTTGTCTTGCTAAAACAACATTTAAATTGCGGGGGTTCTAAACAACTTGAACCACCTAACTAAATGTCGGGACCCTGGGTCCACTTAATATGACCTAATTGCATCGCACTTTGCCATGCCATACATCATACATGCATCATGCCGATCTTCTGCCGTTGTATTAAATAGTGCATCCGGTGTTTCTTCTAGTGTTTTGCTTCTTCGCGGATAAGGTCGTTGAGTTGATGTGAGCTTCGCCCCGATCTCCGGTTGAACCTTCGGCAATGTTTTCAGGCGAGCATCTCCCCCTTTCTACCTATCTTACTTTTATAATATTTATTCCCTCCTGTTGGTCTATTGCTATCTGTGTTGCGATGCTCTAGTGTTTCGTACCCGTGATATCCCTTGCAGCCTTATATTGCCTTGGACACACCCTATTACATGTTGTTTGGTAGATAGTTGGACTTGCGCGTCGTAGTCGCTTGCTCAAATGCTGTTGCGTGTCGTCAAGTGCCACAGTTGTTGATGTATTGCCGCATGTTGATGTTGGAGATGATCATAGTTTTACTTATCGTTCACTTTAAATTCTTGTTTAACAACTAAAATTGGAATAAGCAGAGGCATCGGTGGGTGATAGAAAATATTTGGTTTCCGAACGCCCACTTGTGTCCCGTAGGACCCCGAGTACTTGATACCTGTTCCTTGATTTATCGCGCTATCCACATCCGGGAGGTATATGGGACCCCCCTGAGCTAGAGCTTGATTCAGTCTTATTTCTTGGGGCCACAAACTAGTTTGAGGTTTTATTTACGATCCTGTACTTATGCCATGCTACTTATGTATTTACGATTGTGCGAGGAGCACACTGCATCTTGTTAGGATCGGGACACGATTCCGGTGTCGACAAGCCCAGCCACACTTTCGGGTTTCCGATCGTTCACCGTCTACCCAAACCTTAAGTCCGTCTCGGGCCGGGCCGTTGCTATGATTCTACTTAAGGGTGGCCCCAAATATTTCTGAATCTGTGATTGTTCAGTCGTGAAAGCCTCGTTGGGTTTTGATTTGGTTTTTCCGAGGTTGATCGAGCGTGTGTTGCTATTGGTGCACCCTGGCCGGGTAAAACTTTCTGAAAGCCGTGTCCGCGGATATGGACGACTTGGAGCACAGTATCTCGATCATAGACAAGCATAACTAAAGTTTCTTGCTATAAATTTGACTTTATAATGACTAGTAATCAGCTTCACTATAATGGAATGGCTAATTAATACTGCCCACAACTGCTTGTTTGGAGTGTCGCTTGCGACCTTTGTACCTGACTAGTAAGTATTGCAACTACAACGGAATGGCTGAATAAAAGTACCAACAACTGCTGGGTTTTGGGTTTATCTCATGCTATCTGTATCTGTTTAGTAACTGTTACAACTATAACGGAATGGTTAACTAAGAGTACCCACTGCTTACTTTATCAGGATGACTATCTAAACCTGACTAGTAATTGCTGCAACGATAACTGAATAAGTAAAACTGCCAACTGTGTGAGTTCCTCGGTTGACTTCCTCGTTTGGTCTCGAGAAACGCCGGATGGGTTTGTTTGATGATAGTATCGTTGGTTCGAATAGGTCCTTCTTACCCCTCTCGATAACCGCCATTGTATCGAGTCTCTATAGGTTGTTTAGTGCATCTTTGCCGCCGCTTTAGTCCACCATACCTATGTAGGCGAGGACCGAATTCTAGCCTCGCTGTCTCGCCTCGATCGACGCTCCTCTTTTTCCTTTGCCCTTTGTCGGCACCTTTTGTTTAAGCAGGTTTTGAGATCGACGTCGTTAGCGAGGTTACCCTTCCGGCTTTGGCGGGTTATGGACGCCATTGGTTATTCTTCAGGGCTCTTAGCCCCATTTGCATCTTGTCCGTAGACGGACGCTATATCGTTTTCAAGGTGATTTGGGATCTCTGTATATTATATCTGTATTCTTGACTCATGGAGTCATTTATATATATCTCTGTCATGGGTCCCATCGAGGACTGTTGTGTAATGTTATTACTTTGTTTTCCACCCGCACGAAAGTGCCTGGTGGACACCTTTGAATCGTTTCTATGCGGGTTTGGCGGATTTTGCTCAAACTTGCATAGGTCCGATTCTGAGGGTGTTACACATAGCACACAGTCAAAGTTGCCTCCCAGCAACTAAGATATAGAAACACAAGAGATGAAAACATGCTACCAAAGATAAAGTTGGTCACAAACAGGGCCATACTAACGTGGTGGATGCATTAGTGTCTTATGCCACACTGCAAAGACAGAACCAGTGAGCTTGGGGAGAGAAGCCATTGTTTCTCGAAAAAGAAACGCTTAGGTTGAACCACTGACCATTCATCAGAATCTAGAATCAGCAGACAATGGTCAGAATCCTGCCACGGTCGTAGTACAACTTTTTCCGAACACAGCAATACACATTTGTTAAATGTGAAAAGTCCCAAAACAACTACTCCAATCTAGACTTGGAGTAGCTTTTCCAAGTCTCAACCAGAAGGCAGCTGACCACAAGCGTGAACTGCACAGGATGCGGTGACTGGGCGGCAGAGCGGGAACTGCGACATCGTGATGCGTTCGACGGTGGCCCGTGGAGCATGAATTTGAGTGGCGACTAGTCAGGGGCGGATCCATGTAATATTTAGTCATTTTTTAAAGGGTGTCTCTATGTCGCAGTTAGCTGAGACGTAGCTTATGACGCAGTCAGCTCAGGTCAGCCAAAAAAATTTCATCCCGCTTGCTTCCTTAAGTCTCTTTTTTTGTTGGACCTTTGTTTCATCTTGTTGGACTACCTGTTGGGATGTTGTCTTCTTAGACTTCTGTTATTTTGTTGTTGTGGTTGTGTTTTGTTAGAACCCTCGCTTCACATAAGCCCTTGCTCGCCCACGCCAGGGAGCCTCGCTCTAGTTTTTCCATATGTGGGCCTGGCCCACTGTGGGACACTTCATGGTCGTATCGATATGAGAGTAAGATATAAGCTAGCTCAAGTTTGTTTCAGTTCATAAGCTAGCTAGCTCTTAGCGAATAACGCCCGCTCACATTCATGTTTGCGCGTTCACAAGATTAAAAAATGTTCGTTAGGAAAAACGTTTATGCTTCTTCCTATCATTTAGCATGAATTGATCCTTCTAGTGGATCAAAATATCAAATCCTAAAAAGTAACGTACTAAAAAAATCAACCACAAGGAGATTCACAGCATGGACACGAAGTACCGTCGATTGACTCAGTGAAGCAAGTCTAATTAGTACGACTACAGACCTATAATGGCCTCACGGGATAGGACCTGCAGAACAAGTAAGAGTAGGATGTTTATCTACTAACAAGCTTGTTTCTCACATGCAAATCGACCACCAGGAGATTTAAAATAGGCGGAAAAAGGTAGCCGTGGATATGAAGTACCGTTGATTCTTCACCGCGGATGAGTACGCCCACAGAGCGGCGGCGGCCCGACAGGATAGGCCACCGCTTTGCGGCTCCAAGCACTCCAACGTCTTCCCGAACCTGCTCCGCCAGTGATTTCTCTCTTCTACCTCCTAGTGTTCTCCTCAATTTCCCCCCTCCCCCTTCGAACCTACCTCACCCCTTTTCCTCGACTAGAACTGTTCAGAAAATCCTGCTCGAGCTCTTCTAGAAGAGTCAAGTACGGGGAGGGAAAAGGTAATGGACGACTTAAAAGGAAGGGAAAAGCTAACGGGATTATATTAGTGGTCCCACTTGACATTGACTTGGGTCCTTTTGTTGGGTAACCGTTGTGTATGTCTGCTACACAAAACATAAATAGTGATATTTCAATTCAGAAATACAAAAAATATAAAAATGTTCTATAATATTCTTCTAAATTGTCATATCAAACAAATGTATTAATTAAAAATTAATCTATTTTAATATTCCAAACCTAAATTGTTAAATAGAAAATGTTAAATAATTTGAAAATTTTAAATTGCAAAATTTTAAAGTGATTCTAAAATATGCATCCATCAGTATATTTTATTTTTAAATATTTGTTTAATTGTAAATTGAAGTTTTGTTTCCTTGTTTCATTAAGTCAAAAATTTGAAATACAACACTATATCAATCCTAAAACAAAACACAAATTACAAACCTACTTACAAAAATCAACAACACTAGACGAACTCTCCAACTCTCCCAACCTTATCCCCTTCCCCTTGATAAAACTCAGTTTCAATATGGCAATGCCACTCGTATGAAAATCAAAAAATATCAGTTACAAACCTAATTGCAACTTTACCACCCTGTCCTCCCCCTCCCACGACAAAATTCATTTTTAAGTCTACATGCAACCTCCTTTCCTAAGAAAAGCCAGTTTCAAGTGCTCATGCAACTCGTTAGGGATCCCGAGGAAAAACTAGTTTCAAGTCCACATGCGACTCATATGAAAACCAAAAGATCTCTATTACAAACCTGAAGGGAATAGGCCCTCAGAGGCAATAATAAAGTGTTTATTATGTGTATTCCAAGTATATGATAGATGTTTATTTTGCATGCTATAATTGTATTAATACGGAAACGTTAATACATGTGTGTTTAATAAACAAACATAAAGTTCCTAGTTATGTCTCTCTCGTAAACTAGCTCGTTGATTAACAAGATGATCAAAGTTTCCTGATCATAGACATTGGATGTTGTTAATAACGAGGTAACAACATTAGTGTAATGATATGATGAACATTCATCTGAAGTATAGCATTACGATCAAAGTCATTGAGTTTATATTGCTATAACAACTTACGAAGTGATCCTAATCCTTAGACCATGAGATCATGTCAATCACTAACACCGGAAGAGTTTCTTGATGACATCAAACGTTACACCGTAACTGGGTGATTATAAAGATGGCTTCAGAACTACTAAAGTGTTATGTTGAGGCTCATGGATCGAGAGTGGAATTTATTCATCCCGATGACGGATAGATATACTCTGGGCCGTCTTGGTGATATCACATTGGTTAGCTTGCAAGCAAGTGATTTGATCACTAGAATGTTATATCACGGGAACGAGAAAAGAGTGCATGTCGGTAACGAGATCAAACTAGTTATGGAGATACCGATGATCGAATATCGGACATGTAATATATCGTGAAACAAAGGTATTAAGATACTAGCGTAAAAGGTTCCGACGATCATAGGAAAGTCATCATTGAATGTGTGGGAGTCAGTATGGATCTCCAGGTCCCGCTTCTGATTATTGATCGGAGAAGGGTCTCGATCATGTATGCATTATTAGCGAACTGTAGGGTGGCACACTTAAGGGACACTGACATCCAATTGGAGCAAAAGTTTCATGCTGGAAAGAATAACAAGCACAGGAATTTATTTCACTAGATACCGAAACAGGTTTTCGAGTGAAATTGCAGAAAGTGTTTTTGCATGTGAAATGGAATACTAGCAAGGGGTTATATATGAATGTTTGTCATTAAAGTAATTGACAAAATTCTGAATAAATAAAAGGAGTTTTATTTAATGAGTGATTGCATTAAATTTGGTGGAAATTTAATAGCAATTTTGAGTGGGATTTTGAGTGGAGGGAATTGAAGAGGTTTTTGTGAGTGGAGTGTCCACCCACATGAATGAAGGAGGGGAGGGGGCAGCCCCCATGGCCGGCGGCCACCCCCTTGGGTGCCCCCCTTCCTCCTATAAAAGGCACCCCCCTCTCCTCTCTCTCACTCACACCTTCTCGTGAAGGATATCTCTCCCCCTCTAGAATTTATCCCCCATGGTCTCGGACTAGCGAGATACATGTTCCCAGTGGCTATTAGGCAAGAAAGGGTTGTGCTTCCGCTGCATCGCTGGAGCGAGGAGGCAGAGGTTGCTCGGTGTCTTGTACGTGTGTGCGAGCACGGATGCACTGCTGTTTTGCGGTGCTAGGACTTCCTCTCGATCTTGAGATCGGCAAGAGATCATCTACATCAACCACGAGTTTAACTCGTTAAGCTTTGTCGGTCTTCAAGGGTATGTTCTCTACGGATATACATCCGCCCGTTGTTTGTATCTAGTAGATATATCTTGGTACATAGTTCCCATCATAGGAAATTTTTTGTTTTCTATGTTGCGAACCCTACAGTGGTATCAGAGCCGGATCTATGCGTAGATGCTTTACACGGGTAGTACACATATGAGTATGTGGGCGATGATGATTATGTTGTTGCTTCTTAGTTGTAATTTTGGATATTGGTGGCATAGTGGGATGAAGCGGCCCGGGAAAACTTTACATGTCCTCGCACATGAGACTTGTTCCACGCTTGACATGTAACTAGTTTGCATAAGTAGCTAGCGGGTGTCTGTCTCTCCTACTATAGTCAATATCTATTTTGCAACGAGTTGTCAACAATTTGGTTATCCTCATTGTGGTTCATGTTCGTAGGTAAGAATGGTTCTATCTTCGAAAGCCCTAAGCCACGTAAAACTTGCAATGGATAAATTAGAGGCGTCTAGTTTAGATTGTTGCTGGGCTAGTATTATGATATGGTGATGTTGTAAGTAGAAGTATGAGATGATACTCTTACAACATACATAACATGTAAGTTCCATAGACCTTGGCCTTACACATAAAGGTATGATAGTGATCATACCACGGTGCACATGATAGAGATCATATGCGGGAACCATATCATTTCACTATTAAACATGTGATGTTTGATAGCATCTTATATTGCTTGTTTGGCATTTTATTAGCATAATAAGATGATCCCTTATTTAAAAATCAAGATAAGAATGTGTTCTTCCTTTAGTATGCACCGATTATGTTTTCGTCGCTCCAAGACATCACGCGATGATCGGGTGTTCTTGGATCCACGACCATATTTAGGGTGTAAGACAGTTACATACGCGAGTACTAAGGTTCTAACTTGGCGAGCCTAGCATGTACAGACATGGCCTCGGAACATGGACCGAAAGGTTAATAATGAGTCATATAGTAGATATGATGCCCATTTGATGATCGCCTTTGAAGCTACACCGACTCACGTGATGATCGGACTTGGTGTAGTAGATTTGGTTCATGTAATCACCAAAAAGGCACGAGGGATGTCGTTTTTGAGTGGGAGTTCATTCGTAATGTAGATTAGTTGAACTCAGTCTATCATAAACTTAGTCTAAACTTTACAAATTTTGTTGTAGATGGCACCACCTGCTTTTAATTTCAATGTGTTCATGGAGAAAGAGAAACTTGCAATGAACGGTAGCAACTTTACCGAATGGGCCATGAATTTGAGGATTCTCCTCTCTGCTGCACAAAAGCAATATGTGCTAGAAGCGCCGCTAGGCCCCCCACCTTTCGATGATGCCCCTGACAAGGACAAGAATGTCTATCAGACTTGTCAGGAGGACCACAACTTAGTTCATTATGGCATATTGTATGGGCTAGAGCCAGAACTTCGAAAGCGTTTTGAAAACGGCAATACATTTGATACAATGGGTGAGTTGAAAATGATTTTCAACACACATGCTGTTATAGAGAGCTAAAATGCTTCAGAAAAGTTCTTTAGCTGCATGATGGAAGATCACAGCTCCGTAAGTGAGCATGTACTCAAGATGTCGTGTTACGCCGATAAGCTTGTGTCCTTGGGAATAACGATTCCCATTGAATTAGGCATCCATCACGTTCTGCAGTCTTTGCCACCTAGCTATAAGAGCTTCGTGATGAACTATAATATGCAAGGCATGAAGAAGTCTCTCCCCGAGCTTCTGTCAATGCTTAAAACTGCAGAAGTGGAGATCAAAAAGGAACATCAAGTGTTGATGATCAATAAGAACACTGGTTTCAAGAAAGACAAGAAGGGAAAACGGAAGGGAAGTAAGGGCGGCAAGTTGGTTGTCGTGCCTGAAAAGAAACCCCGAGTTGGACCTAAGTCTAATACCGAGTGCTACTATTGTAAGGGGACTGGCCACTGGAAGCGCAACTGCCCCAAGTATTTGGCAGACAAGAAGGCTGGCAAGGAAAACAAAGGTATATATGATATACATGCTCGCAGTAGCACCTGGGTATTTGATACCAGTTCAGTCGCTAATATTTGTAACTCGAATCAGGGGCTGCGGAACAACCGACCGCATATATGTGTGTCGGCAATGGATCAAGCGTTGATGTGATCGCTGTCAGAATGCTGCCTTTCCACTTACCATCGATATTAGTAATAAACTTGAATAATTGTTATCTGGTGCCAACACTGAGCATGAACATTGTATCTAGATCGTGTTTGATGCGAAGTGGTTATTTATTTAAATCCGAGAACAATGGTTGTTCTATTTATATGAATGAAATCTTTTATGGTCATGCATCGATGATGAATGGTTTATTTCTATTGGATATCTATAATAGTGGTACACATATTCATAATGTTGATGTTAAAAGGATTAAACTTAATGATGATATATCCGCATATATGTGGCACTGCCGTCTAGGTCATATTGGCGTTAAACGCATGAAGAAGCTCCATTCAGATGGACTTTTGGAATCACTTGATTTTGAATCATTTGATACATGTGAGCCATGTCTTATGGGCAAGATGACTAGAACGCCGTTTTCCGGTTCAATGGAACGGGCGACATATTTATTGGAAATCATACATTCTGATGTATGTGGTCCAATGAGTGTGTCGGTGCGAGGTGGATATCATTATTTTGTTACTTTCACGGATGATTTGAGTAGATACGGTTATATATACTTGATGAAACACAAGTCTGAAACCTTTGAAAAGTTCAAGGAATTTTCAGAATGAAGTGGAAAATCATCGTAATAGAAAGATCAAATTTCTACGGTCCGACCGTGGAGGTAAGTATCTAAGTTACGAGTTTAGCACTCACATGAAAGAGTGTGGAATTGTTTCACAACTCACACCTGCCGGAACACCACAGCAAAATGGTGTGTCGGAACATCATAATCGTACTTTATTGGATATGGTTCGATCTATGATGTCTCTGACGGACTTGTCATTGTCATTTTGGGGTTATGCACTAGAAACTGCTGCATTCACTTTACATCGGGCACCATCTAAATCCGTTGAAAAGACACCATATGAATTATGGTTTGGAAACAAACCTAAGCTGTCATTTCTTAAAGTTTGGGGATGCGATGTTTATGTGAAGAAACTTCAACCGGATAAACTCGAACCCAAAGCGGAAAATGCGTCTTGATAGGATACCCTAAGGAAACTATTGGGTATTCCTTCTATCATAGATCCGAGGGCAAGGTTTTTGTTGCCAAGAATGGATCCTTTCTAGAGAAAGAGTTTCTCGCGAAAGGTGTGAGTAGTCGGAAGGTAGAACTCGAAGAGGTTATTGAACCTTCTCTTCAAAGTATGGCGAGTAACGCAGCGTCGGAAGTCGTTCTGGAGTTGGCTTCACCAGTTGAAGAGGTAACTAATGATAATGATCATGAAACTCCAAAAGAGAGTACTACCGAACCTCGCAGGTCTAGCAGGACGCGTGCATCTCCCGAGCTGTATGGAAATCCTGTCATAAATTTCATGGTTGATGAAAATGATGACCCTACGACGTATGAAGAAGCGATGATGAGACCGGATCCCAATAAATGGTTAGAATCCATGAAATCCGAGATGGAATCCATGTATGAAAATCAAGTTTGGAACTTGGTAGACTTACCTCACGACCGTAAGGTCGTGGAGAATAAATGGATTTTCAAAAGGAAAACTGATGTTGATGGTAATGTAACCGTCTATAAAGCTCGAATTTTCGCAAAGGGGTTTCGACAAATTCAAGGAGTTGACTACGATGAGACATTCTCTCCCATAGCGATGATAAAATCAGTTAGGATTGTGTTAGCAATTGCTACGTATTTCGATTATGAGATATGGAAGATGGATGTCAAAACCACGTTTCTCAATGGTAATATTGAAGAAGAGTTGTATATGATATAGCCAAAGGGTTTTGTCGATCCTAAGGATGCTAACAAGGTGTGCAAGCTTCAGCAATCCATCTATGGATTGAAGCAAGCATCACGAAGTTGGAATCTCCGCTTTGATGAGGTGATCAAAGAGTTTGGATTTGTCCGAAAGTGAGTAGGAGCAATGTGGCATTTCTGATACTATATGTGGATGACATATTATTGATCGGATATGATATAGATCTTTTAAACAGTGTTAAAAGTTATCCAAACAGCAAATTTTCAATGAAGGACCTAGGTGAAGCGTCATACATATTAGGCATAAAGATCTATAGAGATAGATCTAGGCGCCTAATAGGGCTTTCGCAAAGTACATACCTTGATAATATTTTAAAGAAGTTTAAAATGGACGAAAGTAAGAAGGGGTTCTTACCTATGTTGCAAGGCATGACATTGAGTAAGACTCAAAGTCTGGCTACAACGGAAGAAAAGGAGATTATGGACAAAGTCCCTTATGCTTTAGCCATAGGCTATATAATGTACGCCATGCTATGTACAAGACCGGATGTGGCACATGCTATTAGTTTGACTAGTAGGTACCAATCGGATCCAGGTTCGGAACACCGGAAAGCGGTCAAGAATATCCTTAAGTACTTGCGAAGAACTAAGGATATGTTTCTTGTATACGAAGGTGAAGAAGAGCTCATCGCTAAGTGTTATGTCAACACTAGCTTTGACACCGATCCGGATGACTCTAAGTCTCAATTCGGATACGTATTTCTCATGAATGGCGGAGCGGTTAGTTGGAGGAGCTCCAAACAACCTGTGGTGGCGGGATCAACAATGGAGGCCGAATATGTTGCTGCTTCGGAAGCGGCTCAGGAAGCAGTTTGGATGAAGGAGTTCATATCCGAACTAGGTGTGGTTGCAAGCACGTTGGACCCAATGGTGATATATTGTGACAAAAATGGTGCCATTACCAATGCTAAAGAACCAAGGTCTCACAAAAATTCCAAGCATATTAAGCGCCATTTTCATTCCATCCGCGAGCATGTCAAGGATGGAGATATAAAGATTTGTAAAGTACATACGGATCTCAATGCAGCAGATTCGTTGACTAAAACTCTCCCTAGAGCAAAACATGATCTACACCAAAACTCCATGGGTGTTAGATACATCACTATGTAACTAGATTATTGTCTCTAGTGCAAGTGGGAGACTGAAGGGAATATGCCTTAAGAGGCAATAATAAAGTGTTTATTATGTGTATTCCAAGTATATGATAGATGTTTATTTTGCATGCTATAATTGTATCAATACGGAAACGTTAATACATGTGTGTTTAATAAACAAAAAGAAAGTTCCTAGTTATGCCTCTCTCTCATAAACTAGCTCGTTGATTAAAAAGATGATCAAAGTTTCCTGATCATAGACATGGATGTTGTTAATAACAAGGTCACAACATTAGTGTAATGATGTGATGAACATTCATCCGAAGTATAGAATTACGATCAAAGTCATTGAGTTTATATTGCTATAACAACTTACGAAGTGATCCTAATCCTTAGACCATGAGATCATGTCAATCACTAACACCGGAAGAGTTTTTTCATGACATCAAACGTCACACTGTAACTGGGTGATTATAAAGATGGCTTCAGAACTACTAAAGTGTTATGTTGAGGCTCATGGATTGAGAGTGGAATTTATTCATCCCGATCACGTATAGATATACTCTGGGCCCTCTCGATGATATCACATTGGTTAGCTTGAAAGAAAGTGATTTGATCACTAGAATGTTATATCACAGGAACGAGAAAAGAGTGCATGTCGGTAATGAGATCAAACTAGGTATGGAGATACCGACGATCGAATCTCGGACATGGAATATATCATGAAACAAAGGATTAAGATACTAGCGTAAAAGGTTTCGACGATCACAGGAAAGTCATCGTTGAATGTGTGGGAGTCAGTATGGATCTCTAGGTCCCGCTTCTGATTATTGATCGGAGAAGGGTCTCGATCATGTACACATTATTCGCGAACCGTAGGGTGACACACTTAAGGGACACTGACATCCAATTGGATCAAAAGTTTCATGCCGGAAAGAATAACAAGCGCATGAATTTATTTCACTAGATACCGAAACAGGTTTTCAGGTGAAATTGCAGAAAGTGTTTTTGCATGTGAAATGGAATACTAGCAAGGGGTTATATGTGAATGTTTGTCATTAAAGTAATTGATAAAATTCTGAATAAATAAAAGGAGTTTTATTTAATGAGAGTTTGCATTAAATTTGGTGGAAATTTAATAGCAATTTTGAGTGGGAGTTTGAGTGGAGGGAATTGAAGAGGTTTTTGTGAGTGGAGTGTCCACCCACATGAATGAAGGAGGGGAGGGGTCAGCCCCCATGGCCGGCGTCCACCCCCTTGGGTGCCCCCCTTCCTCCTATAAAAGGCACCCCCTCTCCTCTCTCTCACTCACACCTCCTCGTGAAGGATCTCTCTCCCCCTCTAGAATTTATCCCCCATGGTCTCGGACTAGCGAGATACATGTTCCCGGTGGCTATTCGGCAAGAAAGAGTTGTTCTTCCGCTGCATCGCTGGAGAGAGGAGGCGGAGGTTGCTCGGTGTCTTATACGTGTGTGCGAGCACGGATGCGCTGCTGTTTTGCGACGCTAGGACTTCCTCTCGATCTTGAGATCGGCAAGAGATCGTCTACATCAACCACGAGTTTAACTTGTTAAGCTTTGTCGGTCTTCAAGGGTATGTTCTCTATGGATATACATCCGCCCGTTGTTCGTATCTAGTAGATAGATCTTGGTACATAGTTCCCATCATAGGAATTTTTTTTGTTTTCTATGTTGCGAACCCTACAAAACCTAGTTTTAACTCTACCACAAGTCCACCCCTTATACCACGAGAAAAGCTAGTTTCAAATGCACATGCAACTTATATTCAAAATGCAAAAAAGTCTCACTTACAAATCTACTTGCAACTAACCATTTATTCCCTTCCTCCTGAGAATACCCTGTTGCATGCCAATATGCAACTCACCCCTTGTCCTACGAGAAAAGCTAGTTTTAAGTTCATATGCAACTCATATTCGAAATGCGAAAAAATCTTAGTTACAAATCTACATGGAACTCATCCCTTGTCCCACAAGAAAAGCCAGTTTCAAGTCCACATGCAACTCTTATTTAAAATGCAAAAAATCTAAGTTAGAAATCTACTTGCAACTCACCCGTATCCCCTTCCTCTTGAGAATATACCCAGTTGCATGTCTCCATGCAACTCACGCCTTTTCCCACAAGAAATGCCAGTTTTAAATCCACATACAACTCATATTACCCATATCCCCTTCCTCCTAAGAATACCCAGTTGCATGCCGACATGCAACTCACCCCTTCTCCCTTAAGAAAAGTCAGTTTCAAGTCCACATGTGTAACACCCTCAGAATCGGACCTATGCAAGTTTGAGCAAAATTCACCAAACCCGCAGGACGCGCCGACGCGGGGCTAGCAGAGGCGGCTAGGGGGCGGGGCGGCCGGTGGTGGAGCGAGGAGGTTGGGGAGAGGGGGCTGCTGAGAAGAGGAGGAGGAGGCGGCAGACGCTGGCGAGTTGGGGGCGTCGGGTTGAGGCACGCGAGGAGGGAGGAGGAAGAAGGGTGAGGGAGGCGTGGGTTGCGTGCGTGCGCGTGGAGTGCGGTGTGGGGCCCAGGGCGGGACCAGGGGCAGGCGGGGCCAGGCGCAGCGAGTGTGGCGTGCGCATCTTGTGTGTGTGTGGAGGGTTGTGTGCTGTGGGTTGGGCAGGGTGAGGTGGAGGGATGTGGCAAGGAGGGATTGGGTGGGGGTTAACCAGGGGTGGTGTGGCGCGTAGAGATAGGTGGGGGTGAGGTGGAGGGATAGGTTGGGTAGAGAGTTGGGTAGACATAGGATTTAGATGGGCGGCAGTGCGGACCGATTATTATGTTCGGGGTGGTCGTTCGGGCTCGATCGCCGTTCCACTAAAAATATTATAAATTTTATTTGTTTTAAACGGGCCGTTGGCAAACCGATAGCGGCCAAAACAAAAATATTCCGGGGACCCGGTTTGATGTTTGAAAAAGATGGGGCGTTTTAGAAAAACAAAACGGGCTTGCGGACATGGTTTTATGCAAACAACACATGATGATGACGATGCAATGCACAAATTCAACGCGATTTTCTAGTAGTGGTTTTGCGGGATGCCACAATTCGACACCACTAACAATGGATCTCGCCCTCGAGATCCGCCTCATGGTACCGGAAGGAGGGTCGGCGTCTGGTCCTTCGCGCTTCGTGCAGATCCTCCGACACCGCTAACAAGGGTTGTGGTCCATGATCGTCGAGAGAACACTCCGGGGACAAAAGGTCGAAGGTAGAGGTATCCACAATAAAGCCACCCCTAGCTCCGATGGACGGAGAAAAATCGCGGAACCCACCGATTCGATGTACAAGAGCGAATGGTAAGAGTAGTCGGATGGTGATCAGTCCATCGCGCACCCAAACCATTACTCTGCACACGAATAGGTGAATTATGCAACCAACTCTCGGATTCAGACTGAAGATCTCGACAAGCGAGTTTCGGAACAAAGGAGTGATGCAGACTCTGCATCGGATCTGGCGTAGATGATGTCGTCGCGCCGGAGAACACCGGAAAACACAAACAAGAACAAGAATGGTAACACCTTAGACGGATGATTCCTCGGATAGCATGAAGACCAGATGTAGCAACACCGTTATCGAAGAAGGAAGCGAAACCCTGAAGGTACGACGGAAACCCAACCACGAGAATTCCTGGACTCGAAGAGAAAGAAGAGAGCGGATTCAAAACACGTCGAGATAAGAGGAGAATAGCAGAGGGGTAAGGAGTAAAATCAGACCTAATCAGAACTATCCAACCGATTTTGCAAAATAGTTTTGACACTCTACTTCGGCCGTTAGCTAGGTTATCCTACATTTGGACTTGTGGGGTATCGCAACCGCTGAGCTCGATACCACTCAGTAACACCCTCGAGAATCGGACCTATGCAAGTTTGAGCAAAATTCGCCAAACCCGCATAAACGATTCAAAGGTGCTCACCAGCACTTTCGTGGTGGAAAGCGAATAATAACATTACACAACAGTCCTCGATGGGACCCACGAGCAGATATATATAACGACTCCATGAGTCAAGAATACAGATATAATATACAAAGATCCAAATCACCTTGAAAACGAGAGAGCGTCCAGCTACGGACAAGATGCAAATGGGGCTAGGAGCCCTGAAGAATAAGCAATTGCGTCCATAACCCTGCCGAGGCCAAGCGGAAGGGTAACCACGCTAACGACGCCGATCTCAAAACCGCTTAAACAAAAAGGTGCCGACAAAGGGCAAAGAAAAAGAAGGAGCGTCAGAATGAGGCCAAGACACGGCGAGGCTAGAATTGGCGGTCCTCGCCTACATAGGTATGGTGGATCGAGCGGCGGCAAAGATGCACTAAACAACCTATAGAGACTCGATCCATCAAGGCCAAACAGAGAGGGTAAGAAGGACCTATTCGAACCAACCTGATTCTATCATCAAACAAACCCATCTGGCGTTTCCTCGAGACCAAACGAGGAAGTCAACCGAGGAACTCACACAGTTGGCAGTTTTATTTATTCGGTTATAGTTGCGGCACTTTACTAGTCAGGTATAATTATCGTCCTGATGAAATAAGCAGTGGGCACTTTTAGTTATCCATTCCGTTATAGTTACAACACTTACTAATCAGATATGAATAACATGAGAAAACCCTTAAACCCAGCAGTTGTTGGTACTTTTATTCAGCCATTCCGTTGTAGTTGCAATACTTACTAGTCAGAATACAATTGTCGCAAGCGACAACCAAACAAGCAATTGTGGGCAGTATTAATTAGCCATTCCATTATAGTGAAGCTGATTACTAGTCATTATAAGTCAAATTTATAGCAGTAAACTTTAGTTATGCTTGTCTATGATCGAGATCATGCTCCAAGTCGTCCATATCCGGACACGGCTTTGAAAGTTTTACCCGCCGGGTGCACCAATAGCAACACACGCCGATCAACCTCGGAAAAACCAAAACAAAACCCAACGAGGCTTTCACGATCGAACAATCACAGATTCAGAAATATTTCAGGCCACCCTTAAGTAGAATCATAACGAGTAAGCAAGCTCGAGACGGCCTCAAGGTTATGGGGACGGTGAACGATCGGGAACCCGAAGTGTGGCTGGGCTTGTCGACACCATGAATCGTGCCATGATCCTAACAAGCAAGGTGCGATTACCTCGCACAATCGTAAATAAAGCAGTAAAACATGGCATAAGTACAGGATCGTAAATAAAACCTCAAACTAGTTTGTGGCCCCAAGAAATAAGTCTGAATCAAGCTCTGGCTCAGGGGGGTCCCATATACCTCCCGGATGTGGATAGCGCGATAAATCAAGGAACAGGTATCAAGTACTCGGGGTCTTACGGGACACAAGTGGGCGTTCGGAAACCAAATATTATCTATCACCCACCGATGCCTCTGCTTATTCAATTTTAGTTGTTAAACAGAAATTAAAGTGAACAATAAGTAAAACTAGGATCATCTCCAACATCAACATGCGGCAATACATCAGCAACTGTGGCATATGACGACACACATCAGCACTTGAGCAAGCAACTACGACGCGCAAGTCCAACTATCTACCAAACAACAGGTAATAGGGTGTGTCCAAGGCAATATAGGGCTGCAAAGGGAGATCACGGGTACGGAAACTAGAGCATCGCAACACAGATAGCAATAGATCAACAGGAGGGAGTAAATACTATAAAAGTAAGATAGGTAGAAAGGGGGAGATGCTCGCCTGAAAACATTGTCGAAGGTTTTCCCCGAAGATCGGGGCGACGCTCACATCAACTCAACGGCCTTATCCGCGAAGAAGCAAAACACTAGAACAACACCGGATGCAATATTTAATACAACGGCAGAAGATCGGCATGATGCATGTATGATGTATGGCATGGCAAGGTTCGATGCAATTAGGTCAAATTAAGTGGAACCGGGGTCCCGACAATTGATTATATGGTTCAAGTTATTTAGAACCCCGCAATTTAAATGTTGTTTAGCAATGCAACAGGTGGAACCGGTTCGCTACACATGTTTAAATGAGGCCAATATAAGGCTAGATTTGCCCGCATATGGGCCCCATATTTAATTATTCGGTGAATCGGCATAAGGCCCCCAAACCAATGCTATGCACGCGGGAATGACAATTTAATATGCAATCAAGTTGTTATTATGCATTTATAAAATAGGGTATCGAGGGAAAAGGGTCACACATTTAGGGTTCGACGATCTTGTTAGGGTTCCGGGGTTCGGGGTTCGGCAGGGTCCAGGGTTCGACGGGTTCGGCCTCGACGTGAACATCCTCGGACTCCGGGGTCGGTCTTGGCGCATCCGGGGTCTCCGGGTCATGTTGTCGGTCGAGGCGTTCGGGACGAAGCACTTGGCGTCCGAGAAGAAGATCATGTCGGTCCGCAGGGTCCGGTCTTCGTGATTCGACGGGTGTCTTGGCGCCCATGACGGCATCCTCGGTGCTCCGTGTCGAAGGCTTCGGGGTACTCAAGTCTGCGTGGCGATCTCGTCGTTCCGGGGGTTCGAGGTCTCGGAAGTCCAGGAAGGAGGGCTTGGCGTTCCATGAGGCGGCTCTGGCGGTCATCGGGCCCATGTCGACGCTAACGGTTTTCGGTGTCTCTTCGGTTCCCCTCTCGGTACTTCCTCCACCGCCTACGCACGGGTACTCGAGGCAGAGGAAGCAGTGAGGCTTCCAAAACTGAGCGGTACCATCTGGTACTGGCGATGACGACCTGCAGGCAACAGACGGCGCGGGCGGTACATGACGCGGGCGACGGAGACGCTGGCGGCGGGTCTTCGGGAGCTTCGGCTGGCGGCTACGGCGGCGGCAGGCGTCTCGGATGGCGAGACCGGCAGCAGAGACCGGCGGAGGAGGCGGCGGGTTGGGCTACGCCGGCCAGCGTCGAGGAGCGCCAGCGAGGGCGGTTCTGAAGCCGGAGGAGAGGAGGCTGGCGGGCGGAGGATGTGGGGCGAGCTGAGGGCGTGCGGGTCAGCATGAGAGCTCCGGGCGCGATGAGAGACGGAGGCGAGGCGGAGCATGCCGGGCGAAGCGGCGAAGGCGAGGCGCAGCTCGGCGGCAGTGACGGTGACGGGCGGAGGGGTTGTCGCGGCCGGCGCAGGACGGTGGCGATGGGAGAGGGAGGCGGCGCAGGACGCGCCGACGCGGGGCTAGCAGAGGCGGCTAGGGGGCGGGGCGGCCGGTGGTGGAGCGAGGAGGTTGGGGAGAGGGGGCTGCTGAGAAGAGGAGGAGGAGGCGGCAGACGCTGGCGAGTTGGGGGCGTCGGGTTGAGGCACGCGAGGAGGGAGGAGGAAGAAGGGTGAGGGAGGCGTGGGTTGCGTGCGTGCGCGTGGAGTGCGGTGTGGGGCCCAGGGCGGGACCAGGGGACGGGGCGGGGCCCAGGGCGCAGGCGCGAGTGTGGCGTGTGCGCATGCTGTGTGTGGTGTGTGGAGGGTTGTGTGCTGTGGGGTGGGCAGGGAGTGAGGTGGAGGGATGTGGCAAGGAGGGATTGGTTGGGGGTTAACCAGGGGTGATGTGGCGCGTAGAGATAGGTGGGGGTGAGGTGGAGGGATAGGTTGGGTAGAGAGTTGGGTAGACATAGGATTTAGATGGGGCGGCAGGTCTGGACCGATTATTATGTTCTGGGGGTGGTCGTTCGGGTCGGTCTGGCCCGTTCGACTGCCCCCACTAAAAATATTATAAATTTTATTTGTTTTAAACGGGCCGTTGGCAAACCAATAGCGGCCAAAACAAAAATATTCCGGGGACCCGGTTTGATGTTTGAAAAAGATGGGGCGTTTTAGAAAAACAAAACGGGCTTGCGGACATGGTTTTATGCAAACAACACATGATGATGACGATGCAATGCACAAATTCAACGCGATTTTCTAGTAGTGGTTTTGCGGGATGCCACAACATGCAACTCATATTCGAAATACAAATAATCTCAGTTACAAACCTAATTCCAAATCTACTACTCGTCCACCCATTATCCCTCAAGAGAAAAGCCAGTTTCAAGTCCACATGCATCTCATATTAGCCAGTTTCAAGTGCACATGCAACGCGTAGGTAACCCCGAGTAAAAAAAGGTAGTTTCCAGTCGACATGCAACTCATATTCAAAAATACAAAAAATCTCAGTTACAAACCTACTTGCAACTCTACCATCCCCCTTCCCAACCCTCGAGAAAACCCATTTTAAGTCGATATGAAACTTGTTTGAAAATACAATTCCAAGTTGATAGTTTCGAGCGCGCATGCAACTCGTTGGGATCCCGAGAAAAAGGCTAGTTTCAAGTTGACATGCAACTCGTATCAAAAATAAAAATTATCAATAACAAACCTACATGCAACTCTCCCACCCCCTCCTCCTTTCCACGAGAAAAGCAAGTTTCAAGTCAACCTGCAACTACTATAAAAAGTCAAGTTGCCGACTTATAATAAGGAACATTGCATACATCACATATAATCACAATCATGGCCATATCACATCACAGCACACCCCTGCAAAACAAATTTAGACGCCTTTAATTTTCTTTGCATGTTTTACGTGGTTTGGGGATTTCAATAAGTGTCGTTCTAACTTACGAACAAGAACTACAACGTTGATACTAGTATTGTCAATCACCCGTTGTAAATTGAATCTTCACTATGTTGGGAGAAACAGGCACCCGCAAAGCCACTTATGCAATACAAGTTGCATGTCAAGCATGGAGCAAGTCTCATGAACGATGTCATGTAAGGTTAGCCCGGTCCGCTTCATCCCACCATCCCGCAATATGCAAAGTACACAAGAAGCAATCGAGAACAAAAGCATCAATGCCCACAATAACCATTGTGTTCTACTCGTGCAACAGATCTACATATAGACACGACTCTGATACCACCGTAGGGGTCCATAGCATGGAAAACCAAAAAAATTCTACCGCATGAACACACACAAGCCAAGATCTATCTACTAGATTGTAGCAACGAGTCGATAGAGTACTCACCCTCGAAGATTCCAAAGCAGTTAACGAGAGCAGATTCTTGTGGATGATGTAGTCGTTCACTTGTCGATCTCAAGATCGCGTAGACGATCCTTCTGGCGCTGTGTTTAGGCAGTGGTTCCGCAGTCGGTCACATGTTCGATACTCTATGAAGACCTTCCTCTCCCTTGTTCCAGCAGGCAGCGGAGGTTGTAGTTCTCTCATCGCGATTTCGGCAGAACGACGACGTGGTGTCGGAAGTAGAGGGAGGATCCCATAGGGTTATGGTGGAGAATTAGGGTTTCCGGATATCTAGGGTTTAGAGGCCGGAGAGGAGAAGGCATGGCCGTCGGTGACTAGGGTGGCGACGGCGAGCCGGCAGCGGCGCGAGGCGGTGGCGCGGCGGCAGCGACGGCTTGGAGGCGGGGTGGTGGTGTTATGTATTTAGGGAAAGCCCTCTCCCCTCTATTTATGAGAGGGAGGGCAACTTGGGAGAGGGGAGTTTGAATCCTTCCCCAACTCCCTCTCCTACTAGGCTTGTGGTGGAGGGAGAGAAGGATTATCTTCTTTCTCCACTAGGAAACATTGTCCCAGATTGACTTTTCAAACTTGCCTTTTGACTTTCAATTTCGGAGTTTGATATCACTCTTTATTTGCACATACCTTTGACCTAGGACATGATGCAAACATTCCACTTAGTCATGACACATTCATGCACCCTTACCCTTCCGGTTCGGTGAACCTTCTAGACCCTTCTAGAACCTTCCGATGAAAAAAACCGGAATCATTTTCGAACTCCGGAATTGGACTTTCCTTATATGAATCTTATTCTCCGGACCATTCGGGATCTCCTCGTGATATCCCGGATCCCATCCGAGACTCCGAACAATATTCGGTCTAACTACTTACATTCCATATCTACTAAACAACATCGAATCCTTAAGTGTGTCTCCCTACGGTTCGTGAATTACCAGGACTTGACCGAGACACTTCTCCGATCAATAACCAATATAGGAATCTGGATATTCATATGGCTCCCACATATTTCAACGATTACTTTGCGATCGAATGAACCATTTACATACGATACCAATTTCCCTTTGTCTCGCGATATTTTACTTATCCGAGGTTTGATCGTCGGTATCTCTGCATACCTAGTTCAACCTCGTTACCGATAAGTATTCTTTTCTCGTTCCCGTGATATGTGATCCCTTGTGAGCCAGTCACATGCTTGCAAGCTAATTGGATGACATTCCACCGAGAGGGCCCATAATATATCTATCTGTCATATGGATGGACAAATCCCACTCTTGATCCATGTGCCTCAACACATACTTTCTGAACACTCAATGCCACCTTTATAACCTCCATTTACGGTGTGGTGTTTGATGTCATCAAAGCATCCTTCCAGTGATGGTGATTAACATGATCTCATGGTCGAAGGAATTAGGTTACTATGTATCAGAAAGCTTATAGCAAACGAACTATTGAAATGATTTGATCTTTATGCTATGCTTATCTATAGGAGTATGTCCATCATACCATTCTCCTAGTGATATGATCTTGTTGTTAACAACATATCTATGTTCATGATCTAGAAACCATGATCATCTATTAACCAACAAGGTAGTATTATAAAGAGGCTTTACTAGGGACTCTAATTAAGTTTACAAATCACACAAGTATTAATGTTTCCGGTTAATACTATTACACCATTAATGTAAACATTTATCATAAACACAAAGATATAATAATAACTACTTTTGCTATTGCCTCAAGGGAATATCTCCAACATGAATATAGTGCCATTCTGACAATGCTCAAGCACCTTGGCTTTGGAAACACCTTCCTAGGCTAGATCAAGAAAATCCTCTACTCTGCCTCCACCTCCATCATCCAAAATGGAGTTCCAGGAAAAAAAATACATGCAAGAGAGGTGTCAAACAAGGTGATCCCCTCTCTCCCTTACTGTTTGTCTCTGCAGCAGAACTCCTCTAGGTTTTCATCAATGATGCATGGTAAAATAACATGATCAGTCTACCAATTGACCAATCATTTGGACAATATTACCTCATCATTCAGTATGCTGATGACACCCTTCTGACTAAGCCAATTGAGTAAACTGTGCTCCTCAACCTTAGGGACATTCTTGAGAAGTTCACCGAAAGAACTGGACTAAAAATCAATTATCACAAATCCTCATGCTCCCCATCAACATTTCCAATGAGAGATGCAACTCCTTGGCCAACTTATTTGGGTGCAAGACTGAATCCTTCCCCTTCACCTACCTTGGTCTCCCTATGGGTACTACCATACCCAGGCTAGATGCTCTCATGCCCATGATATACAAGATTGATAAGAGATAGTCAGGTATCTCCAGCCTCCTATCCCACTGCTCCAGGTTTGAGGTTATCAAATCTGTTATATCAGCAATGCCAAACTACATTATGTGTGCATTGAAAGTCCACAACACACATACTGACCATGTTGAAAAATCCATGAGAACCTTCCTTTGGCATGGAAAAGATATTGATAAGCAGGGTAAATGTCTTGTACAATGGGAAAAAGTCTGCATGCCAAAAGATGCTGGTGGACTGGGAGTCCTGAGCCTCAGAGAGCAGAATCAGGCCCTTCTTATGAAGAACTGTAGGGGTTCGTAGCATGGAAAACAAAAAATTTCTATCGCATGAACACACACAAGCCAATATCTATCTACTAAATTGCAGCAATGAGTCGATAGAGTACTAACGCTCGAAGATTCCAAAGCGGTTAACAAGAGCAGATTATCGTGGGTGATGTAGTCGTACACTTGCCGATCTCAAGATCGCGTAGATGATCCTTCCTGCGCTGCGTTAGCAGCTCGCAATGGCCACATCACACGTTCAGACTCGATGAAGACCTTCCTCTCCTTGTTCCAAAGAAAATGGAGGTTGTAGCACTCTCCTCGTGATTCCTGCAAAGACGACAGTGGTGTCAAGTAGAGGGAGATCTGCAGGCTTCGCCTAAGCCGAAGCGAGTATGGTGGAGTAAGAGAGGGCCTTGGCGATCTACGGTTTAGAGGAACCAAGGGGGGTGGTATAGCTGGGGGCTAGGGCTTGGATAAGCCCCAAATCAGCGGCTAGAGGAGCCCTAGGTGGCGGAAGCACTTGGAGGGGTGGTGGCGCCTAGAGCTAGGGTTTGGGTGTGAGGGGTAAAGGTAGGGGGGCGCCCTACCCCTCCTTATATAGGTGGGAGGGGCGGTTTGGGAGGAGGGAGTCCTCCTCCAACTCCTCCTCATGGCCGGCGGGTGGAGGGAGTGGGACTTCCTCCCCAAGTAGGTTTCCTACTCTCCCTCCACCAAGCAAACTTCAGATTTGACTTTTCAAATTGGCGTTTGACTTTCAAACTTGGATTTGATTTCTTTCTCCATATTGCCCAGCCAAGTGACCTAGTACATGATGCAACCATTCCATATTGTCATGACACATCCATGTACCCTTCCCCTCCGGAGTGCCGGACCTTCCAGACCCTTCTAGAACATTCCTGGTGAAAACACCGGAATCATTTCCGAACTCCGAAACAGGACCTTCCTTATATGAATCTTATTCTCCAGACCATTCCGGATCTCCTTGTGATATCCCGGATCCCATCCGAGACTCCGAACAACATTCGGTCTCTTACTCATCATTCCATAACTACTAAACAACATCGAATCCTTAAGTGTTTCTCCCTACGGTTCGTGAATTATACGGACATGACCGAGACACTTCTCTGATCAATAACCAATAGAGGAATATGGAAATTCATATGGATCCCACATATTTATACAATTACTTTGCGATCGAATGAACCACTTACATACGATACCAATTTCCCTTTTTCTCACGATAGTTTACTTATCCGAGGTTTTGATCGTCGGTATCTCTGCATACCTAGTTCAACCTCGTTACTGATAAGTACTCTTTTCTTGTTCCCGTGATATGTGATCCCTTGTGATCCAGTCACATGCTTGCAAGCCAATTGGATGACATTCCACCGAGAGGGCCCAGAGTATATCTATCCGTCATATGGATGGACAAATCCCATCTTGATCCATGTGCCTCAGCACATACTTTCCGAACACTCAATGCCACCTTTATAACCACCCAATTACGGTGGGGTGTTTGATGTCATCAAAGCATCCTTCCGGTGATGGTGATTAGCATGATCTCATGGTCGAAGGAATTAGGTTACTATGTATCATAAAGCATATAGCAAATGAACTATATTAAATGACTTGATCTTTATGTTATGCTTAACTATAGGAGTATGTCCATCATATCATTCTCCTAATGATATGACCATGTTGTTAATAACATCTCTATGTTCATGATCAGGAAACCATGATCATATATTAACCAACAAGCTAGTTTAACAAGAGGATTTACTAGGGACTCTTTTATGATTACAAATCACACAAGTATTAATGTTTCCGGTTAATACAATTATAGCATGGTATGTAAACATTTATCATAAGAATGAAGATATGATAATAACCACTTTATTATGGCCTCTTGGGCATATTTCCAACAGTCTCCCACTTGCACTAGAGTCAATTATCTAGTTTCAAACCTTTGTGTATTCAACACCTATGGATTTCCGGTGTTGTATGTACACTATTGTTAGTGGTCAACTGATCTCCGGATCTGAAACTTCCAGGTCCGTGTGTAATTGCATGTCTTTGCGTCTCTACGCATCACTCATTCTCTAATGAGATGGCTTTGTATAAATTTGGTCCTTTGGTGAGACCTTTAGTTCTTTGGGGTTAAAACATGTTGATAATATTGTCGTACAATATATCTTCATAGTACTATCCCGCTGTGAACCACACCTAGTTTGATAACAAACTACTTGACACAAATGCCCTCTTTTACTACTATTATAGCAGTCATATACTTAGCCTTTTGTTGTAGTATCTGTCACAATGTATTAACTTTGGAACTCATACAAATCCATTATGGAACTTATTTTCCATTATATCGTGCCACCCTTAGTTTATATTGAGATAAACTTAATTTGTACTTTGTGACAAAACTAGTATCAATGTAGTGCTTTTACAATGAACTAGCCATCTATTTGTCACTTCTACAAAATAATATATTCTTAGTTCTTCCAAAAGATCATAAGAATATCCTTACTATCGTCCAATGATCATCTTATGAATCATTCTGGTATATGCTCACAACATTTAGAGCATAGGACATATCTGGATTTTTACATATCACAGTATGATTGATATAAATACTCTTTTATGATTTCATACATCAAGTATCAATCTATACTTGAATCTTTGTTTCACTTACCAAGTGTCAACACACTTGAATATATCATCAATATTGAACTCATTCAATCCTTTCTGTGCGACAAGAACCTTTCTTGTAGTTTCTATATTGAACTCATTCAATACATCATCTATGTACTTTCGGCACAACCATATTAGCGTCTATTGATGCCAAATATTTGGGTTTTGCCTAAGTCTTTCATCGGGATGGAATTTTAATATGTGTTTAATAAAAGATACATCATTTCCAATCAAAAATATGTCTTCCACATAATGTATTAGAAATATGTCTTAGCGCTCCCACTTAATTTCTTGCAAATGCAAGCATCTTCATCGTCTCTGATGAATTTAAACTCTTTTAACAATTTCATCATGGTGAAGATTCCAACTCCGCGATGCTCACTTCAACCATTGAAGTTTGCATATGCTTTTTAGCATCCTTTGAATTAACAAAACCCTTTGGACCGTGTTATGCACACGTCCTAGGTAACAATTCTATTAGAAGAACTTGTTTTGTTTATTCAACTACCATATAACAAAATTATATGTAGTGGTTGCTACATTAATCCGTCTCGACTAAATATCGCTATAAAAGATCAAATCTTGTCATATACAACCTTTGAACATTGTTGTGAACTCTTTCCCAACATGTCGACTATTTCATAGATGTAAAACATCCATGTCTATTTCTTCATAGATCCAAACACGACTGTAAGGTCTTACACCTTTATCGAGGGTCCTTCAAGTTCAAAGCTTGATTTCTCGTGTATGAATCTATCACGGATTTTATGGCTTCAAGCCATTTTACGGAGTCAGGGCCCATCATCGCTTCTTTGCATGTAGTCGGTTCATTATTGTCAAATAATGATTCAACCCTCAAATCTTGGTATTTGATTGTTTACCCGACCTACTTGATTCAATAGAAACTTTGACCTCTGTAACCACAACCTTTGAGGCACGTGAGCCATGAGCATTGTTACGGCCTCCGGAACACTTTCGGCGCTGCGCAACTTTGCACATATAGGTAAGGTTCTTTTAACCTTATCAAGGTTCTATTGTCCTCCCACTTATCTTTTCACGAAAAATTCCTTCTCAAAGAAACTTACGTTCTAAGCGACAAACACTTTTGTCTCCGATTTTATGGAGGAATACTCAACAGTTATTCAAAATAACATACAAAGAAAGGTTCATCCGACTTTGGTTGCAAACATCTTTCTTATGTATAGCATACCAATGTTTAAGAAAGGACAACTTGGGATTTATCCCAAACCATAACTTTATATGGGGTCATTTCAACGGATTATGATGGAGCTCTTTTCAGTGGAAAAACGGTAGTCTCTAAAGCTTTTAATCTTTAAAATATAATGGCAGTTTTTATGAATTACACCTTTGAACTTACCATGTCAAACAAGGTTTAATTACATATCTCGAACGCTCCATACTCTTATGGTGTTTTGGGAAATGCAAATCAACGGAACGATTCCTTAAATCTTAGGTATTATGCTAAACTTGTAACTCAAATATCTTCCTTTATGATCTTATCATAAACTATTTATATTCTTGTTACAATGATTTTGCACTTCATCTTGAAAGTCTTTGAACTTTTAAAATGTTTCATACTTCATCCTTATTAAGTAAATATTCATATATTCACTCAAATTTACGGAGAAAGCATATGAAGTTGAAATCCATCGCTCTTGACTACACATAATGGACTTCATACAACAATATGTACAAGTTCCAATAAGCTAGTCATCCGTTCCCTTTTGGCCTATGAACGAAGTTTTAATTATCTCTAGGAAAGTTTCACAAGCGTCATTTGATCAAAAATCAAAAGACTCCAAAATTCCATCCACATGGAGTTTCTTCATGTTTTCTTTCCAATATAATTTAAACGGCGATGTCACTTCCTAAGTGATCTTTCAATCAATTTGTCTTTCGACATTTTTAGCACTAGTTTTATGGATGTGATTTCTCCAACGAGATTTGTAAATCATCCATCTTTTATGGATTACGACAATTATTTGAACAACCCTTTTGTTCTCATAATACCCGATAAAACAAATCTTGAAGGCAAACTTTGATGTTTAACAAGCAACACAATAACCCTTTATTTGTTCTCGATGAACATGATCACATATTATTTTGCTAGTTACTTAGGAAATTGTAGTTCATGAATCTTGTTGTTTCGTATGACGATTCATACCAACAAATTCAGTATCCAATACTTAAGAACCACATTATTTAACAAGCAAAGAATACAGCCATAACGCGTATATCCTCTATATACCTCAGCTGAACAATTCTAGTCTTTTCTTTTTTGCCATATATTTATGAGATTCTCTTTCAGTATTTATTTTTCTGTTTGAAAGAATCTATCAACATCAATAGTGGAGCCACATAGTCCAAATCATGTATAGTTAATTACCAATGTCTTTGGACTTTCACTTTGAAGTAGATCACCATCATCAAATGTTTGGTGTTCTTTCAAATTCCTTTCTTTAGTAATATCTTGGTGTAGTAAACATTTTACCATCAAATATTCACCCTTATCATGGAATTATCCATGATTAAGCTACTTTTAGCTTATAACAGTGAATCGCGAGTATAATGTTGCTTTCCAAAACCTCTTGGAGGATTAGGACAACTAGTGTCTCCAACCTTTTGTAAATTCTCATCAAATATGAGAACATAAACTTTGCCATATTATACTCTATCATGTTGTAACCAAAACATCATTTCAGATATCACAATATCTTCCATACATGATAGTTTCTGAAACAACTCTTTCAACTCCTAGATTACCTTGATATTGAAACTATCTTTCGAATATCAAGAATCATAGAGATAAACATGATACTTATATACTAACATTGGAATTGTTACTCTTGATTTAATACCAAATATTAAACTTCACGGAGTAATCGAAACTTACTGAAAGTTTGCAATGGGACTTTTAAACTTTAGATTAACACTTCAAAACAATACGATACCAGTTCGTAAAGTAACTAACCATAAATCTATAGTTCTATCATCTCAATTAAAACTAAGCGCAAGGTGGTAAACGGATGCCAATGACTACAACAACTATGCAAATTCACTTTGATTTAAGTTATGATAAATAGTGTTCAACTTTTAATCATATTGCTGTTGAACTCCCACTCAAAACAATATCCTTCACATTGCTTTAGTGATCACACTAACCAAATCCACCACATCAAAACCGATCATCACGAGAGTTGATGTAGCTTCAACGGCGAACAATCAACATGTTCATCATATCTACTATATGACTCATGCTTTACCTTTCGGTGATCCGTGTTCCGAGACCATGTCTGTACATGCTAGGCTCGTCAAGATAAAACCTTAGCTTCCGCATGAGCAAATTTGGCTTGCTCATGTTGTATACACTCGCAGAATCTAACACACCTGATCATCACGTGGTGCTTCGAAACAACGAGCTTTAGCAACGGTGCTTACTAAGGATGAACACTTTAAAATTGAAATTTGTGTGCTTGAGGGATCATCTTATAATGCTACCGTCGCAAACTAAGCAATACAAGATGCATAAAGTATTAACATCACATGCAATTCATAATATGTGATATGATATGGCCTTTCTTCTTGTGCTTCCGATCTCCATCTTCAAGAACGAACATGATCTCCATCATCACCGGTATGGCGTCAAGGTCAATGGCGCCGTTTCATGGTTGTTGTCCACCGACTTCAACTATTACAACTACTTTGAATAGACACGCGAGTCTTAATGGAATTTAAAGACAACCATATGGCTCCTGCCGGTTGCCAACTTACAATAAGGAACATTGCATACATCAAATATAATCACAATCATGGCCATATCACATCACATCACACCCCTGTAAAACAAAGTTAGACGCCTCTAATTTTCTTTGCATGTTTTATGTGGTTTGGGGCTTTCAAGAAGTGTCGTTATAACTTACGAACAAGAACCACAATGTTGATGTTTGAACTATCAAGTGCCCATTGTAAATTGAATCTATACTATGATAAGAGAGACAGACACCCGCAAAGCCACTAATGCAATACAAGTTGCATGTTGAGCGTGGAGCAAGTCTCATGAACAATGTCATGTAAGGTTAGCCCGGGCCGCTTCATCCCATCATACCACAAGATGCAAAGTACACAAAAAGCAATTGATAATAAAAGCACGACCGCCCACAATGACCATTGTGTTCTACTCGTGCAACGGATCTACATATAGACACGGCTCTGATACCACTGTAGGGGTTCGTAGCATGGAAAACAAAAAATTTCTATCGCATGAACACACACAAGACAATATCTATCTAATAGATTGCAGCCACGAGTCGATAGAGTACTAACCCTCGAAGATTCCAAAGTGCTTAACGAGAGCAGATTCTCGTGGGTGATGTAGTCGTACACTTGCCGATCTCAAGATCACGTAGACGATCCTTCCCAAGGCTGCGTTCAGCGCCACAATCGGTCACACGTTAGACTTTCGATGAAGACCTTCCTCTCTCTTGTTCCAGCAGGCAGCGGAGGTTGTAGCACTCTCCTCGTGATTCTGGCAGCACGACGGCGTGGTGTCGGAAGTAGAGGGGAGATCCCGCAGGGCTTCGCCTAAGCCGGAGAGAGTATGGTGGAGTAAGAGAGGGACTTGGCGATCTACGGTTTAGAGGCACCAAGGGGGGTGGTATAGCCAGCCGCTAGGGCTTGGAGAAGCCCCAACTCGGCGGCTAGAGGAGCCCTAGGTGGCAGCAGCACTTGGAGGGGTGGTGGCGCCTAGAGCTAGGGTTTGGGTGTGAGGGGTAGGGGCGCCCTACCCCTCCTTATATAGGTGGGAGGGGGCAGTTTGGGAGGAGGGAGTCCTCCTCCAACTCCTCCTCATGGCCGGCGGGTGGAGGGAGTGGGACTTCCTTCCCAAGTAGGTTTCCTACTCTCCTCCACCAAACAAACTTCGGATTTGACTTTTCAAATTGGCGTTTGACTTTCAAACTTGGATTTGATTTCTTTCTCCATATTGCCCAGCCAAGTGACTTAGTACATGATTCAACCATTCCATATTTTCATGACACATCCATGTACCCTTCCCCTCCAGAGTGCCAGACCTTCCAGACCCTTCTAGAACATTCCTGGTGAAAACACCGGAATCATTTCCGAACTCTGAAACATGACTTTCCTTATATGAATCTTATTCTCCGGACCATTTAGGATCTCCTCGTGATATCCCGGATCCCATCCGAGACCCCGAACAACATTCGGTATCTTACTCATCATTCCATAACTACTAAACAACATCGAATCCTTAAGTGTGCCTCCCTACGGTTCATGAATTATGCGGACATGACCGAGACACTTCTCCGATCAATAACCAATAGAGGAATCTGGAAATTCATATGGCTCCCACATATTTCTACGATTACTTTGCGATCGAATGAACCACTTACATACGATACCAATTTCCCTTTGTCTCACGATAGTTTACTTATCCGAGGTTTTGATCGTCGGTATCTCTGCATACCTAGTTCAACCTCGTTACTGATAAGTATTGTTTTCTCGTTCCCGTGATATGTGATCCCTTGTGAGCCAGTCACATGCTTGCAAGCCAATTGGATGACATTCCACCGAGAGGGCCTAGAGTATATCTATCCGTCATATGGATGGACAAATCCCATCTTGATCCATGTGCCTCAACACATACTTTCCGAACACTCAATGCCACCTTTATAACCACCCAGTTACGGTGTGGTGTTTGATTTCATCAAAGCATCCTTCCGGTGATGGTGATTAGCATGATCTCATGGTCGAAGGAATTAGGTTACAATGTATCAGAAAGCATATAGCAAATGAACTATATTAAATGACTTGATCTTTATGCTATGCTTAACTATAGGAGTATGTCCATCATATCATTCTCCTAATGATATGACCCTGTTGTTAATAACATATCTATGTTCATGATCAAGAAACCATGATCATATATTAACCAACAAGCTAGTTTAACAAGAGGATTTATTAGGGACTCTTTTATGATTACAAATCACACAAGTATTAATGTTTCCGGTTAATACAATTATAGCATGGTATGTAAACATTTATCATAAGCATAAAGATATGATAATAACCACTTTATTATTGCCTCTTGGGCATATTTCTAACAAGAACCTCTATAAATTTTGCAATTATCATGATCTCCCATGGGTAAATCTTCTATGGAAAGCTTACTACCAAAATGGAACTGTTCCAACTATAAACAACATCAAAGGATCCTTCTGGTGAAAAAATTGTACCTCTTACTTAGAGGACTTCAAGAATTTGTCTACAATAATAGCCGGACAAGGACACTCTATTCTGTTATGGCAAGACAAATGGGCACATCTCTGAATATGAAGTTCCCTAAGCTACACTCCTTTGCAAAAAACAAAACTATCACAGTTCAGAAGAGTAAGGTTCTGAAGGAAGAAGACTTCTATGACCTTTTCCAGCTTCCTCTGTCTGACATTGCATATGAACAAAGCATCCAGCTAAAAGCATCTTTGAAAAGCATTGCTTAGGAGACACGCTGGACATCTGGGAATTTCCTTGGAAGAAAGAGAAATACAGTACTAAAAAGGTTTACCTTGCACTTATCAACCAGCCCAAAGCCCTTGATCCCTATACTTGGATTTGGAAATCACCTTGCCTTCCGAAGTAGAAGTTCTTCTTATGGTTAATGATCCAAGATAGGATAAACACTAGAGATCTTATGAAGAGAAAGAACTTCTTTGTAGAATCTACCAACTGTATCCTCTGTGATGAACAGACCAATGAGACTATGCAACATCTATTCTTCTCTTGTGACTTCAGCCATAATTTCTGGTGGCAACTTGGAATGGAATGGAACACTGATCTGCCTACCATAGAGATGATCATGGAAGCAAATAACAGAATACAAAACCCCTACTTCAAGATTGCTGGCTGCTACAGCCTATGGATCCATAGAAACAACATCATTTTCAATAGCTCTTTGAGGGATCTAGGATCTTGCCACCTCTTCTTCAAAGAGTCAGTGGCTGTCATTAGACTCAGAGCTAAGCCTAGTCCTAGGGAGGGTATATAGAACTGGATTGACACCTTGTAATTTGCTTCTCCCCTTGTGTATATATCTACCACCTATAATTTAACCCCCTTTTATAAATAAAAAATGATGTAGTGGGGACTTCCCTAATTGCCTTTAGCTTAAAAAAACTAAGGGTTGTTTTTCCGTACTGGACAAAAACAGACATGCCAAAACCATTTGGATCTCTCCGGTGGAGATGCCCAACCACCCACCTATTATTTTAGCCCACAAGCCAGTCCGCCAAATAGAGGAGAAAATGAGTCACCCCATTATGGCACCGTTAGGATAGGGAAGGATAGCGACCCAAATATTATTCGGGGTATGACCCAAACGGAAAAAACGAACTATTTTGACCGCTGATTTGATTCGTGACGCTAGCGATGCTCTTAACACTTTACTTGATGTTGAGCAGGGCGTAAGCATAACACCCCCTGTCTTCTGGGGAAATTGATTTCAGAGGTCAGGCCCACTGGAGACCACTACATGTAGCCAAATATTTATAAAAAATATCTACATGTAGCCAGCAATATGAAATACAAGTATGCAAATTTTCGAAGAAAAATACATTATATCTGGGGTGTAGAAAAAATACAAATATGATAAATTTTAGGAAAACTGAGACCCATTTAAAAATTGCACTGTTCGGATCTGAAATTTTCTATTTTTGTTGAGGCCGGAATACAAATTATTTTCACACAAAAAATTGTACGCGCATATTATAAATCGTTATCTACATCCTGATATTTATTTTAATTTTTTTAAGTCTTTAAATTTAAACTTTCGAAAGAAAAATATCCAGCATGGTGAACGGGCTCCAAATTGACGTTCTCCCCTGTCTCTTCCTGTTTGTGGTTCCGGCCATTTCAAATAAAAGGTAACGCAACGGCAACTGCTTCCTCTCTCCTCCACCCCACCCCGTCCTGCCCACTCAATCCCCGGCCTCACTTCGGCCCTTCCTCCCCACGCCATACATCCAGCCTCGCGCCGCCTCATCGAGATCGAGGCGGAGATCGACCCGAGCAACGGAGGCGTCTCCGCTCTTCTGTCGGTACCCTCCTCCACCTCCCCCGCTGCCCCCATCAGCCCGTGGTCGCCGCTAAACCAAGCGCGGCGGCACTGACTCCTTCTCATCGCCGGTAGCGCTGATCCCGAGTAACAGAAGATCCTCCTCGTTGGCTGGAGCTCCGCGCCAGTCACCGAACCTTTGATGAGCCCCATCTGGTCCTCGACTCCGGATGCTCTGATCCCGGTTCACCGAATTCCTCGCCGCCGCTGGAGCGCCGAGACAGTCAACAAACTCCGGTGAGTCCTCCTCGTCTTTTGTTTTTTTTTCTCCCTGAGCAATCGTGGTCGTGGTAGAGGCACCGGGTACTTGGGCCGTTTTGTAACTATTATAGGCCTTTTTCCTGGGCCGGATTTAGTAGCTTCTGCTTGAGAAGTCCGAGTCGACGCTGAAGGAAAATCCTATATATGGCTTACTAATCCACCTGAAAAAACGATTAACCAACGTCTTTTACCGCTAAGCCTTCTACTCATCTTCCCCCTCCAGTTTCCGCCTGAGCGCACTCGTGATCGTGGTCTCCTGCCACCTGCCATGGATCTTTTCCTACACCACTTGCTGCAGACCGATTGGTTACATCCCTGCACCTCGCAGCACTACTGCTTCGCGTGTCTCACTGCAGTATGCCCGCACTGCTGCCCTCATCACAACGCGAGCCATCACGGCGCGGACGCGCGGGAGCCTGCATTTGTACAGTTCTTTCAATTCATTAATGCATCTTTCTTCTTTATGATGATTGATGATTCTTGTCTTTTACTGTCTGAATTTCGGTCGTTTGTTGATCAGTTCTTTAAGGGAAAGTCGATTCTTGAATTTAGTGACGACGCTGCTTTTGCAGTTCTTGGTTTCTTGTTCTGTTAAACTGTCTGTTGTTTCTTGAACAGTTCTCTTCTTTCTTGATGATTCGGTAATTGTCCAAACTCTTGACATACGCCAGTTAGTTCTTTACGGATGCTTTCATGGTAGTAACTTGTTCGATTGACATCCACAGGTCGGGTCAGCGGGTGGCGCCCCCGCCATACGCCTGCCAGACTGCGCAGGCTGTGGATTCAGCCTGAAAGGAATCCAGAAGCTCGTCTCTGGTGGAGCGAAGTGGATACCCATCACCGCTCCGGCGCAGGACCGGAGAGTAGGGGGGACGTGCTCTGAGTGCGGAGGTCAAAGCAGGAGAAAAAAGAAGTTCTGCTCTATGGCTTGCAGGGTACGAAAAAATCTGTTTGATTACACTATGTCCTGCGAATCATAATCCATACATTCTAGAATTAAAAGCTAAATATCAGCATGCTCATGCCCTACATTCTAAATCACTTATTCAGTAGCTGACACATATGTTGTGCTCCACCTGACATAATACCCTGTTTGTTTCAACTTTCAAGAACTGGTCCTCCAAACAGAACCAGGAGCATTTGTTTTAATAGAAATGATTGCACGCACGCACACATTTCCCTCCCTCCTCATGCATTCCAGATAGCTGGTATGAACATCTTGTACACATTCTAGGCAAAGAATCAATTTATCTCTGGAACAGACTAGATAGCTAAACAAGTAGCATGCTCTACTTTTGCTTCCTTTTGAGAAGAAATTATTGAACATGTTCTGGTAATACAAGTAAGCAGAGTTAAGATTCTCATGTACAAAAAATGAATGGTTAAGAAGTTGAGTTATAAGGCCAACTTTCAGGTCATAAAAAATGTTTGATTACACTATCTCCTGCGAATCATACTCCATACACTCTAGCATTAAGTAAAATATCATCATGCTCATCTACTACATTTTGATGACTTCTTCGGTAGCTGACAGCTATGTTGTGCTCCATCCGACATAATGGTCCTCTTTGTTTGAAGAACTGGTCCGCCAAACAGACCAGGATTAATTGTTTTAAGACTAGATAACTAAACAAGTAGCATGCTCTTCTTTTGCTTATTTTTTAGAAGAAGCTATTGAACATGTTCTGGTAATACAAGTAAGCAGAGTTAAGGTCCTCATGTGCACAAAATGAATGGTTAAGCAGGTGAGTTATAAGGCTAACTTTCAGGTCATACACATCACTAGTGAAATTTGAATTTTAACCATGGTACCACTGTCAACATGCTGTGACATCAAATTGGCAATTATATATGATAAAATCTGCTATTTAGTTTCTGGGTTACTTGGTCAGGAGTGGACAACCAATTAAGCCTTATTCTCAGGCGGACCACGGACATATCATGGAGGAAATTTTTAAGTGAGTCTTCCAAAGCTAACTTATAAGATTTCCTTGTGTTTTCAGGGCTCGCACGTTGGAGATGGGGAGCTGGGTGTAGCAATGGTTCAGCATCTGGAGACCAGGGCAAACCAGTTTGGTCAGCCGGTCCATCAGCTTGACACAATCTGTAGGGTTTGCAACCGGTGCTTTTGCTCCGCATTATGCCCAGATCACTTGGAGCATCAGGGACATCACGGCGCTACTGCAGCAGACTTGGTGCACATTCACCATACGCATGGCATGGCATTCGTGGACGCCGTTGATCTGGAGGGCGCCAATCTCCCTGAGGGATTTGGCGACAGTGTCCAGGTGACCACTGGGCTGTGCCTTCCATACTTGATTGTTATATGTGCATTCATGCCTTAATTACCTCACACTGTTTTAAGCAGAGCCTGGAGGAACCTGACACTGGTTTGGTGTTGTACCCAATCCACCGCCGGCCCCTCCACCAGGTAGATGCACTTGGTGATCCAGACGTGCAACCATGCACTCGAGAAGATTGCTGGGAGGTGACACATGGCGGGGTTGAGTTTTGCTCACTGCGGTGCCTGAGAGGCTGAGATGTTAGGAGTAGTCAGAATGTATTTTCAGTGGTAAGACAGATGACTCGAGAGGATCCAAGGTTAGGAATGGTGTGATGCCAGCGCAGGGTGAAATGTGTCTTCCTCGCTGCGTTTTGTCTGTTGGCTTGGCTCCATGGCAGCTGTTCTTAGACTCTGTTCTTGATCCCTTGCTGGTACACTTTTTGTGAACTTGGCCTGTAATAACCTTGTTAGGATAGTTTCCTCAGTTGCATATATTTTGGGTCTTGGGATAGCTACAACTTGGTTATGCTGACGTTCTGGTATGAGGAATGAAGCATTGGCTTTTGATGCCATGTACAGAAGATTCAGTGGTTGGCAGTTAGAATTTGGAAATAATACGGATTTCTGTGCCCAAGTACAGTACGAAAATAGCATTTGGGAATCTAATTTTCCGTGCTTCTTATGATGTTTTTTGTTTTTTTTTCCTTGGAAGCTTCTTATGATATTCTGACTTCTGAGTTTAGCAACTTGTTTTTCACATGTAAACTGCATATTTAGTTTTAGAATCGGGAGAAACAAGCTATAAGTTTAACATAAGTTGCAAACACGAACATCAGTGAATCTGAATTGGGATTCCTGGATTACGGGTGTGAAAATTAGAACAACACAAATAGGCGAAAGAGGATTAGGATTTGTGAACTGAACTGGCGGTCGTCAGGTTAAGCACTCACTCGGGCTGTTCGTGTGGAAATACTCGAGCTTGGACCTCGAATGGAGACCCTCCGCAGTGTCGCCTCCCGGATACCACAGTGGCAGAGTGCCGGGAGAGCTTCCCAGCGGCGAGGTCACCGCCAGGCGCCAGCGGCCAGCCCCTACCCTGGGAGGCAGCGCACAACGGTCGCCGTCTTGCCGAGACAGAAATTACAAGCCGGCCTCAGCTCACACTATGGCACGTCAAAGAATTGGAGTCATTTTTTTGAGGCACTATTTATAACTGTCTTTAATTTTAATATTTTTTAAACTTTTAAAAATAATGCCTTAAATTATAAATTTTTGGAGGAAGTTTTTAATGCAGCTAATAGTTAAATCTTTTGAGGCACTAGTGCTTCAATATTTGAAAAATAGAGGCACGGTGCCTCTATGTTGAATTATGTGTGACACTTTATTTATGTCTCAAAAGGTCAAATCTTTTAGAGACACTATTTATCAAAATATCACTAAAAATATAATATTGAGACATAAATGAAGTGGTATACCTTTAGAGGCACTCAAATGTGTCTCTAATGGTTAACCAATTATGGCATCATTAGTTGTGCCTCAAATACATAGTTTTTTAAGGCACAAATAAAAATGCCATAAATGGTTTGCCTTTAGAGGCACTCAAATGTGCCCCTATTGATAAACCAATTGTGCCACTTTTAGTTGTGCTTCAAATGAACTATTTTTTTAGGCACATCTAATAATATCCTTAATAGTTAGCCATTTGAGACCTGTTATCATTTGGGCATTTTTAGGTGTACCTCAAATGAGGTACTTACGGAACACTTCATTAATTCATATCATTTAAATTATCATAATGGTTAGATCTAAAGTACTATTTACGGTTGGGATTTAACCAAAAAAAATTAGTCATGTTGACACGATGTATATTGAAAAGGTTACGTGGTTCAGTCTAGGTTAATACGATCGTCAGGCGTAAAGATACACCTTGAAGTGTGGGAATAATACGACTGGGAAATAGATATACGTCAACCCGAATTTTTTTCAGAACTTTTTGTAACTCAAAAATATAAGTTTTGATTTTTTTTTTAAAACCAGGATCATTGGAGATAGAGATTATACTCATAAATTAAAGAAAATAAAAGGGCCCCACGTATATACCACACGAACATGACTCGGCCGGTCAACGACCCTTTCTCTTGCTCTCTCGTTTCCCTCCTGGCTCGCGACCCGCCGCGCTGCCGCCTGCTGCTCCTCTGCCCGTCGCCGACCTCATCTGCCACCGCCTCCCGCCGGCGGGGCTCAGCCTCGCTCACCTCTTGCGTTTCCCCGCCGCCGCCATGCCTTCCCGCTCACATGCGCACGCCGCCACAAAACCCTAGCCACCATGGCTCGAGTCACCAGCGCGGTTGCACCCCCGATCCACAGCTGCTCCCCTCCGACTCCTGTGCCTCCTCTACATCGCCTCGACCTTGCTTTCTCGTCCACCTCCAGGAACCCCTAGCGCCGCTCAAATCGCGCCGACGAAGATGCTGCCAGTCCCGGTGCAGCTTTCGGTACGCCGCCTCCTCCTACGCGGCGCGGAACGCTCCCAGCCACGTGTGGCTCCCGATGCCTCCTGGTGCGTCGTTGCCACTTGGACGGGGATGACAGCGACCTGCTGGTGCTCCTCTCCCCGACCATGTTGTCGGCCCGGCTCTGTCTAGCCGCGACGATGAGGATGGCCTGCTGATGCGGCTCTGCCCCGATGGAAGTGACGATGACGGACTGCTGCTGTAGGCCAACCCTACTGCCTCCACACTGATGAGTTCACTTGATATGTCCAATGAAGATGCAAATTCATTGAAAGGAGGGGAGACCCTGATCTACGGCCATGAGACACGCCGCGGCCCCGAAAGGCACTGCGGATAGGCGGCGGCGACCAGCGGCAGGATCCGGCCATCTCCGACGAGTTTGGGTGAAAGAAGGGGCGGTGGGAAGAAGAATGGCGGTGGGAGAGTGAGCGGAGGCGTGGGGAATTTTTTCTCATCGGCCGCGCGGCCGAGCTAATATAGAAGAAGGGTGGAAATTTTTAGAGGGCGAAATCCTATATTTACTCTTCTAAAGCCAATTAGGAATCAGTTATGTGCTACTTCAGCCGTTAAATAAGCAAATTTGCTTATCCGTTCGCGAGAAGGGAATGGATTAGAGATGGGCATCTAAGGCCGACCAATTCCGATATGGAATGTGTCAGTTTTGTTCTGTGTGAGGGCATGTACAATGCTAGAGAAGACGAGTCTTCTCTTAGCCCTTCACATAATCTAGAGAAGGTAACAAAAATAAGTTGTACAATGTGTTATCTCTTATTGTCATCTCTAAAAATTAATACGAATTGACTAATTATAGTAAGAAATTATGTTGATAAGAGAAGACATAAGGTACAATGGAGAAAAATAGTCTTCTCTTATTTTTAAGGGATCATCCCTTAGCTAAGGGAAGACAACCTTCTTTTTCTTTATTCTCTCTCCTTCAACTAAGAGAAAATCCGACGTGGCAACATTAAGAGAATGCTGATGTCACCGCATTGTACATGCCCTGAGTCGACCCACCGAGAAAACGACCTTTGTCCGGTCTTGACCAGGTTTCAGCGGAGGTATCCAACGGCGACACTGTCTTGTCCAGTTTGAATGATTATTGTACACATTTTAATGAATTTAAAATGGCAAATCCACTCTCAGACCGGTCGGTAGTTTGCAAATTCTGGCAGGAAGTGTGAATGCATGATGTCATCCATATTAGAATTATTTCGAAAATTTAAAATATCTTGTAGATCAAACTATTTGTCCGATTTAAGATTCGTTTTTACCGTTGGACTAGTCGCGACGAGATTTTAAAAACTAGATCCCATGTTGATATGTTTCAATAGAAAAAAATCGGACCAAAAAGTCATCCACCCCAAAAACGTGAGTTATCCATTGCATAATATGTAAGTTATCCATCCACTAACACATAAGTTACCCACTAATGTCTATGTATGCTTCTATTCTTGTAGATAGTGTTGGGCCTCTAAGTGTAGAGGTTTGTAGAACATCAGCAAGTTTCTCTTAAGTGGATTATCCAAGGTTTATCGAACTTAGGGAGGAAGAGATCAAATGTATCCTTTTTAAGCAACCCTGCAATCAATATACAAGAAGTCGCTTATGTCCCCAACACGCCCAATACACTTGTCAGGTGTATATGTGCACTAATTCGGCGAAGAGATAGTGAAATACAAGTAATATAGATGATTATAGGTGGTAATTGCAATCTGAAATAAATATGGCAGAAAACAAACATGTAGCATGACTTGTTGTAAACAGTGTTTCAATGCTTAGAAATAAGGCCTAGGATCATACTTAGGCTAGTGTACACTCTCAACAATGATCACATAGTTGAACACATAAATATATTTTTCTTCACTATGCTACCATGAACTACTCTCCGGTTGGATAACTCCAATCCACGGTAGGGCTACAAAAGCACTCTTTAAAGTTCGCATTCCTCATTAGATAACCCCACACTGTTACCTTGAGCGCTAGATGGTTCCAACAAACATCACAATTTCATAGAGACATCCAACTCAAATTATACTCATAATAAGTATTTCTGCAATCTTTAGCCGAAGTGCCACACGGTGTGCACACGAGCAACTTTACACACGTGGGGAAAATCGGAGATTACATTAAAGCACTTGAGTAGCAGAGTAGCATCTACTTATTCAACTAGATTACAAAGCTCATGATCACAATAAGATCACACCATGGGAGAGAGAGATGAACACATAGCTACCGGTAGAGCCCTTAGCCCCGGGGGAGAACTACTCCCTCCTTATCATGGGAGTTAGCAACGATGATGGAGATGGCGGTGAAGTCGATGGAGATGGCTGTGAAGTCGATGAAGATGGCTCCGGGGGCAATTCCCTATCCCAGCAGGGTGTCGGAACAAAGACTTCTGTCCCTCGAATCTCCTCTTCGGTGGCGGCGGCGCTGCGGAACTTTTCATGGACGGAGGCTGAATGATTTAGGGTTTTTGCGTCGAGGGCTTTATATAAGCGCAAGGGCAAGGACGGCGGAGCAACGAGGGTCCACACCACCTGGTGGCGCCACCCCTGGTCGCGCCACCATATGGTGTGGCTACCTCGTGGCGCCACTTCGTCTCTTCTTCGGACTCCATGTCATGTCGGGCAAAATAGGAGCTTTGGCTTTTGTTTCATCCAATTTCAAGAATATTTATTTACTAGCTTTTCTAAAACTAAAAACAGCAGAAACATGCAACTGGCACTGCGGAATCTTGTCAATAGGTTAGTTTTAGAAAATGTATAAAAATATCTCAAAGTATAGACAAAACATAAGAAAGTTGAATAAAACAAGCATGGAACATAAAAAATTATAGATACGTTTACGACGTATCACCCACCATAAAAACGTGTTGAATATAGATGTTCTCGCATACGTGTTTAGAAAATTTAATTGAAATGCAGTAGATTAGTTGTTAGGGTACTAAGGCTTCACTCCCATCAATTTGTTATCGTCGACGAGCGATGAAGCCTCGATACACTAAAACTCTTCGAGGCTTCGTCACCTGTACGCCACAGTAGAGAGGATGGACAACAAAGTCGAGCCGCTAAAATACTAGTTGCGCGCCACGTTGTTCACTATGACTTAGTGTGGTCAGTGGTTGGGCATAAGACCCCATTTATTTATATCATATGCAAAAGAAGCCTAAATTTAGTTTTTTAAAGAAATTATGTTTGATGTATGGCGTGGTTGCCTTTCGAGGTTGAGTAGTCCGTATGCTGCAAGAGCTGCGATGGGCGACGATGCCGAGACATTAGAATAAATTTTTATATTCTATCTATGGTTAATTTTTATAGTGGTGGATAACTTACATGTTATTGAGTGGGTAACTTACATGGTGAAGCATGGATAACTCTCGTATTACTGATGGATAACTTGTGGGTAAACAAAAAGTTACATATCCCTAACATGTGATTTGTGGATAATTTTATAATGGTGAATAATTTATATGTTATTGGGTGGATAACTTAAATATTGAAGTACGTATAACTCGCGTGTTACGGATGGATAACTTTTAGTCCAAAAAAATTATTAGAACATACCAACATAGAATCTAGTTTCGAAGACGTTATCGCGACTAGCATAACGGTAAAAACAGATCTTAATTTGGAAAATGGTTTGACCTAAAACATATTTTAAATTTTCGTATTTGAATTGCTGATTAAAAATCTTATCGCTCAATTTTAAAAAGTACCGTGCATGCATTTGCTGGACAGATTCATATCCGAACGCCCGCTAGGTTTCTATGTTTTCAGACTAGTCGTTACTCCATTTAAAAAAATTGTCCACAACTAAAGTAATTTAATAGTCCACAACCAACAACATATTTCACAATCAAAGATTGCTAACAAATAAATAAAATTATAAGTGATGACTAGTGGCTTAGGGAATCTCCTCCGTGAAGATCTAAACCATTCGACCGCGTTCTAATCAGTCCGCGTGAATAGCTGGGCCAAAATGCGATGTCCCTGTGAGACGACCCATCTGGACCGACGCAGGATGGACGGCCCATTGAGGCATCAAATTTGGGCCACGGATGGCTCTGCACGGACAAACGCGGAAGTTGGACTGTCCGGTTGTTGTAGCAGACTAGCCTAGTTAGCAGTCACGCAATGAGCCTTCTTCTATCCCCTCTCTCTTGGGCTGGCCAAACAAAATAGGACAATTTGGGTTTCCCGCTATGCGCGGCTGCCGGACAAGCCGAACCATGACTATTATCCGAGACACGATCGAAACGGACAAAAATGGACCGTTTATGTTGCCTGTTTGGATGGAGATGCCCTTATATAGAAACAATCAAATCTGTTTGAACTCGATTGTGAGTGTTGCAATTGACGGATTTTATGTTGTACATAGAGGAATTTGTCGAAGGATGCTGGCTCTAGGGTCAGATTAATTAGTTGACCTTTAAATTCCCATCCTTTATCATACTTATGTAATCATGCTCATCCTTAACGAGTATAGTGTTTCTGTTCATGACCACCCTCTTGATCACACTTCAAGTTGGCCTTTCATCCCTCCACTAATCCCCAACAGATGGGTTGCATGCTCTCGGTGTGGTCATGGATGAGGGTGGCCGCTACCATCAGGATCTTCTTATCATCGCCGGGGTCGTCATCAGACTATGAGCGAAGAACGAAAAGAAAATCACAGCAAGGGGACACAAATTTAACGTGAAAAAACCTCTCCAACAAAGAGAGGAAAAAACCACGGGCGCGAGCTAGCGAAACTTCACTATATCGGTGAGTGTTTACAAACGCCGGGGATTTAACAGATGCAACTCATCCCAACCGGCGGCTTACAAGAGGTTTATATATCAGTGGAAACCAAGGTCTTCGACGATCCGTACCGGCTTGGGCCGAGTGGAACGAGTCTGAACTTGTCCTATACTTTGTAGAATTTTGATCAACATATAACAGTTCAGCCATGCAGCCCAAGCCTACGGCGACGGGCCTCGCTCCACTCGTCAGAAGTTGTCCTATACTTTGTAGAATTTGGATCAACATATAACTAACTCCACCTTGAGACAAAATTCCTTCTTGTAGAATGATACGTCCATTTTGGATCACTATTTTATATCATAATTTACTATTATTCATTGATATATTTCATATTAAGAGATGATACTTATGCTATTTCATCTATTTTGCATTTTTGATGAATTTTGGAGGATGAACCGCCGGAGTCGGGATTCTAATGGAAAAACGCTAACTAGATGCAATATTTCCGAAGATCAGAAAATCCCAGGAAAATATACGGAAATTCCTATTTTTTCAGAAGACGAAGATAGCCAGAAGGAGAAGTGGAGATGGGACACAGGGGGCCCACACCACCCCCAGGCAAGGGTCCCCTTGGGCTGTGCCACCAGGTGGTGTGGCCATCCTGGCCCACCTCTGGCATCGCCCTTTAGTATGTATATTCCTCCCAGAAACCTAAGACTCGGGGGGAGCGACCACAGAAAGATTCCGCCTCTGCGGGGTGGAAACTACAGAGAGAGAAAGAGCTCTCCGGCAGGCAGAAATCTATTGGGAAAATTCCTTCCCAGAGAGAGGAGATCGTTCCCATCAACACCGTCATCAAGCTAGACTTCATCGGGGCCATCATCATCATCCTCACCATCATCTCCACCAGCACCATCACCACCACGCCGTACCGCTGTAACAATTGGGTTGAATCTTGCATAGTTCTTAGGGGCAACTTTCCCGGTGTTGATTACTTGTTGTAGTTGATGCTATTGAGTGGAACCATTGGATTATTGTTCAAGTTTAGATTATTACTTATCATTATTTCATCTTTGATCTTGATCCATATGATGTCTTGTGATTAGTTCGTTGATTTATTGAGGACATGGGAGAAGTCATGTTGTTAGTAGTGGAATCATGTTGAGTAATATTTAATGGTTTAATATTTAAGTTGTGGTGATATTCTTCTATTGGTGCCATGTGAACGTCGACTACATGATACTTCACCTTTATGGGCCTAGGGGAATGCATTGTGTATTTGGCTACTAATTGTGGGGTTGCTGAAGTGATAGAAACCTAAACCCCCGTTAGGAAACCATTACATAAGGGAGTGTAGGATCTCAGAGTTTAATGTTGTGGTTAGAGTTTAATTCTTGAAAGGGGTATAATCACAAGTATGTATTAGTCCAAGTAAGTTTGGTACATTAGCATAGGTTCACCCACACAACACTTGTCCAACCAAAGAATATTAATCAACTATATGAAGAGAAAGCATTTGACAATATTCCCATGTGTCCTCGAGAACGTTTGGTCATCTTAAGTAATACAACCCGCTTGTCCTTTGCTCAACAAAGGATTAGGCCACTTGCTGCAATTATTATTATTGTCTTTTATTTACTCGCACTTTATTTATCTGCATTATTAAAAACCCTAAAAATCCATTTGTTAGTATTTACAGTGAATCCTTGATCCAAACCACTTGTCAACACCTTCTGCTCCTCGTTGGGTTCGATACTCTTATTTATCAAAAGTACTACGATACACCCCCTATGCTTGTAGGTCATCAAGGCTATTTTCTGGTGCCGTTGCCGGGGAGTGAAGCGCTATTGAAGAGTGGAACTAGTAAAGGGCATTTCTACTGTGAGTATTGTTTTTATTTATGTCTGTTATTTTATTTCAATATGGATAACACACTTAGTTTCCTATTTTGGAAAGCTACTACCACTGCTAAGGTAGTAGATGAACCACCACTTGCTGAATTAGATCCTTTTAAAATACCTAGGAAAATTGTTGATCGTGTCATGGATAACTGCTATTTAGGAGATGGAATTGTCCATCCTGGCGATCATTTGCTCTTTATACATGAATTACGCAAGTTGTTCAAGTGTGCAGGTATTACAATGGATCAAGTTGAGAAAAAGCTATTCTCTCTATCATTGAAAGGCAGAGCTGAGGAATGGTATAAGCTACTAAAGAATGGCCGATCTATTGAATGGGAGGAAATTATACCTCTCTTTTATTCTAAATTCTATCCTCCTAGTGAGATTCATAAAGATCGGAATCAAATATATAACTTTTGGCCTCGTGATGGAGAGAGTAATGCCCAAGCTTGGCGGGGAATAAAGTTACTAATGCTCAAATGTCCCATTCATGAGCTCCCCAATAATATTATTATTATTAACTTCTATGCAAGGCTTTCTCTTCATGATAAGGATTTATTGGATGCTTTTTCTGCTGAATCATTTACACGTATGAAAGAAGAAGCTAAATGGGATCTTCTAGACCGTATTCAAGAGAATACTGAAGCATGAGAGAATGACAAAGGAAGAAAGTCAGGTATAAATTATGATTATGAATGCATTAAATATTTTATGGGAACTAATGACTTTCATAATATTATTACTATGTATGGTCTTGATTCTCAAGTTCTTGCAAATTGATTTAAGGCCTTTGACTCTTATATTGAAATTCCCCAAAAGGAATGGAACAAGTATCATGTGCCATACAAATATATTGTTAATTGTGTTCCTGCTAGAAATATTGAAGTTTGTACTGTTGATCGTATTTTGCCTGAACCTTACATTGAGAAAATACCTTTTCCTGCTAAGGTAAAGGAGCATTCTATGATAACTAGTATGGTTAACATAAGTACAAAGAAAGTTGTAGAACCTGATGAACAAATAAATGTTGAACCTGCAGTAGCAATTGTGAAAGACCTTGTCACTAAAAATGTAGAAGATGGACACATTATCTTTTGTGAAGATGCTTCTAATATTGTTTCACATCCTACTAGAACTAGGAAAGCTAGTGTCCCTATGCTTTCTGTCAGAATAGGTGATCATTGCTAATTATGGTTTATGTGATATTGGTGCAAGTTCAAGTGCCATTCCTTATGAGATTTACAAAGAAATAATGCATGAAATTGGTCCTTGTAAACTTGAAGACATTGATGTGGTTATTTACCTTGCTAATAGAGAGACCATCTCTCCAATTGGTATTGATATGTGTTAGTTCTTTGTGGTAAGACTACATATCCTGCTAATTTTTAGTACTTAGTTTAGCTGCTTGCAAAGCCTGTCCTATCGTTTTTGGTAGACCTTTCTTAAATACATGTGGAGCTATTATAGATTGTAGGAAGGAGAAAATTTTAACTAAATTTGATGGAGAATCTTATGAGTTTATTTTTTCCAAATTTTTTAAAGATCCTTATGAAAATGAATTGCCTGATGAGGATTTTAGAGTTGAACAACTAGCTTCTATTTCTCTTGCTCCTAACAATGCTTTGTAGCAGTATGTGGAAGACCACGAAAGTGAGATCTTCATGGAAGAAATAAATGAGATTGACGAGATTCTCCTTCGTCAACCCAAGATGCTTAAGCATAATCTACCTGTGGAAGATTTGGGTACCACATTACCACCTAAAAAGGATCCGGTTTTTGATCTGAAACCTTTACCTAATGATCTTAAATATGCTTACATTGATGATAAGAAAATATATCCTGTTATTATTAGTTCAAAACTTTTAGGAAAGGAAGAGGAAATATTATTAGAAGTAGTGAAGAAACACCGAGGAGCTATGGGTTATACTCTTAATGATTTAAAAGGGATTTCTCCTACTATATGTCAGCATGCTATTAATATAGAACATGATGCAAAACCAGTTTTTGAACATCAACGCTGTTTAAATCCTAAGATGAAGAAAGTGTTAAGAAATGAGGTATTAAAACTCCTTGATGCTAGTATTATTTATCCTATTGGTGATAGTCAATGGGTTAGTCATGTTCATTATGTCCCTAAGAAAGGAGGAATTACTGTTGTGCCTAATTAAAATAATGAGCTTATTCCTCAAAGAGTAGTAGTTGGTTATATGATATGCATTGATTTCAGAAAGGTAAACAAAGTTACTAAGAAAGATCATTATCCATTACCTTTTATTGATCAAATGTTAGAAAGGTTGTCCAAGAAGACTCATTTCTATTTCCTTGATGGGTATTCTGGATTCTCTCAAATTGCTGTTAAACAGCAAGATCAAGAGAAAAGCACTTTGACATGTACTTATGGAACTTATGCTTATAGGCGTATGCCTTTTGGTTTATGTAATGCTCCTGCTACTTTTCAAAGATGTATGTATGCTATCTTTCATGGTTTTTGTGAAGAAATTGTGGAAGTATTCATGGACGATTTTTCTGTCTATAGAACTTTTTTTGATAATTGTCTGCACAACCTTGATAAAGTTTTGCAGAGATACGAGGAAACTAATCTTGTTCTCAATTGGGAGAAATGCCACTTCATGGTTAATTAAGGAATTGTCCTTGGACATAAAATTTCTGAAAGAGGTATTAAAGTTGACAGAGCCAAAGTTGAAGAAATTGAGAAAATGCCTTGTCCTAGGGATGTTAAAGGTATTCGTAGTATCCTTGGTCATGTTGGTTTCTATAGGAGGTTTATTAAAGATTTCTCCAAGATATCAAAACCTTTTACTAATCTTCCCCAAAAAGATGTACATTTTGTTTTTGACGATGATTGTAAGGAAGCTTTTGAAACTCTAAATAAAGCTTTAATTACTGCTCCTATTGTCCAACCACCCGATTGGAATTTACCCTTTGAAATTATGTGTGATGCTAGTGATTTTGCTGTAGGTGTTGTTCTTGGACAACTAATAGATAAAAAGCTGAATGTTATCGATTATGCTAGTAAGACTCCTGATGTTGCTCAAAATAATTATGCTACTACTTAAAAAGAGTTCTTAGTTGTCGTCTTTGCTTGTGATAAGTTTAGACCTTATATTGTTGATTCGAAAGTTACTATTCATACCGATCATGCTGCTATTAAATACCTTATGACAAAGAAACATGTCAAGCCCAGACTTTTTAGATGGGTGTTGCTTTTACAAGAGTTCGATCTATATATTGTAGATAGGAAAGGTGCTGAAAATCCCGTTGCTGATAATTTGTCTCGATTGGAAAATATTTGTTTTAATCATATGCCTGTTAATGATAGTTTTCCAAATGAACAGTTGGCTGCAATAAAGGTAAGATCGCGCGAGAGTCCTTGGTATGCTGATTATGCTAACTTTATTGTTTCCAAGTATTTCCCTCCAACCTTTACAACCCAGCAAAGAAGGAAATTATTTTATGATTTGAGGCATTATTTTTGGGATGACCCACATTTATATAAAGAGGGAGTGGATGGTATTATGCGAAGATGTGTTCCATAATATGAACAACACGAGATATTGAGAAAATGTCATGGTAGTGCTTATGAAGGACATCATGCTAGAGATAGAACCGCACAAAAGGTTCTACAATCAGGTTTTTATTGGCCTACTGTTTTTAAAGATGCAAGAAAGTTTATTTTATCATGTGATGAATGTCAAAGAGTTTGTCATATTTCTAGATGCAATGAAATGCCCATGAATTATTCTCTTGATATTGAACCATTTGACTGTTGGGGATTTGACTTTATGGGTCCTTTTCCTCCTTCAAAAGGTTATACTCATATTCTTGTTATTGTTGATTATGTTATTAAGTGGGTATAAGTCATACCTACAAAAAGTGTTGATGGTGAGACCTCTTTAAAAATGCTTAAGGATGTTATTTTTCCTAGGTTTGGAGTGCCTAGATATCTTATGACTTATGGAGGTTCTCATTTATTCATGGTGGTTTTAGGAAGACCCTTGCTAAATATGATGTTAATCATAGAATTGCTTCAGCTTATCATCCCCAAACAAGTGAGCAAGTAGAATTATAAAATAGAGAAATTAAAATGTTCTATTCAGATGTCGTTCCAGGGTTCGTTTTTGGAGTACTATGAGCTGCGACGTCGATGCAAGCTCCTTTGCGATCTTGAGCAAGGGACTTTCATTGGATGGGTGGAAGAAGAAAGGATCATAGCTAGGCGCGAAGACATGGATTGGAGCATCGAGGAGGAAGTAAATAACATGTCAGCAAGCATGGAGGGACAGATTGCTGCAGGATCAAGGGCAAGAAAACCTACTCTTGTAGGGGCAACTAACACTGGTCGTGATTTTTCTCATAATATGTAGGGGCTAATACCACCAGTTCCAAGCCTCATTTCATGCCCTGCAGTAGTGGAATCTCTTCGAGACAATGATGAGTTTTGTGATAAGTATCGAGTTCCGAGGAGAGAGGTGGATATACCTCAAGAGGAGAATAACAGGCTTCGTGTAGCACCCTGAAAATTACCTAATTAGAATTGATTGTTCTTTTATTTTTATGCATCATCATAAACATCATACCACTTTGCATGATTCATGTCTTTGTGTGCATGTTGAGATTGCTACCACCACACGTGTTTTGTTTCTCTCTCTATCTCTACACTTTTTAGTTTGCAAAATCCGTTCCCTCTTGTTTAATAGAAGGAACCGTATTTTAAATACAAATTGCTTTAAAATATCTCTATCTCTATTTTGTTTATCCTATTTCTTTTAATCTTGTAATATGTCCAAATTGTTTACATGGGCATCATCCTCGTCTACATTTCTACTTTCCCTCGTTGCCTCTATTTAAAATATCTCTAGTATCTCTGGTTAAAATTCCCTACAAAGACTCAAAAAGATTCAAAAGGTTTTGAAACAAAACAAACAAAAGGAAAATGTTTTACAAATAAAACTAGATTCAGATAGAGCAGCCCAACAGCCCACCTAGCCCATCTTACCTCTCCACTGAACCCTCCTGGTATCCTCTTCCCTCCTGTACGGCAGTGAATCCAGCGGAGCCACATCGACGAAGCTTTGATGTGACGGTCCGAACAGCTCCTCCTCGTCTCCAAGAACCCCTTACTGCAGCGCAGCGCCCCAGCCCTATCCCTACCAGCGCCGCCACCTTCCTCTGTTCCTCTCTGTTTTCTTCCCCATATCACCGAAATCCCCTCCACCATGAGCAACACTGCTGTCTTCCCTTGGTTGTAGCGATGCCATGGGATTTGCCAGGCCAAGCTGATACCAGTAACAGAACCAACACGTTTATCTCGCCCACTTTGCTGAAGGAATCAGAGCCCGAGCTGCACATGGCGTCACCAAGGTCTTCATATCCTCGGGCATGGACAAGTTCGTCCCCGCTGCTACTTTGTCTACTTCCTCTCAGGTTCTCCTTCGGTCCAGTCTGCTCGCCATCGAGCACGGGGTGATCCACTGCTCTCTTACCCTCCTTTCCTACATGTTTCTGTCATAGTAGCTTCGTTCTATCAACTGTTGTTCATGCGCACGCCCACCATGAACGAGTGCCTGTCGAGATCCTACACGGTCGCTACTGCTTACCTTTTGTTTCTGTCCTGCGTGATGTTGCAGCACCACACACGCCACACCACCTCACAGACACCCAGCGCCTCCCTAGCATGGCCATCAGTCCATCGTCTCTGATTTGCTCCTTCGCTGCCCCACACGTTGCTCAGGTTTCTGCTTCAGTGAGAGCTACCATGGTTCGATTCCTATAGCCAAACCTATTATTTTTCTTTGGTTTATATTTTTCCCTGCAGTCATAGTTTCAGTTCAGTAAGAAAGAGGCCATATTTTATTCGACAACCCAGAGCTTGCTCATCTGGTCCATGCTTTGTTTTCCTTACAGCAGATCCTATGGGTAAATAAATTGAACCATTTTTATCTACGTATGATCTCTACAGTCTTCTAATATGAATAAGATGTTTCATTTTCTCTGTGTCCGCTTTGACAAAAAAATTAGAGTGCACCCGAATTGTTATAGGCATGCGCCTCCATATACTCGTTGTATATAAATTGTTCATCCTCGCATACATATTCATTTGTTTGGAAGTATTTTATCGACTCATCAAATAATTAAATATGAAGACCATATGTGGGCGAATCTAGTCTAATATTGGTACCATTTAAATTTGTGCATCGAACCGGTGAAATATTTTTCCTTGGTAAGACAATATTTAAATTGCAGGATATCTAAACAACATGAACCAATTAACTAATTGTCGGGACCCCGGTTCCTCTTAATATTGCCTAATTGCATCGCATCTTTGCCTTATCATACACCATACATGCATCATGCTCGATCTTTTGTTGTAGTATTAAATAGTGTGTCCGGTGTTTTCTCTAATGCTTTGCTTCTTCACAGATTAGGCCGATGAGTTGATGCGAGTGTCGATCCGATCTTCGGTTGATCCTTCGGCAATATTTTACAGGCGAGCATTCTCCCCCTTTCTACCTATTTTACTTTTATAGTCTTTATTTCCTCTTGTTGATCTATTCTATCTGTGATGCAATGCTCTAGTTTCGTACCCGTGATATCCCTTGCAGCCTTTAAATTGCCTTGGACACATCCTATTACATGTTGTTTGGTAGATAGTCAGCCTTGCGAGTGGTAGTTGCTTGCGCATGTGTTGTGTCGCGCCGTCGATGTTCCACAATTGTTGGAGTAATGCCTCATGTTTAATGTTGTAGCTGATTATGACTTTAATTACGTTTAATAACTAAAAATTGAAGTAGGTAAATAATGCAGAGGCACAGGTGGGTAATAGATGTTATTTGGTTTTTAACCGTCCACTTGTGTCCCGTAGGACCGCGAGTACTTGATACCTGTTCTTTGAATATTCGCACTATCCGCATGTGGGACCATGAATCCCCCTAGCGAGAGCTTGAGTCATATTTATTTCTTGGAGCCACAAAGTAGTTTGGGGCTTTATTACTATCCTGTACTTATGCCATGCTTTACTGCTTTATTTACGATTGCGCGTGGAGCGCCTGTACTGTTTAGGTAAGTGGAATGTTTCCACGGTATTGACAAGCCCAGTCACACTTTCGGGTTCCCAGTCGTTTACAGCCATTGACACAAACCTCTGGGTCCGTTTCGGAGCCGGCCAACTTCGTCGCGGGTAGCTTGGTGGGGTGGCCCCCTGAAATTTATATGAATCTTGCAATTGCTCTGTCGTGATGCCTCCTTGGGTTTTTATTAGTTTTTCTCGAGGTTGATCGTGCGTGTGTTGCTATTTGTGCCCCCTGCAGGGTAAAACTTTCCGAAAGCCGTGTCCGCGGTTATGGACGACTTGGAGCACAGTATCTCGATCATAGACAACTATAACTAAAGTAGTGCTATAAATTTGACTTTATAATGACTAGTAATCTGCTTCACTATAATGGAATGGCTAAATAAAAGTGCCAACAATTGCTGGTTTGGGTTGTCACCTGTTACCATTGTATCTGACTAGTAAGTATTGCAACTATAACGGAATGGCTAAATAAAAGTACCAACAACTGCTGGGTTTTGGGATGCCTCATGCTACATGTATTTGACTAGTAAATACTACAACTACAACGGAATGGTTAACTAAAACTGCCCACTGCTTATTATATCAGGATGACTCATGCTATCTATATCTGACTAGCAATTGCCGCAACTATAACGGAATGAATAAAACTGCCAACTATGTGAGTTCCTTGGTTGACTTCCTCGTTTGGTCTCGAGGGGGAAATACCAAGATGGGTATGCTTGGTGATAGTTTCAGGTTGGATCCGAATAGGTTTTTCTTATCCCTATCTGATAGCCGCCAGTTGTATTGAGTCTCTATAGGTTGTTTAGTGCATGCTGCGCTGCCGCTTCAGTCCACCATAACTATGTAGGCGAGGACCGCCGAATTCTAGTCTCGAGTGTCTTGGCCTCAAGATCGAGCGCTCTCTTTTTCCTTTGCCCTTTGTCGGCACCCCTTTTGTTTAAGCAGGTTTTGAGATCGACGTCGTTAGCAGGGTTACCCTTCTGGCTTGGCCTGGGCAGGGTTATGGACGCCATTGGTTATTCTTCAGGGCTCTTAGCTCAATTTGCATCTTGTCCGCACTCGGGCACTGTATTGTTTTCAAGGTGATTTGGATCTTTGTACTGTATATCTGTATTCTTGACTCTTTGAGTCGCTATTGTATATATATGTTCTGTGGGTTCCGTCGTGGACTATTGTGTAATGATATTACTTCGTTTTCCACCCGCACGCAAGTGCCTGGTGGGCACCTTTGAATCGTTTCTATGCGGGTTTGGCAGGAATTGCTAAAACTTGCATAGGGTCGATTCCGAGTGTGTTACAGAGTGGTATCAGAGCTCAGCAGTTACGATACCCCACTGGTCCAGCCTGTAGGTTAACCTAGCTAACGGACGTTGTAGAATGTCAAAAACTATTTTAGAAAAATCGGTTGGATAGATCTGACTAGGTCTGCTTTTACTCCTTACCCCTGTGCTATTCTCTTCTTACCTCTACGTGTTTTGAATCTGCCTTCTTATCTCTTCTTCGAGTCCAGGAATTCTCGTGGTTGGGTTTTCGTCGTACCTTTAGGGTTTCACTTCTTTCCTCTTGCAACAGTGCTTTGATATCCGGTCTTCATGCTATTTGATGAATCTCTCATCTGTTGTATCTTTCAGTGGACCTAAAATTCACTAAAAAAAATTCTTTGTATCCTCCGGTGTTTCATATCATCTGCGTCAGCACCGATGAAGAGTCTGCATCACTCCTTTGATTCCAAAACTCGCTTGTCAAGATCTTCAGTCTAATTCCAAGAATGGGTTGTGTGATTTTCTACCGCATGTGCGGAGTAATAGTTTGGGTGCGTAATGGATTGGCCCCCATGACGACTACTCATTCTATTTGCTCTTGTACATTGTAGTGGATCAGGTTGCACCCTTTCTCTCCTCTCACAGAAGTTAGAGCTGGCCTTACCTTTTGATGATGCCTTTACCTTCTTCGTTGTTTATACGGAGTGTTCTCTCGACGAATGAGAGCATCAACCCTTCTTGGTGGTGTCGCTGATTTCAAGATGGAGCAAGAATCCTTGTTAGTGGTGTCGCGAGAAACTACACGAAACGGGAAGATTCAGATCGCCAGCCTTCTTCCCCGAATCATGAGGCAGATCTCGAGGGCGAGATCCATTGTTAGTGGTGTCGAATTGTAGCACCCTGAAAATTACCTAATTAGAATTGCTTGTTCTTTTATTTTTATGCATCATCATAAACATCATACCACTTTGCATGATTCATGTCTTTGTGTGCATGTTGAGATTGCTACCACCACACGTGTTATGTTTCTCTCGCTATCTCTACACTTTTTAGTTTGCAAAATCCGTTCCCTCTTGTTTAATAGAAGGAACCGTATTTTAAATATAAATTGCTTTAGAATATCTCTATCTCTATTTTGTTTGTCCTATTTCTTTTAATCTTGTAACATGTCCAAATTGTTTACATGGGCATCATCCTCGTCTACATTTCTACTTTCCCTCGTTGCCTCTATTTAAAATATCTCTAGTATCTCTGGTTAAAATTCCCTACAAAGACTCAAAAAGATTCAAAAGGTTTTGAAAATAAACAAACAAAAGGAAAATGTTTTACAAATAAAACTAGATTCAGATAGAGCAGCCCAACAGCCCAACAACCCACCTAGCCCATCTTACCTCTCCACCGAACCCTCCTGGTATCCTCTTCCCTCCTGTACGGCAGTGAATCCAGCGGAGCCACATCGACGAAGCCTTGATGTGACGGTCGGAACAGCTCCTCCTCGTCTCCAAGAACCCCTTACTGCAGCACAGTGCCCCAGCCCTATCCCTACAAGCGCCGCCACCTTCCTCTGTTCCTCTCTGTTTTCTTCCCCATATCACCGAAATCCCCTCCACCATGAGCAACACTGCTGTCTTCCCTTGGTTGTGGCGATGCCATGGGATTTGCCAGGCCAAGTTGATACCAGTAACGGAACCAACACGTTTACCTCGCCCACTTTGCTGAAGGAATCAGAGCCTGAGCTGCACATGGCGTCACCAAGGTCTTCATATCCTCGGGCATGGACAAGTTCGTCCCCGCTGCTACTTTGTCTACTTCCTCTCTGGTTCTCCTTCGGTCCAGTCTGCTCGCCATCGAGCACGGGGTGAGCCACTGCTCTCTTCCCCTCCTTTCCTGCATGTTTCTGTCATAGTAGCTTCGTTCTATCAACTGTTGTTCATGCGCACGCCCACCATGAACGAGTGCCTGTCGAGATCCTACACGGTCGCTACTGCTTACCTTTTGTTTCTGTCCTACGTGATGTTGCAGCACCACACACGCCACACCACCTCACAGACACCCAGCGCCGCCCTAGCATGGCCATCAGTCCATCGTCTCTGATTTGCTCCTTCGCTGCCCCACACGTTGCTCAGGTTTCTGCTTCGGTGAGAGCTACCATGGTTCGATTCCTATAGCCAAACCTATTATTTTTCTTTAGTTTAAATTTTTCCCTGCAGTCGTAGTTTCAGTTCAGTAAGAAAGAGGCCATATTTTATTCGACAACCCAGAGCTTGCTCATCTGGTCCATGCTTTGTTTTCCTTATAGCAGATCCTATTGGTAAATAAATTGAACCATTTTTATTTACGTATCATCTCTACAGTCTTCTAATATGAATAAGATGTTTCATTTTCTCTCTGTCCGCTTTGACAAAAAAAATTAGAGTGCACCCGAGTTGTTATAGGCATGCACCTCCATATACTCGTTGTATATAAATTGTTCATCCTCGCATACATATTCATTTGTTTGGGAGTATTTTATCGACTCATCAAATAATTAAATATGGAGACCATATGTGGGTGAATCTATTCTAATATTGGTCCCATTTAAATTTGTGCATCGAACCAGTGAAATATTTTGCCTTGGTAAGACAATATTTAAATTGCAGGATATCTAAACAACATGAACCAATTAACTAATTGTCGGGACCCCGGTTCCTCTTAATATTGCCTAATTTCATCGCATCTTTGCCTTATCATACACAATACATGCATCATGCTCGATTTTTTGTTGTAGTATTAAATAGTGTGTCTGGTGTTTTCTCTAGTGCTTTGCTTCTTCACGGATTAGGCCGATGAGTTGATGCGAGTGTCGATCCGATCTTTGGTTGATCCTTCGGCAATGTTTTACAGGCGAGCATTATCCCCCTTTCTACCTATTTTACTTTTATAGTCTTTATTTCCTCTTGTTGATCTATTCTATCTGTGATGCGATGCTCTAGTTTCGTACCCGTGATATCCCTTGCAGCCATTAAATTGCCTTGGACACATCCTATTACCTGTTGTTTGGTAGATAGTCAGCCTTGCGAGTGGTAGTTGCTTGCGCATGTGTTGTGTCGCGCCATCGATGTTCCACAATTGTTGGAGTAATGCCTCATGTTTAATGTTGTAGCTGATTATGACTTTAATTACGTTTAATAACTAAAAATTGAAGTAGGTAAATAATGCAGAGGCACAGGTGGGCAATATATGTTATTTGATTTTTAACCGTCCACTTGTGTCCCGTAGGACCCCGAGTACTTGATACCTGTTCTTTGAATATTCGCACTATCCGCATGTGGGACCATGAATCCCCCTAGCCAGAGCTTGAGTCATATTTATTTCTTAGGGCCACAAAGTAGTTTGGGGCTTTATTACTATCCTGTACTTATGCCATGCTTTACTGCTTTATTTACGATTGCGCGTGGAGCGCCTGTACTGTTTAGGTAAGTGGAATGTTTCCGCGGTATCGACAAGCCCAGTCACACTTTCGGGTTCCCAGTCGTTTATAGCCATTGACACAAACCTCAGGTCCGTTTGAGCCGGCCAACTTCCTCACGGGTAGCTTAGTGGGGTGGCCCCCTGAAATTTATATGAATCTTGCAATTGCTCTGTCGTGATGCCTCGTTGGGTTTTATTGGTTTTTCTCGAGGTTGATCGTGCGTGTGTTGCTATTTGTGCCCCCCTGCAGGGTAAAACTTTCTGAAAGCCGTGTCCGCGGTTATGGACGACTTGGAGCACAGTATCTCGATCATAGACAACTATAACTAAAGTAGTGCTATAAATTTGACTTTATAATGACTAGTAATCAGCTTCACTATAATGGAATGGCTAAATAAAAGTGCCAACAATTGCTGGTTTGGGTTGTCACCTGTTACCATTGTATCTGACTAGTAAGTATTGCAACTACAACGGAATGGCTAAATAAAAGTACCAACAACTGCTGGGTTTTGGGATGCCTCATGCTATATGTATTTGACTAGTAAATACTACAACTACAACGGAATGGTTAACTAAAACTGCCCACTGCTTATTATATCAGGATGACTCATGCTATCTATATCTGACTAGCAATTGCCGCAACTATAACGGAATGAATAAAACTGCCAACTGTGTGAGTTTCTTGGTTGACTTCCTCGTTTGGTCTCGAGGGGGAAATACCAGGATGGGTATGCTTGGTGATAGTTTCAGGTTGGATCCGAATAGGTCTTTCTTATCCCTATCTGATAGCCGCCAGTTGTATCGAGTCTCTATAGGTTGTTTAGTGCATGCTTTACGCTTGATCCACCATACCTATGTAGGCGAGGACCGCCGAATTCTAGTCTCGCCGTGTACTGGCCTCAGTACTGACCGCTTTCTTTTTCCTTTACCCTTTGTCGGCACCCCTTTTGTTTAAGAAGGTTTTGAGATCGACGTCATTAGCAGGGTTACCCTTCCGGCTTGGCCTGGGCAGGGTTATGGACGCCATTGGTTATTCTTCAGGGCTCTTAGCTCAATTTGCATCTTGTCCGCTCTCGGGAACTGTATTGTTTTCAAGGTGATTTGGATCTTTGTACTGTATATCTGTATTCTTGACTATTGTGTAATGATATTACTTCGTTTTCCACCCGCACGCAAGTGCCTAGTGGGCACCTTTGAATCGTTTCTATGCGGGTTTGGCAGGAATCGCTAAAACTTGCATAGGGTCGATTCCGAGGGTGTTACACTTCGCAAGATGCTGGAAAATTTTCTCACCCCAAACAAGAAAACACCACCACCACCAAAGGAGTAATTCGTCATCAGGTTTTGGCCTCCCCTTGGTTTGTTCCAAGCTCGGGGAGTGCCGCAGTATTACATCATTATGTTTTATCTTTTTACCTTTTTAGTAGAGTCATATCATGAGTAGAGAAGTTATCATATAGGATGGTTTGCATTGTGAAATTATCTCTCCTCTAGTTGGTTATCTATGTATCCCTTGATGTGAGTGCCATTATGGAATATTAATGAGAAGTTTCGTCATTTACTTTTGCACATCTTTTTTAGTTTGCAATTACTGTTATATGATTGATCTTGTTGTTAGTATTGGTATCACTTTGGGAGCATCAAGTAAATTTATTTGGTTTTGGCAAACCTAGCTTTGGTCATTAGCAACACTACTTTGAGAATTGAGTGGAAAAGAGAAAAGTACTTGTAGATATATTATTTAATTTTCTTTCTATCTTGATTGGATCATAAGCTTAGTATTCCCAAGCTAAGATTGTTTGTGCTTCCAAGGAAGATTGCATGATTGTTTCTATCACTTGTATGTTTGCTTGTTTCCCTCAAATCTTATGCTTGCTACCTAGCCTTGCTAGCCAAAAACCTGTACTGAGAGGGAATGCTTCTTGTGCATCCAAGCCTTGAACTAAAACCTATGCCATTTGTGTCCACCATATATAACTATTAGCATTGTTGCTATTCTAAGTAAATTCTCGAGTTTTATCTATCTTCCAAATTAATTTTTTTTGTTATGATAAAATTAGTTAGTAAAGCTCTCACAAACTTGATGGCACACTTTATTTTCTTGTACTTAATAAATTTGAACCACTGTGACTGTGTTATGATGCTTGTATGCTTGCAAATTATAAGTTGGGAGTTAGCAAAACCATGCTTTCATGGGGTCCGCTTTCAACATTGCACTTATTTATTCAGTTGATATCATGTACTTTTGTTTATGGATGCCAGCGGTGTGAAATAAGATGGGAACTTGTAAGTCCATGGAGTATGTATATGTGTTAGAGAAACGTCTGGGTGGCTATCCTAAGCCATGCCTAATCATGGTGGAAACTTGCAGCATAACCATAGTGGCATTCTATGAAGCATCCTCAATAAAAAACTATGCAAATAGTAAATAAAAAGATCGTTGAGATGCTCACTATCTGTTGCCTTGTCATTTTGATATGGGATAGCTCCCGTGTCATGGGGCAAGGGGTACCCTGTTGGAAGTTCTCTATGATACACATACACTTACAATGATAAGAACTTGCTTGTGACCAAAGTTGAATAGCATGAGGTTTCGGTACTTGTAATCAAGGGGCATGAGATTTTCAACTTGTGATTTGTCAAGCATATAACTCATATTTTCCCTCACATTAACCTTAATCACTTCAGGATGCTTATGATAGGGGAAATGAGAGCTCAAAGCTAGTAAGTACCATAATTTTTGGAAGCTCTTTATGAAACTTGAAATCCCTGCTTCCCTCTGCGAAGGTCCTATATTTTACTTTTAAGTTGAGTCAGTAAACCTATTCCTTTCTATCTCAAGCAAGCATTTGAGTTGATGTGATTCAATCATCCATATGTTGATTTATTCAATCTTTTTTCTTATGTTCCTTGTTTTGCACAATGCTCTTATCTGAATGAATATGACTTTGAAAGCTATCATTGTCGGTGAAAATACCGTTATGTTTGAGCAAGAGACTCATGCAATATAAACTCCATTATAAAAGCTTTGCTCAAAACTAAGTATGATTAGTTAATTGTTCTTTGACCAAGAACAAAGTTTGCCATCACCAATTATTATTTTATTTGTGCATCTTTATTGTGACTCCCATACTCGTTGCAAGTTAAGTTATATAAGAGTGAGTTATTTTTATATTATGATTTGTGTATTGATAAATGTGATGCTTCTTGTCCGTATTCTCTTTATTGACACTTCACTCCACAAAACTGTGGTCATGTTTACTGAGTTCATTTTTCCCTTGGGGACAAGCGAGGTCTAAGCTTGGGGGGAGTTGATACGTCCATTTTGTATCACTATTTTATATCATAATTTACTATTATTCATTGATATATTTCATATTAAGAGATGATACTTATGTTATTTCATATATTTTGCATGTTTGATGACTTTTAGAGGATGAACCGCCGGAGTCAGGGTTCTGATGGAAAAGGCGCTGACTAGATGCAATATTTCCGAAGATCAGAAAATTCCAGAAAATATACGGAAATTCCTATTTTTCCAGAAGACGAAGATAGCCAGAAGGAGAAGTGAAGATGGGCCACAGGGGGCCCACACTAAGCCCTAGGCGCAGGTCCCCCTGGGCGGCACCACCAGGTGGTGTGGCCACCCTGGTCCACCTCTGGCATCTTCCTTTCGTGTATATATTCCTCCCGAAAACCTAAGACTCGGGGAGCAACCACAGAAAGATTCCGCCGCCTCTGCGGGGCGGAAACTACGAAGAGAGAAAGAGCTCTCTGGCAGGCAGAAATCTGCCGAGGAAATTCCTTCCCAGAGAGGGGATATCGTTTCCATCAACACCGTCATCAAGCTAGACTTCATCAGGATCATCATCACCATCCTGACCATCATCTCCACCAGCACCATCACCACCATACCGTACCTCTATAATAATTGTGTTGAATCTTGCATAGTTCTTAGGGGAAACTTTCCTGGTGTTGATTACTTGTTGTAGTTGATGCTATTAAGTGGAACCATTGGATTATTGTTCATGTTGAGATTGTTAGTTATCATTATTTCATCTCTGATCTTGATCCATATGATGTCTCGTGAGTAGTTCGTTTAGTTCTTGAGGACATGAGAGAAGTCATGTTATTAGTAGTGGAATCATGTTGAGTAATATTTAATGGCTTGATATTTAAGTTGTGGTGCTATTCTTCTAGTGGTGTCATGTGAACGTCGACTACATGATAGTTCACCTTTATGGGCCTAGGGGAATGTATTGTGTATTTGGATACTAATTGTGGGGTTGCCGGAGTGGCAAAAACCTAAACCCCCATTAGAAAACCATTTCACAAGGGAGTGTAGGATCTCAGAGTTTAATGTTGTGGTTAGTTTTCTATCTTAATTACTTTCTTGTAGTTGCGGATGCTTGCAAGGGGTATAATCACAAGTATGTATTAGTCCAAGTAAGGTCGGTACATTAGCATAGGTTCACCCACACAACACTTGTCCAACCAAAGAAGATTAATCAACTATATGAAGCGAAAGCACTTGACAATATTCCCATGTGTCCTCAAGAATGTTTGGTCATCTTAAGTAATATAAACGGCTTGTCCTTTGCTGAAGAAAGGATTGGGCCACTTGCTGCAATTATTATTATTGTCTTTTATTTACTCACACTTTATTTATCTGCATTACCAAAAACCCCTAAAAATCTGTTTGTTAGTATTTACAGTGAATCCTTGATCCAAACCACTCATCAACACCTTCTGCTCCTCGTTGGGTTCGACACTCTTATTTATAAGAAGTACTACAATACACCCCCTATACTTGTGGGTCATCATAGCATCAACGGAAAACATCTCCCTAAACAAACAAAGCAAATACTTTCAGCGCCAATAGCCACTTGGGATAATCAGTTAAACCAACTAAGTTCGAGCAAAGCAAGCTCAAACTTAGCAATAGGAACAGGTTTAGTCATCATATCAGCAGGATTATCATGAGTGCTGATCTTGCATACCTTTAATTTACCTTGAGCAACAGTGTCTCTAACAAAATAGTACTTGACATCAATGTGCTTAGTTATCTCATGGAACATATGATATTTTGTAAGGTATATGGAACTTTGACTGTCACAAAACAGAGTAATGCAAGAATCATCTCCATAAAGCTCAGCAAACAAACCTTTCAACCAAACAGATTCTTTGCAAGCTTCAGCTATAGCCACATATTCGGCCTCAGTAGTAGATTGTGCAACAACAGCCTGCAACATAGCCTTCCAGCTAATAGCACAAAACAACCACCAACATTAAACACATAATTTGTGAGGGATCTTCTCTTATCCAAATCGGCAGCAAAATCTAAATCAACATAGCCAATGAGTCCCTCACCGGTCCTGCCAAACTTCAAACAAGCATTGGAAGTGCCAAGAAGGTACCTAAAAACCCACTGAACAACCTTCCAATGTTCTTTACCAGGATTAGCCATGTATCTACTTATAAAACTCATAGCATATGATAAATCAGGACGAGAACAAACCATGGCGTACATCAAAGAACCAACAACACTAGAATATGGCACCTTTGACATGTACTTAAACTCTTTATCAGTAGTAGTACATTGAGAAACTGAAAATTTAAAATGAGGAGCAATAGGAGTACTAACTGACTTGGCACCATCCATATTAAAACGATGAAGAACTTTCTTAATGTAACTTTTCTGACTAAGAAACAACAAACCATATTTTCTATCTTGGGTAATTTCCATACTTAAGATCTTAGCAGCTTCAAGATCCTTCATCTCAAACTCACTACTTAGGTGTGCCTTCAAAGTAGTGATTTCTTTCATGCTCTTGGCAACAATTATCATATCATCAGCATATAGCAGCAGGTATATAGGTGATCCATCAACAAACTTAATATAAACACAACTATCATATTTAGACCTATCAAAACCATGTGATATCATAAACGAATCAAACCTTTTATACCACTATTTTGGAGATTGATTTAAGCCATAAATATACTTATTTAATTTGCACACAAAATCCTCTTTACCAGGAACTATGAACCCTTCCGCTTGGTCCATGTATATTTCCCCATCAAGCTCTCCATGCATAAAAGAAGTCTTGACATATAACTGCTCAAGCTCAAGATCACGCATAGCCACAATACTAAAGAAAGTGCGAATGGAACTATGCTTTACAACTGGGGAGAACACATCATTGTAATCAATACCTGGAATCTGGCTGCACCCTTTGGTTACTAACCTTGCCTTGTACCTTGAAGGCTCTTCGGGAGACAAACCTTCCTTTTTCTTGAAGATCCACTTGCAGCGGACCGCCTTCTTTTGTTTGGGAAAGCACACAACATCCCACGTGCCATTTTTCTAAAGAGATTGCATCTCTTCTTGCATAGCAGAAACCCACTTCTCGCGATCAATGGATGCAATGGCTTCATTATATGTAGCAGGTTCAGTATCGTTCTCCACCTGTTCAGCATAACTCAAAGCATAATGAACAAGATTACACTCTTCAATTAAACGAGGACGAGGACCATAGTTATGCCTCAGTCTATCAACATTAATGGACTCATGTGGCTGCTGTAAAACAGTAGGTGAGTGCTGAACAACAATATCATAAATATTTTCCTCATGTGTATCTTCAACGATAGCATCATTATCAATAGTTTTCTGCAGGTTCTCCACCTGCACACTAACTCCCTCCTCTCCAACAACAACAGGAGAGGTATCTGATGGCAAGATATCATGATACATAATGGACTCATTCAAAACAATGTTTCTACTTAGCAAAATCTTTTTTAGTTTCAGGATTCCATAGTTTATATGCTTTAACTCCTAAACCATAACCAAGGAATATGCACTTAACAACTGATGGTGGCTTGGTTGACATAGAGCCTGTTGGGAGATCCCAAGAGCAAGGTGTGATGAGCACATCAGCAAGTTTTCTCTTAGTTTGTGAAACCAAGGTTATCGAACCAGTAGGAGAAAGGAAACAGCTCCAAAGGTGTTGCTAGAACCTTGGAACCTACACAACGCAACCACAGAACTTTGCTCCAACTTACAGCGAGGTTGTCAATCTCACTGGTTTGCTGAATACAAAGGATTAAACATATTATGTGGAAGATAGTAATGCTTGAAAAAAGTAAACAGTGAAAGCAAACAGTAGATGGTGTATCAATGGTAAAGGAATGGACCGGGGTCCACAGTTCACTAGAGGTGTTTCTCCATAAGATAAATAACATGTTGGGTGAACAAATTATAGTTGGGAAAAGATAGATTGAAAATGCATATGCATGTACAAGTCATGAAAGATCCTATGGGATTCGTTTGGGCATTACAACATAATACATAGACCGTAATCCAACTGCATCTATGACTAATAATTCACCTTCAGAGTATCGTCCGAACCCCCTCCAGTATTAAGTTGCAAGCAATAGATTATTGCCTTAAGCAAAGTGTGTAAAGTAAGCAATACGATTATTCCATGAACAAAAGATTGTTGTTTTCTCCCTAGTAGCAACATCACATCTACAACCTTAGAGATTTCTGTCACTTCCCCAGATTACTAGAGGCATGAACCTACTATCGAGCATAAATACTCCCTCTTGGATTTACAAGCATCTACTTGTCCAGGATAGACACTAACAATGGAAAGCATGCAAGATCACAAATAACATAGACATGATAGAATCAATAATCAATCTTGAACATAGTACTCAATATCCATTGGATCCCAACAAACACAACATGTAGGATTACATAAATATGATCTTGATCATGAACAGAGCTCACAAGATCTAAAACATGATAGCACAAGGGAGGAGAAACAACCATCTAACTACTGATATGGACCCATAGTCCAAAGGTGAACTACTCACGCATCACTCTGGAGGCAGGCATGGTGATGAAGAAGGCCTCCGGAATGATCTCATCGCTCCGGCAGGGTGCCGGGAAGAGCTTCAGATCCCCCCGATCTAGGTATGATGGTGTTGGAGATATGCCCAAGAGGCAATAATAAAGTGGTTATTATCATATCTTCATACTTATGATAAATGTTTACATACCATGCTAAAATTGTATTAACCGGAAACATTAATACTTGTGTGATTTGTAAACATAAAAGAGTCCCTAGTAAAGCCTCTTGTTAAACTAGCTTGTTGGTTAATATATGATCATGGTTTCCTGATCATGAACATAGAGATGTTATTAACAACAGGGTCATATCATTAGGATAATGATGTGATGGACATACTCCTATAGTTAAGCGTAGCATAAAGATCAAGTCATTTAATATAGTTCATATGCTATAAGCTTTCTGATACATAGTAACCTAATTCCTTCGACCATGAGATCATGTTAATCACCATCACCGGAAGGATGCTTTGATGACATTAAACACCACACCGTAACTGGGTGGCTATAAAGGTGGCATTGAGTGTTCGGAAAGTATGTGTTGAGGCACATGGATCAAGAGTGGGATTTGTCCATCCATATGACGGATATATATACTCTGGGCCCTCTCGGTGGAATGTCATCCAATTAGCTTGCAAGCATGTGACTGGCTCACAAGGGATCACATATCACGGGAACGAGAAAAGAGTACTTATCAGTAACAAGGTTGAACTAGGTATGCAGAGATACCGATGATCAAAACCTTGGATAAGTAAACTATCATGATACAAAGGGAAATTGGTATGGTATGTAAGTGGTTCATTCAATCGCAAAGTAATCATAGAAATATGTGGGAGCCATATGAATTTCTAGATTCCTCTATTGGTTATTGATCGAAGAAGTGTCTTGGTCATGTCCGCATAATTCACGAACCGTAGGGAGACACACTTAAGGATTCAATGTTGTTGAGTAGTTATGGAATGATGAGTAAGAGACCGATGTTGTTCGGAGTCTCGGATGGGATCCGGGATATAACAAGGAGATCCGGAATGGTCAGCAGAATAAGATTCATATAAGGAAAGTCCTATTTCGGAGTTCGGAAATGATTTTGGTGTTTTCATCGGGAATGTTCTAGAAGGGTCTGGAAGGTCCGACACTCCGGAAGGGGAAGGGTACATGGATGTGTCATGACAATGTGGAATGGTTGCATCATGTACTAGGTAACTTGGCTGGGCAATAGGAAGAGAGAAATCAAATTCAAGTTTGAAAAGTCAAATCCAAACATTGTTTGGTGGAGGGAGAGTAGGAAACCTACCTAGGGTAGGAATCCATATCCTCCCACCTGCCGGCCATGAAAAGGAGTTTGGGGAGGACTCCCTCCTCCCCAAACCGCCTCTCCCCACCTATATAAGGAGGGGTAGGGCGCCCCCTACCCCTCACACCCAAACCCTAGCTACAAGGCGCCACCACCCTCCAAGTGCTGCCGCCGCCTAGGGCTCCTCCCAAGTCGCCGAGTTGGGGTATCCCAAACCCTAGACACCGGCTACACCTCTCCCCTTGGTGCCTCTAAACCGTAGATCGCCAAGGCCTCTCTCTTACTCCACCATACTCGCTCCGGCTTAGGCGAAGCCCTGCGAGATCTTCCCTCTACTTCCGACACCACGCCGTCGTGCTGCCGGAATCACAAGGAGAGTACTACAACCTCCGCTGCCTGCTGGAACAAGGGAGAGGAAGGTCTTCATCGAGTACGGAACGTGTGACTGACTGCGGAAGCGCTGCCGAAACGCAGCGCCGGAAGGATTATCTACGCGATCTTGAAATCGGCAAGTGTACGACTACATCACCCACGAGAATCTGCTCTCGTTAACCGCTTTGGAATCTTCGAGGGTGAGTGCTTATATTGACTCGTTGCTACAATCTAGTAGATATATATTGGCTTGTTTGTGTGCATGCGGTAGAAATTTTTTGTTTTCCATACTACGAACCCCTACAGTGTCTATATGTAGATCTGTTGCACGAGTAGAACACAATGGTCATTGTGGGCGGTGGTGCTTTTATTATCAATTGCTTCTTGTGTACTTTGCATCCTGCGGTATGGTGGGATGAAGCGGCCCGGGCTAACCTTACATGACATCGTTCATGAGACTTGCTCCACGCTCAACATGCAACTTGTATTGCATAAGTGGCTTTGCGGGTGTCTGTCTCTCCCATCATAGTATAGATTCAATTTACAACGGGCACTTGATAGTTCAAGCATCAACGTTGTGGTTCTTGTTCGTAAGTTAGAACCACACTTATTGAAAGCCCCAAACCACCTAAAATATGCAAAGAAAATTAGAGGCGTCTAACTTTGTTTTGCAGGGGTGTGCTGTGATGTGATATGGCCATGATTGTGATTATATATGATGTATGCAATGTTCCTTATTGTTAGTTGGCAACCGGCAGGAGCCATATGGTTGTATTTTAATTTCGTTAAGACCCGCGTGTCTATTCAAAGTAGTTGTAATAGTTGAAGCTGGTGGAAGACAACCATGAGACGGCGCCATTGACCTTGACGCCATACCGGTGATGATGGAGATCATGTTAGTGCTTGAAGATGGAGATCGGAAGCACAAGAAGAAAGGCCATATCATATCACATATAATGAATTGCATGTGATGTTAATCCTTTATGCATCTTGTATTGCTTAGTTCACGACGGTAGCATTATAAGATGATCCCTCAAGCACACAATTTCAAGTTTTAAAGTGTTCATCCTTAGTAAGCACCGTTGATAAAGCTAGTTGTTTCGAAGCACCACGTGATGATCGGGTGTGTTAAATTCTGCGAGTGTATACAACGTGAGCAAGCCAGATTTGCTCATACGGAAGCTAAGGTTTGATCTTGATGAGCCTAGCATGTACAGACATGGTCTCGGAACACGGAATACCGAAAGGTAAATCATGAGTCATATAGATGATATGATGAACATGATGATTGTTCGCCTTTGAAACTATATCATGTCATGTGATGATCGGACTTGGTGTAGTGAATTTGGTTCGTGTGATCACTAAAACAATGTGAGGGATATTGTTTTGAGTGGGAGTTCAACAGCAATATGATTAAAAGTTGAACACTATTTATCATAATTTAAATCAAAGTGAATTTGCATAGTTGTTGTAGTCATTGGCATCCGTTTACCACCTTGCGCTTAGTTATAATTGAGATAATAGAACTATAGAATTCTGGTTATTTACTTTACGAACTGGTATCATATTGTTTTAAAGTGTTAATCTAAAGTTTAAAAGTCCTATTACAAACTTTCAGTAAGTTCCGGTTACTCCGTGAAGTTTAATAATTGGTATTAAATAAAGAGTGACAATTCCAGTGTTAGTATATAAGTATCATGTTTGTCTCCATGATTCTTGATATTCAAAATATTGTTTTAATATCAAGGTTATCTAGGATCTGAAAGAGTTGTTTCAGAAACCATGCTGTGTGGAAGATATTATAATATCTGAAACGAAGTTTTGGTTGCAATATGATAGAGTATAATATGGCAAAAGTCATGTTCTCATATTTGATGAGAATTTGCAAAAGGTTGGAGACGCTGGTCGTCTTAATCCTCCAAAAGGTTTTGGAGAGCAACATTATACTCGTAATTCACCGTTATAAGCTAAAGTAGCTTGATCATGAATAGTTCCGTGATAAGGATGAATATTTAATGTAAGTAAAATGTTTACTACACTAAAAGATTACTAAAGAATCGAATTTGAAAGAACACCAAACATTTGATGATGGTGATATGCTTCAAAGTGCAAGTCCAAAGACATTGGTATTTAATTATACACGCTTTGGACTATGTGTCATGTGTGTGACTCAACTATTGATGTTGATAGATTCTTTCAAACAGAAAAGGAAATACTGAAAGAGAATCTCATAAATATATGGCAGAAAAGAAAAGACTAGAATTGTTCAGCTTAGGTATATAGAGGATATACATGTTATGGATATATTCTTTGCTTATTAAACAATGTGGTTCTTAAGTATTTGATAATGAATTTGTTGGTGTGAATCGTCATACGAAACAACACAATTCATGAACTACAATGGCCTAAGTAACTAGCAAGAGAATATGTGATGATGTTCATCGAGAATAAATAAAGTGTTGATGTGTTTCTCGTTAACATCAAAGCTTGCCTTCAAGATTTGTTTTATCAGGTATTATGAGAACAAAAAGGTTGTTCAATTAATTGCCGTAATCCATAAAAAATGGATGATTTACAAATCTCGTTGGATAAACCACATCCATAAAACAAGTGCTAAAAATGTCGAAAGACAATTGATTGAAAGATCACTTAGGAAGTGACATCGCCATTTAAATTATATTGGAAAGAAAACATGAAGAAACTCCATGTGGATGGAATTTTGGAGTCTTTTGATTTTGATCAAATAGCGCTTGTAAAACTTTCCTAGAGGTAATTAAAACTTCGTTCATAGTCCAAAAGGGAACGAATGACTAGCTTATTGGAACTTGTACATATTGTTGTATGAAGTCCATTATGTGTAGTCAAGAGCGATGAATTTCAACTTCATATGCTTTCTCCAAAAATTTGAGTGAATATATGAATATTTACTTAATAAGGATGAAGTATGAAACATTTGAAAAGTTCAAAGACTTTCAAGATGAAGTGCAAAATCATTGTAACAAGAATATAAATAGTTTATGATAAGATCATAAAGGAAGATATTTGAGTTACAAGTTTAGCATAAAACACCTAAAGATTTAAGGAATCATTCCGTGGATTTGCATTTCCCGAAACACCATAAGAGTATGGAGCGTTCGAGATATGTAATTAAACCTTGTTTGACATGGTAAGATCAAAGGTGTAATTCATAAAACTGCCATTATATTTTAAAGTTTAAAAGCTTTAGAGACTACCGTTTTTCCACTGAAAAGATCTCCATCATAATCCGTTGAATTGACACCATATAAAGTTATGGTTTGGGATAAAACCCAAGTTGTCCTTTCTTAAACATTGGTATGCTATGCATAAGAAAGATGTTTGTAACCAAAATCGGATGAGCATATCTTTGTATGTTATTTTGAATAATTGTTGAGTATTCCTCCATAACACCGAAGACAAAAGTTTTTGTCGCTTAGAACTTCAAGTTTCTTTGAGAAGGAATTTTTCGTGAAAAGTTAAGTGGGAGGACAATAGAACTTTGATAAGGTTAAAAGAACCTTAGCTATATGTGCAAAGTTGCGCAGCGTCGAAAAGTGTTCCGGAGTAGCAACAATGCTCATGGCTCACATGCCTCAAAGGTTGTGGACACGGAGATCTAAGTTCCTATTGAACAAAGTAGGTCGGATAAACAATCAAATACCAAGATTTGAGGTTTGAATCATTATTTGACAATAATGAACCGACTACATGCAAAGAAGCGATGATGGGCCCTGAATCCGTCAAATGGTTTGAAGCCATAAAATCCGTGATAGTTCCATATACCAGAGATCAAGCGTTGAACTTGAAAGACCCTCTGAAAAGGTGCAAGACCCTACAGTCGTATTTGGATCTATAAAGAAATAGACATGGATGTTTCACATCTATGAAATTATCGACATGTCGGGAAAGAGTTCACGAAAATATTCAAATAGTTGACTATGACAAGATCCGATCTTTCATTAAGCGATATTTAGTCTAGATGGATTAATGTAGCAACCACTACATATAATTTTGTTTTGTGGTAGTTAATAAAAAAACAAGTTCTTCCAATACAATGGTTACCTAAGACGTGTGCATGACACAGTCCAAAGGGTTTTGTTAATTCAAAGGATGCTAAAAGCATATGCAAACTTCAACGGTTGAAGTAAGCATCGCGGAGTTGGAATCTTCACTATGATGAAACTATTAAAAGAGTTTAATTTCATCGGAGACGATGAAGATGCTTGCATTTTCAAGAAATTAAGTGGGAGCGCTAATACATGTTTCTAATACATTATGTGGAAGACATATTGTTGATTGGAAATGATGTATCCTTTCATTAACATAGGATAATAATTTCATCTCGATGACAGGCTTAGGCAGAACCCCAATATTTGGCATCAATGTTTATATTGATAAATTGTGACGCTAATATGGTTGTGGAAGAAGTACATAGATGAGATATTGAATGAGTTCAATATACAAACTACAAGAAAGGTTCTTGTTGCACAGGAAGGATTGAATAAATATTTAAGTATTTTTGATACTTGATAGATAAAATCACAAAGAGTATTTTATCAATCATGCTGTGATGTGTACAAATCCAGATATGTCCTATGCTTTAAATGTTATGAGCGTATACCAGAATGATTCATAAGATGATTATTGGACGATATTAAATATATTCTTATGATATTTTAAAAGAACTAAGAATATATTATTTTGTAGAAGTGACAAATAGATGGTTAGTTCATTGTAAAAGTATTACATTGATACTTGTTTTGTCACAAAGTACAAATTAAGTTTATCTCAATCTAAACTAAGGGTGGCACAATATGAAGGAAAGTAAGTTCCATAATGAATTTGGATGAATTCCAAAATTAAGACATTGTGACAGATACTACAACAAAAGGCTAAGTATATGACTGCTGCTATAGCAGCAAAAGAGGGCATTTGTGTCAAGTAGTTTGTTATCAAACTAGGTGTAGTTCACAGCAGGATAGTACTATGAAGATATATTGTACGACAATATTGTCAACATGTTTTAACCCCAAGGAACTAAAGGTCTCACCAAAGGACCAAATTTGTACAAAGCCATCTCATTAGAAAATGAGTGATGCGTAGAGACGCAAAGACATGCGATTACACACCTGAAAGTGTCGGATCCGGAGATCAGTTGACCACTAGCAATCGTGTAAATACAACACTGGAAAGCCATAGGTGTTGAAAGCACAAATGTTTGAAACTAGATTATTGAATCTAGTGCAAGTGGGAGACTGTTGGAGATATGCCCAAGAGGCAATAATAAAGTGGTTATTATCATATCTCCATACTTATGATAAATGTTTACATACCATGCTAAAATTGTATTAACCGGAAACATTAGTACTTGTGTGATTTGTAAACATAAAAGAGTCCCTAGTAAAGCCTCTTGTTAAACTAGCTTGTTGGTTAATATATGATCATGGTTTCCTGATCATGAACATAGACATGTTATTAACAACAGGGTCATATCATTAGGAGAATGATGTGATGGACATACTCCTATAGTTAAGCGTAGCATAAATATCAAGTCATTTAATATAGTTCATTTGCTATAAGCTTTCTGATACATAGTAACCTAATTCCTTCGACCATGAGATCATGTTAATCACCATCACCGGAAGGATGCTTTGATGACATCAAACACCACACCGTAACTAGGTGGCTATAAAGGTGGCATTGAGTGTTCGGAAAGTATGTGTTGAGGCACATGGATCAAGAGTGGGATTTGTCCATCCATATGACGAATATATATACTCTGGGCCCTCTCGGTGGAATGCCATCCAATTAGCTTGCAAGCATGTGACTGGCTCACAAGGGATCACATATCACGGGAACAAGAAAAGAGTACTTATCAGTAACAAGGTTGAACTAGGTATGCAGAGATACCGACGATCAAAACCTTGGATAAGTAAACTATCATGATACAAAGGGAAATTGGTATCGTATGTAAGTGGTTCATTCAATCGCAAAGTAATCATAGAAATAAGTGGGAGCCATATGAATTTCTAGATTCCTCTATTGGTCATTGATCGAAGAAGTGTCTTGGTCATGTCCGCATAATTCACGAACCGTAGGGAGACACACTTAAGGATTCGATGTTGTTGAGTAGTTATGGAATGATGAGTAAGAGACCGAATTCTGTTCGGAGTCTCGGATGGGATCCGGGATATAACGAGGAGATCCAGAATGGTCTGTAGAATAAGATTCATATAAGGAAAGTCCTATTTAGGAGTTCGGAACTGATTTCGGTGTTTTCATCGGGAATGTTTTAGAAGGGTCTAGAAGGTCCGGCACTCCGGAAGGGGAAGGGTACATGGATGTGTAATAAAGAATGACAATGTGGAATGGTTGCATCATGTACTAGGTCACTTGGATGGGCAATAGGAAGAGAGAAATCAAATTCAAGTTTGAAAGTCAAATCCGAACATTGTTTGGTGGAGGGAGAGTAGGAAACCTACCTACGGTAGGAAACCATCTCCTCCCACCCGCAGACCATGAAGAGGAGTTTGGGGAGGACTCCCTCCTCCCCAAACCGCCTCCCCCCACCTATATAAGGAGGGGTAGGGCGCCCCCTACCCCTCACACCCAAACCCTAGCTACAAGGCGCCACCACCCTCCAAATGCTGCCGCCGCCTAGGGCTCCTCCCAAGTCGCCGAGTTGGGGTATCCCAAACCCTAGACGCCGGCTACACCTCTACCCTTGGTGACTCTAAACCGTAGATCGCCAAGGCCCCTCTCTTACTCCACCATACTCGCTCCGGTTTAGGCGAAGCCCTGCGGGATCTTCCCTCTACTTCCGACACCACGTCGTCGTGCTGCCGGAATCACAAGGAGAGTACTACAACCTCCGCTGCTTGCTGGAACAAGGGAGAGTAAGGTCTTCATCGAGTATCGAACGTGTGACCGACTGCGGAAGTGCTGCCAGAACGCAGCGCCGGAAGGATCATCTACGCGATCTTGAGATCGACAAGTGTACGACTACATCACCCACGAGAATCTGCTCTCGTTAACCGCTTTGGAATCTTCGAGGGTGAGTTCTTCTATCGACTCATTGCTACAATCTAGTAGACAGATCTTGGCTTGTTTGTGTGCATGCGGCAGAATTTTTTTGTTTTCCATGCTGCGAACCCCTACAGATGGTGGTGGTGGCTACAGACTGTTTTGTGGAAGATTGATTGGGTACTTAGGGTTTCTGCATCGGGGTGAATTTATAGGTGAAGTGGCAAGGTCGGAGGAGTGCCAGGGGGCCCACACCAGGTGGCGGTGCGCCCGCCTAGGCCGTGCATCCCTAAGGTGTGGCTGCCCTTCGGACTTTGTGTTCTCTCCGGTAAAATATTGACTTTCGCTTTTGTACCGTCTAACTCCGAGAATATTTCCTACTAGCTTTTCTGAAACCAAAAACAGCAGAAAACAGGCAACTGGCACTGTGGAATCTTGTTAATAGGTTAGTTCTGGAAAAGGTATAAAAATACCTCAAAGTGTAGACAAAACATAAGAGAAATAATATAAAACAAGCATGGAGCATCACAAATTATAGATACGTTTACGACATATCAAGCATCCCCAAGCTTAACTCCTACTCGTCCTCGAGTAGGTAAGTGATAAAAAGAATAATTTTTGAGGTGACATGCACCATCACAATCTTGATCAAAGTATTTGTAAAGCATTGATAGCTGGGACCAAAGTACTCTAAGCATGAGCATGAAAGATGTAGTTCTAACAATAAGACATAACAACTATGTTTTAACATGAAAGGTAACACAAACAAAAGATCATGGATAACAATGCATTGAAAGACATTTGTTTGTTTCACATATATAAAACATAATAAGAATGGTATTCAACTTGTCCCTCATGGAATAGCAAAACATAAATGCATAGGACACCTTCAAAGTTCATAAGGGTGACTAGATACAAATAATTTAAGAACAAGCAATACCATCATTATGAATCAACCAATAATAAGCTTTGGTACTATTCACATAGAAGTAAGAATGACCACTATGCTCTCTCAATTGGTGCATAAAGATAGAAGATGGAGACTCAACATAAAAAGTAAAAGATAGGCCCTTCATAGAGGGAAGTAGGGATTTCAAGTTTCATAAAGAGCTTCCAAAAATTATGATACTAATTAGCTTTCAGCTCTCATTTCCCCTATCATAGGCATCTTTGAAGTGGTTAAGGTTAAAGTGAAACAAATATGGAGTATATGCTTGACAAATCATAAGTTGGCAATCTCATGTCCCTTGAGTACGAGGGCCGTTCATCATGCTACTCAACTTTAGTCACAAGCAAGTTCTTGTCATTGTAAGTATATGTGTATCATAAAGAACTGCCAACGGGGTACCCCTTTCCCCATCATACAGGAGCTATCCCATATCAAAATGACAAGGCCACAGATAATGAGCATCTCAGCAATCTTCTTATTTACCATGGGAATGGTGCTTTTTTCTCTTCTCCTCTTTTTTTATTTGTTTATTTCTTTTTTTCTATCTCTTTTTATAAGAAGAATGCTTCATAGATTGCTCACTATGGTTATGCTGCAAGTTTCCACCATGATTAGGCATGGCTTAGGATAGCCACCTAGGCGTTTCTCTAACACATATATAATACTCCATGAAATTACATGCTCCCCTTTTATTTCACACCCGACATCCATAAACAAAAGATCATGATATCAACTGGGTAATATGTACAGGTGTTGAAAGCGTTCCCCATGACAGCATGGTTCTACTAATTCCCAACTTATAAGTGCAAGCATATAAAACATAGATGACACAATGGTTCAAGTTTATTAAGTGCAAAAAGTAAAGTGTGCCATCAAGTTCGTGAGAGATTTAATCACTAGTTTTTCTCATAACAAAGTAACTTTTTAATTGGAAGATAATTAATCACAAGAATATACTTGGAATGGTCTAACACACCATGCATAGGAATTTATAGTGGAATCTTTGGAATAACTTGGTTTCTTGGGAGTTGGATGCACGAGTAGAGATCATACTCAGTACAAGTGGAGGCTAGCAAAAGACTGGGAGCGACCAACTAAGAGAGCAATAATGGCCATAATTATGCAGAGCGACAAAACATTATTAATCAAAGCATAAAATGATATCACAAGTTAAAAACTAAATGATCATAGAGGCTAATGGTGACTGGTTAATAGTCTTAACATGGTGTAAGCATGTGGCAAGTCAGCCCAAATAAAGCATAAAAGGAGAATACCACAATGTTATACTTTTGTATGCTAAAACAACGCATGACTCTTTCAAGGCACATTAAGAAATCTCAATTGTTTGAGACAAGTCATGCTACAACAATAATCACTAAGCATAAGGTCAAAGAAACATATAACATGACATGATAAAGTCTAAGCCATAGTCAAATCCAGCTCCTTTTGTACCACTTTAAGCATGAAACTTCCTACTCTTTTCCAACACCAATCGACTTATTTGAAACCACTCACAAAGATAATACTCAATAAAGATCAGTGAGCATGACTCACAATACTTCAAAGGAGAAATAAAAAGTTCTAAGCAATAAGCACAAGAAAACTAAAGCTAAGCGCAGAGCTAGCAAAAGAGAACACTCATAGAACAAAAAGAATGAAAACTTGAGTGTTCTAGACAATGAAGAACTAGGTATGACTTCTCCAAAATAGGAGTTTTGGGGTCCGAACAACTTATTCATCAAACAAAGCAAAAGAAAACTAAATACAAAAGCAAATACGCTCCAAGAACAATAAAAAGTGCATGAAGCAATAAGAGTGAAGTGTTTTGGAAGAAACCCTGAGTTTTTTATTGATGAAGAAGGGGATTCCTTGGGCATACCCAAGCTTTGATGCTTGTACTTCTTGAATATTTCTTGGGGTGACATGGGTGGTATCCCCAATCTTGAGCTTTTGTCCATTCTTCATCTTATCACATAATTCTTCCCCTACACTTGAAAATTTCCTTCATACAGAACTTCACACAATATTCATTAGCAACATTAGTGTAATCAAGATAACAGGTCTTCGGGTTTAGTTTCAACACAAGTAAAACTTATATTATAGCACAAGATACTGTAGAAACTCCTTTTAAAAATCTTAAGAGATCAAAGATAACTCAAAAAGAAACCGATAAGAGGCATATGCAAATAATGGCACAAATCTGTCAAAACAGACCAGCAGGTAAAAACCGATTTTTTAGAAAATCTTCTATTGCTCAAATCGAAAAATGTTGAACTAAGTAAAGTTAGGTAAATAATAGGGTCACAATCATAGAAAATTACAGCTCAATCTGAGATACTGGGATTGTTCACGAATGTTTACAGTGAAGCACAAAAATCCGTTATGAGACAACAACTCCCCAAATCTTACTTATCTCTCATTAGAAGTTATTCTTGGCACAAAAAATCACACAAAAAATATAAGGAGAGGTTATTACAGAGGTAATAACTTCCAATACTCAACTAAAAATTTTGGGTTATCTCCCAAGAAGTACTTTTCTTTAACGCCTTTAAGTTAGGCATGGAAAGCAAGAATCAAGTATTTTCAAATGAAGAAGCATTGTCATCAACTTTCATTTTAATAGTAGAATCAAAAGATATCTTCTCTCTCTTTATAGAGAAGTATTTTATACCTTTCTTGAGTGGAAATTGATATTTAATGGTGCCTTCTTTCATGTCAATAATGGCACCAACAGTTCTAAGAAAAGGTATTACCAAAGTAATAGGACAAGAAGCATTGTATTCAACATGCAAAACATAGAAATCAATGGAGACATAGGCATTGTTAACCATAATAAGAACATCATTAATCCTCCCCATAAGTTTCTTTTTAGCATTATCATCAATATGGACATCTAAATAATAATTTTCCAATGGTGGTAAATCAAGTATTTCATAAATCCTTCTAGGCATAATAGAGACACTAGCATCAAGATCACATAAGGATTTGAGATCAAAATCATTCAATTTTATATTAATGATGGGTTCCCAACCATCTTCAAATTTCCTAGGAATATAAGCTTCATGTTTCAATTTTTTTCATTAATTTTAATGAGAGCATCTATAATGTGTTTTGTAAAAGCCATATTCATATCACTAGCATTGGACTTCTAGCAAGTTTTAGTAGGAACTTAATTACTTTAGAAATATTGCAACCATCAATATCAAAATCAAAATATTCATTCATAGTAGTAGGACTATTATCTCCCATATTTTGAAATTTTTTAGCATTTTTATTGGAAAAGGTTCCATTGGGTTTAGGCATTGCTATAAAAGGAGTGGGGACTTCATGTGGTTTGCTAGAATCAACATTGGTGGTGGTAATAGTGCAAATACTATTATTTCTAGCAATTTCATCTTCTCTTTCCCACTTAGCATGCAATTTAGCTAGAAGTCTAACATTTTCATCAATGGTAACTTGTATGGCATTAGTAGCAACAAATAGGCTTTCCACAGTTTTAGGTTTAGCAGCCATTTTATTAATTAAAGAGGATTGTGCTTCAGACAAAGATGAAATATTTTTCTCAATATTCAAAAGCTTTTCCTCCATAGTTTTTTGAAAGTAGTTTGTTTAATAATAAAGTCTTTAAGCATGACTTCAAGTTCAGAGGGTGCACTTCTATTGTTGTTGTAGGAATTTCCATAAGTATTACCATTATTGGGAGGATAAGGCTTATAATTAGTATTAATAAAATTATTCCTTTAGGCATTGTTGCTAAAATTATTATTTCTAATGAAGTTCACATCAACTTGCTCTTCTTGAGTAACAAAAGAGGCTAAAGGAACAATATTTGGATCAATATGAGCTTTTCCATTAACAAGCATAGACAAAATAACATCAATCTTATCACTCAAAGAGTAGGTTTCTTTAATAGAATTTACCTTCTTACCTTGTGGAGTTCTCTTAGTGTGCCATTCAGAATAATTAACCATCATACTGTCAAGGAGCTTTGTTGCAGCACCCAAAGTAATGGTCATAAAGGTACCTCCAGCAGTAGAATCCAATAAGTTTCTGGAAGATAAATTCAATCATGCATAAAAGGTTTGGATAGTCATCCAAGCAGTCAGTCCATGAGTGGGACAATTCTTCACCAAAGATTTCATTCTTTCCCAAGCTTGAGCAACATGTTCATTATCAAATTGTTTAAATTTCATTACCTCACTTCTCATAGATATAATCTTAGCAGGAGGATAGTACTTTCCAATGAAAGCATCTTTGCATTTAATCCAAGAACCAATACTATTTCTAGGCAAAGATAGCAACCATTCTTTACCTCTTCCTCTCAAGGAGAAAGGAAACAATTTAAGTTTAAGAATATATCCATCTACATCCTTGTATTTTGCATCTCACAAATTTCAACAAAGTTATTAAGGTGGGCAGCAACATCATCAGAACTAGCACCAGAAAAGTGCTCTTTCATCACAAGATTCAGTAGAGCAGGTTTAATTTCAAAGAAAGCAGCTTCAAGAACAAGTGGAGAAATAGGTGTGCTCATGAAATCATTGTTGTTTGTGCTAGTGAAATCACACAACTTAGTGTTTTCAGGGGTATTCATTTTTGCAAGAGTAAAGCAAGCCAACAGAAATAGTAACTAAAGTAGGAGCTAATTTTTTGTGTGTTTTTGATAAGAAAACGCAAACCAAACAAAACTATTTTTTTGTATTTTTGATAAAAAGAAACAAGCAAAAGCAAAGTAAAACAAAAACAAAGTAAAGAGATTGGTTGTGAGAGACTCCCCTTGTAAAGCTGTCCTTATCTCCCCGGCAACGGCGCCAGAAAATCTTGATTGTGGCTCGGTTGACGTAGAGCCTGTTGGGAGACCCCAAGAGCAAGGTGTGATGATCACAACAGAAAGTTTTCCCTTAGTTTGTGAAACCAAGATTATCGAACCAGTAGAAGAAAGGAAACAACTCCAAAGGTTTTGCTAGCAACTTGGAACCTACACAACACAACCATAGAACTTTGCCCCAACTTAAAGTGAGGTTGTCAATCTCACTGGTTTGCTGAATACAAAGGATTAAACGTATTGTGTGGGAGATAGTACTGGTTGTAGAAAGTAAACAGTGAAAGCAAACAGTAGATGGTGTATCAATGGTAAAGGAATGGACCGGGGTCCACAGTTCACTAGAGGTGTTTCTCAATAAGATAAATAGCATGTTGGGTGAACAAATTACAATTGGGCAAAGATAGATTGAAAATGCATATGCATATGCATGCACAAGTCATGAAAGATCCTATGGGATTCGTTTGGGCATTACAACATAATACATAGACCGTAATACAACTGCATCTATGACTAATAATCCACCTTCACGTTATCGTCCGACCCCCCTCTAGTATTAAGTTGCAAGCAATAATGATTATTGCCTTAAGCAAAGTGTGTAAAGTAAACAATACAATTATTCCATGAACAAAAGATTGTTGTTTTCTCCCTAGTAGCAACAACACATCTACAACCTTAGAGATTTCTGTCACTTCTGCAGATTACTAGAGGCATGAACCTACTATCGAGAATAAATACTCCCTCTTAGAGTTGCAAGCATCTACTTGGCCAAGATAGCTACTAACAACGGAAAGCATGCAAGATCACAAATAACATAGACATGATAGAATCAATAATCAATCTTGAACATAGTACTCAATATCCATCGGATCACAACAAAAACAACATGTAGGATTACATAAAGATGATCTTGATCATGAACGGAGCTCACAAGATCTAAAACATGATAGCACAAGGGAGGATAAACAACCATCTAGATACTGCTATGGACCCATATTCCAAAGGTGAACTACTCAAGCATCACTACGGAGGCATGCATGGTGATGAAGAAGGCCTCCAGGATGATCTCTCCCCTCCGGCAGGGTGTCGGGAAGAGCTTCAGATCTAGGGACAATGGTGGCGGCGACTACGGACTGTTTCGTGGAAGATTGATCGTGTACTTAGGGTTTCTGCATCGGGGTGAATTTATAGGCGAATGGGCAAGGTCGGAGGAGTGCGAGGGGGCCCACACCAGCTGGCGGCGCGCCCCCCTAGGACGCGCCGTCCTAGGGTGTGGCCACCATGTGGCCCCCCTTCGGCTACCCTTCGGACTTTGTGTTCTCTCCGGTAAAATATTGACTTTGGATTTTGTCTCATCCAATTCCAAGAATATTTCCTTACTAGCTTTTCTAAAATAAAAAACAGCAGAAAACATGCAACTGACACTGTAGCATTTTGTTAATAGGTTAGTTCGAGAAAACATATAAAAATACCTCAAAGTGTAGACAAAACATAAGACAAATACTATAAAACAATCATGGAGCATAAAAAATTATAGATACGTTTACAACGTATCAACAGCCCTAGGCTCTAACTTTCCATTATCAACGTGAGCATATGCAGTGCAGCCAAAAACTCTCAACTGTGAATAATCAGCAGGCGAACCTGGCCATACCTCAATGGGAGTTTTCTTCTCAAGTGGAATAGAAGGTGACCTGTTGATGAGGTAACACGCTGTGTTGGCTGCCTCAGGACAGAAACGCCTATGCATACCTGCATTAGACAACATACAACGAGCCCTCGATATGATGGTCCTGTTCATGCGCTTAGCCACACCATTCTGCTGAGGAGTATAGGGGATGGTGTGATGCCTGATCATGCCATCGTTACTGCAAAACTCCTCAAACCCATTATAATAGAATTCCATACCATTGTCATTGTCAGTACGTAGTACCTTTACCTTCTTATCAGTTTGCTTTTCAACCATAACTTTTCACTTCTTAAAAGCATCAAAAACATCAGATTTATGCTTCAGAAAATAAGGCCACACTTTTCTTGAGTAGTCATCAATAATAGTAAGCATGCAATTAGCACCACCAATAGAAGTCTTACGGGATGGACCCCATACATCAGCATGCACATAATATAATATGCCTTTGATGGTATGAACGGAAGCATTGAATTTAACTCTTTTATGCTTACCAAAAATGCAGTGCTCACAGAACTCAAGTTGCAACCATAAATCAGCTATCTCTTGACCAACTCTGCCATGCCTTGTTCGCTCATATGCCCAAGACGCATATGCCACAGATGTGTTTTACCACAATCATCAGAATCATTAGAAGTAACAATAGCAGCAATACCAGGCAAAGTGCTACCTCTTGGAACATATAATTTAGCAGAATTCATATCACCTATCATGTGAATAAGAGAACCTTTTGATACCTTTACAACTCTATGCCCACCGGCATACTTGTATCCATCAACATCCATGACACTCAGGGAGATCAAATTTCTGGCCATTTTGAAGGGTTTCGCGGCATAGTAAATCAAAATTTTCTACGGATGCGAACAGAGGGAAACCAAGATCTAATCTAGGAGATGCAAACAACGAGAGAGATTGGATTAGATCTTCATACCCTTGAAGATTCGCACAGCGGAACGTTCGTCGGAACGTGGGTGATGTAGTCGTACTCGCTTCTCCTCCTCGCGATCCGATCCGATCTAGCACCACAAGTGGCGGTGCCTCCGTGAGATGCACACGTGCAGCACCTCGACGTCTCCTCCTTCCTCGGACCAGCAAGTATGGTGGAGAGACGGATTGGATCTACAGCACGACGGCGTGGTGTATATGGTGGAGAATTTCTGCAGCAGGGCTTCGCCTGCAAACAGTCGGGAGGGAGAGAGGAGGGCAGCAGGGCAGCTAGGGTTGGAGGGGAAGGTGTGTGTGTGGGGGGGTGGTGCGCCCCCAGCCCTCTTTATATAGAGGGGTGGGGCGCAGCCCTAGCCCCTCCACCAAGCCCAAACGGACGGCCCCAAAGGAGGAGGAGTGGGGGCAAGGAAACCCCCCCTTCTAGAAGGTATATCTAGGGTTTAAACCCTCTTTGGCAGGCTGGGCCCTATGGGGCCTTGTGCCCCTGGCCCAATGTGGCCAGGGCACTCCCTCATAGGCCCATGCCCCCTACCGGAAGGTGGGGACACGTTGGTCCCCTTCCGGAAGGTTCTAGAAGCTTCCGGTACAATACCGATTAACCCGGAACAATTCCGAACTCCAAAAACTGCACTGCCTTATATGAATCTTATTCTCCGGACCACTCCGGAACCTCTCGTGATGTCCCAGATCCCATCCGAGACTCCGAACAAAAACTCATAAACCATTTATCCAATCTATCCTAGCGTCGAGACACGTTAAGTGTGACCTGAGTTCGAGAATATGCAGACATGATCTTCTATCAATAATCAACAGCGGGGTCTGGGTACCCATATTGACTCCCACACATTCATCGATGATCATATCGGATGAACCACGATGCTAGGATTCAATCAATCCCATATATTTATTCCCTTCGTCTAACGATATTTTTACTTGCCCGAGATTTGATCGTCGGTACCGTCATACCTAGTTCAATCTCGTTCACAGCAAGTACTTTACTCGTTCCGTAATCCGATATCACTTTGTGATTAACTCCTTAACCACATGCTTGCAAGCGGTGTTGATATCGACACGAGTGGGCCCGAAGTATATCTCTCTGACTTGGGAGGGACAAATCCCATCTCGATACATACAACCCAACAGATACTTTCTGATCACCTGAGAGACACCTTTATGATCACCCTCTCATAGGATGATGTTTGATGACCTCAAAGCTTTCTTCCGATACCAGGGAGTTGTATTATCTCATGGTCTAAGGAATACAATATTTGACATAAGAAGAGCTTCGCAAAGACGAACACGATGACACGATCTAATTGCTTCGCTTAGTTTGGGTATGTCCATCATATCATTCTCCCAATGATATGACCTCATTATCAATTGACAACTCATGTCTATGGTTAGGAAACCTTAACCATCATTGATCAATGAGCTAGTCCATAGAGGCGTACTAGGGACACTTTGTTGTTCACAAACCACACAAGTATTAAAGTTTCCGCTTAATACAATTCTAACATGGAATATAAACATTATCATGAACAAGAATTATAATAATAACATATTTATTATTGCCTCTATGGTATAATTCCAACAGTCTCCCACTTGCACTAGAGTCAATAATCTAGTTTACATTTGGCAACAATCTCACACCCATGGCACTGAGGTGCTGATCATGTTTTGCACGCGGAAGAGGTTTAGTCAACGGATCTACGACATTCAGATCTGTATGTACTTTCCTAATCTTCAGATCTCCATCTGCTATATAATCTCGGATTATATGAAACTTGCGGTTGATATGCTTGGTCTTTGGATGATATCTTGGTTCCTTAGCGAGTGCTATGGCGCCAGTGTTGTCACACAATATCTCCAGTGGGTCCAATGCACTTGGAACCATGCCAAGCTCAGTGATGAAGTTCCTGATCCAAACTCCTTCACTTGACGCTTCTGCAGTAGCCATGTATTCCGCTTCTACTGTAGATCCCGCGATCACGCTTTGTTTGCAGCTTCTCCAGCTCACAGCTCCTCCATTCAAAATATACACGTATCCTGTCTGAGATTTAGAATCATCCTTGTCGGTGTCAAAACTAGCGTCGACGTAACCTTTTACGACAATGTCGCTCATCACCCCATAGACTAAGAACATTTCTTTAGTCCTATTTAGGTACTTTAGGATGTTCTTCACGGCTGTCCATGTTCCACTCTGGATCACTTTGATATCTGCCGTCAAACTAAGAGCATTGGACACATCCGGTCTAGTACACAACATGGCATACATGATAGAACCTATGGCCGAGGCATAAGGCACTTTGCTCATAGCTTCCCTATCATTTACCGTAGCTGGACACTGAGCCTTGCTCAATATCTTACCTGACAACATAGGCACTGAACCTTTCTTTGCCTTATCCATTCTGAACCTTTTCAGAACTTTTGTCTAGGTATGTACTCTGGCTTAAAGCTATCAGGCGTCTTTGTCTATCTCTATAGATTTTGATGCCCAATATATAAGCAGCTTCACCTAGGTCTTTCATTGAAAAACATTTGTTCAAATAACTCTTCACATCGTTAAGCATGTTAATGTCATTTCCAATAATCAATATGTCATCCACATATAGTACCAGAAATGTCACTGGGCTCCCACTCACTTTCTTGTAGATGCAAGCTTCGTAGCAATTTGGAACAAATCCAAAGCTCTTGATCACTTGATCAAAATGAAGGTTCCAACTCCGAGATGCTTGCTTTAGTCCATAAATGGAACGCTCAAGCTTGCATACTTTATCAGCATCCTTAGGATCGACAAAACCTTCGGGTTGCATCATATACAACTCTTCATCAATGTTGCCATTGAGGAACGTAGTCTTGACATCCATCTGCCATATTTCATAATCATGAAACGCAACAATTGCTAATAAAATCCGAATGGACTTAAACATCGCTACGGGAGAGAAAGTCTCATCGTAGTCAACACCTTGAACTTGTCGAAAACCTTTCGCGACAAGCCATGCTTTATAGACGGTAACATTACCATCCGCGTCCGTTTTCTTCTTGAAGATCCATTTGCACTCAACGGCCTTTCGATCGCTAGGAGGGTCCACCAAAGTCCATACTTGGTTTTCGCTCATGGATCCCAATTCGGATTTCATGGCCTCTAGCCATTTCTCAGAGTCTGGGCTCATCATCGCTTCCTCATAGTTCGTAGGTTCACTGTCTTCTACCAACAAGACAATCAAGACAGGGTTGCCGTACTACTCAGGAGGGGCACGCGACCTTGTCGACCTGCGATGTTCAGTAGCAACATCGTCCGAAGCTTCATGATCCTTGTCATTAGCTTCCTCTATTGTTGGTGCAGGCGGCACTGGAACAATTTCAAGTGCTGCGCTACTCTCCAACTCAAGAGAAGGTTCAATAACCTCGTCTAGCTCTACTTTCCTTCCACTCACTTCTTTCGAGAGAAACTCCTTCTCAAGAAAGGAACCGTTCTTTGCGACAAACACTTTGCCTTCGGTTCTGTGATAGAAGGTATACCCAATAGTTTCCTTAGGGTATCCTATGAAGACGCCATTCTCCGCTTTGCGTTCGAGCTTGTCCGGCATCAACTTCTTGATGTAAGCTTCGCATCCCCAAACTTTAAGAAACGACAACTTAGGTTTAGCACCAAACCATAGTTCATACGGTGTCGTCTCAACGGATTTAGATGGTGCCCTATTTAAAGTGAATGCAGCGGTTTCTAATGCATAACCCCAAAATGATAACGGCAAATCAGTAAGAGACATCATTGATCGGACCATATCTAATAAGGTTCGATTCCGGCGTTCAAACACACCATTGCGCTGTGGTGTTCCGGGTGGCGTGAGTTGTGAAACGATTCCACTTGCTTTAAGATGCGTGAGAAAATCGTAACTCAAATATTCACCTCCACGATCGGATCGTAGAAACTTAATCTTTCTGTTACGATGGTTCTCCACTTCATTCTGAAATTCTTTGAACTTTTCAAACGTTTCAGATTTATGTTTCATTAAATAGATATACCCATATCTACTTAAGTCATCGGTAAAAGTGAGAAAATAGCGATATCCACCGTGCGTCGAAACACTCATCGGTCCGCATACATCGGTATGTATGATTTCCAACAAGTCCGTTGCTCGCTCCATCATACCGAAGAACAGGGTTTTGATCATCTTGCCCATGAGGCATGGTTCGCATGTGTCAAATGATTCAAAATCAAGAGACTTCAAAAGTCCATCAGAATGGAGTTTCTTCATGCGCTTTACACCAATATGACCTAGGCAGCGATTGCCACAAATAAGTAGTATTATCACTATCTACTTTGCATCTCTTAGCCTCAATGTTATGGATGTGTGTTTCATCCCTTTCGAGATTTAGAAGAAATAAACCATTCACAATAGGTGCATGACCATAAAAGATGTTACTCATATAAATAGAACAACCATTATTCTCCAATTTAAATGAATAATCGTCTTGCAATAAACAAGATCCAGAAATAATGTTCATGCTCAACGCAGGCACATAATAACACTTATTAAGGTTTAAAACTAATCCCGAAGGTAAAACTAAGGAGAGCGTGCCGACGGCCATCACATCAACTCTTGATCCGTTGCCAACGCGCATCGTCACCTCATCCCTCGCAGTCGACGTCTATTCCGTAGCTCTGTTTGAGTTACAAATATTAGCAACCGAATCGGTATCAAATACCTGTGCACTACAACGAGGGCTAGTAAGGAAAACATCAATAACATGTATATCAAATATACCTTTGATGGTGCCACTTACCGTCCGCTAAGTACTTTGACGATTCGCTTCCAGTGACCCTTGTCCTTGCAATAGAAGCACTCAGTGTCCGGCTTAGGACCAGACTTGAGCTTCTTCTCAGCAGGGGCAACGCGCTTGCCGCCGCCTTTCTTGAAGGGCTTCTTTGCACCCTTACCTTTCTTGAAGGTGGGGGGCTTGTTGACCATCAACATATGATTATTCTTTTTGATGTCCACCTTCGCTACTTTCATCTTAGCGAAGAGCTCAGTGATCATATCAGTGGAACCAATCTGATCATGAGCAACTACAAAACTTTTGTAGCTAGGAGGGAGTGACTGTGGAACTCTGTCAATCTTGAGCTCCTCTGGAATCTTGCAGTCCAGTTGCTCAAGGCGTTGAGTGTAGCCCGACATCTTAATGGCGTGCTCACCAACGGAACTCCCTTCCTCCATCTTGTAGTTAAAGAATTTCTTAGAGATATCATATCTCTCAGAACGGGCTTGAGTCTGAAACATGTTTTTCAGCTCCTCGAGAATCTCAAAGGGCCCGGCGAACTCCTCAAAACGATTTTGAAGATCCGATTCCATAGCATACAATATGGCGATCTTAATCAAATCATAATCATCCTTGCGCGACTGATAAACAACTTTTTCATCAGCCGGCCCATCTATAGCAGGGGCGTCACCTAGCGATTTCTCAAGGACATAGTCCTTTTGTCCGCCAGCGAGAATGATTCTCAGAATGCGGAACCATTTGGTGAAGTTAGACCCATTGTTTCTAAGCTTTTCTATCTCAAAGAAAACGCGTTGAAGTTGAAGTTGGACTTGGCCATGTGATCTACAAGATTTGCAAGTACAATTTAGACTATGTTCATGATAAATAGTTCAACTTAATCAAATTACTAGATGAACTCCCACTAAATTCAACATCCCTCAAGTTGTTTAGTGAACACGATCCAAATTCACCACACCTAATCCGATCATCACGAGAAGAGATGTGGTTTCAATGGTGGACAACGAAGTGTCGATCATATCATTCATATGACTCATGCTGAACCTTTCGTTTCTTGTGTTCGAGGCCATGTCTCATACATGCTAGGCTCGTCAAGTTAGACCCAAGTATTTCCGTGTGCAAAACTGGCTTGCACCCGTTGTATGTGAGCGTAGAGTCTATAGCACCCGATCATCACGTGATGCTTGGACACGCATTTAACTTTCTCAACGGTGCATACTTGGGGAGAACACAGTTTTATCTTGATCTTTAAGTGAGGAATCATCTTATAATGCTACCGTCGCTATCTAAGCATAATAAGATACATAAAACGATAAACATCACATGCATATAACTTTATGTGACATGGTATAGCCAATCTTCGCGCAATGATCTCCATCTTGTGCGTTCCGGCATGATCTCCATCACTCCACCATGATTGCCTCCACCACGAATAGCAACTACAACTATTGCTAACTACTTAGCGATAAAGTGAAACTATTACATGGCGCATAAGAAGTTGACACACAGGTCTACACAATTATAAAGACAACCATATGGCTCCTGCCAGTTGTGTACTCATCGACATGCAAGTCGTGAAACATTACAAAACATGATCATCGCATACATTATACACATCACATCTTGGGCCATACCATATCACAGAAAACACTCCCTGCAAAAACAAGTTAGACGCCTCTACTTTGTTGTTGCATGTTTTACGTGGCTTATGGGAGTAGATGCTAAGAACGATTCTTACCTACGGAAATCCACACCGGTGATATTATGGTTGCCAAACTCCGGTGTTAATCCCATGACAACTATAGTGAGAGAAACTGACATCCACCAGCCGCATGTGTGGAACAAGCCACACGTCAAGTGCGGCCGGTCTCATGACGACGTCGCGTAAGTTTGGCCTGGACCGCTTCAATCTCACTATCCCGCGTCATAAGAAGAACACAAACAAGAGTCTTGCAACAGAAAACATCAACGCCCGCAACAACCATGTTGCGTTCTACTCGTGAAACACATCTACGCATAGATCTAGCTCTGATACCACTGAAGGGTTTCGCTGCATAGTAAATCAAAATTTTCTATGGATACGAACAGAGGTAAGCCAAGATCTAATCTAGGAGATGCAAACAACGAGAGAGATTGGATTAGATCTTCATACCCTTGAATATTCGCACAGTGGAACGTTCGTCGGAACGTGGGTGATGTAGTCGTACTCGCTTCTCCTCCTCGCGATCCGATCCGATCTAGCACCACAAGTGGCGGTGCCTCCGTGAGATGCACACGTGCAGCACCTCGACGTCTCCTCCTTCCTCGGACCAGCAAGTATGGTGGAGAGACGGATTGGATCTACAACACGACGGCGTGGTGTATATGGTGGAGAATTTCTGCAGCAGGGCTTCGCCTGCAAACAGTCGGGAGGGAGAGAGGAGGGCAGCAGGGCGACTAGGGATGGAGGGGAAGGTGTGGGGGGGTGGTGCGCCCCCAGCCCTCTTTATATAGAGGGGTGGGGCGCAGCCCTAGACCCTCCCCCAAGCCCAAAACGGCGGCCCCAAAGGAGGAGGAGTGGGGGGCAAGGAACCCCCCCCCTTCTAGAAGGTCTATCTAGGGTTTAAACCCTCTTTGGCCGGCTGGGCCCTATGGGGCCTTGTGCCCCTGGCCCAATGCGGCCAGGGCACTCCCTCATAGGCCCATGCCCCCTCCCGGAAGGTGGGGCCACGTTGGTCCCCTTCCAGAAGGTTCTAGAAGATTCCGGTACAATACTGATTAACCCGGAACAATTCCGAACTCCAAAAACTGCACTGCCTTATATGAATATTATTCTCCGGACCACTCCGGAACCTCTCGTGATGTCCCGGATCCCATCCAAGACTCCGAACAAAAACTCATAAATCATTTATCCAATCTATCCTAGCGTCGAGACACGTTAAGTGTGTGACCCTGCGGGTTCGAGAATATGCAGACATGATCTTCTATCAATAATCAACAGCAGGGTCTGGGCACCCATATTGACTCCCACACATTCATCGATGATCATATCGGATGAACCACGATGCCTGGATTCAATCAATCCCATATATATATTCCCTTCGTCTCGCGATATTTTTACTTGCCCGAGATTTGATCGTCGGTACCGTCATACCTAGTTCAATCTCGTTCACAGCAAGTACTTTACTCGTTCCGTAATCCGATATCACTTTGTGATTAACTGCTTAACCACATGCTTGCAAGCGGTGTTGATATCGATTACCGAGTGGGCCCGAAGTATATCTCTCCGACTTGGGAGGGACAAATCCCATCTCGATACATACAACCCAACAGATACTTTCCGATCACCTGAGAGACACCTTTATGATCACCCTCTCATAGGATGACGTTTGATGACCTCAAAGCTTTCTTCCGATACCAGGGAGTTGTATTATCTCATGTTCTAAGGAATACAATATTTGACATAAGAAAAGCTTCGCAAAGACGAACACGATGACACGATCTAATTGCTTCGCTTAGTTTGGGTGCATCCATCATATCATTCTCCCAATGATATGATCTCATTATCAATTGACAACTCATGTCTATGGTTAGGAAACCTTAACCATCATTGATCAATGAGCTAGTCCATAGAGGCGTACTAGGGACACGGTGTTGTTCACAAACCACACAAGTATTAAAGTTCCCGCTTAATACAATTCTAGCATGGAATATAAAAATTATCATGAACAAGAATTATAATAATAACATCTTTATTATTGCCTCTAGGGTATAATTCCAACACATTCTTGGTATGTGCTTCACCTCACTCAATGTGTGTGTCACGCCATCATGTGTCCTGATCTTAACAGATCCAACACCAACAATATGGCATGGGTTGTCATTCCCCACACGCACAAAATCTCCAGTATGCACAGACTCATATGAACTAAACCAATCTTTGTTATAGCAAATATGAAACGAACATGCAGTATCAAGTATCCATTCATCATCACGAGAAGCACAAGCAGCAAAAATGGCTAAGCATTTACCATCATAACTATCAGAAACAACAGCAGCCTTACCAGTACCTTCAAACCTATCTTTCGGTTGGTAAGTTCCATTCCTTTTCTCCTTATTCTGCAACTTCCAATAATCATCAATAACGTGATTAGATTTCTTACAATACCTACAGAATTTGTCCTTTTCCTTGGACTTTAAACGACTTCTACCCCTCTTTCTCTTATCTCTGTTGCCATAGTTGTTATTCCTCTGCTCGGTCTTGCCACGAACCTATAGAGCCTCAGCCTTGGATGACGTCCCCTCTGCACCTACCATAGTTTTCATCTTTTCCCTTTGTTTGAAGGCATCATGTACTTTGGCAAGGGTTAGTTCATCACGGCTGTGGCATCCCGCAAAACCACTACTAGAAAATCGCGTTAAATTTGTGCATTGCATCATCATCATCATGCAATGTTCGCATAAAACTATGTTTGCGAAGCCGTGTTGTTTTCTAAACGCCCCTCGTTATTCAAACATCAAAACCGGGTCCCCGGAATATTTTGTTTTGGCCGCTATCGGATTGCATACGGCCCGTTTAAAACAAATAAAAATTATATTTATTTTAGTAGGGGCAGTCGAACGGGCCAACCCGACCCGAACGACCGCCCCAGATTTTTAAAACGGTCCACCCGGTCCGTCCCCACAAATCCTAAACCTACTAACTAATCTACCCTCTCTCACCCTCCACCTCACTCCCACCAATCCCCATGCGCCACCTCATCTCTCCCCTCTTTCCTAGCCACTCCTAGCCTGCCACATGGCCCTCTCTCTCTCCCCCTCCCCACCTGGCCACACACTCTCCCCACCCCACCCACACAACACCACACACGCACACAGGATCCATCCCCACCAACCCAAAGACCACGCCACCTCCCTCGGCAGGGTCCCTCCCGCGCTCGTGGCCCAGCCCCACGGGGACCCGCCTCCCCGGCCACGCGTCCCGCCCCTCTTCTTCCCAACCTCCCTTGCCAAGACGCTGATGCAAGCCTCCTCTCTGCCGCCGTCCTCATCCCCACAGCCACTCCGTCCTTTGCCTCTCGCCTCCGCCCTGCGCAAGCCCGGCCCAGGCCGCCGCCTCTCGCTTCCGCTCCTTGGCGCCGGCTGCGCCGCCGCCTGCAGTTCCCGTCGCCCGCCTCCGTCGCCGCCCTCCCCGCGCGGCGAGCCCCCTCTCCCTCCGCGGCCTCTGCCCCAACCGCTCCGTCGCCCGCAGCCCCCTCCTCCTCGCCGTGCTCAAGCCCCTCCTCCTCCTCCCCCGCCTGGCCGGCAGCCGCCCGCTCCGCCCCGTTCGTCCTCGTCAAGCCCCGCCGCCTCGGACCGGCCTCGTCCCCTCAAGCCCTCCTCCGCGCCGCAGCTCCTGGCGCCGCCCCTACCCTCTCCTCGTCTGCGCCACCGCCGTCACCGCCCCGCCTTCCTCGACCCCACCGGCAGGCCCGAGCCCCGCCGCCCAGGAAGCCGCCGCCGCGAACCCTTCCTCGCCGACCCGCCCGTTTCCATGTCCGTCGCCGAAGACGTGCCCCTGTGCTCGCTCACGCAAGATCAGTGGGGCCAGGCGCCCACGGAGGCCGCCTCACAGCACGAAGTTGTCCCTGTCAAAGGGACTGCTCCTGTTGTTTGGTTTTGTGCAGGTCGACAAGGGAACCACGGCACACCAAGTCCACCGCACGGAAACCGGAGACCGATCTAGAACGTCGAGCCTTTCGCCTGGAATCACCAAGGACCACCGGCGCCTTAAACCAAGACCGGCGTCACGGGAACTCCGACAGGGCGCCAAGGTCGTTAAGCGAACGCCAAGTTCACGTGACCTGTCCGTGGGCCCTCGTCACGGAGCACCAAGATCGCCACGGATGCGACAAGTTCCCCATTACGGAGCATCAAGACCGCCTCACGAACCGAACCCTCGGGACCGCCAAGTTCTTCTACGTGGACCCGATAACCGAGACCGACCCCGTGATGAGCGCATCGACCCCCACCAAGAACCATCGACGCCGTACCCGAGCTCGACACCGACAACCGAAGGGAACCCCGAGTACTTCGCCGCGGAAACTAGGGACGATGACGTCAAGACGACAAGATCCACCTCGGGCGGCGACCACGGACACCAAGAGCTACCGCAACATTGCCAAGAACCGGACCCGATGACCATGATCCCCACCAGCGGAACGAGGACTTCGAAGTGGAACCGACAAGATCTTCTCCTCGGACACCGGGAACTTCCCCCTGAACGCCAAGTTCGCCGACACGGATACACCGAGCGATGCCTTGAGGACGCCAAGATCTTCACCCCGGACACCGAGTCCATCGAGACCCCGAATGCGACAAGTGCTTCGACCCGGACGAGACGACCGACAACATGACCCGAAGACCTTGGATGCACCAAGACCTACCCCTGAGTCCGAGAACGACCCCGTCGAACCCTAAACCCTGGACCCCGAGATCTGATCCCCGACGAACCCTGGACCCTGACCCCGAACCCCGGAACCCCAAGATCGTCGAGCCTCAATGTGTGAACCCCTTTCCGACACCCTATCTTGCAATCTAATACAACTTGTTGCATCTTTAATTGTCATTCATCCCGCATGCATCTCATTGGTTTGGGGGCCTTATGCCGGTTCACCTAATAATTAAATATGGGGCCCATATGCGGGCAAATCTAGTCTCATATCGGCCTCATTTAAACTTGTGTAGCGAACCAGTATCTTATCTTGCCTTGTTGAAACAACATTTAATTTGCGGGGTAATTAAATAACTTGAACCATATAATTAATTGTCGGGACCCCGGTTCCGCTTAATCTTGACCTAATTGCATCGCACTTTGCCATGTCATCCATCATACATGCATCATGCCGATCTTTTGCCGTTTATTTAAATATCGCATCCGGTGTTTATTCTAGTGTTTTGCTTCTTCGCGGATAAGGCCGTTGAGTTGATGTGAGCTTCGCCCCGACCTTCGGGTTGAACCTTCGGCAATGTTTTCAAAGAGCATCTCCCTCTTTCTACCTATCTTACTTTTATAGTCTTTATTCCCTCCTGTTGATCTATTGCTATCTGTGTTGCGATGCTCTAGTTTTCCGTACCCGATATATCCCCTGCAGCCTTATATTGCCTTGGACACACCCTATTACCTGTTGTTTGGTAGATAGTTGGACTTATGCGTCGTAGTTGCTTGCTCAAGTCTTGATGTGTGTCGTCATATGCCACGATTCTTGATGTATTGCCGCATGTTGATGTTGGAGATGGTTCTAGTTTTACTTATCGCCACTTTAATTTCTGTTTAACAACTAAAATTGAATAAGCGAGGCATCGGTGGGTGATAGAAAATATTTGGTTTCGAGCATACTTGTGTCCCGTAAGACCCCGAGTACTTGATACTGTTCCTTGATTTTTGCGCTATCCACATCCGGAGGTATATGGGACCCCACGAGCGAGCTTGATTCATTCTTATTTCTTGGGGCCACAAACTAGTTTGAGGTGTTTTTACTATCCTGTACTTATGCCATGCTACTTTACGTATTTAAATTGTGCGAGTCTTGCTGCATCGCTTAGGATCGGACCACGATTCCGCGGTGTCGACAAGCCCCGTTTGGGGTTCCCGATCGTTCACGGCGTCTAGCCAAACCTTGAGGCCGTCTCGAGCTTGCTTACTCCGTTGGATTCTACTTAAGGGTGGCCCCTGAAATATTTTTGAATCTGTGATTGTTCAATCGTGAAAGCCTCGTTGGGTTTTGATTTGGTTTTCCGAGGTTGATCGGCGTGTGTTGCTATTGGTGCACCCGGCGGGTAAAACTTTCAAAGCCGTGTCGCGGATATGGACGACTTGGAGCACAGATCTCGATCATAGACAAGCATAACTAAAGTTTTTGCTATAAATTTGACTTATAATGACTAGTAATCAGCTTCACTATAATGGAATGGCTAATTAATACTGCCCACAATTGCTTGTTTGTTTGTCGCTTGCGACCATTGTACTGACTAGTAAGTATGGCAACTAGCGGAATGGCTGAATAAAAGTACCAACAAGCTGCTGGGTTATGGGTTTATCTCATGCTATTTATATCGATTAGTAAGAGGTACAACTATCACGGAATGGTCAACTAAAAGTGCCCATTGCTTACTTTATCGGGATGATTAGCTACATCGACTAGTAATCGCTGCGATAACGAATAAATAAAGCGCCAATGTGTGAGTTCCTCGGTTGACCTCCTCGTTTGGTCTCGAGGGAAACACCAGATGGGTTTGTTTGGCGTTAGCTTCAGTTGGATCGAATAGGTCATTCTTACCCTCTGATTGCCGCCAGTTGTACCGAGTCTCTATAGGTTGTTTAGTGCATGTTGCGCTGCCCCTCAGTCCACCATACATATGTAGGCGAGGACCGACGAATTCTAGCCTCGCCGTGTACTGGCCTCAGTACTGACGCTCCTCTTTTTCCTTTGCCCTTTGTCGGCACCCCTTTTGTTTAAGCAGGTTTTGAGATCGACGTCGTTAGCAGGGTTACCCTTCCGGCTTGGCCTTGCAGGGTTATGGACGCCATTGGTTATTCTTCAGGGCTCTTAGCCCCATTTGCATCTTGTCCATAGCTGGGCCCTATCGTTTTCAAGGTGATTTGGATCTTTGTATATTATACTGTATTCTTGACTCTTTGAGTCATTATATATATATCTGTTCTGTGGGTCCCATCGAGGACTGTTGTGTAATGTTATTACTTCGTTTTCCACCCGCACGAAAGTGCCTGGTGGGCACCTTTGAATCGTTTCTATGCGGGTTTGGTGAATTTTGCTCAAACTTGCATAGGTCCGATTCTGAGGGTGTTACAGAGTGGTATCAGAGCCCAGCAGTTGCGATACCCCACAAGTCTAGCCTGTAGGATAACCTAGCTAACGGCCGAAGTAGAGGGTCAAAACTATTTTGCAAAATCGGTTGGATAGTTCTGGTTAGGTCTGATTTTACTCCTTACCCCTCTGCTATTCTCCTCTTACCTCGACGTGTTTTGAATCTGCTCTCTTCTCTCTCTTCGAGTCCAGGAATTCTCGTGGTTGGGTTTCCGTCGTACCTTCAGGGCTTCGCTTTCTCCCTTTTGTAACGGAGGTGCTACAAACATCAATCTGCAGCTGGTCTGTTGTGCCCTTCATCCGATCTTTTGTTCTTGAGCTCGCTATCCATATGTGTTCCTTGCTGGATATCAGTGCCGTTGAAAGACATATGAGAAGGACGAGCATGGGTGAAGTTGGGGTTAACCTTGAGCATGTGTTGTTCATGCCAATGAAACCATCGCGGAACCTAATCATTGTGTCTTTCATACGATTTTTGCTGGCATCATCCCTTTGTTACGGATACCACCTATGAAGATCTTCAGTCTAAATCTCGAGAGTTGAGTTGCCTGATTCTCCTACCCATGTATAGAGTTGATAGTTTGGGCCCGGGATGGACTGATCACCCTACCCGACTCTTACTGTTCGCTCTGTACATCGAACTGGTGGATCTATGTAACTTTTCCCTCTTCTTATGGAAGTTAGAGGTGGCCTCATCGTTTGATACCTTCAACTTCGTCCTTTGTTTCCCCGGAGTGTTCTCCCGACGATCAAGAACAACGAATCTTTGTTGGTGGTGTCGCCGATTTCAATATGGAGGATGAACCCTCGTTAGTGGTGTCGCGAGGAACTACGCGAAGCGAGAAGACGCAGATCACCGACCTCCCTTCCGGTACCATGAGGCGGATCTCGAGGGCGAGATCCATTGTTAGTGGTGTCGAATTGTGGCATCCCGCAAAACCACTACTAGAAAATCGCGTTAAATTTGTGCATTGCATCATCATCATCATGCAATGTTCGCATAAAACTATGTTTGCGAAGCCGTGTTGTTTTCTAAACGCCCCTCGTTATTCAAACATCAAAACCGGGTCCCCGGAATATTTTGTTTTGGCCGCTATTGGATTGCATACGGCCCGTTTAAAACAAATAAAAATTATATTTATTTTAGTAGGGGCAGTCGAACGGGCCAACCCGACCCGAACGACCGCCCCAGATTTTTAAAACGGTCCACCCGGTCCGTCCCCACAAATCCTAAACCTACTAACTAATCTACCCTCTCTCACCCTCCACCTCACTCCCACCAATCCCCATGCGCCACCTCATCTCTCCCCTCTTTCCTAGCCACTCCTAGCCTGCCACATGGCCCTCTCTCTCTCTCCCCCTCCCCACCTGGCCACACACTCTCCCCACCCCACCCACAACACCACACACGCACAGGATCCATCCCCACCCAAAGACCACGCTCACCTCCCTCAAGAGGTCCCTCCTCAGCGCCTGCGTGGCCCAGGCCCACGCTGGGACCCGCCTCCCCCACGCGTCCCGCCGGCCCTCTTCTTCCCAACCTCCCTTGACGCCGATGCAAGCCTCCTCCTCTCTGCCGTCCTCATCCCCCAGCCACTCCGTCCTTTGCCTCCGCCTCCGCCGCCCTGCGCCCCAAGCCGGCCCCAGGCCGCCGCCTCTCCGCTTCCGCTCCCAGCGCAGCGTCGAGCTCTGCCGCCGACCCTGCAGTTCCCGTCGCCCGCCTCCGTCGCCGCCCTCCCAGCGCGGCGAGCCCCCTCTCCCTCCGCGGCCTCTGCCCCAACCGCTCCGTCGCCCGCAGCCCCCTCCTCCTCGCCGTGCTCAAGCCCCTCCTCCTCCCTGGCGCCTCCCCGCCGGCGGCAGCGGCCGCCGCCCGCTCTGCTCCGCCCCGTTCGTCCTCGTCAAGCCCCGCCGCCTCGGACCGGCCTCGTCCCCTCAAGCCCTCCTCCGCGCCGCAGCTCCTGGCGCCGCCCCTACCCTCTCCTCGTCTGCGCCACCGCCGTCACCGCCCCGCCTTCCTCGACCCCACCGGCAGGCCCGAGCCCCGCCGCCCAGGAAGCCGCCGCCGCGAACCCTTCCTCGCCGACCCGCCCGTTTCCATGTCCGTCGCCGAAGACGTGCCCCTGTGCTCGCTCACGCAAGAATCCGTAGGACGGGCGCTGCCACGGAGGCCGCCTCACAGCACGAAGTTGTCCCTGTCAAAGGGACTGCTCCTGTTGTTTGGTTTTGTGCAGGTCGACAAGGGAACCACGGCACACCAAGTCCACCACACGGAAACCGGAGACCGATCTAGAACGTCGAGACTTTCGCCTGGAATCACCAAGGACCACCGGCGCCTTAAACCAAGACCGACAGCGTCACCCGGGAACTCCGACAAGGACGCCAAGGTCGTTAAACGGAACGCCAAGTTCACCGTGACCCTGTCCCCGTGGGCCCTCGTCACGGAGCACCAAGATCGCCACGGATGCGACAAGTTCCCCATTACGGAGCATCAAGACCGCCTCACGAACCGAACCCTCGGGACCGCCAAGTTCTTCTACGTGGACCCGATAACCGAGACCGACCCCGTGATGAGCGCATCGACCCCCACCAAGAACCATCGACGCGTGCCGAGCTCGACAACCGAAGGAACCCCGTGCCCGCCGGAAACTAGGGACGATGGCGTCAAGACGACAAGATCCACCTCCCGAGCGGCGACCCTGGACACCAAGAGCTACGGCAACATTGCCAAGAACGGACCCGATGACCATGATCCCCACGGCGGGACAACGAGGACTTGAAGTGGAACCGACAAGATCTTCTCCTCGGACACCGAACTTCCCCTGAACGCCAAGTTCGCCGACACGGATACACCGGCGATGCCTTGAGGACGCCAAGATCTTCACCGGACACCGAGTCCATCGAGACCCGAATGCGACAAGTGCTTGACCGGACGAGACGACCGACAACATGACCCGAAGACCTTGGATGCACCAAGACCTACCCCTGAGTCCGAGAACGACCCCGTCGAACCCTAAACCCTGGACCCCGAGATCTGATCCCCGACGAACCCTGGACCCTGACCCCGAACCCCGGAACCCCAAGATCGTCGAGCCTCAATGTGTGAACCCCTTCCCGACACCCTATCTTGCAATCTAATACAACTTGTTGCATCTTTAATTGTCATTCATCCCGCATGCATCTCATTGGTTTGGGGGCCTTATGCCGGTTCACCTAATAATTAAATATGGGGCCCATATGCGGGCAAATCTAGTCTCATATCGGCCTCATTTAAACTTGTGTAGCGAACCGGTATCTTATCTTGCCTTGTTGAAACAACATTTAATTTGCGGGGTAATTAAATAACTTGAACCATATAATTAATTGTCGGGACCCCGGTTCCGCTTAATCTTGACCTAATTGCATCGCACCTTTGCCATGTCATCCATCATACATGCATCATGCCGATCTTTTGCCGTTTATTTAAATATCGCATCCGGTGTTTATTCTAGTGTTTTGCTTCTTCGCGGATAAGGCCGTTGAGTTGATGTGAGCTTCGCCCCGACCTTCGGGTTGAACCTTCGGCAATGTTTTCAGGCGAGCATCTCCCTCTTTCTACCTATCTTACTTTTATAGTCTTTATTCCCTCCTGTTGATCTATTGCTATCTGTGTTGCGATGCTCTAGTTTTCGTATTCGATATATCCCTGCAGCCTTATATTGCCTTGGACACACCCTATTACCATTGTTTGGTAGATAGTTGGACTTGCGTCGTAGTTGCTTGCTCAAGTCTTGATGTGTGTCGTCATATGCCACGATTCTTGATGTATTGCCGCATGTTGATGTTGGAGATGGTTCTAGTTTTACTTATCGCCACTTTAATTTCTGTTTAACAACTAAAATTGAATAAGCGAGAGGCATCGGTGGGTGATAGAAAATATTTGGTTTCGACGCCCACTTGTGTCCCGTAAGACCCCGAGTACTTGATACTGTTCCTTGATTTTGCGCTATCCACATCCGGAGGTATATGGGACCCCGAGCGAGCTTGATTCATTCTTATTTCTTGGGGCCACAAACTAGTTTGAGGTGTTTTTACTATCCTGTACTTATGCCATGCTACTTTACGTATTTAAATTGTGCGAGGTCTTGCATCTTTGTTAGGATCGGACCACGATTCCGCGGTGTCGACAAGCCCGTTTGGGGTTCCCGATCGTTCACCGTCTAGCCAAACCTTGAGGCCGTCTCGAGCTTGCTTACTCCGTTGCGGATTCTACTTAAGGTGGCCCCTGAAATATTTTTGAATCTGTGATTGTTCATCGTGAAAGCCTCGTTGGGTTTTGATTTGGTTTTCGAGGTTGATCGGCGTGTGTTGCTATTGGTGCACCCGGCGGGTAAAACTTTCTCAAAGCCGTGTCGCGGATATGGACGACTTGGAGCACGATATCTCGATCATAGACAAGCATAACTAAAGTTTACTGCTATAAATTTGACTTATAATGACTAGTAATCATCTTCACTATAATGGAATGGCTAATTAATACTGCCCACAATTGCTTGTTTGTTTGTCGCTTGCGACCATTGTACCTGACTAGTAAGTATGGCAACTTCTAGCGGAATGGCTGAATAAAAGTACCAACAACTGCTGGGTTATGGGTTTATCTCATGCTATTTATATCTGATTAGTAAGAGGTACAACTATCACGGAATGGTCAACTAAAAGTGCCCACTGCTTACTTTATCAGGATGATTAGCTACATCTGACTAGTAATCGCTGCAACGATAACTGAATAAATAAAACTGCCAACTGTGTGAGTTCCTCGGTTGACCTCCTCGTTTGGTCTCGAGGGGGAAACACCAGGATGGGTTTGTTTGGCGTTAGCTTCAGGTTGGATCCGAATAGGTCATTCTTACCCCTCTCTGATTGCCGCCTGTTGTACCGAGTCTCTATAGGTTGTTTAGTGCATGTTGCCGCTGCCGCTCAGTCCACCATACCTATGTAGGCGAGGACCGCCGAATTCTAGCCTCGCCGTGTACTGGCCTCAGTACTGACGCTCCTTCTTTTTCCTTTGCCCTTTGTCGGCACCCCTTTTGTTTAAGCAGGTTTGAGATCGACGTCGTTAGCAGGGTTACCCTTCCGGCTTGGCAGCGGGGTTATGGACGCCATTGGTTATTCTTGGGCTCTTAGCCCCATTTGCATCTTGTCCGTAGCTGGGCCCTATCGTTTTCAAGGTGATTTGGATCTTTGTATATTATACCGTATTCTTGACTCTTTGAGTCATTTATATATATCTGTTCTGTGGGTCCCATCGAGGACTGTTGTGTAATGTTATTACTTCGTTTTCCACCCGCACGAAAGTGCCTGGTGGGCACCTTTGAATCGTTTCTATGCGGGTTTGGTGAATTTTGCTCAAACTTGCATAGGTCCGATTCTGAGGGTGTTACAACGGCACAACAATATTGTATCACAAAAATGTGTATAGGAACTAGGAAACGAGCATAAGAGTAGAAGAGCTAAATACTCATCATCATATTTTACCTCCATAGACAGCAAGTCTGAGACAATCTCTTTAAAAACAGATATGTTATTCATTACTGATCCACCTTCTTGCAGCCTATGCGAGAACAAATTCATCTTCACGTTCATCTTACTGGTTAGATCCTTTGACACACATATCGTTTCCAGTCTTGCCCACATGGCAGCAGCAGATTTCACCTCCAGTACTTCCTGCAAAATATTATTGGACAGATGAAGTTGAATCAAAGACAAAGCCTTATGGACCTTCCGCTTCTCTTCGGCGGACCAGGTCTTAGCATCCTTTTCGCCGAATCCATTCAGCGCTTCATCCAGATCAAAAGTTTAGGCGAGAATCGCCCGCACCTTTACCTGCCACAAGGAGAATCTTGTGGTGTAGTCCAATTGTGGTATATCGAACTTCAATGATGACATGTCGCAAACCCTAGATTGGAACCTGGGGCTCTGATACCACTTGTTATAGTTGCGACAATAAGATAACGAAGAACAAAAATAAAATCAAAGCAAGGGGACACAGATTTAACATGGAAAACCTCTCCAACAAAGAGAGGAAAAAACCACGGGCGCTAGCCAGCAAAACTTCACTATATTGGGGAGTGTTTACAAACGCCAGGGATTTCACAGATGCAACTCATCCCAACCGGCAGCTTACAAAGGTTTATATATCGGTGGAAACCTAGGTCTTTGACTATCTGTACCGGCTTGGGCCGAGTGGAGCGAGTCTGAAGTTGGCCTATACTTTATATAATTTGGATCAACATATAACAGTTCGGCCATTGGTGATGCGCGCCAAGGTTCAACGAGGAGTCTAAGCCTACTGTCGCCAAATGTGCTTGTCCTAGCCGACTCTTGGAAGAAAACCAGAGCAAACAAAGAACCTTGGTGATGATGTCGTATGAGGCGACAGTGGAGACCAAGGCAAATACACGACTCGACGGTGGGACGACGGGGATGGCTGGGCTTCTCGAGATCTTACAGCGGTGCCAACGGCTACCAAAGTGGCAAGAGGACTATCTACGGGGATGGTGAATAAAGACCGGTGATGCTGCGGCTACGGGGATGGAAAGATATCAGCATAGGAGGCCGGCGACGTCGCTGGCGCACATGGGTGGAGGTCAATTTGGGAAAATGGTTTTTCGAACCATTGGAGAGCTCGTTCTAGGGGAAGACAAGCGGGTGGTGCGTCCGGACATGCATGTTGTGCGCGTCGATGCAAAGTCAT